>NC_051168.1:118574938-119907825 GCF_013339725.1 Rhipicephalus microplus
GTTAGCATATGACAACTGCAAAAGTTCCAGTGAGATCTGCTTGAGGGCTGCAGATGACAGGCTTGCCTTTTTAGATATCCCCGGCACTTCAAGGTGCACAGTCGGTCTTTTCATGCACCACTCTGGAGATAGTGGTATGGTTGCGGGCGAGAATCTCGACGAGATGAAATTCTGGTTAGCCGCAACAACTTTGGAAAACGCTGCCTTTGGTCTTTCTAGTGGCAAGCTAGCAAGGTGGTGGTTAGGCACTCTGGATATATGACGGATATGTATGCGGAGTGTGTCAACAGCTATATATGTCGTGATCGGATGGTCTTTAGCAATACCGATTGTTGCTAACGTATTAGCGCAACGAGGCAGCCTTAAGCATGTGCGGAGGACTTGGCCTTGAATGCTTTGCAAGACAATGATGTTAGTTTTTCCGGCATTGGAAAGCACGGGCGTACTATACCGCAAATATCCCAAGAAGAGCGCTCTGTACAGCTAAAGCATAGATGACATTGATGTGCCCCACGTTTTTTGCAGCGAGAAATCTCATCACGTGTGTGATAGAGCTGAGCCTCTTCTTCAAGTGCGAGATGTGAGCACTCCACGAGAGATCTCTGTCGATAATGACACTCAGGAATTGATGACGTCTCATATACGAAAGGTTCACGTTGTCGATAGAAACAGGATAACAGATCATGGGCTTGCGGGTAAAAGGGACTAAGGCGCACTTCTCGGTGGAAATTGTGAGGCCTAGAGCATGGAGGTACGTCGACGTTATTCTCGCTGCTTTTTGGAGCCGTGCGCGCACCTGGAGTCGTGTCACTGCTGAAGCCCAGATACATATATCATCAGCGTATGTAGATATATTGACTGATCGAGGTAGGCTTTTTACAAGGCCAATGATCGTGAGGTTAAACAGCGTAGGGCTGAGAACCTGGCCTTGTGGAACGCCCCGAGTGGTGTAATGATCAATGGTGCGGCCTTCCGCAGTGAGCCGAAGAAGGATCTCCTCTGCAGGTAGCTACGAATCCATCAAAACATTTCTCCACCGATTCCAATGTTCACCAAGGCATCTAGGATGGCATCGTGAGTTACGTTGTCGTATGCACCTTTCACATCGAGGAACATTGCAACCGAGATGCGCTTGAGGTATTTCTGTTGTTGCACAGAGGTTACGAGGTCAATGACATTATCAATAGAAGAGCGGCCTCTTCGAAAACCAGCCATGGCCTCTGGGTATATATTATAGCGTTCAAGGTGCCACTCGAGACGTGTCAGAACCATTCTTTCCATTATTTTTCCTACGCAGCTGGAGAGTGCAATGGGTCGATATGATGCCAGATCAAGCGGCGACTTTCCTAGTTCGAGGATTGGTACCAAGCGGCTGGATTTCCACCTTTCTGGAACGACGCCATCGTTGCATGACTGGTTGTAGCATTTTAGTAGCTGGTCTCGGCCGCGTCTTCCAAGATGGCGCAAAGCAGCGTATGCAATACCGTACGGTCCAGGTAATGATGAACGTCTGCAGGTGGCTAGAGCTACATCCAGTTCCTCGAGTGAGAAAAGCATATTCAGTTCAGAAACTCGTGCTACAGGAACATCCCCGAGGACTTCGTCACTCATGGTAACCACATTGCCCGCAATCTTTACGCAGAAGTCTTCAGCAACCTCAACCTGCAGGCGGCCTTGATAGAGAGCCAATGTGCTGAATGGACGTTGTTGTGGAGTCGAGCCAAGGCCACGCACCTTCCTCCATATATGAGACATAGGCTTGCAGGGATCGAGTGATTCACAAAATTTCTTCCACCGTTGGTCCTCTAGCTTGTCCATTTGACGTTGGATTTTCTTTTGTAGACGTCGAGCGTCTCTGAGGTCATGAGTCGAATTAGTGCGCCTGTACCTCCTCTCCGCCCGCCTACGAATCGTTCGTAGTCGTTCAAGTTCTATATCAAAATCTGTACGCTTTGATGTGTATTTAAAGGCGCACGTAACCTCTTCCATCACAATTTTCTTTACCTCCTCGAGGCCGCACGCGATTTTATCGCATCCCTCTTCCACCTTTGCCTTGTACATTGTCCAATTAACTCTTCTGTTAGTTGATGAGGAGGAAGTTGCAAAACCTGTGACCTTCAGATACGTTGGAATATGATCACTGCCGTGAGTCTCAATATCAGTGAACCATCACACTTGTTTGGTGAATTGCCGTGACACCAATGCAAGATCCAAGCAACTAGCAACACACAATAGTACCAAGGACATATTGCAATCACCGTGTTTTCTATTCTGCTGAGTTTATAGTTTAAATTGTGAGCCATTAGGGAGATATATTGTATAGTGGCGACAGTTGAGTATGATACAGATAACACAAAGATAGGACACTTGCGCAATGTGCACTTTTCATGCATACTTACTGGAGCGCCAGAGGGGGAACCCTGAAATTGTAATAGGACGACAATAAACAACGATTATTGAACACCAGGATGAACTCTTCACTGAAACCTCATCCAATGAAAAGTTCTTTTAACGGCAGTTTTAATTGCGAGTTAACTGATTATATACAAAGAGACACTGTGCGTAGAAACACACAATCGAGCAAAGCACATTCTGCAATCACTCTTTTTTCTGTTGTGCTGAGTGTAGAGTTTCAATTGTGTGCCATTTAGGAGGTAAACCATTTCGTGTTGACAATAGAGTATGATATAAATAGCACAAGAATAACACACTTGAGCAATTGGGCACTGTTTGTGCATACTTACTGGAGCTCCTGAGGGCGAACCCTGAAACTGAAAAATAATGAATATAAACAACAAATAATGCACACCAGAACATACTCTCTAATAAAGCCAATTCAAAGAACTATTAAACTGCAGTTTGAAATATGAATGAACCGATAGTATGCAAATAGAGACTGAGCGTTAGCAGCCTCTGTTTGGTGGCGTACTGTATACGATAAGATGGTTTACCATTCAATAGTGAATGCCATGAAATTTTTGTTATATCTATCACGATGAATTCGTCTCTTCATGAAAAGAAACGACGTTATCAATTCGCACTTGTTACGAAGTCTCTGCCGCAACATTTCAGCTGCTCATTTGCGCTTAAATTCTCCACCTGAACAAAACTTTTGTGCTGAAGTAAAACTAAATATGAACTTTTAATTTGAAGTCCTTCCTAAATGTGAAGTATTCCACGTTCACACATAACCTGTGCAAGCAGTTCAGTCCAGATCATATTCATAATCTACAATCCTACTCACAGCATCACCGTAATGAATTATTGTTTGCAACTTCCGCGTCTCACAATTACCTGCATGTTTTCTCCACTGTCTCTCATTCAGAAAGTAAAATGCTCTTCCACCCTGGGTCACCTTTTTCTTTCTCGAACACGGTCATTTAGAATACATTGGGCGGGCTGACATGTTTTTGAATAAAGTTCAAGCTCATCAAATATTTAAATAAGAAAAACAATAGTAGAGGTTAAAGATTTTTCATCAAGAAGTTGAAAATGCCTGCCAAGCCAGTTATACAAAATTTTGAAAAGTACCGAAGGGGTTCAGAAAGGAGAAAAAGCTGAGACGCAGCAACATTTGCTTTTTTACCTCAGAAAACATTCTGACAAGTTTGAAGTATCGCACACCAGCAGCCTTATTGAATCAATGAATAATGAAGATAAAAAAATAAAACAATTGAGCAACAAAGTTACGAGCTCTATTGCGACGCAGTTTTACTGAAAGTGAAAATAGAAACACAAAGCAAGTTTAGTAAAAGTTTCAACATCAAATTTCGGAGAATTGGATGTGTACAAAAAACTCCGACGTACGCTAATGTTTTTCTGAAAAAAAATGGACAATTATTCTTGAAGTTCGAAAATTTCTGAAGGCACGAAATATCGGTTAATAGATAGAAAAGTGCTGAACAAAACTTCATACGTAAGTAGAATGGTGCTGCAAGATTTTTTTGTTCCAGAGAGAAGCAGGGTATAAATGACTGAGTAAATGGTCGTGCAATTTGTGAGAACATCATTACCTTGCAGGGGGGACCTGCTGGAGTTTAACGTTGCGGTAAGGCTTGAATGCACGAACACATATGCACAGAGGAGCATAAGTACATAATTAGAGAACACCTGCGTGTATACGTATTAGAAAATTGAAGCCTGTTGTTATAGACCGACGCCTACTTTGCAAAATTTTTAACCCACTGCGGTGTTCAATTGGTTACGGTGCTCGGCTACTGATTCAATATTGGCAGGTTTCACCAAGGCCGCGAAAGTTATTTTTCAGTAGAGACAAAATGCTAAAGGCTTGTGTAATGAGCAGTAGCCAATTCTGAGGTCATATATACGGACTCCTGGGTATATTAGAAAGCTCAGAAGCCCTTGCATTTCGTACAAGATGCATTCTGCATAAAAGAGCGCAATGGTGAATCAACGTCGTAAAGGTCTGGCACTGCGCTATCACATAACTGACTCGTACCACCACTTCGTTGAGGGCGTGGTAGTCGGTCATGCAGTTATCTGAAAGTTCTGGGACCATGTCTAGCAATGATAACTACACAGCAGGAAAAAATTCCTTCAGAACGGCAGTTTCAAAACAGAAACAATAGCTTCAGGTACAATATAATTGGGTGCTGCATCACTGTTTAGCAGGACTGAGCACAAAGTATTCCAGACCACGGATATCAAAATAGATTGACTTCAAGCATAAACTACATAAATTGGGGCGCAATTCCCTTAGACGTAAAGGCATAATATGAAAAAACCTTCCGAAAAGTATTCAGGAAGTGGTTCTTGCCTTGAGAGTAAATGACTTCGTTAGGCAGTAGACGAGTATGTTTGCTCCGCTATTTCACCGTCAGTGACGCTAATAATTTACCACATGTGCCAGTGCTTAGACGTCGTGAATATTTCACCACTGCCATCCCGTCACAGACCTAGGTAGATCATCGTTGCTTAGAATAAAAAAAGTGCTTCCCTTTCCCATTAAAAGACATCAGCTCACTTCTGCAAAAATGTAACGCGTTAGCTGAGTGCTGTACTGTACCGCGACAAAGCCCATACATTGCAAAATGTCTTTCACTATTTTGAAAAAATAAATTTTGCAAATGTGGTTCGTCGAAGAAAAACGTATACTTTTCAGTATATCTAAGATGGTGTCCCATTACTCTGGTATGATAGTACTGCCAATCCCTGCTGTTAGGCGTGACCTCTTCAGTGTGCTTTAATGAATTGATTCATGATGGAATAATTGGAAGCGCAAACCAACGGGACACAAGAGGAGAGACAAACAAGCGCTCCTTTTGTGACCCGTTGGTTTGCGATTCCAATTATTCCATCATGAATTTGTACCAACTAGCCCGCCTGTCAACCCTACTCTAATGAACTGGGCTGAATACCTACGCCATGGTCACGCAAGAAATAGTGTTGGTCTTATGAACTGGGTGATTTGGCAAAGGGTCAAGCAGGTGCGTCAAGTCACCAAACATGAAGAGATGTGAAAAGTTAGCAATCCCACATGTTTCATTTCATTCATTTCAACGCCGCAAAATTGATCTCTCGCGCTAGGATTCAACGTACACAGCAACTGAAGCACAATTTATTCGTCGTCACCAACAGGTAAAGGCTTGTCCTAAGTTCATTTCTTCTCTTGCTCTAACATGAATGAGGTATGGGCTATTGATTCTCCAAACTGCGGCTCCTTGCTCCATTCTACAATGTTGTCGAACTGATCTGCATCCTGCTGATCACTGTTCTCATCAATGCGTCTCTACTAGAGACTTCAAGTTTTGTGAGCATGAGTTGTAGTCGTTCTATACATGTACACATATTACGATACGGAATTTCCGGTTCAACTGTTTGTTCATCTGGTTTTGAAAGCGAAGCGTTTCATAGTGAACTTCGAAGACTTTCAGCGTATCTATCTATCTATCTATCTATCTATCTATCTATCTATCTATCTATCTATCTATCTATCTATCTATCTATCTATCTATCTATCTATCTATCTATCTATCTATCTATCCGCCGATGACTTTTAGCTGTCCTTGCCGTTTCGATAATGGTATCAATACCAAACTTTGTATGGCAAAACATGAATGTATGGCTAGCATAGGTGACTAGTCTTAACATAAGTATCATGACATGTATGTCATGATGTCAGGGCTTACACTTCATTGTCTTGCTGCTCGTGGTGTCTTGCTGGTATGGTGTGACATGACTACATGCAGAATACAAGTGACAAACCCCGACATGAAAATAATGTCATGCGTGTCATGTAACAACAAGACTAGAAGCCACACTCATGATGCGCTCGCAGCCGTTTGGTAGCTTCCTATATACCAAATTTGGTAATATGAGGCGTGAATGGATGACGAAGGTATATGACTGGTGCAAACATGATAATAATAACACGCGTGCCATGTAAAAACATGACAACACACCACGCTCATGATGCGCGCGCGGCCTTTCGCTACCTCCACATATACCAAATTTAATATCACGTGGCGTGAATAGATGACGAAGGTAACTGACTCGTCCAAACATGATAATCATGATATGCGTGTTACGTAAAGCATGACTACATGCTACGCTCATACCGAGCTCGCAGCCGTTTCATTAATTCTACGCATACTGAATTTGGTATTACGTGATGTGAATGGTTGACGAATAGAAATGACATTCAAACAAGATATTCATGATATGTGTGTCATGTAAAACATGGCTACAGGCTACACTAATAGCGCACTGACGCTCGTTTAGCTAGCTCAACATATACGAAAGCTGTTATTACGTGTCGTGAATAGACGACAAAGCTAAATTACACATACAAAAATGATAATCATGATTTGCGTGTCATGTAATACTTAACTACGTGCTAGACTCATAGCACACTCAGGGCCGTTTCGCTAGCTCCACATATACCGAATTTGTTATCAAGTGACGTGAATGAATGACGAAGGTAAATAACACGCCTAACCTCGATAATCAGGACAAGAAAGTTATGTACGACATATTCAGCGCTGCCTATTAACATTTTTCTGATTTTAAAGTGCAATATAAAGCATTCTCTGTCGTGCATGGCATAATTATTCATACTGTACGTTAGATCTGCCAACTTTCTTATCGCTTTTTTGCGCCAGGGTCCTCCAATACTTTAAGAGCGTACTTCCGTCACAAATGTGACGTCAAAAAACACGCAAGATTAGATGGAAAAGAAAAAAAGTATGGTCATTGGGAGTGAAGCCCATGACTTCTCGGTACGCGGCAATAGTTGCCGGGCACGCTTTCTACTGCGCCATGGTCACAATTTTTTTTTTTACAATGAACCCATCAAAAATTCAAATAATGTCCACGTAGTGGATAGTGATGAGTGGGGCGAAGCGTCTGTCCCTCCGTCCATGTGTCTGTCTTTCTGTCCATCCGGCTGTCTGAGTGTACGTCTGTCTGGTCTGCCTGCCCGTCCGTCCGTCCTTCTGCCTGGCTGTCTTTGTGTATGACAGACTGCCGGACAGACAGATTTACGCTTCAGCACCCCACTCATTATCATTCACTCGGGGGATATGCTGTGAATTTCTTATTATAACAATGCCATCAATCCCCTTCAGTTGTCAACTTTACAAAAACCACAAACGCCATCTATTGAGAAACTGTCAACACTAACCAGAAGTCGCTGCTATTACAGCATGCTATTATGAGGAAACGACCTACACCCTGAAGACTATCGCCTCCAAATATGCGCGTTGTATAACTACTGCAGTCCTCTCAGCATTTTTGATAAATTGCCATAATAAACCATGAATGTGGCATTCTCGATTAGTTCCTTCAATGCGTCGTTTGTAAGCGTCCGTCTCATAAAGCGTATTTCGTATGTGCAAATATCAACCCAAGCGTCGGTGTCACTCATATATCGGTCAAGAGCTCCGCAACCTATAGAGCAACACCCCTAATTCGTTTGAATGTACCAACTTCGCGTTCGCCACTTACTCTCGACTACAGATAAATCATTGCCGGCCATCAGATAATACGCAACGCGTCTTGCGTTTCCTCTGTTCTGACACTTACCTATGACCGCAAGAGTGTACTTTCATTATTATTGATGGATGTTAGTTTTAAGGTGGGGCTATTTGGCTAAGTGTTAACACGGATGGAACCACGTTCAGAGGTTTTATAGCTTTCAAACACAAATACACCTTACGCAAGCTATGTTATATCAATGTAAACATAAAACCATTTCTCCAAGGACACGTTTTTTTGTGTTTTACTGATTCCTAAAGCGAAGGGTTGAAGCATGTTTTTTTTTTCCAGTTGAAGAGACGTTAACAGCTCATATCGTGTTTTCAATGCGCATATTTCGCAAACGTGTTAAAAGAAAGTCCTTCTCTATATAAGGAACAACAAAACACAAATGAAGAATGGTCATTTCCCTCCAAAAAAAGACTCAACTGAATGTTCTCAATATGTTCGCACAAGAACAATTATAGCAGCACACTCGCTGTTATAGTGGCAAGAAGTTGGCTTGATTCAGTGGTACTGTTGACATTTTTCGCCTCCACACAATAAAATATCTACAAATAAGAATATTTAGGTGTACCGAAAAGAAACTCAGCCTTGCTAACTTGTATAATCATATAAGCATACTTACTTCTCCGTTAAAACACGTAGACTTTTCCAGTAACATTCCCAGCCATATTGCGGTTAAACAAATAACATGAAAGCGAAGTTTAGTGCCCATATCTAGGCCCAAAGAGTCCGTTAAGAGAGCAAAATAAAAGGTCTTTTTACGAAACTGGCTGATCGAAGTTAGCAGCAAATAGCAAGGAATGTCACTGAGGCATCTTTTCACCTAGTGCAGTCTAACAGGCTAGAATGCAGCAGATGAGACCGACTCTTCTGCCTTCCAATATATTACCACTCTCTCCAATTTACGCATGGCAATAGCTTTCTGATCAGTTGTGCGGCTTACGCAATACGTAAATGATGGTTGTATACGCTCTTTAAATAGTGCTTTGAATATTTTCTTCCTTTCAGAGAATAAGCGGCTCCACTCAACGCAAATGTCCTGACGTTCAAGAATTGTTTCCAGATTTGTTCATGAATCATGCTCTTGAACACTCGAATAGCTTGCACATAGATGTGCGTTGGCGTTATACAAATTTGCAATAGATGACAGCGACAATAGTGTAGGACTCCGGCAAATTACTGCGCTGGGCCCATGTTTGCCAACGTATCTGGAAACACTTTCGTGAAGCACACGCGGTTGCATGTTTTTCTGCTACTGCATCGTGGCTTGCAAATTTTAGTGTTTAGAAAGAAAAAAAAGAAGAGTAATTACACTGTCTTAATTTTTATTATTATTGAAACACACGGACACTTCTTGTGTTAAGATAGGATTTGTTTTTAAAAGCAGCCATGATATATAGTAAAAAACTTGAAAATCAAAGTGAATATACTCTCGGTTATGGTCTGCGAGCTTCATGGTATCAGTAATACCTGAGAAAACTTCTTGAAAATGAAGGATGCAGCCTAGAAAAAGTGACATCATCAGGAGCTCAGATGCTTTAGGTTCTTCGTAATATCACACATTTCTTAGTCATTGTACTAAGTGGCACAATCATTTGTTAAAACCTTCACACACTTCCTTAGCCACTCATATTGTGCTCTTCCGAACACAATGTATTTCCTTGTTACCTGGAAAACTATTTTATGTTCACCCTAATCTGAGCTCCCTTTACGCCAGTCATCTGGAAATGTTTCTCAATGTAGTTCGCCTTGCATGTGGAGACGTATCTACGCTTTCACACATCCTCTATGCGTGTAAAACAATGCAAACTAACACCCATACTACTTCGGTCTTATGGAATATGACCACCCGCTACTCTTTCCTGTCGGACCAACTCTGGGTCGTCCAGCACCCTTCAGATCGGCAAACAGGCATGTCCCGACGGTCTCGACGTAGGACACCAATAAAACTGCACCTACGCACGCACCCACGTTAGCAGGCTCCGTGAATGTGACATCACGCAGTCCTGATTGATTGATATGCCGGTTTAACGAATCAGAGCCACCATATGCTTATGAAAGAGACCATAGAAAAGGGCTCCGGAAATTCCAACCACCTGGAGTTTTTATAAACTACAGTTTTCCTTGGGGACCTTTGACGCAAAAAATTTGGTCTGTCCGTCTGTCTGTACGTTTGTCTGTTTGTCTGTACATAACGGCCGCTAAACGGCACTAAACTGACCAAACGATACTCCAAACGGCCAACCCCATCCGGAGCACCCACCAATATTGCTCAAGGCTCAACGTTCAATATGATGCAATTGTCAATTAAAAAGCAATAATTGCGCATATCTGAAGCACCGTAAGAACACGTCAATAATAATCATGTGTACTTTTTACAAGAAAAGGCACACATTACTTATTTTAAGGATTGTAGCCTTTGCAACAAAGCGCTGGCCATGCAGTGCTTGCACGAAACGGCAGGTGTTTCCAACACTTCGCTATGACGACACGGTAGAAACACCAACTTGTCACCTTGTGTTCTACACGTTATCACCTCAGAGACGGGCGCACACGGCGTGCGCCCAGTTTTCTAGGATAACGGCAACATAGCGCTAATGTGTCATGTGTGGCGTGACTTGATGCGCTCGTTCGCCTCCGCTGCACGCTCGAGGCAATCTAACGCAGCGCCTTCGGAATACCATTCACCAATTCTGTTGTGCAGAACATCAAATAAACGTTTTCTTCACTCCCTCCAGACGCAATATTATCGTCTTTCGACGATATTTGCGGTGTAACATGCAGATAAGGGACCAATGTTTAACGTGCCCTCAAATCTGAACCCACGGGCTTACAGTAATTCCGCCTTCATTACAGTAATTCCGCCGTGACCTGCGGGTCAGCAGCCTAGTATCTAAGCCACTAGACCACCGTAGTCAGGTTGCAGCGCAAGCGTGGTGAAATAACCTAACTGCTTCATCATTCGGAGAATTGAAATAACCTAACTGCTTCATCATTCGGAGAAGCTAAACCCTGTGGGTGGTTCCTCCATTTTATAGGCCTTGAAGGTGAGTTGTTTTGAAGTACCATTGAGTTTTTTTTATATAAAACTCGGTAAGGCTGGAACACATCAATCACACAACCAAACTTTTTCTCTAATATAATAGATTGCTGAAAATTCAGTAACGCCTTCTAAAAGGATTTGAATATGTTATACGAGAGCACGCGCATTATTTGTCAGGGTCTCTTCAAAAAAAAAAAAAACTTGCAAAGGCACACGTAAGCATCGTGCAAGACAGCACATAATTCTGGGGCAATTATTATCATTATTATTATGTCTGCTTTTCAATATTAAAAGCTTGGTGTCTCTACCAGCAAAAAAATATGATTGTTCGTTCACTAGCACTTGATGTGGGGAGATATGGAATTGCAGTTTTCGCATTTTGCTCAGAACGCTGGAAAACATGCATTGATGGTTTACTTCGAAATATTTTAAAAAGTGTAACTTAAAATAGTAAGGTAGATGCCAGTACTAATTGTCAGGGTTTTGGGCTTTTTTCGTATTCCAGGTTTGTTTATTGAAACAGTTGTGCTGAGCTACAATTGGTGCGGTGACTTAACGTGCCATGCAGAACGCGTCGAACGCTGAGAGAAAGAAAAGCGTTTTATTGTACCTCGGTTTTCTAACAGATATGGGGAAGCATGTAGAAGTGTATATATTCCAAAAGTTTCAAACACTACCCGAAGAATTTTTTTCAGCGAGTTGAAAAAAAGCAAATAAAGAAAGTACTTGCTGAGCTGTAAAATCACATGGTTTACTTGTAAGTCACGTATGCTATGGGTGCCCCCTTTGTTATTTTTTGTTTACTGCCTGTAAAAAAGCAATGGTGTCAATCATTAGTCTGTTCGTTGGCAAAAAAGCAACAATAGTTTCTGTTACCTTGAATCTACATCGCTAAATTTGGCTCTGCCGGGCCTTGTCGCACTAGTCTTTGGGACTTAAACAGGCCCGTTTCTTTCTATTTCTTATGGATGTCTACAATAAAGTATTATTAATATTATTATTATTATTATTATTATTATTATTATTATTATTATTATTATTATTATTATTATTATTATTATTATTATTATTATTATAGGTCGTGCTTATATCACAAAGTGGTGATAGCTCTGTACATACAGCAGGGTGTACTCTTCAGTATCATTGCTAATCGCACCCTCAGTATTTCATGTAAGAGTTATTGACAGAATACCAAAAGCTATTAAACTATAGAAGTGAATTGGTTGTCACATGAGCTTATATATATATATCATGGAATTGCATACATTAGGCGATAGTTATGCATGCGGGTATACGTCTCAGATGTGGTAAATGTCATGGTACAGGCGCCATAAAATAAGATACCAGTAGGCTTAGAAATTGTGGTAGCAAAAGCCTCACTGTAAAATTTGCCAAGTGCATTCACTTTTGAATATGTATATTTTTGCGCAAAAGTCACTAGTGCGTATTTGAAGCGTCATTTAAAAATTTTTGAACGTCTAAATTTTGGGCCGTTCCCATTACAGAAAATGGTAGACTGGTAGTAATGTATTATTGTTTTTATTTCACATAGCACCCGCAAAATCTCAAGACCTTGCTGAATTGTCGCATATATTAGTCTCCTTAAGTTTTTAACAAAGCCCCGCCGTGGTGGTCTAGTGGCTAAGGTACTTGGCTGCTGATCCGCAGGTCGCGGGTTCCAACACCGGCTGCAGCGGTAGCATTCCCGAATGAGGCGGAAATGTTGTAGGCCCGTGTGCTAAAGTTTGGGTGCAAGTTAAAGAACTCCAGGTGGTCGAAATTTCCGGAGCCCTCCACTACGGTGTCTCTCATAATCATATGGTAGTTTTGGGACGTTAAACCTCACAAATCAATGAAATCAAGCTTTTAACAAACTCAACAAATTCATATTTTGGCATATTCAAAAAAAAAAAACACTGGAGCGCGCCGAAACTGCAACAAAGTCACAGCGAATGCTGAAAGACCTACCTTTCCAGAGCCTTTTCTAAACACTCTTTTGGTAACTGCTACAGGCACACTTTCGCGGTACACACTATGCCATATACATTATTTTTTGTACAGTGAGCCAGCATTCACTGTTATCGTCATTTTTGGAGAACCGTGGTATCCGCTACACACATGTCATGACTTTTTTCATTTTTTTATCCAGTGGCTGAGGGCGACGAAAAATTATGCTTGAAGTTGGTATGTGCCCCAGTTGGTAGGTGATCAACAACAAGCTTTTGTATTAGTATGAAGCACTGCACAGCCCACTCGTTACAGAATTCGCATTGCGTGACGCCTGCTTGTCTCTTTCATGTTCTAAGATGCGTTATTTTTCCTATTACCATATTTTTCCCTGACATCAAGCCTGCCTAAGACGAGCTTGTAAATGAGTTCCAAGCGCTGGCGTGACTGAATTTTATAATGTATGATTTTTCGTGGGCCAAATCAGCGTGTATGCTTTTAGTGATGCATCTCGGCACACTTCTTTGTTGGAAAGTTTTGCTTCCTTTTAGAACCTGACCGTAACATTGAACTCATGGGCTATTTCACCTTCGTCTGTAATCCACCCGATCGTACCTGGCTTAGTCACAATGACAGAAGCATTGAAGTGCTGTCGCTTACAGTTGAAAATGCGGGACTAGTTGATATAAGAACGTTCAATAACCTGCCCTCGTATGCAGATGCACAAGGCAGTAAACATATGCGCCTTCATCGCATTTACTTTTCAGCACCCCTTATTTCTCCTAACGCTCCATACAAAGCAGAGTCGATTTCATAATCAGTTAACTGCAATGTTGTGGGGTAGATAGTCAGCAACATTCGATCACATTTCAGACTACAGTGGGCACTTTGCAAACTCAACTCCTCAATCGGGAGCGACCAGGAATCTCTGCATGCGTCTACTTAGCTTTGAGGAATTGTTTGCCGGCTGACATGCCTTTGTGCACCTCTTGAAAATTTTCGAAGTATGAAGTTCGGGTAAAAGCTATAGAAGTTGGATCTGCGAGAGGCTTTTACATAAAAAAAAACGCAAGGCTTGCGTGGAAGGCGCCACACAGTCACAGCATAAGCTAGAAGAGCGGCCTTTTAGAGCCTTTCTAAACGCTTATCGGGTAACTGTTGCGAGCACACTTGCTTGATACCCACTAGGCATTATTACAAAAAAACTTTAGGCTGTAGGGCGGCAGTCGCTACGTTATTTTTTGGCATATTTCTGAGCGTGGTATCCGCTAAACACTTGCAAGGAATTTGGTGCCAATTGTTCACTCACTGGCTGACGATAATGACTAATAATGGCTGAAGTTGGTATATGCAACAGTTAATAGGTGAACAAAGCAAGCTTTTGTAGCGGGTCGGAGCATTGGACGGTCCAGTCGGTACGCTATACGCATTGTGAAATGACTCGTCGTTTTTTCGCTATTCTAAAACGCTTTATAGGTTGTATTAACGCGGTTACTTTCCAGACATCAAGCCTGCTTAAGGCATCTTTGCCAACAAGTCCCGAGCACCAGCGTGACTCAGTGGTATAATACTGGGCGGGCGCAGAGTGGACCCGGGTCCGAGTTCCGCTGTGTCATTGGTACTAGTTTTTTTTTCTACTTTCGCAGGATGTGGTTACGGACCCCGGCGGTGGTGGCGGTGGTGGGCAACTATCACACCGCATGTGACCCGAGCTTTTATTTCTTACCAGCTTTCGCCGTAAAATAAGGAACAGTAGATGCTAAAGCAAAATCTTCAAAACCTATATGAATTTGAGGGTGGAGCCTCTGGTCGTTGTTCACACGATATTGCTAATGCCAAAAACGCACTCCAGAGGTATGGCGCTTTACGTTACATAAGTGCCCGTCATCAATGCCGCAGTACTCGTATTTTTTAATCAGAGGAGCCAGCACGTAAAGCCTTAGTCGATGACTATTGCAATGCTTAAATAAAATTTAAAGCATATCTTTAGTCGGGAGGATTACCGACTAGTGCTTCCAGTGAAATTATGTAAGAGTTTGAAACCTATTACAAAGAATTCTAGAGCACCTCTTTTAAAATGAAAAATCAAGATATTATGACGAAGTTCCTGTCATTTGTGACTCATCTAACTGACGAGCATTGTGAATGTATTATTGGACCAATCATTATACAAGAATTCCAACATGTCATTCAACACTTACCATTCTCAAAAACACCAGGACTTAATGGAATGTCAGGTGACTTTTACGAAGCACGTGAATAATTGCTGTGCCCTGCACTGTTCGACATTTTCACGCTGAGTTTCGATCTGCAGATGTTTCTTGAATGTTTTACTAAAAACCACACTGTTCTAACTCCAAAGTACTCAGATTGAGAAAAACGTTGTCACGTCGATAACTAAAGACCAACTACGTTGTGCAACGTTGATTAGAAGCTTTTTGCAAAGATACTTTTCAACAGACTTCCATTTCAATGTCAATACTTATTGGTGGCCATCAGACCTGCGTTCTAAAAGGTCGCTCACTAAAGTCTATCTTACCTATTGCTTACACAGTATTGGAACATTGTTCACACTCATATGAACAACTAGTCTACAAGCAGACTTAGCGAGGGCCTTTAAATGGGTCCGCCATTCTTTTATGTATTCTCTTCACGAACATACAGACGTTATCTTCACTATATTGAAAGCTGTGAAGCTATGCTACAATAAATATTCAACCCGTTTATTGTTAATGCGTTAATTGGTAATGACATTTTACTTTTAACTCTGAGCAACTGTGCTCAAGAGTAATTTGTAAACACTAGTAACGTCTGCGTCCGAGGTTTATATGCCTGTAACAAATATTTCAAGTATTGGCGTATGCTGATGACCTAGCGCTCTTTTGTACTGTTCTTTCTAGTATAAAAATGGCCGTGCCATTGATCAGAGAACTTGGAAAAATTCGAAGGGACGAATAAACTTTGCTATAAGTTTACGACTGTGGTTTGGCGTAAGGACTTACAGACCAACTCATTTCAAGGGTACAGAGTGGTATTGTATTCCACCAAAATACCCAGGCATTCCACTAAATACATATCGGTCAAATGCACATTATAGGAATTGATTACTATGTGGGGTTTAGCGTCACAAAACCACCATATGGTTATGAGAGACGCCGTAGTGGTGGGCTCCGGAAATATCGACCACCTGGCGTTCTTTAACCTGCGCCCAAACCTGAACACATAGGCCTACAACATTTCCGCCTCAATCGGAAATGCAGCCACCGCAGGCGGGATTCTTTCCCGCGACCTGCGGGTCAGCAGCCTAGTACCTTAGCCACTAGACCACCGCGGCGGGGCACATTATAGGAATAAACGTGTACCCAATCGGAAGAGCTATGCCCAGAAGTTTATTGCTTATAGCCTCTCTATAATTTTATGATCATGATCTTAATTTGCTGTTCAAGAGTATACATAGAGAAATTAAACCGTATATTTGCTACCTTTATTTGACCATCAACCTATTTGCGACCTGTTTGCGCCAATCTAGACCTGTTTGCGCTGGTGGTCTTGAGTTGGTACACCTCTTCATTAGACAACTGGTGTGGTGTTTTTTTTCTATTCTCGTGACTGTGCTAATGCACTGCTTCGGACATTCTTGCAAGCAAACTTCGCTCATGTTTAACCAAGTTTAGTGGTATCTACTAACTTTGCATCGCCTCAATATCTGCAAAGTGCATGCGCGAAGTATGCGAATCAGTGCGTTTTGTGACAGCCAGATTCTTCAGTAAATACTTGTCCTCTAGCTCAAAAAAAGACAAAGAACTTTATGTATTGAATGCGCTATTTCCGGCCCCACTTTACCGCTCACTATATATTGAACTTGCTGGTCTTGGCATGTTATTACGTGCAACCGAAATGCCCATTTCACCAATAACGAACACATTCTTTTGCAAAGTGCATACTGAAACAATACCCGTAAAAGCCTCAATAAACACCAAAGTCATATTTGTATCCTTCAATAACTGCTGCCTCTGTGATGTTCAAAAAATATTTGAACCTGGCTTTCTTATTTGTAAGGATGCTATCCTTTGCTGAGACGTCCCGCGAAGGGCTTTAAAAGACGACTGGAATAAATATGTCAAAGTATTCGTTACCTTGTACCCCCCAATTGCAATGATGTGCCAGTTGACATGCCGTTGTTAATGGGCATGCATTTCCTCTGGAAAACTCTCATTTTGCTGGCATGCGGAACCAATGAAATCATTGTGACGCCACTTTGTACAAATATCTCTGCAGCTAAAAGACTTCCACGACCAACTAGAGTTTCAGCCCGGCTTGCATAGCGAGTTCGTATATATGTACGTGCATGATACTATATATACAGTATCGTGCACGTACATATGGGCAGGTGTATGTATTAATATGTGAGTGTATTATATGAATATATCAATATGTATGTGTTTTTTTTTGGATATGTAATGAAAAGAGCATCGATGTCTGATTCTGTGTGTCTATGCAGCCTATTTTTTGTACTTATGTGTCACCTATTTTTGCTTTTATGCTATTTCTGTGATTCTGTTATTATGCTGCTCCTTGTATTGTGATAATTATTAATCAATGTAGCACTGTTCGCTGAACCTTTTTCGCGTAGCCAAGCCACGTCAGGCGGAAGGGCTTTTAGCTTGGCTTCGTTTTTCTGTATTCTCTCCAGAAATAAAATCTGTTCATTTCATTTAAGAAGTGCTAGTCGAATTCACCTTTAGGTATTGTTTTGTATCAAGTTATTTTTGTAATGTGTTTTGTAAATATCGCAAAGTGGTCCTATGTATGTTGTATGCTATATATACGAAAAGCGCATTTGTGGTAAACACCATGTAAGAGAAAGAAAGCATTGGCGGGCCTCTATGTTAGAATGCTGGGCTAGCATGCAGCAGACCAAAGTTGAAATCCCATTGTTTTATTAGTATTCTTATTTACTGAGTTCTTCATTATTTACTGCGATTACTGCTTATGGACACTGGCGGTATCATCTGACAACTACGGTGCCCCACGTGATTTGTGTTCTGATGCCATAGGAAGTTTCGCTGTAAAAGAAGGTGATCATATTATTTTATTTGCTTGGCGCATGCGAGCCTATCATTTATCTTCCAGTCATGCCAGAAAAAAGCCTACGTGGTAAGCGAACGCTAAAGCATTGCTATGTAATCATGTATGCATCGTCAATAGCCCCCGCAATCGTAAAAAGCATTCCATGACGTGGTGATGACACTGGAACAAGGATCGTGATCGGAAACGCTCGAGACAGCTTTTTCAAACAGAAAGAAAGCAGCTCGTCATCCTGTGTGTATTCGTCCACAGCGAGAAGATGCAAGAACTAATAGCCTTATGATGTTGACGATACCCAGCTGTTTCCGCACTTGACACCCTACGAATTCATTACATGCTGAAAGCATTTGTGTGAAAGGATACATCATTCATTTTGAAATCATATCGAACAGCGCGAATGTCCTAACAGAAAACCTGTGCCCTTTAAACGAAATTTGCCGCAAGAAAGTTCAATGACAAAAAAGCCACTTCTGGCAGCAGTCGATCAAAGTGAATAGTTATTTTAGGCCAACACCTCCCCACAATTTTAATTAAATGCCCGCGAAAAAAAAAAGCCACGCGCAAGATTTCTCGCACATAGTATTGTGCCTACTGCCAGGTGCTGTGGAAGATAGATGTTGCATACGAATTTTCAAATAATGTATTCATGAAATGCCCTTTCAAGGGTGATTACGCTGCATCCGTTAGTTCGTGAAGAAGAATTCTAGAGCACATTATAATAAAATTACTGCCACTGGACGCGCCATATTTAACAGATGTCTGACAGGGTTGTCCTAAATAGCCATTCACGGACATTTTATGTAATGGCAATGCTAGCCCATGAAACATAACGGAAACACTTAAGATATAAAATCTGTTCATGCCTTTCCTCAGCGAGAAATTGAGGGCTACTTGAGGAGTCTAGTTCGTTCCTTCTTTATTTCTCTTTTTCACATTGCGCGATGCTCAATCCAAGCTATTTCATTGCTGGTGCAATATTCTTTCTGATTCCTGGTTAGAAAGGACGGTGCACCAGCGTGGCGAAAGGAAACTGTTGGATGTGAGCATTGTGAAATGTGATAGCCAAAAACGAGAAGGCTTAGCGGTACAAATTAAAGAGATAATAAATACACCTCTGCTACCTCGATACTTGAACATCGCCTTTCACAAAGGCGGACGTAAAGCCACGTAAGAGGCATTACAAGCCGGGTAAACCAATCGACAGGGCGTCATGTATACAGACTTGGAGGAATATCTGAGGAAATGAGCACACGCAGCAGGGGTGGTCGGAACAGATGGTGCCCTTCTGGTGCCCTACACAGCGGGTGGTTTTCGAACTGTAAAGGCAGGGAAAAGTTCTTAAAACGTCTGTCATCAGCGAAAGGAAGTCAGGGTGGTGATTAGTGACCCCGAAAACGCAGTAAGAAATTGGCGAATCAGAAGGACGACGAAGAATGCCATCCGTAAAATAAGCATGGCAGAAGGACCAGAAAGATACTTCTGCTCGTTTGGACACCAGCTGGGTTGCAACTAAGTAAAGAAATGAGGGAACTCATATGCTCACTCGTGGTCTCACTTACAAATCAACCACCGGAAGCCCTCAAGCTACCGAATTAACAAATAGAAGTACGAATTTCCGCACAATTCAAGAAACCGTAGCACAGTTCCAGCTGTACCTGTAAGTTTTCTCTGGCACAGAGAAATCGCTAAGTAAGAAATGCGAGGTTAAGCGGCAAATGTTACAGGCGGGGATTTTTCAACCTTTGTACTAGAGAGGAAGTGGCATCCTGGCGATTCCCAGTGCCAGTGCAATTTTGAGATGAAGGAGCAAGTTTTACCAACAAGGTGCGGAATTGTCCCACTAGGAACGATGGTTTACAATTTGAGAGTCCTTGGAGGACCTACTCTGCAGCCCAGACCCCAACATCTGGGACAACAACATCCGTCAAGCTCTCTCTCATACCACGTTTCAAGGTATTATGGCTGACGGCGAGGAGTGACGGGAGATGACTGACGTGCTGGACTGATTTTTTAAACAAACTTTTCTCGCTCTCTCTTTACTCTACGCTGCCGGCATGACACTGCAATAGCTACAGAGAACACCAACTATCTAGGATTCATATAGATTCGGCCATGAAATGTATAGGTCATGCACCCAAGCACATGGGTATCTGCCGGTGGGGGTTTGACCTACATACTTATGCTGTGCCAGAAGCTCTGTTGAAGTGTTCTGCCACTACAGTATACTTTACCTCAACTGGTAGCAACCAGCATGGTCCCTGCCACTAGAGGTGGCCCTAGTGGTGAACCAGCGTTTCGTCGCTGGACTTCGCCTCACTTGAGGAAATTTGTCTGAATTGGTCGCTATTACAAAAGGCTAGATCGGCACTCACTCAAAAGTATATTGGCGCCCGCCGTTGGCGGGGTCTCGGTGGTGGTCCGCATTTCTTCCCTGTTACTCCAGCGCTCACTTGAGAAACGTTTTAAAATTTCTCGTCATTTCCATCTGTTTCATCGACGCTTTCTTCGAAGCAGTGGGTGTTGGTGGCAGGCCAAGCGTTTATTTCGCTCTTTCGTCCGAGGTTCTCTACCAGCCGGTGCTCCAGGTTCAATTTCTCGACATACTCCCTCCATGCTTTTTTCGGGTGCGCGTTTACTTTCTCAAGCTGCAAGACTTTGGTCACTTTAAATTCACTGACTTGTTGCGGGCACGTTCTTTCGTAGGAACGCGGAATTATTGCTGCGGCTGCTGCAATAGAGCTGTTGTGTCATACCACTCAAAATGCTTCTTTTGTAGTATACGAAAACATAATGAAGTTTTTTTCATGGCATATTTAGAGAAAAAATGTTTTTTTCAGCTTACACGTTCTGGCCTACTTGAATCTTTGCCGTCATCTTTCTGTCATGCGTGACTAAATATTTTTTGCAAGCTTTTTGTACAGCCAGTGGTCCTGTGCACGCGGATCGCGTTCAATGCCAGTCACTTATCGCTCCGTGTCGACCAGCTTGACAAAGAGACTGTACAACATATGACAATGCAGCTGGACTTGTTCTCGACGTACAAACTTGAATACACTAACAGAGTGCAGAAATTTCATAAGTATATTAACAATAAAAAGTCAATGCCTAAGCATTGTCTTTTCCTAATGGTTCAACTCCAAAAGCACTGAAGCACTCATGACTAAAGTTTTTGGTGTGTTCTTTCGCGACCCATTTATTGGGTGAACATGTAATTGATGAATAATAACAGGCATTGCGGAAAATTACTGTAGAACCTCATTTCTGGTGAATAACTTATAATTAGGAGTGGTGATAAAATGTATCCGACTGAATCATTTCACTAGACCAGCCGCTCTTCTGTCAAGGTCCAATTGTGGGGACTTGTAATTTCTAGCTTAGGTGTCACTGTGAGTACTTTCTCCTGCCTGCTGAGCTGTATGAGGATTGATTGAAGTCACCCGTTAGGACTTTAGTCAATAGTAAGACTAATGGTTGTCGGATGTAAAAATGAGGATTAAACCTGAAGCTTTTCTGGGAATCACTGGGGGCTACTTGTTAGACCCACTGCCATTAGTCCTGAAAAGAACTGCTGAGTATGACAGCATCTTTCTTTTCTTAAGAGACGGACAAACGGCACGCCCAATGAACATACTTTTCCTCTGGAGCGCAGCGTTCTGACAGATGGGTTGCGCTATTCCTGTGTTTATCTTGTGAAGAGTACTACACAAGGGAATAGTGCGCTCACGATTAATGCTGGAAAAATGAGAAAAAAAATGCTTGCGTTTTAACCGGGTGGCCACCATCATAAGGCGCTTTTTGGTAGTAAGCGCTTTATTGGTATCTGGTGAAATTTGTGAATTGGCTGAACAAGTAAATATTGGCTGGTGCCCTACCTTCAGCATCACTGCGAGCAGCGATAGTCATCGGTGACAAAGCTTAGAGCAAGGCAAGCTTCAGGCATATTGGTAGAACCACTGCCTCAGCCAAACAGTTTACCATTGATAGCCCAGTGGGACAACCTGAATGACTGACACTATAAAATGGGGTCCCAGTGTGTTTTGTTCACGCATCTCAATCGAAAATTTCCCAACTCCGTGCGAAATAAGGTACCATTATTTTCGATGCATTAAGGTAGCATGGTAACGCATGCTTCAGATGATAACTAAAGCATGGACAAAAGTATATTCGCGGACTCAAAGCACTCTATGTTCTCAGCAAGGATTCCTAAACAGATTTCCAGTGACAGCGTCACATACGTACACTTCTTCATTTCTAAAATCTACAGTGATGTTACTCTTTCTAATGACGTAGGCACCCAGGATTAGGTCACTATCACTTCTTGGAAGAGTCGAAGTTGTTTTGCTACCACCTAATCAATGACACTTCCGCATTTTAAACATTATCGGGACAAAGTGAGACACCACCAATACCTTAAAACAAGGTCTACCTTTTCAGACAAAAAAAAACATTACCTAGCCTTCTAAGTGTCCTTGCCTTCTAAGTCTAACATCCATCGTAATGATAAAAGTAGCACTAGTGTCTGAATTGCATAAATCACAAGTCTGAATTGCGTAAACCACATTATTGTCTTGGGATCGTGGTTTAAAATGCTGCATTGAAGAAAGCGCATTGCATAAAAATTCCCTGAATTATTGTGTTAGTAAAATAAAACACATTTACGGGCACGAAAACCCAATTTATGTTGTCGAGTACGTATTCCTTCATAATGAAATGAGTTCAGGCGCTGGCTGATGCAATCACACAAAGCAAATGTTTTGTTATTAGGCACTTAAACATCGTACGAGCGGTACAGCGCATAGCAATGATTTCGAGGAGAGCCGGAATGAGAGGTTACCCTTCACATTTACCAGTCAGCGACATTCACACAGTGAATTGGCCAACTTTTCAGCATATCATACATACAGATAGGGGGCGCAAAAGGGAAGATCGGCGGAGAAGGAGTGAAGTAACGGCAAGGAAGAGAAAAATGATGACCAAAATGCCAGCAGCGGCTCTACTTCTTCACTGAACAAACCACAAGTGCAAGACTGTCTCACCTAGTTTAGACTGCTTGATCCCTCAACCATGACCAAATAATTAGGTTGGTAGTTACCAAATAAGCTACAACATCAGGCGCCTTATCAGTGTATGGGTGCCGTCTGGTACTTCTAAGTTTTTATGGGCTAGCGGGTTCAGTATTGGGAATTACCGAGTTTCTTTGGTAATGCGTGTACAGAAGTTATGCTGAGTTTCACTATAGAGACTGCGTGATTGAGGTCTGTCATGTATCGTTAATAGCAGATAATCATCATCCGCAACCAGGGCGCACTTAGTAACCGCTGAAGCACTATATATACGTAGAGATGGTGAGACGAGAAGCTGCAACGCTGGGCCGCCATGCAGTGTTTGCCGTCATTCTGTCGTGTTTTATTATTATTGGAGCATTGTAAGAAGTAGTGGGGCTTTCTAGAGTACTGTAGCCTATTTGTGCTATAGAAGTTTCACAGTGTAACTGTACACAATGAATCAGAGATAGGGAACAAAATATAAAACATTACAGAAAAGGGCTGGGGCTCAACTCAGTCATTACTCGCGGTGCGCATAAAGAGATACGGTTAGTCTTAATGCTTAGGTCACTTCACTATACCGTTACGGCTTTTTGAGAAGTTTGGCTCGTTCTTCCTTCGTCAGCTTGGCTTGCCACCTCCTGTTGGTTTTGCTCCAAAGACGATGCTCGGCTTCCTTCAGCCTGTGTGACTCAATTTTCATAGTTGCTGAGAAATCGCACCAACCCACCCGTTCTATATACAGTACGTAACATCGGCTTGTCCACTACTTTCAGGTAGTGTTATGCCAGAAGGCTCCACGAGTGGTGGTTCCAGCTGCGGTGGATTTAGGCCACGGCCATGCTTGGTCGGTCTGCAATCAACGCAGCGCTTGCTATATGAAAGAGCACACATAGGTAGCTATGCTACACTATACACTTTATGAAAAATTGCTGCCATCTGTCGCAGGTTTTATGAAGCCGCCAATACGCACATTGTTGGAGGCTTGTGGCCCTATTGTATTGCCATCACTGTTTTTTTAATCTTGCTCGTAGCTCCTTTGATAGAAGGGAAAGCATAAAAACGTCAGACGAGCATGTAGGGGCTTGTAAATGGTAGCGGCTAGCGATAGTTATTATACTTTAACTGAACGAAATTTGGATTCAGTTCTCTAAATAGACTAGCAGATGACCATGCGGTAGCACATGAGATGACAATTATATTGATAGCTGAACAAACTGTTTTGCAGGTATACTCCTAGGCAACAGCAGCAGCATGTTTTAATCATTTTAATGTACGTCTGTTAATTCAACGCTTGGATTCCTCAGCTTCGCATGTGGCCGGTGTTGAACACGAAGAATAAAAAAATCATAGCAATATGAGATAAGCTGAATTGTCCCAAGCCTTGTCGCCCCCTTCATAACATTACTAGCGTGCTTGGAAACTCTCAAGATTGAATTAAGGTGCACCTTCACAATGTGACTGTTTGTCTTTGACGTACATTATACCATTGTGGTAGGTAGCGAAAGTTTTTTCAAATTATCTGCACTTATTGACACATGGTAGCTGAATACATCCTAATTATTGCACAATCTGACGTTACCGAATGAGTTGAAAAAAAAACAGGTGCTAAATCTCTTCTTGACTTCTTCGACATTTACTGGTAACTCCAAGAATGAGATTCCTATTACCCGGTTCAGTGAAAAACCTGTACTGGGAAGGGAGCTGTGAGTAAAAACTTTATTGACATTGTCCAGTGGTATTTAGCGGAGTGGGGCTACAAGAACCTCAGCCTAGGTGATGACCTCGAGTCCTTGGACACAGGAGGCTTTCTGGGCGGGACGGACTGCCCACAGTTGATCGGCGAGGTCGCGGCTGGGCAGAGCCGCCTCCCACCGCGCCTCGCAGTTCGAGACTGCCATGTCTACCCGGCTCGTAGGGGACTGCTGCACGCTCTCACAACACAACACGTGCTGCAGCGTCGCTCTTGCTCCACACGCTTTGCAGCGGTCGGATGTATAAATGTCTGGGTAACAGAGGCGCAGGATTACTGGGTTCGGGTACGTGTGAGTCTGTAATAGTCTCCTGGCAACCTTCTGTCTCTGGTTCAGTTTTTGGTGTGGTGGTGGATGTTTGCATCCGTTCAGTCTGTAGAGTTAGGTGCAGTCTCTGAAAGTGGTCATGTGATCTCCCCACTTGAACTCTCGCACTGTTCTCGTTATCTCCGAGACATCGGGGCTGCCCGCCGGCGCCACTGTCCGGAGAGCAAGGCCTGGAGCCGCAGTGTGGGCCGCAGCGTTGCCTGTGAATGGACGACCTGTGTGGGCGGGGGTCCATACGAGGAAACTTTCGTTTTTGTGACAAATATTGTCTTCGTGAATTTCGAGAACGTGTGCTTCTTTGTGGCAGATTCCGGCCGCTGGCGTAGTTGCGTAGGGCCGCCCGAGAATCGTCTATTATCACTTCAGCGTCCGTGGTAGCTATGACGAGGGCTATCGCCGCTTCTAAGGCCACCTTCGTTTACTTTTTGCGTATTGTAGCGGTCGCGATGCAAGCTCCTGCTCAATTCGTGATCACTATGGTGAAACCGCGTTGCCACTTGCAACAGGCCGCCCCTACGTAAACGGTGTTTTTACTGTTGCCGAATTTCTTTTCCAGATCCTCCGCATGTCTGTTGCGCCGACCGATGTGATGAGTGGGATGTATAATCCTGGGCAACGGCAAAACGACGATGCACCCGCCAGTATGTCTTGGTATTTCGACATTATCATCATGCTGCGTATGGTAGTTTATGCCCAGTCTCTCAAGGATGTGTTGACCAGCTCTGGTTCTCGCCAAGGGTTTGTACTGGGCGATGTTGTGCGCTTCAATTAGTTCATCTAGGGTATTGTGCGACCAAAGCTCGAGGAATTTTTTCATGCTAGTATTTCTTGGTAAGCCTACTGTGCGTTCTACGCCTTGTGGATGAGACGGTCTAGCTTGGTTCGTTCAATCGCCTGCCCCTCAAGGTAGGAGGCGACATACCTTATGTGGTTCATTACGAAAGCATAGATACCAGACGGATGGTATTGCTTTTTTTTTCATTCCACAATGGCGATAAGTTATTCGTTGCAGTAACTGGAGCATACCATTGACAGCACCGTCTACTCTGCGCATGGTTTCAATGTTGTGGCCATTGGTCGGTTGGTGCAAGCCGAGTACTCGAATGTTGTTAACTTGTTGGATGACGGTGCCATCCGATGTTACATTTTTAATATCTCCGCCTGCACGCACGCTGAAAGAATCAGCGTTCTTGGGTTTACGGCCAGTTCATAATAGTCTGTAGAGAAGGAGCTCCGATTTAGCCGCAGAATTAAGAGAGGCCCGTGTAGCGAAGGTAGTCTTGTACCACGTCGACCGCCTACTGCAACGTTTGCTCGATATGTCCGTCATTCCCCTCGGCAATCTAGAGGGTGATATCATCGGCATATAAGCTGCGGTGGAGGCCTTCTATACTAGCCAATTTTTGTGGCAACCCGACAAAGAAGAGGTTAAAAAGCATGGGTGATATAAAGGAGCCCTGCGGCGTGCCCTTGCAACCAATGTCTATATGTTGCGATTTCATTCCGCCGATCGCTGAACGGGCCCGGCAATCTGTAAAGAAATCCCGTACGTAGTGGTATGTTCTTTCGCCCAGTCCCAAGCTCGTATGCTTTCAAGTATTGCAGCGTGTTTAACGTTGTCGAACGCTTCCTGGAGGTCAAGCCCGAGTAGTGATTTTTAGATCGCATAATATTGTATACGATATCATGTTTGAGTTGAAGCATAACGTCTTACGTTGAAAGGTTAAGGCAGAACCTCAGTATCGTGTGAAGGAACATTTCTCCGTCCTTGAGGTAGTTGGTAAGACAAGCGAGAACCACGTGTTCTATGACCTTACCAACGCAGGAAGTCAGAGATATTCGTCGCAGATTGCCAATCTCTACCCGTTTGCCCAGTTTGAGGATCATAAATATGCGCGCAGTTTTCCACGCGCTTGGTACAGCGCCCACTCTCCAGCACTCGTTCATGTAAGCTGTCGTCTATGGAGTTATCATCCAAGTTACCCAGTGCTTTGTTTGTTATCTCGTACGGGCGTGATGCTGATTTCGTGTTGAGCTTGTGCGGTGCCGCCCTCAACTCTACCACACTGAAATCCTCGTCTAGCTCCGCATTATACACTATCCTGTCCGTATGTCACGTGCGCGATGGGGCTTGAGGACGCTGAAGTTACGGCTACGCAAGTCATAAAAAAAAAACCACAAACGTGCCTTCGTACTCATGCGGTAACTTGTTTAGCTTATCTGCTCGCACTGTTTTGGTCTCCTCCGGATCCGAAGATTTGCCGAAAAAGATGCCAAGACTTGGCCAAGCCCAGCTGATCCTCCATCCCGTTTCACGACTCCTTCCATCGCGCTGTGCATACTTGTAAGGGATGATCTTCTATATCCCTGCTTATCCGTGCAATGCATCTGCGTAGCGTTTTTTTTTTTGTGGCGTTGGCGCTTCCACCTGTCGTGCAGGCTGCGTTTAGCTTCCGACATATGTAGGAGGTTGTTGTCTATTACTTTTAGCTCTGCTTGCGGCGAAACTTCCCGCGTTGCCATTTATACATAGCCCCTGAGCGTCAGTGGTCCAGCTCTCGATATTCTCGATAGCCGGGCTGCCACGTTTCTGCTCTTTCCGGGCTGTGCGAAACGCGTCTCAATCCACTAGCTTGTGATGCTTGCACTTGGCGGCGTACCGATGAGAGTGGTGGTGAGGTCTAACGTCAACCTGGATCTCGATCGCTGAGTGATGAATACCCAGGTCCTCTTGCGTATTTTGCCATTGCGCGCCAGCGACGTTCCTAATAAACGTGAGCTCGGGTGAAAGATCCGCACATACGCTTTTTCCCCTGCACGTAAGCGCAGAAAGCCTTGCTATAAGCTCGAGCCCCTCATTGTGCGCATTGTCTCAAAGGCGCTTACCTTTTGGCGTTTCGTATTCATACCCCCAAGCAGCGTGGGGCGCGTAGAAGCCACCCGCGATGAGCAAGGGCCCGTCGCCAGTGGCCTCACGCGCCTTTCGCAGTAATGTGCTAAAACAATGTCTGACTTTAGGTCGGCTATATGCGTTCAATATAAACATTCCAGAGCCACGCCCTTTCGATAGAATGAGCTCTATGAGTACGTGATGATGTTTGTAAGTTCGCGTTGCGCCACAGTGAGATAGCTTCGCACTTGCGTTGCAGTGACCAGCGGTGTTCCCGCGTACACAGCCTAATCTATAGCTTCGTACCCCGCCAGCTTGACCGCGTTGTTCGTTTCCTGCAACAGGATTACATCCAGTTGTTTCTGGATTCGTAGAACTTGTTGGAGATACGCTCGTTTCCTCCTGAATTCCCTGCAGTTCCACTGCCAGATCGTGAGCGTGTTCCGTGTGTTATGCTGTCGTGAGCGATGTCTTCGTGTGGTTTTGTGTGGATCCATGGTGACTCTACGTGTTTTTACTTGCCGTGCAAGTGATCCTGCGGCTCGTCCTCAGTTAACGGCTTAAATTAGGGCTTCCCAGTATTCTGCATGGGGCTATCGACTCCCCCTGGAAAACGCAATTTGATATCGTCCACGTGTGCTTTGCAGCGCCTTGAGCATCTGTGTGAGCCGAGATGTCGTAACGCTCAACTGTTCAGTTCGCGGTGTTTGTTGAACTATTGCGCTGTTAACGTGCACAAGTATGCTGCACTTGTTGGGCCATCATATCGTCTACCTTATCGCCGAGTCTGTCGACTCACTGACTGAGGTTCTCCTCGTGATTCTGTGATTTTTCGAGCTAAGCCTGCTCTGGGTTCAGAGCTTTACGTTTTGAGAGGCGGGGTGCGCATCTCGCGTGTCCATAGCTTCTTGCGTGCTCTGAACGGCATTAGCAGCCGCGTTAGCAGCAGCGGGTTAAGAAAGAGGGAAAGGTAAGGAGCCTGTAGGCGCCTCCCGCTTTAACGTGGCGATTTCGTTTCTTACCTCATAACTGTACTGGGAAAGAAAAAAAATATTTTGATTAACTGAATGCTGAGTTTTATCGGGTAATAAGTGACAGAACTTGACATGCACGTTACGCTGCATTAAAAATGAAGATTGATGCCAAGCCGGCGCACGGTAGAGCAGCTTCCGAAAAAAGAAACACTGTAAGGCATTGTTGTCCTCGCCTATATTCCTAAATGCTTGTTATGCTTTCCTGGAGCACACAGAGAGCGGTGAACACAAAAGCACATCATATATCGCACCGAGGATTGAATAAAAATTTATTTATGCATTCATTTGATAATGAATTCATTTGTTCCATGCATGCGTTTGTTTGTGCAGTGCTATGTGGATCAATATATTGCAAGCCCCCAGTTGGACTCATATGGGTGGAGGTTAGCAATACATGAAAGCATGTGGGAAAAAAACTTGTTGTTCGAGGAAGTGTTATTTATTACACAAAACATCCGGGAAGTGTACAACGGTATTACCCTCTAAAAAGTTTTCTTAAGGTTAAAAAACTGCAGTATTGTGAAAGACCAAGGAAACCTGAAACGGTAGGCGGGAATGATGTTTCGGTGTTTCTTGTGCTAGCCTAATCAGCCAACGGAACTCTTTTTGTGTGGCATGTACATGTGAATGAAGCAACTAAGGAATTGTAGTAATCAGGATTTTCGCCTTAAGTCTTAAAGTTGTAGATCATATAGACACGAAAAGGCCATTGTGACCACTATATATAGGTGCCAGGTATCAGTCTCGTCGAACTGCTGAAGCCATATGTTGTTGATACAGTGCGTGGAAAGGAATCCTGTAGTTTATGTTTGTGGATGTGTTGCATCAGTTTAAGATTATATACTTTCCTAGCAGATAGAATTCCATGTTTAAGAAAAAGCGGCTGAGTGTCTAAGTCCTTGGGGTGACCTTTATATTTTTCTATTACACGGAGCGCGCGCTTTTGCAAGATTAATATTCGATCGTAATTGGTCTTAGTTGTTGTTCCCCATACAAGCATTCCGTATAGAAGCTTGGAGTAAAACATGCTATAATATAATGATTTACATAACCATGAAGGGAGGAGGAAAGCAATTTTACTCAAGCACCCTACAGAACGAGCTAGATCTACCAAGAGACTATTTACGTGCGGTGTCCATGTTAAGTGCTCATGAAACCAGACTCCAAGGAATTTTTGTGTGCTGACTTGTTCGAGTCGCTGATTGTCAAACAAGATTACTATATTATCACTGATGTGCTTGTTAATGGGCCTGAACATAATAAATTTTGTTTTTGTGTGTTTAATTTTAGTTTGTTTTTTGTTAGCCAGCCTGAAAGTTTCGAGAGATATACATTTGTCGAAGCTTCTACTTCCTGAATGGTGGAGCCTGTGAAGAATATACTTGTGTCGTCAGCGAACATTTTAATTTCGGGTGTATACTGAACCTCTGTAATATCATTTATATATAAAAGGAAAAGCACGGGGCCTAAAATGGACCCCTGCGGAACTCCTTTCTTTACGCTTAAATAGTCTGACTTTTTACTGTCTATGCTAACAAATTGTTGTCTGGATGATAAATAGCTTTTAAATAAATCAGAGACTATTCCACGAATTCCATAGCGGCTTAATTTCAACAGTAAGATATTATGGTCAACAGAATCGAACGCTTTACGCAAGTCAAGGAAGACACCTAACGTGAACATTTTATTTTCAATATTTTCTATTATGCGGCTTTTTACATCAATTAGTGCCTCTTCCGTGGTTTTATTTTTGCGAAAACCATATTGATGCGGTGATAAGATATTGTACTTCTCAAGATATTTCATAAGGCGCGTATTTATACATTTTTCATAAATTTTTGAGAATACAGGTAATACGGATATCGGACGATAGTTTGTTAATTCAGTAGTGTTGCCACCTTTATGAATGGGTGTAACTTTGGCCGCCTTAAGTTTTGTTGGAAAGATTCCAATAAAAAAGGAATAATTTACCAGATATGCTAATACGGGGCTAAGTATAGATGCGACAGCTTTAACTGGAGCCACCCTTACGTCATCATAACCACTCGCAACGTTTGTCTTTAGTTCTTTTATATATCGGTAGACTTCCTCGGGTAATACTTCGTGTAGTACGAGAGAGTTCATGCAACTACTTGTTTCATCTTCATATTGTGTTGAGTCTTCATCATAAACAGCCACATTTACAAAGTATTGGTTAATTGCGTTTGCCAGTTCCTTACCCTCCAGAATGATATTGTTGACTTTTACTTGTTTAGGTGTATTTGACGTTGCTGTTCTCCCAGTTAAGGAAATAACTTGTTTCCATATTTTTGCCGGTTCTGATTTTATACGTGAGAAGGTGGCTTCATAATAGGCAAGTTTAGCCTTCCTAGTGTCACTATTTAGTTTGTTGCGGAATCGCTTGAATTCACGCAATATTGCAATATCTCTAGTAGCAAGAAACCTGTGAAAAAGCGCGTTTTTCTGCTTGATTCGTTTCAGGAGGTCACTGTTTATCCATGGTTTTCTGTTCTTACCCTTTCGTGTTCTGATCTGTTGTATCGGGAAAGCAATATCGTAGCACTCAAGGAAAATAGCTAGGAAAGTATTATATGCGCTATCTGGGTTGCATTGCACATACACAGGTGACCAGTCAGCACGTTCAATTAATTCGGTAAACTTAAGCAGTGATTTGTCATCAATATATCTATACCGCGCGATACTTGGACATTTAATTTTGTGCTGCAGGTTTTGTGTAGAAATGTAGATAGGTAGGTGGTCACTTAGGTCTGAGCACAGTATGCCCGAGGTGTAATCGCAACTATTTAGGCTTGTTATACAGACGTCAAGTGACGTGGAACTATTGTGAGTAATACGGGTTGGATATATAATGGCATTCCGACATCCATATGATGCTACAAGGTTTTTCAAGTCAAGCGCGTACAGCTCTTCACTCATCATATTAATATTTACATCACCCATGATAAAATATGGTTTTTTTATCTCATTAAAACAATGCATGAGGTTTTCCATATGACTGAGAAAATGCCTCTTATATCCAGTTGGGGGTCTATACACCACGGCAAGTACAAAAGAATTTGTTTCTATTGCTAGGCACTCTATGTCACCATTACTCACAGAAAGATCATCAAGCATTTGAAAACAATATCGCTGCCGCAAGTATATAGCCAACCCTCCACCTCTTCCTGCGCGATCCAAGCGTGCTATATTATAGTTAGTGAACTGAGGAGACATGTCAGTATTACACAGCCATGTCTCTGTAAACAATATTGCATCGATGTCCACGTGAAGAGAACTCATAAAGACATCAAATGCTTCATGCTTGTTCCTAATACTTCTTATATTTTGATGTAGTATGGTAAAGGAGGCATCATTAATTATTGGTATTGTTGTTTCTATAGTAGACATGGTGAAACAAATCCGCCTTCTCTTCTCCTTCCCTTCCCCTTTCTTTACTTAATGAGACCTAAATCAATTGGGCTTGTTATCCGGATTACATCTGACGTTTCATCTTTGCGCGCAAGAATTTTTCCTCCACTAGACCATACGAATTTCCATTTTGCAGATTTCTTTTTTGCTATGGCTGCGCCAAGAAGCTGCTTGTTCTGTCGCGTCAGGTGCTCGTTAACATAAATAACGCTTTCCGCTCCCTCGTAATCGAGGTGACTAGAAAGGATCCTTTGTTTCTTTGCTTTTCCGAGCACCGCATTACGTTTGTTGCGCGAGATGAGCCGGACAACGATGTTCCGTTCATTCCTTTTTGCCGTCGACACCCTGTGACAGATGTCGATGTCACTGTCAGATATTGGCTCGCCCACAAGCTCACCTATCTTTTTCACGACGATAGTTGAGTCAAGTTCCTCTGGTGCACCCTTTATCTCAAGATTGTTACTTCTTTGATATTGCTCAAGTTCTTCAACTTTCTTTTCAAGCCGATGATTCTCGGCTTTTAGTTTTTCGTTCTGAGAAACCAGTTCTTTTACTTCCGCTCTTAGTGCCCTGATATCGGATCCTATTTTCTTTACTTCATCGCATGTAGCGCAGCAAAATTTCAGGCTTTCTTTTAGTGACCTTATCTCGGCACGTATTTCCCGTTGAAAATCAGAGATTAACGTTGCGATTTCTTTCTTGTCACCCTTACTCATGATAGGAACTTCACTTGACAAGTACAAAAAAAAGAAAAAAAATGTTTGTCCGGCAGCAGTGCAAAAGGCAAGGAAAGTAGTCGAGGGATACCTCTTTCTTACCTGCAAAGAATTGCAGATGTATTTTTGCCGCCTGATCGCTTTGTGCACCGCTGCCGGACTGTGTGGGAGACGAGAATCTCAGCGCTTATAAAGCCAGCTGAGGATCAGCTGACAGCCTTCTGCGCCGACTCCGTGTTATCTTGTTCCAGCAATCAGGCCAGCAGCGTCACGATGCCGGTTCTCGATGCGTTGCGGGCCATACGTCGATGAAGGGTAGTTTTGCCGTAGCGTCCAACCGAAGCGTACACGTGGAAATTCCCTGCAAAGAATTGCAGATGTATTTTTGCCGTCTGATCGCTTTGTGCACCGCTGCCGGACTGTGTAATCCTCCTGAATTCCCTGTAGTTCCACTGCCAGATCGTGAGCGTGTTCCGTGTGTTATGCTGTCGTGAGCGTTGTCTTCGTGTGGTTTCGTTTGGATCCATGGTCACTCTACGTGTTTTTACTTGCCGTGCAAGTTATTCTGCGGCTAGTACTCAGTTAACGGCTTAAATTAGGGTTTCCCGGTATTCTGCATGGAGCTATCGACTCCCCCTGGAAGACGCAATTTGATATCGTCCACGTGTGCTTTGCAGCGTCGTGAGCATTTGTGTGAGCCGAGATGTCGCAACGCTCAACTGTTCAGTTCGCGGTGTTTGTTCAGCTATTGCGCTGTTAACGTGCACAGTTTGCTGCACTTGTTGGGCCATCATATTGTCTACCTTATTGCCGAGTCTGTCGACTCACTGACTGAAGTTCTCCTCGTGTTTCTTTGATTTTTCGAGCTAAGCCTGCTCCGAATTCAGAGCTTTACGTTTTAAAGGCGGAGTGCGCATCTCGCGTGTCCATAGCTTCTTGCGTGCTCTGAACGGTAGTAGCAGCCGCGTCAGCAGCAGCAGGTTAAGAAAGAGGGAAAGGTAAAGAGCCTGTAGGCGCCTCCCCCTTTAACGTGGCGATTTCGTTTCTTACATCATAACTCTGTGGGAAAGAAAAAAAATATTTTGAATAACTGAATGCTGAGTTTTATTGGGTAATAAGTGACGGAACTTGACATGCACGTTACGCTGCAATAAAAATGAAGATTGATGCCAAGCCGGCGCACGGTAGAGCAGCTTTCGAAAAAAGAAACACTGTAAGGCATTGTTGTCTTCGCCTATACTCCTTAATGCTTGTTATGCTTTCCTGGAGCACACAGAGAGCGGTGAACACAATGGCACATCATATATGGCACCGAGGATTGAATAAAAACTTATTTATGCATTCATTTGATAATGAATTCATTTGTTCCATGCATGCGTTTGTTTGTGCAGTGCTATGTGGATCAATATATTGCAAGCCCCCAGTTGGACTCATATGGGTGGAGCTTAGCAATACATGAAAGCACGTGGGAAAAAAACTTGTTGTTTAAGAAGTGTTATTTATTACACAACACATCCGGGAAGTGTACAACGGTAATACCCTCTAAAAATTTTTCTTAAGATTAAAAAATTGCAGCATTGTGAAAGGCCAAAGAAACCTGAAACGGTAGGCGGGAATGATGTTTCGGTGTTTCTTTTGCTAGCCTAATCAGCCAACAGAACACTTTCTGTGTGGCATGTACATGTGAACGAAGCAACTAAGGAATTGTAGTAATCAGGATATTTGCCTTAAGTCTTAAAATTGTAGATCATATCAGCAAATGTTGCATTTTCCGGCAGACACAAAAAGGGCATTGTGACCACTATATATAGGTGCCAGGTATCAGTCTCGTCGAACTGCTGACTGCATTTTGCCCGTCCCCATGCGGGTGTGGGCCAGACAAGGAGGACGAAGCCCTGTCGACGTTCGTTTTCGTATCAGAACACGATTTATAATTACTCCTTTTACAAAAGTACGCTTGACCTCAAGGTAGGAAAATATTTTAAGGTTCGGTGTCTCAGACTTGGGACACTGCCACAAGGATGCCTTTGATGCTGTGTGTAATTTCTATATAAATACTCATTGAAAGCCATTTTAAACTGGCATTTAAAATTATTCGTCATTTCGTTAGGGTAAAAGTTAAGTTTTGAAAATTATTCCCGTCAGGTTATTACGGCAGTCTGTAATACAGGCTGAAAAGCATATTACTTCTAGTTAAATTGAATATTTACGTATATTTGTCATTTTATTTCGTGTTTTGTTTTAAATTTCATAGCTTACCTAAAATCACATTTACCAGTCTCTACATTGCATTATTGGCCGATACCCCAAAGTGCGTACGTGCCATGTTTCTAGGATAGCAAAGCGAAGCAAAGTTCGTGCATTGAATTCAACTCGCCAAAGAACGGGATCGCTAAAATATGTGCAAAAGAGGGCACATAAACTGCATGTGCAACCTATCATGAAATTCGTTTGAGTATTGTTCTCTGGTACCCTTTTAAAATGAGAAAAGTAGTCTTGCTAGGACGGAAGCGCTGCGTTTGTGCCTGGGTCTTCCTCGATTTGATGAACACAATGCGTTACATATAGAAGCGCACCAATATTTTCAGCTAAATGTGCCTAAATTGTTACTGTCAAATTGTTGCTAAAGTTGTAAAATTCACACCAGAGACGACATTTTAAGCTTTTATTTCAAGCCGGAGCCCACTCTTTGAAACAAATTGAATCGTTTACACAACCCACAATTCATTTGTGCATGCGATGATGGAGCTGTCGAATGTAAAATTTTAACATATTGGCCCGATAATATATCAAGATTGAGCGCTTAGCATGAAACTTGACTATACGTTCATTTTCAATGCGAAAGATTCGCCGCATAGATATAAATGTCCAGTTAGAGAATGAGCTTGCTCAGATGGAAATAAGCATTATTATTGTGACTGATCTGTGTCAAAAGAAGAGAAGAAGGCGTGGGTTGCCATCTTCTGTTTTTTTTTCTTCTCGTGTTCTTTTCCATTCGAATCCAAAATTGTCGCTGTATTTATTGCAAAATAACTGGCTACTGTTCTAGCTCTACGCTAAATGCCGTTAAATGAATCAGCAGCAGTGATATTGAGACAATACTTCTCACAATGTACTGCACTTTCTATGCCAACAGAACTGATCACTGAGCTTCGGCATCTACTACCAAAAAACTTACAAATGTTTCATTCGCCATGAGTACCAAACCGCCCTAGATTGCATCTCTTTATCCGCAGTATTCCTGAGTGAATCCCTCATTCTCGTTTTACCAGGTACGATTTACGTGAGAGCGGGAAGGTTCTGTAGTGCTTTTAAGCAAAGTGAAATTAAAAGTTATGATTGAATAATTTTGAACAACTCGCACAGCTAGGATGTTGCCGGAATAAACAATGAGTTAAACCAGATTACACTGTGGAGTTATGCTACTGAATTATTAGCTAAAGAAAGCTTGAATAAAGGTGTCAACCTTGTGCATGGTTTGCAATGAATTTACACAATAAACATTTCTTTTGATGCTGTCATTCCTAATGCTATAAGAGAAAAATATTGCTAGCTGCCCCATATCAGAAGTTATCATTAGTCGTAAATTTACCAGTAAGTTCATCACTTCATGGTATGTCATTGGGTTAATGCTACAGCGACGAACACACAACTGTGTTAGAATGCATCAAAGCAGGAAAAAGAGCCCCGTGTTAGTCTACTTTTATTATTAGGATTATTGATTTGTTATCACTGTTTTTTATGCCTAACTGGCCTGACCGCTCACTCAATAAACATTTTCATTTATACGAAGTTTATTTTCAACTTATTTTCTTGCTTGATTTTCTTTCATCCATCTTGCCACCTGGTTCTTGGCCCATCCCCCTATCGCGTGAGCGTAGCCATAATTATCACTGCAACCATTGCTTGGAATATTCATATTGCCCTAAACCACGTTCAACGATTGTCATGTCATTAACGTAACACGTTTATTAAAGCTGAAACGCCCTCGCATTCGTGATGAACCTTCGGAGCGGCCGCACCGTCCAGTCATCGGCAAAAAAAAAAGGCTTCCAATCACTATAACCTGTTTTTTCTACATCTGCGGAGTGTACGGCAACGTACGTCACGGTGTCCAATCTCCATAAGCCCCGTGTCACCGTGCAAGTGAGTCTTGTATTCTCCACCAAAGCAGGGCTTGATGTCGACTGTTGGCTTAACATGTATGAACAAGTTAGCCAAAATCACTGATTAGACTCTATTATGCTGTTCGTGAATGTAACCTTTTACTTCGGAGGCACCCGTCATGCGTCGTTCGACACGCACGAGGCCAATACTACCGGCTTTGTTACTTTCAAGGAGAGAATACATGATATCTCCGAATACCCAACAAGTCGCCTAATTCCGGCACAAAGCAAACTCGCTGCCCGTGCCAACCGAATCAGACGTCTCGTACTCAAAGAAGCTGAGGTGCACTCTTCGGGTGGGTACACCAGCAAATTAGCGAGGGCGACAGTGTGGGTCACATACTTCACGCCATCGTGGAAAATAATTTCAACCCGCAGTTGTACAGCCCGGTCCAATAATAATATTATCTTGCATTTTACGATCTTAAACCATTATATTGATATCAGAGGCTCTGCAGTAGAGGGCTCCCGTATAATATTTATCACCTGGTGTATTTTAGCGTGCACTGACGCGGCAAAGTAGAGTGGGCTCTACAGATTTGCCTTCGTCGAAATGCAACCACCACAGTCGGGACCAAAACCGTGATTTTCGGGTCAACGGCCGAGCAACCTATCTTTGTCTTAACACGAACTCGTTAAAATTGACCTCGTGTGGTCATGCTGTGTCTGCGTAGATATGAAATGGCAATAACTCATGGCACATACCCGCACGCGATCATGCGCCTCGGTCATGCGGAAAGTGTTTGACGACGTACGGAACCGGACGACGACAATATTCATCTCATAATCTCATAATTTCTCATAATTTGTCGAATAATTTTACTCTCTCGTTTTTGTTTACTTCAAATTAAGAAGGGTGATCACGAGAGGACACAGACGTAGACGGCTTGACAGATACGTAGATAGACGACAAAAAGGCTTGCAGGAAGAAAAAAAAAGGCTTCGCCTAAAATAAAGTTGTACTAGTGCTTTAACACCATTGTAGTGTGACCCGAAGAAGAAAATTCCAGTTGCCAGCGGTTTGCGACAAAAACTGTGGAAAAGTTTCGTGCCTTGCTAAAATGAACTAGATAAAATTGTTTATTTTGTGGCGTGTCCATTTGGTGTCAGTTGTTTAGGAATTGAGATACCACAGTAGCCACATACGAAAGCGCAGGGCCGCACTGATTTGGTGACTTGCTTCGGTCTTGCAATTGGTATAGTCTGGTGGATAATGATCAAGAGAAACAGTAATTGTGGTATTTTGCTGCATTTTGAAAGAAGAAGAATGGATTTGCTGTTTATTGCCAGCGTCAGTAAGTCTGATCTCGGTAATGCCCTGTGAGCCGCATTCTCCCTCCTTTGAACAAATAAACCAGGACAGAGAAAAAGAAACTCCAAGACTCGCGTATTTGACTGACCAAAAGCCTATTTATGTAGTCCAAACGACATAGTGAGACAATTCATTGTTATCAAGGCCAGCTACGTGCAAATACTTCTCACGCAGGTACCTGAAAAAGATGAACATATTTTGTTAGTTTCTTTCCTTTCTTGTAGGCAAGTAAAAACGCCACACACTTTTCTTGATAGACTTCATTGCGACACGGCCCCAGCCACCTGCTCGTGGTGAGCGTATCCTTCTCTCGACAGTACGTTTCTAATTCCGTACTGTAATGCACGAAATTAGAACTACTCTCCCGATTTTCTTGTTATGAGCGCCGTCACTTGTGCTCGGCGTGCATTTTTCTCCCGACTCCACCTACTTGCTTTCTTACACCGGGGCTCTTGAAATCAGCTTAGCTGATGACCGTGGTCACGCAAGTTTACTCCCAGCAGGGTCAACGTAGCGAAGACGGCAAGATCGGAGGGTGTGGGGTGTGCTGTAAAAACTGTCTGCTAATATTAAAATGTGAAAGACCATTATTTATTATCATAAGATGGTTATTTCTCAATTAACTTTGGCTTCAAAGTTGAACAACTTATTCATACCGATATTGAGCTCCTTACATGACTAAACAATGAAGCATATTTCTTTTGTTTCGTCAATGTGTATGCATACATGGTGTGTCCGCAAGCTGCATGGTGCCCACTTCAAAAAAACATGTTTTGAGAGGTACTAGAAAGAAAAAAAAGATACTTCGCATAGTACAAAGTGCACTTTCGCAAACACGAAAATGCCACGTGGTATGACGTCCGGTAAGCAAGAAAACGCGCAAAAAGAATACGTGTGATAAAATTGACTTTGAGATTCTAGCAGCAAACACCATAACGTCTTAGGCTTTAAAGGCGTCTACCGGGAACTATCTAGCTTCTATTCGATGAAAATGAAGTACATTTGTCATCGGTCTCTGCAAGAAACTGAGCATATGAAGTTTCAGGAAATTCTACCTTGCGAATGTTGAAGTAATGCCAAAAATATATTTTAGAATTTTCGACAGCACACGCAAATTTTGGCGGAAAGTTTCAAAAAGAATCTTCTGACCTGAGATTTTTTTGCTAACAATTTACATAGGATGATGAAACATACGTTGTTCTAGTTCTCTGATTGCAGTTTGCCAAATTTATCTAAGTGATTGCTCCTCTTTAGTACCCCTTAAAGGCCAGTACTTTTTGCCCATGAACATATTTATTACTAAACAAAGATCGTGACAGAGTCAAACGCTGGCCGCAGACCGCCAACGAGTAACTAGGTTGAATGAGTTAGTGAATAAACGTTTATTTGTTCGACAAAATACGACAAAACATGTGCCTCTCTAATCCGAGAACTGAACCGAAATGTTCGGCTAGCCAGCTTGACCTTGGGCATGTTCGACGGCCAGGATGTGGTCTGCGAAAACGAGACTTCACACGAGCGTGTCCCATTCTTCCTCGCTTCACGTCGGGCCCAGCTACCGGCTCTTCCAGAGCCACGTGAGACAAAATAGAAACCTCGCCACAGGCCACACAAGAGCTTTTCGTGCCAATTTCCAGATAAGGTGCTAATAAAAACGCAGGATTTGTGCAGTAGGTCCATTTGCAGGCGCCCGACCATGACAGCCTGTGTCCTGCTTGTCTAGGAGTGAGGTGGTAGGAAGACCTTTCTCCCTAAGTGCAAGAATTTATTTGTTTATTCATGCGTGCTACGAGAGTCCCTGTGTCCGGAAGAAAAAGTCTCCGATCTAAAGGCAACGCTGTTAGCCTGGTTGGTAATGCCACGCGCAGCTTCGTGGACAGACTGGTTAAGGTTCAGAGGAAACCCTTTGATCTCCCAAACGCTAGCATGGGACCAGGAGATAAGTTTTGTGGCACAAACGCTATTTTTATTGCCTCTCAGAATTTGAATTACCCGCTGGGCTACAGGGCATATCTGATATGCCCCGGCGGCTGCTTTTGAGTCGCTATTCATTATGTCTTTCAAAAAGTCTTGCATGGCGAGTGCAATGTCCACGTGCTCAGTCATATCTTTGTCCCTCGTCCGAGTCGAGGAACAGTTGATGATCATGTCCTACATGTCCAACACGAAAAGCTTTGTCATTTTGGTACGCGGTGGCAACCACGAAGGTTGCTTCGATCTTTTTCTGGGAAAGTTGCTGAAGTATTGTCGCAGTTCTTGCTTTGAAACAACCTGCGTTGTGCACTGAATGGATGTCGTGAGGCAGCAGAGCAAGGACGACCTTTCTTCTTATTTATTTGGGAATTGTGGGTTTTTTGTCTGCATAAACGCCCTTGGAATCGGCCTATCGGCCAGTGTGGTGGGGAGCTGAGTTAGCTGAGCCTCTTCCTGAGCCTAGGCATTTTCCAACGTAATGTTGTGTATGCCAAGCCGAAAGAGGTGCTCAGTATGTATTCTGACGTGAAGCCCGAGGGCTCCCTGTTCAGTTGTTTTCTCATGAAGGCATTAAGGCTGTCCCATTCTGCTCTGAACCAGTTTTGTATGATCACTCTGTAAGTAAACTCACAAAGCACGAAAGCCTTGATGAACAGAAGCAGGTCAGCGTCATTGATGCCTGGATATCTGTTCGTGAGCTTTCGCACGAGACAAAAAGCGTTGTTGGTGTTTGCAGTGATGTAGGCCAAAACAGTAGCGTTACCCCACGAGATTCGATATACATACCCGGGACTCTCATGATGTCGGCCCTGGGTATGAGATCTCCAGTCTAAGTGGGCAGGTTGATGTCACTTTCAGAAACCGTCTAGAAAAACTTGAATCTACTCCTTTTTATCTTTTCTGCATATCACGTGTGGTAATTCAGTATGGCAGCAGGTGGGTATCACAGACAGTAGGTTATCTTACATGATTTTTACGGCCTCTTCATGGCCCTTTCTAATTGTCATTGATTGCCGCCAGTGCAGAAGTTCATTAGTTCATAAGCGGAGATGGCGTTGTTGATGCCCTCCACTATATGTGTTTTAATTTATTCTGTTACGAACTGTTTGCCTTCTATTTGCCTTCTATTCTGTTGCGAACTGTTTGCCTTCTAGTTGGGCACAAATAACACAAGCTCGATAAAACAAAGAAGTCAAAAAGTTACATGAAGTGATTTCGTGAGATAGTAAAAACAAAAAGTAAAAACAACAAAACAATACAACAAAAGAATACATTGGGAAGCAGAAAGCGCTCGCAATGTCCAAACTATCTATAAACGATTACGCTAATAGAATAAAGCCCACTTAGCGTGTACTCACATAGCAAGAAAAAAGTTTCAGCATTCATTCAAACATCGCTAAGCATGGAAATACATGATGTCACATTACACCCCACCAGGCACAGTAGCGCTTACGGAGCTGTATCTCTTATCACAGGCACGAAAGAATCAATGTTTTGTCGTGCTGCCACATCAGAAGGTAAAACGTTTTTTTTTCGAAAATTGTCCGAGGATTCAAAGAGTACTGAAAATTGCTCCTTTTGCACATCCGCTTAGCCACTTTCTTGGGAGAAGAGACTGAATGAAGGGTCTAAAGGCGGGAGCTATGAGTTCAAATAGATCAACCTGTGACGTTTTGTAATACAACAAATAAATAGGCAGGATCCGGGCATAATAGCACCTTTGTCAAGATTTTTTAGTTCTGCTTTCTTTAGGAGGTGCGATGGGAATGTTTTCCATTTATAACTGTTGTAAAGAAACCTTACAGAATTTTGTTAAATATTTTCCAGTATTTATTTATCAGAGGCTGTCTAGGGTCGTCAGGCCACCATAGCATGCTTCAATATATGTTTACCAAGGGCTTTGTTAGCTATTATTGTTATTTCCGGCGTTGAATGACCCAGCGTGTGCCTTAGGTATCCCAGTTTTCTGTAGGCTTTTTTAGCATAAAACATTACATGTTCATTCCAGCGCAAAGAGGAGGTTTGGATTACTCCTAAATACTTATTGCTGCGCACCGTATTAATGGTTGGTTATTGATGAAGTATGCGAATTGAAGTGGTTGCTTCTTGTGAGTTATGGTGATTTCTACAGTTCTTTTTTTTTGCTATGAACTGCCATCTACCATTTACAACACTAGTCCTCAATTGCACACGATGCTCAATTTAATAGCACCTGATCATTAGGGCTACGTACTTCCATATATATTACACAGCCGTCTGCTGAATTTGTACGCCTATGTTCTTAGTAATGTCGTTGATGGATAGCAAAAAAAATACAGGACCTAGAACAGAGCCCTGCAGAAAACCAGAGGCCACCGGAGCTAAAGGACAAGCCATGCCATCAATGAATACACACTGCCGCCTTGAGAGACACGAAGCAACCATGCCACAAGGAGATCATTTTTGAGAAAGGGCTGCAATTTTTCTATAAGCTTGAATATGATACCTAATCAAAGGCTTTTTTTAAGTCCGAAATATTGTATCTACTTGATTATATCTGCCTTGCGCTAAAGAAAGGTCATGTATTGTTAGGACACGTTGAGTGACTGTAGACACGTCGCTACGAAATCCGTGTTGTTTATGATTAATCAAATGATTGCTCTCTCGGGAGGCACATATGTGCCTAAATGTTATATGTTCGAGCTGCATTACTGAAGCATATACAATTGAAATAAGCCAGTATGAAGAAAGTGATGAATAGTCTGCAAATTTTTGTATGAATACAATTTCACTAAATCTCCAGTCCTCTGGAAGTTCCGCATGGACGAGTGATGTACAGTATAGCAGTAGTACATATTTGGCGCACCATTCAGCATCTCGCAAAAGGAACGCATTTGGTAAATAATCAACACAAGGAGATTTCTTGGTAGTATCTAAATTACAAGCAACGTCAGGATCCCCTTCTCACTAACAAATATATCGTCTATAGGTGGTATTTCTTCGAAAAGCGAAACATCTGAAGCACTCAATACATCTTGGGTGAAAACAGAACAATAATATATGTTGAATGTTTGAGCTATTTCAAGTTTGCTCTTGAGTGCTGCATCACTGACAAGGCACTGATTTATGTTGCAGTGAAAGTATCGCCAGAAGTTATGAATTGATAAAAGAAAATAGTTTTTATCTTACGTTCTGGAAGTGTTCTTTTGCCTTTTTGAAGCCATTTTCAAGTGTAACGCGCAGCTCGGTATTGTTTTCTTCGTTAGCACTTCTTAGATGATAGATAGACAGATATGTGGGGTGTAACGTCCCAAAACCACCATATGATTATGAGAGATACCGTAGTGGAGATCTCCAGAAATTTCTACCACCTGGGTTCTCTAACTTGCACGCAAATCTGAGCACACGGGCCTACAAGCTTTCCACCTCCATCGGAAATGGAGCCGCCACAGCCGCGATTCGATCCCGCCACCTGTGGGTCAGAAGCCAAGTACTTTAGCCACTCGACTACCGCGCCGGGGCCCCTTGTTAGATGAGGTTTATGCCTACTGCTCGTCTTTTTAAGTTTACGCCCCACACAAACAAAATTATTCGTCAACCAAAGGCTACAGATGTGCACAATGTCTTGTTCTAGGGTATGAACTGCGTAATGCATTGAAAAACAAATTATGAAAGAAACACCGCATATGTTCAACAGAGCCATCGAAATTATACAGATTGCTAAAATCGGATAACAAAATGCCAAGCACAACGTGTACATTGACGTCACTAGCATGTGAAGACAACGGGACTATATTTTCTTTAATTTGGGGTTTCAAAGAAAACTGCACTTTAAAGTGAGCAATACAATCTTATGATCAGATATGCCATCTTATATCTCTAAAGGTGGCATCAAAATATACATATTTTAATATCTATTCTTCGATGCCACCTTAAGTGGTCACTGGAATAAAAAAAGGTGCAGAAGTACTTCTGCGTGTGGTTGAGTGCGCATAGGTATTTCAACTAATTTCGGTAGATAGGTAGATATGTGGGTTCTGCGCCGAACCCACCCTATGAATATCAGAGACGCCGTATTGAAAGGCTACAGAAATTTCGACCACCGGGGCTCTTTGACGTGCATCCAAATCTGAGCACACGGGCCTACATTATTTTTGCCTTTACTAAAACTGCAGTCACTGAATCCGGGATTTTATCCGGCAACCTACGGGTCGGCAGCAGAGTACCACAGCCACTAGACCACCACAGCGGGGCTAACAAATTTAGTTAAATCGTACAATATGACGAGGTCAACAAATGAGTGTGACGCGTCAGTAAGAGCTTCTGGGAATTCATCTCACCAGTTAATTTCTGGTATGTTGAAATCTCCCATGAACAACAGATTTCAAGAATGAATCATTTTTGAGCACAAGAACTTGATGAGGGTTTCAGCAAAGGAACTATGCGAGCTTGGAGACGATATATTTCCAAAACAATCAGGTTGCATTCTTGAAAGTATAGCTTAGATACAACACTCTCAATTCTTGGCCCATTGGTAATCTGGACAATGGCAATGATTATACGAGCAAAATAGCAACTCGACCTCCCCTACCAACACGATCAATGTGGTAGATCATAAGGCCATTAAGTGTCACCTAAAGGTCAATAAGGTCTTGATGCAGCCGAGGTTCGGTTACAACTTTAATTAGCAGAATATACACTGTTGTAATACTTTTTAAGTGATCTAATTTCTTAAGATTGCTACGAGCATTTATATTTAGGCAGTTAATACAACCTGCAACTTCTGCTAGTACGCCTATTTCGCATAAGCCTACTCGCATTTTGAATATATGAAGTGTAAGAAGTCTTCTTATCGGTAATAATAGGAACCGCCTGATTATTGCTTCTATCTTATCTAAAAGGGTGCAATTCACGTTTGTCTTGGCATATACAATTTTAACCTTCTTTCTCTCATTTTTTTGCTGTGCTATCCCACAACTGCGCAAGCAGTTGTCTAGTGGCAGTAATAAAACATTCAATGATGGAAATATTCCAGACTTTGAGCTTATAGCATTTTTTAAAGCGTTTGTAATTTCAAGGAAGTCAATCATTTTTAGGACAATCGGTTATGAATTGTTTGCTTGCCTGCATCCTATTCTATGGAACCGGTCAAGAAATGTTTCTTGAACTTTCAGTTTCTTTGGAAACAACTCATCAACCAGTATAAAAAAGCGGTTGTAGCGTTTCACTCGCTTTCTCTGGAAAACCAAACACAAGAAGATTATAACGACGGCTTCTGTCTTCTAGGTCAATTACTTTCATTTCCAAGTTATGGATACTTTTTTGAGTCTCGTGAATTTAGTACCAAATTTTCTGAGCGTTGATCTAGATGCCCAAGCTTATTGAAGTTCAAATTCAATTATGTGCAGCCTAATTTTCAGCAATTGTTGACCTTCTGAAAGTGGCAGAAGCAGCCCTAGTGCTGGGTCCTGGGTTTCATTCAACATCCCCACAAACCATATTTAGAGAGAAAAAAATGTCCTATGTATACGAAGGAAACGCACAGACACTATAGGGGCACGTCAGCTGCATGCGGTAACGATAATCAGATCTTATAAACCAACATTTGTTAATAATCTGCATAAAAAGCAAAAGAAAGTTTATAGTGAATTTGACGGGTGACCAGCTGACGTGCCCACTGAAAGAATCTAAGCAGAGCCGTCTTCTTATAAAGGGTTCTGTGGTGTATTATAGTGACGTGGTGGTGTTTGTGAAGTGTGGTGGTACCGTGGTGTCATGTACAACGTGCTCGGAGGCGACGGCAGCGGTGCTTCTCCACTGACCGTCGGAAAGACGATGACGTTGGCGCGAAACGTCACGCATGAAACTGCGGCCCGCGCAAAGGAAGAAAAAGTTTGCGCGAAAGGTTGCACTGCCAATACACGAGAGGGAAGAAGAGGAAGACCAGTCCGGGGCAGAACGAGATCGAACTGGCTGGAGTGCAAATCCTGGGTGTCGCGCGACTGCGGTGTCGGGTACCGGACCCGACCGCGTGAAGTCAGGCAAGGCCAGGACGTTCCAGCTGCCCACGGTGTACTCGGAGGTACGCAGCCTTCCAGAGTTCCGGCCGTGACAGTCAAAGGTCACGTCCCAGGTGTTCATTCCGGCCGTGGCTGTTCAAGATCACGTCCCAGGTGTCCCGGCTTCGATTCCAATCCCGAACCATCCGTGGAGGGTGGAACCTTCCGCGGGGTGATCATCTCTTCGACACGAGCCAGCATCGGCAAGCGGCCGCAGTTCTTGCTAAGGCAAGGGCTACCTCGTCTTCCGCCAAGCGTGACCGTACTAGTCATCGCGTGACTCCACCTGCTCAGACATCGCCAGCATCCGTCGCCTCATCCCACCAAGCCACCGCCACCATCAACGCCACCGGTGATTGTTGATTTTCAGAAACATTCTAGCTGGACAACTTTTAGGACAAGTTTCAGTTTGTCTGCTTAAACTCGGTGTCTGTACATTGCAGCTTCATCTTTTTTGTTAATTAGGCTTAAAGTTTCTACTTTTCTTTTCACACCTTGAACGGCTTCGTCATTTCTTAGCTTCGAGGCTTTCCCTCCGAGCAACAATTTATTAAACCATAAACCTGCATCACAAATTGGCGTCCACCACGACAAGACAAAGTCGTTAGTTTTTCATCTGGATTTTCGGACGCGTGCCGAACCATGACCAGCACGTGGGAGATATTAGAATTGGCTGAACGCATGGGTCTGAAGGGAACGAAGTTTAGAGTGGTATGAGGAGCGGATGGAGAGAGCGTGAGCAACGGGCTGCAGAGTGAAAAGCGGTGAAAGAAAAGCTCGAATTAGAGACGCTGGAACTCGAGTGGCGACTGGAGCTTGCGATGGCCAAAAGGGGGCAGCTGGGGATACAGAGGAGTGAACCAGTGACTGAGGTGTGCTCTGACAGCAGTTACATCACGAACGATTTGAATTTATGTCAGGCTGACCCTGTACATTGTCATGACGTTTCGCTAGAGAATGAAAGTAGGAAAGATGGCAAAGAGGTGGGTAGCCAAGAAACTAGGAGACTGGAGGAGTTTATTGAAGTACGGGCATGCTTACTGAGCATTGAATAAAAACGTTCCATTCAAAGTAAAGGGTTTGTTGAAACTTGCGAGAAGTCAAGCACACTTCATGCAAAGGGAGGATTGTCTTTGAAGAGCTCCACTGAAAGAGCAGTAAAAGGTCTCCTACCTAACGCCGACGAATGCCAAATGAAAGCTCCGATCTATTTGCTGCCTATTGTTTTGAGCCACTGGATGTAGCAACAGGCGCTACGTACACAGCTTTTCAAGATGAATATAACTCGCCCGAGGGAGGGCTTGAGTTTTCGAGAGATTGTAGATGATGCTTCCATGAGTAAACTAGAGCAAAATGCAGAAAAACTTGTTGAAGAACAGAGAGTAGAGTTGCAATGTAGGTCAGCTCTAAGTGGTAATGAGGGTAGTCACGAAGGCCCAGGCAAAAGGGTTGAGAGTTTTGATGAACAAGCAAGACGAAAAGCTGAAGTGATGGAAACTGAACCCAAAGGCAGTAATAGTCCAGCAGGTGATTGTACGAGGAAGGATGCCGACTGGTGCTCTCTGGCATCTTCAGTTGATGAGGTCACTTCTCTAAAGGTGTCTGAACGATTGTCGACTTACCAGCTCAAGCAAGGCGTTCCTGGGAAGGATGACATTATTCAGACATGGTTGTACTGCCGCGCCTGGAGTTAACGCTTCCGATTGGTGTACAGCCCTTCCACTGTGTATGCTTGTGATTTATAGGTTGGGCGTCTGGTAATACACAGCTTTAGGTTCAGACGAGCTTACGGTCGACAATTCTTCCACCAGCGTCAAAATACTCACTCTTGTCAATTGGTTAGGGCCATTAGACGTCTTGCTTGGGACGCTATAACTTAACAGTGAAGTTCGATTTTCTGGTAGTTTCCTTTGGAATTTGATAACGGACCACGGAAGGGTGTTTCATGTGAACAGCTGAAGAAGTTACATGCAATATAACAATGACTTGATGTGTAGTTCCTTTTTTGTTTAATAGGGTATGTATGGAAAAAGTTGGTGTACTAAACAGGCTAATTTGGGGATTTTCATCATCACTTAGATGAGTTCATACTTTTTCTTGCTTCGTGTGTATATAGTGGTTAATAAATGTGGACCTTTGGACGATGTAGCGAACTGTGTGAGTGTGTGTTTTGAGTGACGTCATTTAAGAACTGAGCAGCAGTTTTTCGTGCAGAAAATCTTTCCCAAAAAGGGGCCTGTTGTGGTGTAGTATAGTGATGTGGTGGTGTTTGTGAAGTGTGGTGGCACCGTGGTGTCATGTACGACGTGCTCGGAGGCGACGGCAGCGGTGCTTCTCGATTGAGCGGCGGAAAGACGATGACGTTGGCGCGATACGTCACGCATGAAACTGCGGCCCGCCAAAAGGAAGAGGAAGTTTGCGCGAAAGGTTGCACTGCCAATGCACAATAGGGAAGAAGAGGAAGACCAGTCAGGGGCAGAACGAGATTGAGCTGGCTGGAGTGCAGATCCTGGGTGTCGCGCGACTGCGGTGTCGGGTTCTGGACCCGACCGCGTAAAGACAGGCAAGACCAGGATGCTCCAGCTGCCCACTATGTACTCGGAGGTACGTGGCCTTCCAGAGTTCCGGCCGTGACCGTTAAAGGTCACGTCCCAGGCGTTCTTTCCGGCAGTGACTGTTCAAGGTCACGTCCCAGGTGTTCGGGCTTCGACTCCAATCCCGAACCACCCATGGATGGTGGAACCTTGCGCGGGGTGATCATCTCTTCGGCACAAGCTAGCATCGGCAAGCGGCCGCAGTTATTGCTAAGGCAACGCCTACCTCGTCTTCCACCAAGCGTCGCCGTGTGGGTCAGCGCGTGACTCCACATGCTGAGACACCGCCAGCGTCCGCCGCCTCATCCCACCAAGCCACCGCCACCATCAACGCCACCGGTGACTTTTGATTTTGTTAAACATTCCAGCTGGACAACTTTTAGGACAAGTTTCAGTTTATGCGCTTAGACTCGGTGTCTGTACATCGCAACTTCATCTTTATTTTTGTTAATTAGGCCTAAAGTTTCTACTTTTCTTTTCCCACCTTAAACGGCTTTGTCATTTCTTAGCTCCAAGGCTTTCCATTCGAGCACCAATTTATTAAACAGTAAACCTGCATCACAGGTACCAACAATGTTGCTGGGGGTGGTGGTATCCAGTCAGGTGACGCAAGCTTGCGCCCGAGTGCTTCTGTGCACTCTCCTAAGTGGTGGGCAGGCTAGACGGAACACGTAAAGGAATATTTACGCGCAACAAAAAACGAGTTAGCAGTGGAGGAACATGTTGACTTTACAGGCTCTCTATCAGTGAAGAAAAGCATCCAATGTCAAGAAATGACTACGCAGAAGAGGCCGGCCAGATTTGAACAAGATGCATTCTTTTATAATCATTCACAATAATAAATGTTCATTCTTGCTTTAGCTTACACACAAAGTCACTCCTTCCTTCGGGTGTATGTGGACTACAACAAGGTATTTCACTTCATTTTGCATCATATTGCAATATTTTATGCATGCTAATTCAAATATTGCTGAAGACGAAACTGTCAACAGCTCGGCAGAGCTTGGTCAATTGTTCTTGCCTTCTTAAATTTCTAAGGCTCCGGTAATAATGAATTAGGACTTGGTTTAAATAGGTTTTCCAGGTTATTGCATATATTACAATGTCTGTAACAGTGCCTGGAACCCATTTGATGGTAATTTTTTCAATTTTGTTGATATAAATTAAGACGGACGCAAAAGTGTTGAATGTTTAAACAATGCCCATATTACGCAAATGTCATCCTCTGTATCAACACCGTCAACGAAGGGAAAAAATTTCCTAGGTCAAGCGAAGCATTCACTCAGTAGCATACTCAGTATTTTTTCTTATTTTTTTTCTTGGAACAACGCACCACAAGGTAAAATAAAACTTTGTGCAGCTTAGGAGCAGCACCGGCTAACTAGATACAACGACTACATTCAGTAGTAAGTAACTACGGTTGACGCTAAGGTCGGTATTCCCGGTAATGCACGTGCTTCAGTTATATTGCGAAGAAAATTCAGTGAATGCGCGGTGACGTGGATATCAAAGGTACCGTTATTCAGGGTTTATGCAACACATACTATCACTTTCTAAATAATCTTTGTAATTATTCTTTCTAGCCTTCAATATATTGGTAAAAAGTAGACGGAGGCACAGGAAATGTACGGGGTTATTTACCTGATATTTCAAAACTCGAAGAAGTATTGAGCACATTTTGGAGTAAATGTTCTGTGTGGCACACACAATGGAAAACAAAACAGACTACATGATCTGTGCTCCTCGTCTCTCCCATGTTATAGGCTGATCAGATGATGTTAGCCTACCGATTCGCCCGGCTTGCAGGGCTGTTCATGCTCAAGCTCCATTTAACAACCAACACACGACCACGAGCACAATCACCACACCTAGCGTATCATCCGACAGAGCCGCGCAGCTGCAGCGTTAGACTGCGCGACTCCGCGTCCCGGCCACTGCCTTGACAGTGTATAGCACATTGCTGTTTTTAGTGATGGTGCTCGAATTCATTCTCGTCATCCTGACTAGATCCACTGCATGGCAAAGGGATATCCTACGTTCCACTAGTCAACTAGGTCCTGTGTTTGCTGCTGCCACTTTATACCCACAAACCTCCTAATCTGAGTGCCCCACCTAGATTTCTGTCTCTCTTCACCCATCTACCTTCTTTTGGAACTCAGTCTGTGATGATCAATGATCAGCGGTCATCTCCGCTTCTCTCTAGTTGCCATACTCATGACCGTTTCTTATTAATCTAGTATATAATATTGTCACGAAAGCTGTTTTGTTTCCGCTCTTCTTCATTGACTTCTATCTGCCAATACCCACTCCTCATGTCCATCGACGAGAAAGAACGTGCATGTTGTAGTCGATCGAGGGAATCGTCAATACGTGGAAGTAGGTAGACATCTTTTTTGTGCGACCTGACTCATATTGCGGTAATCCACGCAGAAACGTAAGGTTCTTTAACACCTGTTTGTTTCCTGATAGCTTCTACTATTTTCTTGTTCCTTAGGACTACACCTATCATTTTTTTAATCGCTTGCTGCGTCGCTCCCAACTTAAGTGGGACCCTTTTTGTAATCCTCCACGTTTCTGTTGCTTTGGTGGGTACCAGTGAATTGCAGCTGTTATGTACCTTCCTCTTAGGGAATAATGCCAATTCACCATTAATTATTTGAGAATGCTTGCCGAATATGCTCGACTCTGCTCTTGTTTTTCTAGAGACTTCAATCTCATGGTTCATCTCCGCAGTTACTGCCTGCCTTCAGTAGACGTACTCTAGTAGAACTTCAAATTACTGCTACCTATCTCGAAGCACTGTTATATTTTACAGTTGAAGATTACATTCATTTGTTGCATATTCATATTAGGACCTACCTTTCCCCTCTTTTTATTGAATACAGTATTTATGAATTGCAATTATTGCCCCGAGTTACTCACCAAAGAAATATCATCGGGGAAACACAGGTTACAAAAATACTTTTCATTAACTCCTATCACTAACTCTATTCTTTGTAGGCCTCTAAGAAGCTCCTGTGAGCACACGGTAAATAGTATCGGAGAAATTGTATTCCCTTGTCTTACACTATTCTTTATTGGTGTTAAGTCGCTTTTTATGGACCACTTTGGTCTGTAAAATATCTACAGCTGACCCGTTGTAGATATTTTACAGAATGATTATATATGCTCCGTCGATGCTCTGATTCGGCATTGTCTGCATGACTGCTGATATCTCTCCTGAATCAAATGTCTTTTTGTCATCGATGATATTTATGTACAGTGGCTGAATGTAATCAATGCATTTCTGTATTGCCTGATTTATAGCATTAATTTGGTCGATTGTTCAGTTACCGGAACGAAATCTTGCTTGACCCTTCGGCCGAATGAATTTTAAAGTTTTCCTAGTTCGGTTAGCAATTACGACCTCTTACATTTCTCATCACTAGAGAACAGCGTATGTGGTCGCTGTCTTTTCTTTCTCTTAAGCGCCTTCTCTGTCCTGTGTTTTTTCTGGTGTTGTGCTGTAAATAGGTTCACGATGGATTCTAACCAACTGGCCCATCTTACGGTCTTACTACTATATGTGGTTCCCATTTGAGAAATTGAGATCCGTCGTCAGACAAATTGTTGAATAACAGCTTGCAATGTGTTCATTATCTTGGGGTGGTGCAAAATGTGGGCAATTTTTTTTGAAGATAGAAGTAACACCTATACAATCAAGTTCCTTCTCGCGCAAAAGAGGCTGTTATAAATAGGAAGGTACCTAGTGCCTTAAGAAAACCTTAGGTCATTTTGCATACTTTGGGATTTATATCAAACGAGACCAGTGTTAAAAGGTTCTAGCCTATTTTGCTCCATGGTTTCCTTTTTCGCACTTGTCAACAAACACTAAACTTCTAATAACTCAATAAAAGATTATATATTAGGCTTGTTTAGCAAAAAACTGTGTTTCAAGCGTAGGAGTACAAAGATCACCACAAATGCCGATTGTAATGTTTTTCAGAATTGAAAATGAATATCGCAAAGCGGGTGCACCTCAAGACACTGTTTTCCGTCGGTACGCTTTGAAAGCTCATCTGGCACAATTAACACGTGCGACATTGACCAAAACATAAGTAATATAAAAAGTCAATCGCAGAATTAGAGTCTACCTACTGACGCTTCACGTTATAAAGACGATAAGGTCTGGTACCATCACACGTTCCAATAGTAATAAATTACTGCTGACTCGAACACCCTTTTTAATATTGGGCAAGGCTTCAGAGAACGCCTGATCATTTTACTGCGTATGTTTTCATTCACAAATGTTTGCATCATTCAACTTTATGGTGAAACCTTTTCTGCAATGCTCGCTCATACAAAACTATAGACGTATGTTAACGAGAAGCTCTGGCTCTTTGGATATATGCGGGCTAACCCAAAAATTTATCTTACCTTCATCAGGACCGCAAGGGCAATGATTGAGGTACACATTAGTTGTAGTCCAAGGTGAACAAGGCTGACCACGCTTGCTTAGTGCTTTGCATCGTTTACGGGCTCGGCCGTTAGCCAGGCAACATGTCCCTTCCATGCAGATCGTACGCCTGGTGCATCGGTCGTTCTTTCCCTTCAGCTATAGTGAAAATGAAAGAAAAAACACAGCAGCATTTTAAAATATCAATCCCCATGCAAGACAATGTTTGCGACAATGCAATACTTGTGATAAAAATAAATCCTAGGCACACTTGTCATTGTGTATCCATTAAATTCATTCATTGCTTTAGAGTTTTACATTGTCTTAGCTGTATTATCTGAGTACACGCACCATATCACATTTTAGTCCCAGAAGTGAGCAGCAGCAGCCGAAGGCTTTACAGGCCACAATTAGTTTTGCGCACTCGCCATATTTATCTATTTGAGAACAAAGTGTTGGGGTTGAATTACTTGGTTTCATGAAAGTATTGCTTCTTTTGCCCACACGATCAGAAAGAAGCTTTGCTATATAAAAACTGTTCAGTGCAAAGCATGACGGGAAGTCATACTATAATGGCTTTTCCAGAGCTTGTTGTCCCTTGAACAAGTGTAATCTGTTCATTGAGGGCAAAATACTGGCAGCTGGCCGGAGCCGTGACTAAGAACGTAGGGAGAGGGATAACAAACACCTTAAGTGCTCTATATCTGGCGAGTATAGCTCTGTAGAGCGCGAGCCCAGCATGTATAAGTGCACCGAGGGCTGGCTATCAGTCAGTTGCCATCTTGCTAGCAGCCACACGGCTTCCAAGCTTTGCCTCTCCTCATTCACAGAGTGGGGCATGCGAGCATCGAATTCGTGAAAGGGGTAGACACGGCTTCGTGTAAGCGACCTTGGCCTTTGATATGTAACACTGACTGTGTTAGCAAAGCGAGACGGCTAGAAGACAAGAACTGGCCACTACTATTGGTGCTTCTGGGGCACATAAGACTGACGAGACAATGTTTTGGGTCCGAGACTGCTGCTGGGCCTCTGGTTTTTCGAAAAATGAGTGCCATTTGATGGCAGTGCTTGGTCTACGAGACCGGCGCGTGTAGTAGCATTCTCGCCTGCATCCTTGATGTTTGGTGTTTTGTGGCGCAAGGGCCGTTCAATAGGCAAAGAGCACCAGATCATGAGAATTGAGTAATGAACAATGATTATAATAAGTGGTTGTTTAGGGGCAATAAAATTTCTCCTGCTAAGGCGGGCAAAGCATAGAAGTATCAAAATCATGACCTTGACATGGAATGTGGGTAGTGTGAATAGATGGCGAAAGTTCGTGATAACAAAATCATGGTGAATATGGACGGCATTATCACAAGTGCCTCGATTGCTTATGCCCTTGTGTCCGAGGGCCGCGAGGCAAGTGCTTTGATGAGTGTAGCCATCGCAGCAGGGACCTCTTCTCAGAGAGGTCGTTCTGCGAGGATGCCTTGTAACATGACGTAAAAATTATTTAAATCTTTTAAAAACGCGAACAATGATTGACAACTAAAAAGCACTTCCCTACCTATAAATAATGATGGGTGCAAAGAAATTAGATGGCATAAGGAAAATGAAAAGCGTTTTCTTCTACTTAAATCGAGTTCTTTGCACTGTAATGAAACTTGAAGCATGGTGGCAGGTTCACCTCACTTTTCACAGAAGGTTTGATCGCCACCAGACAAAAGATGTGAGTGTGTGCTGCGTGTATGTCTTGTACTTATTCTGGTGAGTGTTACTTCGGTGTAGCGTGACTTTGATGTTGGCGGACAATTCACAATACCTGGCTTCATGAGGTGAAGTTTATTTTTATGCCTTTACCATAAATGCTACCAATAAATCCTGGAACTTTTGTCTAATGTTGGGTTTGAGGTCAAGTGCAGGGACAGTTATAGATATGTTAATTGTGGCATTATAGTGAGCGTTAACAGCGACATAATTCGCTAACACGTTCCCTTGAATCTCGCAATGTCCTGTCATCTAGCCGACTTAGACAGACTGCAGACTGCTGCTGTGTATAAATCGCGCATAGTAGTGAGTACACAGAGACCAGCATAGTGTTCTTGTGTTTTTAAAGGGTTTCAGAGCTCTTACCATGCTTGGAGAATCACTGTATATCACAGCTTTTGCGAGTTTCAGTTCTCTGATATGTTTCATGGCCGATGATATCGCGTACGCTTCTGCAGTGAAGATACTCGTACTGGGGTGCAGAACACCTACATCTGAAACATATGTGCTATCCGCTGCGTAGGACACAGAGGTGCGAGTCTTTGAGGCATCGGTAAAAAATTCTGAACATGAATACTTATGCTGCAGATCAGGAAGTGTGTATAAATATCTGCAAAAGGCGCGCTTTCAGTAACTTGACGAACGACATACCACAATCTAGGAGCTGCCACTGCCATGGTGGGACATATACAGCAGGAGCAGCCAAACGGTGTTTACAAAGCGGCACACCCATTTCTTCGGCTAAACTTTTCACACGAAGTGCATAGGGCTCTCTCATGAAAGGGCGGTTTTGAAATAGAACAGAACTGGGAAGTCATTCATGGTAGGCTGTACAGGGTGTTCGTTCTTTGCGTTTAATTCAAGAAAAAACAGAAAGGATAGGTAGCATATCTGGTGAAGTAGTTACCACTCGTTAGATTCAACATACTACCTTTCTATTGGGCTAGTACAAAAAGCAAAGGTAGAAAGACTAATTCCAAGGTGGTGAACAGTGTCGAGCATTTTTAGGGCAGTTGGTGTTGCAGACTGGTATATTATCGCACCGTAATCGAAGCGCGTATGTGTCAGGTTTTTGTATAGATTCATGAGACAGTTTTTGTCACTACCCCATGCAGTGCATGACGATTTTTTTATAATATTCATGATTTTCAAGCACTTTTTTTCAGTTACGCAATATGTTGTATAAATGTCAATTTGCTGTCTAAATATTAGGCCTACGAACTTATGCTTACTATCAACAAACGTGGACCATGCCGGTTAACATTCGCATCTGAATATCGGCCTCGCTTTTTGGTGAATAAGACCAACATGCTTTTTTCAGGGTTCAGTTTAAACCTTTTTTTATCTACGCATTTCGAAAGTTTATTCAAGCCCAAGTGAACCTGCCGTTCACACACTGAAAGGCTGCATGATTGAAAGCAGATTTGTACGTCATCGACATATGCGCAATAAAATACATTCCATGGGATGAAAATACGCAAGGAATTCATTTTGATTATAAAAAGTATACAAATCAATACACCTCCTTGTGGTACTTCTGTCTTTTGCACAAAATTTTGAGATAGAGCAGTGTCCACTCTAACACGGAATGTCTGATTATACAGATGACTTTCACTGCCGTGCACACTAAATGTGAGAGGTTTCTTAGTATGGCGAAGCGCCACGTAGTGTTTTAGACTTTCTCCACCTCGAGAAACACAGAAAGAAAAAAAAATTGGTTATGGACGAAAGCATCACAGATTTGTGCCTCAATATCAATCACGTGGTCTGTGGTGGATTTTACTTTTCTAAACCCACACTGCTTTGGCTCAAGTAAATTGTTTCAAGAAAGTGCACCAGTGTTCTATTTACCATCTTTTCGAAGACGTTGCACAGACAACTGGTAAGGGCAATAGGTCTGTAGTTGGAGACCGAGGACGGGTCCTTGCCGTGTTTTCCTATCGGGAGAATAATGGCTTCTTTTCAAGCAGTGGGGATCTCACCAAGAAATGAAACAGCGTTATACAGAGAAAGGAGGTCATTTTGAGTTTGAGAAAATGATGTTTAGTAATTCACGCATGAGCTGTCCAGAAGATTGAACGGATCCATTAAAGCAACTTAGCAATGCCAGCAGCTCTGATAAATGAAAGGGTTCATTGTATGCCTCGTGTTTTGTATATTTGCGCTCTAGTTTCTGTTTTTCTATTTTTGTTTTGTATCGTGACATTGCTTCAGAATACTGCGACGAGCTCGACACCTGTTCGAAATAGGCGCCTAGGAAGTTCGCCTGGTCTTCCAAGCTATGGCCTTTTGTATTTACTACAGGGAGTGATTGTGGTTTTTCTCCTGTTAACCTGCTCACCATGTTCCAGACATTGCCTGTATGTGGGTACGAATTGATGCCTGATAAAAATTTCGCCAACTTTCTCTCCTGGCCTGCCGGCTCGCCCTCTTGCCTAGAGACTTTGTTTTCTAAAAGTTTTGAGATTCGCAGCTGTCGGAAACTCGTGAAACAGCCTCCATGCTTTATTTCGCTGTTTGCGTGCGTGTCAACGCTCGGATTTTCACCATGGCAAGCGTTGTTTTCCAGAGGGTCCACTCGTTTGTGGGATAAATTTTGTTGCAGCATCCCTCAGAAACACTGTGAAGTAGTTGACAGCAGCATAAATGCCTAAAGTACAAATGTCACTTCAACCTAAACGAGCAATCGTATAAAACTGTTCTCAGACAGCTCGGTTTATGAGCCATGCTGGGAACACTGTGGTGGAAAATTAGTTGCGATAATTGTGCTGAGAACTACGGAATAGTGGCCACTTCCGTAGGGATCACTGATGACTTTCCACTGGATTAGAGGCACAATGGAGATACTATACTTAGGTCTATGGAGGAAATAGGTATTATTAGCGAGCTTTTAATACGGTTGGTTCTTTTCGATTCAGGAGACATGCGCGTGACGAGAGGAGGAACTGTTCAATCAGTCAACGTCTCGCGTAGTAGCGAGAGTAAACCCATAGCTTGCTATGTGCATTCAAGTCTCCAAGAAAAGGTGAGATCCTCAAAGTTCATCAAATGAAAAATTGGAAATTGTGTTTTTGCAGTTGATATTTCGATTAATGTAAGTAGTGCAAATTGTGACCAGTTTGTCAAAAAGAGCAGCTCAAACAGCCACGGTCTTAAGGGATGTTTAAAGTTATAAGTGGGTGCATGAAATCTCTTGATTGAGTGTAATGGCTACACCTCCGGATGATGTCATAGCATCCACACGGTCCTTTCTAAAAATAGTGTAGTCACGTAGAAAGTTGGTGTGTCTTGGTTGTATGTTTTTTGTACACACAGCACTTTTGGTGCGTGTTTGTTAAGAAGTTCGTGAACCCCGTCAAGGTTTCTGAGGAGGCTTATGACGTTCCAATGTATAATTAGAGTGGTCATGGTGAAAGTAAAGACCCAGCCGTGGTGGTCAGTGGCTAAGGTACTAGGCTGCTGACTAGCAGGTCGCGCGATCAAATCCCGGCTGTGGCGGCTGCATTTCCGATGGAAGCGGAAATGTTGTAGGCCCGTGTGCTCAGATTTGGGTGCACGTTAAAGAACTCCAGGTGGTCAAAATTTCCTGAGCCTTCCACTACGACGTCTCTCATAATCATATGGTGGTTTCGGCACGTTAAAGCCAACATATCAATCATGCTGAACGTAAAGTGGTTTTGTGTGAACGAAACGTGAGTGGCTGCTTAGGCTGTGGATTTTTACGGGAAATGCGGGTCGAAAAACGCGACTTTTTTTTCAAAATTACCGATTTTTAATTTTTGCCTGTTTTGATAACATAATCTCTACTGTTATAAAAAATACAGGTCGAAACTTAACTGAAAATGCTTTAAATTTGCATCTAAAAAGCACAAGGTGCCGGTTAAAAGGTCCGAATTGTGCAGTCTTCGAGCACCTTGCCGCCGATAATGCGCCGCCGCTCGCCATTATTGAATACATTAGCTGAAAGGCGAGCCTCAATCTTCAAGCAACAACGGATTCCGTCACTGACGCGGCGCAAGAAATTATTAAAAGAAGCACGCTTATGCGCGTTTTTCGAGCGCTGCGACTGGCTTATCACGTGGTACGGATCGGGGACCGCCATTGGCCGATGCGCACTATGTGCTGTGAAGCTTATTTGCGGGTTCCATGTCTTGTTGAGCAGCGCAACTGAACAATGCTTTTCTCGTAAGTGAACAGAGCATGGCTTGCAAGTGAAAGCCGTTGTGCGGCTTTCACTTGCGACCAATGCATCAAAATCAAACCATCTTGCGATCAATGTCAAAGTTGCGGTCAATGCATCAAAATCAAAACCAATTATTCGAAAGTCATTCACACCCGTCAGCCGGAAAGTTCCTGACCGGGCAACGAATGATGGCAGCACCAATCTTGGAGGTTGAAAAATCTTGCACTGAGAGAACTTAGCAGGGACGACATTGCTATTATGTACGACGGTATGTGGCACAAACATGGCCGCAAAATGGCATGACACCGGACTTAGTTTGGGTTTCGCTGTCCTGTCAAACTTCTTCCTAGCTTGAAGTTGGTACAAGGCACTGCCAGATGGAGTGGAAGTTTTGCAAGCGTTTCCTGGCCCTGTCCGTCAGCGAAATGTCTGTGAGAGTCAGCTCGAAAAAGCCGAGGGGGACAAACTCATGCGGCTGGCATATTTTAGTCTCAGTAGCCGCTACAAGAAGAATTGTTGTTTTTGGTGTGTAAATTTCATCAGATTTAATGATATTTTTCATAAATAAAAACTCAATTTCATATTAAAAACGTGTTTTTCTCAAAACGCAACTTTTGCCATTTTTTCATTGTGCCCCTCCTTTTTCGAGCACCTTAGTGTTCGATCTGCACGAAATTTTGCCCAATTTGTTAAGGTATGGTGAATACAATTATCTTGTTTAAATTTCAATATGTTATTGTATAATAAAAATTTTATGTAAACCTTTACTAGGGTAGGTGAAATATGAACTATTTACGTGTAATATTTTTACGCCTATTACATATTTTGTATGTGCCTCCTAATGAGTTGTTTGCACTCTACACTTCATTTTAAACATTGTGAACTATGAATGGTAAAAAGTTACGGAAGTTCCGGTATGAAAAGAGGGGGGAAGGCCAAATGGATCAGGGTTTTCACGTAGTCATTTCGGAGAGCTAAAAGCGAGCAACTTGCTAGAAAACTAATCATATATTTGAAATCAGCATGAAAAGTTTCATAGACAGCTCAAATTTTATTGCTCTAGAGGGAATAATAAAAAGAAGTGTCTTCGAGTAGCATCTCCCCTAATTCATGTGATACGGCCGTCACCAGGCCCTGTTATCTCCTTTTTTCTTTGTTTTCCGCCTGCCTTCTAACCCCTCGTTTTGATGACCTCATGACGTCTAGCTTCTTTTAGTTGGTTGGCTCCATCAGTGCCACAGAAGATGGTCGGGACCGTGGTGCGCAGGCTCCTTACGATGACGAGTCAATGTCTCATACTGTACGTGATCTATCACGGCTCGTCGCTCCATTTTAATGGTGGTAATCAGGGGCAACGTGTACTTTTAAGAAAGAATTTTGTGGTTTCGCTGACCTTCAGTAGTGGAGAGTGGAACTGCAACACTCGATTTCACCACAACAGCTGATAAGAAGAAAGCCGAGAGAAATTAGAATTCAATACATTCTCAATTTTACTCATCGTATTCATCATCAGAGTCGTCTTCACCAGCAAAAAGGAAGTCTAGTCTTGACGCGAACAATCACAGTCACATGGCCTCTTGCTGTGGACACTTAGCTGGACGTGCTTTGTTGGTTTCATAGATAGTTGTATTGATGCGGCGAGAATTAGAAAGGAGTGCTCAACAGATACCACAGAATAAAAAACGTGCCCCTGTGGTGTGCGATGGTGCTGCTCCTGGGGACAATGAGGGCCAATGAGTTATCAAATAGCTAGGCACAGAAAAACATCAGGCTAAGAAGGTGGGTGAAATAGCTACGTGAGGAGTGTCCGGGGTTGCTTCGAGATGGTTCCAGCACCCGTACTGTTTGTGGGTGGACTTTCTGATTAGCTCAGACGATTGCAAGCTCTGCGTGAACTCGGGCATGAGGCCAAGACGTATAGTCAAAGTCGGTGCATGTAGGTGAGTCATCAGCTATGTACCCCACAGATCTCTTTTTCCTGAGCACCAGGCATGTCAGAGAAGCTTTCCAGCCTGCTAGTGCTGTAGAGTGCTGTTAGCTTGATGTCCTGATACTTGCCCTGGCAGCGAATCTACCGTCACTTTGGCTGCTCATGATTAGCGTCGTGATCAGTTGGCATGGAAGCACGCCAAACGTAATCGAAAGTCAAATCATTGCGACGAGAATTGCATGTGCATGAACACCTCAGGGTGGTGCAAAAAAATAGTGCGTTGTGTCTTTGTGGCTAAACAGTTCCAGCGCATAAAATGGCTTTACGGGCATTCACCTAAGGGGCGTATACCAGTTCATTTGGTTGTTTGTAACTTTTTTCATGATTTTGTAAGTGCGTCCTCACTGTTTCAGCGCCTAGGTTCACGTGAACCATTACAGTGTGTGCTCCTGGTTATGAACACTGTTGGGGTATCGGGTGATGTCAAAGCCTATGTACACGTGTTTCAATAATTCCCGCTTATTTTTTGCTGCTAGCACTACCGCTGATTGATAGATGCTTGTCCTACAGATGCATTTACAGCCTCCGCAAGTATCATGGCTATACAGCCCCTTGCGCTGTATACATCGCGCTGCGACATCATGCTAAGTACATCGCGCTGCGACATCTACCAATTTTTGTATCTTTGCATATTAACAGGCGTTACGAGCATCAACAATGACATAAGAGTCATAACAACAAATGTTGTCACTCTTACTGGACATAACTAAATTCGAAGTTCATTGAGCACTGTTAAAACAACCACTCTGGACAACCAATGAGATACGGACTCCTGTGCTTTCTGAAGTTCAACAAATTTCGACGTGGACTCTCAAACTAGGTTCTTGTGGGTCTTGCAACTAGATGCAGTGAACTCCTGCTATACGGACCCACGGTAAACATTGCTTCTTTATAGATATTGGTCAAATGGCCACTCATCTTCATCATCTATTGAAAGAAAACTTATACGACTTTATCTAGCGGAGATTTCTTTTTGATTGTTCTATGCAATACATTCCAAATTCAAACTTCCTCTTAACAATGTAAAGAAAAATACCAAGGTCAGTAGTATCTAGTTTATTAGAAATCAGACTGTCTGACCCTCAAGCTAGAAAAAAAAACCCGGTCTTCTAAGAACACCTTGTGTGCAATGTATCAGTATGAATCCTAAACGAAGTTCTTTGTGGCAGAAGGTATTTGCATTCCTGTAAATGACCCTGCACATTGAAACAGGTGAATTCATGAGGTCTGTATCATCTTCATATAAAGGTGACGTACTCATCCGCCTCAGTTGGTGCACTGAACGGAGGAAAGGATCACTCACGTTACCAAGAAAAAAAAGTGGAACCTGTTTTTATTTGCACTATCATAGAGTTTGGTAGTCCTAAATTCCCTTTCTTTACTCTATAGTTTATCGCACAGTAGTTCGTCCTACTTCCCATAAAGAAGCTGCCGATTCAGTTTTAGATTTCTCTCCCAACACTCCAACACAACATCTACGCCATCAAAGACATCGTAACCAGTGGCATCAATTCTTTATTGTACTTGGTGTCATGCAGTACATTGCCACTTTTTTTTTTATTTGTCCTCCTTCGGCGTGCTTTCTGGACCTAAGCCTTCGGCTGGTTATTATGGAGTCTTGGAACCTTTCAAAGACTGCAATTTTTTTAAAACTGTGCTGAACGATCTCCTATGCACCGATTCGGTACTACATGGTCTTTTTTTATCAAAAAAAATTTGCCGACTACTTCAATGCATAACGTTCCCCACAGCTTTGTCATCGCACCCATTGTCATCCTTTTACGTCCCCTGATCGCACGATGTCGCGTGTATTGTTTGGCTCTTGTGACACAAAAAATTTCGTATTTTCGGAAGATATATATATATATATATATATATATATATATATAATTATGTGGGATTTAACGTTCCAAAACCACCATTTGATTATGAAATACGCTGTAGGGGAAGGCTTCGGAAATTTCTACAACCTTGCGTTCATTAACATGCACCCAAATCCTACCACACGCGTCTACAGCATTTTCGCCTCCATCGAAAATGCAGCCTCTGCAGCCGAGACTTGACTTTCAGCGACCTGCGGCTGAGCAGCCGAGTACGTTAGCCACTAGGACCACCACGGCGAGGCTATGTTTCCGATAGAAGAGTTCACTTAAATACAATTCCTCTGCCTCTTCTTTAGAGCTCTTTGTTCATGTTTTGTTTCACTGTTGCGCATGTGTAAGTGGTGACATTTTAAAATTCACAATAATTCAAGCACGCATAAAATAAACAAGTGCATAAAGTAAAGCATTGTTTAAAGATCCATATATATACAGAACGAGAGAATAAAGACTTGCCCTTTCAATCGGAATCAAGCCACCGTAAAATGCCGTGGCCAACCATTTCTGAAAAGAAAATGGTATGATTATCAGGAAAGTGATATACGAACAGGTACAAACAAAGCGGTGTTTTCATTTTAAAATTATGCAAAATTTACAGATAGCAATACAACTGCTGATTATGGAGTACTCAGCGAGATCTCAGCTAAAGTGCCCGCAAATAACTCTACAACTCTTCAGAATAATGCGGTGAGCGGCTGTCTGTGTTCTACATGACGCTCTAGACACGTACGCTGCCATGGAGTGGGCAAAAGTGTTTGGCAGCGTAGCACAGGTCCTCAGCAATGAAGTAACAATAAAATGTGAGGTGTACATCTGAAAACCACCGTATGAATACCAGAGACACAGTAATGAAGGGCTCTGGTAATTTCAACAAACTAGGGCTGTTTACGCACACCCAAATCTGAGCACATGCATCTACAATATCTTCGTCTCCGTCTAAAATGCAGCCGCCATCGCCGGGATCTGGTCCTGTGACCTGCAGGTTAGCAGACGAGTGCCTTAGGCACCAGATCACTAGTGCGGGGCGCAGAAATGAAATGAAGATGACAAGTGTCTTCTGAAAAGCCAAGCCACTTGAACTATCAGCATGTTAGTTTGACTTCATTTCTTGAAGGAGTGTTCAAAACTGTGGAATCGCACAAAGACAAATTCTACGCGTTCAAAGTATTCTTAAAAATTTCAAGAAAATATGAAAACAGAGTTCGTATATGTCATTGAGAAGTTTTTCTGCAATTTACAAAAAAACTCACCGCCATATCCACTAGTCATTGATGTTTCGGGAGTTGGTTTTGGATGATCTGGTAACCAACAAATCGCTCGTACACATCTCCTCCCATCATATATAGACGTTGCATTGTTGTTGAATAATAATCGTTCACACAACGTATAATAGTTTAGATTGGAATGCACTATACACAATTTTGTGAAATATATACAATAGTCATTGTAGCACCCTGATATCTCTAAGTACAAGAACAGCACGCCTTGGTCAGCTAGTGACTCAGTTCTCTTGAAAGAATGTAATTTTATAATCTGTAAAAAATGTTGCAAATGGATTATCATGACGTTGGGTTCGATGGTAGCCTGAAAGATCGTCACGGTCGACATCTTGTCTCAATCTCGTCATTGCTCACCTTCTGATCGTCTTCGTCTTCTGCCAGGTGGCTGCTGGAATTGATCTTGATTTTAAGGTATTTTATTATGGGGTCTTTTGAGGTGTTAGTGCCAGCTATTCAAAATTGATTAAACATTTTCTATAGGAAGGCTTGGTAACAATTCTGCGCTTTATTTGTACGTCAATAGCGGTAGCGTCAAGTATGTCCCGTGGTAGGCACTGCACAGTGTTACAAACGTCAATTGGTATGTTAACCATCTACCCCTTTATACAGTACTGGCTGCGGCCGTGAGACAAACGGCCGACGCTAATCAATGGCAGATTTGGAGCTAAAAAGCACTTTTCAGCGGGATTTAGAACACACATATCAAGGGGCTTGAGAGGATATTGGCACGAGTACGTAATACTCATCGTAGGATCGCTTCCCGTCAGCAGAGCGTCTTCACGCGTGTTTCAAACTATGTACTAACTCTAGTTTGGCGGCCGGGACCGCGGCCATCGCAAAACAGGAAGCTCTTATTGAAGGCCCTGCGATGGCGTTGGTGCGGGATTCTTCGTCGCGGATATTTACGATTGTGGCCATGCTGTTGCAGAAAAAGAACCAGTTGCCCACCTTGAAGCTCTGCCGGACGTGTGGCTGAGGAAGTCGCACTTGAAATGTGCATCGGCACCATCTACATCAGGTAGCGACCGCTTTAGGCATGAGGCCTCAGCTACCTACGCCTTCAGTGCGTTGGGTTATATGGCCACGACTTTCGCTTTGCTTCTTCGAGACCTCCGATGGCAGGACCCGCTTTACGGCACGCACCTCGCTTCTGCGTTTTTGCTCCAGCAGCCTCGCAGTTTTCTTGACAGGCGAGCTTTCTTCACTTCAGCCTGCCGAGCCGTAACCACAGAGGTATTGGCAGAGAGCCCGTGTTGATACTGCCAAGACAGCACCGAGCGGCAACGAAGATGCTTGAAATGCGTGAGCTTTAGATGGAGAAAAATATTGCATGTGCCGACAGCGTTTATGAAATCACCGCAAAGTGTGGACGCCACCGCCGCTGTGGGACAAGGCGCGAGTATAACAAGCTTGCTGAGCAAGCTCCTAAAACAGCAATCCTTAGGTTTTCAGAATCACTTTAAAGTTTATCACCCAACTGGCATATGCACATACTAGAAAGTTGTTTACAGCAAGTAATTGTGCTCTTCGGAATGTTACTAGGCTGTGTCTCAAGAGTGATGAACCGTGATATCAATTAGGAATCGAACCACTCGTAGAAAAGGCGGATTCCAATAAATATTCAATCAAGGGTAATGTATAAGACTACGGAACTGCAGCGTTGTTTAATTGGTGACAGTGTACGCAGATTAGAACCGTGTTGTTTTAGATACTAGGTCAATAGCAGATTGTGTCATATCTCTGGGACAGTCAGACAGCCTAGACTGCGATCTGGGTGTGTAAAGACCATTTTGTTCAAGAGCTAACCATCATTGTAAGCAGGCTAAAACTGTGCAGTTTTAAATGCTAGGTCGACAGCGTATTGTCTAATACTTATGGTACAGTCTGACAACCCAGGCTGCAGTCTTGTTGTGCAAGGACCTTTTCGTTCAAGAGCTAGCCATCCAACACCTGTTATGCAGCTGCAAAATCACGTCTTCCCAGAGTCTCTAAATCAAACTTCTCGATAGTTTCAAACATTATGGCTGGCGTGGGAAAGTAGAAATCGCAGGTTGCACAACCAACTGAACTACGCAGCAGAAGAAAAGTGAAAGCATATGGTCGCTATACGCCAACGCACGTTACCTAATGGCCACTTTTACCAAGCACCATACTATTGTTGTTGCTTATGTGCAGCGCTATTGACATTCGTTTACCAAAATTGCTAGTTAATTCTTAGACAAACATGTCGATTGTAAATATTTCGCCGTTGTTAAACAACTTAATTCAATTTCTCTCATTCAAGCTCCATGGTCTCCTTCGCTCTCAATCTGCAAATATGCTGGCGCCACTTCCCATAGTCTAATGGAAAGCTGGTCACACGACTATGGAGTCTATGGATTGTCCTCTACACAATTCGCAACACTATCTACAAGCAAGTGACAGCTTCACTCAAGTGCTAAGTAAACGCTCTTAGCTTTTAGCAGCGTCAATAACACCGAAAAATAAGAACTTGGCAACACCTATTTGTGACATTTTCTTCTGACGCAATTTTTTATTGTAGAAATTTCTAGTCATTGTCATGCACTTCTCGCCATCTTCATGAAACGCAAGATATACAAAGTAACAAGCTCTATTGCGTATGCAAGGCTTTATAGAAGCAAGGTTGACTATATTCACCAGTTAGGTAACATAAAGAAAACACCTGTTAACTGAAATCCATCACGTGGTGTCCTCGACAAGGTTTACAATGAAGTACATAGATTACATGTGAAATCAACTTTACATATACGAGCTCCGGAAACCACAGACAACCCGGCCGTTATCATTTATAGCTAAATGCCACACTGCACTACCAAGCAAACTTATAATGCTCCATAACCTTTAGCCAATAATAACAAACTATGTATGCTTGAGAAAAGCGTGTCAGTACTATTGCTCCTGTATAGCGGTCATCAATATTTTAGAGCTATATTATTCGCTCAATATCCCCGATATACTGCCCTTATAAAGGGCATCCTGAATTTTCAATATCCGCGTTACACTGCCCTCATAAAGGCTTCTTTTCGCCTGAAGTGTAAAACATGTAGGTACCTTCGAATTGAATTGAGAATTAGAAGCGCCAGAAGTTCATACCTTACTGGTAGATTACCCAATTTTATTCGCCTGATACAAAAAATTATTATCATGGTCGAGCGTTTAGCCTCCCATGACACTTTATTAGGAAAAATCAGTGGCCTGTTTGCATTGAGCCAAAGGGGCATTGAGGTGAAACACTGAAAAACTTACTAAACGCAGATACAAAGCACCTAACTGTGACATAAAAATTTCGACAATTACAAACGGTGAGTATTTAAGCAGACATGCTTTGTTGAACGTTATACTATTCAGTAAAGGTCTATAACCATTTTAATTGGGACTCTTGGAGCCCCTGATATGCCGCGAGTCCGATTTTCATGAGTGGCATATTTATATGTATATATATATACATATATATATATATATATATATATATATATATATATATATATATATATATATATATATATATATATATATATATATATATATATATATATATATATATAGTGGGAGTAATAATTCAATGGCCAGTTATTCTTCGTGAAGGTATGGGATATGGCACAACGGGAGCGTTGTCAACAAGGATAAATATATTTATTTCCCAACAGTGTCGGGAGGGGACCTCCCTTCATCAGGGGATGAGTTATACTAACATGAGTTTCCAAACTTCCTTGCTGCCGCGTCCCTCTCGCCTTGAAAGACGTTTGCGAGAGTGAGAGGGAACTGGAAGAAGGAAAAAAAAGGAGCAAAAAGACGAAAAAAGAAAGAAAAGAAAGAAAGTAAAAAAGAGGAAGAACCACTGTCAACACTGAGAACGAAGCCAACTGTCCGTCTACATCCACCTACGGTTCATATCACGTGCTGTTCAGTTCTTGGCGTGTGTCGGGCCACCCAAGATTGTCGCCGCGGTGCCGGGAGGGTCCGGGACAGCGTGCCTAAAGAAAGGGGTTTCCCCGTAATATGTCGTTCGGCGGGCGGCGGGCGGTGTGTGTAAAGGAAAGGTTTCTCGTTGATGGGTCGGTCGGCTATTTACCTTTATATATATATATATATATATATATATATATATATATATATATATATATATATATATATATATATATAATGTAAGAATTTATTGAGCGTTATCTTCCTCATCTGTCAATAACCTCCATCTTCAACACCATCTTGCTGTTGCTTGAAATACCAGGGCTCAGCTGACGCTTTATTCAAGCAACAGCAAGATGGCTCCGATGACAAAGAGGAACAAAAAAAAGAGTGTGATGTTATTGAGAGATGATGAAGATGACGTTCTGTATTATCTTACAATATATATATATATATATATATATATATATATCTCTATATATATATATATATCTCTATATATATATATATCTCTCTGATTCACTCCGACGAAGGCAGGCCCACCTGCCGAAACGTTAGTAAAACTAGTGTTTTTTCGCACGTTTGTCGACCTCTTTTTATACTGCATATATATATCTATATATATATATATATATATATATATATATATAATGAGGTCTAAAAGACAATAATACGAAGATGTATAGGGGAAGTAATTACAAGTAATGTTTGTAAATAAGAAGAAAGAAAAGTGGTGAAAAATTAACGTGCCGTAAGTAGGAATCAAACCTACCACCTTCGAACAACGCGTTCGATGCTCTACCACTGCGCTATCACGGCGGCTATCCCCCCGGACACTTCATTTGGTTTATATGTGAATTTAAACGTGAGAGTGTCAGTCAGCGCCACCTGTAGCCATGACGGCGAGTGTGGCACACTCTTTTTAATGAGCTTGTATGGCCTCACGCAGCACGTGAACTTATTACCAGCTGGCAGCTGACCAATATTCCCTCGTATACAACCTCACGGCGCGAAGTCTGCCAGTACGAGACCCTCGTTAATGAATATGGGACAGAAGTGTATACCTAAGGGCTCGTTTTTCCGTGTTTTGACACAACAATAATGAGATCTAACATAAAATATTACCAAGGAATGTATAGTGGAAGCTATTAGAACTAATGCATGTAAATAAGAAAAAAGAAAAGTGGAGAAGAATTTGCTTGCTGGAGCAGGAATCAAACCTATGACTTTTGAATAACGCGTTCGATGCTCTACTCCAAAGGTATCATGGAGGCTATCTCTTCGGCCACTTCATTGGGTTCATATCTGATTTTTAACGTGGGAGTGTCACTCAGCCCCACCTGTAGCCTTGGCGGTCAGTGTGGCACACTCTTCTATTAGTCTGTATGGCGTCACGCAGCACATGAACGTATTACAAGCTGGCAGCTGACCAATGATTCCTCGTATACAACCTAACGGCACCAAGTCTGCCAGTACAAGGCACTCATTATTGAATAAGGAAAAGAAGTGTATATCTAAGGGCTCTTTTTTGTGTTCTGACACAATAATAATGAGATTTAACAGACAATAATACCCAGGAGTGTATAGGGAAAGTTATTAGAACTATTGTTAGGTAAATATAAGAGAAAAATGGGTGAAAAAACAGCTGGCCATGAGCAGGAACCGAACCTATAACCTTCGAATACTGTGTTCGATGTTATACCACGGAGCTATCACGGTGGCTGTATCCGCGGTCACTTTATTAGGTTTAAATATGAACCTAAACGTGAGAGTGTCAGTCAGCGCCACCTGTAGCCATGGTGGCAAGTGTGGCACACTCTTTTTATGAGCCTGTATGGCGCCACGTAGCACATGAACCTAATAAGAGCTGGCAGCTGACCAATGGTACGTCACACACAACCTAATGGCACCAAGTCTGCCAGTACAAGACCCTCGTTAATAAATAAGGGAAAGAAGTGTATACCTAAGGGCTCGTTTTCCCGTCTTTTGACACATTATTGATAAATAACAGCTGCCACAGCCTTGCTGCATGAAATAGAAAGACGACGTCGGTTGCTGGTTGTTGATGAACTGTCACCATATTGTTCGCCGAGCACGATGCATCGCATATAAATTAATAAATAAGTTACTCGAAACAATATTGGTGGAGGTGGACGGCTCCCGTACCTCGATGGAGACTCGCAGCGGTCGCAATATCGGGGACTCTTCGGCTACAACAATTACCAGTGGCTCATCACAACGGACCTCTCCAGCCGAGTCGACAACCAACGTCACGTTGCTGGCACTTTCTCCGCTGACTGTATTATTGACTTTGACTCCTGGCTGCAGCGGTACCAGCGTGTCAATGCTACCCACCGCTGGGATCGCACGCTCATGTTCGTCAAAGTTGTGTTCTACCTCTGCGGCACGCCGCGGACATGGTTCGAAACCAATGAAGCCACAATAACAAGCGGGGATCTCTTCAAAACTGAGAGCCCTGATCTTTTTAGCAATTCATCTGGTCATCTGGCTCTCTGCCAAGAAGGCTTTCACCACTCGCGCCCAGACGTCTACTGAATCGTATGTCTCATACATTTTTGATGTCTTGGCACTTTGTAGCAAGGTCGACCGGCACGTGTCGGAAGACTAAAAAGTTGATCACGTCCTCAAGGGGATTGCTGACGATGCCCTCAACTTGCTGGTTTTTATTATTGTCAGGAGCATCGACACGATCCTGACAGAATGCCGCTATCTAGAACAGGCTAAAACCAGCCGCGTCACCCACGGCACCACGCGCCTGCCGAACACAGCTGCTACTTTTTCTTGCGATGACGCCATCGGCCAAGTTAACCGATGTGACAACCCCCCCAGCATAATTCGTCGCGAGGTCGAGGCAGCTAAACCAGTAGTCACTGTATTCCCAAGGCCTCACCCTTCAGCGACCATGATACAAGCCGTCGTTCCTCAAGAATTATCGAACGTCGGCCTGAACCCCATTCAGCCAGTCTACTCTACCGAGCCTTTTTATCGTCGTTTCTCCGCTCCTCGTTTTGGTTCCAACCACTCTCGACAGCGCGATTTGTCCGAATGGCGTTCACTGGACGATAAGCCTTTATGCTTCAACTGCCAACGCGTCGGTCATAGATTCCCACTGCCGCAATCACTGGGATCTGCCGGCACACTGTGGGCCTCCTACCCAGGCCACTTCTGTCCACCAGTCGTTCCCAGCATTTAATTTTGATTCACCTATGCCGACCGCATCCTCTCATTCTCTCATTCTGCCGCACTTCTGACGAGACCTCGCTACGACCACTCACCATCCTTTGCTCACTGTCAACCTCTTTCGCCCCCACAACGCCGTCCTACCTCTTCGACCTATTCGCAGCGCCCCGACCGGAAAACTAGGCAGTGCAGCTTCTTGAGGTGGAGCTGCATGGACGTCCACCACTGCAAGAAATCGTCGTGTAACATTACCGACCACCCGGAATCAGTTGAACGTTGCTTTAGACAATGTACCTGTGAGGGCGTTGATCAATACCGGCGCACATGTGTCCATAATGAGTACTGCTCTTCGTCGCCACCTAATAAAGTTCTCACACACGCCTTGAAACAAGCCGTTCAAGTCACCGACGGGGAAACTGCAGCCATTCTCGGCATGTGCTCTGCCAGTGTGACTCTTGCTGATAGAAGCACTGCTGTTCTTTTCACCGTCATAAAAAATTTACCTCAATATCTAATTCAAGGTATGAATTTTTGAACTGCCCTCCCGGCCCTTATAGACTGTTCCACCGACTGTATTGACCTTGAGATGCCTCTACTTACCGATCCGACCAACCCACCCCAAAGCCGTCCTTGCTGCAGTGCTTTCGTACGCCTTCCGCCTAACTGTGTTACACACACCGATCTCTTCAATACGCCAACTGTGCCTGACGGCGATTACATGGTGGCACCAATTATTGTCGTGATGATTACGCATGGCGTCGCTGTTCCTCTCACCATTCTAACAATTGTTGAAAGCCGCACATGCCTTCCTATTGTAATTGTGCCCTCATTGCCCACATTCATCCCAAAGGTATCTCCCTAGGCCAAAATTACTGCCCTACAAGAACATACGGTTCAGCCCTTCAGAGTGGATGATTGCTGCACCTCAGACCATGACCTAACTTTATCACATTCATCGGGCGTCGACGTTGACCGCATGTGTACCATCAGACCTCACTCCTGATCAAGCGAAAATCCTCTGTCACGTCCTGGAGTGCCATAGTGACATTTTTTACTTCGCCAGCACGGCCTTAAGCCGAACGAGTCTAGTTACTCATCGCATCAATACTGGTGATGCGAGTCCTATTCACCGACGTCCATACCAAGTTTCCGCGTCTGAGTGTACAGTCATACAACACGAATCCAAAAGATGCTTGCAAAAGACATAATCGAGCCCTCGTGTAGCCCCTGTGCTTCTCCTGTCATCCTGATCAGAAATAAGGATTGAAGATGGCGCTTTTGTGTACATTATCGGCATCTCAACAAAGCTAAGAAGAAAGATGTTTACCCGTTGCCTCAGATCGACGATGCCTTAAACTGCCTTTATGGTGCTACATGTTTTTCCACTATCGACCTTCTGCCTGGCTGTTGGCAGACGACTGTAGACGAGATAGACTGTGAGAAGAGCGCATTCGTTCTCCTGACGGTCTTTATTGCTTCAAAGTTATGCCCTTTGGTCTCTGTAATGCGCCAGTCACAATCGAAAGGATGATGAAATCATTGCTCCAAGGGTTTAAATGGTCAACCTGCTTATGTCATTTAGACGACGTTATCGCTTTCTCGCCCACATTTGACTCCCATCTCGATCGTTATTCGGCAAATCTTGAAGTTTTAGTCGAACTGGATTTCAATTGAACTCTTCGAAATGCCACTTCGCTCGTCGTCAAATAACTGTATTTGGCCAACTCGTCGTTGCCGCAGGAGTCAGCCCGGATCCAGAGAAAATTCGCGCCGTCGCGGACTTTCCTGTTCCAATGTCAACAAAGGACGTTCGCAGTTTTGGAGCTTGTGCTCCTATTTTCAACGCTTTGTTAAGGACTTCGCGATCATTGCACGCCCACTAACTAACCTCATAAAAAGGACGCGCCGTTTTTCTGGGGCGCTGATCAAGCCTCATCCTTTTCCCAGCTCACGACCCCTATACAACACGGCCAATTTTAGCTTATTTCGATCCATCAGCTTCAACCGAGGTTTGCACTGACACTAGTGGGCACGGCATTGCAACATCAACGCGGACATGACCATGTTATAGCATAGGCAAGCTGACTTCTATCTACCGCTGAGCGCAACTATACAATCACGGAGCGTGAGCGTCTCGCTCTCGTGTGGGCAGTCGTGAATTTTCACCCATACATATACGGGCGTCTATTTCGAGTAGTCACCAATCACGATGCGCTCTGCTGGCTGGCCTCTCTCAAGGATTCCACAGGAGGTCTCGCTCGTTGGTCCCTACGTTTACAAGAATACACGTTCGCTGTAACGTACAAAACAGGGCGATTGCATCAAGATGCGAATTGTTTATCACGTTACCCTGTGGAAGAAGCTGCCCATACTGACACCTTTCCAGACCTTCTGTCTGTGACGCAGCTACTCAACCTTGGCCATGAACAACGCCGGGATGCTTCCCTGCAAACCATCCTTTACAAGCTTGAGTCAATGCCTCGCGACGCATCTCTACAAAAGTTCTTGGTCAAAGACGGGATCTTGTATGGCCGTAACCTTGAACGTGTTGCCATGACTTACTCCCCATCATACCAGCACATCTTCGTGTGACTGTTCTCAAACACCTTTATGACGCTCCTTTAGCGGGCCACTTGGGCGTCTCTCGCACATACGACCGTGTACGTCGTCGTTTTTTTTTTGACCTGGTCTTACCCGTTTCGTTCGAACACTACGTCCCCGCTTGTGAGCCCTGCCAGCACCGCAAAAAGCCATCCATCCTACTAGCTCCATTGCTTCAGCCGATCGACATTCCCACTGAACTTTTTTTTTCGAGTTGACCTCAACCTGCTTGGCCCGTTCCCGATCTCCAGCTCTGGCAACATATGAATTGCTGTCGCCACAGACTATGCGACACGGTATGCTATCACACGCGCACTTCCAACGAGCTTGCGCAACCGACGTGGCGAACTTTCTAGTATATGATAATATTTTATTACACGAAGCTCCACGCCAACTTCTCACTGACCAGGGCCGGACCTTCCTATCAGCTGTCGTTGACGAAATCCTGCGCTCTCGTTCTGCCAAGCACAAGTTTGCCACTTTGTACCATCCGCAAACGAATGGTCGTACGGAGTGCCTCAACCACACCATAACCGACGTGCTTTCTAAATACGTAGCGGCAGACTACCAGGACTGGGGCGTTCATTGCCATTTGTGACAGTTCGCATATTATTCGTCACGTCCATGGCACTGCTGGCTATTCGCCGTTATATCTTCTATACGGCCGAAAACTCGCCCTACCCTTCGACACCTTGCTGCCCTCGGTCACTGAGTATGCCGGCGAAGCCATCGCGTGAGCCGACCATGCACGCCAACTCGCCTGCAGCCGTCTGCAGGCGTCACAGGTGCACCAAAGACAGCTCTACTATTCCAATCATCGAAACGTGCACTTTTCACTGGGTTCCCTTGTCCTTCTCTGGTTCCCAACTCGGCGTGTAGGTTTTTCTAAAAAACTGCTGTTACGCTACACAAGACCATACCACGTCATTCACCACGTGACTGACGTTACATATAAGATCGTTAAAGCCGATCCAACAACATCATCATCAGCTTCGAGCGAAATCTTGCACAAAGCTCGACTGAACCCTTATCACTCTTCTTCTACTGCATCCGAGTAGCTGAAGAACCAAGACGGTGCTTCTACCACCGGGGGTTATGATTCACAACAGCCGCCACAGTCCTTGATGCACAAAAGAGAAAGACTGACGTTGGTCACTGGTTGTTGATGAACTGTCATCAACTTGTTCGCCGAACATGGTCCATCGTATTTAATTTAATTAATAAGTTTAATCGTAAATATAATAGTGAGACCTAACAGACAATAATACCGAGAAATGTATAAGAGACGGTATTAGAACTAATGTAATGTAAATAAGAAGAAAGAAAAGTGAGTGAAAAAATATTTTGCCTTGAGCAGGATCGAGCCTACGATCTTCAAATAACTGCGCTCGATGCTCTACCACAGAGATATCCCGGTGGCTAGCCCCCGGCCACTTCATGAGTTTATATGTGAAATTAAACGTGGGAGTGTCAGTCAGCGCCAGTCTGTAGCCATGGCGGCAAGTGTGCCACATTCCTTTTATGAGCCTGTATGGCGTCACGTATCATGTGAACGTATTACGAACTGGCAGCTGATCAATGGTCCTTCGTATACAACCTAACGGCGCCAAGTCTGCCAGTACGAGACCCTTGTGAATGAATAAGGGAAAGAAGTGTATTCCTTACCCTATCGGAAAAATTGCCATGGTGGATACTGGAAAACATGGTGGGCGTAGTGGAAATAATAGTGGGCATGGTGGAAATAATAGTGGGCATGGTGGAAATTATGATGGCTATGGTGGGACGTAGTGGAAAATAAGGTGTTTAAGCCGGGACTTACTGGGTGGTTGGTGTACAACAGATGATGAGTAAAGTGGAATTGATGGTGGAAAGCAGAGGCTAGATAGTGGGCAATAATGGGACACTCTGCCCACCATTGCAATATTGCTGGGAAGCCCTAAGCATATGGTGGGTGGTGCTTATTATGGTGGGCTACATGGTGTACCAAGCTGAGAAACTCTTCCCACCATTGCGATAATGCTGGGAAGCACTAAGCAGATGATAGGTGCTGCATGGTATGGTGGGCCACATGGTGTACCAAGCTGAGAAGCTCTGCCCACCATCGCGATAATGCTGGGAAGCAGTAAGCAGATGATGGGTGGGCTTATATAGGCGGGCAACCTATATAGTGTGCCAAGCTGGGATCTGTACACTACATATTCTGCCACCCTGATTCCCACCAAAGGTTAGACCTACCGACCGAGCCCGTACAATTGTGTTATCCGTGCTTCCGGGTTTCAGAATACACGATTTCGACGATTAAGTATGACAATACAGCGCAGCCATAGTATCAATTACCCTAAATGAAGCATTTTTCATTGTGTATGGTGTCCGCTCAAGAAGCAACAAACATCGATGCGACGCGATCAACGCACTCCCAGAGAACGTAAGCGTCTTCTCACCGACAGCCACCGGTCGCACTCGCCGGCACTTCTCTAGCTTTTGTACAAGAACTCAGACGTGGCGATTCGGATGCTTAGTGAACCAATATGATAGCGTAATGTTTCCGGCACACTGCATTTGTTTTGGCCAAGCTGTTATGTAGTTGTTGCTTTAGCGAAAGAGCTACAGCCTTGCGCTGGCGCGACCGCCCTCTACATTGCGCAAAAAGCATCCCAATACTCAATCAAATCAATTTGGCGGGAGTATCTATGGAATGAGCCTAGAAGCGTCATAAAGCGTGAGCAGATGTCGCCCTTTAAAACGAGCGCATAACGGATATTAAACTTGGCAGACCCCGCCGGTAAACTGTTGCTGCTCCCCAGTCCACTTGGTTTTTTTCTTGAAGTTGTGAATTATAAAAAAAATAGCACTAGTGCCATTAACATAGTGACAATTGTTACAGGCCGCAGTTGCTTGTGTATCATTAATGTGCAATTTTTAGTAGTAGGTGTACATATTGTCTATGTTGTGTACACGACAAACATAAGTTGAACCGTAAGTTTGTATGCCAACTAAGTATTTAACACACAATCAACGTCATGTTGGTGTGGCGCAGTGGTTAGCGTCTTCGCATGGGAATTCGCAGGTTGCACGTTCGATTATCCGTGGCGCCTTGTTTTTTTTTACGGGACGGGTGTTCTTTATATCGTATTTATGGAATTCTTTTTTATTTTTGTGGCAGCTCGTCACGGTTATTCTGACCTCATATCGCGCTCCAGCGTTGCCAGCACTGCAGAACCCACCATACCCACCATGCGCCATGGTGGGCGTTTCCCACCATTCACCCACTACATTAATCCACTATAATGGTGGGTGGTGGTTTACACCATGCCCACCATTCGTTTTTTTCTAGTAGGGTAGGGCTCGTTTTTTGTGTTTTGATACAAAAATAATTAGATCTAACCAACAATAATACCAAGGAATATATAGGAGAAGCCATTAGAACTAATGTAATGCAAATAAAAAGGAAAAAAAGTGGGTGGAAAAAGAACTTGCCTTGAGCAGAAATCGAACCTACAACCTTCGTTTAACGCGTTCGATGCTCTACCACTGAGCTATCTCGGCGGCTAACCTCCCAGTCACTTTATTGGGTTTATATGTGAATTTAAACGCGAGAGTGTCAGTCAGCGCCAACCAAAGCCATAGCAGCGAGTGTGGCACACTTTTTTATGAGCCTGTATGGCGTCACGTAGCAAGTGAACTTAATACGGGCTGGCAGCTGACCAATGGCCCATCGTATACAACCTAATGGCACCAAGTCTTCCAGTACGAGACCCTCCTTAATGAATAAGGCAAAGAAGTGTATACCTAAATGCTCGTTTTCCGGGTATTGAACAAAGTGAATGAGATCTAACCGACAATTGTTCCAAACAATATATAGGAGAAGCCATGAGAAATATTGTAATGTAAATAAGAAGTCAGAAAAGTGGGTGAAAAAACAACTTGCCATGAGCAGGAATCAAACCTACGAGCTTCGAATAACGTGTCCGATGCTCTACCACCTAGCTATCAAGGCGGCAATCCCCCCAGCCAATTTATTGGGTTTATATGTAAATTTATACGTGGGAGTGTCAGTCAGCGCCACCCGTAGCCATGACTACTGGTGACGGTAGGTATATAAACCATATAAATAAAATAAGAACCACGTATGACGTCTTAGTTTCGGTGATCTTTATGAGGCCTGAGAATACGGCAACTGACAGCTAGGATGAACCTAGAATGATGACGCTCATATGCGACAACGATCAGAATGTTGGACCAACACCTGATGATTATGATGATAACGTAATTTGCGGAGAAGGGGTACACTATATGACCACTATATATATGTGGGATATGGCACAACGGGAGCGTAGTCACCAAGGATATATATATTTATTTCCCAGCAGTATAACTCATCCCCTGATGAAGGGAGGACCCCTCCCGAAACTGTTCGGAAAGAAATATATTTATCCTTGTTGACAACGCTACCGTTGTGCCATATCCCACACCTTCACGAAGTTGAACTGGCCCATTGAATTAGTACTCCCAGAATATATATATATATATATATATATATATATATATATTTATATATATATATATATATATATATATTTACAATAGGTGTAGATGACATATAAGTATAAATGACAATAACCTTAATAATTACTCATGTTCATCAGGATCAAACACTTGCCTGAGATGGACCAGGCTGGATGGTTCCGGGATTCTGAGATGAACCAGGCTGAAAAGTAGAGCATGTAACATCAAGAATGGACACTGGACGTCAGCACATACAACAACAGGTTCATCCTAAGACTCCCATGTATATCGAACCATCCGTAATTTTATGATCCACAGTGTTGAAACACTGTGGATCAACACTGTGGATCATGGCATGGGTTACTCGAACTTAAGTTGCCACTGATTTAGCTAGCATATTTAGATTATTTACTTTTATGATTGTTCAGTGCTTCATACCTTTTGAAGATTTCATTCTTTAAAAGATGCAGAATGAGCTCACGAAAATATTGCCTTAGACCTCTCATGCCTGTGTACCCACGAACACACTTCTCAAGACAATAAAAACAAAACAAAAAAGGAGCACTGTTCGTGTCATGGGCCGCAAGGTAGAATTTCACGGGTCATATGCTAGTCATGTATTTGAGTCCCCTGTTCTACCTCTCTTGCTAAAATACACCAGCAAGGCTTGGAATAAAACTAATTTTTCAACATCAAATATAGCAAACATTTCATTCAATAGGTGCACTTACCTCACCTGGACGAGGCCTCAACGCCAGCAGTACTGGATGGACCCACTGGTGCGAAAATCACAGCATGACGATCAGGATTGAAGAACTTACACTAATCAAATGGTTTCAACAAAATTTTTGCTGATAGACATTTATTTTTCAAAAAGTAGTAACTCTACATAGGCTCATTGTACAAAAAACGCTTTGTATTGGTAGAATTATTTGAATTCCACAGCCACTTAGGCCGTAAATCGGTAGAGGCTACGAACTGCTGTTTTTAGCTGTTATGTAGGAATTGTGGCGTTAATTAAAATTCTGTACAGGCCGTGAAAATTGATACCACCTAGTCTTCTTACTTTTTATTTATTTAGATAAATATTCAACGCTTTTCATGTGTCAATTTCTTTTTTCTTCATGCCAGTTTTTGCTTTCTGCTCAGAAAACTACTTGTGTAAAGATTAAAATACAGCAAAGCGGGTTTATCCAACAGGGTTAACAGACATACTCGGCTTATTCTAGTTGTTCTTTCGGAGTATACGCCTTATAGCAGAACCACATCTTGTCACATACCATGCACGAAGCTTGAAAATGCACATTCGTGTTATAACTACAGCGCCAATCTGGCTGAGGCATCTCCATGGCAGCATCACAAGCATTTCTTGATGTGTATTCGTCTCACGTGGTGCGCATGTTGCCTCTGTCGGTGTGCGCAGCTTTATTCTTCAAGGCAACCACGTCGCATTGACATATAAAAGTTCATTTGTGCACACGTTGGCTATATTGATAATATTTGTAAAAATTTTAAAGAATTTATTCCATCACGTGCATTTTAGTGGCACTATTACAATTAAAGTCATAAATTTTAAAACCGCGCTTACAAAAATTTCATAAGCACGAAGCCGCCCATGATTACTTGACGTAATTTGAACTACACAACAAAAGTGAAAAAAAATGTAAACGTTTGTAGCCAAGTCAACTCAATTTTGTTTTTTGTTGAATGCACTTTCGAGACAGAAGCTTGGCTGCCATCTTCACCAATTAGTCAAGCGACACTGATCTTTTGTCCGCCAAGTCAGGCTTGCAGAGAACTGGGTTCACTCATATTTACTCATGCAAAATCAATTGCTGCTAAAATAATGGGTGGAAGTTCTTGTGCTTCCCTGTTGTCTTATAGGAAACGCTGAAAAACCTTCGCGAGACTGGAAATCCGCGGGTTACTACAGCGCAGAGCCGCGTAAAACGTCTCGCCTGATTAAGCCATCTTCGAGGAATGCATGGTTCAGTGCAGCTCATTGCGGATTCCGTTCTCTGCCCGCTTCAACTTGTGGTCTTTACCTTTCCCGTAGTCGACACGCCAACTGAACGAGATAACTGAGCGCGATCGAGCTTCTAATATCTCTTAGCGAGGGTCGAGAGCAAATAAAGCAAGCGCTACGAAAGCAAGCCCATCAATTTCCGTGCTTCGCCCATTTTTAAACTCACAAAATAGGAAATAAGGAAAGACATATAAACAAAAGAGAAGTTTTTACCGATGATATCAATTTTTTTCGATTGTAGAAACTTGTAAAAACAATAAATGCGAACATTCACATAAGCCCCACTCCTGTTCATTGGAATCATAGGGTGCCCGGCTACCGCTACGAGCGTGCATGTTCCTTGAAATTGAAACTAGTGATGAGTTTCTGGAGCCTTGTTTTATTCTAGAAACGCAGAGACTTCAATCTGCCTTTCTGATGACCTGTGTGGCATCACTTTGCCGCCAAAGATATGCTCAACGCCCGGCCATTTGTCTCAAGTCACTGCGTTCATACTTGTAGAAATTGCCAATCAAAACAGCGTATTATGCTTCCTTGAGGCACAAATTCAATACCTAAGTATTACGCAGTGTGCTCATCTATTGACAAAATGTGTGAATACGCATGGAAACACTGGGATTCGGGGATGCCGTGCTTATTTTTCTGAACTTCATGACGATTATAATTGCTGAAGTAAACCTGCCGGTGCTCTCCTATCTTGGAGGCCAGGGACAAAAGCTCCCGTTTCGCAGCATTACTTCAGATGACGTTCATATCTCACGCGGCTTAGAGTAACTGTATGTGGGGGCCATATACAGTTACTATAGGACGGATTAGAGTGCCTCAATTGCGTACGTTCACCTTCCGCTCCGTTCAAAGGGAAGACAAGTGCGTCGCATGCTACGACAGTCGCCTTTACTTGGCCCACTCCTCAAGCGCACACTGCAAGCGTACGGCTTCGCAGCCTTTTGCTCTTTATGAAAAGCACTTTGTGCTGGTGTTGCCTCCACAAACTTCATACAGTTCACGAATGTTGCTAGCTTTGATTTTGTAAACATGCACCTCAACAAGTCAACAAATGTTTCTGCGCATAAAAAATGTATTCACTGAGAATATCATACAAACTGTAATTTTGGCGGACAGCCACTACTTATTCATACGTAAAAAATAACGCCCACCTGCGCGGAATGCTTGGCACAGCCCTAGCGATAGCTGGAAAAGCACCATTTCAGCGCCTTTTCTAAACATTCTTGAAGTAACTGTTACAACAATTTAGCTGGAGATTAGTATAGGCCATAAATAATCATAATTTTTGTGTAGTAGGTCGGCATTCAACTGTGCTATCTGCAGTAATTCTTCGAATAGGTGTGGCGTCCGCGACGAACTTCCAAGAAATTTTGTTCCACACTATTTTTTGCAGTGGCTGACGAGAATGTACAATTATGCCTGAAGTGGGTGTGCAGCATAGTTAATAGGTTATCGAGAACACGCTTTCGAATTTCGTTGCAGAATTGGACGACCCACTCGTTGCGCGGCTTACATTATGTGACGCCTGTTGTGCCTTTGCTGTTATAAAGCGCTTTATTACTCATACTAGCGCGATACTTTTCCCGACATCAAGCTTGCCTAAGGCAAGTTGGCAATGAAGTTTGAAGCACCGGCGTGGTTCTGCGGTACTCTACTGGTCTAGCATGCAGGGGACCCGGGTTCGTATCCCGCTGTGTCTTTCGTGTTTTTATTTACCAAGCTTTCATTGTCACTTCGTTCGGTAATGGTCAGATACCGGTGGTAGCAGCTAACAACTACAGAACCGCACGTGACCTTTGTTGTAACATTATCTACGCCTTCGAAGTAAAATAGTAATATTTCCCGCATTACAAGAGAAGAACACTTGCCGAACTCAGAGGAGGAAGGGCTCCTTCAGGTGATGAGGTTGGTGAACCCTGTAAAAAGTAAAGGGGATAGTAGATAAAAAACACAGTCGAGCATATATTCTGTACTTTATATTGACTTTCATATATTGAGGAAATGATCACATGTGTGAATATTGTTACGGATGTGATGGGTTTATTTACACTGAAAAAATGTCAGCGCTCTACAGTCACTGCCGAATCACCATTGCTCGAGAGCGTCCGATCTCTTCTTCTTCCTCGCTCTTTCAGTACGCGTTACACTTCCCTCCGGGCCAGACGAAGCTCACCAAGCGAGTAGAAGTGATCGGTTGTTTTAGGACTTCAATCGGGCAATGTGCACAATTTGCGTCTTGCGCGAACGGCCGGTTCTGAGCTGTCACTTTCGCAACAGCGTAAGTGATGTCACTTAGGCACTGAGTAATGACGAATTGTCCTGAGTACTTAGAAATAAACTTCTGGCAAAGTCCCTTCTTTCGAACGGGCGTCCACAGCCAGACCAAATCACCTGTAGCGAAAGTCACGGGCGGGTGTTTGTCGTCGTAACGGTCTTTCGCGCGAGCGTGGACGGAAAGGGTTCGGAGCCGAGCAAGTCGGCGAGCTTCTTCGACGCGACACAAAGTCTGCGCGACACTGGCGTTTTCCTTCGTCGAAAAAGGAATGTACGGTATCAAGGAAACTTTCGGTATGACGAGCATAGAGAAGAAAAAAAGGCGTATAACCCGTGACTTCGTGTTTTCGCGCTATTAAAGGCGTATGTAACAAAAGACATCCCAGTTCTTGCGATCCGCTTCGACGTACATTGAAAGCATGTTGATGATGGTACGATTGGTGAGCTCAGTAAGGCTGTTGGTCTGACGGTGGTATTGCGTGGAATGGCGATACTGACACCCACGAAACCGTAGCAGCTCTTCGACAACGTCAGCGGTAAACTGTTGGCCGCGATCACTTATCACTACACGGGGCCCCGTGACGAAGTATGATCGAGTGTAGAAGAAACCATGACACATCAGATGCTGTGGCTGAAGCTACCACCATCGTTTCAGTATACCGCGTCAGGTAATCTACGCACACAATAATCCAGCGGCAGCCGGTGGTAGACTTGGGGAAAGGGCCCAGTAAATCTATGCCGACTTTTTCGAATGGTAATGTCGGTGGCTTAACAGTCTGCAGTGGGCCGGCCAATGGTGTGGTAGGCTTTTTGTGGCGTTGGCAGACATCACAACTTGCGACGTAGTGCTTGGTGGTCTTCCAGAGTCGAGGCCAGTAAAAACATTGTCGGATACGGTGAAGCGTTCGAGCAAATCTAAGGTGCCCACACGTGATGTCAGCGTGCATGGCTTGGAATACCGCAAGACGCAGGCATTCTGGCACGACGAGGAGTAGTGTGGAGCCATGGCTGGAGTAATTCTTGCGATATAGTATGGCGTCATGAATCACGAATGGTGTGGTGCGTTTAGAGGAACGTGCCACATCAATCATTGGTTTCAGCGAAGGGTCACGCTGTTGCTCGTGACGGAAGACGTCCAAATTTGGGAAGTTGAATGAGATTGCGGCCAGGTAGTTGTCGAAATTATCATCATCAGCATCCACAGTTGGAGATGGAAGACGAGATAAGCAGTCGGCATCTGCGTGACATCGACCGCTCTTGTAGGTCACAGAATAATTATATTCTTGAAGCCGTAAGGCCCAGCGAGCCAACCGACCAGCTGGGTAAAGTAGTCCGACAAGCCAACAAAGCAAATGATGATCTGTGACGATCTTGAACTGCCGGCCGTACAAATAGGGTCTGAACTTTTGGACGGCGAAAACAACTGCAAGACATTCCAGTTCGTTGACCGTATAATTCCTCTCCGCCTTAGTCAAAGTACGACTTGCATACGGCACGATGTGCTGGCGGCTGTCGTGATATTGAACTAGCATGGCACCAACACCTTACCACTAGCATCTGTATGCAGTTCTGTCAGTGCCTCGGGGTCGAAATGGCGCAAGAGGGGCCCGGAAGTTTGCAAATACTTCAGCTGCTCGAAAGCAGCATCACACTCAACGGTCCATCAGAATGGGGCGTTTTTGCGGAGCAACTCTGTCAGGGGATGAGCCAGCTGGGGCGAAGTCTTTGATAAACCGACAAAAATAAGAACACAGGCCCACGAAGCTACGGAGATCCTTCACAGACGTCGGTTGCTTGAAGTCTCGGACAGCACTGATTTTGTGCGGTTCTGGTCGTATACCGTCCCTGTCGACTAGATATCCAAGCACAAGGGTGTGATGTAGTAGCTTAAAAATGCGAGCATAGCAGACGACAGCGCCACATCACCTGGAAGATGAGAAGAATGAAGGGGATTGCAGCGCGCCCATTAGAAGAAGAAGAAGAGACGCTCGCGGAGAACGAAGCTGTTCAGACGCTGGCAATACGACGCAAGGGAGCCTAGGGCTGAACCCGCCACTACGCGCGAGGTTCGAAAGGCCGGGTTCCTGTCCTCGAGCCATTGACGTCCTCGGGGCACGGCGTGTCGGCGTGGCCAGGCACGAGTTCTGAGTGAGTGGTCCTGTGGACATCTTCGGTACGGCGAGCGCGCTCGAAAGACCGGAGCTGCTGACCACGTCCACCGAGCCGACGTCGCTGACCGCGTGCGGCTACGCCTAGACCTGGTGATGCCCTCTACAGTGGTATGCTGACCTGGCGCCCAAGCGATGACAGCATCCGAACACGCAACGGGTCCCTACTTGAAGGCACTGGGCTATGGCCCAGACTGTGAGAGCTGTTTACTCTTTTCTTTTGAGTGTGAACTGCGTGCGTGTACGACTTATAGTACTGTATGTGCAATAGTTTTTTTGTTCGTCCAATATACCTCCCTTTTTTTTTCTCACTGTCTCCATCTTCCTTGCGTCACGCGCTTTGCTACGTGACGAACCTAACCACGACATATCTGGTGTCCCCAAAACAGGACTACTCTTGTTACATCTAAGGAGAGTATCACATCGCATATATGTGTGTGACGGTCGATGATGGAGGCAGATAAGCTGACGGCGATCAGAAAGGAATTGGGGTTAAGTGGGTCAGCACTAAAAAAATGGATGGACCAAGAACGCGCACGAGAAAAAGAGGCACGTGACGCTCGTCTGGGTGAACGAAATGCCGCGAAAGAAGCCGAGGCAGAGGCAGTCGCTAGATTACAAGCAGAGAAGGAAGTTCTTGAGCTCAAGCTAAGGTTGCATCAGTTAGGTGCGACAGCAAGTAGCACAACTACTGGGCAGCTTACCGAGGGTGTGCCCATAGGCACCACGCAGAGCTACCGAAGTCCACATAAACTCATCCCAGCCTTTAACGAGGAACGCGATGAGCTGGACGTTATACACAGCGATTTGAGCGCGTCGCTACTAGTCAAGACTGGCCGCAAGACAAGTGGGCCCGATCACTAAGCCTTTGTTTGACCGGAGAGGCCTTGAGTGTATGTAGTTAGTAGGATGACACCAGAACATGCCACGAACTACGTAAAGTTGAAGAAAACGCTACTACAACGCTTTAGGTTAACAGAAGAAGGCTAACGGACAAAATTTCGATCAGCCAAGTCAGATTATTCTGAAACGGGCACGCAGTTTGCCGGGCGTCTATTAAGATATTCTGACCATTGGCAAGAAATGGCCAAGACAGACCGGACCTACGATGCTCTGCGAGACAAAATTGTCTCGGAGCAGTTTCTCGCACAATGCCATGAGAAACTCGCTGTGTTTCTTAAAGAAAAAAACTGTGAAAGCCTTGAAAAACTTGCGGAGGCTACAGACCAACACTTGGAAGCCGAGGGGTTGATAGACCTTGGCAAATGTAAAGGTGATATCCTAAGCAAGCCTCCAGGTCAAACTCGAACGTCTGAGCAGCAAGATCACAAAGAGAGACCGCAGTGTTTCCTTTGAAACAAAAAGGGTCACAGAGCTGCTGATTGCTGGACCAACACAAAGGGTCCAGGTACAAAGCTACCCTTTTGTGGAAAATGCCTCCGCACTGGGCATAAAAGAGGTGACTGCTCCAAAAGGCCAACAGCGTTGAGAAGGTCTTATGCTCTTTTCAACAAAGAGATGGAGCCAAGATAATTACTTTAGAGTCGCAGGCTTCGCTTTGTGTTCCAGATAGTCCGGAGTGCGCAGAAACGCACCTAGCCAAGCTGAAGAAAAAATTGATGCCCACGGGCGAAGGTGTAATCGAAGGATATCCCGCAACAGTACTGCGAGATACAGGATGCGATTCAGTCATTGTCAAAAGGTCTCTTGTGGCGGATAGCAAGCTGACTGGAAAGCTTTCCTCGATTTACCTCCTGCACGGACGGTTGATGAAGCTGCCTGAAGCACACTTGGAAATTTTTTCACCTTTCTTCACTGGCAAAACTCGAGCCCTTTGCTATGAATACTCTTTATATGATGTTGTCTTGGGAAATGTGGAAGGCATTCGAGATGCTCACAATCCTGATAACGATTGGAAGAGCCGTCTTTACACCCAGAACACTGCAGAAGAGTATTCTGGCGCAGAAAAATCCGGTTCTGCACACAGACCCTTGTATGCAAAGACTTCGATGTCGGCTGCAAGGAAAACACGTTTCAAGACAAAGGTTGCTGCAGTAAACCGGACAGGCAGGAAATCCACATCTACTTCCGGCTCCAGTTATTAACCCCTTAGACATCAGGCCACAGGACTTTAAAACCAAACAGGAGCAAGACAGCAGCCTGCGGAAATGCTTCGTAGCCGTTAACAAAGAGGTCAAGACAAGGTTTGCTGAAATATTGTTCTTCACGAAGGACGGAATCCTCTATCGCAAGTACACCCTTCACTCTAAGAGGCAGGTGAATCTGCTTGTGGTACCAAGGTGCCTCCGACAATTTGTTATGAAAATGGCCCACGAAGGCATTCTTTCGGGCCATCAGGGAAATAAACGAACTACAGACCAGGGTACTCGAAGAGTTCTACTTGCCAGGGGTTCAGTCAGACATCACACGATTTGTGAAATCGTGTGATATATGTCAAATAACTTTTATAAAGCACTTGGTGGGTCATGTACCTCTTGGCAACACTCCTATAATTGACACCCCTTTTCAAGAAAGTAGCCATTGATATTTCGGGCCCATTATCACCGATGTCAGAGGGCGGAAACAAGTACGTACTGATAATGGTGGACATGGCAACGCGTTATCCCGATGCTGTAGCTCTGCCGAGCATCGAGACGGAGAAAGTCGCTGAGGCACTTCTGGAGATGTTTTCTCGTGTAGGTGTCCCACGGGAGATAATCAGTGACAGAGGCACGTCATTCTCGTCACGCCTAATGAAAGAGCTAAGCCGATTTCTCTCCTTCAATGAATTGCCAACCACCCCATATCATCTCATGGCTAATGGCCTTGTAGAGAGGTTCAACGGCACCCTGAAACAAATGATAAGAAGGATGTGTCAGGAGTGTGCCGAAGAAATGGGACCGGTACCTGGCGCCCTTACTCTTCGCTTATCGCGAAGTTCCCCAGTCGAGCTTAGGCTTCTCTCCTGTTCGACTTTCTCTACGGCCGTTACGTCAGAGGTCCCCTGCCGATATTGAAAGAAATTGTGGGCCGCTGATCATCTTGATGATAATGTAAAAACATCATACGGGCTACGTAGGCGAACTGCGGAATCGTCTTGAATATACCTGCCGATTAGCCAAGGAGGAGCTTCAGAAAGCGAAGAAGATACAAAGGAAGCATTATGACCAAAAGGCCAGACCGCGTCAATTATCCCCTAGAGACAAGGTTCTACTTCTGCTTCCATCGGATACCAACAAAATGGTTCTGACATTGAAGGGACCCTTTAATGTCCTTGAGAAGGAAAATGATGTTGACTATTTAATAGACCTAGGTACCAGAAGCACGCTATTCTATATAAACCTACTGAAAAAGTATGAGGAATGGCAGCCTGCACCACCACGTGAAGCATCAGCTGTTTGCCAGGCGCATGACACCGAAAGCGCCAAGCTACCTAGCGTTCCATTCCAACGCAAGGAATACTGCACCCAGTGTCATACGCAAGCCGTATACTGCAACCACGCGAGGCTGCTTACTCTACAGTGGAGTGAGCGGCCCTGGCTCTTATGTGGGTGGTCCGGAAACTTCATATCTTCTCATTCGGACGCACATTCATTCTACAGAGTGACCACAGAACCGCTTGTGTACATCACGTCGGCCAAGAATGTGAACAGCCAGCGTGTTACGGTGAAGCCTCCTTCTTATGGAGTACGACTTTTCGGTCGAGTATATATAATGCAGTGACAATGTAGGCGCAGATAACATTGGCCGTTTGCCAATCTGTCGAGCAACGTCGGTATGAAGAATCGATGCTCAGTGGTATTAATAGCTTATGATGTGAACCTTACAGTGCGACACAAGTGTCATGACGTTTTAGTTCTGTGATTTGTTTCTATTTTTTCTGGTGTGTACTTTTGTGACAGAATGTGCCAAGTGTGCGGGTCTCGGAACTGCTATAGTGTGCAGTGGTGCTTACGTGTGTGTTTCCGACTGCAAACCAACGTGTCCCCAGTGCCCTCAAGTTCTTCTACCGGAAGAACTTTCTTAAGTGGGGGGGGGGGGTGATGTGATGTAGTAGCTTAAAAAAATGCGAGCAAAGCAGACGACAGCGCCACATCACCTGGAAGATGAGAAGAATGAAGGGGATTGCAGCGTGCCCATTGAAAGAAGAAGAAGAGACGCTCGCGGAGAACGAAGCTGTTCAGACGCCGGCAAGACGACGCAAGGGAGCCTAGGGCAAACCCGCAACTACGCGCGAGGTTCGAAAGGCCGGGTTCCTGTTCTCAAGCCATTGACGTCCTCGGGGCACGGCGTGTCGGCGTGGCCAGGCACGAGTTCTGGGTGAGTGGTCCTGTGGACATCTTCGGTACGGCGAGCGCCCTCGAAAGACCGGAGCTGCTGACCACGTCCACCGAGCCGACGTCGCTGACAGTGTGCGGCTACGCCTAGACCTGGTGATGCCCTCTACAGTGGTATGCTGACCTGGCACCCAAGCGACGACAGCATCCGAAGACGCAACGGGTCCCACTTCAAGGCACCGGGCTACCGCACAGACTGTGAGACTGTTTACTCTTTTCTTTGTGTGTGAACTGCGTGCGTGCACGACCTATAGGACTGTATGTGCAATAGCTTTTTTGTTCGTCTAATATAACTCCCTTTTGTTTTCTCACTGTCTCCATCTTCCTCGCGTCACACGCCTTGCTACGTGACGAACCTAACCATGACAAAGGGCTTGACGCTCACCAAAATGACACTTCTTTGCGTTTAAAACGAGACAGCTTGTTTGACGCAATCTAGAACAACGCTAAGCCGATGGTTGTGCTCGTGTAATGTCTTGCCAAAAAATATTACATCATCGAGATAACACATACATATCTCCCATTTGAGGCCACAAAGGATGGAGTCCATGAATCGCTCGAAGGTAGCTGGGGCATTGCATAGGCCAAATGGCATAACATTGAATTCAAATAACCCACCAGGCGTGACAAAAATAGTCTTATTTTTGTCAGACGGATGCATTGGTATTTGCCAGTATCCAGACCTTAGGTCGACGTACGAAAAGTATGCGGCCGAGTGCAGACAATCAACAGCATAGTCGATGCGCGGTAGCGGATAGACGTCTTTCTTTGTGACGGCGTTGAGACGGCGGTAGTCTACACAAAATCGACAAGAGTTGTCTTTATTTTTTACCAATATAACAGGAGCTGCCCAGGGACTCCTTGACTCTTGAATAACGCCTTTCTGCAGCATGTCGTTGACCTGATCGGCTATCACTTGCCTCTCTGACGGGGATATGCAATAGGGTTTCTGGCGTATCGGTGTGGCATCTCCCGTGTTGATGCGGTGGTACATACGGATTCAGGCAACATGGAACAACGCTTGTTTTGAGCGGAATCGAAGACTCCCGCGTAGCGTGTAAGTACCTCCTCAAGGACATTCTGCTCGGAAGAAGGCAACGACTTATTAATCATACGTTTAATCTCGGCTGAGTAGTTGGGCGCAGTCTTACTGATGGCTGGAGACTCTGAGACCATTCTGACGTCAATTGTGGCCTGCTCCTCGAACGTTCCCAGTTTGAATCCGGTTGGTAGAACAACAGGCTCTGAGGCTGCGTTGAGCGCCCACAAGCAAGCATGTCCCTTGATGGCTCTAAGGACAGACCGTGGGACCAGCACATTCTTCTTGATGGCGTTTGCATGATCAGGCTCCACAAGTCCAGTGCAGGGTCCTGAGCGGACATGAGAAGAGCATACGGGCACAAACACTGCTGTTCGACCGGGGATTGTCACATCTTCAGACAACGAAAGAGCATCGATGGGCAGAGTGGGAAAATTGTCAACTATTGCAGCGGGCAACGTACTTTGTAGAAGAATCTCTCCAGTTCCACAGTCAAGCGTAGCGCCGCATTCAAGAAGGAGGTCTATCCCTAAAATGACGTCATGAGTTGCGTGAGCCAGTACAGTGAATTTAACTGGGAAGTTTTGTCCACCAATCGTGAGTTCAACTGAACAAATATCAACAGGGCATAACGCTTCGCCTCCAACTCCACGAAAAGTTTCTTTACGATTCCACGCGAACATAACTTTGTGATCCAAGAAATGAAGTTTGAAACGAAGGCTCATAACCGAAACAGCAGCACCAGTGTCTACAAGAGCAAGAGTATCTACATCGTCTATTGACACACGCACTTTGTTCATCAACATCACAGCTGAAGGAGGAATTGGCGCAACTGACCATTCCGCGACCGCACCTCAATCGGTCGCACCAGTTAGTTTCCCAGCTCATGCGGGGAAGCTGACCGACGACGCGGAGACGGCGACCGACGGGACCGTGTCCGAGGCGGTGTCAGGCTTCGCTCGGAGGCGGGGTACTCGCTGCGAAATTCGTTAGGCCATTGCTGTCGGGGACGGTGATCGGCCGGGTGAGAGGTCCAGGTTTCGTGCATACGAGGCGGGTGCGTCGAACAACGTGTTGACACAGGCGTTTCGTACATACCAGCTGGATACGTCGAAAAACGTGTCGGTGCAGGCAGCCGTCTGGGACAGAAGCGCGAAATATGCCCTGGGAGACCACATGTGTAGCAAACGGGGACTTGTCAGCTTACATTAGCAGGAGCAGAGGCGGCAGAAGTACGCGGAGACGGGTCGTGCTCCGCAGGAACATTTTGTGATGATGCATAGTAATCTTCTGGTAGAGGCCTGGTTGACGACGGTCAGAGGCCCGCAGCGGCACGGCGAGATGATGACATCCGGTGGTGGCCACGACCCATCGGGGAAAAACGGAAGCCGCGGGGTAAAATCTGCAGTTTCTGTGCGTGGTCGGTTTTTGACGTGGCGCTCTCACATCTAGTAGGGAAGTGGTTCGGGGATTGTGGCGAACGAGCATTGGTGGTGAACGACGCCTGCTTGAAGTCGTACGAGCTCTTCTCAAACTACCCGACGCACGAGAAAGGGAATGTCTTCGCAGGTGGCGACGTCCATACTTGCGACAGTGGGAACATTGTCCAAGCGCCTGAACTTGTGTAGGAATTGTGCGGGTCTTCAACGCCTCCATTGCGCGACACTGCTGCCTGAAAATCGAAGGAGTTTTCAAGTTTTCTTTTGCTATCGAAAAATTGTACACGTCCTCGGCGATGCCTTTTAACAAATGACCGACATTGTCTTCTTCAGACATATTTGCGTTGACAATCCCGCAAAGCTTCAATACTTCTTCAGTGTAGGTTGTGCACGTCTCGCCGGGCAACTGATCCCTGCGTGACAGCGTTTGCTCAGCTTTATTTTTCATGGAAATCGTGTCCCCAAAGCAGGCCTGCAGTTCCTTAACAAATATATCCCAAGTGGGGAGGACATGTTCATGGTTCTCAAACCAAAGCAAGGCTGTCCCGGCAAGGAAGAATACTACGTTCACGAGCTTCGCCGGTGCGGTGCGCCCCATTCGTAGTAGCGGCTCACCCTGTCGAAGTGTTTTAGCCAATGTCCACGTCTTCGTCAGTTTTACCTGAGAAAATTAGTGACTCGGGTGCCCAGTAGTCTGGTTGTCGAGGTCGACGGCCACCTTGTGCCGTGTTGGTGGCACTGATGGATGCAGCAGCGTAGTGCGTCTATGGGATTGCTGTGTCGTCGTTCATGCTGATGTTGTCCGGGGATAGGCCAGCTAAGTGTCTGCTTTTTCGAAGAACTTGTGCTGCGGCGTCTAGGATGGCAAGTTACCCAGCACCTCCACCAAAGCTGTTACGGATGTGATGGGTTTTTTTACACTGAAAAAATGTCAGCGCTCTACCATCACTGCCGAATCACCATTGCTCGAGAGCGTCCGATCTCTTCTTCTTCCTTGCTCTTTCAGTACGCGTTACAATATGTTTGAAGGCACTCTGGTGACCCCAAGGAGAAGCTGTAATCAACAACACACGCACGCACGTTGCCCAAGTTCCGTTATTCCTCGCTATGATTCTTTCCCTTCCCTATTAGGACTAAAAAATCCCAAGAATTTCCCCGAGGGTGAACATGGTTAAGTGCGATTACATGGGGTGATGCTATGAGGGGTATTTATTAATTCGCACTATTATATTTAATAATCACACTATGGTGCCTTTATGGTGTAATGGTTCGTGGGAATCGCAATTTGATCACACGGGGGAGTTTACGTTAACTCACTGGCGAATGCCAACGGATTTTAACTTTACTCCCCCGCACGACCCGCTCTCGACGAGAGACTGAGAGAGAAGGCGGGCGCGCGAGAGAGAGGGGTGCGCGCGCAGCTGCAGCGAGCGAGGATAGCGGAGGAGCGAGCGAAGGGGGAGGGGGTATAAGGCGCGTTACTGACACCGATATCAGCGTCGCGCCCGTGGCTTATTCTGTATAGCGTCGCGCTGCGGCCCGCCAAGTCCTTTTTTATTTAAAGATAGAGAGAAGACTGCGGACGCCGCCGACAGTGGTGGATGGTTTGGGGTCGCTTATAAAGTGTATTCACACTTAAAAGAATTCACCCACTGCCCCTTGACCCCCGCACTACGAAGGCTACCTCTTGAGAACATCGAGTAAGATTTTCATGCTCTCTTTGTGCTTTTTTCTTTCATTAGAATGCCTTCATACTAGCTTAAGCAGTAAGCGAAGTTTTTTGCCATGTTTCTACGCTCTTGTCTTGGCTCACACGCTCTTGTGACGTCCCTTTTGTCGCATAGCATCCTTTCTCTTTCTCAGATGTGGGCATAAGTGACATTTTTTCTGCCAGACACCTTCCTCGAAGAATATTTTGGAGAAAAAAAACGTACTTTGGCATGTACTTCGATTAAGTGATAATTTAATTTGGAACCACCAGGAAGAAAGTATATAATGCAACTGCAACATAAGGTATGGTCATAAGCTCTTTGTCATCTCTTCAATGAAACAGAACTCTCATTTTTACGCAACATCTGCTTGTATGGAAGTTTTCCTGCAACAGGTGTGCATAAACGTTTGCGTTACACCAGACATTCGTTGCGTAAATATTTTTGTGAAAGTCTAAGAAAGCACAATTTTGATTAAGGGCGCATATCAACTCATTGCCGCAAGTTAACCTAAGAACAATGTCAACACAGCAATAATAAAATTCTAGAATCAAGCAATAGCCTTTGAAGTAAAGAGTTAGAGTCGATCAGTATGCTCTTTTATGTGAAGGCCACACCTAATGGAGCACTTATTAGTCACCATTCCGGTAATAAAAGGACCACTTATACCTGCGATCGCAAATTTGTCAAATCTATTGATGAGCCCTTGATTATTTTTGTAGAGAATGCCCGCCTACATCATCGCAAACCATAGGCAGTGTCTCCACCTAAGAGATACGGCATCAAGCAAGTCCATGTGCATCTCTGCAGTACAATAACCCAAGGCAACCCTGAGCTCTTGAAGTTACTCCTAATAACAGCTACAAAAAAGGGGATCCCGGCGGTTATGGTCGGGCATCATTGATTTCAATAAATTTCTTAAGGCACTGTGTAGCGTCGTCTCTTCTCTCTTCCCTCTCCTACTTAGACGATAGGTGTAACCGACTCCACACTGCTGCCACGCATTTCTCGTCGGCATACTGAATGTGAGTTATCAATTAATTTATGTCGTCAAAGGGGTTACAAGAATGTGACCTTTATAACACCACGTGGTTTCGGTGTTTGTGCAGTTTTCGCGAGCACGCAGAGACCTAAATTTGTAATACTAAACGTGAAAATAAAAACACGGTCCTCATTCATTTATTGTAATACGAAGAAAGGAAAGCCTTCGTTTTCTTGGTGGGGTAACATGTCAAACTGGGAATTGCAAGGTGCGTCAAGGCGATAAGTTCGAATGCTATTCATTGATTTTTCCTCAGCTATTTTTTGTGTTGTCGCGTTGCCCTTGCTGTACCCGAAAAAAAATGCGAACCGCGTATCACTTAAAAGCGAGAATTAAGCCGGTAATTAAGCCGGTAAACCCCGTGCGACGCGCACGAGTGTTTAGGGAACGTTTTGAAGTGAGTCGTTCTCCTATTAGCCAGCGCTCCACAAGCGCAGTCACCGTGCATTACACTGGGACAGCGCAGTTCGGTTTCTCAACAGGATTATCCGCAACCTAACTTTCCTTTCCCATAGGTCTTGCTATGCTGTAGTACAAAAGAGGGGGGATGTAAAGAAATGAGAACAGCATGGCGCACTGTTTTTTTTATGATAGTCTCTACTTAATAGCAGCAAAATGTTTCTATTACGACCATTGATTGTATTACGGTAGAGTTGAAATATATTACAGATGAGTGGACAACCACTTCAATTAAATGCTATTCAACAGAAAATGTAGGGGTCACACTTTTTTCACATCTCTCTCTGTGCTCTACATACCTCTGGATCACGTTACCCTCCCCAATAATTTCTTTCCTGGTCTCCATTCATTCCCTTTGTCATCCACTTGTTACACTACATATTAATCATTACAATTTAATCTCCATTCTTTTTCTCGGTCCTTTTATGTTCATCATTCTAGCTCTCACTTTTTCTCAGTCGTTTTTTTTACTTATGAGTGCCATGGAAAGATATCGTTCTCGTAAATGCTTGTTCCGTTATCACGCCTCAATACTAGAGCAGTTATCACTCTCACTTTCGGGCCATGGCTGCACAAATTTCAGCCCTGCTTCAAGAAAGATAATATTTTTTTAGCTTTATTTATTCTGCCCTCCTATGTTCTCTCCAATTATTGCGTTCGTCTTGTTCACCTTAACTGCTCATGTGTACAACCTTCGATGCATAATAGGTAGATATCTAATGGTTTCATTTTACAATAAAGATAACATGACTTGTATTGGAATAAAACACTTGCCGGAGGTTGAGCGATGACGACACTGTCGAGTGGTATATGACTGGAAGGCTGAAAGTAGTATGGCATGGCATTGAAAACACGGTTAAGCACTTGTGAAATTTCAACTGGCAGTTAAAATCAACCAGGCGCTTAAAAAGAAGCCGTAGCATGTGTGCAACTGCCAATACTTTATATTCGAGAGCCACCGTGTATAAGTATGATGCAACTCTGAATAAAATCAACAGATAATGATCAAGGAACGTAGAGGTGATGTTATTTGCAGTGTTGTGTCTCGTAGTACTTGTGAAACTTATTTGAAAACTGTGAAATGAAGGACGTGACAACTTGCGAATAGCTTGGATCGTACCTTCAGCCTAGATACCAGCACTTGAATTTCTACTAACTAATCTCCGGTGGTGGTTCTTTCCTTGTCCATTTTGTGACCATGAATTTTATGTTAATGGCAAGAGGTAAATCCCACCCTTAGTGCACATACATTAAAACCTACAACCACTCGGGTGCCAACATGATGGAACGATTCTCAGTTTTTAGGGGACGTCCACTTGCACTCACCGCTGCATGTTTCAATAACTCCTGCAATTTCTGTTTCATCAATCTCAGTTGCATCGCAGTAAGAGAGTGACAGACAAAGTCGAGGGTTTCGCTCATGTCAACAAAACACACAGAAGACGAGGCACTGTTAACGCCTAACTCAGATCGTAACGAAGCCGATACAATCAACCGCACGCCACACGGCCACGCTCTCGAATGATGATAGGGTACATAGATGGAGGTGCCATCTAGAAAAGAAACTAGCAAGCGCTCTTTTTCGCTTGCACTAAATTGCATAAATGCTCATTCTATCTTTTTTATATGTATAGAATGGGTACCTCACACAATTTCAGTTTCTTTATAATACGTGAGCGTGCTTGCTTATAATTTATGCTGTGATAATATTAATGTTTTAAAGTCCTATATGTGGTGTTTATTAACTTATCGTAATGCCAACATTAACCTGTTTCAAGTTTTCAGCACTTTGGTTATGTAGGTTACCACTCTACAGTGAAAATTATCCATCTGCTATTTTACAAATATAAAAAAGTTTACCCCAATGGCACATTATAAGAACTGGCCTATTAGCTCCGTCCTAATAAACTGGGGGACTCTTACGCATCGCCTTTCACAGCTGAACGCCACTGGCGAAATACGACTCCTAGTGCACCCTTCAACCGCTAAGTGCATACTTATTAATTTATTTTGTCCAATACAGACGCACGCCCACAAACACACACAGAGTAGATTGGACGAGAGCACCCTACTATCGCCAATCGGGCTCAGTTTTCGTCGTGACACCTTTTCAATATAGGCCGTTGAAGCGGCCCTGAAACACTTTTTCAAGTAACGATAGAATGAATTCTCTAAAAGACCTTGTTGCCTAACAAATTCAACGCCAAAAAAATTAAAAATCTGTCCAGTGTGAGTGAAGTTACAAAGGTTTGTCGCAGGCTGCAATTGCATTATCTCCTTTCTCTTCACAAAGAAAGCGCTAGAAGCTAAGCAGGGAGGGGTGGCAGGGCAATGAAACTACCACGCCTCGTGTCCTTTGAATGCGCGGCTTTCTCAGTGTGATCTCACGTACGCGCTTGGACAAGTAGCGGCCTCCGCGGCTGTCTAGGTAACTTGATGTTTTAGTCACACGGGCACAGACAATTATTCTCTCACAAATATTGGGGCCAACGCTGGCGGCGGGATTCTGCGACGCGAGATGTGTAACACTATCGCGCTAAAACGATGTTTTTGCAACATTGTTTAGATTAGTAAAGGTGCTGTCATGGCAAACAAATGTCGTTTGTCCACTTTACAGCTTGGCTACCTTTCTTACATAAAACCCGAAATTTAAATTATCTTTTTATATGTTACTATTTATTTCATGTATTTCACGATACTGTCAATATATTTGCATGGAGGGCTTGAAGACTTGCTGTCTAATATTCGAGGCTCCTTCAACATATTTTCTAGCATTTTAAAGAGTACCATATGGGCCACTCGTACACAAGTTAGGAGAGAAGTGCAGAGAAAGAATCGAGCTTGAAGAGACAGCAAATCCTGTAAACATGAAGTGCCACTGGAGCCTATGTTTTTAGAAACCTGCTTTTTTTTCGACGCTGCCATCCTAAACGTTGCAGCTTCGAAGAAATTCGCCGGTAAAAACGTTACCTCAATTTTCTCCCCGTGTTTCACCCTTTCCTGTTCACTCAAAATTACTGCACTATAAAACTGGTCATGAAGACTCTAACAGGATAGAGAATTAATCTTATTGACAGTGATCATTAGCACTACATTGGTTCCACCTACGCGTCTTGTCCATTAATTTTATGTGGATTGAACTAACTTCTAGACTTGTCAAACAGAGGTGAATAAGGAAGTTTTGTTCAAATGTGGGTGCTCTGTGCGCTTCACTTGTTAGAAAAACTCTTCGTGAAGACATGGGATATTATCATTTTTTCGGCTCAATCGTTATTTGAGCAACAACTGAGTTTTCATAAAGAGTGGTTGCAGAGTTGTGGCCTTTTCAAGTTTCTTTCTGTTGCAGCATAAGCCTGTTTCATTTCTCCTAATTTACTTTTTTCTTCGTAAAATGTCATGTTATTCACTTCATATTCATCTTACTGCATCACAATATCAGCCCCCTCATGAGAGCGATGCATTAAAAAAAATACATGACTTATTTTTAGCATCTAGGCTTGCTGTTCTCTTTTCGCTAGTTTATTTGCGATAAAGAGCTCCTGAGGGCTTCAAATAAAGTGTTTCATGCTATATTTTTTTACAGCCATTTGGTCCTTGTGTATTAAGAAGTTAATTACAATTACCATGAAGATTTATTCATACATCTGAATGAGCTCTGTTCTTGCATCAGTGTTTAAGGTGTATGCAACAAATACTACGTAGTCAGTATGCATCATGCTCTTTTAACACCAAGGCGTACTTAGTTACACTCAAGATAAATGACATACCTGACCTACTGCTAAATCCTCCGGGTCCTAGGGGGCTTCCAGGCTGTAAAATAGTTAGCGCTAGAATGAGAACAAATAAGAACTTGTGCATGTTCTGAGCTAACGCTCATGTTCTCAGCCAAGCAAACAAAAATTCGATACACCATGACGAGGAACCTGGTGATAAAAAGCAGGCATGTAGAACGCGAAAACTGACCGATTACTGAAAAGCAATTTGAGCTTATCGCACCTCATGTGCGCAAGGCTCACCAAAGCTTTTACTTTGCGGTACATACAGCATTACGAATATGGTAGTCACCAAACTCTCACTTCAATTCCTGGGAAAGTGCGAAACATTGACGGTGAAACAATCACCACGATATTCACAAAGTCATTGATGTTAGAGAGGCTTGCTCAGAGATGATCGGGTAACGAGCGAATAATCTATAGCAGCGCTTCACTCCCATTTTAGTAACTTTTGCCGACACCACAGCTTCGTTACACGTGGAGAAAACAGTGTTCTCACTGTAGTGGGGGGCACGGCCGACGCCCTGGCAGCGGCTGGGATTTGTCGTTGAAGGCCTGCGACGGGACTAGCGGGGGAATCCTCGTTGCGGGTGCTTGCGATTACGGTCCATGTTATTCTCAAAGAACTAGTGGTTGCACACATTTCTGCTGTCACCGAATGTGTTATGGAGGAAGGCACGCTCACAGCGCCCGTGAGCGCCCTACATCCGGTAGCGATCGCTTTTAGTAGTTCGCTGAGGCACCCCGCGCTCTCACTTTTTCGGGGTTCTCTTGCCACCTCTTCTATTTCGCTTTTGCTTTGGTTCTGTTTTACGACGTCTGCCCAGAAGATCCCATTCAAGCGTGCCTGAATCAATTCCGTTTTCGCTGCTCCGGGCTTTGCCTGACGGCGAGAACTTTTCGCTTCTGCTTTGCTGGCCCACAGCTCCAAGCTTACTTGACGGCGACCTCTTTTCGATTCGGTCACCAAGGCTGCCGCTGCAACGTCAAAGCGGCGCGCCTGAGTTGCTGCTACGTTGCGAGCCCACGACACTGCTGCCATGGCTTCTGAGTTGCCCATGCGATTGAGCACTATCGAAGATTTTCAACCGCGAGAGCTCTCGGCAATGAAAAGGACGTGGAGAGAGGATGGCGTGCAACTCCCTCGGGACGTGCATCAGCACGTGCGCGGAGAACATTCTTGAACTCACCGAAGTGCGCACGCCGCCACCTAGCAAAGCGCGAACATAAGAAGCTTTCCAAGCAAGCTTCTAGAAGCATAACGTTTTCTGCATATACACAAGAGAGAACTAAGGCACTAGCGTCATTGGAAGTTTCAACACTTGACGCTTCACGGAGCATAGGATTTATAGGTAGTATATGAACTTGGTTAGCCTTCATACTTCAAGTTCCTTCTGGCTTCACGTAGTTTGAAGCTGCTTTGTCTCAAAACAACAATAGGGAAAAGTTCCACAGTTAAGCTTGACAGCCTTCGCCTTTTAGAATAACCATTTCAAATCAGACCACCATCATTTAAAAGGGTTTATTCTTTTGTCGAAACAAAACGGAAACACTGTAAGAAACAAAACTACAAGTGCAATTTGCCGCCATCAAGAACGAAGACTAGATCAATTCATGCTATACCCATAATTTTCAAGGTCGCGGAACAATCGCAACAAAAGAGTCCCCTCTAGTATTTGTAGGATACTCCACGATTAAAAGAACACCAAGGACAAGCCACTAGTACAGCGCACATCATTGCGCCACAAAGCAGAGCCGGCCATTAGGATAATATGAACACAAACATGCGCTTGATTCATGTCTCTACAGAAATTTGAAGCGATGGCAATAGAGAGATAAAACGCGCACCCCCTAGAGGAGAATGAATTTTGCCAAGCTTCTCCATCATGGTGGCGGTTTCAATATACAAAAATAAAGCTTCTTGCACCCATAATCACTAGTCCGAAGGCAGTTTCTCATCAGTTTTTTTTTTCGTCTCCTGTTTTTTCATTTTTCTGCCTTTGCATTTATCAGTGTTTTCTCTTACCCTCCTTTGTTTCTACAATCAACGTTCTCCAAGAAGATGCATCAAGAAGAACGCTTGTCTTTATGAAAGTAAAGTGCGTACTCCAATGGCTATGCTACACGAGGATTTTCTTGAATTATTATCATATATACAGTTCGAATAATAGCACAAATAGATGTTTACTTGGTTGGAGTGTGCGTTCAAATGGCTATAGTATATCTGGATTTGCCTGTGTTATGTCAAGCTACGACAAGATACATTGACGACAGAATACGGCTGTTGGGTAAGGAATGCAGCTTGCTCTAGAAGCCCAAGGCTAGAATCATCAGCGCAGGCACTGTTCAATATGGCTATATAAGTTTGAAAGTAAGGCCAAACTTTTACCAGACATACAAAGTATTAGTAATGATGTAACGCACCAGTTAACACCAACGTTAAAAGGTCCCGAAAACACGCGAAGTTCCCTTGCCAAAGTGCTATTGTCACTTTTCCGCCGAGGTGTGACAACCAAAGATGAAGAAGCACACCATTGATAATGAGCATGCGCGAATAACAAGGATGTGTCCTATGAACGCCCACACTATTTTCGCAGCAAGCATAATGGTAATCCTGGCCATTGCTTCAAGCCGAGAGGAAGGTCTGGTAAAAGACTTCATTCAAGATATTTGGTCTCGGAGGCACGGCTGTTGGAGTCTATTGGAAAAAGTTCAGGTGGGAGCATTATTTTGTGGGTTATCTCTGCTTGAACACCGCTGGAAGGGCCCATGAAGCAATGTTGAAACTTGCTGCACAAACCAGGAAATGCGCATAGGGGTACAAAGCAGCACCTAATCAACAAGGCTGAAGGACATGACGTGATGAGATGCGTCCTATTCAAGCTTGTGATCTTGTTACCTTGCTCCAGTGTCAAGGTAGGTGAGCTGGCGACAACAAAGCAGATATAACACGTATTCTTCAGTGGAATGATGAATATGGTTTACTAGACGTAAAAATACCTCAAAAAAGAACAGGAAAGCCAGCATGAACGAGATACTGTGGTGCATAACCAGATATGTTATATAGAAAGGTGTTATAAGCAACAGTGATGAAAAGCGGAAGTGTGTCCCAGTATTTGTGGACGGCATATATGTGTACGCGGCCAAAATTTCTGACAGTATGCAATGAAAGCGCTAAGCTAGCCCTTTCGCCTGAGGATTCTAACTAGATGTTGCATAGTGGATGTTCGCGAAGGCCTTAAACACTACGTGGGCGACTTGTGACCGAAACACATTCCCACAGTTTTAGGGTGACACAAAGAACACTTTGACGAAGGTATAACCAGTTAAAATGGGTGTTTGCGTGAGTAGGTAGTTCATCATTCAAAAAATTTTATCCAGCCCAGGGAAAAAACGAATTCGTGCAAAGGGAGCTGACACGAACAGCGCTTGTCCATGTCAGCTTTTTTTTTCGTGAATTCGTGCTATTGTCTCACATAGTGGAATGTTTTTTTTTTGCATGACGAAGTACTACGGTCTAACTATCTATGTCTTCAGAAGAGAGTCCACAGCGACTTCAGAAGTGACTTCACATGCGACTTCAGAAGCTCAGGCAGAAAATTACGGAATCAGCCATGGCGTGGTGTGTCAGATGATTCATGGCTGTGACCCTCCATCGATTAACGTAAAGGATGACAAATAGCGTCGTCTTCGTAGAGACTGACGCCAACTTGTTCGAGCGGTTCCATCGTACACGGGAGTGGTTGCAGTTGTTCACTATGAACAATTACCAGTAGTGTTTAGCGCTTAGAAATCGTGCATGTCGCCACGTATGTCGCTACAATAACGGACAAGCCCGGCCAATTGTAGCGGCATATTGTGTGATTATACATTTTATGGAAGCCCAGGTGGTCACGGCTCACACCATCGTTATATGCCGTACAGACCTGAACGCGAAGAAGCGATCTACAACAGGCACCCACCGCTTAATGTCGGAGTGGTAAATAACGCGGTACATGACGCTGTTGACGAGCTTACAGTGCTACACCTGTCACTAAAGTAAGGCATTGGCGCAGTCAGGACACCGACGAAGATAAACTGTTAACGAAGAGGGGCCCACAGTAATACTAAGTATGGCCTAGACAAATAACGTGACCACCGGGTGCGCGATGTCATCATTTTAATCAATTAGCATTACGTTACGTCTGTCTTGGCAGAGAGACCCTAATGACTAGATTCTGCATGACATGTTGAGGAAGTCTTTCCAAATGTTCCGGAAAGTCAGTCAGCTGGGCTTGCGAGTGTTACTAGAGTTTGAGTCATGGGAAGAGATGTTGCAAAATATTTGGCGACATTTAGTTCCTCGACGTATAGTTATGCAACGTCGGATGATTTTTAGTCAGTCCTTTCACTTGATTTTAGTTACAGTGAGAAATGTGAGTGTTATTGAACCAGAGCTAATTGGTGTTTTGATAATCATTTCTGGCAATAACAGGGGAATGTATTAGGAGGAAGGACATGCCAACACTAGGAATAGAACTTGTCTGCCAACTGTAAAAAAACATTACTACAAACCAGCATGAGCAATACAGGCTATGTTTTCATCCACAAAGCAGTTTTGTTTTTGTCAAGCACAATAACAACAGCATAGTTTCTATTTTTCTATTGATGATGTGGTTCACTCGCTAAGCACGGCAACTAAGTGGCCATTCACACACAAAAAAAAATACGGCAGGTCGTACATAGCTTGGGAATTGATTGTTACGCGAAGCATGCAGATAGAAGGTAACTGTGTTTTATTCGTTTTAATGAGTGAGATGCTATGAGCTGATACTACATATATGTACAAATTCAGCACAGACATGCTCTTAGGCATCCGCGTATGTTTTCTATTAAGAGATATATACAGTTGCTTAATGATGCCAACGGCAACATAGATACTAGCAACACTAGAAGCAAAAAGCTGATATGAAGTGAGGGTATTTGCGCTTGTGGCGCTAGGATGGTAGCCCTGAACTCTGCTCCACAAAACAACTGCAGCGGATGGCACCTAACTGCCAATTATGATGACCCAATATGACGGCGGTATCATATGTGGTGGGTAAAGTGGTTAATTGAATGGACCTAGGTCATCGGACGCACTCAAGACAACCTGATAACAGGAAGACGTTCTTTATATCGGACGAGGAAAGGAACACATGTGTTGGAATTTCACAATTTTCTTCAACGCAAAAAGAAAGTCTATGTCGTTACGGTCAGCGTGCTTCACACTCACGCATACCATCGTTGCGGCGACCATAGCACCGGGCAAAGTGGCGTAGAGTTTGTCGCTGTCGCGTTCACAGTGGCAGCATGCCTTCTTGTGTAGCTGGCTGGCTCGAGCTTAAGGCGATGTCTCACACCATGACGACTTGCTGGCATGAAGGTCACGCTCGACCGGGTGAGCATGCCAGCCAGAACTCGGGGTCCAAAGCCCCAACATCCATCAAAGCCGGCCACCCACGCTCACTTGCACCGGTCTTTTTTCTTCTCTTATTCTGTCAATTGTCCGCTTAAAATTTGCCTATATGGCTGCCTCGTCACAGTCATAACATTCATTCATTGAGTAAACCCTCCTACTCAACACACATAGGAGTACCTATATGTTGTTTGTTACCACAATTCTTATATATTACGATAATTGATGTTGCAAGAACATTAGAATCTATAAAAAGGTATATCTGAGACCTGGCCTAGCTCTGTGGTATAATAATGCATTTCCACGCCAAATGCTATGAATTGGTTCCTGCTGGGACACTGAAATTCATTGTTTGCTTTCGTCTGGTCAACGCTACCTACGGCAGCTTTTTCTTAATGCTCCAGCGTTAAATTTACCCATGTGTGTTCTCGCTGTTCCTGGCTAGACATCAAATGTCTATGACCTTGTCACAAATGAGCGCTCAGAAAGAAGCACGCCGCCGAGTTCTGGCGGCGGTGACGGTGCCGGGCGCTGGAGGGTGGCCTCAAGGTCAACGCTAAATAAGAAAAAGAGCATCCAAAGACTCGCCCGGGTGCGCCGTCTCTCCCCCTCAGAAACGTAGTTTCACCGACTAACCTCCTCGCATCGGCCGTTGAGCAAGCCCTGGAAATATCTGGAAGGAAAAGGGCGTGATGATGTGGAGTTGTGTCACGAGTAGGGACGGTCCTCGAAACGTCTCGCTCTTTTCTCAGCCTTGGCCATGCACCGCACTAACGAAACCGTTAGAACTTCCTGGAATCTAGTGCGAAAGATATTTAAGCGAGGAGACGATGAGAGTTTATGCAGCCGTGCGTAGGCAGGAGATGAAGAAAGTTTTGCGCAAGTGTGCGTAGGGACATTCCGCCGTGTTGGCGAAGGCTTTTGTCGTCAGTGACAAAGCACGTGATGAAGAGGGTTTCCGCCTGAAGGGTGAAGGCTGGTGCTGCCAGCAGAAGAACAGTGTGAGTCTACCGCCTGCTTGGATTCGGATCCAGCCCACGGCAAGTCATCTTTTAACCCACTTTTCTTACTCCATATTTACACAACAATGCGGTCTAATATCTTCCCCTATACTTTCCTTGGCGATATTGTCTATTAGATCTCATTATATTGTGTAAAACTACAAAAAACAAGCCCTTAAGTATACACTTTTTTTCTTTAATTCATTAACGAGGGTCTCGTACTGCAGACTTAGTGCCTTTAGCTTCTATACGAGGGACTATTGGTCAGCTGCCCACTCGTAATAGGGTCACGTGCTACGTGACACCAAAACAGGCTCAAACGAGTGTCCCGCCATGGCTGCTGCTGTCGCTGACTGATGCTCTCACGTTTATTTCGCATATAAACCCCATAAAGTGACGGGTATGATAGCTGTCGTGGTAGTTCAGTGGAAAGAGCATCGAACGCGTCATTCGAAGGTCGCAGGATTAGGTCCTGCCTACGGCAAGTTATCTTTTCACCCACTTTTAATTCTTCATATTTACAATCCAATCCGGTCTATTATCTTCCACTATACTATACTTTTCTTGGCATCATTATCTGTTAGACCTCATGTATATATATATATATATATATATATATATATATATATATAAATATATATATATATATATATATATATATATATATATATATATATATATAATGCAAAGTGAACAAAGAAAAGTGGGTGAAAAGATAACTCACCGTGGGCAGAAACCAAACCTGTGACCTTCAAATAAAGCGTTCGCTGCTCTACCACCAAGCTACCACGACGGCTATCCTCCCAGCCACTTTATTGGTTATATAAGTGAATTTAAATGTTGAAGTATCAGTTAGCGCCCTCAGTAGCCATGGTGGTAATTGTGGCACACTCTTTAAAAGCCTGTGTGGCGTCACGTAGCACGTGAACATATTACGAGCTGGCAGCTTACCAATAGTCCCTCGTATACAATATAAGGCTCCAAGTCTGCCAGGACGAGACCCTCGTTAATGAGTAAGAGAAAGAAGAGTATACTGAAGGGTTCGTTTTACCATGCTTTGACACAAAATATTGAGATCTAACAGGCAATATATCTGTCCATATATATATATATATAGACACTGCGATATATATACATACATATATATATGTATACATATATATATAAATATATATATATATATATATATATATATATATATATATATATATATATATATATATATATATATATATATATATATATATATATATACATATACTATATATATAATATATAACTATATATATATATATATGTATATATATCAAAACGGGCTGTTGAACAAGCAGAAGTTGACTCAGTGAACAAGAGATTTATTTAGCGCAAGGGCTAACTAAATGCAAGCCTGCGCTCACGGCCCCTCTTCTTTTTCTTTCTCTTCTCGAGCTTCATGTTCACTGCCCTTGTAACAATCAACCTCGAGCGTCGAGGGCACTATCAACAGGTGTACACCTGTTGTACACTATCAACAGGTGACACCTGTCCTTAGGACAGGTGTACACCTGTCCTAAGGACAGGTGTACACAGAAGGGTAATGGTATGGCTTGAGCCAAAAGACGTGTCCCTGACGGTGCTTGTCCACAGTTGCATCCAGCTGCTTGACAAAGTAGTTGACAGTGTAGGTTTGGCGTACCACTCGCTAGGGACCATGGAACCTAGACAAAAGCTTGTGAGAGAGTCCCGGAGGAGAAGAAGGGATCCATAGTCACACCAGTGAGTTAGGAGCAAAGCTCATAGGCGTAGTCGATGCATCGTGGTGATGTTTTTGGCGCGTCTGGTCGTGTGACGTGAACGCACGAGCAAGCTTCCAACAATCTTCAGTGTTTGCTGCTGCTTGTCAAACGGTTGCCGTTTCTGAAGAGTTCAGTCGAGAAAGAATAATGGTCTTCATTTCTATAGATGGTTCGCGTCCATAAAGAATAAACAAAGGCGAAAATCCGGCAGTGCTTTGCGTTCGAGTGTTGTAGGCATATGTCACAAAAGGCAGTATGCAATTCCAATCTGACTAATCGGATGAAGCGTACACGGCCAGATTATCTTCAAGTGTACGATGAAAACGCTCGATCACCTCTATAGTTTGTGGGTGATAGGCTGTGGTAGTGTGGCATATGATGTCACACTCGCTCCGGGACGCTTTGATCGAATCGGAGAAAAAAAAACGCGGCTAGCTTCTGAGGTGCTTCATGCCAAAAGCAGGTTTTGCAGTATAAAAATGCAACGTCTTTTGCGGTAGCAGAATGTAACGCAGCTGTTTCAGCGTACCGCGTTAGGTAGTCGGTAGCGACAATGATCCAGCGGTTGCAACTCGAAGTATAAGAAAGCGGAACGTAAAGGTTGATTCCGACACGATCGAAAGATCGTGTTGGGCATGGCAACGATTGTAAGGAACCTGTGGCATGTTGAGCGGGCATCTTGCATCGCTGGCACGTAAGGCAAGACCTTACGTAACGGCAAACGAAACGGTACATACCACGCCAGTAGTACAGTAGCTGCAAGCGAGTGTGTGTTTTTAACACAGCAGGGTGACCACATTATGGATCAATCGTGGAACGTGGCGTGTATGTATGAGCGAAGATGTCGGGAAGGACGAGCAACCACTTACGGCCGATCGAGCTACAGTTTCGGCGGTAAATCAGGTCATCTCGAATAGTGAAGTGTTGTGCTTGACGGCGAAGCATCCTGGAAACTGGGGCGGCTTTCCGGTTTGAGAGAAAGTCCAAAAGAGAAGAAATCCAAGCGTCTTTGCGTTGCTCAGAAGCCATGTCCGAAATGCTGATGGCCAAGGCAGCACTGGTGGAGATAGGCGAGCAGACAGGCTCTAAAGCCTACGGTTAGCGTGACAGGGCATCTGCTTTGGAATGCTTCCGGCCAGAAGGTTAGATAACACGGATATCTAATTCCTGAAACCACAACACCCAACGAGAGAGCCAACAATGAGGATCTTTTAGTGAAGATAACCAGCAAAGCACCTGGTGGTCTGTCAAAATATTGAATGGACGTACATATAAGTAAGACCGAAATTTTCCGATTGCCCAAGTTATGGCGAGGCGCTCCGTTTCAGTGACACTATTATTCTTCTCGGCTTCACTGAGGGTGCGGCTTGCATAGGCAACGATGTACTCGTCAAAGCCATTCTTATGTTGGACCAGTATGACCCCTAGCCTGACACCACTAGCGTCCGTATGAAGCTTCGTTGGAGCAGACGGATCAGAATGTCCGGAGGCGTATTGAGGAGCCACCGGAGTTTTTCAGACGCATTGTCACACGCCTCCGACCACGCTGAGAAATCAAAAGTTCCGGGAAGAAGATTAGTCAAGCAGCGATAACACAGGTGAAATTGTGGACCTAGCGCCGGAAGTATGCAAATAGATCGTTGAAGCTTCGGAGCTCTTTGATGGTGGTTGGTTTGGGGAATGCCACGACTCAATTAGGTTTTGTAGGGTCCGGAAGAACGCCGTCCTTAGAAACTACATGGCCGAGAATTAGGAGCTTGCGAGGGCCGAAGTTGCATTTCTTTGAGTTAGGTTGAAGTCCCATCGTAAGAAATCGCTCGAGGCAGCTGAGGTGGGTCACAAAGGCGCTTGAAGTAGCACAATGTCGTCCAAATAGCAGAGGCATGTTTTCCATGTCAGACCTCGCAGGATAGTATCCACCATGCTTTCGAAAGTGGCAGGCGCATTGCAGAAGCCAATGGGCATAAGGGTGAATTCATACAGTCCATCCGGTGTTACAAAGGCTGTCTTCGGGTGGTCACCCTCTGCCATGAGCACCTGCCAGTAGCCGGAGCGTAAATCTAACGAAGAAAAAACACTCTGCTCCTTGTAAGCAGTCCAAAGCTTTATCGATGCGAGGCAGATGGTATACGGCTTTGGGCGTTATCTTGTTGAGTCGGCGGTAGCCAACGCAGAACCGGATGTATCCATCTTTGTTCTTGGCGAGAACATCTGGAGAAGCCAGACGTTGGAGGGACTGTTGGAGGGCTCGTTTATGCCACGTTTCAACAGGTCGTCCGCTTGTTCGTAGATGACACGACGTTCAGCAGATGACATATTTTACGGACGCTGTCTTAGCGAGGTTTGTTGACCGGTGCCAATACGGTGAACGATGGCAGAGGTTCGGCCTAAACCTTACTGGTCACAATCGAATGAAGAGCGAAAACGGAGTATAACATTTGTAATCTCTTGGCGCTGAGTTGGTGCTAGCTCAAAGTCGATGGCATCCGAGAACATCATTAGGCGCGTTGGTAGGAGGGACAGCACAAATCGGGAGCAAAACCATAAATTCGGGTATAGGAGCTGGAAGAATGCACTCATAAGGTTCGTAGCTTCCCAGGCATTCTCCACGTAGTATGGAGGACGGGCTGTCCAAGGAATTGCACACATAAATGGCAGCGTGCTCGTTGCGAAAAACAACAATGGCAAGCGGAAGCATGAAATTTTGACGGCACACAGATGTGATTGATGGCATAAACAACACAGGCAGTTCCGGAGGAGAGGCACGTGACACCAGGACAACAGCAGCTGAGAAAGACGCAATGTCAACGTCAGAAGCAGCAAACACTCTTCACGAAGCGCCATCGTCGGGGTCATAGCACGGCACAGATAACACGTGTTCGGAACAGCAGAGTCAACCACAGCAGAATTTGACGAAAGAAAGTTCCAGCCAAGGATAACGTCATGCGAAGATTAGAATAAAACTACAAATGTGACGACGTACATCGCACCTTGAATGACGACTCATGCAGTACACAAATCTGAAGGCTGAACATTGTGGGACGTAGCTGTCTGCAAAAAAAGGTCGGTAAGTTGAGTGGTCACTTTCTTGAAGTTCTGGAACAGTTTCTCGCAAATTACAGATACAGGAGCTCCAGTGTCAACAATTCCTTGCACCTTAATTCCATCAATATGGACTTTGATTTCGTTCAGGAAACAGCATTTAGGTCTTTAAATCTTCGCTGCTGACGCAGTTCCTGCCTCCGGAACTGCGCCCGTCAGTTTTCCCCTCGTGGTGGGCTGTTGCGACGCAACATTGGAGATATAGATCAACGACGAGGAGAAGGCGATCCGCTTGAGCCGTACGGTCGGTGACCGGAACGTACGTCTAGAGGTGGATCGGCAGGAACGGGATATCGCGGCTCAGTGGTCATGATGGGCATGTAATGTATGGCCCCTGCAATGTCATGAGAAGAAAAGCGACGACGGCCGCAGTGACGGGCTATTTGGCCTGGGAAGCCACAAGAAAAATATATTGGCAGATTATCCGGTTGTGTCGTTGGCTTACGGTAGGGGCAGTGTTCGCTAAATAATGTACCGTAAACAGTTGTGCAGGCGACGACGTCATATAAACGTGTCCGAGCTCTTTCGTATACAGCCGGAGACAGGCTGGTCAATGGGCGGGCAGGTAGCGCCGACGAATTAACGTGGCAAGACGATAGTTATAACGCGAGAACAAAACGACGACACAGAGACAAGAAGGACACGAAAGACACGAGCGCTAACTTCCAACTGAGTTTATTGCGCAGAGCACGAAAATATATAGAGGAGACTGTAACCATGTGATGAAAACCGTATGGCACAAAGAGCAGAACATGAGTAAGAGAAAAACAAAGACAAAAACAAAAGCACAGAAAAATGGCAAAGAAAAATTTATAAGAAAACGCAACAGAAAAGTAAGGATAATATAACTACTTGTGCGCACCGAAACCTTCGAGGAACCTGGGTTCCTTCTTGGACAGAGTCACAGAGGGCTTGCTAATACAAGGCACCTGTTCGCGTGCCATCTGCGCGGCCTCGACAATGACCCGGGTGCGCTCATCTCTGTGCTTATACAGCGTCGCTCTGTCCTTGAAAAAAAGGTGCACAATTGCACTCAGTGCAGTGCTGAGCAAGAAAACCATCTTTCGTTTCTAACATTGTTAGCGTGTTCACACAGCTGATCGTTCAGACACCTTCTAGTCGTTCCGACATAACAAGCACCGCATGAAAGGGGGGTCCTATAGACAACTTCCCGGGAGCAGGCAGCATACCTGTTTCTATGTTGAACTCTGCATAGCGTTGATGACTGCGATGACTGTACAAGCATAGAGATGAGCACACCCGAATCATTGTCGACGCCGCGCAGATGGCACGTGAACAGGTGCATTGTATTAGCAAGCCCTCCGTAATTCGTAATTCAGTCCGTGTTAGTTAGGTGCAGAATCCGTTCACCACAACATACAGCGGCTGAAGAAGAGGATAGGGTGTCCTACCCTAGAATTAGTTAGTGAGAGCACCGGGTAAGCACAGTGAACTGGATGTATTGCAAAATGTCATCAATAAACACACAAGCAGTACACAGAGCAAAAGGGCGGATAGAGTTCCCCTGGGCTTCGACTAGATTGGGTCCGTTATAAGGTGTCATTACTTTTTTCAGGCGTTTGCACAAATCATACCATGATCACAGAAACTGTAGCACCGGTGTCCACTAATACGTCCACGAGAACTCCTTCCACTGTAACAGAAACCATGTTGAACGGGCGTGCTGGAAGAATACGGTCCTACTGTTACATGCAGTTTTTCCTCCGAAAACTGCATCATTTAGTTTTCGGACCGGTTGTCAGTCGTAAACCAGGCTGGCCGAAGAGGAGAAGAGGAGTGACGGAAAAGCGAAGGTAATCGGCGTCGGCTTGAACGGTAAGTGTTCCGCGTCTCAGTCGACGCGGGCGGAGATGGAGACGGCTGCTGTCCAGATGATAAACGGCGAGCGTAAGAATCCCCACTGGAAAAGTCCCGTTCGCGCATGTCGTACCCGCGACGCTCGTCCTGCTGGCGCTTGCGGCAGAAGCGCGTTATATGGCCCCGATATCCACAGTAAAAGCATGTTGGGCGAGTTGGGCGCCAAGGCTGGTAGTAGAAGGCGTTCGGCGCACCGGGAGATAGCACACTCAAGTGGACAGACGGAGGGTCGGATGGCATTGGCCGGAAGTGGACCGGTGATGCAGCAGTAATCGGCGTGAATGATGGCAGTGGCGAAGTAGAGTTTACGTTGCGAGGGAGCGCGGCCGCAACTTGCGCGTACGTTGGAGGGCTAGACGGAGGTGACTGTACGTAGGCTGGACCGGTGAATGATGTTAGTTCCTCCCTTACGATGTCACGCAGGGCCATGCTTGAAGGCTGTGTGACAGATGGAGAAGGTGGTGAGATGCCCATTGATTGAAGCTTTTCACGTAAGATCTCCCGTATCATGTCACGCAGGTCCCGGTCTGCTGTACGGTGTTCACTATTGCCCGACTGAAGGCGAACGGAATCAAGTTCTTCGAGACGCTGACACGTAGAGACGACGTCAGCGACAGTAGAAGGACTCTGGGCAACAAGGACATTGTAGGCAATGATTCCTATTCCCTTCCGGATGTGGCGCAGTTTGTCCGACTCGGACATCGAAGAATTAACGCGCCGGCAAAGCGCAAGGACATCGTCGATGTAATATGTGTATGACTCGCCGGGATGTTGTTGGCGAGTATCTAGGGCCCTTCTCGCTAGAGCGGATCGAACGGCTGGCGTGCCGAATACTTGGCGAAGCTGCTGCTTGAAGGCAGGCCAGTCGGTGAGGTCGATCTCGTGGTTAAAGAACCATGTCTTCGCAATGCCCGTGAGATAAAGCGATACTCGGCGGAGCTTGTTAGAGTCGTCCCCGTGATTAGTTGCGCTTATTCGCTCGTAGTTATCGAGCCAGTCCTCCACATCTTCGCCGCGGAGTTCAGCGAAGATCGGAGGGTCACTCTGGTGGTTTACAATCTAAAGAAGAGGGGCTTGCGGCACAGAGACGTGAGCAGAAAGGGCATCCACCCACTCACTCTGAGACATGTTCGCGGACTGAGGGTCCAAGCGGCGGCCTGAACGGAGCTCCAGCGAGTAGGCGTTGTAAGGAGAGGTACTGGGATCGTCAATCCACCTCCACCACGTATGACGACTCGGTTGTAACGAGGTTTATTGGCCGTGAACTCGGGCACAAACAAGCGCAACGGACCCGAAGATGAAGCGCACGTTCAAAGAACATGATGATTGTCAGCCAGAACATATGATGATGATTTACTGCTGTTCAGATGAGGATGAAGCGCATAAAAGATGCCTACAATATATATATATATATATATATATATATATATATATATATATATATATATATATATATATATATATATTTATAATGGATAAATAGACAGATAAGTAGAAAGACGTTAAAAAGAAATACTTCGCAATTAAAACGTACCCAAAAGGATGGAAATCCAATTGAACACTACTTAAGAAAAAAGTGCAAAGAACAAGGCAAGCTTTCTAAAGTCGAATATTTTTGTGACATGGTATGTCTCTGGAGGTGATTTTCGTTAAGCCGACTTCTCTTTATCAAAGATGCAACCTAAAAGCTGTACACATGAAATGAAATCTGCTGATCAAAACGCTGGATCCACTAACAGCTACTGTCTTATCACATAAAGCAGTAGAACCCATCACATAAAGCGAGCCCACTATAGGTTCGTGGAGCCTAACTGATATTAGGATTCATTTTATTAAAAGGAGCAATAAATGAGTTCATCTTACGTATTAGTAACGTAATAATTATAGATCAGAGTAACTTCTTGCCTTGTCAAATATGAAGTTTTAAAGAAGTTTCATTGCGAATAATATTTATGCGCACTGTGTAATGTTCGCTCTTACCAACTTACCACGCAATCACATAGATTTCCTTGCAGGTGAGGCAGACACCTGGAAAGATTACAGCTCAGAGAAAGCTTTGGGAAGACCCTATGTCAATACACTTACAGCATCGACTTTGTTACCTGTGCTAACCGGAAAATAAACTGCACAACACTAGATAATAGGGCTAGTACTACTTTGTTAGTTGGTGTACCGTTTCAACATGTTTCTATTCCATGAAATTTCCAGTCTGAACAGCATATCTGCGCTTTATCTTGCAGTCCTAAGTGCTGGTTCCTAATTCATGAATTGCTTTGTGGTTTCCTTAGCACGCTGCTTACTGCTGCACATCAACTACTTCATACTTAAATACATGCAGACGGATTAGAATCAAGGCATTGTTTCTATATCTCATGCAGTGTAATCTTGTCCTCTTTGTCTTGTTAAGCGGTGGGTAAACGCGATATGCCATAAACAAGAAATCATACACTGGCCGCAGCACTGCCTTTGCTTCAATGCTGGTGTGGTGTGCGTTGGGTTAGGCATAGTCTATACGTGGTGCATTGTTTTAGAATCGATCAGTACCAAATTTCAAAGAGATAAACATACGCTAGTAAATTGGAGACGTCTGACTTCTGAGGGAGTTCTAACCTGAAAGAGAAATTGCGTGACAATGAACTACGTGAAATGAAAGTATGTACAACCTTGAATGTGTGGAGCGTGCGAGCAGCCTGGTTTTTTGTATTGCGAATCAGGCCCCGGAAACTCTCAAGTTCAAGTGATCACCTCTAGGGGGGCGAAAAAATTAACCGCGGCGCCTTTCTGCTTCAAACACACAGAGTGGATCTACTAACCTCTGTCGCCACTCGCGCTATTGAACTTTCTTGTCGGGTCGTCCTTGTCGGGGCCAGGTTTTTATTTTATATGATCAAATACTACATTTTTGCGTACCGCTACACATAAAAACTGCTTGTTCTTCTAGCAAGTAGTTTTTCTTAAACATGTCCTTGTCATAAATTTTTTTGTAATAGTTTTTGCTCCAGCTGACTCGAGGTAAGCAGCAGCCTATCGACATCATTGTCCTCATTCCAAAGTTTGCGGCGGCCAACGGTTTCGACGGCAGGTAACGGCTCGCGGTACGTTCAGATGTGTCTCGTACTGTTTCGTTTCGCTGTAAATATTTTGAGCCTCTGCTGACCGACACATTCTTTCTCTTTCTGTTTATTTTGACTCATTCAAATGCTTTCGCGAAGGGAATTCAAGTGACTTCTAGGGAACGAAGCGAATGGAACCTTCATCGATGAACACCTGTTCCAAGCCCGGGCCGGTGAGTAGAAACCACTTCAGTTTTTTAAGTTTTAAGGGCGGTTGCATGCGGGGCTAGTTGGTTCGTTTCAATATATGTTGTTTTTTTTGCCATTGACCTGCGTAGGCGTCACATGGTGGCAGCGCATTGCAATATTAATTTTTAAAATGGTTTAACGTCTCAATCTGCAACCGAAAAAAACGTGCGTTACCTGCGGCGTGGCTCACATGGGAACGAGTCACTAACTCAATAGTTAATTCTTAAACTCTATCCCCAGGTAACACCAACCGGGCCGTTGCAATGAAAGAAGGCGAATAAATCTCTGCCGCCTCGCATGTGTCTTCGTAGCCAGCTCATATATTATTGCAAAACACTTACTAGTCAATTGTTTACCGCAGTCGCGTTTGAGAAACGTCACATATTTATGAGTCTGGTTTTGCTATAGTGTGACAAAGAAAGCGTCACATAAATGAGAAATACTGTTTTTCTGCCACAGCCTCTTGGCCCCCCTGACATGGAAGCAGCTTTGTACAATGAGCAAGGAACCTGCTACATAACATGCCATGTGCAGAAGCAGCCCTGAGTGATACACTTGTTATGAGGTACTATTACAAATATGTATAAAATACTGCTGTTTACTAGTAACTGTGTTTATTAATTTACTTTAGAAAATTTCATGCATTGATATGTGGTGATGTTACTTGTTTTTCCAGACTGCTATGCAAAGACAGGATGACTACCCTCGAATGACCCCTCTGCAAGCACGTTGGAACATATGAATGTCCATTACAACATGTCATCTCGAACTTCACACATGTAATGCTGTATTGTGATTGTATTACCGTGCATATCGGGAGGAGGGGGTGCTTTAGATTGGCCGCAAGCATTGGCTGTCTACCGTGGCTTAGAATATACACTTCAATAATGTTGAAACTGTAACACTATTAGTTAGATTGTGTGGCACTGCTTAGCTCAACAACACAGGCTCGGCCCTAGCCACAGTGGTCCTATTCCGATGGGAGTGAAATGCTAAGACGCTTGTCTGCTGAAGGGTTTGTTCTGTTCGCCTGCGCCACATGATCCGTTTTAAAAAGTGATGCACCTCGCCATTCATTTCAGTGGAGCAACAATGGCATCTTCTAAACCACGCCATTCATTTCAAAAAGCCCAGGAGAGGTACAGCACTAAAACTAGTTCATGATTTTTCTGTACCTCCTACTCTTACGGCGCTGGTTTGATGCAGCCGCACGCACAACTTAACAAACAACCTAGCATTAGGACGTAAGTACTGTACCCATCTCTACAAATTCGGCACGTTTTGCCAAGATGTTTCACCGCAATAAATAAGTGAACAAAAATAAGGATTACACCTTGTCGGCACCTTGCCATTCACATATAATGCCACACTGCTGAACTCTGGCTGCTCAAGTTATCAACTTCTCGTGCGCTGCTGTGAACCAGTTCTGATTGATGCAGGTGGACTAAATTGACCCTGAAAAGATTGAAGCTTAAAACTACGAAAAATTAGTTAACATAAGGTGTCAGAGCAAACGTTTTGACAAGCAGTATTGTCTCCTGTGAGGCTACAATGTCATTTTTTTGAACCCATGGAAGCCAGAATTAGTCCATATTCGCCCACTACTGTACGACTCACGATCACTTCGTAGTTGGCATGTGAATCCTCATAAATTAGTTAATTGCAAAATGAACACCCCCGCAGTGAGGGGCATTACCAGGCTTTCCTACAATTAGTTGGGCCTTGTGACAGTATACGAACAACACCCAGAACTGTTTTGTCCTATTAACAGTGTTTAGCTCATACAAGTTTACAAAAAGTTGCGCCCAAGCTCGTACATAAGGCTGCACTCAATTGCTTTAGCTTTGCACATATGTTCAATGGGCTCTTAAAATAAAAAATTATAAAGGTGATGAGCACTTGCAGTACAGCTTCCTCAAAGACGTGAATGCTGTCGTGAAGAGCAAGATTGTGTTCATTGCATGTGGTACTATTTGTTTTTTCTTAGCAGAGAAACGTCCCAGATTATTAGAAGGTTAAATAGAAGCACATCTGCTTCTATTTAAATAAGTTGTCATTACTATAGTGTCTACCGCTACGAAGTAAAATTTTGTGCACAAAGGGCATAAAAAAAAATCTAGGAAATCGCAGAGGTAGTTGAAACATACATGATCCCAACTTATCCACAGCCACACTGCAAGATATTACGTATTTCAAGTTTTAACCTCTAAAAGTAGCAGGGAGAAAACAACTTCAGCTTTCAAGCAGATGTATACTAAAAAAGTCAACAGAATAACAAGTGCCTAATAAATGTGACCTTTATTGTTCCAGTATTCAGACAGACTCACATCATGTACCACCAAATAATTTCAGAAGTTCTTGCTTGCAAGAGAGTGCTCAAGTTCTGTCGATATGTCTATGCAAAAAAGGGATTGTGCTCAGAGCTGAGCAGATAGTGTACTGTAAGAGCACCAACAAGGATGTACAAACAACGAAATTGTACAATGCATGCCTAAAGCTTATTTTCTTAGAATTGGGCCTTTTTGATCTGTAAACACACACTTCATAAGTGCTTCTTTAGCATACACGTTCGCTGTATACTCAGCAGACCGGTCATTACCTGCGACGAGAAATTCTAGCTGTAGGAACTATGTAACTTAACTTTACCAATAAATGTAGCAAGCCTGAAATATTTTTAAGCCCTTCACCCATATACATATTACCTATGATATGTGCTCACGGCAAAACTAGTGCCTACCCTGTCGACGCGACATTGCACAATTGTGAGGTACTCAATGTAGCATTGCAGAGCGAAAAGAATTCAGAACTGTACGCATCCGCAATTGCTTATTTAGAACATTTAGCAACCCCACATTGCTCTCACTGCGTGAGCTATCTATTGGCAATGTGCAAGTTTTCTTCGCGATTCCACATCATACATTCTTTCCACTTCAATATCAACCCTACAGGGCAAGCGCCGCATTTGACGGCAGAATCGGACCCTTGTCCTGAAGCCCCACTATTAAACTAGAACGCCGCAACATATTGAGAGCGACGTTCATCAAGCGATCTCGATGTTCAGGTGTATGCATATGCTTGTTAGCTTTCAAGAGTCTTTACACATGGGTTGAAAGCTTTCGATATGTAAGAATTACTTGATCTGTTTGGTCCCGACCATATACATTGATTGTGTCGGCTTGGACGCTCGCAATTATCAATGAAACATTTACTTGATTGACGTTTTTTTGCCAGTCGAGGCAAGCTAGGTCACCTGCGGATAATTACAGACGCGAACCACGATTTAACAACCGAAAAAAAAACAGAGGAAGCGAGCAGCGAGAACCAGCCGTGCTCCCTCCCCCCCCACCTTCAGCCACAAAAAAGCGTGTGTTTATTGATGATGATAATACTACCAGCGCCATCTCGCCTCGCGGTATTGCAGTTCAGTACGCCGCCGCTACGAATTTGCATGTTATTGTGATACAACAGCCCAAAGGTACAGTTTCCGTTGTCTAAACTGGTAGGTGTTCTGTGTGCGAATGCGTTTCTTAGTCGAGCTATCTCAGGTGTCCGGCAGTAGCGTCCGCAGCGGCGGCCGTGCACCGGCAGGTGTTATCGCTTTATTCTCACTCCCTCTCCAATAGCGAAAGCTGCGGGCGCGCGCGCTTATCCTCGACCCTAGTAAGTGGAGCATGTGGTGCGAAAGAGTGTAGGAGAATGTAGATGCCGTGGTTCACCGCTCTTTCTCCCACCATTTGCTTTCTCTTCTCCCTGCGCCCCACTCTCCAGTTCTCTCGCACCTCACTCTGAACTGTTCCCTGGCTGGGCGCCTCTCAAGACCATCCTAAGTGTGTGCTCGAGATGCCGCTGTGAAACACCAACGTAGAGCAGAGAACGCTGGCGCCCCACACTCCCATCTTCTCACTCCCCACTCTCGACCGTTTGCTGGCTGGGCCCCTGTCAAGACGATGGCGGAAGTTGATGAAGGTACATGCCTGAAGGCAGAGGTGCCTTCTCTCAGAGCAAAAAAATGCATTTGCATTTTTGCACAATTCCCTTCAGGGAATTGGGAGTATTTTCCTATGCAGGGCGACACCATGAGGCTGTTTCAGGCTCTGACGGGCTCAGCCTGAAAATTATTCCACGCATGCTCCTCACATACCATGTCAAAGCCTGAAACTGCCTCAAAGTTTCACCCGCCGAGCGAAAACCAGCTGCCTGCATACTCTTCACAGACGTGGCCGAAGCTGCACATGCACTCATCTATCATCTTATTGGTTATACAGGCGAAAACTTTCAATCTTTCTATTAGAAGGGCCACTGAGGCAAACGCTGACCTGTGGCGCAAAAAAAGAAACAAACAAATAGCTGAAAATCAACTACACTTCATTTCACCTTGTCCCGAGAGAGATTCGCGTACACTGCGTCTTTGCGGAGACTGCCACTTCGTATGTCCCAAACTGCGCAATGTAGGCAATAAAGAAACATTATAAAAGGGGAGAACCCAGTGCAGCGCACGTCAGACTCTAATAAATTTACACCAGACTATAGCAGTACATAAAAAATATCAATCACCAGACTCACATTTCTCCGTGAAATTTGAGATATAGCCAATTATATGAGAGATCAATTATATACACCTACTGGAGAACGCCTAATGTAGTGTCTTTGCAATTGCACCACGAACTTTGTAAATACCAAAAAAGGCTGATCTCTCTGCCATATGAATAGTTAGAACGAAAAAGTTAAACTTGTCTACTTAAAGAGCTGGACTATGGGTTATAAATGACGAAGTATTATGATTGCTTTTTTTCCACGATCAGCGGTTAGGTTTTCGAGTGTCGTTTAACGCTCCTTGTATAAAGTAATAATAATTTTTGCGTATAGTGGAAGTCATGTGCGATTAGTTGAAGCGTGATTGTCCGATTTAGTGTTGTGTGTTCGCTTAGCACTATTGCCTGGCAGTTAATTTCAGGAATGTTTCATGAACCTCAATATTAACGTACTTTGTATTGGGATAAAACACTTACTCTACTTGGACCAGGAATGGCGCTTGAAGGTGGTGGAGACTGTAAGGAGTACAACATGAGAGTTTTGAATCAGTAACGCCTGTATGAAGAAAAGCAAGAATGTATATATCATTTGCAATGCAGTCTTAGGAACATTTTTGTACCTCTATGATAACGCACCTTGTATTGGGATTAAACACTTACCCTACTTGGACCAGGAATGGGGCTCGAAGGTGGTGGAGACTGAAAGGTGTACAGCACGACAGTTTAGAATTATAATCGCCTGTATGCATAAAAGCAAAGGTTGTATATATCTTTTGTAGACAACGTGAGGAGCATTTTATGACCCTCTATATTTACGCACTTTGTAATGGGATGAAACACTTGCCCTACTTACGCTGGAAATGGGGCTTGAAGGTGGTGGAGACTGAAAGGAGTACAGCACGACAGTTTAGAATTAGTAACGCCTGTATGCAGAAAGCAAGGTTGTATATAATATTTGTAAGACAATATGAGGAGCATTTTCTGACCTCTATATTAACGCACTTTGTATTGGAAAGAAACACCTACCCTACTTGGACCAGGAATGGGGCTTGAAGGTGGGGGAGACTGAAAAGTGTACAGCACGACAGTTTAGAATTAGAATCGCCTGTATGCAGAAAAGCAAGGCTGCATATATCTTTTTAAAACAACTGTGAGGAGCATTTTTTGACCCTCTATAATTACGCACTTTGTAATGGGATGAAGCACTTACCCTACTTGAACAGATATGGGGCTTGAAGGTGGTGGAGACTGAAAAGTGTACAGCACGACAGTTTAGAATTAGAATTGCCTGTATGCAAAAAAGCAAGGCTGTATATATCTTTTTGAAACAACGTGAGGAGCATTTTTGACCCTCTCTAATTACGCACTTTGTAATGGGATGAAACACTTACCCTACTTGGAACAGATATGGGACTTGAAGGTGGTGGAGACTGAAAGGAGTACAACACGGCAGTTTAAAATTAGTAATGCCTGTATGCAGAAAAGCAAGGTTGTATATATTATTTGTAAGCCAATATGAGGAGTATTTTGTGACTTTTTATATTAACGCACTTTGTATTGGGAAGAAACACTTACCCTACTTGGACCAGGAATGGGGCTTGAAGCTGGTGGAAACTGAAAGGGGTACAGCACGACAGTTTAGAATTATAACACTGGTTCACGAAAAATCAAGGCTGTATATTTCATTTTAACTACCTTAGTTCAGAGTTTCAGTGAGAATAGTCTAGTTCTACAGTCTTCAAATTGAAGCCTTAGAAACACAACAGTAGCATTTGACAGTTTGTGTCTCTCTGGCGGATTTGTACATTGTAAGTATAACTCGCTTAATTTATGACGTTTTCTGGTACAAAGAGGCAGCAGCAAGCACAGTTCTGAGATCACTGACGAAATATGGGAAAAGCCTTTGTCCTGTTGCGGGCGCAGTCAGGCTGATGCCGATAACGGTGATGAACTGGAATGTTTTTATGTAGAAGAGGCTGTCTGAGCAGCACCTTGCATTAGGTACTAACGTATGTAACATATGTCCTGCCTCAGTAAATTTTTGTGTAAGTTATTTTACCCTAATTATTTCACACATTGCATGCTGTTAAACACTTTTTTGACGGCGGTTACAAGTACTGCGTCATGAAAACACCTTTGGCTTTGTTCGCCGAATAGGTGCCTGTGCTGTAAAAATATACTTCGTCTAGTTCACACTCTGGTATGTTTTCATGATGTTGAGAAAAACATTCGGCTGCTCACTAGCTGCCCATTTTCTTAAAAGCTAGATTACGGGGAACATGGTGGAAAAACCACTTTTCATTGTACTGGACCTTTGAAGAAGTTCACATAGAGCTTCGAGGACAAGTCCAAGAACAAACACACCATGTGACGTTCCTTCACTATGTAAGCACGTGCAGAAACTTCATTGGCCCTTCTCTTTCCTGCATACCGAAGGAACTGACACAGAAACGTTGGTATTGGGTCACATTCGCGGTAAGCTCATCACAAAGTCATGAAAACTCACACGACGTAGGTGTTGTGTGAGGAATCTACCACTTTACACAATGGCTTGATTTGTTACTTTATTACTGTGTATTGAGTTGTAAAAACAGTATATTTACTTTTTACACACAAGGGAGGGGTCAATTCGATGTGCTGTTTATCCTAATTTTCCATGCTAATCACACGCTCAGTCCCCAAATTGTATCAACCCTCTCATACATTACATGAGACTCTGAACTGCTTTAAAAAAATTACGGCATATTCACGGGGTGAATGATGATGAATGGGCGAAGCTCCGGAGGGATTCATCGGTAAACTGTGAATCTTCCGTGTAATTCGCCCAGTCGATCATCATGTAAAGACGTGAGAAACGCTGTGTGTGTATATACACAAATCAACTTTTATTTGTTCTTAGACGATGGATGGCTTGCGATGTCTCTTCATTATGACGTCTTTATGGTCTGTGAAATGAAGGGAGAGCGGTTCCTGTATGGGTTGCAGTGGGCAATTTGCAGTGGGCCTCTTTTTCACGTACGGCAGGATCTTGGCGGCGGCGTCGCGCCGCTGCAGCCTCTTTTTCACGTACGGCAGGATCTTGGCGGCGGTGTCGCGCAGCTTCACGGAGCGCTTCTGCCTCGCGCGCTCGCACATCGGGATTCTGTCTGCGAGCGCGCGCTGCTGCCGCCTTGCGCGCTCTCCGCTGTGCAGCCTTATCCATCCGGCGACTCCGAGCGCGCGCCAACAGCGAACGGATTTTATTACAACGCTCCCCCTAGCGTACGTCGCCGCACTAAATCGAACAATTGCCTTCAACCAATGACATGCGCCATATGTGACATCATTCCTATTTTATAAGATCTCGCGTCTTTCATCAACTACAAGTACCGCTTTCTAGTTTATAACATCTTGCATCTTTTCATCATCAGCTACAAGTACCACCATCTAGTAAACACTACAAGAACTAAACGAGAGGTGGCTACATACAGGAGACGGTACCGCCATCTAGTGAACACTGCAAGAACTAAACTAGAGGTGGCTACATACAGGCTACAGGAGACGCACAGCCCACGCCCTAAGGAGCTTCGCCCCTAAAAAAAACTTCTCATTTTCTATTCATCGAGTAATGACGCCACATGTTTGCGCGGCCTCGACTACACGGAGGTATAACGCCTTTTCATCGCGTGTCTGAAACTCAACACATACTGACTCGACAAGGAACTCCACGTACTAGACACAAAGCGAACGTTTACGATGGAGCAAGTGGTAGGCCAATGGCCATCTAGAACAAACCGGAGAACAATGTAGTGCTGAAATTTTTTTTTGAAGACACAAATATCTGTGACCAGTGCTGCTTTTTGGATCGAGTTGAAAGTGGGAACGTGTTTGTACCATCCAAACGAGTTTTGGAGTCACCGATGAACGAACGTTTGCATTTATGTAAGACATTTTATGTGCCGATTCTCATTTCATAACAATCAAGTGGGAAGAGGCACCAGTTCCCATGGAACGAAGAACATTTCTTGTAGATTTTTTTTCTTTTTTAAAATTGACCCAGAAGAAGAAAAAAACGCGCAATGCTGTGTCATGACCTCTACCTAGGTCCATAATTTCATCTTAGTTGAGCAATCTACTCTCTCAACCAGCTTCGCTGGCTCCGTTTCATTGGAAGTTATCTACTGCACATCCAATGGTCGAGAGATAATCGTGGCCGTGGAGCTCGACCACATATACAGTTTAAGTATACCTATGTGCTTATATATGTGTGTCTATTAAACAGAGCCTTGTGGTCGAAATTTCTAGAGACCTCCACTACGCAATTTGTCCTAAGCACAACGTTTCATTATATGGTTTAGTTTAGCTCTTCTTGCTTAATGTAGTTACACGTAATTCTTAAGATACTGTGAGTCAAGCAAGTTTAGTACGAGTGTGATTGTCCCCTTTGGTGTTGTGAGTCCAGATCGTAATATTAGCGGGTACACAATATAAGGAACATTTCTCATTTTAAAAAAAATAGCGTTGTTTTTCTTGGGATGAAACACTTACCCCACGCGGACCAGGAACGGTGCTTAGTTGCGGTGAAAAATCAAACAGTATAGCATGATATCTTTGTAGTGTTCCTACTTAAAAAACGGAAAGAGTGTGATGAACAAATGTGATGAACAAATGGAAACTAACAACTGATAATCTGCGTATATTGTTTAAAACTGAAATGTTGAATTGAATGTGCTGATTGTGTTTTAAATAATGTTGGGTGATTTCTGTAATGGTTATTCAGTTTTATTCTTTCATACATTACTTTGTAATGAATATTTTTGAATGTATTTCAGAGTTGTCATTCTCTAATTTGCGGTCATGGGCCACATTTGTGTTTCTTTTGGTATTGTCGCTTTCCGCTGCCTGTAATTTTTGTATTTTTGTAAATTTATAGTTTAGATTTTTTTCTGGGTGAAGGGGCCAGTCAAGCTGTGAAATGCAGTTTTGTCCCTTCACAGCAAACCACGTATACAGTGTATTTTCGTGTGTTTGTCACGTGGTTGAATAAACTCAAACTCAAACTCAATCTCAAACAGCATTAGAGCTTGAGTACAGAACTGGCGTTCATCTTAATCTGCTTTATTTCTAACTTCATTCTTTTTTTCTTTCCTGCCCCGGCACTTGTGCTTCTTCTTCTCCTGTCCCAAGGCTTGTACCACTTCACCCTTCCCGGTTTCTTTTATTTACCCCCCCCCCTGGTGTAAAATTTGAAGACATTACAAATTGAAGCACGTTAAACTGATCCACGTCCACCAGTGCACCAGACAGTTTTCAAAATTCGGTTCTGGGTGGCTGTATTGGTCACAAAGTAAGGACCATAAAATTTGCACTTTCATCTCTTATTCGTTCATTCACTTGTACGAGTTGATGACTTGAATATCTGGCATGTCTGCTCGTTGTTTCTTGTCAAAATTCTTCATGAGTTTTTGGTATCTCTCCTCCTGGAATATTTCTTGCCTCTCCTTGACGATCTTGATGTTTTCCAAGATCCCAACTCACAGTCTGCCTGGAGAATAGGGGTTTCTTCTGAGAAGCGTACTGTGGACTGCACCCCAAGCCACTTGTATATGATCGATTATAATGTTTCACGTCGGCTTCAAAAGAACATTTCCATCAACCAGGAAAACTATCCGACATTTTGATGTACCATTTCACGTCCCGTATGGCACGTTCCGCAAGCCCATTCGCTGCGGGATGGTATGAAGCACAGAACTTGATCGATATATTGTGATCCCGAGCCTATCTTGCTAGCTTTTCGCTCTTGAACGCAGGGCCGTTATCGCATACGATTGACCGCGTAGTCCTGAATTTGTCTCATTCGAGGAGGGCTACGACGCTATTTGCATCTTCTTTTCCTGCTCGCGCCGCGACCATCTTCGTGCATTAATCTATGGCCTGAAGAAAAGCTTGCGTTTCCTTGACTACTTCCCGTTTGTTATTTAGTTCGCCGAAATCAAGGTGAACTACTTCGAAAGGCACAATCGAGTGGCAAGGTAGTATCATAGCATCTGTAGAGAGTTTATACTTGACTTTGTGTACTTGACACACATGGCAGGAATGAACGTACTGACTGACGTCTTTCTTCATGTGAGGCCATCTAATTCTCTTGACCAGATTGTTGTAGTTGCGCCGAAATCCGTCGTGTCCTCCTTATTCTGGGCAATCGTGGTACAAAAAAAGACTTTGGAAACAAGTGTTGATGGGAATCGATACCGAATGTTTCAGAAGGACCAGAGAGACCGCAGAACCGATACGTCTTCGGTTTATTGTTGACAGAACAAGAAAAAAAAATATGCAGAGCGTGCCCCTGGCTACTTCTTCTTCCTCGCCTCCGAGCTCCATTTTCAATCTGTTTTCTACATCTTCCCGCCGGCCAGATTCAACCGAAGCAACCTTCGAGCGAATACAACAGTTGAATTGGCTTCTTCACTAATTTGCTTTCAGGTGTACGAAGCAAGCATGTTCTCACTAGTCCATCCTTGCCTAGGAAAATCGTTTTAACCTTGCAGAGTTTCCACTGTGTTCTTTTTCGTGCTTCTTCAAGCAGAAGTACATCTCCTTCTTGGATATTTGTGTGACCCTCTATTTTTCTGCTGGTACACTTAAGCTTTCTCAGGTACTCCTTTTTCCACCTGGTCCACCGTGTTATCATTGCCTGTTTTCTCGCACTCCAGTAGTTCAACAAACTGTATTTACCGAGTCTGTTTTCTTCCTGCTTGTTCATTGCTTGCCTGCCTCCTATAACGTCCGCCGGTCTGATGGTTGTGGCTCGTTAGGGTCGTCATACACATAAGTAAGAGGCCAGTTGTTAATGACTTCTTCTGCTTCAACAACCACAGTCCGTAGTTCTTCATCCAAATGTCGAGCACCTATAGTTTTTGCCATGGATGTCTTAAAGCTCAATGCGTCATCTACGAAATTTCATTCCAGTCCGAAAATCTTGATTTGTCCCTGTTTTCTTATCCCTCGATCCAGATCCTCTCCTTCTTCATCAAAGTGTTTTCTTATCTCGGCGTCATTTGAAATTCATTTTCTTAAATTCATTCCCGCATAGCGAAAAATATCTCGTGCTTCTTTGTGTATCTTTGTCGATGTCGAATATTCGTCGGCTCCTAGTAAAACGTCTTCGACGTAGATTCCTTTCCGGAGTTGCGCCACAACTGCAGGATAGTTTTCTTCGAATTTATCCAAATGTCGATGAATCGTGGCCGCTAGAAGGAAGCTACTTGGTGTAGTTCCGAAAGTGACCCTCGTCATCCTTCATGTTTTTATCTTCGGTGTTGTCATATCTTCGCTGGGTATTATTTCCCACCACATAAATCGCAGTGCGTCTCGGTCATTTTCATGTATCTTGATCTGCAAGAATGCTTTTTCCACTTCGGCTGACATAGCGATCTTGTGATGTCGAAACTTCATCAGCAAGCTTGTGATGTCGGGGTTTAGGTTTGGCCCCTTTTCCAAGTTGTCATTTAAGGATTCACCTGGATTCTGGCTTGACGATGCGTCAAATACGATCCGTATTTTTGTCGTTGTTGGGTCCTTCTTAATTACTGCTTGATGCGGCATGTAGTATACAAATTTGTGCTGTATATCGGATCCAGCATCTTCTTCGACGTTTTCTGCTATTTCTTGCTCGAAGTACTCTCGAATAGCTTGGTCATAGGCTAGGAGTTCATCTTTATCCTTGCATAGTTTCTTGGTCACCTGGAAAAGCCTCTTCTCTGCAATGGTGTTGTTGTCGTCCAATGTCACGTTTTCCTTCCATGGTAGCCGCACTTGGTATCATCCTGCCTTAAACTCCATTGTTTGTCGGACGTAGTCTAGCACGTGTTCATCATTCATCTTTGTTGCTGGTTTCTCCTTGATGCCCATGTTTTCCAAGTCCCAGAATTTCTGCAGTTCGTCCACAGTCGTGTCCGACTTGGCACTGACCTTGAGTACCATAACCGTCGATCATTTCATCGGCACACAATGAAGTCCTACAGGACCTTGGACCGTCCATCCCAATAGTGTTTCTATTGCCATTACTTTTGGATGGATCTCGCAAATCCGACCAGTGACTACAGTCCAGTAATAATCTGCTCCAATTACTATAGAAGTTTCCATATTTTTTCTTTCTTTGTCCGTCTTCTCGTTGTCATCAGCCAAACGAATTCCCATCAATCGTGCTCTTTCGTGTATTGTCAATGGTGGCGATGGTAGGACGTCACAGGATATAACTTCTATCTCCAGTGCCTCAATCGTGACTGGCTCCGATGTGGGATCCTTCCTCACGCTGACCTCGACGACTTTCATGTCTAGTTCCATCTCTCCTCCTCAAAATGATCCTACAGTAATCCTTTCTGATCTTTTTACTTTGCACGCTAGTTTTCTTGACAATCTTTTGAGTATGAATGTCCTCTGACTCCCGTTGTCTAGCAGAATCCGTGCGTAGCACCCGCTGTCTTTTCCCTCCCTCCACGAAAAGGCTGTCTGCAGTAGTATGCACTTGTGTTCATCAGACTGCCATGCGTGCATGTTGCAGGACTTGCTGGTGTCTAACCGGTCAGGTTGCGCGCTTTTACGCACTTGCTCAACATCACCGCTTTGCTGCTGTGCTGACTTTTCTGCAGGCGTACGTGGTCGACACATGGATGTCGCGTGCCTTCCCTTGCATGTTCTGCAGCGTACGTTAGCGCGGCATATCTTCGCCGTGTGGTGAGGTCAGGTGCATCTGAAGCACCTTCGTTCCCGTTGCAAGGCTTCTTTCTTCTGTTGCATACTAATGCTTTTTCTGCAATCTTCCGTGTAGTGTCCAGTCATCTCACAGAAGATGCATTTTTTTCATTGAGGTGCTTTGAAGCGCAGATGTTCTAGTCCGCCTCATACTGTGCGGTGACTGGGTAACGTCGTATTTTTCCTCTCGAGTTTCTTCTCTGCTGCGTATATATATGTTTAAAAACTCCATAATTTCTTTCAAACTGCTCGTGCTGTCTCTTGACGCTGAGTCCGATTCCGTAGTTGCTGGTCTGTTGTCACCTTTCTTTAACTCCTTCATCTTCAGCTCAATCCTCATATTCACCGGTAGCGCAGATTTTACAACAGGAGCTATCACTGTCGCATAACTATCCATTTCGACTCCTAACGACTGCAGTGCTCGTGTGTTCACTTGCAACTTTTGGAACAGTTTCTTCAACCCATCTACATTTTTAGGACTCTTCACTGCTTCCAAGTTTGCAAGCTCTTTTATGTAGGTCTCTCTCAAATTATCTTCTCGTCCAAAGGTTTCTTTCAAAAGAGCGACTGGATGCTCGTAAGTCTGATCAGAAAAGTGCAAACCTTCTATGAGGGACGCAGCCTCCCCGCTCAGAGACGCCAGAAGGTAATTAAATTTTTTATTCTTCGGCATGTTCGCTCTGTTATGCACCGATGTCTCGAACTGATGCCAAAACCTTGTCCATGCTGTTTTTTTCCCATACAACTTGATCATCTCAAGACGTGGCAACTTAACAAGCTCTTGCATCTCCGAGATTTGGTCAGTACCTTGCACTGAACTCGCCTGTTCTGTGACTATTCTCGTAGTCAGTTGCGTCGCTTGTTCTAACTCGCGTAATCGCTCCTCATTTTTTGTCGTTGCAGCGACGATCTTCATCTCATAATGCAAAACTCTTTCAAATTCTGTCTCCGCGTCGTCTTCTTCAATGAACGGTTCTATCTGTTCGTTAACTTGTCTTAGCGTCTGTGACGCGCTCTTCATCTGGTTCAGAAGCGTCCTAAGTTGCGCTCGATCGGCGTCTTCTTCTATCTTCTTATCGATTTCGCTCGTAAGCGTCGTCACATTTGCTCGAAGCGTCTTCCGCTTCTTCGATAGGACCTCTTTATTCATGCCTAAAACGTGTTGAAAGAGCTCTTGCCTTTTTATGTGCGTCTCCAACAGTCGTCGGTCGTGGTCCTTCTCTCGACGGTTTGTCCTTGAGCCAGACGCCGCTGCTTCGTTCTTCAACCCGTTGTTGCGAATGGGGTTGAAGTCTGTGCGTCTGTCTTCAGATCATCCTGGTCACGGCACCATGTTTCAGAAGGACCAGGGAGACCGCAGAACCGATACGTCTTCGGTTCATTGTTGACAGAACAAGAAAAAAAAAATATGCAGAGCGTGCCCCTGGCTACTTCTTCTTCCTCGCCTCCGAGCTCCATCTTCAATCTGTTTTCTACACCGAACTTCAGTAAAAACCAGTTGTTTGGAGCCTTTCCAGAGCTTCACTTCATTGATTTCTTTGGATTGTTCTATGTTGCGTCGTACCGTCAACTTTGATAAAGCATCTCCATGGGTTAAAAGCGGTCCTGGTCGGTGCGAGATGGTAAGGTCAAATTGCTGCAATTAATTCATCCATTCAGCAATACGTCCTTTTGTTTGGGTCATATTCAAGAGATTAGTGAGGGCCTGATGATTGGTGAGCAAAGTGAACATCGTGCCTTCCAGGTATGTATGAAGGTATTCAATTGTATTCAGAACGGCCAGGGCTTCCTTTTTCGTAGTAGTGTAGTTATTTCAGATGGCTTGAACGTGTTACTGTAGTAACCTACTACGTGTCGCTTTTCTCGGCTGGATGATTCAATCAAATTTTCATACAACATTGCACTAGTCCCATAATGTGACGCGTCAGTGTTCAATTCAAAGGGTAAAGTGAAGTGGCAGGCATAGGACAGTGTCAGAAGAGATTCTGTGCACTATTTTATGGTACACTCTCTCACAACTGTCACTCTAGTCAAAGAGACGTCCTTCTGTGTTAGACGTGTGAGATATCTAGTTTTGACAGCAAAATCGTTTATGAAAGATTGGAAATGTCCTGCCAATCCCAAAAACACACTCAGTGAACGGACGTCATATGGTTTCTTGAACTGGGAGTTTTTTTCGACGGACTCTTGTTTTGTGCTTTTGGTGTTCTCATCGAAGACTCATCCAAGAAACACAACGTTTAGTTGAAAGAATGCACTATTCTTAAAATTAACCTTGAGATGTACCAAGCTTAAGGAGCTTAACATCTCAGACAGATGGTCCTGATGCTCAGCCTCTGTTCTAGAGAAGACTCTTATGTCGTCTATGTACACAATACAGAAAACACAAAGAAATGGCCTTAGCAAGTCAATCATGATCTTCTGGACCAACGCTGGCGAGTTTTTCCAACCGAAAGAAAGTCGGTTATACTCGTAGAGGTCGAATGACATAATAAAAGCTGTGTACATTTTTGTTTCTTTGGTTAGTGGAATCTGCCAGAAGCCTTTGCAGAAATCGGGGCGGGAGAAATGTCGGCAACCACCAGTCTCATCAATAATTGTGTGGATCTTTGGCATGAGAAATAGTATGAGTTCTGTGTGACGATTGAGAACCCAGTAGTCGGTGCATAATCTGAAGGTTCTGTCTTCTTTCGGTGCGATCGTTATGGGAGAAGCGAAGGGTGATACCGATGCTCGTATAATATCAGCATCTAGCGTCTCCTGCAACTCTTTCTTGAGTCAAAACTTTCGCTCTCTTCACATATTGTAAGGTGATTTTGGGATGATGGTCTTGTCAGCGAGCTCAAAAGGAACCTTGTATGACTTCACCTCCTGAGGATAGTTTTCTCTGTATATAAGTTCAGGATAGGTCGTTGCGATATTTTCCGCGCACATTACAACTCGTAGGTTATCTTGTCTACATTGATATGCCTAGTTCTTTGCTATGGCCTTGACTAGAACCACATCGTCCGAGTATATGTTAACCTTTATTTGCTTTATATCTGGTCTTGATAGCAAAAAGTTTCACGTCACCCCCTTTACAACCAACACTTCGCTCTCAATTTCCTGACCCTGAAACTCGATGTTTGCGAAGGTCCACTTATCATGCAATGCTGCTTTATCATCATAGCCTTGTACCCTTAGGACTCTTCCACTATTGATGCGACATGCATCCACCGTCTTTGAATTTATATTAGACACAGATGTAGCGCTGTCTAGAGAGCCATCATCGGCTTGTTTCCAACTTTGACGGGAATGTGCAGTAGGCTAGATGAACTTAAATAAACAGTCTCATTGGAGTCATCGGGTGGGTCTGATCACCCTCTTTTATTAGTTTTTTTGTCGAATCCTCCTGATCTTCAGTGTCGATATTAATCACTCGACCTCTTGGAGCGCGCCAGGTCAAGTTATCTGTGTTACTTGTGAGCTGGCTTGGTTTTCATTGATTGCTGCTTGACCAGTCTGCTTTACTTCGACTGAAAGAGCTGCTTGAATTAGCGGTTATGCTTGTTTCCGGAGTCAATGGTATGTTCTGAAGACACTCCAGCAGGTCATCTAGAGTTTTGGTTACTGTATTGGCACCTGCTTCAAGACTTCAGCGTGTAATCCATGGTATATTAAGGCTACTACGTCCGTAGATAGAACCAAAGGCTCAGCTAGCTTTAAAACGGGGTTTCTCGAAGAAGTACTCGACAAGGGAGCTTTGTTTGGACTTGAAATTAAGTGCTGTAATCCATTTATGTACTAGATTGCTTCGAAATGCGGTCAAAAGTTTCTTCTTCCACCGACTCCAAGAGTCAACACTGTCTTCCTGAATGCATATTTTATACCACTTGAACGCAACACCTCTCAAGTAAACACGCATGTTAGTGATTTTATCCTCGCCAGAGAGCCACTTGACTTTTTCAGTGGCATATTCGTAGAACTCAAGCCACCTGCCTGGACTTGAAGACATACCGTCGAAGGCATCAGGCTCTACGAATTTAGGCACCGGTTGCTCAGCATTTAGAGAGCTTATAAGGGATGGCGATATTTGGTTCTGTTGCACAATCTGTTCCTGTTGTAGCTGAAAAGCTTTCAAAACGAGGCTCACCTCTTCCGTCGAATACCTTAATCCTAAGTCTCTTCGACGCGCTGGTTCAAAAACAAGGCTGTAGAAGGCCTCCACATGCAAGTTCACTTTACAGCACCTTTCCGTCGTATTTCAGTAGTTTCCACGGGTGCCTCTTTCACAACCAAGTTCACGAGTTCTTCATCAGCCGCTTCATCTTGAACTTGGTACTTCTAAAAGATGATCTTGTCCGCGGAGGTCTCGTCAACGAAAAACTTCCCCCGTAAGTTGGTTTCGGTGGCCGGCTGCACCAAAATAATGTAGCGTTCCTACTTAAAAGAACGGAACAGCATTATAGCTTCAGTATAGAACTGGTGCCCATCTTAATCTGCTTTATTCTTAACTTCATCTTTCTCTTCTTTCCTGCCGCGGCTCTCGTGCGTCGTCTTCTCCTGTCCTAAGGCTCATACCGCTTCAATCTTATAACGAGTAACGCCTCTGTACACAAAAGTAGGATGGTATATCTCATACGCCCAGGGGGACCAACCGAGTTTTATGACGAGGATCATCTTCTCGCCTTCCATGACATATTAACCCACTACAAAAAAAGTAAGGAAGATACCTTCACCACCCCACGATAGATCAGATAGGTCACAAGAAGTACACTGGAGACGCCTAAAACCAGGAACATTTCAAAACCTCGTGCGCCTCAACCATATGCAGCACAGGCTGTATCCTTTGTAAACTTGAACATGCCGACATAGAACGCATCCTTTATATATGCCCACATACTTCACATTTTTTCGGTTACCGAGACCCGGACCTCTTTTAGACGCGTTGTCTTGGTGCACTGGCTAGCTTAGAATTTAGACACTGCATTTTGGCCATCCAGCGGGCCAGCGAAGGGGTGGAAAGGCTAAACTTTAACAACGTCACCACCCGTGTGGCCTGGGCCCCGCCGCTATCTGCAGCTTTGAAGTGAAGTTTTGTCCATTCCATTGCATATATAATTTTAGGAGCCCTATCTTCAATGTTATAGAATACAAAGTTGCGTTTAGGCGAAATTACACCCAATTATTAAAGTTACGTGGTTTATAAGGCGACTATAGAAGTCAAAATTTCTTAAGACATTCATTATGGCGTAAGTCTCAATGATACCCTTTAATTTCTTAGAGCCGTCATATTTTACTGATCTAAACTAACTGTATGTTATTGTTTAGATAGTTTGAGCCACGCACAATTAGTATCAGTGTAAAACGGACTCACAGCACTTTAGTGCCATGAGGCCGGTTGTCATTAGTGGCCGGCAAACAATATGAGGAACATTTCATGAACCTCAAAAACGATGTATTCTTTTAAGTTGAAACACTTACCCCACCTGCACCACGAACAGGGCTTAATCGTAGCGGAGACTGAAAGGAGAACAGCATGACAACTAAAAATAAGTAATGTCTGTATGCAGAAATACAGAATTTTGTATACTAATTAAACAGCACTATAATTAAAGTTGCAAAGTACCATGTTACATTTCAGTGTAACTGAACCCGTGCGCTCAGATGTATGCGGCTCTAAGGAAACTCTGGTTGTAGACGTATCTAGAGAACTTCGCGACGCCATTCGACTCAATTATACCGTTCATTTGTGACAGAAATCTACCCAGAACCTATTATTCACTTTATCCCTCACGGAGCGACTGTGCGGGTCCATACAAAATTTTATATTTTACTTTATTTTTATTCAAGGATCGTCTTGCATTGCCCGAAGGTGTTAAAGCATGAATTTACAGGCGAAAACAAATAAGCATTCCTTAAAACAGTGCGCCTGTTCTACCCACAGCCGGTTCCGCAGAATGATAGCAATAAAAAAAGAGTTAGCAATTAAGTCCATTCTCACACAGCACTCACGTTTTTTTTTGAACGATAGTCTTTAGGTTTAGAAAATGTCGGATGGCAGTTTGAGACATTTCTCGCTGCTAATTGAAGTGTTAGGGTGTTGTAAAAGAGATATAAAACATTGAGCTTCAACTTCCTCCATGTAGAGGAAAGAAGTAAGTTAATATGCGTTTCATTCCCATGTAACTTTCGCTCCGCTAATATTGCTGGTACCGTCCCAGCATAAACCTAGCAGCACTAATTTCAATACATTCCCGTTTACTAATAAATATTATCAGCAGAGTCCAAGACAGCACACGCGTATTCCGAGATTGATGTAAAACATAAAATTCGGACTAATGTTTTTTGGAGGGGGGACATAGTTACGAACATTAGAGATTCTGCTCAATAAATTTGAGTCTCCTACCAACATTAACAATTACGTCAGCCACATGACCGGACGATGGGTAGCCAGATCATAACGTAAAACCTAAGTACTATCTTCTAGGTCTGTTTTTATCAGGGTATTGTTTATCTGGTAGGCAGTTGCAATAATATTTTTCTAAATGAAATGTGGACACACTTTTTCACATTCAAGTTCTACTTACAAGTGAAACATCGAATAATAGAGCTAATAGAGCATTCCAAGTCCAGTTGTAACAAGCAATGATCTTTGTCATACTTGATTTTAATATAAAGAAGACAATGATGTGAATACTACCGTACACGTGCATACGCGCAATAATTACAATCACATAAAGTAAAACAATTGACCCTGAGACTGATGACTATGAAACTCCTGACGTCACTTCAATGTACGGTGAGCAGCTGAAGCTCAAAATTGCTAGTACGGGGAATATTTCTTTTCGCAGCCAGTTGCGTTTGGTTTGCCAAACATGTTACCCGATCATTGAAACGCTTCAGCGCGCCACCTGGATGCCCTTCTAATCCAGCACCCAAGACCATTGCTGAGTGATTTCTGAAACGTATAGGACGAAGATATTGTAGGCATGTTTGGGAGAGGCTGCATTGTGAGTACCAACCTGCGAAGGAGAAGGCAGGGATAGGGAGCTGCCTTTCCGGCCGTCACGTCGCTGGCATACTCAGCGAATAAAGCCGGACAATGTTCATTGTCTAAGAAGTCGGTGGTGGTTGCTTCTTCTTCTTTTCTTCCCATTTCCTTTTAGCTACAGATGGCACAGCGTGATGCAGGAGAGTCTTCACCAACAGAGTTTTGAGGGTGACGGGTAGTTGGAACTGACTGCAAATATCATCTCTTCTTTTAGGTTTCGGTACACTGAGATGTTCAAACGTCCTGTCTAACTGTTTTTTGACATTTGAAGAGCAAATTCTAAAAAGACAAATTGACGTATTTTACATACCATTGTGATTGAATTGCCGCCGGGTGGAATTTAGGTGTCAAAAAAAACTGTCGATGTTAGACCTATTATTTACGCAAAAGACGTAATCCACTTATCTCGAAAATATTTTTGGTCGTTTGGAAATTCTGTGCAAAGCTTGTGTTTTGATATTGATTGATTGATATGTTGAGTTTAACGCCCCCAAACCACCATATGATTATGGGAGTCGCTGTAGTGTAGGGCTCTGGAATTTTCGACCACCTGGGGTTCTTTAACGTGCACCCAAATCTGAGCACACGGGCCTACAACCTTTCCGCCTCCATTGAAAATGAAGCCACTGCAGCCGCAATTGGATCCCGCGACCTGCGGGTCAGCAGCCGAGTACCTTATCCACTAGACCACCGCGGCGAGGATGTTTTGATATGCTACTTTGTCAAGTTTGGCACGGAGGCTGATATAGTTGCTCCCATGGCGGTTCCATTTTTTTGCTAGTAGACTTCGCCTTTTACAGAAATATATGTTACGTTGACGAAGAACTGCATCAGACGGCAGAATTATTTGTGCTGGGGTTTTTTGTTTCGCTGACGTTCTCCCTATCACCTTGGGCAACTGATACTGTGAAGATTACAGGCACACTCTTGAACAGAGCGACTAGATCGATTAATACCGGTGTCACATAGGAACTTTTAATCACAATCAGGGTGATCCGAATCAATTTTCTTGATGGCAATGATTTTATGGTCACTGCTCCACAACACAAGCTAATCCAGTTTGAGCTTGGTTCAGATAAAATGCACCTGCTGGCACTTGCATGCCATAAGACATGGCATTGATAAAACTAGGCATACAATATTTCAATAGAGCTATTTATCAGCAATGCGTTATTCGTGCAAGAACCTCTTGAACGACAAAAACTTTTTGTGACACAACAAAAGTAATCTTATAAATCTATCATTCGGTAGAGTTTTTTTAATTTACCCGTATTTTTGTGCGAGAAACTTAATATTCAATTTTATTTGTGATGGCACCTGTCTCTAGCCGTCGAGTAGCAGTGAAACGACATTCTCGTCATACACGCTATATTTTCACTTCTGGCACCTGAAGTCTCCCAGTTGCTTCTACCGGCGGTCAATTACTGTAAAGGTCTTTTCATACGACCCCGAAAGGCGCGTCTGGAAGCTCACGACACAGTATTGAAGTTTCTTCGAGGTGCTCAAACTGCTCTGAAGGTTCGAAAGTTACACTTGTCTGCTTATCGTCTGCTTCTCTCAATCGAACGTCAAGTCTTACGACCGTGCCATTCTGATCTCGTTCTTAGGCTCCTTGCGATGAAGAACTCGCCGGATATCATAGCTCTCCAAGAAACCAATGTGAGAAATTACGAGCCCAGACTTCCCCCTTACGTGGACATTGACAGCAATACCCGATGCACGGTATTGGCGTGTGTATCTTTCCAGTATGCTTCGAAAGCATCATTTTATATAAGATCTGATGTTCATTTCGCAGTGATTGACGCAAGTAACCTCTGCGACACCGACTTCGAATGTGTAGCAGTTGCTAATAATCTCAGAAACACAAATACGACTGTAGCAAGCATAATGTTTCGGCCAACGCGATCTTCGGACATCGCATTGTTGGAGTGTCTGCTATTTTGGTGTGGCTCGTCATTTTTGCTGTGGGGAGATTTCAATGACCATTATCCTGGTTGGTGTTGTCGCCCACAAGACATTGGTGGAGTGGAAATCAGTGAGCTTATTGTTAAACATGATCTGCAGACCCTTAATGACGGCTCATCTACATTTGTCGGCATAGAAAAGAAACAATCCACCATTGAGTTCACCATATGAACGAAAGGTGTGCCTCTTACTTGGTCAAGCGAAGCTGACCCATGTGGTTCAAATGGGTTTACCTCGCCCGTTTGAATGGTTACAGAGAATTCTCCTACTAACCACTTGTACTACTACTACTTGTACAAACAGTACTACTTGTACTTGTTTTTTTTTTTTTTGCTTCTCTAGAAAATCACGATCTGGGGGAGTTACGCCTTCTGAAAGACGTCCTCAAAGCCGTCTTGCGCACTTCTGAGAACGTCCTCGGCAGCGCTCAACGGAAATATTTGGACTTTCGGAAATTCGCTGCACTCCATCTGTAGATATGATATTGAATGTCATCGCTGGAACGCATAAAAGTTGTTCTGTGAATTCTGCTGACCGCGATCGTTCGTGTTCAACGAAGACCACTGGTTTTCACGCGCAAGTACTGTGTTATATTGTTTACATGTGGCGCTCAATAAAGTTCTTGTTTCTTTGAAACTTGAAAAGAGTTTTAATCTCTTGAGATAAATGTGTGAGGCAGTGGTGTCATGAGCTGCTTGGTTTAAAATTTGAAGCCTTCTTTGCTGACAGCGTCTATATACTGTGTGACCTGCTACCAACCGTTTATGATTGAATAATGGCAACGAATCGCGTTCGGTTACAACAAAAGGCTATACGTGTCAAGCCCCAGGGTGGCCAGCTGCCTTTCTCGTGACGCGAAAAATGACCGAAACGTCAGAAGGCGCTTCTAACTTGCGTGACGTCAGGTTGACGTATATAGATGCGTGTCACTTTAGGTGAAAAAAAAAAGTCGAGATTGAGAAGACCGTTGGTTTTGGTCTGTTGTAGTAACACTAGGAATGTTTTCTGCCATAAATGAATAACGATAGTGTTTTCAAAATAACTATTTTCATGTCAGAACTGAGCCACCAGAATTGTGCGATTCTTTGACGATTTTTTTTTACCATGTAGTAACGTCAGACTGCATCGTCGTTAATTCGTCGCTGTTCTGTGGATCGGGGCTCCATCTGCATCGTAAATCAATGCGATTTGCTGACACTGGAGGCTGGATAATGGATTCATTTTTCTATTGCGCGCTACATTACAGTTCACCCTAAATCTGTTAACGAGAGAAGACACATACAGAAGTAGTTCACTGGAAGGTGTACGTTTCGAGTGGAGAACAGTCCCCCCCCCCCAAAAAAAAAATGAAAAAGAAAGTAGCAGCTGGTTGAATTATCCTTTACGTCTATATAGCCGCATGACGCAAGCGAAGCAACGACAGCACAAGTCGCGTATCGTACACAGCTGGGCGCGCCCATGCAACGAACCACCTCTGGGACGCTGCAGCCCGCGCTGCCGTCCTCTGCAGCGCTCCGGATACGACACGACATTCGGTGTCGTCAATGTCGGCATCCGCTTATTATGTCGTCGCCCCTTGTCACGTGCGCGTTCGTTGCGTCGCTCGCATCGATATACCGCTGCCGTCAGTTGCAACCTCGCGTGTAACTGTTCCGAACGGTGACGTTAAACCCTCGCCAAGGCTTACTCGCTTTGCAAGGCCGTGGGGGGTGGCTGCGCGGCTTTTCCCGAACTCTTTGTTGAGTGTGACGACACGTTAGCTCGTAGTACGTCGGATAGATAGAAAGAAAGGATTGGCGTCATGTCGATGTAATGCCGAGGCGTCGGCGCGTCCTTCGTTAATACCGTCACGCGTTTAAATGACACTTTTCCTTTTTTTCGTTTTTTCTTATTTTCGCGTCACGCGTTCTGTCGTGTCGGAGACGACCGAGACCTCGGCGTCTGTCAGATTGCGGCGTGACACTGTCGCCCTGCTAGGCAGCCTCGCTTCCGGGCTGCTGCTTTCTGTTTTCTTTTTTCTTTCTTTCCCGAAATGCGTACGTGGCGGGAAACGGGAGCTCCACGCTGTTATATAGCACGCGGAGGTCGCGCGGTCGACTCCACCCACGTAGCCGCAGTTTCGTCTGTACACATCAGAGTAGATCGCGTTGCAAGGCTATAGCCTTCGAAGCGATCTATGGCTATAGCCTTAGCCTCATAACAACATCCCATCCAGGGTTGCGCCGCCGCGGTGGTCTAGTGGCTAAGGCACTGGGCTGGTGACCCGCAGGTCGCGGGATCGAATCCCGGCCGTGGCGGTCGCATTGTTGATAGAGCTGAAAATGCTTGAGACTCGTGTGCTTTTAAGCACGTGTTCTGCCGTTTTATAGTTATGGTGACTTCGCAGTGGAGCTTGCTCCCGCATCCAGCTAAAAAGCTTCGTAGAATGAGCTCCCACTCCTTTAGGCGTGCCGGGAGGCCTCAGCATCGGTGCCCGGTAATGAGTTAAGCTATATCCCAATGATTATACAGAACTATAGCGCAGAAGGTACCCGGAGGCCGTAAGCGGCACGCGGCGCATACTATAGAACTGACGACGCGAACGATGCGAATGAACCCTTTCATCATCGTCATCGCCGTCGTCGTAGTGCACGATCACCGCCTTCGGGGTCGCTCCGCGATGATTGCTCGCCCAACCGCAAGTTACTCCCACCGCTTGCGCGAATCGAACCCTCGACCGCCCCGTGCGATCTGACCGCACATTTCTCCAGCAGCTGTGGGGCAGAGGTACTGTCGTGCTCGAATGGAGAGACCGAAAAAGGAATGTTGAGCAGGTTCGATAAACCGTACACTTTCACGGTGTCCGTCACTCTTACAGGGAACGGAATCTCAGGCAGTGAAGAAAGGATGAGCAGGCGGACGAAGAACGATATAGTTTTTGCATTAGTATCAGCTTACGTTAGTCGTTACATTACAGTAATGATTCCGTATGTTCAATCTTTTATCCTTATACGGTATGTCGTCATTGGCCTGAGCGGCGTTCCGTTGCGTTTGAAACGTATGCGAAAGCAACTGCTCGGGAGTGGCGCACTATACGTACAAAACGAAGGTAACCCGTACATCGTACCATAGATCTTATAGACGTGTGTGTGTTTGTGTTGTGTGTGGTGGCGCGGCGCGATAAGCCTGGAAGCCCCCACGGATTAGGCTGAATTAAGTGTCCCCTATTGTGGTTTGTAACTCGTTGTGCCAAGCTCGCACGCGTGCCCACTTGTAACGGCTGGGAGAGACCCTTCGTCGATTGTCATGAACGTGCTGCTAAGCGAGCCTACTAACCAGAGTGCTGCGTACACAATGACGAATCGGGACAAGTTCCGTCAGGTGATTGCAGGTGTGCCATCGCATAATAACCTGTTCAAATTAGTGAGTGAATGTCTGCAGCAAGCTACAGTACGACGACAGCGAAGCATAGACAAGCCAAACCCTGACCTAAAGCTTTTGCGACTACGTGCTTGTCGACGACGTGCTTACAGAGGGCACAGCTTTCCAAAAGAAGCTCTGATTGGACACTCTATAACCACTTAGATGTAGCCATTAGGCAGCACACAAAACAACTTCGTCGAAGAAGCTGGGCCACATTGTGTAGCTCGTTGCATATGGTGATCAATTTGGGGAATGTATGGTGCATATTGAAGACTCTCCAAACACCTGGGGTCTGCAAAAACCCAACTACAGAATTGTGCATCATAACTGGACGGTCTCCGAAAATTCTTGTTGAAGATTTTGCTAATATTTTCACCTGTCCTATGTCAAAAGACAACGTTCATCATCGTCCCGTTACAATTTTATATGGACCTCCATGTGAGATGGATGATGCAGAATTCGCCCTGGCCGAGCTACGTAAAGCACTTAGCCTCTGTTACCATTGCACTGCCCCAGGCGAAAATGGTGTCACGTGGCAAGCCTTGCGAAACATTTATGGGGTCTTTCATGAAAGTATCCTGGACGAGACAACAAAGTGTGGCAAATGAGTCTGGTTTCTGCTGAATGAAAATTGTCTATGGAGAAGCCAATTTTGAAGCCTGGTGGCCCTGCACAATGCCTGAAGTAATTAGCCAATATCGTTTACTTCTGATGTTGTGAAGCTGATGGAACGTACGGTGATTTTTAGTCTGGACGCCAGATTACAGGAGCTCACTTTATTCCCTGATGTCATGAGCGGATTTCGTCACCATTATTTAGCCCTCGACAGCATAGCAGATCTTGTATCATCGCTTGAATCTGCTCGAGCAAACAGACATGCAGCGTACGTATGTTGTATTTCTTAACATACAGCAAGCGTTTCACTCGGTGCCACATAAGGCGACTATTTGTGCACTGATGAAAGAAGAAATTTCAGGTCATTTGGTACACTTTGTCCGTGATTTTCTATCTGAGCGCAGAATGAAAGTGCGCATTGTAGAAGTACAGAGTCAACCTCGCACTGTTAATTGTGGCGTCCCGCAAGGCCACGTCTTGTCACCGCTTCTTTTTAACAGCGTACTTGCTGGACTTCCAGGCTATTTACCGCAATAATGTGACTTTCCTATAGGCATAGCGATTTATGCTGATGACATCGCACTCTGGAGCAGTGGTCCGTCACAGCATAGTCCACGTCTTCGTGGTAAATTGCAACGAGCACTGGATGCAACTTCAGAATACTTGGTGGAAGTTGGCCTGGAGGTTTCAACGGCGAAATAGCTGCGATCGCGTATCATCCAAGGCAACGCGCTCGTGGAAGCCTTAGCAGACTTTACCTCAGAGACACACCGATACAGTGGGTACACTAACATCGCTACCTGGGTATAATCATCGATGATCGCCTTTCTTGGCACCCTGCTGCCAAAACTGTGAGGTGAAAATCTCTGTCCCTGTTCAAGTATATAGCCGCCTTGAAAACTAGGGGAGAGGGCATTGATTAGAAGACGGCACTACAGGTTTACCAATCAGCTGTACTATCCTGCGTGATGTATGCCTTGCCTGTCTTGAATGTAACGGGATAATCGCGTTGCCGTCTGAGTACTGTTTGGCTTACCTTGTGAAGCACAATTCATCGCAATACTGACTGAAGCACACTAATTGCCGCTGAGGCTGCAAGCTGACCAGAGAGCGGTACACCATATTTAGCGTCTGAATCAAGCCCCACAAGGCAAGACACTCCTTAACAAGCTGTAACAGCGCCCACTTTCTCGGACAGGCAAACCGACTGTTTTATTGAATGACAGTACTGGCAAATCTGGCGAAACTAATGAGTTGCCAAAATCGACAGAGCACAGGCCATGTGCCTTCCCTACCCATCTGTCAATTCCAGAAATACGCAAAAGGTGTGAGCAACCAGGTTTGGAACTAAATCAATTAGCCCATTCACACCTATTTGAAAACTTCGAACTGTGCAAAAGTATTTATGGACGCTTCTGTACGCAGCGATGGCCTGAGCGCGTCTGCAGCTTTCTTCTTCCCTACAATCGATATCACGAGGTTGTTTAAAATACTGCGCCCCTCACCTTCGGTGACGGCCGCGCTAGCAGCGATTGATGTCACCCTTAAGTACGTACAAGAAGAGTTACCAGCATCAAAGTTTGTCATCCTCACGAACTCTCGTGGTGCCTTTAGCAGTCTCACGAGCAACGAGACCGACAGCCCTATTCTGAGCAGCATCATGGAATCCATTACCAACATTATCTCACGTGGGATATGCCTAGCTGCACAGTGGGTACCTTTGCACGTAAGTATTGCGGGCAATGAAGAAGCGGATCACCTTGCTTCGTCATGCAACCATAATGGCAGTGACTGTCCGGGAATTCTATGTACGATGGACAACGCTCGTCTGCTTATACGCCGACATCTCCTAAAGCAGCCCCCAGACCAGCGTGTGGTGAATTGATCTTTCACTGCCCGTGTTCGTGGCTGTGGCTTGCCTCGTATCTCCCGAGCGCTGTTGTACAAAACAAGAGTGGGCTCTGTGCTTGTGCGTGAACGATTACACCATCAAGGGCTTGTGGACAGCTCGTTGTGCACAGGTTGTGGCTCCTGCGAAACACTCGAGCATCTCGTAGTGCACTGTCCCACATTTGCTTTGCAGTGGTGTTGCTGATTAAGGAATATAAATTCCTAGAACTTAAGCGCGTGACTCTAGATGACTACCTCGTTTCGAGTGGTAGTGCTTTCCGACGCAACCAGGCCCACTGAGCTCTCCTTACATTCACGAACCAAACAAACCTGGCCTCCGTTTATAGATGGTCTTTTTTACCTTACTATTATTTATGTTTTGTTTCGCTCATACTCGTCAAAGTCTTCATTTTTTCTCTACATCAATTTCTTTCCTCTTCCTACCCTCTAATCTTGGTTTTCTCTGTTTCTTCCTTCCTCCCGAAAGAGTGAGCAGGCGTCGTGCCCCTCCAGGTGGCAGTTGCAAGCTTGCTTTCTCTCTCTTTCATCTATGTGTTGGTGTATAAATCGAATAATAATTATAATAATAATAATAATAATTATATAATCAGCCAATTAGTTTTTACCGTAGACGATGGAATCATACCACTCATACAATCTTCAGACAATTCACCAATAGGTCCCTTAACAAATACCGAGCAAGGCGTGCTCTATCTACTAATAAATATTGATAACAAGAAGGGCCCAGGACCTGACAACATTTCAAACATCTTCCTTAAAAGTTATGCAGAATGGGTAGCTAAATACTTATGTGTAATCTTTAATAAAGAACTGGAATCATGCACTATCCCCGCAATATTGAAAACTGCAAAAATTATACAAATACACAAAGCAGGCAGCAAAGCCATGGTTTCAAATTACAAGACAATATTGCTAACTTGTTCTGTGTGTAAATTGTTAGAACATATATTATTGACACACATAAGTATTTAACTAGAAGAAACATATACTGTGTCCTGTTAAACACGGTTTGTCTTCAATGGTTGCTCAACATTTAGAATTAATACACGGTGCATCCCAGTCAATTGATAGCCATAAACCTATTGACCTCATCTTCTTAGACTTTTCAAAAGCATTAGATGGTGTATCCTAACCAAATATAATAAGTAAATTAGAACTTACTCTTGGAGATAGTAATGTTCAATGGATTAGGAATTACTTAACCTATCGCTCACAATTTGTACAGTTACAGGACACCACCTCTAGAATAGCAGCAGTCACGTCAGGCATGCCACAGGGCAGCGTCGTAGCACCAATATTATTCAGAACATTCATTAATGATCTGCACCTCTCAATCGAAGTAAAACTAAGACACTTTGCAGACGACTGCGCACTTTACCAGGAAATTATTACTCCTCAGATCACCTAATTTTTAACTGAGCACTAGGAAGATGTGCACATGTGGTGCAAAAAATGGCAAATGTCCCTCAATATTTATAAATGTGTCTGGATGACAATAAATCGCAAAAAATACAGGTCCAACTTTTCCTATACAATCGACAACTGCCCCTTAGCCACAGTCTTATTCACAAATATCTAGGAATAACGATTTCAAATGACCTGAGATGGGACAGTTACATTGATAATATTACTAGCACAACCATAAAAAGACTATTTTTATTGAAAAGACGTCTTAAACTCACACCACCAAACACCAAACTAATAGCCTATACTACCCTCGTCAAATCTGTATTAGAATATGCCAGCCCTGTCTGGTTCCCGTGTACCCACATGGAGATAGTAAAATAAAAGTGGTTCAAAGAAAAGCACTAAGGTATATTTTTGCAAGTTAGACTGACAGACTCACCGACGCACCTACTCAATAACGCTGGCATTTGAACACTACAAATCCGAATAAAACTAACAACACTAAAACTAATATTTCAACTACTCCACAACATAATAAAAATAGATACTTCAATATATATATCTTTTTTTTCACGGCACACCAACCCGTCATAATAATTCCCATACTCTTGTAGAATACTCTTTTAACACTAATCGCTTTAAATACTCTTTTTTTCTTCTAACCAATGAAAAATTGTAACTCAGTGAAACCCGCCTTAAGCACTGAATCCCCCATAAACTTAGTCTACAGCTACAATGGAAAGCGAATGGCTTGCCTCGCAAATCAGCACTAACGACATCACATAATTAATGAACTTAATAAAGGATGAGTTAGTGTCATATTTATAATAAAATGGTTTGTTTTTATGATCGTTATATTTCAAGTGACAAGTTTTTCGATTAGTTTATTGTTCATAAACTTCTTTGAATAAGTTGTCAGTAAAAATGCCTACTTGATTGTCCTTAGCCTCATATTACACATGCATGCATTATCTTTTCAGCGGTCGCCTTTAACGATAACCCAGTTCATGAAGTTACTATTACTAAATTGTTTTATTGCTTGTTCTTTAATGAGAATGTATAACCTATGAGTTGCATGTCATTTGGAATTCCGGCTTTTTCTTGTGTTTTCTATCATTATGAATTTGTGTAACAAATATTTGTTTTCATATGCCTTCCCTGCTGTAACCTTTGATGAGATGGGCAGTGTTGTTAAAAAATAAATAAAATAAGTAATGATCTCATAACTACATGCGGTCAATAAGAATCATGAAATGTTAAATATTTTGCAGATATTTTTTCAATCGTAACAGTTTAAAAGTTTTACAAGTAAATATGTAGCCTTTTTAAATCTTTTTTCACAAAGATATGCATATATTTTTTTCTTTTGATCTCAACAAGCTTGGCCAGAGGGTGCAGACAACCGGAAGTTGCGATCTCTCAGCCAGATCGCGATGCGCGGATCACAATAGTCTTGATCCCGATCGGGGATGATCTCGGTTAAACTTGACCGTGTAGCAGCACCTATTCTAAATCCTGGTTAATCCACTGATTGCGACTAAAATGCCCATGTGACACCAGTATACCACGAGACTGTCGTCACTGCCGATTGCCACCTGCAACATATGCTGAAAAGAACGGGTCGCATTTCTTACATGCGTGGCTGTCTTCCCCACTAATATCCCAAGGTCCTGTGGAGTTGCTCAGACAGCGTGTGAAATGAGAATGTTGTAAAGTCAGCTATCGCGCGTTAAGCCTCCAGAAGCCAGCGCCCTGTCAGTGGGGGCAGTGGGCTCGCAACGCAACAGCAGCTTGTTCTCGCTGCCAAGAACATGAGGGGAAAGCCAGGGGAACATGAGGGGAAGCCAAGAGAGTTTGCCATAAAAAAAGCCCGGAGTTGCGGGCCAGCGAAGTGCGCACACTGTCAAACAAACCCGTGACATCCATATATGATAGTAGACGAATGTGTACGGAAAATTCGCGTGTTACCTGATCATATCCGAGCAAGATCCTCTGGCGGTAATAATGTTTCACATTTACAATGGATTTAGTTTTCATAACATTCCCTATACTTTTTATATTATTATTTTCTGCTAACTCTCATTATTATATGCTATGATGATAACTTGTTGAGGACACTGCATCAGCAACTCGTCTGAGTTTCCTCTGCAAGGCTATTGGAGTAGCCTTTGTTTGTGTTAGGTAATGGCATGCATTGGCGATGTTATTGTGACACAGGCCAATTTTTTTATGTGTACTATGGGTAGACGTTTTGTACCACTTTTGTGTTACACGACTCCTATATATTGTACTGTACTTACCCTAGATCCGCCAACGACGACAGTCTGCAGAAGTTCGAATCCAGAAGGCTGAAAAAAAATAGCGTGATACTTAAGAAGTGAATTAAAATGGGCGAATATTCTGAGTGGGATGTTTATTTAAAGACAAGCGATGAGAGAGAAAATTACTTGTGCAACTCCCAATGTCATATTGATTGTTGGGGTTTACCGTCCCACAACCACCATATTAATATGAGAGACGCCATAGCGGAGGGCTCCAGAAATTTCGACCACCTAGGGTTATTTAACGTGCACCTGAACCTGAGCACACGGGTCTACGGCATTTTCGCCAGTATAAAAATCGAAACCGCCGCAGCCGGGATTTAATTCCACGACCCACGGTCAACAGCCGAGTACCTCAGCCACTAGACGAGTGTAGTGGGGCATGACAATGTGGTCAGAAAGCGTTATTGCATAAATAAACATATGGAGCTAGCTGCATACTGAAATACGTTTAATTCGTTTACATGCCAGTATACACCACGCAAATTTTTCTTCCGGCAATAAACTTTTCTTCTGGCCAGAAGTTTTTCACAGCATGCTTGTTGTGATATTGTTGCACTTAGAGGTGAATTTTCTGTCTGGAGCGCTGTTGTTTTCCTAGACTATTATTATATATTAACTGAGCTATTTTCAAATATATACCTTCTCTCTTCACAATAAATCATGCAAATGCAACAAGGTAGTGGTCTCGTTTTTTGTGTTACAGTTTGTAATGCTTTCGCTTTTGGCGCGTGTTTTGCGTAGGTCAATAATTGTATCCAACTGACCAAGAGTGTTATTGTTTCAACAGTTCAGCAAATTATGGTGCAGTGCAATAGCACTGTGTTAGTGGCTGCATTAGTTAAAATTCGTTCCCATCATATCAAGAAGGAAAACATTTCTATAGCAGAAAACTTGATTGCTTTAGGTTGTTGCACTTCAAACTTTTTTCAAAACTATAAAATTTCTGGCGTGTAATAGTGGGAGATGGAAAATATGAAGGTTCATGAGAAGAATTCAGACCCCTGCATTTGTCTTATAGCTGCTTCTGTTTTCAGCAGAAGCATGCTCTGTTCGCCTACAAAAAATAAATGTATGGCATGCTTTGAAACGCCACTCCTAAATAAATAACAGACACTATTCTGTATCGCAACATTTTATCAAACAGACCGACATTGCGGGAAATACTCTTTTTGTCAGAAAGTAACACTAATTTTTTCATAATAAGTATATCATTTTCTAGAGGTTACGACGTTTTCAGTTTAATCTGTTCAGTACTATAGGCATTTGATCACCAGCACTGATGGTAACTAAGGCGTCGTCGGGAAAACGTAGAAGTATTTTTTTTAATTTTATAGTATACCCTTACTTTCCCTTTAGTTCTACTGCTAATTGAAGTAGATAATATGCTTTGCTTTTTGCGTTAGTTCTCATGTCGACCAGAACTAGATACTAGACTTCCTAAATCCTGGGCACTTCAAAGATTGCTGTTTGTAATTGAAGCGGTGGGCAACTGGTATGCTTTTATTCCAGTGAGTAACGTAAGGGTCCCACATATGCACAGAATAAAGAAGCTCAGGGGATGAAATGTTGAAGCAGTGAACACTTTTTCGGACTCAGCGTGTTTCTACAGCCTACGTTTTGACTGTCGGAGCTGTGTTTTTTAAAGTTAAAACAAGAAGGTAGGATAGTAGCACTTTTGAAAAAGAAAACTCCGATTTCCGAAGAGGTGGCTTCAATAATATTGCTAAAGGCAAGGAGTTTTCAACACACACAGGCGCATTACTACAAGAGAGGGGCTACTTGGGCTGCTTTGTAGTTAAATTAATAAAGGAATATACTTTCTTAGTGTGCAGGGAGGGTTTACAAGATGAATGATAGGCCAGAGCACTTTGCTCTATCTGTATTCATTCTAAAACCTTCCTTGCGCAATAAGAAATTATATTTCTTTCAAAAACACAATAATACAACTTGCTGCTATAATCTAATTGAAATGGACTTTATGTCAATCCTTCATTACATGAGCATTTTATCACTGCTAGGTCAAAAATTTAAAAATTTGATTTTAAGAAATTGAAATATTTTGTTACCTTTGTGAATAAAGGGGTTAAAGAGGGTTAAAATAAAAAAAGTGAATATGCTACTTGTGAGCAGCTCACCCTTAAAAAATGCCTAAATGAAGTCACGTGATTGCCTGTGCATTTGTTTTACTTTCGATTTCATCAACCACAAACCTTTTTAACAGGAGTGCTCACAAAAATGTAGTGGTTAGACAAACAATGCTTATGTAAGACCATACAGAGACAACTACGGTCAAAGAGGTTTTTCTGCGGCTATGGAGAAACGTTTCTCTGCGCGTAAATTTCAGTGGGGTGCGCCACTTCAGATACCAAAAGATTCATCTGCTGGGATCGATTGGTGCAAGTATTTAGTTTAATACTATCGCATTTGTTGCGCTGTTCGGCCATCGCGGACTTTGTATTCTTTCAGTGATAGTCCTCTGTTAATGAATATGCATGAAATTCGTCACAAGCTGTTTACAGATGCACGCTATTCGCTCTGTTTTAAAATCAATTTTTGAGGCTATAAAACGGACCCGGTGGCAATGTAGTTCGGACGTGTGTGTGAGCAGGGACCACTGAGAATACAGCATCGCTGTGCCGTCTGCGATAAAGCGCCTAGGAACGAGACGTCACTGTGGGTACGCGCATCTTGCCCCACTTTTAGAAATATATGTTCACTCACTTGTAGCAGCCTAGCCGATTAGAAAAGGTGTTTCGTGGTAGGCGTTGCATTGCACTTTTTTTTTTACGTCGTGCTTTTATCCTTCAGTTCGTCACACCCTAAGTGCGACTGGGGCACGATGGCTATGGCAAATCACCAGACAACGTTTAGCAGTGGGACCTTCTCTCGTTACGTTTGTAAACTAAAGGAAGCTTTAAGCTCAGTGCCTCCTCATTGTCCTTGTCCTGATTTGTATTTTAGTACCAAACGGTATTTATTAAGCAAAAATAACACGCAGACAAGGCGGCTAGTGTTATCTCTTTATTTGGGTAGCGTGAGCAGCGTGCACTTCAAGCCAAACGTGCAACCATCAAACTTAGCGCATGACACACAAAACAAGAAAGTGACCCTACCGAATAATGCTACATGTAATCAGCCAGTCCACAGTAAGTGACCACAAAGGCATGGCAACAAGCATGAGAAGACCCGCAGATACAATGCGGTATATCGACATCAAGCGGTCAACGTTAGACAGCGTGGTGGTGCAGTTCTGTCTGATAGTGGTCGCCGATGAAGCGTCCATACTTATTTTGCTGCACTGTGTACACCACTTGTGACTAGCGCGTTTTGTTGTCACCTTTCATGCGAAGCGCTTTTTAAATATAAAGTTGCATAGGGCTTTCAATTGACAGTTTGCCGCAATAACTATTGTGGCGTGCTTGGTCCTGTTTCTGCCCGAAAACTATAAATTGTTCAGTGACAGTAGCACTGTCTCTTCACCCTAATTTTTTTGCGGTGTGCAATTTACACCACGTTGTACGTTATTCTAATATAAAGAGCACCTGATTACAGTTCAAATAAATTCTTTGGCAGCCTGACTGCGGGAACTTCGCCTGCTTGGGATCTGCTAGGCTGGCAAGGGCATAGAGCAAAAATAAAGAACAGCCAAGCAGATAGAGTCTCAACTAGTTCAGTTTATGTATTTTATATTGAGGCGAAAACTTTATATTTTATTGCGGTATCCTCGTGACGAAAAGCACTATATTTTCTAAAAAAAGGCCCGTGAACACAAATAAGCTCACCGTACTTCTCATCGTTGCAGACGCTAAATACTAGCGGCCACCTTGCTTTTGCTATGATCGTTAGATTCTAAAGACAGCGTTCGCCGGAGTATCACTTCTCAACAAAACCGTATTACAAGGGCAATAACTAGGAAGATGTGTGACGTTTGCTCTAGTGCCTGCAAAGCTTCGGACACAGTGGCATGAGTGGAGTCGCCGTCTGCCGGGCTACCTATTTTCTCAAAGTTTATAGACCTGACAAACCTTCGTTGTCTCTCTTTAGTTTTCTATTTCTACCTACCTCTAGTTTCTATGTGCGAAGCGTCTTATCAATGGGTTTAGATCGCTGTGTGGCGCGGCCGCTGTGGTCTGCCCCCCTTACATTCCCTCATTAAAAGTGCTTGCTTGGGCGCGTTGATATATAGCGCTCAAGAACGTGTTGGCAGCGCTCTGTATGCGTTTCTCTTTGTGTGGTTTCTCATTTTTCGCGATGTTTCTTTTCAATCTTTCAGTAAAATTGTGATTAAATTGTGGATTGAGATTCTGCTGAATCTGAACATGTAGCCCTGCACAAATTATACCAATTTAAAACCCGTCTCGTAACGCTGTGGGAAGTGACAGGGAGCACACAATCAGCTTTTTTTTTTTTTTGAAGACGAAAGTGCCGCTTAGCTCTTGAGGTAAGCGTAGTCAAATTCGCAGCATATTGACGAAATGAATGATGATTAAGGGGCTTGCTCCAGAAGTAAATCCGGTAAATGATGAATTTTCTGCACATATGCTCAATCATTATCATGTAAAGATGACAAGACACGAGAATTGCTGTGATGTGATTGTATATACACGTTATGTACACAATGTTCATTATTAACATATTATTGTACTATATAAAATATTTAACATAATGATGCAGTATATACATTTGGTTCAAGAGCTAACTTATGGGCCACATAAGCGCAGAGGAACCCTTTACTTTTAGTATAATGGCTTTATTATCCGCAAAATACAAGCCAGAGAAACTTTAAATATAGGATGTACTGGAAAGTTCGAGAAGGTTCCTGACGGCGAGCCCGCGCTGCAGCCGAAGTGCGACGCTTTCACGCCGCCACAGGGTTCCTGCGGTGTCAATAGTGTGTAGAGGTATCGACGCACGCTGAGTGATCCCGGCGTAAAGGAAAAGCGCGCCGCCAGCGAGCGCTATATCTGGCGCGGCCACGTTGCGGTCTTCTAAGCGCCCTAAGTAGAGCAAGCATCGCCTGAGTGGTGGTGCGCCATCTAGTCAGCACTCTTGAAGTGAACAGCACGGCTGTGCCTCTAGCGGAAGGAATGAGGAGAAGCTTAAAAAACTGGTGCAATGGCGAGAAACAACCCCCAGCAAAAGTTCAAATTAAAAGAAACACAAATATTTGGCGGTGTGAGCTGCGTCCTGTCCGAAGCAGCTGAAACCTTATTGAAAATATTGGGTTGGTGGATGCTGGAATCATTGATGGATATGGTGGAAATAATAGTGGATATGGTGAAAATATTAGTGGATATGGTAGAAAATGTAGTGGGCCTAATGGCTGATGACGACGAGAGTGGAAAAAATGATGGCGAGCCAATGGTGGTGAGGGTGGAAAATGCCGGCTGATGACTGCTAGAGTGGAAAAAATGGTGGTAGATCGTGGTGGTGGTAGTGGCGACCCAATGAAGGTGACGGTGGAAAATGACGACTCATGGTGGCGAGGCAAAACGTGTTTTGTGGAAGGCTTGATGAGCAAGGTGGATGACGGTGGCATGATGGAACCTTGGTGGATGATGGTGGCATAATGAAAAGCACTTGACAGTATGTGAAATCTTTTACTTGTAGTGTTTCATTCTTGAATGCACAAAGATATCAGTTTACGGTTAAAAGAAACCAACGCTGCTCACTACGCTTTCTAGCAAGTTTGTTTTTTTATTCCTATGGTGTCAATAACACTTCAATTTTTAAGAAGGATATAATATGCGGCTAAGAATGTGTTTACATTGCGCGCACGTACTTACCTGAGTTTGACATCTGCGATGTGTTTTTTCTTGTGATGTTTAGAAGACTAGAGTTGTCACTGTCAACATGACAATAAATGTTTTACATCGGCGCGCAGTTGTCGACAAATCAATTGGCTCCAGTTAGCAATTGCCCCTTTCAATGTTAGAGCAGAACATAGCGGTCACTTGATGTCGCCACGCTAAGAATGCTACTCTGGCAATTCTTGCACACTCTATTGTTTGAACTCTACCTTTTAGTTAACAAAGTGCGTGCCAATGTGCGTAAACTATCACTTTCAACATGCGTCAAGATGAGCCCCAGCGAATTTGACTTTCACCCTTCTGTTCTACCACTTTGATTTCAACCAAAGGTTAGTAATACTGACCGAGCCCATACAAGTGTTATCGGCGCTTCTGGGTTTCAGAATACAAAATTTTGACGAAAAAAAATTACAATACAGCATAGCTGCTGCATCATTCAACCTGAAGCCTTTTTTATTGTGTACAGTGTCCACAGAAGAAGCGACAAACACCGATGCGACGCGCATGCAGTACTTCGACCAAATGTACGCCTCCCCTCACCGACCGCCGCCCCGTCGCACTCGCTGGCATTTCGCTGGCTCTTATGCAAGGACATAGACAAGTCAAGTTGTACGCTTACTGAACCATTATGATAGCATAATGTTTCTGGAGCAGTGCATTGTTCCGAACGACAGAGAAACAGTGGTGCACTGGCACGACTGTGCTGTGCGTTGCACGAAAAACATCAAAATCAATTGTGTGGGCGTATCTATCCAATGAGCACAGAAGCGTCATAAAGCCTGAAGTGATATCGCCCTTTGTTAGGAGCGAGAAACGGGTAACAAACTTGGCAGTAACCACCAATAAACTCTACCTCCTCTTCAGTTGATAAAGTTGATTTTTTTCCTTGCGGTTGTAAATTGTGGCAAAAACATAGCGATGTTGCCATTTTCGCAGTGGCAATCGTAACAGGCTGCTGTTGTTCGTGTTTATCAAATGTGCAAATTTTACTAGCAGATACAGATGCCGTCACTCTCGAGTAGGCGACAAACAGAAATGACGGAAAACAGTAATTTTGTGAGTTGACTACTTCTTTAACACCCAAGCGGCCATCTGTCGGCAGCTTGCAAAGGTGCGTTTATATAGGAACTCTGCAAGTTTAATGCCAAACTATTTAGTGAAGATAAGTTTTCATTGTATATAAAGAGAATTACACAAACTTAACACCCTTGCGTTTGGTAACTAGTCGGATAATTATTAATTCTTTAAATCTACTGTGAAACTGTGCGCCACTAGAAGGGCTTCAGAAATACGGAACAGGGAGCATGTGGAGAACAGTTCAAAGAATTAACTCGTGGAATACAGCAAGACAGAAACAGAAAACTCTGGATTTTACGACGAACCTATTAGAGATAATAAAAACAAACTTGTCGCCATCGAACACACTAACTTCCAAAGTGCGGTTGTAAGAGCTCGAGCAGACCGGTTACTTGCAGATGAAATGCGGAATGAGCGATTTATCACTACGGAAAAAAATATGCACGTGGTAAAGACAATACAGAAATTGAACATAATGGTCAGTCAACGACTAAACCCGCAGAAATAAGAAAGCATTTACAGAATATTATGGCGAATTATTTTCCAATCGTATACCTATAGAAGTCACTTTTTAAAAAGATTTTGTAAGCATTTTGCCAACGCTAGATCGCCAAGATACAGAAGGTATATCGATAGATATAACTGCGGAAGAGATAGAAGTAGTTATAGACCAATTGCATTGCGGGAAATTTCCTGACCAAGAAAGGAGAATGGGAGTATTCTACAAGACTTTCAAGGCAGATTTAGCCACTATTTTACAAAAGGTTTTCTCTGAATCCTATAACAAAGATAGCCTCACACCTTCTTTCAAGAAAGCACACACTGTTCTGATCCCAAAAATGTAAAGGCCTTGTAAAGCTGAAATAAGTGTCTGGTTATAGGCTGATAACTTTTGCGAATGTTGACTACAAAATACTAACGAAATTTGTGGTGATGCGGTTACAAACACTCATATGTACACTGGCTGGCCCACATCAAACCAGTGGAATTAGTTGAAGATTATTTTTACGAACACACATGTAACACGAAGCTATATTGAAGTGCCATGACGCCGACTTCAGTAGAGTTGCAATCATGCGAATCGATCTAGCAAAGGCTTTTGATCTAGTTTTGTCATAGCATTTTGTTTAAATTGTTAGAACATGTTGGCACTGGCTCGGTGACGCTGAAGGGTGTTCAGATGGCTTACGAAAATTGTTCAACCAAGTTGATTGTGAACCGCGAGTTAACTAGAAGAAATTATATATGTTCATCTGTAAAGCAAAGATGCCCACTTTCACATTTATTATTTGTTTTGTACGTGGAACCTCTAAGTGTGGCCATTACTAAAAATTCAAATATACAGTGTTTTCATTTAGGAGCGTGTGAGGTGGAGATATTGGCCTATGCTGATGATGTTGCAATATTTTGCCCAGTCAGGAGAGCATACCCACCTCCATGAGCATTGTACGAAGGTTTCTTGATGCTACGGTAGCATTTAAACATAGACAGGTGTGTTGGGCTGTGGCATGGAAATCGGTAAGCGTTCCCAGTGGTTTATGAACGGATCAAATGCTCAAGCATGCCTAACACATACCTCGGTGTTCCGCTCGGCCAGTATAAGAACAACGATGATCTGTGGGCTGATAAAACCAAAGGGCTACCTGTTCTAACACAGAAACGGGGAGGCCGTGATCTGTCCATATTCGCTCACGCGACAATATACAACGTCTTGTTAGTATCGCGTCTGATTTACTTGCTGCAAGTACTGTCGTGTTCCAGGATCAATATCCAAAGGATTCTTAAGCTTCTAGCTGTTTTTGTGTGGCGATCCCAGTACGAATAGACAAGCCGCAAAAACCTATTCTTTAGACTAAAAAGAGGTGGTTTAGTCTTGCCACACTTATTTTTGAGGCAGGATGTATAAAGATTTCTTTTCTACGAGATCAAGAAGATCCGTTTTACGTAACATTCCTTCAATTCAGGCTAGCATCGGCACTACTAAACTTTATTGATCCTTCAAATGATAATTCCGCTATGGTTTCAGTACCTTTTTTCTAGAATTTGTTGCCGTTTTTCGGTTTTTTGGTGCTAGATTTAGTTTGAAGTACTTATCTAATGTCACTCGGAAGCGTTTGTCGAGAGACTTGATTGAAACTGTTTTTTCTGTTTCTTTGTATCATTTTATGTATAGAGGAAGCAAAGGAGAAGACGTTTTGAAAAGAGTTCGAAATATGATTGTACCAGTTGCAGTTAAAACGTTCTTTTATAAACTGCACACGAACATGCTGCTGGTTAAATCGTGGCTAAAACAAAGAGGCGATTTTTCAACGTGGGGATCCAACTGCTTATTGTGCCGAAAGCCTTAGTTGGTAGAGCAAGTTTTCAAAGATTGCTGGGATGCATTTTTGTTTTCGGATGTTCTACAGAGAACACTTAAAAGGATTTCCTTGTCACTTCCAATGGGATTTGATTTTTAGCAATAGAATCTGGCCTACTAAAATAGGATATGTTTTTTTTTCTCCTTGGCTTACACAACATTTCGCTAAGCCGCATGGCAGTCAGACATTGTGATTTAGACGCACGGCCAGTACGTATTTATTTTATTGAACATATGTGGAAGTTGCGAGAAGTTTATGAAAAACTTTGCTACAATGATGATTTACGAAATGTTATGGATGAACTATATCGCTTGAAACCATTTTAAATATGTGTGGCAAATGGCTCATCTGCCTTGAAGCTATCAAATTGAGCTAGAAGCTCAATTCGAGCGTGTTTGCTGTTGTTTGAATATACAAGCTGCAATAAAGAAAAAGAAGGCGGCGCGAAGAAGTGGTTAGTGTGCTCATTTAGAAGTCTGAAGGTGGCAAGTTCGATTCCGTGCTGTCGCATTTTTATGGATGCTTTCTACAGCGTTTTTATACAATAAATTTTATCATTGCTTTAGTGGCAACTCGTCACGGTGGTTCAGACGCTGCTTCACGCTCCAGCATTGCCAGCTGGAGCGCGCCATCTACTACCCACTCCACAATACGCCACCACACACCATGTGCTACCAACATTTCCACCACCATAAACCACCAGAATGGTGGATGGTAGAATCCACCATTTCATGGTGGACGTTTTTTTAATAGGGAAGTAGAAAATAAAGAATGAATTATATTTCACGTACAAAAACTTGGGCGCAATTGTGGAACTACATTAACTGGCAGTAGGGTGCACGTGGTTTGGCTCTGTAACCTTCGCTCCAATGCCAAGAAAACTTGCAGCGGAGTTTAGCACGTTCGCTCTTGGACAAGTGGCCATGTAGAAGGCTGCGGAATCCCCCCTCAATGTCTCTAACTAATCACGTGATGGCGCTGAGGAACAAGATTCAGCAGCAACGCGATGAACCCTCGTGTTGCGGTGTCACGTAGCAATGAACTCGCCTGGTGGGCTCTAACAAACTTTTTGGGCACATAACAGCAACATAAACTGCAGTGAATTCATGATGTGCTGCACTTAAAGGGGCACGCTAACATCAGACAAGGTGCCCGTGATGAACAGAAGTTTTAAGTCGAGCCATCCGCTGCATCGCATAATACACAAGGTTTCCTTCATTGCGAGATGATCTCTAATTTTCCCTTTTTCTGCCTTTATGAAGCCAGTTTCAATTATTCATCTGTTCATTTTTTCTTTATTTCCCATCTATACCGACCTCCAATTCTCTTTCACCTGTTTTGCCTTTCTGTCTTTTTCCTCTCTACAATTCTTACTTCTCTTGAATTTTCTATCTTTTCCCATTTGAACATTTTTTCTATGCTCTCTTTTGCTGTTTCTCCTTCTTTCTTTTCTTCTCAGTTTTGCATCTCCTCTTCACCTTCCGCTGCCTGTTATACTTCGTTGCCATACGACATCGTAAAACACTACGCTATGCTCCGCAAGAGAGATTGAACGCGAGCCTATTTAGATGATTTCTATTGAAGCATGTCAGTGTTTTTGTGAAAGTTAACTTTAACTTGTGAGACTGTGTTATTGGTTTACACAAGTTGCAACGTGTTCATTAGAGGTGATCATCAATATTGCTTTTTCACAACCACAAACATTCTGTATTGTGTTCTGTTAATACAGCATCAATGTTTGTGAACTATAGAGTATGCCCCTGTTTTGTCACAAAATAGGCACTTCACAAAGCAAAGTGCGTTTGTCTGCTTTGAAGACACTTGCCTGGTGAAAAATAGGAGTAGGAAGTTCTATTAGGCCACCGGGAAGATGCTGGAAAAGAAGATTAGAAAATAGAGAATCAAAAACACACCCAATCATATTCTTACAAGTAATGTGTATTTCGGAATAAAATAATAATTGCATAGTTGCGAATATTGCAGAAAAGTCTCATTGTACGGGAAGTTTTTCGACATTCACTCATCGATGGAGTGGTTTCCGTCGATGAGTAGGCAAAGGAAACGATTTTTCTAGAGTGTTTTAGTGGTGCTGCACAGTCACCTAAGCCTGAAAACACCTACGAAGTCCCTGCAAAGCTACTTATAAATATATATATACGTCAGTGCCACTTGTACACGACCACGTGAAAAATAAGATATTCAAATTTTTCAATAAGGCATATTGCTTGCCATTCGTTCTTTAGTATTTCAAATTGTCTGTGTGCCGCAAAATCGCCTGCTTCTTACATGACATCACAAATTTGTGAAATGTCGTTGTGTTCAATACAGCGCATGCAATTAAATAGGACATTCACGCGCTGAACAATACCATTTTTTTTCTGGTCAGTCGAGGAGTATCTTGTTCTAACTATTACCCAAGTGGACTAGACGCCAGTCACATTATCAGTGGCTTCCTATAGCAGCTGGCGAGGTGAAATGATATGAGTTTAATCTAATATTTTCAATTGCAGCATCTATCAAACCGTTTAGTTGTTAGTGCGCGCACACATCTCTGTGAGCTCGTCCTGGCAGAGAGAGAGAAAGAAAGAGAGAGAAATTTGCAGCGCTGATATGTGTGCTTCATTGCTGTCCAAGTTGTATTTTAAGCTGCAAAAGATCATTCAACTTGAATAAAAACGTACTAGCCCAACCCTCAATCAAGCCTACATAGTGCTATAAAACATAATGCTTCACCTTCGTCTCGGTCCGGCCAGTCAAGTCAAGGGGCAAGCTTAAAATTGGAGCTTTCCGCTGTGCTCGAGTCCACTGCTTAATTCGTCGCCACTTTGTAAGCTGCCACGATCGCTCAAGGTTACCATAAGCAAGGTTTATCAGGTTTATCGGAGATCGGAAACCCTTTTTTCGCGTTTCCAGATAACACTCGAACGTCAAAGAATAATTATAACAATTATCAGTACACTGCAGCTTCCGTAAATCAGTGGTGAATATACTCATTGTTCATAAAAATAATACCTTTCTTGAAGCAGCAGATAACTCCAACAGTCCACAAATAGTTTGCTCGTTCGCATCCCTAGGTACATCGGACAGTCACAGAAGACAAAAGCGTGGAGAAGTTATGCAATGATGATAGGCGGCTCTTCAGCGCTGGCCTGTTCTGCATTTCAACACCACAAAGTGGTCCGTACCGCAAGGGCCTACAAGAATAATCTTCACAGCAAAATTGTTGGAGAATTTCCACTGTATTGTAATATTCCCTCGTAAACATGATTGAGTGATTACTGTGGTGAAAGAAAACATCGCCTTGCTTGCTGCTTTCCCCAACGTGCTGCCAACACTGGACACGGTAGAAAAGGGGGGATCAGCCCCTCTAACTTTGTTCAGGGGGGGAGGCTCGCGCTTCTTTGCCCCCCCCCCTTTCGGCTGGTACGCCTATGACTGTGTTGGTTTTGCTAGTTTTTGTCAAAATATTGCTATATTTGAGGAATGTTTTTCAGCTCACTTCTGGCCATTTATGCCTTTCAGCATACTTGAGCTACAGCCTATGTAACAGAGACGATTCAAAACTCCCATTTCGAAACTGAACCCATAGAAACTCCGCAGCGCCGAGACTTGTTCTACGGAGTGCTATTCTCAGCCATCACTGTACCTTGTGCGCCGGTCCAGTCTGTCTGCACGTTATCGGCTCTTCGTGCTTCTCGCAGTGCCAACGTGAAAGATTGACTATAAAGTAAGTTTTGCCATCTATTTTCATAACGAACCATTTTTCTTTGTGTATAGTGTCTTTCCAAGAAAATATCAGCAACTCTAAAACGCGCATGGTAAGCAACGAAGTAGTCACCTCAGGCATCCGGCCGCGCTTGATGGTACTCCTGTGACTCATAATCAGGAAGACATACAAGTCTATTGGTAATTCGGTGCGCCTCAGCGAACGCACTGTGATGTTATCTCAGCCCATTGGATTTGTGATTAGCGGTTTTTCAGGTGTAGGTATCGCTACAGTTCTAAATCAGCACGTTGGTGAGCTCACTGTAATCATATATTATCGCTTGCGCGTGAACAATTCACAACATTAACACGTATGTCCACACGTATTCATGCATCGGACCAGTAATCATAAAACATCTGTACAAGTTTACAGAGAGCAACGTGGAAACACCATCATATAAAGCGCTAGTGACAGTCGTTAGATTTTGCCAGGGTCTAGGTCCCATCCAAACTTTTCAGACTTTCAGTTGTGATTTTTTTTAAAATTAGTGATCCTACAACTATTAGCATGTCATTCGGTGCCAGCCAGCAATAATTTGTCTCCTACGAATAAAATTATTTGGAAAGGAAGAGCACGCCTTCAATGTGCGGCATCTAAACATTAAGCCGAACGGCGTCTCCTTTTTAGAATGACTGGTTATACAAAGACTGGGGCAGGTTCCTGCTGGCTGTGGGCTGTGCGGCCACAGGTTCGAATTCCAGTTGTGCTCTTGTAAAGTTTTATATGCGAAGCGGCTTTTGCTCGGGGCTGTGTTTGTCCCTCTGCGACCATCTTCTTCACCAAAGCACATGCACCAGCTCTTTCCCCTTCCACTCACATGACCACAAAAAGATCGTAGGAGGTGGCGAGGAGTAGAAGGCAGAGTGCCGCATGCGTCTTGTTTATCATCTTTCGTTTATATCTCCACGGCAGCGTTCTGCTTGTGCGTAATGCAGTGCATGCTTGTGCCGTTGCACTCTTCTACAGTTATGGGTGTTCACTTTGGAGCTAACACACAGTAATGCACACAAATTGGAGTGGGTAACATAGGCGGCAAACAACGTATCCAGAACACAGCACACAAATGAATGAAACAACAGAAGATACAAATGGAAAAAACAAACGGAAATAAAAGTGGACACTAGCGCTGCTTCGCATCCCTACATGGTTTCTTTTAGTGGGAGAAGGTGTATTTTTTGCTTCTGATTAAAATTATCTGTTAGATCATTATTTATTGTACATTGTAATGACCTGTTTACTGTAATGACAGCGGTGGTTGTTCAGGTTTGCCCGTGCGTGGTGAACTAAATGAACAATATGAGATAACGCTGGAGTACATCTCAAACAAAATTTATAGGAACAAGGGACTCGATCGACTTCCATAAAGACAAGCACGGAACTACTCTCATAAACTGCCTAAATTCAGAGCGGCTACTCCCAGTCTACGTGGCTACACAGTAGAGCATAGCTTCTTGAACCAGCGCCCCGAGGAGGTGACAGTCCACTCAAGGCAACGCCCGTTGTCCCTAGCGAGCTCAGGCACGCAGGTGGCACGTGCGGTCACAGTAAGAGACAAGGCCTCCGTCAGGCCTCATGTTTGTAAACGGCTTTCAGCCGTCGCAGGTGGCGGTGGTGATCCGGAACCCATCGTCTCTGTCGCGCATGCCGACATAGCAGGAAGCGCACACGGGGACGGTAGGCCCGGAGATGTACTGGTGCTCCCGGACCTCGATTTCCAGGGAACAGACAGGAGGAGCTCCATGGAGAGTGCGCTGGTCCGGCGTGTCTCGCTGAAGCCACCGTCAGGACCACCAGGCGAGTACCAAGCCCTCTGTTAGCATGCCACGAAAACCTCCAAGGACAGAGCCCCGGTCTTGTGTGTCCATCGGCTAGGTCTTGATCAGCTCTCTACGCGTTCCCCACGCACCTCTCTTCTTTTTTTCTTTTTTCTTGTGCCGCCTGTCGCCACCTATCACCACCTGTAGCAGGCCCTTCTCTTCCTCAGACTCTCACACAAACATTTCCAAAATCCACCAAAGTTTCCACGCGCGCACATTTGCACCACACAAATTTGTACATGCATTAAAATTATCCCCTAATCAAAAAAGTTGTTTTTATAAAACAACTTGTCCGCAGTCCTGAATACTAACGATACATATTACTATTTACAACGCGTTCTGCATAAATTAACGACTAATCATAACGAAAGAGATCCACGTTATTTCTATGACACTCTATTGGTGATGTCATTCGGTTTCCTTCTTCTCACGTCTTTCGAGAAGCATGAAATACGCTCACTCGCGAACCGCGGTCTACAAAATAATTATTGTTGTTGAGCTTCTCCATGATGATGAAGGGTCCTTTCCAGGGGACCATGAGCTCTTTCTTGTCGAATCAACAGAGCAACAACACCTGGTCACCTGCAGACAGTTGTAAAAGTTTCTGCTTCCTTTCGCAGCAGTGTTTCATCCCTTAATCATATGTCTTCTGAAGGTTCTGTGAGCCATCTTACAGGTGTTCTGTAATTTCGTTCCCAGCACGACGATATTTTTAGACATCATTTGATCTCAGCCTTCTCTAGGTTCATTGCTTGAAAGCAAGCCCCCGGTGTCGGATCTTTTCTCCACAGTTTTAGCAGTTCTTCCGGACTGACATCTAACCGTTTGATTTGTGGTACCGATAATTTCCTTAGGTCTTCCGTCTTTCTTGCAGCAGGCATCTGTTCTGACTTCCTGCGTATTTTGCTGCTTTTTATTTCTTTTTTGGTGAGTCTGTTTGCTTAGCCTTGGCGTTGGCAAGTGAAACAGCACCCCCGATCTTGCCAAGAATAACGGCGTACAGGAGGTTCACCACGCAAACAGCCACAGCAACTCTCTTGAGGAACTTGGTATCAATGCACACTTTGGCTTCTGATGAACACTGTTCAGACGATTGAGTAAGAGTATAACTCGGTGTTTACCAGTTAGCTTGGAGTCGGGAACGGGGGACCATTTCAATATAACACCGTGTTGCAGCCGGAAACGCGGAGAACAGTGACCACGTTCACCACAAAACGCCCCGTGACCGTCGGCATCTGTTGCCCCCCTCCACAGAACGTTGTGCAGCTCTGGGTGACGTCAATCATACCATGCCCATTATATGCACTTTGCTTGGCAGGCTTTGACTTCTCCTGCTGACTCTACATCTGGTCATGTCGGAGAAGACTACATGAAGCTTCACGCCTGCCAGAACTAGGAGGACACACGTCCGCACTGTGGCCATTCTGGCTGCATATCCATGATGGTTGTTGCTTTGGTGCTGTAGATCTGGTCCAACAGTCGGAAGCATTATATCCCGACTTGATGCAACGAAAGCAGAGGGGCTATTTTTCGCTTCCTATCGTCACAGTGGCTTTATAACTGCCAGGCAGCTTCCTCTTGTCTTCTTTTCTTCCTTGCTATCAGCAAAATTACTGACGCCTTGGGATTTGAAGTACTGGTAGGCTGTCGTGGACATCGAGGCTGTAACACGCTCTTTTCTTAAAAAAAGATTGCCAGGTTTTCTTCACAGCAACGTATAAACTGCTTCGATAGGATCTTGTCTCGAAGCGCTTTATACGTCTTCGGTGTCTTATTCAGCTCTTACCACTGATCAGAGTAGCCAAGAAGACGACTAGAAAACTGTCGAGTTGTTTCAGTGTTTTCAGGCTTGGCATTCCAAAACTTTAAACGGTAACTTTCTTCCGTGTAACGAAACCACTGCAGTAGGGTCTGCTTCAGCTTAGCATAGTCGGTAGTGTCAGTGCTTCCCCGTCGAGCAGAGACTCAGTAAAAAGGCCCACTTGTCTTGTGGCCAACCTTGGCTAGACGCTACTCTTTCAAACATTTTAATGTGAGCGTCTAGCTCATCCCTATGCTCGTTGAACGGAGAAATCATTTTGTGGGGGCTGTGAAAACCATGACCACCGCCAGTCTCGCTACTTGTAGTTTTTCTAATCACCTGTTTAGCCTCTAACGCATGCCTTTGTGCTTGCAGGAGCACCCGCTCTGCCTCCATGTGTGCCCTTTCTCACGCGTGTGACCTTTTTTCCGCTACCTTAGCTTCTTCGCGCTGTTTAGCTCGCTGGTCTTTAACTTCTTTCTGCTCTGTGCTAATACATGCTAGCAATGCCTCTTCATGGAGTCTCATCTCCTCTCCTATCAGAATGAGCGTTCTCTTCTCGTCCATCGTCGTGCACCACACACAAACAACGTGAGACTCAAAGATGTACGGAAAAACTTAGCCCTGCCTCGCAGACGCCAGAAAATATTGTAATGACAGGGGTGGTTCGTCACGTTTGCCCGTGCGATTATGATATGACGCTGAAGGAGATCCCGAACAACATTTATAGGAACCAAGGGCTGGGTCGACTTTCCCAACAACAAGCACAGAAGTACACACTAAAACTGCCCAAAGTCCGAGAGACCTCTGTCCAATGTACGTGGCTACTCAATAGCCCACAGTTTGTTGAACCAGCGTCCCGAGGAGGCGACAGTCCACTCAAGGCGATGCCCCTTGTCCGTAGCGAGCTCAGGCACGCAGGTGGCGCATACGGTCGCAGCAAAAGAGAAGGCCTCCGTCAGGCCTCACGTCCTTAGATGGTTTTAGCCCTCTCCCGTGGCGGCAGCGCTCCGAAACCCGTCATCCCTGTCGCGCATGCCGACTTAGTAAGAAGCACACGCGGAGACGGTAGGCCCGGAGATGTACCGGTGCTTCCGGACCACGATCGCCGGGAGGCAGGAGGAGCTCCACTGACAGCTCCCTCGTCCAGAGTGTTCCAGCTGGAACCATCGTCAGGACCACCAGGCGAGCACCAGGCCTTCTGTTAGCACGCCACGAAATTCTGTAAGGACAGCGCCCTGGTCCGGCGGGTCCTTCAGCTAGGTCTTGATTGGCTCTTCCTGTGTTCCCCACGCGCGTCTCTTCTTTTCCTTCCTTTTCCTTGTGCCGCCTGTCGCCTCCTGTCGCTGGCTCGGCTTGTTGTTTTCGTCCTTCTTCATACGCGAACACAAAGATTTTCAAAATCTACCAAACTTTCCATGCATACACGTTTGCGCCACACAAAATAGAGCTAGTGGAGCTTTCGAAGTTATATGTTAGGCGTAAAGTAGCAGACATAAGAAAGTAGAACATGGAAAGAACTGGGCAGGGTGTAAAAAGTGTCAAAGTCTAAAAGCTGTGAAGGCAGACTGAGAAACAAGGAAAGCAATGTCTTAGCTAGTATGAATAGGAAGGTTGAGATAGCGGAGGATTTCTACAGGGAGCTGTACAGAAGCCAAAAGAACCAAGATGATATATGAAGAAAATATATTGGTCCATAAAATTTTACATCCTACAAGTAACAAAGGGGGAAGTACAAAAAGCCCTAGAAGGAACGCAAAGAGGCAAAGCCGCTGGTGAGGACAAAATAACAACGGGCTTCCTGAAAGATGGCGAAGAAATTGTATTAGAAAAATGAGCCACCTTATATACAAAGTGTTTCTTCACGGGGAGAGTACGAGAATCTTGGAAGAATGCCAACAACATCTTAATCAATAAAAAAGGAGACGTTAAAGACTTGAAAAATTACAGGCAAATCAGCTTATTCTCCGTTTCCTAAAAATTATGCACAAAAATATTAGCTAATTAAATTAGGATGATAGTTCAATCAGCCAATGGGCCAAACAGGATTTCGTACAGGCTACTCCCCAATGGAATTTATTCATACTATCAATCTGGTATTAGTGATATGCGCTGAATAAAACAAAATGTGCATTTCACACCTATGAGTACTGGTTCGTCCCATTTTGTTGTTTTAAGTATGGACAGCAAATGTTACATGATGCACTTGCAGTTCTGTTGAACAAACTGATCCTCTAAGATAATAATGTGAAATAGTGCAGCATACACAGTATACGAGTGTTTCACTTCATGATGTGAGTGATGTGTTGTTCAAGTGTTGTTAGTGTTTGTGTGCTTGTTTAGTTATTATGAAGCTGTTCGCAATAAATTTATAGCATTAGAGGCTGACCTGCAGTGTGAAACAGTTAAAACTTCTCGTTGGTGTATATTGGAGCCCTTTTTGTGTGCCTTGTATTTGAGGGCTCAGGCGCTTCTCAACTGCATTGATTTTCAATTTTTGCCTGAGCATTCCCGCAATATGATCATGCAAATAAATTTCACCTTCAACGTCAACTCCTATACATAGCTTTTATAGATTACGCGAAGGCAATTGACTCAGTCGAGGCGTCAGCAGTAATGCAGGCACTACAAATTCGGTGCATCAAAAAACCCTACATAAACATACTGGAAAAAATCTACAAAGAATCCACGGCCACCACAGTTCTTCATAAAGTGAAAGAATCCCAATAATGAACGGTGCAAGGCGGGAGACACGGTCTCTCCAGTTCTATTCACTGATTGTTCACGGGAGGTATCCAGGACCCTAGACTGCGAAGAATTAGGGATAAGAGTTAATGAAGAGTATCTTAGTAACCTGTAATTCGCTGATGACATTACCTAGATTTGTAAATAAGGGAACAAATCACAGTTCATGAGTTCTGAACTTGACACGGAAAAGAGAAAAGTAGGTCTGAAACTTATGCACGAAACTAAAGTAATGTGCAACAGTCTCGGCAGGAAACGGCTCTTCGTGATACGTGAAGGGGCGCTGGAAGTTGTTAAGGAGTATGTCTAGTTATAACAGGTAATAAGTGCGGAGAGCAACCAGGAGATAAAAGGAACTAGAAGAATAAGAATGGGGTGGAAGACATTTGGCCAGTGCTCTCAAATCATGACTGATAGAACGTGGCCACAAATACGGGTATAACGTGTCAACGGAAAGCACAAGGCCGAGTTGATTGGCGAATCATGACAGCGGCTTTTGGTCTCCAGTGAAGTAATGAGGCTGCTTCTCATGCTATATATATATATATGTATATATATATATATATATATATATATATATTGTAATGAATTAATGAAAATGAATAACGGACGCTCTGCTGGTAATGAAGAAAACGATGATGATCGGTGGCTGCAGTAGTAGCTCGCGCAAGCCGCTCGCCATTAGCCAGACCTGCCTAATAAAGCACATTTTGTCAAGCTGCGTCTGAACCTTTTTTCGACATACAACACCTTTATTTTAAGTGGTGGAGGAGCCGGGGTTTCCATCAACCTGGAACTTCGCAATCGGACGCTACCCTCACCGTTCACCATGACTGCTCCTGGCCCTTCTCAAGCTGCCTTACCAACGACCGTCTACTGTACTGGCGTACCTCGGCAACGCAACCGACCAATTTTTCGCGGCAACGACGAACAAGACGTCGAGGACTGGCTCGTCGAGTACGAAATTGTAAGCGCTTCCAACAAGTGGAACGCTTGCGACCAGCTCACAAACGGGCGTTTTTACCTCGCTGATGTGGCCAGTCTCTGGTTCAAGAACCACGAAGGCGAAATCACCAACTGGTCCACCTTCAAGACCACCATCGCCACGGTTTTCGGTCGTCCCGCCCTGCGCCGGCTTCGCGCGGAACAGCGTCTCCGTAGTCAAGTCCAGCGCAGAGACGAGACCTTTACAAGTTACATTGAAGATGTCTTGTCTCTTTGCAAGCGCGTCGATGAATCTCTAACCGAACGCGACAAAATGAAGCACATCATCAACGGAGTTGACGACGATACCTTCAAGATGCTCGTCGCTAGGAATCCACAAACCGTCACCGATGTTGTCCAGCTCTGTCAGGAGTACGACGAGTTGCGGAAGCAGCGTGTCTCGACGCGCAGGGCCGCTGAAGATACGGCTGAAGTTTCCGCCCTCGTGCACGACGTCGCTGCTGATCACACCGTCTTACTGCCCCACATCAAACAATTCATTCGTGAAGAAGTTGCGCGTCAGCTTTCTCTTGTGGCCGAAGCATACGCGCCAGTGACCTCGTTAGAACCACGTTTACGCCAGGTCATTGAGACACAGGTCACACAGACACTGCCTCCATCGCCATCCGTCCCTACGCCACTGACCTACGCTGCAGTCGTTGCTAGACCCCCAGCCCCACCTGTCTCTGGCGCATACCGGGGTACCGGGTCCTCCTACCCAACGACGCTGCCTACATGCACGGCACCCCATCCCGTTTCGTCCCCTTCACCTTTTGTCGTTAACCCATGGCGCACCTTGGATAACCGACCCATCTGTTTCGCATGCAGTTTCGTGGGACATATAGCACGCTACTGTCGCCGTCGCAACTTCCAGCCTCTAGTTCATGGAAATTCTGCAAATTACCAAGCTGCCCAGAGTCCCCAGCGACCATCTTCTCCTATCACTGACTCATTGTCCCCGCGACGCCCTGTCGATTCTCGCCGGTCATTACCACCCCGTCGCCGATCTGTCTCCCCGATGCTTCGGCGCACGAGCCCCGCTCGAGAGGAAAACTGACAGCCGCAGTTCCGGAGGCAAGAAATGCGTCGTCGTCGAACTTTCTAAGACCTCCTCTTTGTCCGACCAACGAAATTGATGTGCTAGTAGAAGGTGTTCCTGTACGTGCACTTGTCGACACAGGCGCCGTCATTTCTCTAATTAGTGAAAAACTATGTCGCGATTTGAGAAACGTTACAACGCCGCTTACGAATCTTGCTCTGCGTACAGTCACCTCCCATTTCATCGCACCGACAGCTCAGTGCACAGCACGCGTTTTTATTCAAGATGTTTGGTACGCCGTCAAATTTGTTGTTCTCCCACGTTCATCTTACGACGTCATACTAGGATGGGATTTCCTTTCTACCAAGCAGGCCCTCATCGACTGCGCTCGTGCTGAACTCACGTTGACGAATCCGTGCCTTGATACCGACCACCACAGTCCCTCGAAAGTGTTTGCCGCAGCTGACATACGCATCGCGCCGTTGTCCGTCGTCTTAGTGCCTGTGTTTTCCCCTGCTGCCACTAACTCGACGCTCCTGTTCCACGATAGCTAGTATGCAACACCGAACCATCGTCTTCCCGTTTGCCGTCATCGACTTTTCCAATAGTTCGGCGGTACTTTATGCGTGCAACGTTTCTGCTTGCCTATACATCCTGCTACGTGGCGAGTGTCTGGGAAGCCTCGAGACCTTAAATTGTATTTTCGAAGACCCGATCTATCCAGACAAGCCATTTTTACCGACTTGTGCCATTACACCCGCAACTGACGCTAATGAACCTCTGGATGTATTCTAAAAGTCCAGTGATTGTAACCTCACGCCTGGGCAGCAGGAACAGCTGGTCAAGCTCCTACAGCGTTTTCGGGCCTCGTTTGACCACAATCAGCCTTCCTTAGGTCGAGCGTCATCTGTTGTTCACCTTATAGATACCGGTCAAGAGACGCCATTACGGCAGCGTCCATATCGTGTGTCAACTACCGAACGCCGTGCCATCAATGAACAGGTTGACGACATGCTGACACGTGGCATAATCGAACCTTCAAGCAGTTCCTGGGCCTCTCCAGTTGTGTTGGTGAAAAAGAAGGACGGATCCATCAGGTTTTGCGTGGACCACCGACGTCTCAACCGAATCACGTGCAAGGATGTCTATCCGCTGCCACGCATTGACGATGCCTTGGACTGCCTACAGGGAGCCAAATTTTTCTCTTCTTTAGATAAGCGCTCTGGATACAGGCAGGTACCCATAGCAGAGGCCGATCGCGGAAAACAGCTTTCATCACGCCCGACGGGCTTTACGAATTCACAGTGATGCCCTTCGGCCTCTGCAACGCGCCAGCTATTTCGAGCGAATGATGAATTGTATCCTTCGAGGCCTCAAATGGAACGTTTGCCTTTGTTATTTAGATGACATTGTCGTCTTTTCAACTGATTTCGCAACCCATTCAACTCGCCTCGAAAAAGTCCTCGCGTGTATTTCTGCCGCGGGGCTGCAACTGAATCTGAAGAAGTGCCATTTCACCGCTCGAGAGCTTACAATCCTTAGCCACATGGTTTCAAAAGACGGCATTCATCCTGACCATGCCAAACTTACAGCCGTTTAAACGTTTCAAAAACCGACCACCATGAAAGAGCTCCGAAGCTTCATAGACCTGTGCTCTTACTTCCGGCGCTCTGTCCGCAATTTCGCGACGATCATTGCTCCTTTGACCAAGCTCCTCGCCGGCTGTAGAGAGCTTTCAGCCTGGTCTGCCACCTGTGACGATTCTTTCAATGAACTGCGTCGCCTCCTCACGTCGCCGCCTATTCTGCGACTCTACGACCCATCGGCACCCACAGAGATCCACACCGACGCTAGTGGTGTCGGGCTAGGCGCTATTCTTGCACAGAAGAAAGACGGCCTCCAAGAGTAAGTGGTTGCCTACGCAAGCCGAACTCTTAGCAAAGCTTAATTCAACTATTTTGTCACTGAAAAGGAATGCCTGGCCATTATTTGGGCGATATAGAAATTTCGACCTTACTTGTACGGGCGCACTTTTGACGTCGTGACTGACCACCACGCCCTCTGCTGGTTGTCACTGAGGGATCCAAGCGGTCGCCTCGCCCGATGGGCATTACGCCTCCAAGAATATAATATTCGCGTGATCTATCACTCTGGCCGGAAACATTCGGACGCAGACGCCCTATCCCGTTCGCCCCTACCCCCTGACCCGGACTGCTGCAAAAGTCTAACCTGTGATGCCACTGCTGTCACCATCACCGACATGCCATCTGAGCAACGCAAGGACCCTTGGGTTGCTTCGATTCAGGACATCCTGGCTGGGCGGACGGCTTCCCCCCTTCACGCACGTTGTGTCGGCAAGTCGAGCACTTCGCCACTCGCGACGACGTGCTGTACTTACGCAACTACGCACCCGGTGGACGTCACTGGCTACTCGTTATTCCACGTCATCTGCGATCCGAAATTTGTTCCCCGTTTCATGACGACCCCAATGTGGACACGCAGGTTTTCTGAAGACTTATTCTCGCATACGTCTCCGATATTACTGGCGTGGCATGTACCGTTTTATATGACAATACGTTCGGGCCTGCTCGACGTGCCAGAGACGAAAAACTCCCCCTTATCACGCCAGTGGTACCTTGTTATCCTTACCATGCCCCTGCCGACCATTCGACCGCGTCGGCATTGATATCTATGGACCCCTTCCCAACACTGCTGACGGTAACCGCTGGATCATAGTCGCCATCGACCATCTCACGCGGTATGCCGAAACTTCATCCCTTTCCTCGTCTACAGCAAAAGACGTACTTCACAACATCGTATTACGTCATGGAGCACCTCGGGAGTTACTGAGCTATCGTGGTCGCGTATTCTTGTCAGACTTTATCACAGCATTGCTGCGTGAGTGCCACGTCGTTCACCGCACTACAAGCGCCTATCATCCCCAGACCAATGGAATGACAGAGCGCTTAAATGGCACCCTTGGTGACATGCTGTCTATGTATATCTCGTCAGACCACTCCAATAGGGACCGAGTGCTCCCGTTTATCAAGTTCGCCTATAATACCGCCATTCAAAGCGCTACTGGGTTCTCTCCTTTTTTCCTCCTTTACGGACGCGAACCTTCTTGCACTATGGACACCATTCTTTCGTACAAACCTGACTCCTCAGAGTCCACGACTTTGTCTCAAGCCGCTACATACGCTGAAAAATGCCGCAAACTGGCAAGATCATTTACAACCCAAGACCAAGGACGCCAAAAGCACCACCATGACTCATCAAATAACACTACTTCCTACGATCCAAGTTCACTCGTCTGGCTGCATGTCCGTTCTGCTACACCTGGCCTTTCTACCAAGTTGGTCTCCAAGTATAACGGCCCATATCGTGTGCTATGAAAAACGTCACCAGTGAAATACCTCATTAAGCCACTGGAACCATCTTCTGACCAACGTCGTCGTGGCCAGGAAATTGTCTACGTCTCGAGACTTAAGCCCTGCTACGACCCTCCCATGTTTACTTGTCCATAGGTCGCCAGGATGGCTCCTTAGTTCGCGTGGAGTAATTGTAATGAATTAATGAATCTGAATAACGGACGCTCTGCTGGTAATGAAGAAGGCGATGATGATCGGTGGCTGCAGTAGTAGCTCGAGCACGCCACTGGCCATTTGCCAGACCTGCCTGATTAAGCACATTTTGCCAAGCTGCGCCTGAACCTTTTTTCGATGTAAAACACCTCTATTTTATTATATTTAAATAAATATATATATATATATATATATATATATATATATATATATATATATCTTTCCGTTGACACGTTATACCCGTATCTGTTGCCACGTTCTACCAGTCATTATTTGAGAGCACTGGCCAAATGTGTTCCACACCATTCTTATTCTTCTAATCACGTTTATCTGCTCGTTCGTCTCGCATATATATATATATATATATATATATATATATATATATATATATATATATATATATATATATATATATATGTATTTATATATTCATTTATATAAATGAGCCATGACGGCAACGGCGGAAGCTCGAAATTTCCCAAGTAGTGTACACGTGATTGATTTCACTATAAAATCAAACAAATACAGGTGATGAACAACACTATTCAGATGTGAGTGAGTGTCTCTCCTGCGCTGTGTTTCCTTCGTTCTCGTCTCGCGTACGCTACTTCAATGGATATTGAAGACACATAACCTGCCAATAGTTACTAAGTGTCACCAAATTTATGCGACGTTGTCTAAGCACTGCTTTCATTTCAAGGACATTCCGCCCATTAACCTGGCACACTTGAACTTAGACATTATTTTGAGCAACCGCAGAATAGCGAAAATTATGTAGGTTGGCCATGTGTTTCTTTTATAGACAAGGAGAACTTGTCTTGCTCACCACAATTGATTCGATTATGTAGCTTTCCGCTTTATATAATTCGTTTTCAGTGGTCGCCGTTTCTTCGTTTTGTTCATCGGTACATACATGAAATGCACACATACAGCAAATCACATATCTTATCAGCAGTTCTCTCTTCTCCTCTGGGCTCGCGTCTTGGCTATCAGCCGCATTCCAGGTACATTCACTGAGTAGTTGTGGTAGAATGATATACTTGCCCGAACTGGACGGTGAACAACTACTACGGGACTTCGGGTGTCGCCTTCCTGGAAAAAAAAGTTTTCACTACATTAAGGACGCCATACAGTATGAGAAAAAATACCTCAGCTGACAAGGTTCTGTCAGGAATGTACCATTAAAAGACATTGAGTAATTGCACAGTTGGCATTTTTCTCGCATCAGATTTTTGAACACGTTAAATTCAGCTTTGGCATCCCCAACTTAGTATCGTACCACTTCAGCAAAAACAATGCCAACAATTTTCATTATTGAGCTGGTGAGTGTTTGTTTATTAGTTCTTGGTGTTGTATTCGCACAGTGAAGAGTAGTTGTGTTTGCATTGTGAAGAAATATGAGAAGTGAAGAAGCTATTCTATTAGCAACTACCGACCTATTGCCATTCTTTCATCTAAACAGTAAAATCATAGATAAGTGTATTGAAAAACGATTATCTAAATATCTAAATAAGTTTCGTATTTCATCCACTCAACAATTTGGTTTCGTGCAGGCTATTCAACAGATTTCGCACTACTCTCCTTTACCGATTATATTAAACACGCGCTTGACTCTGGATGTTTTGCAGGAGCACTGTTGATTGACCTCTCTAAGGCATTTGACTCCATAGTTCATAACATACTATTAGGTAAACTCAACTCAATAGGTGTCGTCGGTAGTGCGCAGGAGCTGATTAATAGCTACTTATCTAATAGACAGCAAGCTGTTTGTGTCTCTAACATCCTCTCCACTTTTAAATCTATTGACAAAGGTTTCCCGCAAGGATCCATACTGGGCCCGCTTTTATTCTTAATCTATAATAATGATCTAACCTCGGTTATAACACACAGTCAACCTTTCTTGTACGCAGATGATACAACTATAGTTACTAAAGACAAGTCTATTGTTGCGCTAACTAATAAATTGTCCTCTGACTTCTATAACATTCAGAACTGGTGCACAGCTAATGGTTTAACTATTAATACCAATAAAACACAGTTCATTGTCTTCCATTCTAGTCATAACCCTCCTTCACCTACACCCGCTATTACTATCAACGGCCACAGACATCTTAGTACTACTAAGTGCACATTCTTGGGAGTAGTTCTAGACGCTCATCTCAAGTACCATCATCACATTTCACTTATAAGACAGAGGATTGCTCATGGTATCAGAACACTAATAAAAGCACGACCATTCTTCAATTTGCAGACTTTGCTTAAACTGTACTACGCCTTCATCCACAGTCATATCACGTACTGTATCACGTCATGGGCGAATACCTATCCATCTCATATCCTTCCACTCCAACGTCTCCAAAACCAAGCCATTCGCATTTTAACATTCAGTTCACCGATCTCCTGCGCATCCCCACTTTTTCAGCAACATAATGTACTAACAGTGTGTAATTCATTTAAAAATAAATTGGGGATTCTTGTATTTAAGTGTCCTAATGGTACCATAACAGTCACAGTTTTAGAGAAATTTCAATTGTTAAACTCTAATCCTACCAGGTTTGCCTCAAACAACAACTTTTTACTACCACATGCACGCACTAACTACGGCAAGCATACTACCATATTTGCAGCTATCCAATTTTGGAATTCAGTACCACTAAGCCCTAAACAATTGTCATTAGCTGCTTTTAAAAAAGAACTTATACATCTCATCTCGCAATTATAACTCATCTTCATTTATATATCGGCGTTCTCTTACATTTACAGCTATTACTGTGTGCGTTATTTTCCCATTTATTACCCATGCACATTGGAGTTCTTTTAATAGCTGTATATCATTATTAACGTCATTTCGTTCCCGATTCTACTGCTATTTTTATTGTATGTTTTGTTGTTTTCATAGTTATGCACAATTACTGAAGATTGTTTTGTTACCAGTTTTACTGGTATGTTTTATTGCATGTTTGCGTTGTTTTTGTTAATATCAATAATTACTTAATCGCTTTTTTGTTGCCATTTTGTTGTACTTATCAACATGTCATTTTCTAACAGGAGGTCCCCTTTCAGCCTTGTGCTATGGGACCTCCTTCTGTATATTCTACCTCAATGCGAGTATATTTTTTGCGACAAATAAAAATATATTCTTCTCAATGCCTCACGTGTGTAGTTCGTATATGCGTCCGCACAAATGCGCTGCAACGCGTTCCCCTCGCCTCAGGTGTTAGAGTGGTGCCATGAAAAGAACGCAACCGCTGCACATTACGTCTCGCACCCCTCGCACACTTCACTCGCAATTTCTCACTGACGCCACTCTCTCCCTTTCTCGCAGCACACTTTTCGCAGCACCTGTATTTGCCGGCTCCTCCACCCGCTCGCAACACACTTCATTGTCGCTTCACTTTGTTTATTGCCTGCAACGCTCGACCGTCGACTGGAAAAACTCTCTTAACTTGTTTCTCTGCGAATAAATATACACGAAACTTCACCCGCCTCTTGTGTTTTTTTGCGATTCAAACAATGATTGATATATAGAGATTAACGTCCTAAAACCACCATATGTTTATGAGAGACGCCGTAGTGGAGGGTTTCGGAAATTTCAACCACCTGGGTTTCTTTAGCGTGCACCCAAATCTGTGCACACGGGCCACGAACATTTCCACCTCCATGCAGCCGCCCAAGCCGGGATTCGATCCCATGACCAGCGGGTCAGGAGCAAGTACTTTAGCCACTAGACCACTGCGACGGGAGCGATTCAAACAAACGCGTCCTCGAGAAATGGTACAGCGAGTTTCGCTCTAAACCGTTCTTCTAGCGCCCACATCAACGTCTGTTTCAACCGGGTGAACACACTGCACAGCGCTGCTGCTTCGCATACTATCAGATTTCCCTTTGGGGAGATGATCTACATTGTGCTTTTGGTATATATGTCAGTTCTAATTCATGTTCTGCTTGAAAAAAATAAAAACCGGTACTCAAGATTCTCGTTTACTGATTCGGTTATGAATACATGAGTGATTTCTCTTGTAGAGCCACTAAATATATCACTAGCATGTGAATGGCAATGAATTTTCTGTGTCTGCACCATGCAACTGAGCTAAGTTCCAAACTAGGTAAAGCTACATTCATGCCGACAAAGCATGCTCACTGGGGCCTTCTGCCAGGCTATTGTTTCTATGACTGGTTCTAAAAAGGCAGCAGTCAGAGACCTGCCTACACCAAGACGGTGTTTACTAAAACAGGAAACAAACATAGAGATGAAGAAGTTTGCCTCAGGAGCCAAAAAAACTCTTGCTTCTCGTTATTGATCTCCCGCCGATAAAGTTCTTAGCTTGCAGCCTCCAAGTAGTAAATGTTTTACACACGTACCTCTCCGTAATTTCTTGCCCTTCGTCTTTCTTAAAAGACAAAGACAGACGTGGTCATCTGCGTTTGCAAATATTTCTTCTTCCACCAAATCCCACCGCAGCTGTAACTCAGAAGTGTGGCAGTTTGGGCTACTTGATAATGCTTGACGACGGTTAGAGCGCGAGTACATAACGACGAAAAACAGACTAGAACAAGACGAGTAGTCAACTTCCAACTAAGTTTATTGCGAGGGGCGCAAAACCATACAGAGAAGACAATAAACCATGTGAGGAAAACCATGAGACAGAATGAGCAATGGATGAGTAAGGGAAAAAACAAAAGCAAAGTAAAAAGCAAAAAATGGCCCTGAATCTGCATGTTACACTGCATATGTCAGCGGAAGAATATAGTCTTGCGTCTGGAGAGAGTGAACAAAAAGTTTGTTTGATGTTCCGCGCAAGAAAATTGGTGAACGGTATTCTAGAGGTGCTGCGTTAGTGCCTCGAGCTCGTAGTGGAGGCGAGCGAGCGCGTTGAGGCATATTAGACACGAGCGCCATCTGGCAGTTGAAATACGAAGGAAGGCGAGCACGCCCGCGGAGACAGATGCGCGCTTGTCTCGGAGGTGACAAGGTGTAGAACGCAAAGCGATGGGCACATGCCGCCACCGTGTTGTCCTAACAAAGCTTAGGAATCACTTACTTTTTTTAGCATCGCGTTGCGCTATCAGAGCAGAGTGATAAACACCACGGTCCTTAGAATTACTTGTGTGGGTCTTCTCTAGTATAAAGGTACTGTTATGGCGTTTATTAGCCGGCACACACCGAGTCTATACAATGGCGACAGTAACGGCCAAGCACGGACTCCCAGCGCGAGCGGCGTTCTTTTTGGGCAGACCCACTAGAAAGCACTTGAGAGTTCGACCCATTTCAGTGTTCGGCGGCTTCTCTACAATTATCCCGGGGTAGAAGAGGGAGCCGCCTGGCGACCTAACAGCTTGTCATTACGAGTGGGTCATAGTAAGCCTTCAGGCGCTCCACGTTGACTATGTCGCGCCCGCGGCGGCGCATGTCCGAAGATTGTTCAATTGGCTCGATAAGATAGTTCACCGGAGATGTGCGCTCGATCACACGGTAGGGACCTTCATATTTCGGGAGTAGTTTGGAAGAAAGGCCAGCTACAGAGGTCGGGATTGAGAGCCATACAAGGGAACCAGAAATGAACGTGGGCTCAGAAGTGGCGGAGCCATCACGAATACTCTTTGCCGCTCTTGCTCATGCGTCGTAAAAGTCTTGGCAAGCTCGCGACACTCTTCAGCAAGCCTGGAGGTCTCGGAAATAGGCGTACACTCAGATGGATCTGGCGTGTACGGGAGTATCGTGTCGATGGTGTGTGACGGATGCCTTCCGTACAGCAAGAAGAAAGGGGAAAAACCGGTCGTGCTCTGAGGGGCGGTGTTGTAGGCGTAGGTGACGAAGGGCAGTGTAGTATCCCAATTCGTGTGGTTGGCGGCGACGTACATCAACAGCTTGTCACCGAGGGTGCGGTTAAAGTGTTCAGTCAGACCATTCGTCGTGCGGGTGGTAAACAATAGTTTTGCGGTGGACAGAATGGCACTCATTGAGAATGGCGTCGACGACTTCTGACAAGAAGACACGGCCTCCGATCGCTGAGAAGCTCCTGGGTTTGACCGTGGCGCAGTATGAATCGATGCAGTAGGAAGGACGCAACATCACGCGCAGTAGCCGCAGGTAGAGCGGCGGTTTCGGCGTATCGCGGTAAATGATCTACGGTGACGTTGATCCAGCGGTTTCCAGTGGAAGTCAGAGGGAGTGGTTCATACAAATTGATACCTATGTGCCCAAACAGACGATCAGGGCAAGGTAACGGTTGCGGACCGGCTGGTAATATGTGTGCGGACGGTTTGCAGCGTTGGCAAGAGAGACAGGAGAGAACGAATTCCTGGACGTAGTGGTACATCCCGCTCCAGAAGTAGCGTTGTGTAATGCGATGGTAGGTTTTGAATACCCCAGAGTGTGCGCAGTGTGGATCAGAATGGAAGGATTTACATATCTCCGACCGCAGACTGCGGGGTATCACGAGTAGCCACTGCCGGCCATCGGCATCGTAATTGTGTCGGTGTAGGAGGCCGTCACGAATGGCGAAATGGTGAGCTCGACGACGCAAGGCACGCGTGGATAGGCGTTGCGGACGGATCAGAGAGCAAGTCGATCAGTTGGGCGATTCAATTATCTTTTCGCTGTTCGGTAGCGATGATGTCAACATCAATGGCAGAAACAGCAACCGAGGATACTGAGCAGAGCACGTCAGCATCAGGCAGAGGGGAGCGCGAGAGGGCGTCGGCGTCAGCATGCTGGCGTCCGTTGCGGTAGAGCACGCGGATTTCGTAGTCTTGTGAGTGAACAGCCCAACGGGTGAGGCGGCCTGAGGGATCCTTCAATGATGACAGCCAGCATAGTGCATGATGGTCGGTGACGACATCGAATGGGCGACCATACAGATAAGGTCGAAACTTTGTAAGAGCCAGACAATCGCCAGGCACTCTTTTTCCGTGACCGTGTAGTTTGTCTCGGCTCTCGTGAGCGTACGGCTTGCATATGCCACGACATAATCAGGGAACCCGGGTTCACGCTGCGGCAGGACAGTGCCAAAGCCTACACCACTGGCGTCCGTGTGCACCTCCGTTGGCGCCGTAGGGTCGTAGTGGCGGAGAATGGGAGGAGACGTCAACAAATGGTGGAGCTTTAAGAACGCGTTGTCGTACTCAGACGAGCACGAATTGAGGAGCCCGTTACTTCCAAGGAGCTTCGTCAGTGGTGGTATAATCGTGGCAAAGTTTCGTATGAAGCGTCGGAAGTATGAGCACAGACCCACGAAACTACGCAGTTCTTTGACGGACGCAGGTGTTGGGAATTCGGCCACGGCCCAAAGCTTGGCTGGGTCAGGAAGAATGCCATCCTTGGACACGACGTACCCTAGGATGGTGATTTGGCGTGCTGCAAAGCTGGCACTTCTTCAGATTTAGTATCAAGCCATCATTGCTCACACGTGCGAAAACTTCTTTTAGACGATGGAGATGCGTGGAGAAATCTGGAGTGAAGACAACAACGTCATCGAGGTCACACAAGCACGTGTGCCATTTCAAGTTGCGCAGAATGGTGTCCATCATGCGCTCAAATGACGCAGGTGCATTACACAGACCAAACGGCATGACGTTGAATTCGTACAAGCCATCGGGTGTGAAGAAGGCAGTCTTCGGTCGAGCGTCATCAGCCAGGGGTACTTGCCAGTATTCCGAGCGCAGATCGAGAGAAGAAAGAAAATTGGGCTCCATGAAGGCTGTCGATTGCGTCGTCGATGCGCGGCAGTGGGTAGACATTCTTGCGAGTGATAATATTGAGCCGTCTGTAGTCCACACAGAACCGCACAGAACCATCTTTCTTCGCAACAAGAACAACAGGAGACGCCTATTGACTGTCCGAGGGCTGAATTCCGTCGCGTCGGAGCATATCGTCAACCTGCTCGTTAATTTCCCGGTGTTCAGCAGGCGACACGTGGTATGACGTTGCCGTAATTGTGGATGGGCACCAGTGTCGATACGATGCGTAACAGTGGACGTTCGACCGAGAGATCTTCGCCCGACATCGAAAGAAGAACGGTATTCTTGCAACAGGTCTAGAAGCTGGGAACGCTGTACTGACGTAAGGTTGTCATCAAGTTATTGGCCAAATACATCAGGAGACTCTGAGTCAGAAGTAGAAACAGCACTGATGGTACGCGAATCGGGACAACGCGAGTCTTCGGGTACGTCCAGGATTCGTGCGTCGTCGACTGGTTCCACTCTGCCGAGACATTCACCTCGGACCAAGGTAACAGTGTACGGGGATGGGTTGGTCACGAAAACAGCGGCGTTGTCCTGGGTGATTTGCACGGTCGCGAAAGGTACTAGCAACCCTTTCCTTCTGGAAGCACGGTCGGATGGCGAAACGAGTGCAATAGTGTCGGAGAGACCGGTGCAGTAGACCGATACACCCATCGTGGAGCTTGGAGGCACTATAGTATCGTCTTTCACGAGAATCTTGCTCAGTGTCGAGGGACCGTCTTCTGGAGTCAAATGCGAGAAGAGCTAGAGTTCAATTTCGGCGGTGGCAGAATGAATGACGGCGTCGTTGCGGGAGAAAAATATCCCATTTCAGGATGACGTCATGAGAGCATGCAGGAATCATGATGAATTGGGCGACATACAGAACGTCCTGGACGACAACGCGAGCTGTGCAGCCTGATGTAGGATGAATACGATGTGAGCTAGCGGTACGAAGGGACAACCCAGAAATCGGCGTCATCACTTTTCGAAGCAAGCGGCAAAGGTTTTTGCTCATAACTGATACTGCAGCTCCAGTGTCAATAAGAGCAGATGCATGAACACCGTCCACAAGCACGTCAATGACATTAGATGGGCGGCCCTGAGGGCTTTCATAATGCAATAGCGTCGCAGTCCTTGCCTCTGGGACTGCGACAACTAGTTTTCCCGCTCACGAGCAGCCGAACTTGGCCACATGGGGGACAGAAACTGACGTCGTGGAGACGGCCACCTTCGAGCAGATGGACCTGGGCGAGACGACAGTGGCACAGACGACATTTCGTCGTTATACGAACGGCTAAGGTGGCCAGCAACAGGAGAAGAAATGGGAGCCGGCTGTAGTCGAGAGCAATAACGGGCTACGTGACCGGCGTAACCGAAAGCAAAGCAGATGGGCCGGTTGTCGGGTGTGCGCCATCGGTTTGCCGGGGTGGGTTCTCGCCCGGAACGGTGGCTGGAAAGGCTGCAAGGTGGGTGGAAAATGAGGCTGAGGGGTTGCGCCAACATACGCAGCCGGCGTACCCGCTGCAAAGGACGGAGGTCGTGCGGCAGCTTCGGCGTAAGTCAGTGGTGCAGGCGCTTGAGAACGACTGGAGGCGGCCTTGCGATTACTTGGGCGTAACTTGGGGACGCAGGGGCCGGAAGTTTTTGTGGGTGGTACGCAGGCATGACCTCCGCTATTTCCTGCTCAATAGCTCGGTGGAAGAGTGGAAGAATAGTAGTTGCCGATTGTTGAACAGCCGGTGAGTGGGCAAAGGGAAGGAGAGAGAACTGGCGAGCGATTTCCTCACGTATGAAGGACTTGAGGTCTGCTAGCAGCGCCACCTGATCACATCTCGCCTCCAAGCCAGCAAGCCCTGCTTCTTGTGGTGTAGAGCGACGGGTCATCGGACGCTGCCGGCGGAGCTCCTCGTAGCACTGGCACAGCTTGATGACCTCAGCTACTGTGCCTGGGTTTTTGGCAAGCAGCATCGTGAAGACATCATCGTCAATGCCCTTCATGACGTTCCGGATCTTGTCTGATTCGGACAAGCTGTCATTGGATTTCTTGCATAAGTCCAAGACATCTTCAATGTAACTGGTGAATGATTAACCAGCCTGCTGAGCGCGTTCGCGTAAGCGCTGCTCGGCTTGCAGCTTGCGAACGTCAGTGCGGCCAAAAACGTTCGTGATAGCAGTCTTGAAATCGGATCAGGTTGCGAACTCGGACGCGTGGTTTGTGTACCACAAACTTGCAACGCCCGCAAGGTAGAACACCAAGTTTGTCAACTTGCTGTCCTCGTCCAATTTGTTGGGGACGCTCAAGCGCTCATAAATGGCGAGCCAGTCCTCCACGTCAGTGCCACCGGCGCCCGTGAAGATGGGTGGATCGCGGATCCTGGGGACACCAGGAGAAGGGTGTGGCATGGGAGGAGGCGTTTGCTGAGAGGCGTCGTGGGACATGGTGAATTGCAGGGTACGTGAGCGTAGTTCCAAAGGCATCGAAGGGGATCGTAGCACTCTCCACCAATTTGTTATGACGTTTATTAGCCGGCACACAGCGAGTCTACACAATGGCGACAGTAACGGCGAAGCACGGACTCTCCGCGCGTGCGGCGTTCTTTTTGGGCAGACCCACTGGAAAGCACTTGAGAGTTCAACCCATTTCAGTGTTCGGCAGCTTCTCTATAGTACACATATAAAACATTGACATGTTGTTATGGTGCCTATGATATGTCAATAATTGCTTTTTATTTGACATTAGCATAAGTATGAACGCTAAATCTTGAGTAATAACGCTGGGTGCGGTGGATGGGGTTGGCCGTTTCGGTGCCGTTTGAGTTATTGGTAAGAGCAAACAAACAGACAAATATACAGACAAAGAGACAGACAGACAGACCAAATTTCTTTCATCAAAGATTCCCAAGAAGGACTATCGTATTTAAAATCTATAAGGAAACCAAACAGAAAAGTAAAAGTAAAAGAGCTATGACTATTTGCGCGCACAGAAACTGAGAAACCTTGGTTCCTTTTCGAACTGAGACAGGAAGGGCTTTCTAATGCAGGTCACTTGTAGGCGTGCCGTCTGCGAGGCCTCGACGATAAGTCGGGTGCGTTCATCCCGGTGCTTATACAGCGTCAATGTGTCCTGGAAAGGGGCATGTAGTTGCACTCAGTGCAGTGCTGAACAAGAAAACCATCTTTACCGTTTCTAACATTGTTAGCGTGTTCTATCAGTTGATCATTCAGACACCGTCTGGTCGTGCAGACATAGAAAGCACCAGAGGAAAGGCGGGTCCTATAGACGACTTGCCGGAAATCTGCCACATACCTGTTCATTTGCTTAACTCTACAATAAGCTGATGACTGCTTTTTCAGGGGGTTTGTCAATTTGGTGAGACAGATAAATTGAGCGGTGCCGAGAACAACAAACGAACTCCTGCACGTTTTCCTATTTTCTTGAGTCTTTGTGATATCTGGGGTTTAAACGGAACAGCAGCTACCATTTCAAGCTCTCTATCCATGTTGCTGGGATCCTGTCTCTGCCTCCACTCTGCCCTATTGGTCCGTAGGATAATCTCAGCGACAGATGCGATAAACGTCTCAGTAAAACTCGAAGCCATAAGCCGGGACACTTGAGCTTTGAAACTTGCAGAGATGTTGTGAAAGCATGACCTGACCAAGACATTCTCAAGGCACGTCCATGCTATGTCTCCCTTTACTAACTCAAAAGGTGTCAAAGATGTCTGAACGATCGACTGCGAAGAACAAGCTAACAATGTTAGAAACGGGCAAAATCGTTTTCTTGCCCAGCACTGCAGAACTGTGTGCCCTTTTTCGAGGACACAGTGCACGCTGTATAAGCATAGGCATGACTGCACCTGAAATATTGTGGAGGCTGTGCAGATGGCATGCAAACAAAAGTAATGCTTTAGCAAGCCCTCCGTGTCTCTGTCTGAAGAGGAACTCAAGTTCCTTGAAGTTTTCGGGGCTAGCAAGTAGTTATAGTGCTTTTACTTTTACTTGACTGTTTTGTTTCCTTTCTCTTTGTATTTGTTTTTTTTCCTTTACTCATGCATCGTTCTTTTTGTAACATGATTTTGTCGCATGGTTTACTGTATCACATACATGTTTTCGTGCTCTGCGATATAAACTCAGTTGGAAGTTAGCTCTCGTCTCCTTCTTGTCTCTTTGCCGTCATTCAGTTCTTGCGCTATAACTATCGTCATCGTTCCACCAGGGCCTTGCAGATTTCTTGTTGACGATCAGTACCACGTCTCCCAGTTTTAGTTCACTACGAAAAAATGTCATGAACGTTCTGAGCTGGTGGCAGCTGTAAAATATATTCCCTGTGCCATCGCTTCCAAAATGCATCGAGCCATGCTCTGTCTAGCCTCCTAGGTTCTTGTAGTTTGTCTTTGATCAAGCTGTGGAGAACACGTAAGAAGCGACTTCGCACGCCACTCTAGCACCCAAGCCGACCCAACACAAAATGTTTCATTATTTAGTGAGCCCCTCGAGCCCATCTAGCTGTGGCGCCACACGAGATCACGGCCAGTCTCTTCCTCATCGCGTGTTCTCACCGATGTAGGTTGAGCTACAGAGCTCCTACACCTAAACAGCAGCAGGGTGTGTGAACAAAATCTTCTCTCCCAGGGATTTCTGCGAATGTAAGTAGTGTCCGCAACGATTAAAACGCAGACAAGTGGAGCTAGATGCAGTTATGCGAGTGTGGAAGCCATCTCACAGTAGTTGGCTTCGGGTGCTCCAGTTCGATGGTGCAGGGTTGCCAGGAACATTCATGACATACGGTGACTCGTGTTTCTTCAGCACCAGAAAGGCCCGATGTAGTGTGGTTAGACAGCAAGTTGATTCGGTTCAAAGCACACAAAAACGTGGGTCGGATTGGTGAGCTCAGATGTAGTGCATGGTGCACATCCCAAAAGAGGAGGAGTCGGACAAGTTTCAGGATCTCGAAAAATGTTGAGAGGGAGGTAGATATAATCATGAGAAGACAGCGCTGTCGAAGATGGTTCTGAACAGAATGTGCTAGGAATACGGAGCGCAGTATCATAGACGAACTCCCCCATCAAACAAATGCAGGAAATTGTGCAAGAGGACAATGTCGAATTGATCGCTTCGTTACTCACTATCTTGGCAGGGCTGCTAAAGCGTGCAACCAACGTTTTTTTTTAATGAATGAATGATCTTCATTGCACTCATATCTTATAAAAAATAGGCGCAAACTGTATGGTCCCATAGCCAAAGGCTAGTGTGGGTCCCATTGAAAGTATACATAAGTGAAACTGTAATTATTCTACTTAAAAATAAACAGAAGTAAACAATTCAAATTTGGTATACAAGAAGTATTGTTTATCTGCTAACATCACATGAATTCGATTGAACATAGAAAAAAGGGGAAAGTACATAACTTGTAGTCAACACAAATATTTGGCGATTAGTGGCGTACAGAACTTAAGAATGATACTTGTACTTGCAAGTATCAATAGTAGTTCTCTTATATGGCTTAATATAGAGAACAAGGGTATTGAAAGATCTTTCAAAGAAAACATCTTTCAAAGAATACACTTAAACACATAAAGGGCAATATATATATATAATGAAAAATTACAACCTAAAGTATCAGTCAACTCAAGCAGAGAAAATTGCTTCAAAGTAGTATTTTTTCAATGATCTGGAAAAGTTCTGGGTATTATTTATATAACGCGGTATGCCATTCCAAATTTTCACTCCGGTATATTGTAGTAGACGTTTGCTATAGGCGTTTTTTATGGGAGTATATTGAAGTTGTTAAAAGTTTGGTTCCTCGTTTGGCGTCGGGGAATACACAGTAGTGAAACTGGGAATGGTTCATTGTTCCTAACGACACTGTTTATACATGTAGCTAATTTTAGTTCCTGCAAAAAATAAATTGGTAAGTTCTTTAACCTAGAAAAAAGTGGTTTGTTATATTCGTAGTAAGGGGAGAAAGTAATCGTACGTATAGCCCGTTTTTGCAGCCGTCGTATTGGCTCAGGATAAGAGTCATACGTCGAACCCCAGGACTCTACACAGTACAGAAGGTGGAAGTTAGCTAAAGCAAAATACAAAGTGCGCAAAATTATAGCGTCAAAATATTCACGTGCTTCCAAAAGGACGTAACAACTCGGAGCTTGCTTCGAGCTGACTGCTTCTATTTGACTCTGCCAATTTAAACAGCTGTCCAGAACAACAGCTAGGTAAGTAAAAGAATCAGTACATTCCAGGGAGCAATCATTGATGTAGAGTTGTATATCATGTGGAGTAGGATTAGTACGGGAGTAGAATAACATATATTTTATTTTTTGGCAGTGCTGGTAAGCTTGTTAGCTGTAAACCAATCGGCAAGCTTAGCTAGTTCAGTATTCATCTGTTCTTCCATGTCTGACAGATTTTTGCCGGTAATAATTAGGGCAGTGTCGTCAGCATACATAAGCATCTCGGCAGTTGTTATTACTAGAGGCAAGTCATTTATGTATAGTAAGTAAAGTAACGGACCTAATACGGAACCTTGTGGCACACCTGTTTGAATGGACTGGAGAGAAGAAGGAATGTTACTGATAACTACCACCTGTTGTCGACCTTGAAGGTAACTCTCCTAAAAATTCGACATGGTGTTGCGAAAACCATATCTACGTAGTTTGTAAAGTAAGATGTCATGGTCTACTGTGTCGAACGCTTTTCTGAGGTCCAGAAAACCCACTGCGGCGAATTTGTTATCTTGGAGGGCAGTATTTAAAACTTTTCTTTTATTTTATTTATTTATACAATACTGCAGACCAATTAATTGGTCCAAGCAGGACATTTAATGGTCCAAGCAGGACTATTTGGTAACGAAGCTATTTGGTAAGGACGTTAGTTCATACAACGTTTTGTTAGGAATAGGCAGCATTTTGGCTAGCGAAGGACCAACATTTGTAAAAAAAGTATTAAAGTCGTTGGCAGTGTCCTCAATGACATTGTCGGGTAACGTTTTTTCAGCACGACGTATGCTGAGAAATTGTGCTGTTACAGTTGCTGCAGTGCTGTCAGGAAGTGGAGTCACTTCTATCTAATGCGTAATTCTGTCAACTTGGCTTAGGTTTAGCACTGCTGTACTTGTAGAGCGCATTTGACGGAAGCCATGTTGTTGCGGACATAACACATGATATTTGTTCAAAAAAGAAAGCATCCGTTTTGAAATTATTTTTTCGAGGGTATTGTTAAGTACACTTAGTACAGAGATTGGGCGGTAGCAAGAAAGATCGCACCTATCTCCCTCTTTGTAAATAGGGGTGACTTTGGCTATCTTGAGTATTGATGAGTATTGACCGGCATATATTGAGTGGTTGAATAGGTTACATAATACTTCTCCAATTGAATCAATGTTCTCTTTTATAACGCGCGCTGGAATCTCGTCATGACCCGGCGCTTTGCTAATTACTAGTTTACTCACAATAAGCAGAATTTCTTTAATCTCTATGTATTTTATAACGAAGCTATTTGGTAAGGACGTTAGTTCATACAACGTTTTGTTAGGAATAGGCAGCATTTTGGCTAGCGAAGGACCAACAATTGTAAAATAAGTATTAAAGTCGTTGACAGTGTCCTCAGTGACATTGTCGGGTAACGTTTTTTCAGCACGACGTATGCTGAGAAATTGTGCTGTTACAGTTGCTGCAGTGCTGTCAGGAAGTGGAGTCACTTCTATCGAATGCATAATTCTGTTGACAGCTGTGAGCAGGTAGTGAAATTCATCATATGATGGGAGTGGCCACTCTATGCTAATATGGACCACATCAAAACGATGGTGTGGCTGGAGAAAATGGCATGTTGAGGGAATAAGGCTAGGTGTGCACTTTGGCAAGGTTTGGTTTGGATTTGGTTTGGTTTGCTTTATTCAAGGCAAAATTGAAAAAGATTGCCTTGGGAGACACCATTAGAGGCTAAGTAAAAGCCTGACTTGGTCGTGCCACCCTGGCAGCAAAGCAGAAACATACCGCTAAGTACAGTGCGCCGAAAATTACAACATCACGTGTTATCTTACACGGGTACCATAGTCGAACAGTAACTGTCAGAAGTGTGAATAAAAGAATAGAAATATAAACAGTCCTTATTCTAGTGGTGGCAAATACAAACAAATGCATGTTTTCTATCAAATAAATCAACAAGAGACATCTTGACTAGGACATCGAGTTGCTCTACAAGACAAATTAGAGTATAATAACCAACAGGCAAAGGGACAATCATGAACGAGGTGCAACGAATACAAAAACATCATTAACTACAAATTTCAAAAATTAACAAAAGCATCGCTTTCATCCACTATGAACTCTTCCGTTTTTTTTAAATGAACTAGCTGAAGTTCTGTCTTCCAGTAAATGTAATACAGTTGGGTATTTGTTTAGAATGTAAGGAATTTGTGACGCTAATCGTTGGTCACCGTAGTTCGTGCGTGATCTATATTTGTATATTAGGCTCTTTCTCAACTCGTATGGTGTTTGTTTCACACAGTATGTGTCAAAGAAGAGTGATGTATTTAGTTTATACTGGTGTACTATCTCTAGACATAGCTTATTTCTGTATAACAGTTTTATAGGCAATACCTTGCATATTTTAAAATATGGTCGAGACACTTTCGTAAAGGGGAGTGTTAGATATAGCACCTCTAGCCCGCTTTTGTAATATCAACAGAGAATTAAGGTTTGTGGTGGTCGTTCTTAGCCACACCAAGGAGCAATATGTTAGTCGTGAATGTACTAGTGCGTAGTAAATTTGCAGCTTGTCATTTGATGGGACGTAGTATCTCAGTCTACTTAAAATGCCGATTCTCCTGGAAAGATCTTTTTTTTATCGCGTCAATGTGAGGAGAACAAGAAAGTTGTTCTTAGAATAGAACTTCTAGAAATTTTATTGTTGTTGTGCGCTGAATCTCAGTGCTCTGGGAGTAAATTGGAGTGCATGGTATATGAACTACTCCTTTAGGCTTGAAAAACATGCACTTTGTTTTAGCAATAATCAATTGAAGTTTATTTGCGTTTAACCATAAATTGAGTTTCTGCATCCAAACGTTAGCTTCTTTATAAAGTTCACATACGTTTGAAACTGCGAAAAATACGTTTGTGTCATCAGCGTACAATATTATTTTCTTGTGTCCCTCGATACTTACGATATCATTAATAAAGAGCAGGAATAGGATAGGTCCAAGAATTGATCCCTGGGGGACACCATACTTAATGTGTTCAACTTGAGAGTGTGTATAATTTACAACAGTATAATGTTTTCTAGACGAGAGAGAACTTTGTACTAATTGAGCTGTGGTACGGTAGTTTTCGTAAAAGTAGATCGTGTTGTATACTGTCGAATGCCTTTCTAACAGCCAGAAATATTCCTAGTGTAAAGATTATTCTTTGATGCTGAGTAGAACCGACTCAGCAGACTTGTTTTTGTGAAATCCATACTGGTCTTTCGCTATTATATTGTTTGCGTTTAGAAAGCCCGTAATCTTCTGATATATAACTCGTTCCGCCATTTTCGCGAACACAGAGAGTACAGATATAGGCCTGTAATTGTTAAGCTCATCGAAAGACCCACCTTTATGGACGGCAGTTACTTTCGCAAGTTTCATTTGATCGGGAAAAACACCTGAAGATAGCATCAGGTTATAAATGTGCGTTAGTGGTGTAGCGATAATGTGACTTATAGACTTTAAAGGCTCTGGCTTAATGTCGTCTGGACCGCAAGCACAGTTATCCTTTAATGACGTGATTAGCTTTACCGCTTCTTGTTGATTAGTAGGAAACAGGAATACCCTAGACGGATAATTTGATGCTATATAGTTCTCGCAACACGTTTCCGTGCTGTCTGTTGTAAACTCACCAACTGTTAAAAAGTATTTGTTAAAGGTGTCAGCGATTTCTAATTTACTCATGCCCAGTTTTTCAAATTTTATTCGTGTGGATATCTCCTTTTTGTTAAGGAGCTCATTTATTGTGTCCCACAGCAGGCACGCGTCTCCTGAATGAGTGGTAAATTTACTAATGTAGTATTCCATCTTGGCTATCTTCAAATCTTTGTTCAGTGTATAATGAAGGAATGATGATAACAAAAGGAAACAGCAAGCATCATCGCAGAGTAAGGCACCACGAGATCGGCGCTCGAGCTCCTCCATCTTCCTCGTCCTGTCGCTATCTCCAATCTCCGACCTGCCCATTTGGTTCGCCCAATAAACCTCGTTACATTTGGTGGATCGTGCTGGGTAACCACATCGCCTACAACCTGGAACTCCGATCTCGCACCCTGCCGTCGACCATGCAAGTTGACGCTGCCCAACAAACAATACCTCTCGCGGCCACTACTTGCCCCGGCCCGGTTCATCAGCGAGACCCCCCGATCTTTGCCGGCACCGAAGACCAGGACGTCGAGGACTGGCTGTCGTCATACGAGAAAGTCAGTGGACCCAACAGGTGGGATGACGCTGCTAAGCTAGGCACTGTCAATTTTTATCTCACTGACGTGGCCAAGCTGTGGTATACGAACCACGAAACCGAGTTCGCGAATTGGTCCGCCTTCAAGGAGGCAATACGTGCCGTTTTTGGTCGTCCTGCCTTACGGAAGCTACGCGCCGAACAACGTCTGCGCACACGGGCACAGGAGCGAGGTGAAACTTTCACATCATATATAGAAGATGTGATTGATCTCTGCCGGCGCGTCGATGCTTCCATGAGCGAGAGTGCGAAGATACAGCACATTATGAAGGGCGTCGACGATGACGTTTTCCAGATGCTTCTCGCGAAGTCTCCAAGCACTGTGGCAGAAGTAGTGACTTTGTGCCAAAGCTATGATGAATTGCGGAGGCAACGAGCTCAGACGCGACGCTCATTCCAGACAATCCAACCAGTGACCGCACTGGACGCTATGGCTGACCAGGCAAACCTTCTCGCACAAATGAAAGACTTCGTGCGAGAGGAAGTGGCTCGGCAGCTTTCTCTGCTGCCTTTTGCTCAACGCCAGGAGCTCTCGCACCAACAGCCACTGCGACACCCACCACCATTGGCTCCCATGCTCCGACATGTGGTCCAGGAGCAGATTTCCGAGGCTATGCCGATGCCCTTGCAGCAGCCCACCGTCACCGCGCCTCTTACTTACGCTGAGGCACTAAAGCGGCAGCAGCGACACCACCCCCCGTCGTTCCAGGGACTGCCGTATACCTGAGCCCCGACTCAGCCGTCCACCGCCTGGGTTCCTCCCATTGCCACCACAGCCTCGACACACCCGTCTGCCGCATGGACTGGTCCCCTCGTCGCCAATACTTGGAGAACGCGCGATAACCGGCCCATCTGTTTTGCGTGCGGCGGCCCTGGCCATATCGCCCGTTACTGCCGTCGTCGCGTGCCGGGATACACAGACGCCCGGACACAGAACAGCTTCATGGACCTTTCTCCATCCCGTCTGGAAAATTCTGACCCTCAGTCAAGCTCGTCTTCACGGGAATGTCCGCGTACTATGTCTGGTCGCTCACCTTCACCCCGTCGTCGCTCCCTGTCACCAATGCGTCGTCGGTCAGCTCCTGAACACGAGGGAAACTAACCGCCGCAGTTCAGGAGGCAAGAACTGCGCTGTCGAAATGCTCAAGTCCTCGGACATTGCCGTCGAATATTGTCGAAGTTTTTGTAGAAGGTACTCGAGCATATGCTCTAGTGGATACTGGTGCTGCCATTTCCGCGGTAGACGCTAAACTTTGCCGCAAGCTCCGTAAAGTGACGACGCCTCTTAACATGATGTTCTTGCAAAGAGCGAATGGGGACCCGGTTCAGCCTGTAGCCGCCTGTACTGTCCGACTGATGATCGCGAATGACCACTACACTGTTGAGTTTATTGTCCTGTCGTCATGCTCACACGACATCATACTTGGATGGGATTTTTTATCGCGTAACCATGCCGTTATTGATTGTGCAAGATCAGAGCTTGAACTTTTTCCGTTTTACGAACAACCAACCAGCCACATTCAGCCCGCCGTACACAAAATCGTCGTCAAAGAAGGCGCTGAAATTCCTCCGACAGCAGCTGTGTTGCTCCCCGTGTTCTGTGACGGCATTAGGAACGAAGCTGCATTCTTTGAGCCATCAAGCCTCTTCCTTAGTCGAAGATCACTTCTTCTGCCTTATTCAACCCTCTCTATTTCTGAAGGAAACAGTGCTCTTTGCCTCATCAATCCCCTTCCGTATCCCGTTGAACTGTTTCAAGGTAAATCTCTTGGACACGTGCATGCCATTGATAAGAACAAATTTTTACCATGCCGCCAGATTATTCCGGTGACTACGACGCCATAAGTGCCCTCAACCCTTCCAATATACCACCTTGCGAGCTTTTCGATTCATCGATTGCCGACGGAATATCGCAATCTGAACGCTCTGAGCTCCTTCAGCTGCTCTACCAGTTTCGTGAATCCTTTGACGTTGCTCAACCTACCCTTGGCCGAACTCCCAGTTTTTCCACCGCATCGACACAGGTTCCAACGCGCCAGTACGACAGCGACCATACCGTGTTTCCGCCACAGAACGTCAGGTTATCACCGAACACGTTGACGATATGCTCAAGCGCGACGTTATCCGACCTTCCCAAAGTCCATGGGCATCACCTGTCGTTCTTGTTAAGAAGAAGGATGGTGCAATTCGCTTCTGCGTTGATTACAGGCGCTTAAATAAGATCACTCGCAAAGACGTATACCCTTTGCCCAGGATTGATGACGCCCTTGATTGCTTACAAGGTGCCGAGTTTTTTTCGTCGTTAGATTTGCGTTCGGGGTATTGGCAGGTGCCCTTAGCAGATGGTGATCGTCCAAAAACAGCATTCGTGACACCGGACGGGCTATATGAGTTCAATGTCATGCCCTTCGGCCTCTGCAATGCGCCGGCCACATTCGAGCGCATGATGGACTCGGTTCTGCGGGGTTTGAAATGGAACATATGCCTCTGCTACCTCGACGATATCGTCGTCTTTGCACCCGATTTCGCAACACACCTTGTACCCCTGAAACATGTCCTCACGTGTCTGAAGAATGCGCAGCTCCAACTGAATCTAAAGAAATGCCACTTCGCTGCTCGGACGCTCACCATTCTCGGTCACGTCGTGTCAAAGGATGGTGTTCTTCCCGACCCGGCTAAACTACGCGCTGTTGCTGAATTCCCCAAACCAACGACTGTAAAACAGTTACGCAGCTTCGTAGGATTGTGCTCCTACTTTCACGGTTTGTGCGCAACTTTGCCTCCATAATTGCCCCTTTGACCCAACTTTTAAGCAGTGCCAACGACATCTCATCATGGTCTTCCGAATGTGATCACGCATTTACCACTATTCGCCGTCTCCTGACATCACCGCCTATATTGCGCCACTATAATCCCACGGCTGCCACTGAAATCCATACAGACGCCAGCGGTGTCGGTCTCGGTGCAGTTCTCGCTCAACGCAAGCCTGGATCCCCTGAGTATGTCGTCGCCTACGCCAGCAGAACGCTCAACAAGGCTGAGGTAAACTACAGTGTTACCGAAAAAGAGTGCTTAGCCATACTTTGGGCAATTGTGAAATTTCGCCCATACTTATATGGCCGCACCTTTGCTGTAGTTACAGACCATCATGCCTTATGTTGGTTGTCGTCGCTGAAGGATCCATCAGGTCGCCTTGCTCGTTGGGCTCTGCGACTTCAAGAGTATGACATCCGCGTCGTGTACCGTTCCGGCCGCCAACATGCTGATGCTGATGCGCTCTCGCGATCACCACTGTCGACTGAGGCTGCCTCTATATCTTCTATGGAACACGCGCTGTCCGCTCTTGACATCAACACAATGACCTCTGCACAGCGCGACGATCCATGGATAACTTCGCTTCTGGACGCCTTATCTGGGGTACCGACACTTCCCATCACTCGAGCAATGCGACGCCAGGCTTCGCACTTCACCATTCGAGGTGGCCTCTTGTACCGGCGCAATTACTCACCAGACGGCAGGAAGTGGCTGCTCGTTATTCCCCGAAAGCTGCGCTCTACAATCTGTGCATCATTTCACTCCGACCCGCAATGCGCTCACGCCGGTGTCTTCAAGACCTACGAGCGTTTAAGGAAGCGGTACTACTGGCGTGGGATGTTTACTTTTGTTCGACAGTTTATTCGCGGCTGCCACGAGTGTCAGCGACGAAAACAGCCACCGAATGCAGGAGCAGCTCCACTACAGCCGCTTGCGTGCCCTGACCGCCCATTCGATCGCGTGGGAATCGACCTTTATGGACCACTGCCATTGACCACAGCAGGTAACCGGTGGGCTATCATTGCTGTAGATCACCTGACACGGTACGCCGAAACCGCTGCTCTTCCTACGGCGACCACTCAGGACGTCGCATCTTTCATCCTCCATCGGTTTGTGTTGCGTCACGGCCCTCCTCGCGAGCTCCTCAGTGACCGGGGCCGTGTATTTCTATCCGACGTAATCCAAGCACTTCTCCGTCAGTGCCATATTGTACACCGGATGAGTACTGCTTACCACCCTCAGACGAATGGCCTGACTGAGCGGTTTAATCGGACCCTGGGTGACATGCTCGCGACGCATGTGGCATCTGATCAAACGAACTGGGACCTGGTTCTTCCGTTTGCGACCTACGCGTACAACGCTGCTACCCAAGTCACCACCGGCTTTTCTCCATTCTACCTTCTATACGGACGTCAACCATCGCACACAATTGACACTTTGCTGCCATACGCACCAGATGTATCTGAGTGCACGACCGTGTCTGAAGCCGCCCGTCACGCCGAAGAATGCCGCCAACTAGCGAAGCAGTTTACTACGGCTGACCAGCAACGCCAGAAAAAGGCCCGCGATGACGACCACCCTCATGCCGCCAAGTTCGTCCCTGGAACCCTTGTATGGCTGTATGTAGCACCCTGTGCACCTGGTTTGTCTACCAAGCTACTTTCAAATTACCATGGCCCATACCGCGTGGTAGAGCGCACATCGCCCGTGAATTACGCCATCGAACCGCTTACGCCACCCGGTGACCATCGTCGGCGTGGACACGATATTGTTCACGTGGACCACTTGAAGCCGTACTTCGACCCGCTCGTTCCTACTTGTTAGATCGCCAGGATGGCTTGATCTTTCTCGACGGGGGCAATTATAATGAAGGAATGATGATAACAAAAGGAAACAGCAAGCATCATCGCAGAGTAAGGCACCACGAGATCGGCGCTCGAGCTCCTCCATCTTCCTCGTCCTGTCGCTATCTCCAATCTCCGACCTGCCCGTTTGGTTCGCCCAATAAACCTCGTTACAAGTGTATTACGAAATTTTTTGAAATTACGTAAATAGTTTTCGTCTCTGGAAGATCGAAAAACTTGAAAAAGGTTGTTTTTGACTTTAATTCTGTTGTATAGTTCCACTGCCACCCATGGTTTTCTGCATTTTCTGTGTTTTTTGCAGGGCTTAAGAGGGAAGCATGCGTCATATAAAGGTGTCAAGTGCTTTAAAAATATGTTGTATGATTTATTCGGATCTCTTGCTTCTATATCCGTGCTCCAGTCAATTCCAGAGATAAGGTTCTCAAAAAGTTTAATGTTTCGGCTAAAATAACTCCTAAAGAGCATTTCATCCTTACTTTTGATTACACGATTACCTGGTAGGAAGCAGTATGTTGGAAAATGATCGCTAATGTCGGTTGTAATTGCGCCTGCTTTGACATCAGTAGTATCGAAACTTGTAATACATAGGTCTAACGTTGTTTCTGATGTGGCGGTTATTCTCGTTGGGGTGCCAATTACATTCATACAACCATATGCTTCGATTAGTTCATTTAGGCATACGTAGCTGGGGTTATCTAGTGACACATTGGTGTTAAAGTCACCTACCAAGACAGTCTGTAAGCGAGAATCTAGAGATCTCTCCAGTGATTTCTCAATAAAATTCACAAAGCTTTCTATTGAACCAGTAGGAGGGTGATAAATCACAGTAAATAACAGATTGGAACATTCTAACTATATACATTCATAGCTATCACATATGACCTTAAACTCGGCAACAATTCTATATGGGAGGTTTGTACGGACATACACACAGACACCACCACCACGCTTTCGTTATCGGTATGCAGAAATGCACTCATAACTTTCAATCAAAATACAATCATGATCTGATGACAGCCATGTCTCAGTAAAGGAAATTATATCAAATGCATAATTAGTTTCCGACAAAATTACGCTTATCTCATCAAAATTCTTTCTTAAACTTCTGTCATTTAAATAAAAATTTGAGAGCGCAGAGCCACTTCTTAAGGTTGGAAGATCATGTAGGCATTAGGATGGTGAGTACGACATCTTGAGACTGGATCACCCAAGAAGTACACAACTGTTATCACTCTTCATGATAAACGTATCATGTCCTCGCTTCCCCGAATAACGACTGTTCTTTCGCCATTTGCTCATCTCACTAGCACCTTACCGTTGGCATGCCACACGAATGTAAAACCCGTTTTCCTAGCCCATTCTTTGGTCATAGTGAGCAGTTCTCGCGCCTGTCGAGTCCTGTTCTCACAAATGTATGTGCTACTGTTTTCGCTTTTGAGCTGTCGCCGCTTTGAGAGTCAGTTGTCCCTTGTTTCCCAATTCATGAAGCGCACAATAATGCAACGGGTCTTGCCTGGTTTAGCGCGTAGCCGATGGACGGTTTCAAGATCACTGCGGGCCAGGGAGGGAAGTGATATTTGTTTCGCAATTTCATTCACTTTTGTCACAAGATCCTCACCTTCAGTTTCTTTAATGCCATGTATTTCTGGGTTTATACGTCGGCCACGATATTCTAGCTTGTCTAAATCTTGTGACATCAAAGCCACATCTTTATCTACCTTGCTTTTCTCTAGCTTATCGATTCTCTTCGACAAGTCTTTCGTAGCTGTTTCTTGGGCGTGCAGTCGCTCACTGAATTCATCAAACTTGTTCGACAAAAGCTGCACAGCTGTTTCCATTGATTGGAGCTTGCTTGGTAAAGCCAGGAGTGCATCAATCTTAAGTTCAAGTGAGTGCAGTTGATGCGCTACTATGCTATCAGTTGACACTTTTTCCGCATCAGTCCCAGATTTCTGGCTGCCAGTCTTGCACTTATCGCACTTCCATGTTTTTCCCCCTTTTTTTGCACGCTTCTTCCGAAACGTCTGAGCATGCACCTATGTGAAATGCGAATTTATATTCTGAACAAGCCAGAAGCGGGCGTCCGTCTTCTGGTTCAAGACGACATGAACAATAGCGTAATTGTGACATGTCACTGCAGTTTCACACTACAACTACACACCAACGCTTGGCAGCAGCGGCGGAGAGCAGAAAATTGGCGTAAAAAGATATTCACCAACCTGAAAAATATGGAGCGAAATCTTAGGCATGTGCTCGCTGATCGTGCCACTGCTGCCAAATGATGGTTCACACCCCTCGTAGAAAATTTGTTGGCCGTGTCCGAGTAGCGTCGCTGTGGCAGCCGGTGACGTCAACAGCGCAATCTTTCGTTGTGCCTCTCTTTTCGATGAAAGAATGATGCCAACACGAGTACCGAAGTGCGCCGGCCCGGATCCGCGGTGCTTTCAGTCACAGCGTCTTCTCCTGTTGCGGCTGAAAAATATGGAGCGAAATCTTACGCGTGTGCTCGCTGGTAGTGCCGCTGCTGCCAAATTATGGTTTACACCCCTCGTAGAAAATTCGTTGGCCGTGTCCGAGTAGCGTCGCTGTGGCAGCCGGTGACGTCAACAGCGCAATATTTCATTGTGCCTCTCTTTTCGATGTAAGAATGATGCCAACACGAGTACCGAAGTGCGCCGGCCCGGATCCGTGGTGCTTTCAATCACAGCGTCTTCTCCTGTTTCGGCTGAAAAATATGGAGCGAAATTTGAGGCGTGTGCTCGCAGGTCATGCCGCTGCTGCCAAATACATGTGGTGTGCATACATGTACGCGCTCATGGACATCTGTGTTCCAGCGGGGCCATAGGTAGCGTGAAAAAACAAGTCGTTGCAAGCAGGAACGTAGGAGTGGGCGAGCTGTTGCAGCGAGCCAGGAACCTGCTTGCATAGCGTGATAGGTGCTAAAAGCCTCGGTGTGCGTGTCGAAGTGTCGCAGTCAAACTAAGTGTGCTCAAGCAGGAATTGTCCAGTCGCAGTGTTGTTTTTCATCAGTGCAGTTTTATGAGCTGGGATCATTGGCTAAATGGGTGCTGCGAACGTCTACGCGTCGTGAAGCGCGAACGTTGCCAGTGACACCACGGTGTGCACCCGGCTGAGAGTGTCATCAAGTATGTTCTTGTTCTTACTGACGTGTCGGATACTGGTGAAAAGTAAAAAAAAAGATGATGGAAAGTAAAATAAATGGCGCATTTCTCATGGCGTTTGCGTCAACGGTTCTCTGCAAAGCAGTTATGTCAATGGCATGGCGTTTGTAAAGATTGTAAGTGTGGAACCTTCGACAAAACGACAAAAGTGTTGATGGTGAAGTAAGCTCCAACTCTGAGCCGAACGAGCTGTTTTGACCTCGTTTTGGGCAGAGTTTCTTAAAAAAAAAGAAGCCTTGGGGTTCCCATGAGTTTTTCATACGCTGCTGGAAAACCGCTATCACGACTATGCTAGATGCGTCACTCATTAGAGCGTGAGGTTCCTTAGCGCTCAGATTGAGAGCGTGAACCATGAGATCGTGAGGTTCTTTGAAGTTGAAAGAGCCCGCTGTTATGCAGGTGATGAACCAAGCAGGCCACGGTAGAGACACCAAACCCGCTTTTTGAGACGATTGTGAAGAGGCTGTGGTCAGATATTCGTTGTAGAAGACTACAGACCTGGTGTAAGTGCTCTTCCACGAATTTACTGGCCACCAACAAGTAGTCAATGTAGCCGAAGACGTGTTACTGTGTCGATGAATAGTTGAAATGACTGAGCGGCATTTTGGACACGAAAGAACATTCATAGAATTTCGAAATTGCGAGTGGTGTGGTAAAAGCCGCATTGAATATATCCGACTCGGACACGGGAATTTGGTGGTAGGCGCAGACAAGAACATTGTTGGGAAATATGTGTGCCATGCAGAGTGACAGTAAAATTCAATGTGTTTGGTAACGGGTACTAATTCAGAACTTGCATATTTTTTTAGAACGGTAGTGTTCCCATGGCCTCGATTCACCCCAAGTCTTCCGGACAACGTAGAGTGCAGCTGCCCAGTTTCTGGTGAACAAGTAATAACTGATAATTCCAGCATGTGTGTATATTCCGAACGTGCAATTTTGAGCTTGCCCGAGCAAGTTGACCTAGTAGGAAGGAAGCGGGAGGTCTAGGAAGTAACAATGTGATAACCTTCATCCTGGCACACTGTTTTTTAAATTAGGTTGTGTGCTGATGTCTGCAAATTCCCGTAGTAAGGGCATGACGAGTTCACCGATAACTATAGTGCAATGCTGAACCTTCGGTTTCCGGCGCAGCAATACGTTTTAACGAGAGGTACGCTTTCGCGTCTAGGAATCATGATCACTTCACCTGCATATGAGTCAAAGGTCGGTGAAAAAATAAGAATCGATAATAGCAGAAAGAATGACGGCGACCATGAACAACCAGTGAAACGGTCTTTGTAGTGCCCGATGTAGTATGAGAGACCACTGATGAAATACTGGAATGAGAGCTTCATTCACTTCTTGAAAATACAGCATGAGAGCTGTGGAGTGATCCTTTTGTCTAGCAGGAAGATTCTGAACTGTGCATTCTGCCAATTAGGAAGCGTTTGTCACTAACCGTGTCGTGAAAATTGAATGGGTGACATGCGGTGGGCCCATGACCGCTCCTTGTCACTAGCGCACCGCTGGATGCTCTTCCGACCCGGTGCAAAGGAGGAGGCATATATTTGCGTAGCGCGAAAACAGCGGTGATACCAGCAGGTGTTACACTGCTATGCTTGACAGGAGCACCCGTTGTTGAAGGATGGACAGCGTCAATAAGGTAGGGAATGGAGACGTCGGCGTGAAGGAGGAAGGCTCCTACAAATTTTGTCAACCAGATGCTTTTTCCGTCTATCGGAAAACTCAGTAACAGAAAATGGCTGCAAGGCTGCTTCCGACTGACAAGTTAGTGAAGGGCAGACGGCGTGTGATGCTGGAGCCGGAATTGCAGCTGCAACCACTGGCAGTGAATTGAATATTTCATAACCTTGTCAGCCAATGTAGCCAACTCTGACAAACTATAGACTGAAGCAGTTGCCAGCACCATCAGGACATCGGTCGGCAAGCGCCGAAGGAAATGCTTATGGACGAAGGCTCCTTTTGTAGAGGACCTTAAGTGGACTGAGAAGACCAAGTAATTGACAAAGTAGCTGTCTTGCCCGTTGACTGTTCCGTTCTTCGATTAAGAAAAGCTCTTGCAAACATGTGCGCTCCGACAGAGCCATGCGGTTCAGTATAAGGCCTTGATCATATTGCACGACGTCTCTGGTAGGTCTTGTGCGAGCTACTGCAGAAGATCTAAATTCTTGTCGGTTACGGTCGCCGAAAGCGCGTCCAACACAAGGAATTACTGGCAAGCTTCGTAGTTAATCCTCAAGAATAGTTGAATGAACCATGCCGATGAACCACGCCAGAACTCTGGCAGTCGAATAGTCTTCGAGAAAAATACAGCGGTTCAAGTGGTCTTGGCGTCGGCCGGGCTCTTTGGGGCTTTCTGGCATGCGTTGTGGTTGATTGAAATGGCTCCACAATTTTGATTGGTTTTGCACGTTATAATCAAGGAAATGTTCGTACTTGAACGAAATGTTCGCAGGTCACCAATTTGTTCAAAGCACGACAGAAACGACTCGAGAGGACCTTCCGGCGTTAAAACCAAGCGAGCACTAACTTTCCATTTGTTTTCTGTGTGTCTCAAACGCACTCATTAGTCGCCCCGCATGAAATCTCGCCCCACCACTTCTTCCTTGGCCGTCCGATACCAATGATGTCGATGGTGCTACAGAACTAGGCTCCGCTTCAGCTATCTCGTCGCCAGAATTGAGACTGCCCTTCAGCCTAACATGTAACAAGCCGGTGTAAGCTTTGATTCCTACAGCTGACTAAATACTGTTGTCATTCGATGAGACTTTACTACCGAAGAAACCTCTGTCCACATGGGGTCTAATTCTACATAGCTTACGAAGGCCTTCTTAAAGGCCTTTTGTAGCGTGGTTTTTATGTACAGATCTACCGTTCCGTGAAACCACCTCAGTGATAGTGCGTGTCCGGCTATAAACTTCCATGTAATTTTAATGTGCCTGATGTAATGAATCACACGATATTTAAAGAATTCTTTGATGATTCCGCTGTAGTTGTACAGTGCCGTGAAATAAATGAGTGACCTCAAACACAAGTGATGAAACTGCAATAACTTGCACCAAAATTTTTGTACCTTGCATAGGCAGGGAATAAAATTTACATAACAGTATATAAAACTATAGATATCGTTCTTTCATATCCTACAGAAATATTTAAAATGTCAATTTTAGGCTGCCAAATGCCATGCACCCAGCAATACATTGAATGCTGTGTAACTTTGACTTCCTTCACTGTGGCTACATTGGTGTTCTAGCGCTGCATTTAGCCAATGAAGGGACACCAAATAAGAACGTAAATGAAACAGCTATTTGATGAACTAAATCTTTTCTTTCTGATAAAATAACAAAATATTTTAACTGGTCAACAATTTGAGGTCATGCTGAGCATGCGTACAGTTTTCTTATTCCCGTTCAGTGTCCAATGGTTCTACGACTACCCAATTGGGAGCATACAATACTGCCAAGCCAATTTTGCAATAACTGTCTTTTATGATGTGCTGACTAATTAGTTGCGCTGATGTGCCATTTATCAGTTATACAAATAACATAAATTTATAACCTAAAGGTAACACACCCTCCGCACAGTACACTTTTTGCATTCTTATTCGACTTAGATTTTCCACTGCAGTTCATTTGAATATATTTTAATAAAGAGCTGTCCTAATTTGAATAACAAAAATATTCCTCCAAAAGCCACGTTGCGTGAGGAGCCTGTGTTTCGCGGCGTATTGTGGGTGCTAGCATGATGTACCTTTTAATGACGAATGACAGGAAGGCTTGGAAGCACTAGTACCTGGCACCTTTGTGTAAAAGAAACAACATTATTAAGCAGTGCTTGGTACGATATCTCTGCGACATGCTTTCTTCTGACTGTTTCACCTTCAAACCTCCACCTAAAATTCAATATCAAGTTTGAGCATTCAAGTTTATTACTAACATACTAATCTTTGTTCATAAGGTGACCTAGAAGAGTTCTATCCAGACGATTTTTGGAAACTACAATCATACTGTCAGCGTCATGTTCATAATATTACAACTACTGACTGTCACCCTTAACCATATCTTGTCATTCCTATTTCTCAAGAAAAAATAAAATTTAGTACGAACCTACATATTCCCACTCTGAGAAGACTTATCATTACTCGATCATAACATTACATTCCTGCCAGTCATCCCCGCATAGTAGGAATATTGCCGGAATTTACGCAACAATTCAATCAGTGATTTATTCACAACACCTCAGGAAAAAAACAATCTTGCAAGATCGATTATTTATTTTGTCCGCGATCGGCACCTAAATAACCAGTTTTATTTAACAACATTTATTAGCGGGTACTGTGGCAATTCAGCGGAAGTTTTTCTAAAATTTTTGAGGGTGTTTATTAGAGTTTATGTTTTAGAAAAACTTCAGCGTCTGTCATAGTTTTTCGTAATTTGATATCGTCTATGTACATCACAAGGCCAAGGCTGCAGGACTTAGCATTACATTTCAATAGATACCTGGCCTGGCTGGTGTTTCGGGAAACGATAAACCTGTTTAGGTGCCCAAAATGTACTAAAGTTCTGAAATTTCAAAATAGTTTTTTTACAAAATCTATTGCTGGGAACATCTCGAAAAGACTTACCTACAAATAAAAAGACTACCTTTAGATTTCGCCATGTTAAAAGAACTGCTTTCTCTGTTGTATTGATCGAAAACCTAGCGTGGAACTCTTCCCCTCATCCCTTCGCTACCTATAGACGTTATATCATCGTCTTCAACTGGACCTGGCATACGCGAACACTTACACGTAAAAAACAGGGTGTACCAATAATCCATGTTGTGATAATTGTGGCAGCATAGACACAGTGCCGCACATACTGCTAGAATACCCAGCGTACCGCGATGAGAGGCAGCTGTTCGAACATGAAGTGGACATGACCTGGCATGAACAATAATGGTGCGCAACATTTGAAGCCCGTTGCATGGACCTTTAAAACATCGTTGGGTCCTACTGTCACTGATCAATTACTATTAAATATTGGTTTTGCTGGAAGGCTCTAATATCCTGACATCTCACACAGTGAACCCTTGATATACGTGAGACCCTAATGTAAATAGTTCTATCAGGTTCACGAGACCACAATCTTTTTTTTTCATGTGTTTGTTCTCTCTCTGCTGAAATCTTTCTGTCCTTTTCTCATTCCTCGTACTGAGTATCACGGTAAGAATATGTAGACGCCAGGCAAAATATCTGTTTTCTCTAATAAAGAGGCTCTTTCTCTCTCTGGTTAGTCGGGTAGATTCAGCAATATGGTTGCTGCAATTCATTTGGAGAGAATGGAATGCCTACCTCGAAGATTATTTAGGTGCACGCCGAGGAATCCTAGATCTTTATGGTGCGTATAAATATATATGCATACTTACTCTTCCGTTAGGGCACGTAGACTTTTCCACAAACGTTGCCAGCCATAATGCGGTGAAATAAAGAACATAAAAGTGAAATTTGATGCTCATGTTTAGGCAAAGAGGCTCCACTGAGAAACGCTAATGGATTATAGTTTTGTGAGTCTCGCTAAATAAGGTTAGCAAGCAATACCACGAAACGTCATCGAGGCATATTTTTGTCCTGTGCTGTGTAATGGGCTAGAACGTACTAGCTCAGGCCGACCTTTGGCCTTCCAATGAATTGCCTCTTCATTCTGACTGACTCATGATCATTAGCTTTCTGATCACTTAAGCGGATCGCTCATGACGTAAACTATGGTGTTATATTCTCTCTATTTTGCGCTGAGAATCTTGTCTTCTTTTCTGTGAATACGCGGCTCAAAGCTGCACATATCTTCCGATTTTCATGCATTTTCTCAGATCTGTTTAATCATGTCTTTGAAAATTTTAGTGCCCTAGAGATTAATTATAGGCCTAAATGCGTTGGGAGTAATGTTTTTTCGCAGTTTTGACACAGGGAAGTTTGAAAGATTATAGAATATAATGTGCTCAGGCCATATTTCACACGTATAAAACACTTTCATGAAGCTATCGCAGGCTGTAACGGCTCCTGCATCGTGGATTGCAAATAATCGTTTAAGGAAACAAATGAGACAATTAACTAAATACACTGTTTGTTTTATCCCAACTACTTAAAGAGACAGTGAGAGATCTCGTGTGTTACAAAACTTTTTCTATAGAAAAAGCAGCCATGATATATTAAGAAACATGACGTTTAAATGGAAGGTTCTAGATCACCGATGGCAACACAATACGCCAAACAGACTGCATGAACATCTCAGAACGTTTCAGACAGGATAGGTGGGCACTTCATCATCTTTGGCATGTTAAATTTGGTCTGCAAAGTATCGCTGACGCAGCTGGCGATCATTGGCAAGTATAAATTGAAGGATGATGCAAGATGGCTATGTGAGTATCAGAGTCGAGAAATAAGCAGCGAAATGTTAGAAAAAATAAAAATTTCACTGGCAATGCTGAAATTAGACAGAGAGCTGTCCGAAAAAATTTTCATATACCAGAAAAAGCTCATCTAACACAATAACCTCATAAAGTATGTGATGTTTGGTGATAATAGCTTAGGTGTTTCGATTACGCGGCTTCTGCTTCTCGGCTGTGAGTGGTTCTGTCATTTTGTCACTTTCAAAGCGGAAGGTGGGCGGTTCAGGCATACTCTAGGGTTGTATATAAAAAAATGCCACGCCAAGGCTGAAAATGGTTAAAATAGTACTCACTCAATATTTAGACAGCCAAACTTAATCTCAAATATGCTCAATAGCCGTCAAGCACGCAGAAGTTTTAGTTACGCATTCTCATAGGATTAGAACTCAATAAAGTTCAGCATAGTTAAACCTATTCTGAATGACGCTTAGAAAATTTCCATTGAGCCTCAGTCATGTTACCCTAGCTGAGACATCAGGGCAGGTAATACAACGTGAACCTAAGGGAATAAAAAAATACGTACAACGATTGATACACTATTATCATTATGAGCATGACAACGCACTGCAGGGCAAAAGCTTCCTACATGTTCCGCCAATCAATCCAGCCCTGTTCTTTCGGCTGCTACATTATACCTGAAATTCTCTATCCCATAAAATTACCTGTCTCCCTCACGCGTTTTGTGTTCTCGTGCAATTCCATCAGTTCCCCTGAAAACGTGCAGTAATACTGCTCACAGCACCACGTGCCCGGTCGATGTCGACTTCTTTTTTGCTCACTCACTCTGTTTTCTTTGTGTCTCTCAGTAAGGTTCGCTGACGAAAGAATGAAAAAAACTCCGAATACAACTACAGGGTCCAGTGGCTATCTGACGACGTAGGACTCACAAAGCTACAGACCTTCTGGGTCCTGAGTGACCTTTGATGGGTATATACAACTGGAGCTGTGCCACTACAAGTCAGTTATTTCTGGTGATCTCGACACACACCCAGCGACACATGCCCATCATGTGGACACGCAGCGACACTCGTACACATGCTCTGGGAGTGTAGAACAACTTCTCCCGACTCTACCTCAAGCAAGTGGGAGAGGTCCCTCAGGAGCTCACTGGTCGCCGACCAGCAATGGGCCGTCCAGCAGGCCCACGAAGCGGCCGCCAGGTACTCCCTGTCGGTCCTTACGTGGGAGACGCCCGCTACGCGCTAAGCGCGTCCTACAGGACTGAAATAAAGTTTTTTCATTACATTCGACACAGACATTATCCTCCCATACGCTGCCTTCCAAATATGCCCCTTTAACAATCAACTTATCATTTCATTAACATCTTTTTGCCGATAAATCACCCTTCTGATCATTTCTCCCTTAAGAATACGTAGCAGAGTCATAGCAAATTCAACGAAAATTCAGGTTCATGCTTTAAAGCACGCTCCTCATTACACAGAATGCTGATATATGCGAAATATTCATGACAGAAGCTGTTTTCAGCTTCCTAGTATGCCAGATGTTGTACAACATTTTCTGCGCACATTCGGCAGAAAGTTCTGAAATAATCTTCCGACTAGCCTCTTGTCCGCGTGAAATATGTCACTCTCATTGAAGTATTTTTCGCATGCACGCACTGGCGATGAAGCTGTTGTGAAACCACCAGTTTTGGTGCCTTACAATAGCACGCTTACCCTTTTTACCGCCATTCACTGTCTTTAGGCAGCCAGAAAATTTACACTTTTTTGTAATTTTCTTTGTGATTATATGATACCCAAGTGGGCAGCCGGTATGTGGCATTTTTTCTGATCTTCCAACGCAACACACATGGTGCAACACCAAACGTATGATGATGTGCTCTAACGATGCCTTTAGAGGAGACGCAGTGTTTTAAGGTAATACCGTTAAAGAGCTCGTGTCGCAAAAAACCCACGGCCGCCGTCGGCCTCGTTGGTTGTGAGCGAAAAATAACCTGTTTATCTGTGACCTAAAAACTATCTTACCGAGATAGCCACGGGAGCCCGCTACTTGTCCACGCGTGCGCGCGCGATCACACTGAAAAAGCCGAGCACTCGAAGCAAAAAAAAAAAATGCTCAAGGTCACGAGGCCCGGTAGTTTCATTGCCCAGCTACCTCTTTGCTTAGCTTTCACTGCTTTCGTCGGGATGAGAGAAGAGATAATGCAATTGCAGCATAAGACAAACCTTTGTAACTCCGCTGGCACAAGACTGATTCTTAAATTTTTTGCAGTGTTGAATTCACGAGAGAATAATCTTTTCTAGAGCATTTATTCCATGGTTACTTGAAAAAAGAGTTCAGGGTCGCTTTAACGCATTCTGTTTGACAGGTGTCACGACGAAAACGAGCCCATTCGGCGATAATAGCACGCACTGGTCCAATTTACTGTGTGCGTGTTGTGTGCGTGCATGTGTATGTAAAAAAACATATGAGTAAGTGTGGAGTTAGCGGTTGAAGGGTGAACTGGGGGCCTGATTTCGCTATCACATTTCACTCTGAAAGGCGAAGCTTGAGGGTCACTAAACTTTTACCCCAGCCTCCACACACAACGGAAAAAGCCTCCTTTGTAAAATAACACTTTCATAGAAGCTACTTTTTCAAGCAGCTGTCTGTGCGAAATATTTGAACATCTTTCCAAGCCACTATATATTTATTGTTTATTATTTATTTCTCTATGTACTTATGTAATGCTTTAATTTTTGTCGTCGTCAGTATGAACTTTCACCGTTCAGTGTTATCTTTTGAGTAGTTCACACAAATCAAATCTCATGTGAACGATGTATTGTTAAAATACCTTTGAAGACGCCCTAGGAAGTTGGTCTCTGATTAGAGTGGTATGTAAGTAACCAGAATATTGGAAAAGGCACTCTGGAATTTTTTTCTTTCTCATTTTTTACATCTACGCTCTCACGTAGCACTGAAATTAGTTATATTCTAAATTAATCTTGAATGGGAAGAAAAGTTACCACGGTATTTTCTTGAAGTGATCATATAATATACTTAAGTGTAAAAATGGCTGTATAGGTAACAGTTTCACAACTGAGACTGAAAGAAATCTTTTCAGTAGTGTGCAGCGTTCTAACAACAATCCGCGAGTGGCCATGGGAACCGATTTCACCAAATAAAAAACCCACACCTATTTCCGAAGTGAATGATGATGAAAGAGCGAAGTATGGGAATATTTTAACCGCTTTAAACCACACAAAGGAAACGTTTTCAACGTTCCTGCGCGTGTCTTCTACGTGTTGAGAGCCTGTGCGTGATAATGTTTCGGTAGGCAGCCGTATGTGGACGTAACGCTTCTACGTAACGGGTCCACAGGTGAACTTCGTTGTGCCACTGCCGCTTCCTAAGCTCTCACAGCCTGCAGATGCACTTGTCTGTGCTGCCGTGCCACTGCAGATCCACGAGCCGTCATCCCCGGGTCAGTTTGGTGACCCTGTCATTTCCTCGCAGCTTCGCGAACACGCAACACTGGATCAGCTTGTCTGCTTTGCTATGCTTGCAGCACATGTTTGGGCCGTCAGGTACGTATGCAGTGCTGCCGCCTTGTCTTCGTTGTAATCAACATCGAAGAGAGAAATATCAAACGCAGTGCGCTTGCTGGCCGCAGGCATCCCTAGAGCTTGTCACTCAAACCAACAGCACGCACCGGGAGCGAACACTTCATTGTTTTCACTGTCCGAGAGATTGTGCACCGGGTACCAGCATGCGTTGTAGCGCCTCTAGTAAATGAGTACTTTTTCACACCAGAGGAGCGACTAGAGTAAACCCTTAGGAGCTTAGCACCAAACCGTACGGATACCTGAGGCCATCAAAAACATTCGGCAGCACTTCTGCTAAGAAGGTATATGTGTATACCTTTACAAACTTGTTGCGTTATATTGCCGAAGTCACTGCTATTTTCCTTTCTTTTGGCTCGGAGACGAATTCGTGGGCTTGCGGCAGTCGCTTCACAATACTTTGCTATGGCTGCCTCACAGACATTTTTTTATCCCTCAACAAGCATGTGAGTGCTTCTCCGATGTTAATTTTATACATACTGAGGGAAATGTATCTGTAATCTATAGTACACGAAGATCAGTACTGTCAGCCGACATATTAGGTCAGTCGCGTAGCACTTTTTTATCATTTGAAGTATCATGAATGTAAAGTGAAATCTACTTATGGTGGAAGAGCAGGTGTTCCTTTGCCTCTAATTTAAATACAATGCTAGTTCAGATTCAAAATTCGAGAAGTTTAGGAAAACATCTTAGGCTCCCGCTATGATCTATAAAATCTTCTGCACAACGAAGAGTGCAGACTGAAAGGATTCGCACTCTTCAAAACTTCACGTTATTTAAAATTTGTAGCCAACTTCTACAGTTGTCAGCCTGGCTTGCAAGTGGCTCATACATAAATTGATACTTCCTCAAGCTTATGTAGTCATCAGTCTGGTGCTTTTCTGTACACAACGTGTTTAAACTTTACGAAAAACAACAATTTTTTTTCGACCGCTACAGGCAAGGCAAATGTGCCATCCCTAAAGTTTGGTGCATTAATCCAAGAGCTTTATTAAATTTGGCAATATTTTTTGATAAACTGAAACGCTAAATTCGTTAAGTGGAATACATGTATTTTTCATTAGGATTGCCTCGAACTGAGAAAATGCACATACAAAACTTTATAGCCCTGACTGCTGAGAATTTATTAATATAATTATTATTATTAATATTAATATGATTAATATTAATAATATTATTATATTATTATTATTATTACTTTATTTTTTGTTGTGGTTCAGAATAATATTGCAGTAAAAGTGTTATATTATCAGAACACGAGTTATGTGCGGCGCGGTAGTTGTCCACCACCGCCAGTGTCCGTGATCAGTATCACTCTAAATTAGGAAAACAGTCAGTAAATACAAAACAACAAAGACACATTGGGATTTTTACCCGGGTTCACTTCAAAAAGTTCTTTCTAAACTGGTTCTATATAGGATTGATGATGGGAAAGGAATCGCGTGAATATGAGTAATAAAGTATTTTATAACAAACAAGTGTCACACTATGTGAATTGCGTAGCGAGTAGGTCATGCAATGCTCTAATTCATTGGAAAACTTTTTCTTGGCCACCTATTAGCTACGCCGCATACCCCTATAGGCATAATTCTTCATTGTGGTGAGCCGCTGCCTAAAGAATGCACAAAAGTTCTAGCAAGTCCCTCAACATATTTGCACAACGCAAGACTACGAGCAGTTACGACGTAACTACAGATGATACAAGGAAAAAAGAGCGCTCTTTCTGTCCTTGTCTTTTTTGTAGTTACGTATTGACTACTCGTAGTCTTGCGCTGTGCAAATATGTTGATTCCCAATAACCAACTAGCCCAAGCGTCTGTCTTATCAAGCAAGTCTGTAGCCAATACCACGCTTCTCCGAAGAACGGCGAAAAATAGCATAGTAAATGGTGGCCTACTACACAAAGTTTATGACTACTTATGCAAATTTATGGCGTAGTGGGTGGCCAGCAAGTGTGCTTGTAGTAGTCATCCAAAGAATGTTTAGAAAGAGCTCCTAGAGGCACTTCTTTTAATTTTGCTGTTTCTGTGCCTTCTTCCTATTATTATTTGTTATGCATATTTGATGACAACGTGGCTACAGCTGAGTAATACAGCTGTAGGTACAATCCAGCATCACTACTAATAATACCCTGATGATGTCATAAAGAGTTATTGTGAAATAAGCAATCCCACATTGCTCTACAAAAGTGTGTACATCAACACGCACACACACACACACACACACACACACACACATATATATATATATATATATATATATATATATATATATATATATATATATATATTATATATATATATATATATATATATATATATATATTGATACAAAGTATCATTACAGGAAAAACAAGGGAAGCGTGGGCAGAGAAGGAAGACGACGTTGCCTCCACTGCGATCCCCCTGAGTGGGTACGAGCCACGGCGGTGATCATCATCAATATACTGGGATCGCGGACTCAGGGCTCAATAAAACCTCCCGTTTAGTTACCTTAATTTGTGTAACAATTTGGTGGAAGGTGCTCGGTAGGACGAACCCAAAGACGGGAGCTTCACTACCAGGACTTCGTCGCAGCCAGCCACCTCGCCGGACTTCCACCTTCGCCGATCGTAATGGCCCAAGAGCAGTCATCCAACGCTTCGAGGCCAACTCCGATGGGTTCCGTGCCGTACTACAGAGTGCCACCAAACTTCGGCGGGACCTCAGGAGAAGACGTCGACGTGTGGCTCAAGAACTACAAGCGGGTGAGCAGAAGCAATGGCTGGGACTCGAACGAACAGCTCAATCATGTCACATTCTCGTTAACTGACACCGCCCTTATGTGGTACGAGAACCACGAGGACATGTTCACGACTTGGGAACGTTTTGTTGAAGAGGTGCAGAAGTGCTTCGGTGATTCGGACGCAAAGAAGAAACGCGCGGAGCAGACATTGTCTCAGAGGGCACAGCTTCCAGCAGAAACTTGTACGACATACATTGAAGAAATATTGAAACTGTGCAAGATCGTGAATGGGAGGATGTCTGAAGAAGACAAGGTTGGCCACGTTATCAAGGGTATAGCCGAAGACGTGTACAATTTCTTAATTGGGAAAGACTGCTTGAACTCCGTGTCCGACGTGATGAAGCACTGTCGTACCTTTGAATCCCTCAAGATGCGACAAATTTCTCCGAAATTCGGCCGCCTGTCCAACGTCCCCCTTGTGGCTAGTGTTGAAACAGTGCCGCCTAATGACCTTGCTTTGACCATACGGCAGATTGTTAGAGAAGAGCTGCTTCGATGTCAGCAGAGCTATCATCGCCCCAGCGATTTTCAATATGGGTACGTAAGCGAACCAGAACGTGTGTGCACTCTTGTTTCTCTTCCACCATGGCAACCATCGATCAACGCAACAGACGCTTATGAATATCAAGGCACACGGCAGGCTGGATTCCCCCGTCAACCACCTCCCAACTACGAACGAAGTTTTAGCCCACCTGTTTAGCCAACATCGCCTCCCTACAGGGCCCCCGAAGGACGGTACCACTATCCCATGCCTTCCGAGAGGAGTCGTTACTCTGAGCAACAACGTGCCCCTCGACCAAGTCCGGTATGCTACAACTGTGGTGTTCCGGGTCACATCGCACGTTTTTGTGACCACCGCCCATATCAGCGACAGTCTTGGCACATGTCTCACCAACCTTTTGACCATCCGCTCTCCACGTCACGGAAACCACGCGCACCTACTGGATCACGCTACCCCTCGCCGGCCTCTGATCGAAGTTTGACACCACCACCAGCTCCCCGTGCTCCACGATCGCCATCGCCACGGCGACGCGCACGTACACCGCCGCCGGAAAACTAGTCGGTGCGGCCAGTGGGGGTGAGGCCGCGAGATCACACGTGCTATCTACAGGTATACCCCCGTCAGCGTTTATGTTGAAGAACAAAGTTCATGTAGTTGTCGATGGAGTGGCTACTATGGCACTTGTGGATACAGGTGCGACAGTCTCGGTGATGAGTGTAAATTTTAAAAACCTGCTGGGACCAAAAGTGATGTTTTGCCTGAACTGTGGGGTGACATTTCGTAGTGTAAGTGGTGACATGTTGTGTCCGGGGGGATATTGTACTGTGGACGTCTCGCTGTGTGGCAAGGTGTTTTGCACAGAGTTTGCGGTTATTCCGCGGTCTACACATGACGTTATCTTGGGTATTGACTTCTTGTGTGAGTGTGAAGCAACTTTAGACTGTAGAAGTGGTGATCTTTTTATACACGGTACTTTCCCAACGGCGCTTTTGGAAAATTCCCGTCCGGAGGAATGCATCCTTTTCGTCTCCGTGGACACAGTCGTTCCTGCATTTTCTGCTGTGTGTGTTCCCGTGACATGTTCTAGCAACAACTGTGGCACGTTTGACGCCACGCTCGAACCGATTCCCTTGGCATGCCTGAAAAAGGACATTCTCATTCCCCATTGCATAGTGCCAGTCGTTGATGGACGGGCAGGTGTGTGGACAATGAACAGTTCCATGGAGCCTGCAATTCTGCCAGGCGGCATGAAACTTGCAGTATTTAGACCCGAATCATGTACGCCGCTGGTTGCGCTTCTTAATGCTACAAGCCAAAATGAACGTCTAGGCTTAGAAGGTTCAGAAGATGCCCAATTGCTGCAAATGGTTAGCAAGTCACTTGACCAAAGCGAACGTCATACACTGCTCGACGTTCTATCTATGCACTCGAAAGTGTTCGATTTTTCTAAAAATAGCCAAAGGCCCTTAATCCCAGCGTCCCGGGTACGTCATCAGATCCACACCGAGTCGGTGTATCCCATTAGGCAGAAACCTTATCGAGTGGCACCATCGGAGCGCAAGATCATCAACGAGCAAGTCCAAGAAATGCTGGAAAAGGGAATAATACAGGAATCGGCAAGTCCGTGGGCTGCTCCTGTCATTCTAGTAAGGAAAAAGGATGGTACGTGGAGATTTTGCGTTGACTACCGCCGACTGAATTCTGTTACCAAGAAAGACGTTTATCCACTGCCGCGCATCGATGACGCTCTAGACTGCCTGCATTCCGCGTCCTACTTTTCATCTGTCGACCTGAGATCAGGTTACTGGCAAATTCCTATGCACGCAGCTGACAAAGAAAAGACAGCATTCGTTACGACTGGCGGGCTTTACGAGTTCAACGTTATGCCATTCGGATTATGCAATGCTCCTGCGACATTCGAAAGATTTATGGACTCTATATTGCATGGTTTAAAATGGCATATATGCATGTGTTACCTTGATGATGTCGTAATTTTTGGACGTACGTTTGAGGAGCACAACACTCGCCTAGACCTCGTGCTAAGCTGCATTAAAAAAGCTGGCCTTGTATTGAATTCGAAAAAGTGCCACATTTGCGAGCGACAGACATTGGTGTTAGGACATCTCGTCGACGAAGATGGCAATAGACCTGACCCACAAAAGACCGCGGCCGTTGAATCGTTCGAGCGTCCTAAATCTGTGAAACAACTGCGTAGCTTCATCGGGCTCTGCTCGTATTTCCGCCGGTTCGTACCCGAGTTTGCGGATGTGGTTCACCCCCTGACGAGCCTTCTACGCAAGAACAGCCTGTTTCAGTAAACCTCCGAGTGTGATGCCGTTTTTCACAAGCTGAAGTGTTTGTTAACTTCGCAGCCAATACTTCGCCACTTCAATCCTTCGTCGTCCACGGAAATTCACACAGATGCAAGTGGCATCGGTATCGGTGCCATTCTCGTTCAGGCGTTCTGGCAAGAAGGAACACGTTGTGGCGTACGCAAGTCGTTTTTTATGCAAGCCTGAACGCAACTACACAGTGACCGAACAGGAATGCCTAGCGGTAGTCTTTGCCGTGCAACGGTTTCGCTCATACATCTATGGTCGCCCGTTCACTATCGTCACAGATCACCATTTCCTGTGTTGGCTGATCAACCTTCGTGACCCATCCGGCCGACTCGCACGATGGGCCATTCGTTTGCAAGAACATGTCTTCACCATCTCATACAAGACTGGCCGTCTACACGCTGAGGCGGATTGCCTCTCCAGAATGCCGCTACCATCGACAGATTGTGAAGCCGATAACTTTGACCACCTTGTCGCTTCTCTGTCGTCTGACTTTCCTGATGCCGTGACTTTCGCCGCTGAGCAGCGTAATGACCCAAGCTTAAAAGCTCTCTTCCCTGGAGCGAGAAATTTATTAGGCGAAGGCCGATTCTGCGTCCGAAATGGTCTTCTTTACCAGAGAAACTTGTCCACCACGGGCGCCTGCTTTCTGCTGGTTGTTTCTGCGTCCCTCCAAACATCTGTTCTGTGTCTCACGCATGATGACCCCACCTCTGGCCATCTAGGCACCGCACGAACACTTAGTCGCACGAAAGAGCGGTTCTATTGGCCGAAAATGAGCAAAACAATTCAGAACTACGTGGCCAGCTGTACGCAGTGCCAGAGCCACAAGCGGCCCTCCTCGGGTCCAGTTGGTCACCTGCAACCGGTAAAGCCTCCCGCTTCCCTTTTGAAAAGGTTGGCATTGATCTGATGGGACCATTTCCACGCTCCTCAAAAGGTAACCGGTGGATAATTGTATGCGCCGACTACCTGACGCGGTACTGCGAGACGGCTGCCTTATGCTCCGCCACGGCAGTCCAGGTTTTGGAGTTCCTGTTGCATTCAGTCAGTCCTCCGACACGGAACCTCCTCGCGTGATAATAAGTGACCGTGGACGCCAATTTACCGCTGATATTGTCGAATCATTACTTCGTTTGTGTGCCTCCAAGTTCCGACACTCAACTGCGTATCATCCGCAAACTAACGGTCTCACCGAGCGCACAAACCGAACGTTGATCAACATGTTGTCAATGTACGTCGCCTCTGACCACAAAAACTGGGATGAAGTATTACCATTCGTCACGTACGCCTTCAACACGTCGAAACACGAAACGACAGGCTATAGCCATTTCTATCTGCTCTACGCTCGCTCACCTAGACATACGCTGGACACTATCTTTCCTTTTGTCATCCATAACAATTTAACAATTGCGGAAACCGTGTGTGGTGCGGAAGAGACCCGTCGACTTGCCTGCTTATGTACACTGGCAGCGCAAAAGTCATCCAAAACTCGCTACGACAGTCAACACAGGCATGTAACCTATGCCCCCGTTGATCTAGTGTGGGTGTGGACCCCAATACGCAGACGTGGCTTGAGCCAAAAGCTACTGGCACACTAGTGCCGGTCCTTTTGTGACACTCGGTCGTGTCAGCGAGGTCAACTATGAAATTGCACGTGTCAACACTAGTGGCCGACGTTCATGCAAGACGGAGGTGACGCATGTTGCCAGCCTGAAGCCGTTTACACGTAGGATGCAAGAATGACCCGCCCAGAGGGCTTCGTCTGAGAGAGGAGGAATGATACAAAGTATCACTACAGGAAAAACAAGGGAAGCGTGGGCAGAGAAGGAAGACGACGTTGCCTCCACTGCGATCTCCCTGAGTGGGTACGAGCCACGGCGGTGATCATCATCAATATACTGTGATCGCGGACTCAGGGCTCAATAAAAACCCCCGTTAAGTTACCTTAATTTGTGTAACTAATATATATATATATATATATATTATATATATATATTAGATATATGTATATTATATATATATATATTATATATATATATATATATCATCTGATGTCCCTGGGTACTCAAGTAGTAGCAAGCAGGTACCAATGTTTTAAAGGCCATATACCATCATAATTCGATATCTGCGTTTCCTAATTTGTCTTGGCAATACAAAGGATAGTCGCTTTCACGAAGCTCTGAGAAGTGGTTCCATGTGTCTATTCTTAATCGCAAGACGAGCCAACAATAATGACTGAGCACTGCACGAGCGCTCAATCTTGTGCTGCATGAGCGCTTGGTTGGGTTCTCGTGATAATTGAAAGTTTTTTTTTCTTAGTTGCAGCGTGAACGACAACGTCTATAGAACATTCCTTAGAATCCTTGACGCCTTGCAGATTATATGAAAAGTCATTTTGGTCTGATATTTTTGTTGCACCTAATCATAGAGACTTGAGAAGGTCTGGAGTACGCAAGTGAGTATCATCACATATAGAGGCAATCGTTCAATTTTCCGTATTCATAATTTTTCTTTGTTCGCTTTCAAGAGCAGGCAATCAAATAACACATCTTTGCGAAAGCTTCTTTCATTGGTGCATTCTTGAAACATTATATATATATATATATATATATTTATATATATATATATATATATATATATATATATATATGTGTGTGTGTGTGTGTGTGTGTGTATGTGTCAAGCAATAGTGATGTATATACGTAGCATATGTGGCAAATGTCACAAAACGGGAACCACATTACAAGTGGCGTGTAGGTTTGAAAACTACGAGAGTAAGTTCTTGATTTTGATAGCTGTGAAATCATATCAATTACATATACGCATATCTCTCAGTAATCATTATTCTAATGCAATTTGAGCAATATTTTATTCATTTTGGGCTTCTAAATTTTGATCATTTTCATAACAGCAGTTGGAAGACAGTTGGTTATGAATGAGACGATTTTGATTTTTTGTAAATAAACAATAGCAAGGTCTACAGCAGTTGTTTTTTTGCTGCACCGTTTAGTGCATTAAGGTTCATGTCATGAACCTGGCAACATAGTCTTTGTGAATTCTTGAAAACAATAGTGATCTCATACTATCCTAATTATGCATATAACGTCGGTACGAGCCTATCATTCTCAGTCACGCAACAATTGCACCTTGTGTGTGAGCACTACCAGCAGTGCATCGCATATAGGATCGATGCTTTCGCTCGCATTGGAAGAACCCGTTTCATTGCGTAGCAATGAGAGTCGAAAAGCGGCTGATGATCTCAAAAGCTCAATATAGCTTAATCGAACACGAACAATTTTTCTCGTCCTGCTGCGCATATTCCTCCACAGACAGGCGAAGTAAGAATTGATAGGCTGGCGATGGTGACGACACCGAACTGCCTTCGCAGTGAGGACCGAAGATTCAATCACATGGTAAAATTTTTTCTGCGGAACAACAGTCACTCATATGTAAATAATTTCTAAAAACAGCGCGAAGCCCCACCCCCCCACAAAAAAATAGCTGTGGTACACGCACAACAGCCCAAAAAGCAAGGAGGCTGAAAGAAACACACAAGAAAGGATGCTGAGCTACCAACCGAAGCGTTTATTCGTACAACCACAATTAAGTACGTTTCTACACATGCCAGGAAAAAGAGGGCAACATAAAAGCCGCATGCGCCCCACCATCAGATCTATTTGCAGTGCAGATAACTAATCCTGCATTTTAATGCTTTTGAGGGGCACTTACACATGCTGACCCCGCTTTAAGAATTTCGAGGGCCTCGCACACTTATCGAGCTCGGAAGTCTCGATAGCTGTGAACAATGCGTGTCTGCTGAAAAAAAAAAGGGTTTGCACCAGGACTTTCCACAATGAAACGCCAAATTGCTGCCTGTCTTCGCTGCAAGACTGCTGACATGTTTTCGTAACCAATCTATGGCACTCCGGCGCGTCTGACCGATGTAAATTCTTCCACATGACGTAAGGTTCTCGTACATCACTCCAGTTTTGCAAGATACTAAGTGACTGGCATGCTTTTGTTTTGCGAAGCGAGTTTCCTAAGACTTGCCATTCACCTAGGAGGTGTTTGTATGCTGTTTAAAAATATTTGGGAACCAGACTTGCTACCGTTATTCACAGTATGCACGGGCGACTATGAAGTGTTATCTGTATGTTCAGGAAGCACCCTTTTTGCAGTGTGTTAATCGTCCTCCACAGGGCTAAGTCACAGCATTTATTAGTTTCTTTGAATCTCTGCTTTCATACTGCCAGGAAAAGCGATTGGACCTAGTATGTGGCGGGGACATGAACGTTATGTTGAATAATGATTTTTCGAAAAGGAGTTTCGACTTGTTATTACAGGCAAATGGGTTTTCAAATGTCATTTATTTACCAACCCGCATCACGCCAAATTCTTCCACGTTGCTAGATCTGTTTATTACGAACATAGACAGAGCAAGGGTAAAATCTGGAGTAATTAGTGCTGACATTAGTGACCACTTACCGATTTATTTATGTTTTACAAAAGAGTTCCAAAAAACATGTTAGCAATACCCGCTCTTTTCAACCTATCACTGAAAATGCCCTTTCTATATTTAGCCAAAATGTAGCGCAAGTAAACTGGGATTTTATTCTGAAAGAAAATGATCCTGAAATAGCGTACGACAAGTTAATAAATGTTCTTAAGCCAATTTACAACACAAGTTTTCCATTCAAAGTTGTGAGGAACAACCACCGAACTCGGAAGCCATGGATCACACATAAACTGCTTACCAAGATTAGGTTGAAAAACACTTTGTATCACAAGTTTATCAAAACTAAAGATGCGAATGACTTGCGTATTTTTAAGAATCTCCGTAATCGCCTGAACAAGGAACTTAAAAAAGCTAGAGCAGATTATTACACAAATCAGTTTGTTGCATGCCAGGGTCGCACTGATTTAACGTGGAAAAAACTAAACAATATTCTAGGGAAACAAAGTTGTGAAAAAAGAACTTTCCACACTTGTACTAAACGGGGAAGCTATATCCGGCCAGGAACTGGCCAATGAATTTAATCGCCATTTTGTAAGCGTTTTTAGTGAAGTGAAAGTGTTCAATGACCTCCTAAACATTACCTCGATTGAAAATACTCTATTTCTTAGCCCGGTTGATGAAGCTGAGGTGATGGGCACATTCAACAAGCTAAACAACACGACATCTTGTGACATTGATGGATTCCAAGTTAAACCAATTAAGTTTATATTTGACATTATTTCGCCGAACATTACGCATATTCTTAACAAGTGTATCATTAAGGCAGTGTTTCCTCGTGGTGTGCAGCTTGGGCGTGTATCAGTAATTTATAAAATGCGTGACAGAAATCAATTGGGAAATTACAGGCCAATATGTATACTACCAATATTTTCAAAACTGTTTGAAAAAGTTATTCATAAGCGCTTCGTAGCTTTGAATCTAAGCATTCCCTAATTAGCGACTCTCAATTTGGTTTCAGAAAACACTGTTCGACAGAGCTCGCGTTACTGGAACAAAAAGAACACATTCTAAAGGACTTTCCACAATGAAACGCCAAATTGCTGCCTGTCTTCGCTGCAAGACTGCTGACATGTTTTCGTAACCAATCTATGGCACTCCGGCGCGTCTGACCGATGTAAATTCTTCCACATGACGTAAGGTTCTCGTACATCACTCCAGTTTTGCAAGATACTAAGTGACTGGCATGCTTTTTTTTTGTGAAGCGAGTTTCCTAAGACTTGCTAGTCACAAGGAGGTGTTTGTATGCTATTTAGAAATATTTGGGAACCAGACTTGCTACCGTTATTCACAGTATGCACGAGCGACTATGAAGTGTTATCTGTATGTTCAGGAAGCACCCTTTTTGCAGTGTGTTATCGTCCTCCACAGGGCTAAGTCACAGCATTTATTAGTTTCTTTGAATCTCTGCTTTCATACTGCCGCGAAAAGCATTTGGACCTAGTATGTGGCGGCGACATGAACGTTAACATGTTGAATAATGATTTCTCGAAAAGGAGTTTCGACTTGTTATTACAGGCAAATGGGTTTTCAAATGTCATTGATTTACCAACCCGCATCACGCCAAATTCTTCCACGTTGCTAGATCTGTTTATTACGAACATAGACAGAGCAAGGGTAAAATATGGAGTAATTAGTGCTGACATTAGTGACTACTTACCGATTTATTTATGTTTTACAAAAGAGTTCCAAAAAACATGTTAGCAATACCCGCTCTTTTCAACCTATCACTGAAAATGCCCTTTCTATATTTAGGCAAAATGTAGCGCAAGTAAACTGGGATTTTATTCTGAAAGAAAATGATCCTGAAATAGCGTACGACAAGTTAATAAATGTTCTTAAGCCAATTTACAACACAAGTTTTCCATTCAAAGTTGTGAGGAACAACCACCGAACTCGGAAGCCATGGATCACACATAAACTGCTTACCAAGATTAGGTTGAAAAACACTTTGTATCACAAGTTTATCAAAACTAAAGATGCGAATGACTTGCGTATTTTTAAGAATCTCCGTAAAAAGCAAAAAGAGTTGGCATTAACAAAGAATATTGTTTTCAGCGCATCCCCCTAGAAATAGTGCCATCGGATTTAAACATTAGGAGTTATGATAAATGAAAAACTGTCTGGACGACCATGTCACCTATCTTGCTAGCAAGCTGTCGCAGATAATAAGCATTGTTTACAGAAAACGTGAGATGCTGCCGCTGAACGTGATGATCTTAATCTATCAGTCGTTTATTTTATTCTCATCTAAACTACTGTCACTTAGTCTGGGGCACCACGGCACAAGAAAACCTAAACAAATTACACGTTCTACAAAAGAGCTTCTTACGCGTAATGGAAAACCTTCCTCGCTGGCACACAACAACCGAACTTTTTACCAAGTACATAATTGTGCGAGTAACTAAATTATATGAGTATCGTCTTTGTCATTGCTTCAAGCGTGAAATCAAGTATAGTACATTTCTACTTCGTAAGATTGCTCTGCTAGAGCGGCGAAAACATATATGTAGAACAAGAAATACAGATATATGGCACGTTCAAACATACAGAACAACTTACGGCACGACAACCCTGGAAAACCAGCTTCCGCGACTGCTCAATAGCTTCGCAGCTAAAAACGCACCCCTTGAAACATTGACAAATAAAGAGTTGTTATCCCTTTTTCTTTATAATTCCTGTTATCTGTTTGCTCGCGATTTCTGTGCCTTAAAAGTGTACTTCCTTGTATTGTGTCTTTCATTTTTCTTTTTCTGTTATGTTATGCCCATTTGGTTGTATATTTTTTTATTCTTGAATCCTTGCTGTTCGCCAAGTTAGGGGTCAGCAGCTCAGTCAAGCTGTTTTTTTTTTTGTGGAGTTTTCATTGGAACGATCCTCGGATTTTGCAGCTTTTACTGCGGGCCCCTGTCATCATGTACAGAATGATGATGAAATAAACGTATCATTATTATTATTATTATTACTTGCCGTGTTGACTTACTTGCAGCATTTTCTCAGTTTTCTAGTATCTGAGTAGCCCACTCTTACTCCCACTCGAGGCACCACTTTTCTCACCGGTGAGAGACTTTGTGAGGTAGCGGATGACGGAAGTTTTAGTCCTGTCATCTTGCGGAGGGAAGTCTTTTCGTGAAAATCACCTTGAGGGTGAAGCTTGAAGCACGTTTACTCGGATAAGAAGGAAATAGGGCCTTCCACATGATGGTCAATGTGATTGCGCGTTTGGTTTGCCGTACGAACAAGCTAAAATCCTCACGCTTTTAAAGTCTTTTAGTGATATTTTTTCTTAAAAAGGTGTGAGATAATAACAAAGATTTCGTTGCTTCGAACAACCAAATAAAGAAGGTAGTTTTTATACGTACTAAACTCCTGACTAAGAGCGCACGAAAAAACTATGCAGGGTGCTCGATTTGCTACACAGAACTGCTATAACTGCAGCTGCGCTTTCATAGATGTTTCATGCGAACTTTCAGATAAGGTATGCACGAATGGCCTTTTCAGAAAGGATTACGCTGAATTCATTATTTCAACGAAACGAATTGAAACGCACAGGATAGTAACAATTATGCCGGTGGATGTGCTCTGTTTGGCAAAGAGGTGCGACAAGGCTACCCCAAGTGGCCATTCACAAGCAAGTTATCTTGAATAAGGTTTGCCCAGAAAGCATCGCTGAAACGCAAAACAAAAGAGGAAGACTTCATGCATCAGAGAATTAAGGGCTTGAAAAAGTCGCTTTTGTGAGCGCCTGACGTCAGATTTTCCTTGATTTTTCTTGATGTGTTCCTTTCACATTTCGTAATCTTCGATTCTAACTGCTATCTTCACTGTCGCTGGCAAGCGAACAGCGATTCACAGTCTTAGCGGTGCAAAAATTTAATAGCGACAAGGCACAGCAATACTCATGGGTTCGTACAGATGCAGCCATGAGACGAATCACTCTGAAATAAGAAGCCACCTCGAGAGCCTTGACAACAGATCAGAATGTCGTATTAAAAACGGCTGCTCCTTGATGAGTCTATGACCCAGAGATCATTTCTCATTTGGAAATGGCGTAAACAAATAAGCATAAAAATTGTGCACATTTCATTATCCTATCTCATAGCATGTCAAGCGCCTCGTTGTTTTGTTTCAGCCTACAAAATTGTCAGAAGTTTTTACGTTGTGGATTCCTGCGCCACAGGTACTAGAAATACCGTAATGTGCCCTGAGTGACAAAACAAGGGTTGTACTTGGTATGAATCTTTTGCTATTTGCTTAGTCACAATGCGGCCGGTCGGTAAGCGGTAAACTCGCATGCTTTTTTTCAGTACCCTAAGTGGTTTGAGGTGTGCTTCTTCAATATGCATTGTTTCTTGTCGAATCAAGAACACGTGAAGCGGTTCTATCTATCTATCTATCTATCTATCTATCTATCTATCTATCTATCTATCTATCTATCTATCTATCTATCTATCTATCTATCTATATATATATATAATATATATATATATATATATATATATATACATATATATATATCTGTCTGTCTGTCTGTCTACCTTTCTAATCAGTTCTAAAGCCAGCTACGGACATGTCCCTTAGGGTATTGCGTAAATGTTTGTAGAGCATGAAGAAGTCATCATAAAATATTATTTGATACACCGTGCATATCTTTTCTATACTCTATTGTTTTAGTGCTCTGGCAGCTATTTCATTAGCTTGGTGTGTACCGATGATGGCAGAGCCTGGCATGAGCGAATTACGAGCGCCAGTCACACGACAAAACATCAAAATAACGACAAGGGTGCCATCTGCGTCATCGCTCGCTGACTGCAAACGCTATTAACTTAAAACAGGCCTGCAGCCATAAAAGGGGTCCTGGCCCCCCTCTCCCTAATTTATATATAGGTGTCATTTTAATGTGCACAAGCAGTCCGGAAGGGTGTTTTTTATGACTTTTAACAAGTGGGCCTTCCCTAAAAAGTTTCTGGCTATGAACTTGACCCTATATATAGTGAAAATCTTATGACATAGGAGCCACTGTGTCCTGGATTTGAACGGCTAGCCGCAGTATCAAGATGTTCGTAAAATTTTGTGATATTTTTGCTAAATTACTTGCTAAACTACAGCTTGTTTGAATTAGCTCGAGCAAATTATTATTTTCTTGCGTGTATGTTTGAATGTCAGTTTCTCACACATTGAGGGTATAATTTTTTGCTAAATAGACATGCATAAAAACCAGAGCAGTGCCAGCAGAAAGCACAAGACATAGTTGATTGGTGGACCACGGGGAAGGCCTTTGTATCGCATTGAGCAGAGTGACATTGACGACAGTGACGATAAAGAGCAAGCATGATAGTGCTCGGCATTTCGTAGGAAGTCTGATGTTATCACTTTTTATTCGAGTCATCAGTGATTTCAATCTCTGTGATGACAAGTGAATGGCTTTCACTGTTTTTTGACTCCTAGAGGGCACAAAACGAGCGATTACAACACGCATATACGTCACTGAACACCAAGCTCATTTATTTTCTCCTCATGGCAGATGACAATGCCTTGATTTCTATGAATGACCACTACGTGCAAATACCATCCACGCACGTACCTGAAAAAGATACAGATATATTTTGTTATTTTCTTTCCTTCTTCTCTTTTAGGCTAGTAGACGCACCAATCATATTTTTGTCAGAAAACTACATTGAAACAAGGCCTTGGCTACCTGTGCTCGGCGCGGGCAGTCTTCTCTCGGCAGCACCTTCTTAGATCCACACGTCTACGCCTGAATCTACCTGCAGCCTCTCGGTTTACTAGTTATGACCCCGGTCGTTTGGCTAGGCACACGCATTTTTCTCTGGACTCCATGTTTCTGATGCTTTACATCAGGGGTTTCAAAGCAGTGGTAGTCAGAGAAACTTACTTCAGTGAGGGCCAGGGTAGTTAATATAGGGTGATTTTTTGTACAAAATTTCATACCGTGGCTGCATTTGAACCTTTTTTTATATTATATATTTGTCTTTACAGAAGGGAATGTTTTTATGTTCACAATGACATAAAGCGACCTCACTCCCCAAATTGACTACTTGGATGGCGATTGTTGTATTGCTTCATAGATAAATATCCACACAATATGATGAATGAAAACATTCCATTCGACAAGGCATGTACAGGGAGGGTGGCAAGTGGTCCTTTAAGGGCCACTCCGTACAATCGCCAGATCACTCTTGCGGGCACTTGTTGGCCTCGCCTCAACCAAGCAAAACCAACCAAGGCCCATTTGCCTGGCAGGTAGCCGAGCAGGACCGCCTGCCAAGCCTCCAGGCAAATGGTTGAGTAGATGTGTGAGCTTTTGAATTTTTCGGCATACCCACACCAGGTGGAAAATATTTCAACAACTTTCCTCACAGTGCGGCCTCTTTCCAGGGCAAGCGAGGCTGAACTGTTTTACAATTACCGGACACTATGAAGTTTTGATGTAAAGGCAAAGGAGCTTTTTCTCTACCACCTCTTTTCAGAGGTCTTTGAAGGGTTTCGAATAGATGGAAAGGCCAGATTATTATTGTATTGTGATCCCTTTAAATGTGTACACAGGAGTGGTTTCAATGTAGGTAAGGGTACGAGATCAGGACGTTGCCTGAAGAGTGTGCGCGTGGGCTGCGGACTTGGCCGCCTCTTTAGGCACTTAGGTAGTTTCTGTTTGTGGAATCTTGTAGGCTGAGTAGGAGACGTTGCCCTATTCAATTTAGTAAGAAACACCTCTTCAGTTCATAAAAATTAGCCCCGGCTACTGATCTGTGGTGGGTTGAGCGATCTCAATCACCTCCGTGTGCGTGATATGTTTGGTGTCACAAGTACGCTTACTGCATGTTTTGGTGTACGACAAATGCCTTGTAGCACAACTGTGGTCCGGGTCAGAAGCGTTCACGCAGAAAACTTTGAATTTGGGTCCATACTGGTGAGAGAATGTTTCTGTCTACGCCAGGCGTCGGTGGCTGTGGTCGTCTCTGGACATGAGAGCCGAAAGAGCAGGCACATGAAGCGGTATTTTTAAATACAAGAAATGTGGTCACTCTCTTCCGTATCTCTTGCAAGGGGTTGGTTACCGGACGGTGTGTGGGAACTGCCTTTTATATTGGTTTGTCAAGTGGTCTTCTCACAGCGGCTTGAAGGCGTTCGCCACCCCCATGCTCAGATTATGCTGCTCAGAGGTGTTCACACAAGGTTGAGGATGGGCTTGTAGACTAAGTGGAGAGTGACTTGAATTGCTTTCTTATCAAACATGCGAGGCATGAAGCCGAGTACCAGACTCGGCTGGTTACAAATAAATGCGCAAGCCGCAAAGCATATTTGCATCCTGGTTCCCCACGTTACCCAGTTTGTCAATTTTGTGTCTGCTCTGTGATGTATGTGTATGGAAATCCCTAGTACTCCAGTGTCAGTTGCGTTCAGGTGTGTGCCCACTTTGAAGTGATACCAAATTTCGTGGTGCACTCTAGTGATGGGCTATATGCATAAATCATAATTTGGACGATGACCACTGAAGGACTAAGCGACGGACGTAATCCTAGGCGATGCCCTCCACATTCCGCAGGTTTGCTTTTACGTTTGCAGCCAAGCCGTGTGAAGCCTATACAGTGACACCATTGGCATACAGCAGATGCTGTATGCGTTTGATTTTCGCCAGCTGAGTGGGGAGTCTTATTATTCGCAGAATAAATGTAAGGCGAAAGGGACCGGTCCGTGCGGGGTCCCTTTTGTACCTAATTGGTAAGGACTGTGTTCAGTGCCCTGAATGAAATTATGAATGTTGGTCGCTCAGGAATTACCTAGTAAAGTTGAAGGCGTTCTGACTACAATTTAGCTGTGAGACAAGTGTCAGCATAATGAATTGAATCAGAATATGAAAGGTCAGCTTCATTACCTAAGCAAACTCAATGTCTTCACTTAGGTGGTACACGAACAGATTGAGGATCTCAAGATCGAGCTGAAGCAAGACATCCTGCACAAACCAGTGTCTATGAAACCCAAACGTATTGCCTGCAAATGCGTATTCGGCTTCCAGAAACTCGGACAACTGGTCGTCCACCATTCCCATTCTTCCACAAAAGAAGTAAGAAAAATGGTGCCATGGTTGGCCGTGCTAGTCGTTTTAGCTGCTTTGGTTATCAAGTTCACTGGGGTGCCGTTTCAATCACTCAAATGTGAGGCGGCTTTCTTCAATATAAATGCCATTGATGTATGCAAATAGCATCGTGTAGGTAGTGAGGCAGGTTGTCAAGTAATTTAACCGTAGGTGACCCATCCTAGTGCCATTCTTTGTCCCAATTTCACTAGGGCTGCTTTCAGGTTGCCAAGATGAAACAGTGGATCCAACGCCACTTCCTAAGAAGAGCAATTGTTTTAGTTGTAATGCAAGCATTGTGGAATAACAAAATGATCATGCATTGTACACGGCATGTGTATTCATTTATTCCTACTTCAATATCTCATGATTCTGTCCAATAAGCTGGAAACTTTGTCTAAAATAGATTAGCTCATCATTAAGTTTGTTTTCGGGTTTGTAACTGTTTGTGAATCTATCTTGATGGGAATTCCTTTGGTTTCATAGGAACAACCTGCGGCAGATAAAAAATGTTGCGCATCGACACAAAGCCATGATAGTGGGTCTGTCGCTTTGTCGTTCACTATTGCAAATCAATTAAATATAACAAAAATTGATGGGAACCAGTCACTAAGCAGCTGGGTATTTACTATTATTTCTTCAATTTTTCCCGCACAAAACCAATCAATGCATTGTAAACTAACGCCTTTGTTCAGAGAAAAATGCTTTCGTAAGCAACACGGGTGAACGAGATACATTTACTACAGTGGTTCACGAATGGTTTTTTTTGGTCATCTGTTAGGTCGGCACTCACGTTACGGTACATAAATTTAATGGTGGTGACTGTTTTACGACGATGTCGAGAAAATCGTACGTCGAGATAAGTTTTGACGACTGACCACGGCTGGTGGAGGGGACCCAGAGTCACTACATCTGCTAGCATTCGCGGCTTTTAGTGGTGAGTATCTGAAAGCCATTGTAAAAGACAGTTTAGAATATACTAGGTCGTCTCTGCCTCAAACATTGAGGAATCGGTGCACTGCAAATGCAAAGTGTGACAACACCTTCAATACAAGTGGTGAAGCTTTCAGCCGGCTTGTTCAGCTTGACCTCACATGCGCTTTTCAGCATATAGTTGCCGAAGGTCCGAACAGTTTAAAAGTTTAACGAATGCTTTTTTGAATGCCAAACAGGTAGGAATGTAAGTGCTGTGGTTACGAGCCCAGGATTTTGCGATCATTGTAAGGTAGAGTGTGACGTTGGTAGCTTGCGCATATCCTCTATTTGTTTTGCTCGCTTGTCAGGTGGTAATCGGCAAGCCAGTCTTTCACGGCCTCGTCCTGAGTACCACTCATTAGTGGAACTTCAGGCTGCTGAAAAAATGAGAGTGAACAACAGTTGGAGTGGCTCTTGCCTACCAGGCAGGCTGCTCATAATGATCCGGTGCCATGAATTCAACTGAAGGTTATGTACGCTTGCAAAGTTCAAAGACGATGGTTTACAACTTAGATCCTTTATCAAATAAATTAAGGCGTTACTGCGCAGGACTCCTTTAATAATGAATCGCCGAACAGCAGGCGAACGTGTCGCGCATATATATATATATATATATATATATATATATATATATATATATATATATATATATATTTATATATATATATATATATATATATATATATGTATATATATATATATATATATATATAGGCATTCATGGTGGTTGCAAGTAGTCACGAAGATCCTCCGCGAGCAGACACAACGTGGTTTATTTCGACGTTTCAGCCAGAGTGGCCTTCATCAATCCTGATATAGGCAGCACCCTTGCTAAAACGTCATTTTATATATATATATATATATATATATATATATATATATATATATATATATATATATATATATATATATATATATATATATATATATATATTGCGAGTGATCTGTCACCTCTCTGAGATCAACGAGTGCCTTGAAGACATCACGGCTACTTACTGTTTTCTTATTCATCATATTTGGGAATGTCTTTTCCGACATTGCCGACAATCTGGAGATCTGCAAGAAGCTCGCACGAACGTGGTCCGCAATTCAGTGGCATACCACTAGATATACAAGGTCATGTACACAAGTTGCTTCCATCAGAACTTTGAGTAGCACACTTTTTTCTCTACGAAACACCCTGGCACTCGAACCGCGGAAAAGTCAGTGCAGCCATGGAATGACCCCATACGATCATATGCAATATCTCGGCAGTTAACTAGGAGATGTTCCGCTGCGTTACTCTACTCAGTGGCCAGACAGATATCAGTCTTGAGGAGAGACCACAAAACGTTATTGTGTTCGCTTGCAACTACGCCTCTTTCAGGGCGAGGGCAAACGTGTGGGGTACCACATGGAGCGGTGTGCCGGAGTGTGGCTGGAACGGAAACGGAGTGGCTGAGCTCATACGCCATGTGTTTTCTGGTTCAGCTCTTCTTTTCGGCCTCTACTAACTTACGTGCGTACCTTCTTACAATATATATATATATATATATTGTTACGCATGCCTTGGAAGAAAACGAAGATGGGTGAACATGCTGGCTGCCCCAAGCTGGAGAAAGAAAGAAGACGACGAGACTGCGATCATCAGCCTGTTGGCCGCTCCGGCGCTTCTCTTCGCGACCAACATAAACGGCCCCCCTCAGCCGTACACGTCCTGGTCCTCCTTGTGCGTAACAGATTGGTGGAAGCGTGCTGGGTAAGAGAAGCCCAACGACGGGAGCTTCACTACCTGGACTACGCCGCAGCTGCCGCCTTGCCGGACTCCCGCCTGCGCCGATCGTAATGGCCCAAGATCAGGCTTCTAACGCTTCAAGGCCAACTCCAATGGGTTCCGTGCCCTACTACCGAGTCCCGCCAACCTTTGGAGGAAAATCGGGAGAGGATGTCGACGCGTGGCTCGTCCAGTACAAGCGAGTCAGCAAGTCCAACGGCTGGGATGCCGCCGCTCAGCTCAGCAATGCGGTCTTTTGCCTTACGGATACTGCGCTCGTGTGGTACGAAAACCACGAGGACACACTGACGACGTGGGACGTTTTTGTTGCAGAGCTGAAAGCGTGTTTCGGCGACTCGAGAGTCAAAAGGAAGCGGGCAGAGCAGACATTGTCTCAACGCGCGCAGCTTCCAGGTGAGACATGTACCACGTATATAGAGCATGTGCTGAAGCTCTGCAAGGTGGTTAATGATCAGATGTGAGAAGACGACAAAGTAGGGCATTTGCTGAAAGGCATAACGGAAGATGTATATAATTTTCTAATCGGAAAAGAGCACCTGAGCTCGGTGTCCGACGTGATTCGGCATTGCCGAACTTTCGAACAGCTGAAAATGCGCAGGATTGCTTCAAAGTTCGGCCGGCTCACAAATGTTACAACGGTTGCCAGCATCGACAAGAGCACCTGCCCAGACCTGTCCTCGACGATTCGAGAGATTGTTCGCGAAGAACTTTTTCGCTATAGAGAACAGACGCATTCAGCAGTTGATCACCATTCTGTAAACGACCGACGTTCGGTATATGTGCCACGTGAGGCTGTGACTGCGCCGCCGCCTTCTACGACCCCTTGGCAATCGATGGTTAGTGCAGCAGCTGCTGAGTACAGCGCACCCCCACAGCCAAGGAGAGCACCACGGTTGCCAGCTCCTCGCCATGACCGACGCCCCCAGCATCCGCCTTCTTCGCGACGCCCGGTCTATCCCTATGATACACGGAACGAACCGACCCACTCCGCCAGAGAAGACGATGTTCGATTCATCGACGAACAAAGAGAGTTTCGACCTCTCACAGTTTGCTACTCCTGTGGTGTACCAAGACATATTTCGCGATTTTGCAAGCGTCGACGTGTAGCCCCACGGTATGGCTACCCACCACACTTTGCACGGCCTTCCGAACGACTTCGCGATGACCCGCGAGCAACGTACTATGGCCCACCACAACACTTCACAAGATCGTCTGATCGACCGTACGACGACCCTAATGCAACACACCTGCTGCCTCGCGACGACTAAGGGACACGCTGCTTCCGGAACCACTCCCCTACATCTGACAGGAGCTTGACGCCTCCGCCGCCTCGTGTTCCCCGTTCTTTTTCACCACGGCGCCGCAACCCGTCTCCTTTGCCACAGGAAAACTAGAAAGCGCGGCCGATGGAGGTGAGGTCGCCGGAGACGTGCTAATATCAGAAATACCGCCTGTGTTGATGCTCAAGAACAAAGTACGTGTTTTTGTTGACGGTGTGCCTGTGATGGCTTTGGTGGACACGGGGGCAACCATTCGGTCATGAGTGCGTGTTTTAAACATACCTTGGGGCGGAAGGTATTATTTAGGTGGAATCAAGCTGCGAAATTTTGCGGAGTGAGTGGTGAGGCACTGCATCCAGTTGGTGTGTGTTAAGCTAACGTATTTCTCGGAGGCCGCGTTATACCAACGGAGTTCGTGATTATTTCGCAGGTGACACATGATGTTATTTTGGGTATGGACTTTTTGAGGGAGTGTGGTGCGACTGTCGACTGCCGAACAGGGACAATAGTCTTGAGTGATCACATTCCACCAGCACTCTAGGAAAACCCTGTGGATGGTGAGACGGCATTGTGTGTCTGTGGCGACACTATCATACCACCGTTATCAACCGTTCGTGTACCTGTTGGTTGCAGCGACAGCTATTCCGCCAACTTTGATGCCAACGTAGAACCAGTGCACACCAACTGCATGAAAAAGAATGTGTTGATCCCACATTGTGTGATGTCGATCAGACGTGGACGCGCTGGTTTATGGACTGTCAATTGCTCTACAGAACCCGTGATGTTACCAGATGGTCTATAGTTAGCCGTCGCGAGTGGACAACACGAGGCCTTACTGGTGACCGAGCTTAGAGATGCGCCGGAAGAGCATCGTAGTCACAGTTTCGAAACGGCTCTATTGTCAATTGTGAATAAGTCGCTGAGCACAAGTGAACGCCGAACATTGGTCAATGTACTTTCGAAGCACGTCTCTGCATTCGACTTTGCGCAGAAAGACAAAGCACCCCTAATCCCTGCTTCTCGGACATGTCACACTATCAACACGGGTGTGGCCAATCTGATTAGACAAAAGCCATACCGTGTTTCGCCATCCGAGCGGCGGATTATTAATGAGCAGGTGAACAAAATGATTGAAAACGGTATCATTCAAGAGTCGGTAAGTCCATGGGCAGCTCCAGTAATCCTCGTTAAAAAGAAAGACGGATCCTGGAGATTTTGCGTCGATTATCGCCGATTGAATGCTGTAACAAAAAAAGACGTGTACCCACTTCCCCGTATTGATGATGCCATAGACTGTCTGCATTCGGCCTCTTATTTTTCCTCTGTAAACTTAAGATCGGGCTACTGGCAAATTTCCATGCATCTTGAAGATAAAGAAAAGACAGCCTTTGTAACATCTGACGGCCTGTTTGAATTCAACGTGATGCCATTTGGACTGTGCAACGCGCCGGCGACATTCGAGCGATTTATGGACACTGTTCTTCGTGGCTTGAAGTGGAGCATTTGCATGTGCTATCTCGACGACGTCGTCATCTTTGGCCGCACCTTCAGCGAACACAGTTCACGTCTGGATACTGTGCTGACTTGCATAAAAAACGCTGGCCCTGTTCTTAACTCAAAGAAATGCCACTTCGGAGACTGACAAACCCTTGTTCTCGGGCACCTAGTCGATCAGGAGGGCATCCGTCCAGATCCCCAGAAGACAGCAGCCGTTGAAGCATTCAATGTGCCGCGCTCTGTGAAGGAGCTCCGCAGTTTTTTGCGGCTTTGCTCCTATTTTCGCCGCTTTATACCTAAGTTTGCCGATGTCGCGTATCCGCTGACATGTTTGTTACGGAAGAATACTCCCTTCGAGTGGACTCCGGAGTGCGACTCCTCTTTTCGTCAACTGAAATTCCTCCTGACGTCGCGGCCTGTTCTTCAACACTTCAACCCATCAGATCCAACCGAACTGCACACATATGCCAGCGGCATAGGAATATGTGCCGTCCTAGTTCAACGCTATGGTAACCGCGAGCACGTGATTGCATACGCAAGTCGCTCCTTGAGTAGGCCCGAGCAGAATTACACTGTCACAGAACAAGAATGTCTCGCGGTAGTATTTGCGATTCAGCGGTTTCGGTCTTACTTATACGGACGCCCTTTTACAGTCCTCACCGACCACCACTCATTGTGTTGGCTCGTCAACCTTCGGGATCCTTGCGGCCGTCTAGCGCGCTGGGCACTTCGGCTCCAAGAGTATAACTTCATACTCTCGTGCAAAAGTGGTCGATGACACGCCGACACAGATTGCCTTTCGCGCATGCCACTGAGCACTACAGAGTGTGACGCCGATGACCTCGATCACCTCGTAGCTTCAGTGTCACCAAAGTTTCCCGACCTCAGTACTTTCAAAGATGAACAGCGAAAGGACACCAGGCTATCATCGCTTTGCACAGCTCCTACGGCATGCCATTTCTGTGTACGCAACGGACTCCTATATAAGAAGAACTTTTCCAGCACGGGTGCACGTTTCCTCCTGGTAGTGCCAGAAACCCTTCGGACAGCTATTTTAGGTGTGATGCACGACGATCCTACGTCCGGACATTTAGCTTCTACGCGGACGCTTTACCGTGCTAAGGAACGCTTTTATTGGCCAGGAATGCGACAGTCAGTCGAGGCGTATGTGGCCAGCTGCACACAGTGTCAACGCCACAAACGCCCGTCTACTGCTCCGGCTGGTCTTCTACAGCCCTCGTCACCTCCAAGCACACCTTTCCAACAGGTGGGCATTGACCTCATGGGCCCTTTTCTAAAGTCGGCTAAGGGCAATCGCTGGATAATTGTATGTGTCGATTACCGCAAGCGCTACTAAGAGACGGCGGCCATACCAACCGCAACTGCCAGCGACGTCTCTGTGTTCCTGCTGCAGCGCGTTATCCTCCGACATGGCCCACCTCAGGTGATCATCAGTGATCGTGGGCGACAATTTACGGCAGACATAGAAGAAGAGCTGCTTCGATTGAGTGAGTCCCGCCTTCGTCACTCGTCGCCATATCATCCGCCAACAAATGGGCTCACGGAGCGCACCAACCGAACAATTGTAAACATGCTCTCTATATATGTGGCATCCGACCACAAGAACTGGGATGACGTGCTACCATTTATAACGTACGCGTTAAACACCGCTAAGCACGAGACAACAGGCTATAGCCCCTTTTTCTTGATCTACGCACGACCGCCACGGCACACACTCGACATAGTTTTGCCATTCTCGGCGCACGAGAACCTCTCAGTCACCGAAATCCTCTGCCTTGCAGAAGAAGCGCGTCGTATTGCTCGTCTACGCACTTTGGCATCACAGGAAAAATCGAAGGTACGCTATGACGTCCGCCACCGGCCTGTAACTTACCACCCAGGCGACTTAGTGTGGCTGTGGGCTCCGGTACGAAGACGCGGGTTATGCCAAAAGTTCTTGGCCACATACGACGGACCGTTTGTCGTTCTCGACAAAATCACGGAAGTCACATACACCATAGCTCGCCTCACGAGAAGTGGTAGAAGAGCCGCTAAAACCCAAGCAGTCCATGTCGCTCGACTGAAGTTGTACACACCAAGGTGAATCGGTTACCTCGCCCGGCGGGCCTCGTCTGCAAGGGGAGGAATGTTACGCATGCCTTGGAAGAAAACGAAGATGCGAGAACATGCTGGCTGCCCCAAGCTGCAGAAAGAAAGAAGACGACGAGACTGCGATCATCAGCCTGTTGGCCGCTCCGGCGCTTCTCTTCGCGACCAAAATAAACGGCCCCCTTCAGCCGTACACGTCCTGGTCCTCCTTGTGCGTAACAATATATATATATATATATTATATATATATATATATATATATATATATATATGAGGCTTCGATGCAATAGTAGGGAAGAAACAGTCTGGAGACCAGGCAGTAAGAGGTTATGGCATCGGTACTAGAAATGCCAGAGGAGCATTTCTAGAACCAATATCTTCACATCTTTCTGCCTAGTAGTACTAGTAGAATAAACAGAACGCGATAGTTCCCGGATTTCGAAAACATTCTACCGAAAGCGAGGGAACCTTGAGTGGACATGGAGGAGCCATAATGCGAAAATAAGAACGAAATAGACATTATACTGAGTGCACACCCCGGCATCGTGCAGGATGTGGAAGTGCTTGGCAAGGTACGATGCAGTGCCCCTAGAATGATATGGTCTCAACTTCACCTATTCTTGAAGAAGGAATGACAGAAACTGGTACTCAAGAAGCCAATGAATGAGCTATCACTGATAGGTGAAGTACAGGAACTCAGAGTCTCGCTTCAGAACAGATACTCGGCACTTATTGAGAAAACCAGCAATAGCATCGAAGCAATGAGTGATAATCTGACGAGTATCATTACGGAGTCCAGTGGACGATGAAGGTACTGTAGTTAGACAGAAACTGGCAAACGGTCCCAGGAAACGAGAAATCTCATTTAGAAGCGTCAAAGAATTAAAGCCTCAAGTACAACACACAAAATAGAGTTAGGAGAACTTTTGAAGGTGATTATTAAGCTTAAGGTATCTGATGTAAAAGGGTACAACGTAGAGAGATTCGAACACGCTTTGAAGAACGGGGGAAGCGTCAAAGCAGTAAAAAGTAAACTTGGGATAGGTGAAAACCAGATTTATGTACTAAAGGACAATGAAGGCAAAGTAACTACCAATATGGATAGGATAGTAAAATTAGCGGAGGAGTTTTACAGAGATCTCTACAGTAGCCAGCTCAACCACGATCCTAATATAAGAACTAGCAGTAACCCAAATGACGCCCCAGCAGTAATGATAGAACAAGTCAGAAAAGCCTTGGAGAGCATCCAAAGAGGCAAAGCTGCTGGTGAGTATCAGGTAACATCAAATCTGCTGAAAGATGGAAGACAGATTGTGTTAGAAATACTAGCGAACCAGTTTACGAAATGTCTCTAGACGGGAAGAGTACCAGAATCTTGGAAGAATGCTAACAATATCCTAATACATAAGAAAGGAAATGGCAAGCACTTGAAGAATTACAGGCCGATCAGCTTGCTCTCCGTCCGTAGTATACAAGCTATTTCAAAAGAAAATAGCTAACACAATTAGGACAACATTAGAATTCAATCAACCAAAGGAACAAGCAGGATTTCGAACAGGCTACTGAAGAATCGGTCACATACATACTATCAATCAGGTAATAAAGAAATGCTCAAAATATAGCCAACCCTAAACATAGACTTCATATATTGCGAGAAAGCGTTTGATTCAGTAGAAATATCAGCAGTCATGCAGAAACTGCGGAATCAGCGCGTCGACGAAGCATATGTAAACAACCTTGAAGAAATCTACAGGGGGTGAACTGCTATTATAGTGCTTCATAAAGAAAGCAACAGAAAAGCAATCAAGAAGGGTGTGAGGCAGGCGGATAAAATCTCTCCAAAGCTATTTACCACGTGCTTACAGGAGGTTTTCAGGAGCCTAGAATGGAAACAGCTAGGCATGAGAGGTAATGGAGAGTACCTTAATCCCCTGTGCTTCGCCGATGCGATTGCATTGCTGAATAACTCAAGAGACGAATAGGAACTCATGTTTGTGGAGACAAGGAGAGGAGAAAAGTGGGTCCTAAAATAATCTGCAGAAAACAAAAGTAATGTCAAACAACCTCGGAAGAAAACAGCGCATAGAGATTGGCAATAGTGCACTTGAAGCTGTAAAAGACTATGTCTACTTATGACAGGTAGTAACCGCGGAGCCGAACCACGAAATTGAAGTAACTAGAAGAATAAAATTGCGGTGGAGCACGTTTGGCAAGCACTCTGAAATTATGACAAGTAGATTGCCGCTATCTTTCAAGAACAAGGCATATAACAACTGCATCTTCCCGGCACTTAGGTACGGAGCAGAAACCTGGAGACTCATAAAGAAGGTTCAGCTTAAATTGAGGACGACGCAGCGAGAAGTGAAAAAAAAATGGTAAGTGTAACTTTAACTGACAAGAAAAGAGCAGATTGGTTTAGGGAACGCCGGGTTTAATGATAACATAGCTAAAATCAAGAAGAGGAAATGGACGTGGGCCGGGCATGTAGCACGTAGATAGGATTACTGCTGGTCATTAAGGGTAACGACCGCATTTTTACTGAAGGAAAGGGGATTAGTGGGAGACAGAAGGTTAGGTGGGCAGATGAGATTAAGAAAATTGTGGGTATGAATTTGCAGCAGCAAGCACAGGATCGAGTTGACTGGCGGTCGTTGGGAGATGCCTTTGTCCTGCACTGAACGTAAGCAGACTGATGATAATGATGATTATGATGATGATGATGACAAGGAGATCCTTCCTGAGAACGGTAACAACGGAAGCGTTTATTTTGACAGTTTTTACCAGAGTCTGGGCTTCGTCAGGAATGCGTTTATATATCATACTGCGCCATATACTATTCCTGACGAAGGCCAGACCCTGCTCAAAACTGTCGAAATAAACGCTTCCATTGTTTGGGTTCTCACGAAAGATCTACTTTACTATATATATATATGTATATATATATAATATATATATATATATATATATATATATATATATATATATATATATATATATATATATATATATTATAGGCGTGCGCGTGTATGTGGGAATTGTACCGATATTTGAGCCCCTACAACTTGGTTATACATGTTTGAAGGCACAATCTCAGAAGCAATATCAAGAATGAGGTTTAACAGTGCTAAAGAAGGGTGTCCTTCACGCAAAAGTTCACCGCGTGGCTATGGCACACTGATTTCAACAAGACGTGGTCACGCTGCGTTCCCGTAATCCCTTTTTAAGAGATGTATTCGCAGTGGTGTTAGAATTGAACAGATGGGACAGCTTAATAGGTACAGTACTTTCTTCCAAAGGTTTTTGCTGGTGCCATGGAGGGTATAAATGTCACCTTTTCCGGTGCAGTAGCCGTTTATGTAAACGTTTTTGCAGCCAGCTTTTGTTCTGGTGGCATTCAAAACTTTTGTAATTACAATCGTTAGTTCACCTTGGCAGCAAAACTGTAATTTTGTATTTGGATCTAGCCGTGACGTTCTAAGCTGGCCCACAACAAATGCGTCAGGATAAAAGCTTCTCTCTTTAAAACCATAAACATACTTTTTGACAACATTCAGCCTTATCAATGATTACCAAAACGGCTGAATCCAGAGGAAAGAATTACTGTGCCACTTAGACCTAATACATCTGCAGTTAAACGATATATTAGTAATTAAAGATTGAAAAGTGCAAGTTCAATCTTTAGCAATTTTTTCTGGAAGTGCCCAGTAACCATCTTTGAGGAGGATGGTATGGCAGCCGAGTTCGGATTTCAGATTTCAGATTTTTCATTCATACAAATAAAATAATATTGCATTTGTTTAGTATAAAAAAGAAGGACCCAACTGGAAAGAGTGTGCCAGGACCCCCTGTTTAGAACGAATTTTGGTAAAACAGTGCTAGAGGCAACATACCAGAAATAAGTAAATATATCTCCTTCTCTTTCTCTCTCTCTATATATATACACATATATATATATACATACATACATATATATATATATATATATATATATATATATATATATATATATATATATATATATATATATATATATATATATATATATATATATATATATATATATATACTAAATAAATCGTAGTATACACAGTAAAACAATATAAGTTGCTTATGGCTTTGGTGTTCAACAAGTGCGCTATATAGGCACAATTTTGGTTCAGTGACTACTAGAGGACGCTTGTGCAGACCTTGATAAGTAAAGGATGCTGTCCACGTCATTTAATTACTGATAGCATGGCTTCCGTTTTTCAAGAATGCCTCAATTTTGTTGCAAGGAAACGAAGGTATGCGTGTGGAGCATATCAGCTTGAAACTACCAAATGAAGCCCACCTGAAGTATAGTGGTGAGTGGCCACTACGCCATAATGCTTCATTTCTCAGATCAGCGAATGCACTACGCCCTGTAGGGAAACACTTGAAGCAACGTAACTGCTCAATTTGTTGTTGTTCTTGCTGCAGCCGCTGATGATGATTAAGTAAGTCTGAGTGTTTTTTAGTTAGTGAGCCTTGAAGAGGGTCCCGCAAGATTTTGACATTTTTAATAAATGCTGCTGATCTGTAGTCAAGTCTTCTCAGAACAGGCGCTCAACATTTACATTTGGTTATTGAAGTCACCTAAACTCCAACATCTCTTTTTTCTACAAATGATGTCATATACCCAATTGACTGCACGACATACCACAATGCACGGACAGGAGCTTGAGCATCAAGTGTTCCAAAGTTTACATGGTTTCCGGTGGAGGCTAAGAAGTGCCCGTGACCCAGTGAAGGTGACATACTCATACGAAGAAAATAAAACTAAACAGCTCTAGAAGTGACACGCGCTCATGATGTAACCTATTGCTTTGTGCCGTCTCTCTCTGCTTAGCTTGCAGCGTTTCTCGAGACAAGACAAGAGGAACAACTGCTGAATGAGAAGCAGAAAGAAAGCAATGAGAACGGGGGGCCAATCTTTGTTAGTCCACTCGTATTCCACGTATTTTTAAATGTAATGCAGGGCCCATTTCAAACTTAATTGCAGAATTGACAAGTTTTCCTACCCGGCGTGCATCTTTGTTTGTGTCACGCAATTACACGTCTATTGAAAAGACTCTAAGCACTCTTGAACACCCAAGAGGAACTTTCTTGCAACGCAAATTTGAACAATCACTCGCTCTGCTGTAGAACAGCTGCCTAGCACGCAGCAGAAAGAGGTCTGATAGTTCATTCAGTTGAAAACTTGACTTATTCACTTTTTTGCATACAAATCTATATTTTGGTAACGGGAAACGACGCCCACACCACATCTTTTAGAAAGTCCGTTCGTCTTGCGTCAAAAGTAAGGTTACAAGCAGTGAATTTCTTGCGCAGAGAAACAACTCCTAACCTTGATACAAGCGGGTTTGAACTAAGAAAAGCTGGAAAATATTATTATGCTACCCGAGGAAGTACAGAATTTACGGCGGATTCTGTACGAGCAAGAAAATATTCCGCAGAACTCATTTACAAGTACAGAATAGTCTTTCAAAACTGGCATACGAAACGAACAGGTTTAAATGATTTAGTGATTTGAATGAACAGTATTGTGCAAATGAAAATTATTCTCTTATCAATGTAATAACACCATGGTAAATCTTCGTAGGACGAATTGTAGAATAACAGCTTGCATTGTATGCAATGTTTTATGGGGGTGCTCAATGTTGAGAAATTTTCAAGGAACTAAGAGTAGCTGTATTCCAATCGAGTTTTAGGAGCTTGCTTATTTTGCTGGGGGATTAAGTATCGCTGTCGCGCCAATGTGTACGCTAGTGTTCGTTGCTGCACCTAGAGGCGCAGCTCTACTCTACGTTTAAAGATCACTCACTAGTTGACAGTTGCCGCTCAGGCAATGCTTGCTCGCCTGAGTGCAGCGGGCGAAGCTGAAGTTTCTGAAAAAAAGGCAGCATATCCACTGGGTGAATGATAGAGAGTGGGGCGAAGCATTCGTTCGTTCATTTGTTCTTGCTTCCATTCATCCATGCGTCCGTCTGTGTGACCCTCCGTGCGTCCATCCGCCCATCCGTGCGTGCGTCTGTTCGTGCGTCCGCACGTCCATCCGCACGTACATCCGCACGTCCGTCCCTGCGTTCGTCAATCCATCCGCTCCTGCATCTGTTTCCGCATCCATCCACCGCGCAGCCATCCATGCGTCCCTCCATGTATCTGTCTGTGTGTCCGTTCGTCCATCTAGTCCACACTCCAAGTACCACCATCTCGCATCTTTTTATCATATAATCCGCATATAGGAGCACCGCGACCCAGCGGACAATCCGAAGAGAAAACGAGAGGTGGCAGACGCACACTTTCTTACGGCTTGCTTGTGAATACATTGAAAAGAACGTCCTCTTCTTGGAAATGTAGTGCAAATATCTTTGACACTTAAAACACACGCCTCCTGTACACATGCTTAACAATATTGGAATGATAAAGCTTGGTACGAGCATCCATTGCCAGCACCCATCACAGCATGCGATTATCCTTATGGGTTCGGGATTTTAATCCGGTCACTCACTACAGAAAGGACACACGCTACTGCATCTATTCCATTGGGGATATGCAGTAGGTGTATAGCAAGTTCATACCAGTTTCACCCACTAAATGTACGGACTAAGAATAAAAAAAATTTGGAATCCCAATGAGAATAGAATCGAAGCAGTATGCGTGGCACACAAATTTCTACCACTCGCCCACATTTCTGCTTGAAAACCAGAGAATATATTTTATTTATCACGCAAAAGGCGCCTTTGGAAGTTGATGCCGCCTTTAGAAACGTAATATTGCTATCGCGTTCAACATTTAAAGGCGAAGCTTAAGGTGCCCCAATTTTTTAGCAGAGCTTCGGAGAAAGCCTGATAATTTCACTGTTTATGTCTTTATTTTAAAGAGGTTGCTTCACGAACCAACTTGATAGTGAAAGACTTTCCGAGTTCCTTGCTTGTATATAACTATAAGGAGCGAGTTAACGAGAGAAGCTCTGGCTTGCCGAATATATGAAAGCTAAAACGAAATCTATCTTACCTTCGTGTGTACCACAGGGGCAAGCGCCGACGTACACATTAGTTTGAGCCGTGGGTGAACAAGTGTCACCAAGTCTGCCTAGTGGTTTGCAGCGATTACGGGAGCGACCGTAGTCCAGGCAACATGTCCCTTCCTTGCAGATTGTACGCGTGTTGCATCGCTCGTTCAAGCCCTTCAGCTGTAATGACGTCGAATAAAAAAAACAACGCAGCAGTATAGTACAATAGCAAAATGAGTGCTAGTACTTCTTGTGACAATAAGATGCTTGTTATAAAAATAAATATAAACGTACAAGTTGTGTTTTTATTGAATTCTTTCGTTCAACTCTTTTTCAGCTTTAGGAAGTTTGATGGCGATAAGTAGCTGTATTTGTGTCGATAGAGGCCTTACCTAAAATTTTAAGCAATGTACTTTCTCGGAATTGTCATCAGTGTTGTAGCGGGTGCCGCATTCGATATTAGCGTTGAGGACACCTTCACAAAGTGGATCGTCACCCATTGATCCACACCGTAAGTAAGCAAAAAAGCGCAATGAAACGTTTAAGCTGGTTCGCTTTCCTCGAGCCTGGCGGCGTTCTTTTCGCCTACTGTGCCCAACGCAGATAGCGTAAAGTGGAAGTGTGAATAACCAATATAAATAAATATATTGCATGCAAAATACAAAATGAACAATATGCAAAGAGTTATGACTTCTTTAGGCACTGGCGTAACAAATATTTCCCGCAGTATACGGCATCCATAAAGTTGTGCAGTTACATTGATGCTTTGGATTGGGGCAGAACATGTTTATGGGTATCATTTTTCACCAAATTTTATGAATATTTACATTTTATACCAATGTGGCCATTAGGCACTACATTGAACTGTCTTGGCAATAAATCTGTTCCATTACGCCTGAGAGCACGACCACACTTGTTAAGAAAGTACTTAAGTTTGTAGGTGAGAGAGACAAATAAAACTTATGAGAACGTAATATTTAATAATGTATTGCTAACGATACAAAGTATACAAAGTGCACGCATAGAGCCAGCAAACGAAAGCACTTGAACATGACCTGCAAACTTGGTGATTTTCAGGAGTAATAATTACTATACTGCTAAAGTGAAATGCGGGACAAGTCTGCGCACTGCCAAATGAGATTACAAGCCTCTTACCTATTGGAAACAAAGCACAGGGAAGTGTTACATCTGCCTCACTGGCCTACAGTATTTGATTTTGTTCTTTCTTTTTATTGTATGAAACAAATATTTCGTTGCATTTTTTTTCTTCCACGCAGAAAGCCGATCTGCTAAGCAGCGAAACAATTTTCTTCCTGCACGCCACAACTTTGATCGCACTTTCATATCCAGCCAGTGCTCCAATAAGCCCAGCTGAACTTTCAAGTGAGATAGATAGAATGTCGTGATTTTCATGTAGTATGCGGATATACCCGACAAACGTGTAATCGAGGCAGCTTTAATAATTTCGAAAATCGAGAAAACCATTGTGAATTTGAACTGCGTACCTTCGAAGGCTACTTTTAGAAGGCTACATGCCCGTACACTCGCATTTGCTGGTTTTAGGTTACTGTACCACTGCCTTCACCACCAATCGTAGGTTCTGCAAGCTTTGCCCAAGTGTTCGCAGGACGCACTAAAAATACGTGAATTGGAAGTGTGAGGAAGGTACACACTTGCTTCTTATGCCCTAATTGTGTTATTCGATTAAACCCACCCTTCAACGTTTTCATCTCAAAACAGGGCACCAGGGGCCAAAGTTTTTACAGGTTCTTTTTAACTCTCTGTACGACTAACACCAAAGTAACCTTGTGGCGGTGCTTTTGCAGCGGGGTGACAGAGCCGCTGATTTGCAAATGAAGTTGACGCAGCAGAACAGGCCGGTAAAGCTCGCAAAAGATCTGCGTGGGGAGTGGCTGTTGTGGAAAGGATAGGGTTGCGGCACTCATTCTGCTCGTGAGTGGATTTGGCGACGAGCTTGCGCGAATACCAGCTGCTCGAGGACACGGCCACGCTCACGGTCAAAATCGGGAATCCGACAATGAAGGAACCGCCGTGTGCACGCTCCACCTATCTCATCTCACTGAGCCCTAAGATCTTGCGGATAGCTAGGCCAGCTCAACGATGTTGTCGGGTGCTGTTAGTGTGAAATCTTGGTTTACGCTCTCGCAACTAAGTGACCGTCCCAACAGCTGTCTATAGTGGCCGCGGCGGCTAACAGTGCCACTAACACGAACGAAGTTGAGAGGGGCACACTGTGGAAGGCTAAGCCGTGCACCCTGTACTTCATTAGCATTGCCCACCTCATGTTTTTCTGTTCTCGTTTTCTTCAGTACTAAAGAAGAAGGCTGACGTCAGCGCTGTGGCGTGTGTGCTTTTTTCTGTTCGTCCCCGTTAGTTGTCCTGGAAGCCACTATCCCTATTTGAATTGCCTTTTTGCCTGTTCCCAGACATTTCGTATAACGAATTGGCATAAAACTACATTCAACAGGCAAAATTGTATCCGGAACCTCTTCGTACACTTTTTGAGTGTTACGAAAAACAAGTGCTCATTAAAAAATTGGGCCGGTAAAAAGCAGCATACGCAGATCGCTTGGCTGATATACCCACAGACGGCACCATTTATGCAGTGCTAGCAACTACATATGCAGGTAAAGCCCGCATCAGCCTGAGTGTGCACACTGTACGCAGCAAACGATCACTCGTCATGCGGAAAAGGAATCAACTATTTACAGCAATGTCTCTTTCACGCCATTGATTACAATAAGTGTTATCACTCTCTTTGGTATTCTCTTCTATTCCCACAGCCTCCTGGACATTGCTTCTCGGTTACCTTTTCGGAGTCTTCAGCCTCTTGCAGCCCTACCATTCTTTCATTTTAATAGTTTTGAATTACCTCCACGGCGTCGATCCAGTACTATATGGCCTCTTTCTCGAGAATTACAATGACCACTTTTATGTATTTTTCAGCACTCACGTTCTCGGCAATTTCGTTATTATTCTGCCGTTTGCCACCCTCTAACGTCTAGTCACGTCATTTTAACGAGTCGGTAGCCGTCCACGTTCTCATCCGCCTCTCCCTGAATGTTCTATCTCTATCCTTAGTCAATTCCCAGTTCTCATTAGTGACACTGCTTTGGTTTGCATTCTCAGCTTCTTGTTCCGGCTAGGTGCCAGGCAGCGTTGTTGCCTCGTCAATCATGTTTCATTGCTCGGCGTTGCCCTCACGTTGCAGGTAAAATCAGTAACTGAGTCACCCTCTTAAACAGGTTGAAGGCAGAATTCAGTTTGTCCGCAAATGTGAGCTCAGGGCTGGTGCCTGGTTTCAACCCACAGTAAATACGCGAAAGTAGGCAGAACAGACACCTTTGCAAACATTGCTTCGGACCGGTCTGCCAGTTATTCTGGTAAGCTTATTGAGCACGGGGGCGTCTCTGGCTATGCTGAACGGACTCTTGTGCATGCTCGGTATTCCAATGGCCCTATAGCATTAAATCATGAAAAGTTCATTCAGTGGGCAAACACATACCTACCGATTATAAGAGCTTGATAACAACCATCCTGAGGTACCAGCGTGCTGGTCAAAGAACTTGGTTGATCCCTCTTTCAAAGATTACGTATGATGTGAATGCCAATGTGCCCTTACAAAAGTAGGTAATGCTTACTGTGCACTGAAATATAGGCGTTTGCCCTATGTACCCTAATGTTTCACAACTATAGTACTGCCTAACAAGGATAGAGCGACGTTGACGCCTATTCAAAGATCTTCAATCTCACGACTGGCGTCCATCATTGATGACTTAACAAACTATTGTGTTCATAGATGCCTGTGATAGCTGTACTAGGCGACAGCGGAACCAGAGAAATTATTGAGACAGCTAGAAAATTGTGCCTGGGTGGACGCCAGAGTAGAGATAAGGTCGCCTGCTCGCGGCATATCGGAGTAATTGAACGCCACTACCCGCACCGCCACGGTGGTCTTGTGGCTAAGGTACTCGGCTGCTGACCCGCAGGTCATGGTATTGAATCCCGGCTGCGGTGGCTGCATTTCCGATGGAGGCGGAATTGTTGTAGGCCCATGTGCTCAGATTTGAGTGCACGTTAAAAAAACCCAGGTGGTCTAAATTTTAGGAGCCCTCCACTACGGCGTCTCTCATAATCATGTGGTGGTTTTGTGACGTTAAACCCCACATATCAATCCATCGAACCATCAATCAATGCCACTGCCAGATGAGAGGAAAACACAACGCGTGTCATGCCGTCTCTTTGGCATCAGCGTTCATTCGCGGGGAAGTGTAAGTGGGTAAGGCGGAGTTAAAGCAAGTGAATCCGGTAGGTGTTGTGGTGCTATTCTCAGTATGAGTGGATGTTATGAACCACGCCGATGCTCGGGGTAAGTTGCAACCCGAAGGTGTCTCAAGACGTTGAATATATTCCACTTTTCCTATTGCAAATGCACGGAATGACGTGGAGGCTTGTAAACAAGGTGGTGCTAGAACTAATCACGGTTGTAATCGTCATAATTCTTTACTGCACAGTGTTCCAAGAATGCTGTGAGAAGCCATTGGTAGATATAAGAAGACGTACTGTTTGGCTGTGCCAAGTATGCGGCTATGACGCAGTGGTACCATGCCCGGCTTTCATGGCTGCGGATTTAGGGACTGTGGGCTCGACTGCTGTTAAGAAAACTTCGTTTTTCTCTTCAGATCTTGCGCATTTTCGACGTCATTTTTGTGACAAAAATACAACACTGATGTCATAGTGAACGACGGTAACAAAAACACTTTCACAATAAAAATATTGTTGAACATGCAAGAACTGAGAAGTACGCCGGTTAAAAAGGCGACTGAAATTTGCTCATACTTTTAAGTGGGGCACTGTGCAACATGAATGGCCCATTAGAAAGACAGCACAGCGACAATCTCAGCTTTAAGTTGTTCAAATCAGCTTCATCTCTGTTGCTTTGTCAATTATTGAATTAGGCAAGGTATTGTTGGCATGTAAAATCTGCTAACACTAGCTTGTTTTCAATAGTCCTCTGACAACCAAGTAATCAGAAAACTGTTACCACTGTCATTATCATCGCAATAAACATCAGTCTTTTCTAAATCCGCAATGAAGGCGCGGTGCGTCTTTTTAGTCTCACAAAAGTTTTCTTTATTTGGTGCCGAAACCGGGGAGCTGAAGCCCCCGTCAGTTCAGCATTACAAAGAAGCCATCAGGTGTCGGCATTACGATTGACTATACCGTTAACTCAACAATTCTTAGAGGTGCAACAACCTCGGACTTAGCGTTTCTGACAACGACGCCTAAGGACGTTACCTCCATGCTGCAGAAAGCAACGTAACAACGGAGGTATGATGGAACGACTTAAGAAAAAAACGAAGTGCTCTGAGAACCCAAGCGACAGAGTTGATATTCGATGCATATTTGTAGCTAGAAGCACAAGCAGCCGAAGCGACCGAAATATGCTGTAAGCAAAATTTGGAGCTCTGCTAACAGAGCTTAACGAGGTGGACGCTGCCGTCAACCCAATTGTGCCAGACGAAGAAGTCGACGAGAACTACGCATGTAAAATCACGTACAATGACAGAATTGTAACCCGCGTCGCAAGGCTCAAACAACAAGCAGGAGGACAACGACCAACGCCATCACAGAGGCGGAGGCATCTACGGCCACTCGCAACAGGAATCTAAGAGCTCATGGCTCAAAGGTGAAGTTGCCTTAACTCGAGCTGCAGCGGTTTAGAGGCGCCGCCGCCATGGAGTGGCAGTCCATCTGAGAGCAATACCAGCAAGCTACAGATGACGGCGGTGCACTTTCCGACGGAGAGAAATTTTTGTATTCGCCCTCAGCGCTTTGTGGAAGGGCACTAGTGGTGGGGCCAGTTATACAAGCGACCGCAGCGAACTATAATATATTCATCGAGCTTTTGAAGGAGCAGTTCACACACACGGATGTGCTTATTCAGGAGCATCTTTCGCAGTTGCCGGACAAGCGATTTGTACGAAGCAGGCACGCGTTGAGAGGTGTTGGTCGGCTCTATGACATCATGCAGTGAAATATAGCCGTCTACACGACTCTTCTACTTCAGACAGACAGCTTTGCAGCAATGCTCACCTCCACACTTCTGCTAATACTGTCAGGTCAACTAGTGGTAGAATATCACAAACATTGTTCTGCAGAGAAGAAAAAATAGCTTGGGCATTGCAAGTTTTCAGTGTTTCTTAAAACGAGCTGGAGATCCGAGGAAAAGGCGTTGCAGATTGGGCAGAGAGAAGTCAAAGACAGTAGAACAAAACCACGTTTTGATAAAGAAATCTCCCGAGCTTCGTGGGCGTCAGCAGCTTCACTCCTATAGGCCAGTGATTCGAAACACAAAGCGCCTTGTGCGTTTTGTGCCACTCGAGAGCGTGTGACGAAGGAAGGCCAGACGCAACTTTCTCTGTAAAAAAGAAATGGAGTACCCCTCAAAGTTCGTAGATGCTTCTGCTGTTCAAATAAAAGGCACACATCGCCAGAATGTCGCAACGAAGGAGCGAATTGTAAAATGCGCAGTAAGACGCACCTTACTCGAATGTGCAATCCTGCGCGGAAGTCTGCTGCAAACACAGAAGTCGAATTGCACTCTACCACAGGTAGCAACGATGACTAAACGACAACTGCACTGCTTCAGACAGCTCAAATATAGGCAAACGGTACTTAGTAAACATTTTGGTAGCGTGTACTATTTGGTGGCGAATATCCGAAAACATTCGTGGCTGAATAGCTGACACGTCAGCTGAATTCGGAAGTACTTGGTCAGGAAGACTACCATATTTCCCTGTGAGGTAGCAGACAGTGCCATGAAGAAAAAAGTGCAGGGGAGTACAGCTTCGGCTGAGGAGTCAGTAGGACAAAAAATAGCAGTGTCTCAAGGCCTTGTAGATACCCCAGATTTCTTCGGACGAGCTTGTTTAGCCGTAGGCCGTGATGAAAGAGGTCAAAATAAAAGTGGCTGGTCAGGCTGATGTTAGCTTGCCAACTGCAAAATTAGACCCAAGTGGCCATGGTAGAGTCATTGGCGCTGAGTACTGCTGGAGTCTAGTAACCAGTGAAATTCACGAGCTTCAGGATGGCGTAATTGTGATTGATACTCACTTCAGGTGGACACTGCAGGGAACAGTGCCGTACAGACACATCAGTGCAATAGTAGTGGTCCTTCAATGTGTTGTAGTGGAAAACGATTATGCATTGAGGACTTAGCTCAATTCTTTCTGGCAATTCGAAATCATGTTTTGCGGACCAGGTTTCACACATTAAAGAGCAAAAAGGAATTGACAAAGCTTTCAAGCCCTCTATTAGGTTCACAATGTATCAATAACAGACCCTTTGTTATTCAAGACTGCAATTTCTCAGCAATGCTTGTAACTATACGCAGTTTCCATTATCTATCTTTGTCTTGTATGTGCTTGAATTCTTATACATTTTTAGTTGACTTATGTTGCCTTCCTGATTTGCGCATCTGATACTTGTTTCTTTATTTTGTCTTTTTTTCTTGTGTGTTATATATGTTGTACCCACCCCCTCTGTAATGCCCTACGGGCCCTGAGGGTATTCTAATAAATAAATAAATAAATAAATAAATAAACGAATTAGCTTTTCCATGAAAGCTTATAGATTTACGTCTTGATGACAAAAGGAAGTTGCAAAGAAATTTTTGGCCACCATCAAAATTAAATTGTTGAATGATGAGGCAACGCTGATAAAATACGACAAGGCCACATGTCGGTACCTCAAACTTGAGTTCACTGAGCAGCTCCTAAAACGCAGTAAGCATAGAAAGCAGAATGTATTACACGCCTCACTGAGCTGCGTTGTGCCTTGCTAGCGCGTAAACTAGCATCAGAGTGGTCTTTGCTGGTCGTTGAGTGAAACCGAGTGCGGGCCACTCAATGAAGCACTGAATTCAGGACAAGACCTACACCCAGATATCTTAAAGGTCATGCTCAGTTTCAGAACGCACCTTATCAAACAGTGTGCAGACAGAGAAAAGGTGTTTTTACAAATATCACAAAAAAATATAGAGGTGCCCTACGCTTCCTTTGGATTCAAGAAGTACCCACTACGAAAAAAACCAAATCCTCCACTTGCAGTCTAGAGGATGAAAAAAGTCCCGTTCTGGGTGACCAGTGGCACACTTCAGCTTGCTGCCACGATTCGTCACCATGTCAGCATGATGGACAACTGTTAGAGAAAAGCGAAAACACTGGCCGAAAGCCCCACGTCGACGACCACATTGCCGGTGCCGACACGGAAGAAGCAGATAAAAAATTTTATGGAGAATTACTGGGCACATTGAAAAGGGCAAGCATGTCCTTTCAAAAGTAGAACTGAAATTCATAACGTTGCAGCAGATATTTCAGAAGAAAAAACTGGATGTCCAACGAACACAGTGCCCTTCCCCACAAGAAATACTACGCGTGTGTTACGACTTGTATGGGATAAATAGCAGGATCACCTTCTCTTTTTTACAGAACCTATCTTACATTTTCTTGAAACTTCTACACCAAAAGATTCATTATTCAAGCCTCAGCACGTGTTTTAAGTCACTTAGGTCCGCTTTCTTCAGTCACTTTGACTGCCCAATTGCTCTTCCAAGAAATTTGGGACATAGGCAACGGCTGGCATACAGCATTGTCCGAAGGGGTGCAAGCAGTGTGGATCCAATCGTACACTGCACTGTGTATTGACCCACGGTAACAGTACCAGGATGTTTTATCAGTGCTGAAGACGACGAGATAGAGATGAATATATTTACTGATGCAAGCCTTAAGGCATACAAAGCAGTTGCCTTCTTGCGTGTTTATCGCCTGGTTCCTCACACTACGAATTTGATCATCTTTACTGACACGAGTGGTTTGACGATCCGAAGCCACCATAAGATTATTAGAGATGCCGTAGTGGAGGACTCCAGGAATTTTGACCACCTGTGATTCTTTGAAGTGCACCCAAATCAGAGCACACGGGCCTACATCATTTTCACCACGCCCGAAAATGCAGCCACTCCAGCGGGGATACAAAACCATGACCTGTGCATCAGCAGTCAAGTATTTTAGCCACTAGACAACTGCAGTGGGGGGAAATCACACATTTTCAAAATCAAGAGTAGCCCCGCTAAAGATGCTTTCTCTTCCAAGACTTGAATTGATGAGCATGCTAATGGGTGCCCGACTGAATGACTACCTGGCCCGGTCATTTACGCTACAAGTTAAAAAGTCTTTTCTGTGGGCAGATTCAACCATCGCAATTCACTGAGTTCAGGGCTGTACGACACAGCGGAAGCGCTTCAGGGCTGACAAAGTGATGGGGATAGAACGGCTCACAGATTGAGATCAACGCAGCCACTGCTCAGCTGCAAAAAGTGCCGCTGACCTCTTAACACGAAGAGTTTCACTTGAAGTGCTCAAAACAACTGCGGTTTGGTGCTATGAACCTTTATGGCTTTCCCATTCTTCTGCTGATTGGCCATACAGTGAAACCATCTGTGAAGACAAAACTGCAGATTATGAAAAAAAGTCTGTTCGTGTTCAAAAATTTGTGCAGTCCGTGAAAACTTCAGCTTTAATATTAAGCAGTTCAGTTCCTTGACGAAACTGGTCAGAGTTGTCGCATAAATGCAGCGTTTTGTGCACAACTCCAGGTGTTCCATCCAGGAAGAATGGGTATTTGTAACCGCCGAACAAATAAACAAGGCTCAGATATTTCGGATCAGAGAGATGAAACGTGATGCTTTTGCCGAAGACCTCCAGTGCATTTTTCACATAGCAATAACTTCGAAGGGATCACCCGTACATAATCTCAGTGTATTCATAGACAGTCGTGGAGTACATAGAGTTGGGAAACATCTCGAAAATGTCGAAATGCCTTTCGACACCAGGTATTTGATTGTGCTCCCGTCAAAGCATTCTCAAGTTGCACTAATAATTGAAGGAACGCAGAGGAACCTTTTGCATCTTGGGCCTCTCTACACGCCCAAAGAACTAAGAGAACACTTTTAATCAATGAAGGGCTGTCCGGTAGTCAAATGAACACTGAAAAGATGCCGGACTTGAGACCGCTTCAATTGTAGAGCCGCCACTGAAGTTTTTTGCCTTTTGCCTCCCGAGAGAGCAACAAAGGACGTTGCATTTGAGGTGACAGGCACAAATTTCGCTGGCCCACTATACACAAAATGTTCAGGACAAAAACAAGAAGTGCGACAATCACCTTTGTACATGTGTGGTCACAAAAGCGATACATATTGAATTGGTAAAAGACATGCCAATCGACAGCTTGTTCAATGCGTTCACAAGATTTGCGGCAAGAAGATGAGTGCATCGAGTTATTTTCTGAGACAACGCAAAAACCTTTATTCGAGCACCACGTGGCTTACAGAGGTTAAAAAAACCGTAGATAGGAAAGAACTTCAAAATTATTCTTGTCCGCATCGCATCCACTGGCCCTTCATTGCCGAATTAGCTCCGTGGCGGGGTTGCTTTCGGGAAAGATTAGTACGGCCTGTGAAGGGCAAACATTTACTGCACACTTGCCTAACTTACGACGATCCTGACTACAACTGAAGCAGTCATCAATTATTTGCCAAGCGCCGGACGTCACAGCCCATATTAACTAGCGAAGATGTTATGCCTTAGCCCAACAATCTTGAAGGAAGCTTTACATACCATAAATATCAACAGGTCACTTCTGTCGAAGATCGCAAAAGCAATACCTGAACAATCTGCGTAGCGCACATTAATACGCATGGAACTCATCAAACGCCATTCAAAAGGACATGTAGTGTTTGTCTACGACTAACTATTGCTGCGAAAGCTATGAAAGATGGCAGTGGTAGACAAGGTGTTAATAGAACGTGATGGGCGCATCATGGCCCCTATGGTGCGCTTACCAATTGGGACTGTGATCCAAAGACCTTTGTATCCTCTCGAATCTTTAGGTGTTTGGACTAAGGCTCGTCGGGAGGATGTACGAAAATGCTCCTTGCACTATCTTGTTTTCAATCGTCCTCTGGCAGCCATATAAGCTGGAAACTTTTACTATTGTCATTCTCATTGCAATAAGCATCTAGTTTTTTGGAAATCAGCAAAGAGAGTTATAGTTCTCGTTAAGACATGACCTTTATAAACGCTTTCAGACCTTGGACATTATGCTGAAAGAATGCACTTCTTCACGAAAATTGTCCTGCACGACACGTCATACAAATGAATTTCATCCTCTATGACAAGTTTTGTTTATACATAAATAAAGCAAATAAGTACTTGCCTCGAGATTTCACTTGAAGGCGCTTTAATAACACCACTGACAAGAACTCTATAGCGTATAGTTACAGAAATTTGACAAGGACACGCATATTTTTATTTAAAATTAAAAAAATTGTAGCAATATATTAGACTAATAAAAAGCAGACTATTAGTTGGGCCATCCATTGGCATTGGAGGTAGCGTAAAAGAATTGACAATGTCTGGTTGAAGAGCTCAATTATATGAGATTTGTATGCAGCAACCTTCCTAGAGCTTGTTGGTCATCTTTTCTTTTTTGGTATCTATGTGAGTGTACACATATGATAAATGACACGATGGTCATATATATATATATATATATATATATATATATATATGATAGATTATTATAAAAATTGGGGCATTTTGTTAACATCGTGATATTGATTAGAGTGAGAGATTAAAGACTTGCCCTTTCAACAGGAATCAAGCCACCGTGAAATGCAGTGGCCAGCCATTTCTGGAAAGAGGACAGTGTGACAATTAAAAAAGAGAAAAATGAACGGGTACATACAATGTCACACTTGTATTTTGAAAAGTATTTATTATTTCAGGTTCTACTTTAGCTGTCGATTTTGTTGTTCTCAGCGAGAGCTCAGTTGACATTCTTTCAAATCATATTTACACCTCTTCAGAATATTTGGGAGAGTGACTCTCTGAGTTCCAGGCGATGCTGTGAACTCTTCTCATACGGACAAGAGTATTCTTCAACATATCGCAGCTTCTGTCATTATCCTATTTACAGCGCAGCAACAGAAAACACAGGACAGGGACGGAGCAAAGGCTTGTATGAATGATAACGAGGATGACTATCGCCTGCAGTAAAACAAAGTGACTTAACCTTTCGGCACACTGAATTTTACAGATGAATGGATAAACTTTATTCGGTCATGAAAAACGCGCTTTAGCGCGTTGCGGGCCACTCCAAAGTCGAAAAAAAAGACCAAGTCTCTCTGCTTCGTGGCGGGCCCAGCGGACTGCCTATACCTGTTGTTGGAGTCCGGAGCTTGCAATAGCACCCTCTCATTTGGATGGTGTGATGACTTTCCCACAATGTAGCGTGAGGCACCGCCATAGCATTTGTTTCAAGGTAGCTATGTCGTCGCAGAAAGAACATGAACTTGCTGGCAGCATTTCAGGATAGATTTTCTTCAGCAGCGCGGGGTTATGGTACGTTCCGAGTTGAAGAAGCCTGGGTGTCAGTGCGTGAGGTCGGCTTAGTTTTCTGTGTGGTGAAGGGTATTGTCTCCACGCCAGGTAACAATATTTTTCCACTTCATTATACGAGATGGGATGGTCATGGTTGCCTAGAACATCAGCGTCATGCCCTCTGATAGCTACGCGGTTTACTAGTCTTCGCGAAGCTATGTGGGCTGACTCATTGACATTGTGCGGGGCTTCCTCATGCGTCCCATATGAACTGAAAACCAATCGAGTGTGTGTGGGTTGATGTATTTGTCCTGAAGAATTTGCAACGCTGGTTGCGATATTGTTCCTTCGGCAAATGCTTCGATAACCCATCTCTAGTCGATGTAACTTTTGGAGTTCTTGTTATCCAGCAAGGCCAACGCAAGCGCCACTTGCTCCGCGATTTCGGACACAATCGTACGGACCATTGTCGAGTTGGTGATAGTGCCTGCGTGGCTGATTCTCACTGCCGCATACGCCATCCACTCGGAATATCGGGTCGAATTAACGAAAGAACATTCCTGGCGTGTTCCAAAGCCCTTTGTAGCAGCGCATTTGCACTGAATCACCGTCTACCCTCGGTAAGCTCGAGGTAGACTTTTCGTGTGGTGGGGACAGATTTTGTTACTCAAAGAATTGTCTAGAACTTTGGAATCGCCCAAGGTCAATCATAACTAGTTCAAATTATTCTTCGAAATTCTCAGCAAATACGAAAGCAAACTCAATGTATGCCACTGGAAATTCCGCTTTACACCGAAAAATCAGTGCCATTACTTCAAAGCAAATAATGTGAGAGCAGCATATTGAAAAATACTTGGGTAACCTTGAAAGTTACAGTAGACATATAGTACCATCACATATAGGCATGAGAACTTTGTTATAAACACCCTACATACACAATGTTTATGAGTTATATTTGTTTGCACTATAGGAATATTCGTGAACTTTATATATTATAGTACACAAGAATTTTTTTCCAAAAAGACAACAAGGGTGTCCCTTGATGAGCTCGGGGACTTGGTTTTCTTTCAAAAATATAATTTATGACTTGAAAAGTATTTTTCCAAAGAATCATCATTTCATCACGCACCAAGGTAGCCTGTAAAAATTGTTGAAGTCGGTAACTTCGGGCGCAAGCTCTATCTCGTAATTGTTGGCCTTCCCATCGTCTTCTGCTTTTGCCAGGAGGCGGCTGCAGTCCATCTTGAATCAAAAGTATTTGCATTATGTGACTGTTCGAGGTGTTTGAGCCAGGCATGTACACGTGACGTTTCTTACGGGAACCATTTCTGTGAAAGGATTTATTACGAGCTGGCGCTTATTGTGTACGTCAACGGCAGCTTCCTCAGCCACGTCCCACGGCACACACATAGTATTCGCCATGTCAATCAGCATGTTAACCACCTGCCCCCCTATACAGCACTTGCTACTGCCGTGAGTCAAACGCCTGACGCTCATAAATGGTAGACGAGGAGCTAAGTGGCGCTCTTCAATGGAGTTGATAGCATGCATATTTGAGGATTTGGTAGGATATCAGCACCCATTGGCAAACCTCGTCGTAGGAAAATTTTTCGCCATAAAAGCATCTTATGTGTTAAAAACTCTGTACTACCTGTAGCATTGTGGCTGAGCCTATTGCATTGAAACAATAGGAAAGTCTCATTGAAGGACAGTGACAGCACAGCGTTGCCGAGAAACTCCTCGTAGCGGATGCTTGCGATTATAGTCATGTTGTTGTTCAACCACCAAAAGCAGTCGCACACCTTGCAGCTGTCGCATCTGGGGGCGAACGTGTGGCTGAGAAAGTCGTGCTGAAGCTCACGTCGGTGATACCTAGCTGCGTCAGGCAGCTAGCTGTTGGCTTCCCCTTCACGACCCCTGACCGCAGGGTCCATTTGACCGCGCGCACACTTCGCTTCTACATCGCTGGCTGGCAGCTGTAAGTTAACTTGGCGGCGAGACTCTTCGCTTGGCCCTCCCCTTTCTCGCTGTCACAGCAAGATCTTGGCGGTGAGCCCGAGCTGCTGCTGCGCTGCTAGCATCCTGTGCTGCTGCCCTGGTTATTAGGAGCTCCAGCAGCAGAGTGGTGAGCAACATAATTTTATTCCTTGAGCTCTCGGTGAAGAGGAAGATGCGCATGTGCCGAGATATTTCTGAAATAAGCGGATAGTGTACATTCCACCGCCGCCACTGGACAAGGCGCAACAATAAGAAGCTTGCTGAGATAGTTGTTAAAACGACAATCCTTAGGCATTAAGATTAACTTTTGAATTTATCCTCCGAAGCGCACATGGGCATACTCGAAAGATCTTCATAGAAAAAAAGCAAAGCGTTGCCGCAAAGGAAAAGCAATGAACAAGATAAAAACAAATTGAAAGGACACGCGCAGAATGGAAGGAATATAGAAACGTGCCCCGCGTTTCTCACTCACAAATGACGCACAAACGTGCTCACATGTAAAGATGTGCGCAAATAAGCGTCTTGTTGTTACTTCGCTGTGTCTGAAAGCGCGTGCACAAACGGAGACAGCATTAACTACAGTGAGTTTCGTGCACCCGGTAACTACAACAGAGTCGTTCCAGGTAAAGTCCGAGGCCAGTCAAGACGTCCGATCCTACCCTCCACCTCATCACGATAGAAGAGCGCGCAAAGCCGTGGCGCTCACCCCGTTCAAGCGGCGCAAAGTATGCATGGGAGATTAAAGCATGCGCTGCTGCACAATGTGGCGACGCACGCAAGTTGCGTCATCTTGCTGTTTATGCTGCACATACAATAATTCCTAGCGAGATGCTTTAGAGCAGCGGTAGAAAATAATAACAGCTTGCCGATGGGTGAAGGACGTGCTCCTCGGTGGCTCATTGGTTTACGCCTTGCATTCGCAATTGAGCGGACCTAATTTGGATTCCGCGTGCCAAAGTTTTTTGGGGTTTTTTCTTTCATGAATGTTTGTATATATATATATATATATATATATATATATATATATATGTATATAAATTTATATGTATATATATATATATAATTTATATATATATATATATATATATATATATATATATATATATATATATATATATATATATATATATATATATATATATATATATATATATATATATATATATATATGGGGTAAGTTACACCAGCGGCTAAATTCTGCCGTAAGGGTTCATATTATCGTCATTGCAATAAAATTGTTTTTGAACTGTTATTACAAACGGGACTGAAAGTGTAAGAAACCGCGAAAACAATAGAAGGTTGAAGCACTCCTACATTAGCCTTATTTGATAATACTAAGTCAATAAAAGGTAGTAGATAAGCATCCGAAATTGCAGCACTGTTTAAGTGGTCATAGCGTATGCAGAGCAGCACCACGCTGTTTCAGACGCTAGGTCCGAAGCAGGCACCTAGCATCTCTGGGGCAGTCAGACAACGCAAACAAGCAAAGAGTTGAAAAGACCATCTTGTTGAAGAGCTAATCGTCAGAAACTTGTGCTTGATCTGCGAGGTCACAACTTTGTTGAGCGAATTTTTGAGGTTTGCCAAAATACTAATCTGTGAATGATAGTCAGAAAGTGGGGGTTGACCAAATGTCCTTGCCATGCAGGGGAAAGAGAAGTAAAACGAAATGGTCATAATACCTTATTGTAATTTACCTAAACGTCACTTTGGCCAAGCGCGGCACCACGACTTTGCATTTGCTGATGTTCTGCGCCATCGGCACTAGCCGAAGAAAAAATGCAGATCATTTGTAGCAAATGTGTGAGTTTAGATGAACAGATTAGCTGAACTTCTCGCATTCCACTTCTGCACTTTCCTTGTGCAAGATGTCATCTAAATCTTGAAAAATTCTGACGCCAATTTCTGTAGTCAAATTCATAAGTTGGTGGCAGGCGTGGGGTGCATACGGATGAGCTCAGCCAATAGGAAGAGTAAAATTCTCTCATGACTTTTTATTCCATGAGTTTGATCTCCGTGCAAAGCAGATTAAAAGACATGTGTGCTCACGCGTTGCCAGTGTAAGCGTTGTTAGCTTTCACCAGCATTGACAACAGCGAAAAAGACATAAACAAATGTGTTTTCTCAAGTTTTTACATTTTAAAGAGTTTTACTCATCGACATGCACTGTGTGGGTCATAAAATGTAAAGCAATGCTGAAGCTTGTAATCTGGCATCCTGTCTCTTTTATTTATTTATTTTCAAATACTGCAGCCCAATTCAGGGCTATTGCAGGAGTGGGGTACATACAGCAGGAAAGAATATGAGAAACATCAAAACAAGTTCTTCAGAACAAATCACAACAATGATTCACAACAACAAATCACCACATTCTAAGCACAACTGGGTACATAAATAAAAAAAGAGGACAGCAATTTCATTCCATTGTCTCCAAAAAATATGACATATTCATTTAACTAACCGAACCTGGTAGTTCGTTCCAGTAGACAATTATTTTCGGAAAGAAACTGTATTTCAACATATTAGTACGCGCGAAGAGTGGCCTTATGTTATGATTGTGACCACGTCTAGTTGGCAGAGCATTAGCATACACGATGTAATTATCATTAGAAAGCCGGCATGATTAGTGAACATAAGAGTGCAAAAGTTTCAAAGAATCAATGTCACGCCTAGCGCACAAGTGAGATAGCTTCAAAGATTTCATTCCAGATGAGGGCGAAAAATCGTGGTCATAGCGATGAAAAATGAAGCGAACAGACTTCCTTTGGACAGTTTCAATTTTATTCACGTCACACACTTTGTATGGATTCCACACACACGAAGCTGACACTGACATTTTTGCCTTTTGTTCATGCAATTGCCAAGAATGATTTTCAGGTGTTCGGGTACAAGACCAAAAAAAAAAACAGTGTATTTTGCTAGAAATATGAAAAGTACGTGACCCTGTTAATTTCTTCTCCTTCATTTCTCTTTCTTGATTGCAACTACGACATCCTTAAGCGCAGTTTGTTCCCTGACCCACTCTGTTCTATTCTTGTCTCTTAAGGGTACACCTATCATACTAACTTCCTGCGCTCGCTGCGACGTTCTCAATTTAAGCTCGACCGTTTTTTTAAACCATCAGGTTTCTGCACCATAGTTAGGTATCGGCAAGACACAGCTTTTATATACCTCCCCTTTGAACGTTAGTGGCAGATTACTATTCATGGTTTAAGATTGCTTGACAAATTGGGTCTGCCCCATTCTTATTTATTTACTTATTTCACTCCTGCGGTTCTGCTCAGCGGTTACTACCTCTCCTAAAAAGACATATTCTTTTACAACTTTCAGCGTCTGTCACCCTATCGCTAAGTGCTCTTTTCTGCTGAGACTGTTGCGCTTCATTATCGTTTAGTGCGTATTCATTTTCAGACCTACTATTCTGTTTTCTGTGTCTAGTTGAGAAATCATGAGCTGTCGTTCTTCCCCAAAGTTGCTCATCAAATCAATAATATCCGCGAAGCACACATTGCAACGGTGCTCTACAATAACTCTTAATTTTACCTTTTTCAAATCTGGGGCCGTGAAAACCTCTTGTATAAACGCGGTGAATAGCATTGAATAGTATTGAAATGATCGTGCCTTCCTGCCTTACATCTGAACTTACCTATGTTCAATGCTCGAACGCTGTCTATGAGGTTAGTCTAGCTTTGCTGTTCGAGGAAATAGAAAGGAGTAAATGAGATATAACAAGGCTCAGCGAAGTTAGGAGGACATTTGAGGCCTATACAGTGCTGAAGAATGGACCAGTCTTATGCTACCATGAATTAATTGCCAGAGTCGGCATAGGGGTCTGGTTTGTTATACACAATAATATATCTCGCAACATGGAGGAACACTATAACATCAGTGACAGGGTGCAAGATATCGTAATTAAGTTTATCAAAATGTTCAAGATAAAATGGTACAGGCCTATGCATCTACATCGAGTCATGATAATCTCTTGCTCGATTGCTTCTATGAAAACGTAGAGTCTGTCAATAAAGACAGAGCATACTCTTCTGATGGGTGACCTAATTTCTATAGAAAGGAGGGACAGGCCAGAGCGTACATTAGACATCGGCTCCAGAATTGTCAGAAAAGCGTTATTAGTGACGTTCTAAAAACGTAATAAATAACGGATTTCGAATACCTTCAGAAAATTGGTTAACCGTGAGTGGACATGGGAAAGTCTTAATTACAAAAGTAAAAATATAATTGATTTTATTCTGTGTGCCCACTCAGGCATTGTAGAGGATGTTGAAGTACTTAGGAAGATCCGATGCAGTGACCATAAAATGTTAAGAACTCGTATTCCACTAGACTTAAAGAAGCGATGCCATAAACCTGTGCGCTAAAATCAGGTAGTGGTGAGAAGAAAATTAAAGGATTTTAAAGTTTTGCTACAGAGTAGACTAGAGGGTCTAAACAAAGTAACCGACGTTAAAGTCGACACAATGAATGATAATCTCACTTATATCATCAAAGATTGTGCAATGAAAGTCGGACATACAATCACTAAATAGAACACTGGCAAACTATCTCACAAGACGAAAATACTCATTAAGAGATGCCATAACATGAAGCCTCAAATGCAATCGACAATATAGAGCTAGTGCAGCTTCCGAAGTTAATCAATGAACGGATGCTTGCTGACGTCAGAAAGTATAGCATGGAGAGAATTGAGTTGGCTGTTAAAAGCGGCAGAAGCCTGGATGCTGCGAAGGCAAACTGAGGCATAAGCAAAAATATTATGTATGCATATGATAACTAGTATGAATAGTTTAGTTTATGTGGTGAAGGAATTCTACAGAAAGCTCTACAGAAGCCTAAACAACCAGAATTACATCGTAAAAAGCAATATTAGCCAAGAGAAATTCGACATTCTACCACTAATAGCAGGGCAAGTAACAAAATTCCAGAACGAATGCAAAGTGGCAAAGAAGCTGGTGAGCATACGTTAACTTGGAACCTCGTGGAACTTGGTGGAGAAATTGCGTTAGCAAATCTGGTCAGACTTTATAGGAAGCCTTTTTATCGAAAATGTAACACAATCTCTAAAGAATGCCAAAAGCATTTTATTTCATGTGATAGAAGACGTCAAGGGCTTGAAAAATTACAGGCCGATCAGCTTACGGTCCATTCGTTCTACACTATTTACAAAAGTTCGGCAGATCCCACGTAAAGTGAAAATAAAGGATATGCGAAACACGAGTAACAAATGTTGATATGTCCTTTTAAAATCAGCGCATCGTTACGAGGTGGCGGTAAATGATGCCGTATATGACTTGCGTGTCATGATCGTCATGCTTAAATGTTTGGACTTCCGTGTCATGATCATCATGTTTGAAGAAGTGCGAGCACTTTATAGTTTGACGCCAAGCGCGACCAGCCGATGGCAACTGGCGCAAAATGCGACATGCGGCATTTCACACCAATGCGTTACCCAGACAACACTGTGTCTCCTTATTTTCATAACGGACGAGCGCCGTACGCACTGAAATGCGCATGCGCCAAAGCAATCCAACGCGGCGCGCGCCTGCGAGTATATGGCTGGACCGGCACATGGCGCAGCAATGCCGTCGTGACGCGACGAAATGAATGCTGGCGAGCACGCGCAACGCGTCATTTCGAAATGTATTGGCCCCTTGACTGTGGCACGTAGTGATGTTCTCACATGACACGCATCTCAAGATTATCATGTTTGCTCCAGTCACAAACTTCGTCATCCCTTGGCGTCACGAAATAACAAATTTGTCATATGTGAAGATTGCAAAACAGCTGTGAGCACATCATCGGTGTGGCATGTAGTCATGCTGTTACATAACAAGCATCTCATGATTATCATGTTTGCACCAGTCACATACCTTCGAATTTATTCACGTACTTTAATACGAAATTTGGTATATGTGACGCTAGCGAAACGGCCACGAGCGCATCAGGAGTGTAGTATGCAGTGATGTTACACGGCATGCACCTCATGTTTGTCATTTTTGCACCGGTATCATACCTTCGTCATGCATTGACGTCTCGTTATACGAAATTTGGTATAAGTGAAGCTAGACAAACGGCAACCAGCACACCATAAGCGTGGCATGTAGTCGTGTTGGTAAATGACACACATCTCATGATTTTCATGTTTGCACCAGTCACATACATTTCTCGTCCATTCACGTACTTTAATACCTAATTCAGTATATGTTACGCTAGCGAAACGGTTACAAGCGCAACGTGAGCGTGGCATGTAATCAAGTTATTACGTGATACACATGCATGATTTTCATGTTAGGGTCTGTCGCTTGTGTTCGCCATGCAATCATACCATACCATACCAGTTTTGCAACATGCCATGTGAACGAAACCACCGCAAGAGCTGCAGGAGCATTAAATATTCATTATGCGATTCATGACGTATGTGCCATCAGTTTCACGTTATGACTAAAGAAATATGTTCTTCATACAGCCATGTCATACCATAACAAGTTTGGTGTCAATACCATTTTTAGATCGGCCAGGAGAGCTAATTGTCGTAGGCGGTTAGATAGATAGATAGATAGATAGATAGATAGATAGATAGATAGATAGATAGATAGATAGATAGATAGATAGATAGATAGATAGATAGATACGCTCAATGTCGCCGATGTTTGCTAAGAAATGATTTGCGTTTAAAATAAGAACTTATAGAATTGAGGCATCATTCGAGGTCAATCAAGCAAAGGGTAAAGCAGGTTTTCTTACAGGCTACACTACAATGTATCATATTGACACTATAATTCAAGTAACGAATTTATGCACTGAATACAAGTGACGCCTGTACATAGCTTTCAGATATTACGAGAAGGCTTCTGACTCAGCCAAGACATCAGCAGCAATGCAGGCTCTGCTGAAAGAAGGCATCGGAAAACATCAACATTCCTTTCAAGGTATATTGTTGCTTTCCACTTCAAAGTTGGAGATGGAAACCTTCAGTTACCGTTGTACCGCCCTCGTCGCAGATAGGACACTGGCTCAGCACACCTCATTCACCAAATCCCTACTGATGGTCATCCTATGTGCTCAAAGTTATTGCTAAAAAGAGAAGGACATGCGAAGGGACAAGTGAAGGACATTCGAGGAACAAGTGAAGGTTTCGTGAAGAGTCGTACAGCCCATGGGCACCATCGGTAAATCTTGTCACAAAAAAGGATGGTTCCTGTAGATTCTGCATACTCTATATGTGTTTAAATGCTCTGAGAAAGACAGATGTAAGTTATTTACCGCGGAATAATGACGTCATTGTTTGCACGCCGGCTGCCTCTCATTTTTCGAAGCTTAATTTGCGATCAGGTTATCGACAAATACCTATGCAACCTGGAAACAAGAAAAACCCTGCTTTAATAACTCCGGATGGGCTACTCGAGTTTATCGGCATGACTTTTGGCTTCTGTTACTTTGCTGCCACCTTTCAAAGATTCATGGACACAATATTACGTATTCTAAAGGGGAAAACAGTCATATGCTACCATGACCATGTAATAATATCTGACTGAACGTTTGAAAAAGATACCGACCGTTTTAGACTTTCAGTCTTGTTTTACACTGCATCAAAAAGTTCGAGCTGGTCCTGAATTCCGGAAAAATGTTGGTTTTGCGAAAGCCGAACGCTGGTGCTCGGACCCTAAGTGAGCAAAGATGGCGTCAGACATGAGCCTTGCAATATAAATGCAGTGAGTTCTTCAAACCACCGCAGTGCGCACGAGAACTTGACTCATTTTCCGGTCTATTTTTTTACTTCCACCGCTTTGTTCCCCGGTTTGCCGATATCATGTACCTGCAGTACACTATCTTGGGACAGGATGAGCCCTTCAGCTGGAGGCCGCAGTGTGACGCCTCATTCTCTCAACTTAAGTTAGTACTAACGTCAGCCCTGCTGTAGCGTCCCTTGAATCCATCTTGCTAGGCCGACGTACACACTGACGCTAGTGGTAGCGCCATAGAAGCGTTGCTTGTACAACGTCATGTAGCACTCAGCATATCGTCGCATATGCCAGCCGTTGCCAGAGCAAATTTGAATGCAATTCCGCAGTCAAGCAACAGGAATATCTGGCAGCTGTTTTCGCCGTAAAAAAGTTCCGTTTCATTTTACGAGAGGCAATTTTTTATAGTTATTGATCATTATTCCTACTGTTGGCTGGTCGGTTTGCGTGATTCTTATGGCTGTGTCACACGTTGAGCTCTGCGACTTTTGGTATACTCCTTTGCGTTGTCATACAAGAGTGACCGTCACCACGCCTCTATCTGCCTCTATCGGATTCCTCTATTCGGATTCCTATCTATCGAAACTGCCTCTATCGGATTCCTCTTGCAGCCACCACCTGCCAGCTAAAATTCTGACGACTCCCTCGCTGCCGTTACAAGCAACATTCTCGAAGCGGCTGACATTGTACTGCAACAACAAAGCGATTTCTCAAGGTGGATTCATTTTTCACCGTCAACCGTACCTTCCAAAACAGAGTTGCTTTTCTATTACAGACAACTGGCTCAATAGAACTGACTACTTCAGATCTGAGGCACGTTTTCTGCAAATTGTGCCCAAGAATCTTCGCTCTGATCTACGTGTAATGCATGATGATGCGATATCCATTCATTATGGCTTGATACGAACGTTTCACTGGACGCACGAATGCTTTCACTGAACCAAAATATAGAAAACGACGAAGCGCTACGTCGTTAGGAGCGAAACGTGCCAGCATCACAAAGGACAGGCCATCGAATTACCAGGTCCTCTTTCGCCATTGATAACACCCAGCACGCCTTTCAAACAGGTGGGAATTGACATTCTGGGTAAATTTGCGTTATCTAAAATTAGGAACGATTGGATAATGGTCTGCGTTGACCACCCTACGTTGTATGCTGAAACCACCCCCTTGCTCTCTTCCACTTCTGTTTTCAGGTCCTCTTTTTGCTGCACTCCGTAGTCCTTCATCATGGTCCTTCGTCATGGTCCATCACATGTTATTATCCAAGATCAAGGGCGCCAGTTTACTGCCGATGCCCTCGAAGAATTACTCCGCATGTGCAAAACACAGTTCCATAATTGAGCACTAGATCTTAATTCATTGATCACTATATGTGAAGTAGAGAATGAAACCAACGCTGATCTTCATACTCGAGTAATCAGCGAGGTATTTGATAAAAAGTTGGGCTTGAAATTTACCTCAACTGGCAGAATTACAAACTTGAAAAAAAAGGTGTATATGGTCAAGATTAAGGAAAAAAAGGTGTATATTTTCAAGAGGGTCTTAATCGTCCCGCAATTTTGTACTTGCAAGACTTTAACAAAAAAACGAATATCCTCAAAAACGCAAAGAAATTGAAAGGAACCAAGCTATTCGTAGAAAACGGCTACTCTCGGCAAACGCTCCGTGAAAGGAAGTTGCTGCGGGAAAGAGTCACACGAGACAAAGACAGCGGTAAAAATGTGTACCTTCTCAACGATAAGCTTCAGATTGACAATGAAGTGTACATTTGGTATGATGTGAAAAACGCGCGTGTCAAAATTTATTCCACTGTTCGCCGTGAAGTCAGTACATGACAATCTTCTGCCAACCCACTGAATAAATTTTGTCTCTTGAACATCAATGCAAGAAAGATTGTAAATAAAGCTAATGCACTCAAATTTGTCCTTCTAACCCATGATCCTGACGTGACCGTACTATCGGAGACTTGGCTTCATGATGGAATACCCGATTCCGATATTGCTCCCCCTTCCCACCACATTCATAGGTGGGACAGGCCTTCGTACTGCGGAGGCGTCGCTGTTGTTCTTAGGTGTAACGTAAATGCTGATCCGTTGGATCAGATTGATGGCCATGAACGTTTATGCCTGCGTGTGCGCTCTAATGGCAAGTCATTTATTTTATTTGCGGTTTGGAGGGCGCCTTGCGCTGATTCTTTCTTCTTGACCGAACTATATGACCATATAATCAGATTCTCTAAAAGTAACATTATTAGAGCCGGAGATTTCAACGTTCCAAATATTATCCGGCCCTCTTTATCTTCCCCCTCTTCCGATGAACACTTGGTTTTCGACTTTATGCTTGCATGCTATCTGAACCAAGCCGTAAATATTCCTACGCGAGTTCAAGGAAATTGTTCTTCAAGTCTTCACGTTGTGTTTTACAGTGCAGCTTTGTCTTAAACAGAAGTTGCAGTGGTAGACGATATATCTGACTATAAAATGGTAACTTTTACGTGTCGAATGGGTGGACAATTGCGGCATGGTTCCGACAAAAAACTGTAAAAGACTTCAGTATGTCTAATGACGAAAATGTTCTCGATTATTTAGACTTGGCACTCAGCAACTTTGCCGAAAACGATGTCAACTTACTCGGGGACAAGTCCGAACAATTTGTCATTTCTGCTCCGGAAACTATATTCCCGTAAAAACAAAGAAGGTGTGCCGCGCAAACCCGTGGATCTAATGCGATATCAGTCATTAGTACGCAAGATCAAAAAGTTGAAAAAACGTAAGATAAACCATTCGTTATCCAGAACCCTGTACCAAACACTTTTGGATAAAAATTGTGCGAGTAAGAAATTTTTTTATTCGACCAACTTGCCTAATTTATTAAAGCTAATCCTTCAAAATTTTGTCGACACTAAATGCGAGAAGGCGTGACGACATTAATAGCATAAAAATAAGAAAGCAAACTACAAACGATAAATAGCTGATTGCGAATGAACCTAAATGTTTCTTTCAATCCGTTTTTTCTGATTCATTGTCTTGTAATGATATTGGAGAGATACGTATAGCAACCGGACTAAACTCTGACTTTATCAGTTATGAAGAAATTGTTGCAATGTTACTTAATCTTAAGTTGCAAACTTGTGTAGGCCCTGATGAGATACCAAACATGTTTCTCTATCGGCAAGGTGAATTCATAGCTAAATTTCTAGTTGTTATGTTCCGTCTTTCCTTTTGTGAACGTCTTTCCCCGCCAAGTGGCGTATTGCACACACACTTCCTGTTTTTGAAGCTGGCGATCGAGCCATCGTTACTATCACCCTAGTTCACTTCTCAATTCATGCAGCAAACTCAAGGGGCATTTTTTTTTCCAGCCATCTGGTCGACGTTTTCGATTCCCGCAATACTTTTTACCCTTCCAGCATGGTTTCCGTAAGGGCCTATCTATTACCGCTCAACTCGCTTCTATTCAGCTACCTTTTCTTCAGCTCTCGACAAGTCCGGCCAAGTTAACGCAGTATTCTTAGATCTATGCAAAGCATTCGACAGGGTTTCGCATTCAGGTCTCCTCAATAAAATTATTACACCTAATGTCCCGCATCTACTAATGAAGTTTATCGCCTTATATCTTGAACATAGAAAACAATTTGTTGGTGGAGGTGGTCGTGTTTCAGATCTTGGATCAGTTAACTCCAGAGTCCCTAAGGAAAGTGTCCTGGGGCGTTTATTATTTCAGGTTTATATAGACGACAAAAGCTCTAGTGTGCACGAAAGCGTTGGTATTCGTTTATTTGTGCACCACTGTCTTCTGTATAGAGCTGTTGAATCCACTAATGACCAAATTACCCTCAACCACAGCCTTAAAAATAGACTGGTGCGACATTTGGGAAATGAAGCCAAACCAAGCTGAAACGGTGAAAATGCGCATAACATAAGAAAAATGTAGTCTTATTTTCATTTACTCTGTAAACGGAGTCAAACTTTCTCAGACCAATTGTTTTAAATATCTCCGCTTAACATTTACAAACAATATAACCTGGTCAATGCATATCGGCAAAATCTGTGCATCAACTCGGCGTAAGCTCGGCCTATTACGACACAAACTAAAAAAATCGCCCTGTCATGTTAAGTTTCTTGCATATACCATGCTAATCAGGCCTCGTCTTGAATATGCGTGTATTGTTTGAGACCCGTACACTAAAAAGACATTAACAATAATACACAAATTCAGAGGCTGGCCGTACAGCACATACATAATCGTTACCGCCGACATGACTCGCCTACCTCTTTAATGCAAACAAAACACACCATTACCTTACAAAGGCGCCGAAAAAAAAACAAGTCTAAATTTTTTATTAGCTTTCGAACCGTACACTTACACTCGACCCTGCTCCTTATCTAAGCCTTTGTCCCATAGACCCACCAAGAACTTTCATCCTTGCATATTTACCTCGATTTTCGCTCGCACAAACAATTTCAAACATTTTTCCCCACGCATCATAAGTGATTGGAATGCCTTATTCTCTCATACCTTCTTATAAAACATTGTTCTTTGGGTGTTCAAGCAGTTCGTAGAAAAAATTGTAACCGTGCCTTTATTCTGTGAATGGTTTTTTCATATCTAGTTCTGTAATAATCTGAGCTACGCTAGTAACGTATGCTGTCGATCTAGTGGGTGTGTAACTGTGCAGAACATCGTTGGCGCAAACCCAAAACACGTCGAAAGAAGAGACTCGGAAAAGCACACACTCGCAACTGACTTCTCTTGAACCGAAGCTCGTCTTATACGACCCTCTCGCATGCGTACAACCACAAGAAGAGACCAACCAACTATAATCACGATCTATCAGATAGAAAATCAAATTCATTATCATACAATGATAGAGATGGAACACTGATACATTGTTCACCAAATTGTCTAAGAAGCAACGCCTCTGCCAATTCACGTGCCACTTTGTCTTTGCTTCTCTGCAATATTCTCGTACGGTGCAGTGGAAGTTTACACGAGCATACTTTACAATGATGCGGCAAATGCGAACCCGTGCTGTTTTTCAATGACAGTGCATGTTCTCTTAAGCGATCGTTCATACAAGGGCCCGACTGACGAATGTACACCTTGCCAAAACTGAGCAGGATCATGTAGACAATGCCTAGCAAACAATTAAAAAACTTCCTTTCGTGCTTCTTTAAACAATGAGCACTTGATAAGCCACACGAACGAGCACAAATACTCGAAAGCCTCCGAGGTGCCGAGAACACGACAGGGATCTCAAAACAAGAAGCGACGTGCTTCAATGAATGAGCCACTCTGTGCACATACGGAATGACAACAGGTCGCTTCTTCTGTTTTTTCCTTTGTTCCAGAATCGCCGATGGCGTCATGTCGACATTTTCTCAGCAAAGCTTCGCGCACAGTCGTTAACACCAACAAAGGGAAACCCGCAAACACGAGCCTGAATATTTGCTTTCTGAAACTTTCATCAAGAACGTGCTGGCAAGACCTAGCAAGATCCAACTGTAAGCTCGTACAAGCAATGGCCCTTTTTACTACTTTAGATTGAGCGGAATGATACGGCAAAAGCCTTCTGAGCACGAGGGTGATACATCCAACATACACGGTTTTTCTCAAGCCTGAGATGAAGATCTAAAAATTGCAATTTGTCATTGACAGGAAGCTCATGTGTAAACTTGAGCCCTTTTCCAAATGCTCTAAACTTATCTAAAGCAAAAGTGACACATGCAACGTAGGGCTCATGTGACTCCTTTTTCAAGAGAACAAAAAATTGTCGACGTATCTAAAAACGCGTAACGCCTTGTCTCTGGACAAAACAGAGTCAAGGTGTTGGTCAGTCTGAGCCAGGAAGACATTACACAGCACAGGCGCAACACACAAACCAATACAAATGTTGTCACGGGGTCGTGACGTAGCCCAAGACAGGAGACTGTGTGTTGGGATTTAACTGTTTATTTGGGCCAACCTGTGCCCGGTAAACGGAAAGTCCAATCACAGCAGCAGTATTGCACAGATAGCAGTCTTGGACTGATAGCGGTGAATGGAGCGTCGGCCTTCAATCAACAACTGACAATCGGTGAAGTGCGTCGGCATTTATACTCTTTCCGTCAAATGTTCTAGCGTTCTCGCTGGCAGTGGCGTAGGTTCCAGAATAATCTGCACCGTTCGCAGAATGGGCGTGATCTTATCAAAATGATCCACTACAGTCCGGAAGCTTCTCGAAAACGGCAGGCGCGGTTTGCGCTGACAATCGTGTAGTGTTTTGGGACGATAACAAAACTTGGGAAATGGAACGTGGCATCGCCCTCACTGAAAAAGGCATCGTCACGATGCTTTATCTAAAGATGAAGACACAACCATATTGCAAAAAAGTACAATGAATAAATTACGGTATAACAATATTACAAAAAACACTGTTTCAGTTTGTTAACGCGCATGAAATGGCTTGAGGCGCGCGACATGGACGACTTCAGATCGCGATTGGCGTCGTTGAGAGTTCGTGATGCCGTCGAGGACAACCTCGTAATCAAGTGGGCCGAGAGGTCGAACCACCCTGTATGGTCCGAAGTACCGTCGCAGAAGCTTTTCACTTAGTCCACGTCGCCGTATCAGCGTCCACTCAAACACGTTCACAGGGCTGGTATTCCACGAAGCGTCGTCGAAGATTGTAACGGTGGCTGTTGGTCGTCTGTTAATTCTTGATACGGAGACACGCGAGTTGTCGGGCTTCATCGGCGCGTTGATGGTGCTCACTCACATCAAGGTTTTCTTCGTCGGTCACGTTGGGTAACATGGCATCGAGCGTCGTTGCCGGGCTCCTTCCGTAGACCAATTTGTATGGAGATATCTGCGTCGTCTCCTGCATCGCCTTGTTGTATGCGAAGGTCACGCACGGAAGAATGGCGTCCCACGTCTTGCGTTCGACATCGACGTACATTGACAGCATGCGGGCGATCGTCTTGCTAAGCCGCTCGTTGAGGCCGTTGGTTCGTGGGTGGTACGCTGTAGTCCGGCGGTGGTTTGCTGTATGCCAAGATCGCTTGAGTTAAGTCGGTAGTAAATGCCGTTCCTTTGTCGGTGATAAGAGCCTCCGGGGCGCCGTGACGTAGGACGATATTTTCCACGAAGAACTGAGCTACCTCGGATGCACTGCCTTTTGGCAGGGCTTTTGTCTCGGCGTAGCGGGTGAGGTAGTTGGTAGCTACCACGATCCACTTGTTTCCGAAAGCCGACGTCGGGAACGGCCCCAGTAGGTTAATACCAATCTGCTGGAAAGGTTGGCAAGGTGGTTCAATTGGCTGCAGAAGTCCCGCTGGCCTTGTCGGCGGTGTCTTGCGTCGCTGACAGTCCTGGCATGTCCTTACATAACGAGTGACGTCAGTGGCAAGACGTGGCCAGTAGTACCTTTCTTGTATCCTCGCGAGCGTGCGAGAAACACAGAGATGCCCTGCCGTCGGATCGTCGTGCAGGGTCTGCGGGAGTTCTGGTCGCAGAGCTGAAGGCACCAAAAGGAGGTACTTAGCTTGAAGTGGTGAAAAGTTTTTCTTTTGTAGAAGACCGTTACGGAGAAAGAGGGACGCAAGTGCGCGCTTGAATATCTTCGGGACTTCGGTGGTTCTGCCTTCGAGGTATTCTATTAGGACCTCAAGTTCCGGGTCGGCCCGCGGTCGTTCAGTGAAGTCGTCGGTAGTTATCGTTCCCAAGAAGTAGTCGTCATCCGGGCAGTCGGGTAGTGGTTGGTCGACAGGCGCACCAGTGAGGCAGTCGGTGTCGAAGTGTTTTTTGCCGGACTTGTAAATGACAGTAATGTCATATTTTTGAAGTCTTAGGCTCTATTGTGCGAGGCGACTTGAAGGGTCCTTCAAGGTGGCTAGCCAACACAAGGCGTGGTGATCGCTCACAACTTTTCAAGGGCCTGCCGTAGAGGTAGGCGCGAAATTTTGACGTAGCCCAGATGATGGCGAGGCACTCCTTTTCTGTTGTTGAATAATTGGCTTCTGCTTTCGATAGTGATCGGCTGGCGTAACTAATAACACTTTCAAGTCCGTCAGCCCTCTGAGCAAGAACGGCACGAACCTACGCTGCTTGCGTCAGTGTGTATTTCTGTCTCGGCGAATTCGTCGAAATGGGCAAGTAATGGAGGCGTCTGGAGGCGATGTTTAAGCTCCTGGAAAGCGTGTTCCTGTGGCAATTTCCACTTGAACTCCACGTCGGCTTTGGTAAGGTTAGTGAGAGGATCGGGGATGCGGGCGAAGTTTTTCACGAACCACCTATAATGGGCGCACAGGCCCAGAAATTGGCGCACCGCCTTCTTGTCAGTGGGCGGCGAGAAGTCGGCGATGGCAGCTGTTTCCCATGGATCGGGACAAACTCCAGACTTGCTGATAACGTGCCCCAGAAACAAGAGCTCCTCGTACGCAAATCGTCACTTTACCGCCTTCAGTGTCAGTCCGGACGTCTTGATGGCTTGAAGTACAGCTTCAAAGCGCCGAAGATGCTCGTCGAAACTCGAGGAAAACACGACAACGTCATCCAAGTAAACAAGGCAAGTCTGCCACTTCAATCCTGCTAGTGCTGTATACATAACGCGTTGAAAAGTTGCAGGCGCTGAGCAAAGGCCGAAAGGCATCACCTTAAACTAGAAGAGGCCGTCCGGTGGTATAAACGCCGTGTTCTCTCGATCTCTTTCGTCAACTTCGATTTGCCAATAGCCAGTCTTGAGGTCCATTGACAAAAAGTACTTGGCTTTATGGAGCCGATCAAGTGCGTCGTCAATTCGTGGGAGAGGATACACGTCCTTTCTTGTGATTTTGTTCAGGCGGCGATAATCGACGCACAAAACGTAGGGTACCCACCTTTTTTCTTCAATAACACCACGGGAAACGCCCATGGACTTCAGACGGCTGAATGATGTCATCCCGCAGCATTTCATCAACTTGTCTCTTCATGGCCTCACATTCTCGCGTTGAAACCCTGCACGGACTCTGACGGAGTGGTCTGGCATTTTCATCGGTTATGATGCGATGTTTCGTGATTGGGGTCTGCCGAACTCTGATGACGACGAAAAGGAGTCTTCGTATTGCAGGAGTAGAGCCTTGAGCTGTTCTTGCTTATCGTTCGAAAGTCTCGCATTGACGTCAAAAGCTATGGGAGGGGCTTGGTTTCTCTGAGGAGGTTCCGCAGAATCGGCGAGGGCAAAAGCACTGGTGGCTTCGACAATTCATTCGATGTATGCGACCGTTGCTTCCTTTCTTCACATGTTTGTACTCATTGCGGAAATTCTTGAGCATAACCGTTGCTTTGCGTCCCGGCAGCTCTGCAATTTCTCGTGCGACGCAAAAATTTCGGGTGACCAACAGATGCTGACTGCCTTCAACGACGCCTTCCAAGTCAGGTGATTTAGGAGCGCCGACTGAAATAATGACGCTTGAGCAAGGCGGAATGGTGACTTGTTCTTTCAGCACATTCAAGGCATGGTTTCCGGACGGCGTGCGCTGCGGTAGTGCTTCTTTTGTGGATAACGTTATCGACTTTGTTTTTAGGTTGATGACAGCACCATGGAGGCATAAGAAGTCCATGCCAAGGATGACATCTGTCGAGCAACGCTGTAGGACTACGAACTCTGTAGGGTAAATACAGTCCTTTAATGGTGGCTCTCGCTGTGCAGGTTCCTGCAGGCGTTACGAGATGACCTCCGGCTGTACGGATTTCAGGGCCTTTCTAAGCTGTCCTAACTTTCTTTAACTTCGCAGCGAACGACTCACTGATGACGGAATAGTCGGCTCCGGTATCGACGAGAGCGGTCACACTGTGGCCGTCGATAAGAACGTCGAGGTCGCTAGTTCGCCGTATCGCGATGCAGTTAGGCTGTGGCGTCGGGTCCCGGCTTCGTCCGGCTTGTTCCGCTGCTTCTATGTTGCGTCGCCAGGTCACCTTTGGTGGATGAGGTTTCTTCGTCAAGACTTTGCCTGGTTGGCGTGGTGTTGGGAAAGCTCCGTCGCGGCGTCGTCGTTGTCGGAGGATCTTCGGTATTTCGTCACACAGCAACCGCCCCTCCATCGGTTGCTGCCCTTAGTTTCCCGGATACGGGCTAGGAGACCGGCACCGCGTTGTGCCAGAGTTCTGCCGGGGGTGCGGTGACATGCGGCAGCTGCGTGACGGCGAACGGGAAGGACTTCGTGGTGTCCATTGAGTTCCTGTCAAATAGTCGGCGATGTCACGTGGCCGTTCTCCTGGCTGCGGACGTTGGTGTATCGACGGCGAAGTCACGCAGTCTCATCTGTCGGTACTGGCAACGGCGGTAATTGTGCCCGGCCTCGCCGCAGTGGTAGCACAGTGGGCGGTGGTCACGGGTGCGCCAATCGTCGGTTTTCCTCGGCGCACTGCGCTGGCCCGCTGGCGAACTGTAGGTCGTTGGTGGGGGTGGTGGCGGTGGTGGCGTCTGGCGACGAAAGTGCGATGGGGCGGCGTTCTGGCGTGCGCGTGAAGGAGGGCCGTGGTGGCATGTTGCAGGCAGCATAACTCATGACTTGCAGCTGCGGCTCTTGATGCTGAGGAACGCCCAGCGACTGCTGGATCTCCTGGTGTACGACGTCCGCGATGGATTCCACGCGAGGCTGCGCTGAAGGAAGTAATTTCTCGCAGATCCTCTTGCACGATCGCTCGGATCGTCTCACGCAAGTCAGTGGTTCCTAGCGATTGAATGTCGGCGTAGCTTGTAGACGAGAAGCTACGGTTATATTGCCAGCGTGCGCATCTCGAGCGTCTTCTTTATTGTAGATGCTTCTGAAATGAATTCGGTGACCGTCTTCGGCGGGTTTCTGATCAGCCCGGCGAAGAGTTTCTGCTTTACTCCTCGCATAAGTACACGGACCTTCTTCTTTTCGGACATGTCGGAGTCAGCGTGGTGGAAGAGTATAATCATATCTTCCGTGAATAGTGCTACGTTTTCATTTGGCATCTGCATGCGGGTTTCCAGGAGAGCTGCGGCCTTCTCCTTGCGCACCACACTTGCGAAAGTGGTGAGGAGCCTGGCGCGAAAGGCGTTCACGTTGTGAGGCTTCGCTCTTGATTCTCGAACCAGGCCCGAGCAGCATCTTCCAAGGCGAAATACACATGCCGTAGCTTGTCATCGTCTGTCCAGTCATTGAAGGCGGCGACGCGGTCGAACCTTTCGATCCAGCTTTCCGCGTCTTCAAGTGGTGAACCACGGAAAATTGGTGGTTCTTTGGGTTACTGGAGCAGGAGTGGTGCAGGTAGAACCGGAGTTGACATGGTCGCCTTGGTCGACGTCAACGTCTTGGTTTTCTGCGCCTTATCCAGTAAAACCCCGTACTCCGGTAGCAGACCTTGTTGCCTGGGGCTAACTCGCTGCTCGGTGCTGGCGTCGGTGTCTTCACGACGTGGGCTGGGTTCACGGCTTGACGGAGGCGTCCGGTACATGGAAGTAACAGCACCTCCACCAGATATCACGGGGTCGTGACGTGGCCGAAGACAGGAGACTTCGTGTTGTGATTTAACTGTTTATTTGGGCGAACCTGTGCCCGGTCAACAGAAAGTCCAATTACACCAGCAGTCTTGCACAGATAGCAGTCTTGGACTAATAGCGGCGAACGGAGCGTCGGCCTTCAATCAACAACTGACAAGCGGCGAAGCGCGTCGGCATTTATACTCTTGCCGTCGAATGTTCTCGCGTTATCGCTGGCAGTGGCGTAGGTTCCAGAATAATCTGTACCGTTCGCGGAGTTGGCGTGATCGTATCAAAATGATCCACTACAGTCCGGAAGCTTCTCGAAAACTGCAGGCGCGGTTTGCGCTGAGAATCATGTGGTGTTTTGGGACGATAACAAAACTTGGGAAATGGAACGTGGCAATATCTTCCTTTTGTACAAACAAGTCTTCAATTGAAATAAACGTTGCTCCAACATTAAATTCTAAGAGGGCTAAAAAACTATCTACAGGAACTAGCACTGAATGGGCGTGAACCCATGGATGAGGTGGTGTGCTTCCTCAGGAAGAATGATTTGCGTGTACTAGATGATGATGATGATGAGTAGTTTTTAGTGGCGCAAGGGCCAATTAATGGCCAAAGAGCGCCATTTCAATTGACTACAGAAATGAACAATGATATGGAGCATGGCTGTAAAGGGGCCTTCAAGTTACTCGCTCTAACGCGGGTTAAAACATGAAAGTAATAAAATCATGACAGTGGCGTGACATATGTGTGATGGTAGCTGATGGCAAAATGTCATGATACTAAAACCATGATGAAGATGTAGTCACCGCAGCCACGACCACTCTATAGAGGTCGTGGTACGGATGACCTCAAAATATCGGGTGAAAGCTTTGCACATCTTTTAAAAACGTAAAAAGTTTTTGCAGTTCAAAAAGCGGATCCCTACCGATGAGCATCCCAGGGTGTAGAGGGAGCTGCTGTCGGTAGGGCAGTAAAAAGTGCTTTTTTCTTAGAGCATCTAGCTCATTGCACTGGACGAGAATGTTGAGAACCGTAAGGGGCTCTCCACATCTTTCACAATATGGTGGATCACTAGTAGACAGAAGAAACGAATGTGTAGAATGTGTGTGTCCTGTTCTAAGCCTTGTTAGTATTACTTCTGTGTATCGTGATTTTGATAGTGGCGGCCAATAACCTAGTTGCGGCTTAATAGCATGGAGTTTATTATCTGTGTGTTTATCCCATGTGTTTTACGACCGCCAGTATTGCGTAAGCTTCTCCTGTGAAAATGCTTGCATTAGGATGAAGAACGCCGTACTCGGTAAAGGATTGACCTACCGCTGCATACGACACAGAAGTGTTTGACTTTGACGCATCAGTAAAGAACTCAGGGCATGTGTATTTATATTGTAGTTCTAAAACGTATGCATGTATGTGTGCAAGTGGTGCGTGCTTTGTGACATCAACAAAAGAAACATCACAGTCTATAAGCTGCCACTGCCACGGTGGCAGATATGTTGCAGGAGCCATCAAACTGGGTTCAAGAAGAGGCACACCTGTTTTTTCGGCCAGGCTCCTTACACGCAGCGCATAGGGCTGCCTAAACGAAGGACGGTTCTCGAACAAGCCAGAACAAGGCAAATCATTAATTGTGAAATGGGAGGGATGTTTCTTGTCTGCCTTCACCTTAAAAAGTACAGAAAGAACAAGGAACATCTTTGTAGGTGGAGCGACCATTCATTCGAATTCACGTACAGGCTCTCCACAGGGCTGGTGCGGAAAGCACCCGTAGAGAGGCGAATGCCTAGATGGTGGACAGGGTCGAAATTTTCAAGGCTGATGGTGTTGCCGACTGATTGATTATAGCACCGTAATCTAGGCGTGTGCGTACGATGCTTTTATATAGGTTAATTAAACATTTCCTGTCACTACCCCAGTGTAGTGTGTGACAACACTTTCAAAATGTTCATTGTTTTTAAGCACCTGTCCCTTAAATACTTGATGTGTGGGGTGAAGGTTAGTTTAGTGTGTAATATGAGACCAAGAAACTTGTGCTCGGTCTTCACTGACAGAGGTTGACCATGCAGGTCAATGTCGGTGTCAGGATGGAGGCCCCTCTTTCGGCTGAAGAAGACACAAATGCTCTTTTGCGCGTTGAGTATAAAACCATTCTCGTTTGCCCATTGAGATACCTTGTTCAACCCTAGTTGAACTTGACGTTGGCACATTGAGATGTTGCACGATTTGTAACCAATCTGCACATCATCGACATATATGCAGTAAAAAATATTTCGTGGGAGGACAGGTGCATAAAATTCATTTTAACTATGAAAAGTGTGCAGCTCAATACACCTCCTTGTGGCACTCCTGTTTCTTGGACAAATACTCGAGATAAGACAGTGCCAACTTGGACACGGAATGTACGGTTGGACAGGTAGCTTTCAATAACTGTCAGCATTCTACCCCACACACCTAAATGTGAGAGGTCTCGCAACATGCCGAAGTGCCATGGAGTGTCATAAGCCTTTTCCATATCGAGGAACACAGAAAGAAAAAATTGCTTATGAACAAAAGCCTCGCGAATTTGTGCTTCGATACGGACAAGGTGGTCAGTGGTGGACCGAGCCTCTTGAAACCCACACTGGTATGGGTCAAGTAGGCCACTAATTTCAAGAAAGTGCATCAGGCGCCTGTTAATCATTTTTTCAAAGACTTTGCAAATACAGCTGGTTAATGCTATTGGTCTATAGCTGGAAACTGAGGCCGGGTCCTTGCCTTGTTTTAGGATTGGGATAATGATAGCTTCTTCCAGGCTGAGGGTAGCTCGCCAGAAGACCATATCGCATTATACAGAGAGAGGAGAGCTTTCTGGGTTTCAGTGGGCAGGTGTTTTAACATTTCATATGCCACACGGTCCGGGTCTGGGGCAGATTTATTGCAGCCAGCAAGTGAGTCCTGCAGTTCAGCCAAACAGAAAGGTTCGTTGTATGCCTCATGTGTTTTCGGCTTGCGCTCTAATCTCTGTTTTTCTATTGCGGTTTTGTATCGTCGGAACACTTCATTATAGTGTGTTGAGCTGGAGACCTGTTCAAAGTGCGCTCCGAGAGTGTTTGCCTGGTCTTCCAAACTCTCCCCTTGTGTGTTCACTAGAGGAAGCGAATGTGATCCTCGTCCTGCCACCTTACCAACCATGCTCCGGACTCTCGACTCATCTGTGTATGAGTAAATGCCCGATACAAATTTGTGCCAACTTTCTCTTCTCGCCTGTCGGCGCGTCCTCCTTGCTTGAGACTTGACGTTCTTAAAGTTTACAAGATTCTCGGCTGTGGGCGAGTCTCTAAGCAACCTCCATGCCTTAATTTGTTTTTTTGAGCCTCACGGCACTCATTATTTCACCATGGTACTCGTCGTTTGCTTGACGGTACACATGTTTGGGGAATACATTTTGTTGCTGCATCAACCAAGAAAGCTGTAAAGTAGCATACAGCATCCTCTATGCTCAATGCCACCATGTCAGTCTAAGATAATAAAGTCATTTTTTGAAACTTTTCCCAATCAGCTTTGTCGGTGAGCCATTTGGGAACTTGTGCAGGACATGTATTTATTATTGATGTGCTAATAACGATAGCAAAATTATCACTACCATATGGATCATTAATGACTTCCCATTTAAGTAGAGGCAGTAGTGATGGTTATATTATGCTGAGGTCTATTGCTCAGTACGTATTGTTAGCGATGTTGTAATATGTTGGCGCTTTCCGATTCAGCAGGCACGCACCGGAAGAAAAAAGGAGCTGTTAAATCAGGCGACCTCGAGCATCGCAGCGAGAGTCACCTCATAGATTGCTATGTGCATTGAAATCTCCAAGGAGGATATAAGGTTCTGGAAGTTCCTCTATGAGGGACTCGAATTCATGCTTTTCAAGACGGTGTTGTGGAGGTATGTAGAGAGAGCAGATGGTGACGAGCTTATTCAAAAGAACTGCTCGAACAGCCACCGCCTCAAGGGATGTTTGTAGTGGTAGGTGTGTGCATGCAATCCCTTGATTGACTATAATGGCAACACCACCGGATGGCACTATGGCATCATTTCGGTCTTTCCGAAAGATAACGTAATGACGTAAAAACTTGGTGTGTTTAGGTTTCAGGTGTGTCTCTTGTACGCACAGCACCTTAGGTGTATGTTTGTGTAAAAGTTCATAGATATCGTCGAGGTTTCTCAACAGTCCTCTGACGTTCCACTGTAGAAGTTGTGTCATTTTAATGTAGTGTGGTGCTGTGTGTACAGAGGTGTTGCGTTAGTTTACAAGGGCCTTTTTAGGGCCCCGTGATTCGAGGTTTTTCTTTTTTGGCGTGCTCCAAGAAGTTGCGCCTATCCTTCGGCGTCTGAGGCGCCGGAGGAGTGGGACTTGTGTCCTATCACCTCTTGTCCTCTTGTGAGGTGGTGGATGGTGCCTGCTGGGCAGGCACATTCACTGAACTTTTGGACCTAACTGCGCCTGCAGTGGTCCCAGGTTCGGCATGACACCGGGGTCTGCCGGCCCTGTTTGTCAGGTGGTGGAGCAGTACAGGCTGCTCCAGCCGGGGGCGCTGGCGGCACGACCGCGGCCACACGCTGTGTGACATTCGCGGGTGCCGAGGCATGTGGCGCGGCGCCCCGGCGCGTCACATCTGCAAAGGGGGGATAAGATGGGTTGTGTATTGCAAAACGTTGGCGTGCTTCTTGGAATGTGAGATTGAATTTAACCTTGAGTTCTACTATTTGTTTCTCTTTTTTCCATGCGGGGCATGATCGTGAGTAGGCAGCGTGATCTCCTTCACAGTTTGAACAATGAGTTGTTTCTGAGGTGCAGTTGTCCGATATGTGTTGAATGAATGCGCACTTTGCGCAAGTGGCACGCTCTCTGCAACTCTGCGATCCATGACCGAAACGTTGGCACTTGAAACATCGACGAGGGTTGTGAATGTATGGTCTTACACGAAGCTTACAATAGCCGGTTTAGATTGATTCTAGTAGGTCACTTGTTCCGAATGGTAATTATTACGTGTTTTGTAGGGGTCAGTTTGTTGTTGCGCCTTATTGTTATTTGTTGGACTTTGACCACGTTCTGGTCCTGCCAACCTTCGAGCAGCTCACTTTCAGAAAGCTCAGTAAGATCATCATCAGAAATTACGCCACGGACAGTGTTCATCGACCTGTGTGGGCCCACCGAAACAGGGGTTTCCCCAAAGGCTACTAGCTTAGACAGCTTTTCATACTGAGCTTTGTCACAAACCTCCAAAAGAAGACCGCCACTTCCCATCTTTGTCACTTTATAACCTGGGCCTATTGCTTCTTTGAGAGTTTTGGAAACGAGGAAAGATGAAATGGCTCGGACTGTCTTGTTTTCGTTTTGACTGTGGATTACATGGTACTTTGGGAATGTCGACTTTGGTGTGTTAAGCAGGAAAGTATCATCGGTGCGCCATCCTTTTTAGGGAGCGATCAGGAAGGAGGGGAAAAGCTTTTGCCATAAAAATACTATAAAGTTCGGCGGCGATGGTGGCCACCCACCACCGAGCCCAACAAGGGGACGCTACAAGGTTGACTAGTGAACACTTGGAGACGCCAGTCATGCATCGCCGCTATAACCGAATATAACTACCCAAGGTTGGGTAACTACACAGGGTTAACCCTCGCCGCCCGGAAATTCGGAAGTAAACGGAAAAGATAAGATGACAGGACAGATAAAAAGAGAGAGATAAAGACAAAGATGTAGGAAGAGAGTGATAGGAAAAGGCGACTGCCGACTTGCCCTGGGTGGGTCAGCCCAGGGGTGCCGTCTACGTGAAGAAGGGGCCCAAGGGGTGTGTTGCCTCAGCCGGGGGGCCTTAAGGTCCAATCATCCAGCGTCAGCTCAACCCCCAGGATCCCCTTTTCCCCGGACACGGCAAAGCCACGCACGGCTAGGCGTAGGAGGGAGTAGAAACTCCCCCGTTAGCTCGGGTCCATGGTGTCGCTACACACCAAACGCCTGCTTTCACAGGCGCCCCTGCGGGGCTTGCGTGTACTAGTGTCGAACAAAGATGGTGGTTTTGTGCTTATGAAAAAAGGGATCTTTGAAATAAAGGCTACTGACGCCATACGGAAGAACTTTAAGGTAGTGCAGGTTTCTGCCCCTAAAGTAAAGTTTAGGGCTGTTGTCTTGTGTAATGAGCACGCACTGACGAAGCTGGCAAAGGCCATTAGTGAGTGCAAAAGAGACAAGCTGTATGTATTTTTAATGCGAAAACTCACAAACCAGATATGCCTTTTAGGACCATTGTCAGCGAAAATAGTACGTGGCAGGTAATGGTGAGTCGTTACTTGTTGAAACAATTAACACTCTTTTGTTAGACGACCCGTTTGCTGTCAAGAATTCCTGTGAAATAATTAGGATCTTCAGGACAGTAGCTGTGAAGGATATTTTTTTTTCTGTCGATGTCGAAGATCTATTTTAATCAGGTACCACACAGGGAGTTACTCGGGTACGTGCAGTCGTGCATTTAGAACAATGTTTGTGTGTCTTTTATAAACCATGCCGGGGTTCCGGTAGAGAGTTTTTTAGCCCTCTTAGAATTTTATCTTGGAGCAACGTTTATTTTATTTTAAGACATGGTGTTTGTAAAAAAAAGATATTTGTAATGGTTTGTGTGTAGCGCTTGTGCTGTGTAATATTTTCCTGGCTCAGACTGAGCGACACCTTGACTCTGTTTTGTCCAGAGACAAGGTGTTACGCGTTTTTAGATACGTCAACGATTTTTGTTCTTTTCAAAAAGGAGTGAAATGAGCACTACTCTGCACGTGTCACTTTTGTTTCAGATAACTTTAGAGCATTTCGACAAGGGCTGAAGTTTACACATGAGCTTCCTGTCAATGACAAATTGCAGTTTGTAGATATTCATCTCAGGCTTGACAAAAGCATGCGTGTTGGATGTAACACCTTCCTGCTCAGAATGGCTTTTTTGCCGTATCATTCCGCTCATTCTAAAGTAGTAAAAAGGGCTATTGCACTTACGAGGTTACAATGGGCTCTTACTAGGCCTTGCTATCACGTTCTTGATGAAAGTTTCAGGGAGAAAATATTCAGGCTCGTGTTTGTGGGTTTTTCTTTGTTGTTGTTAACGACAGTGTGCGAAGCGTTACTGAGAAAATGTGAACATGATGCCACCGGCGATTCTGGCACAAAGGAAAAAACACAGAAGAAGCGACCTGTTGTCATTCCGTATGTGCACAGAGTGGCTCATTCATTGAAGCACGTCGCCTCTCGTTTTGAGGTCCCTGTCGTGTTCTCGTCACCTCGGAGGCTTTCGAGCATTTGTGCTCGTTCGTGTGGCGTACCAAGTGCTTGGCGTACCAAGTGCATTGTTTGAGCACTTGGTACGCCACAAAGGAAGTTTTTGAGTCGTTTGGTAGGCATTGTCTACTTGATCCTGCTCAGTTATGGCGAGGTGTACATTGGCCAGTCGGGCCGTTGTATAAATGATCGCTTAAGGGAACATGCACTGTCAATGAGTAACGGCACGGGTTCGCGTTCACCGCATCACTGTAAAGAATGCTCGTGTGAGCCGCTACTGCGCCGTACAAGAATATTGCTAAGAAGCAAAGACAAAGTGGCACGTAAATTGGCGGAGGATGTTTATTAGACAATTTGGTGAACAAAGTATCCGTGTTCCATCTCTGTCATTGTATGATAACGAATTTAATTTTCTATCTGACTGAATGCGATTATAGTTGCTTGGCCTCTTCTTGTGGTTGTACGCATGCCCGAGGGTTAGATAAGACAAGCTTCGGTTCAATATAAGTCAGTTGCGAGTGTTCGCTTTTTCGAGTCTCTTCTTTCGACGTCTTTTCGGTTTGCGCAAACGATGTTCTGAGCTACGCTACTCTGTATGATCATTGCTGCCTTGCTTCAATGTTTTTGGTCATTGCCTGCTTATGTGTCATATGTCTGAAATATGCACTCATTAGTCTTCTCCTGTTTTCTGGTGTATTCTTCGATTATTCATTGCTTATTTCTTCTTGCTCTCATTTTGTATTTCTTTTTCCCCTCTTTTTTTTGTTTATAACTGGTTCTCCATCATTGTTATACCAACAAATGACTCCTACTTGGGCCGTCCAAGGCCTGCAGCATTGTAAAAATAAAAATAAAAAACAATAATTTTCCGCAGACAAATGGTCTCGTTGAACAGGCATAGAGAACGCTGACCAAGATGCCTTGCATTGTACGTTTCGTCCAACCAGAAGAACTGAGATGACTTGGTGACTTTTTTTATTTACGAGTACAACATGGTGAAACATGAAACTACGAACTTTTTCTCACTTTGTCTGTTGTACATTAGAATGCCACCATCCCTGTGTACACTTTCTTACATTTCATTCCACATAACAATATTCTGTATTCAGAAACTTGTGCCTCACAGAAGAGGTCCGTCTATTCGCTCGTTTTCAGACTGTGGCGTCGTTCGAAGGTAAAATACGGCGATCTTCACGAAAGAGTATAGCTCAAAAAAGTCGCTTAGTGCTACTGTCGACACCGCATTGCAAGCGTGAATTGTGTCCAAAGCCTTTGTCACAATATACAGGCTCATTTGTAGCTTTGCAACGTCTCAGCCCACTCACCTACGTATTAGATCATTTACAATCAGTGGTCGATGACCGAGCAGAAGACAGCTCACTCACATTACTCAACTGAAAACTTTGTACCGTTCTTGTTCGAGATGGCTCACCCTACAGGCTTTGTCTGTTTGCCTGGGAATGTAACACACATGCGAAACCCAGGAACAACAAGGAGAGAAAGACGAAGAGCTTGGCAAGGCCACAGTGCGCTATCACAAGCAATAATCACTCACCTCTTGTAATTAGCTATTTCATCATAGCTAGCTGTAAACTTCTTTACTACACAACGGGTAACCAGTATTCATAAATCTGCACATGTCTGTGACGGCATCTCCAGATTAAACTGGTCGTATATCGCCGGCATGAACATTTTAGGGCTCTTTTAGTGATTAAAATAATAAAATATTCCTCTACTGGCCCTGTAGTGGTTATTTTTGTACGAACTGTAGAACTTGCAGGTACCTTTAAAATGAAAGCAGAATTAAAAGCAGCTGAAGTACATATTGTCGTACAAAAAACTAGTTACACCTGCCCGAGTTCAAAAATTATCATGATTGTGTGTTCCGGCTTTCTCAACATCCAATCAGCGAACGTAAGTGGCCGGCTAGCGTTTGAATAAACGGGTATCTAGGGAACATAGTGAAGAAATCGCCGAGTGCAGATGTAGAGCATTTCAGTGTGAGATAAAAACTGTTACAATCTCAGAGAAGATGTAAACAGTTATGCCTTATACATCTTAATACGTTCTAGTAGATGCCTAATACTAGTATCACACTGGCACTTTTAATCGCAATCAGGGCAATCCGGTTCAGTTCTCTTGATCGTGCTCAACTTTATGACCCCTGCTACACAGCGCGAGCTAATCTGGTTCAAGCTTGGGTCAGATGAAATGCCTCAGGTGGCATTTATGTGCTGTAAAATCAGCCACTGACAAAACTCGACGTACAATATATATATATATATATATATATATATATATATATATATATATATATATATATAGTGTCACTGAACATCAATGTTTGTCGTGCAAGAACCGCTCGAACGTCAGACACTTTGCCTGCCTCTATACAATAGTAATTTCATAAATACATCGCTCTATAAAATTTTTCCAGCACTTATCTGTATGCTGTGTTAGATTCTTGACCTTCGCTTTTATTTCCGATGGCTCCCGCTCCTAGCCTTGAAATCGCAGCGAAGCGTTAATCTCGTTGTACGCGCCATGCTGCCTCAAGTCTGTTCCAGTCACTCCTACTAGCGGTCAGTTTCTGTAAAGAACTGTTGATTCGACCAAGAAGTGCATGTACATTGCGACGTAGTCCAAAGGCTTGCGACACTCATAATCACTTTGCTTTTAGGTGCTCCAACAACTCCGACGGAGCGAGAGTTGAACTAAGCGCTGAAGACAACGGTCGACTACTTGACTTCTGCTTCTCTCGGAACTACATTCGGCCGATTCTAATTCTAAATGATGCAATAATTCAGATGTTGTTTTAAATTAAACAGCATTATTTTTGCTTTTTTCAAACATCTCGCTGCTTTAAAGCGTTTTCATTGAACTGTGCTCAATTTTCTTGTTTATTGTGCTTTGAACCAGTTAGGCTAGGGGGTACAGACGACAGCAAAATCGCGATCTCTCAGGCAGATCGCGATGGCGGGTCGCGGTAGTCTTAATCCCGATCACGCCTTATTTTGAGTAAAAGTGACCATGTAGCAGCACCTGATCGGGATCGTGGTTAATCTAGATCGACACTGATGGCGATTAAAAGTGCCCGTGTGACACCGGTATTATACCGTTTAAAATGAGGCACATAATAAAATTGTGCTGAAATGCATATGCCGAAAACAAATGAGTAAGACTTGTATCCCGACCCCTTTAGATACTTTATATATAGCACATATATAAATTATATCTGGCCATACCTGAGTATGCATATCTGTATACAAGGCGACTGACCTCTATGTACGGATGAAAAATATGGTCATATACAGAGAGATGGGTTTCTATATGTGGTCAAATACAGCCATATAGTGCTCAGGTGGAGTAAAGTAAAACAGATATACTTTTGTTTTCACCGCCTTCACTACGAGTAATGTCTGCGTGGTTTTATTCATAGCACGTAAATCAAAGTCAGCCTTATGATATTTAGAGAACACATCTGTCGCGCTAGGACACTTCTATCCAAAGCGATTGCACATACAAGCCGTAACAAAAACAAATACTACGTCGTGTCTAAATGCATGAGGATAGCAGATGATTTTATACAGATCCACAAATTGTTCTCGACAGAACTGCGTGAGAGCTTGCAGCTACATTAAATAAAGAATTTGTTGCAGTAAAAGAACTTTTCAAAGCTGCATATTCTAGTGACCGGCATGCAAGAAATATCGCTAATAGACACCAATCTCACGAGTAAGGGCACTTAAAGCTACCATTTTTAGCAGTACTGCTCATTCCTAGCTACTACAACAGCGCACCAAAACTTTGAATAACATTCACCGTTTATCAATGATGATTGATTGATTTGTGGGGTTTAACGTCCCAAAACCACTATATGATTATGAGAGACGCTGTAGTGGAGGGCAACGGAAATTTTGACCACCTGGGTTTCTTTAACGTGCACCCAAATCTGAGCACATGGGCCTACGACATTTCCACCTCCATCGGAAATGCAGCCGCCGCAGCCCACCGTTTATCAAGCTCTACAACGCTTGAATATCAGTTCTGTGAATATATTACACAAACTAACATGGTCCCTAATAATCACTAGAAAGTCGGTAATTTCATTTGACTAAAAAACTCGCTCAACTAACACACAAAAATATTTTAAATAAATTTCATGCACTATCTTTTTGTTTAACACTTAACAGAAAATAAAAAAAAGCATTTCATTTAGAGTTATACACAACGCATGTTTTCGGGAGAAGTTTGACTAGAACACAAGCTGACCGCAGTAGTTGCAATAATGTGTAATATCCAGTACATGGCAACCATGTCTTGGGAATATTTTTGTGCGTTGGTGGAGATAACAAAAACAGTGATGTTTCGGGGAAAAGTTTGAGCAATAATGTTTCAGAATATGGCACTTATGCAGCACAAAACAGTGACGACTGATGGCTAAGAGGGGAAGGGCTTCATTATTATCAGGCAACTATTTTGATAGCTGTAGATCTGTGCAGCTATAAATTATGCCAGCCACAGGAGCTGAATTCTCAATTAGGAATCATCTATATATGAATATATGCAAAAGTACTATATAAGGCTATATACACGTTTATATGAACCATTTTACCTATACACATATACAGATGATAGCCATATAATGTTCGTTTCAGGGCTCACGCATACAAAGGGTATATCAGCATTTAGGCATATCAAGCCATATTCGGCATTTAAACGAGAAAACGGGGTATTGGCTTATATGCTCGATCTCTGATGGGTCCATCATGGCAATTTTCTAGTGACTTCTATATGGCTTTTACGAAAAGATGTTGCTTGTATTGTTCTGACAACAATATTCCTTCGATTTATGGTAGCCATGAGAAATCACCACAATTATGTTACCTACACTTGAGCCAATCATATCTTTGGCTACCGTAATTCGCTTTCTTGTCTGATTCATGGTCCATTCCTTTTAAGTGACTCAACACGACTAGCTAGGCTACCTCTCTATTTGACTTCTCATTGACACCCACATCTTTGCAATTTGTAATTTCTTCACCTTTGCTTTGTTTGGAGGAGAGAGTATCAAGCATATAGACATGATCTCTAAGGAAATTAGTATCAGCTTCACAAAGGCTGCAATGGTTGTCGATCTAGTGGTGCTAGAGGCACCGTATTTACGCACGTTCCATCCTCTGGACTTCACACACAAACACACGCATGTATATATATATATATATATATATATATATATATATATATATATAGATATATATAATAATATATATATATATATATAGATATATATATATATATATAGATATATAATATATTGTGGCCACATATCTCGTTTCTGCCGAAAGCGCCAACAAGATGAGTGTCGGAACGACGTGCGCGAAAGGGATTTGTACACTGGGGCGTCTTATCAAGGTCGGCGTTATTCGTCTCCCCCGCACCGGGGAGACTTTAAGTGCAGGATTTGACGACGGAGTCGCGCGTTTGATGGATGAGAAACTCCCGAAAGGTGGTCCATCATGCGCCTGCAGTATGGATCGGGTCACTGGCGGGAGATAAATGTTGGCTCGTCGTCCGAAAAGGGTTGCCTTATTGATGCGAGCATGTGAACTTTGGTAGATGTGGTGGGTGAGTTCTCACCAACGCGGATGTGGGTAGTTGGAAGCGAGCAACGAGTTAAAGCGTCGGCGTCTTGATGTTGTCTACCTTACTTGTAAGTTATGTCAAAGCATACTCCTGCCACTGTAGTATCCACCGACCCAAGCGTCCGGACAAGTTCTTCAGTGTATAAGGCCAGCATAAGGCATGGTGGTCTGTAACGATTGTAAAGTGACGGCCATGGAGATAGGGACGGAACTTCTGCACCGACCAACCCACAAACAAATACTCTTGTTCACTTATCGTGTAGTTCTTTTTGGCAGGGGTGAGTACGCGACTGGCATATGCAACAACTTTCTCTAGGGAAGACTTGTTGCGTTGTAGAAGAACGGCTCCTATACCAAGGCCACTAGCGTCGGTAAGGAGGATAGTCGTTGCGGCTTCGTCAATGTGGCAGAGCAGAGGTTTAGGCGTGAGTGCCCGCCTAGACAGGTCGAATGACGTTTGACAGACCACAACAAGGAGATGTTGGAAACAAGTAGTTGGTGTAATGAAGCATCAATATAAGCGAAGTTCTGGATCAACCGGCGAAAGAAGGAGGCGAAGCCAAGAAAACTGCGAAGCTCCTTTGCTTTTTCGGGACGCGGGAAGTGAAGGACTTGAGAAACCTTGTCAGGGTCAGGCCGGATGTCTTCTTTTCTAACAACGTGTCCTAAGACCTTCATAGATTTGCTAGCGAAAGAGCATTTCTGAGGGTTTATTTGAAGCCTGGCGCCGGCCAGGCACGTCAGAACTTGATCCAATTGTTCTAGGTGCTGAAGGAACGTTGAAGAAAAGATAATAATGTCGTCCAGGTAGCAAAGGCAACTTTTTCATTTCAGGCCGCGCAGCACGGTATCTATCATGCGCTCTAAAGTCGCGGGTGCGTTGCAGAGCCCGAAAGGCATCACGTAGAATTCATATAGCCTGTCACGTGATGCGAACGCCGTTTTTCTCCTTATCGTCTTCATGCATGGGGATCTGTCAGTATCCAGAACGCAAGTCGATGCTTGCAAAGAATTCCGAGCCTTGTAGGAAATCAGGGGCGTCGTTATTGCGTGGCATAGGGTAGACGTCCTTGCGTGCGATCTTATTGAGCGCCCGGTAGTCCACGCAAATACGCACAGAGCCATTCTTTTACGGACGAAAACAATAAGTGACGACCAAGGGCTTGATGAGGGGCGGATGACTTCCCGTTTAAACATGTCAGCAACGTTTTCTTCTATAATGTTTCTTTCAGCTAGAGACACGCGGTACGATCGGTGGTGTACGATAGATGTCCCAACGGTTTGAATTCGATGTGCTGTAGTATTAGTGCGGCCCAGCTTAGACTAGCAAATATCGAAAGAATTTGCATGTTTCTGTAACAATACCAGCAGCTGCTGCCTCTGGGAATATGTGAAGTCTCTGCTGATAGCGGCGGTAAATGCGGAGGAAGAAACATGCTCACCGAGGGAATGGTCTTTGGATGTGATGGCCTGAAGTGGCGTGGCAAATACAGGCTCGAAGTCGGCAACACGGGCCACAATATATATATATATATATATATATATATATATATATTATATATATATATATATATATATATATATATATAATATATATATATATATATATATATATATATATATATATATATTGTCGCAGTACAACGCGAACAAAGCACAAGTACGCCTTGAGGCAGCGAAAGCAGCGTGTTCTCAACAGCTGAGCTGCAAGATTTTCTCCTTCGTTCTCCAGTCAAGCCAGAGGCTCACTATATGGTGTCCGCTAAATCCCCCCGTCATCGTTTTTGTCCACAAGTAGACACGGGTCATTTGCCACCCTCTCAAGGAGCATCGACGCGATGCGAAGTCAATAATGCAGTTTTTTTTAAAGAAAAGTTTCACGCAATCACTCGCTGACGTAAGGCTTCATGCGCACTACGTGAACGAGTTCAGGATGGTGCTGGCGACGCTTGGTACTACACGAATTGTCGGGAACGACTTCGTAAGTGACGTTACTCAGTTGTCGCAGCACTCGGTATGGCCCAAAGTATCTTCCTAATAGCTTTTCTGATAGTCCTCGTTTCCGTACGGGTGTCCAAATCCATACTTTGTCACCAGTTTGATAGACAACTGCTCTGCGGTGAGCTTTGTAGCGGCCTGCATTGTACTCTTGCTTCTGGCGGATCCGTAAACGTGCCAGTTGTCTAGCTTCTTCCGCTTGATCCTTAAACGTGTTGGCGTCTGGGTCAATGTCGTCACTTTCGTGCGGCAGCATCGCATCTAACATAGTTCGTACTTCTCGTCCATGAACGAGGCTAAACGGGGTCATGCGGGTCGTTTCTTGCTTTGGCCGTGTTGCACGCAAACGTTATGTATGGCAAGATTTCATCCCAATTTTTGTGTTCAATGTCTTCGTACATCAAAAGCATGTCTTCAATGGTTTTGTTCAGACGTTCCGTCAGCCCGTTTGTTTGTGGGTGGTAGGCGGTGGTCTTACGATGCGTTGTTCCACTCAGCTGCAGGACGTGATCCAAAAGAGCTGCCGTAAATGCGGTTCCTCTGTCTGTGATCACGACGGTTGGTGCACCATGCCTCAGTACAATATTTTCGATGAAAAATCTTACCACCTCCGCAGCTGTACCTTTCTGGATAGCCTTTGTCTCGGCATAACGGGTCAGATAATCTGTCGCGACGATAACCCAGCGGTTCCCTGCAGTAGAAGTAGGTAGTGGGCCCAAAATGTCCATCCCTATCTGGTAGAATGGAGCTGTTGGGACCTACACGGGCTGCAGGAGGCCAGCTGGTTTAGTCGGTGGTGACTTGCGTCGCTGGCAGACGAGACAGTTACGAACGTGGTGCTTCACAACTGTGGCTTAGTCTCGGCCAGTAATACCTTTGCTGTACTCTGGCCAACGTTTTCATGTAACCCAAATAGCCAGAGGTCACTTCGTTGTGGCATGCTTCGAGTACTTCGGTACGAAGGGCTGCTGGTATGACGAGCAGATAGGCGGATCCTGTCGTCAAAAAGTTTCTTTGTAGAGTACTCTGCCCCGTAAACAAAACGATGACAACACTTGCGAAAACTCTTGGCGCCTACTGAGATCTGCCTTCCTAGTAGTTAATTAAGCCAAGCAATTCAATGTCGTCACGTTGTTGCTGTGCGATGGCGCTCGTGTCAACAACACCGAGAAATGCCGTTTCCTCCTCCTCAGGTAGGGTTGCCGACTCAATGAGGTAACGAGACAGACAGTCAGCGTCCATATGTCGCTTGCCTGACTTGTGCACGACCGTCATGTCAAACTCTTGCAGTTTTAAGCTCCAACGCGCTAATCGGCTGGTGGGATCTTTTAGATTAGTTAACCAGCAAAAGGAGTGGTCGTCACTAATAACTTTGAAGTGCCGACCATACAAGTACGGGCGAAATTTCATTACTGCCTATACTACGGCGAGGCATTCTTTCTTTGTTGTTGAATAGTTAGCCTCTGCGCGTGTTAGCGTTCGGCTTGCTTAGGCGACCACTCTTTCTGTGTCCTCTTGCCGTTGCACAAGCACAGCCACAAGACCTACATTGCTAGCGTCTGTGTGAAGCATCGTCGGGGCTTCTTCGTCGAAGTGGGCCAGCCCCGGGGGCGTTTGAAGACGTTGACGTAGGTCATTAAAGGCAGCCTCCTGTTCTCCTTTCCACTCAAAGGCAACATCGTCTCTTGTGAGACGAGTTAGTGGTGACGCGATGCGGGCGAAGTCTGCAGTAAACCAGGCGATAATAGGCACAAAGACCCAGAAAGCGTCTGACAGCCTTCTTTTTGGAGGGTACTGGGAACTGTGCGACGGCGGCAATTTTTCCAAAATCGGGCCGGATGCCTGCGTCGCTGACGACGTGAACGAGAAAATAAAGTTCCTGAAAACAGAAATGACACTTTTCTGGTTTCAATGTCAGGCCCGCGAACCGTATGGCACGTAAAACAACTTCCTGCATTTCGAGATGCTTGTCAAAACTGGTCGAAAACACTATAACGTCGCCTAGATAGACTAAGCACGTTTTCCACTTCAATCCCGAAAGTACCGTGTCCATAAGTCTTTGAAAAGTTGCGGGCGCGGAGCACAAACTAGAAGGCAAGACTTTAAAATTGTATAAACCATCTTGCGTCACAAAAGCGGTTTTCTCTCGGTCTTATGGGTCTACCTCGATCTGCCAGTATCCACTCCTCAAGTACATGGAAGAAAAGTAGCGAGCGTGCCGAAGTCTATCAAGGGAGTCATCGATACGTGGGAGCGGGTACACATCTTTCTTGGTCACCATATTCAGCTTCCTGTAGTCCACGCAAATACGCAGGGTGCCATCCTTTTTCTTTACTAGCACTACATGCGATGCCCAGGGGCTCTGTGACGGTTGAATGACGTCATCTGCAAGCATTTTCGTGACTTCTTGTATGGCTTCACGTTCCTTTGAAGCTACACGATAAGGGTTCTGGTGGATAGGTCTCACTGTGTCCTGAGTGATTATTCGGTGCTTTGTCAAAGGTGTTCGACCAACTCGTGATGTCGTTGAAAAGCAGTCGCGGAATTCGGCTAGCAGCTGAAGAATTCTCTGTCGCTCGTCCTTTGACAGGGTGATGCCAACGTCAAGAACGGGTTCTGGTTCATGATTAGGCGCTTCGTCCAAGACCGAAAAACATAAACTGCGTCGCATTTCTACAATATTGTCGTACGAAGCGACAGCGATGCCCTTCGGAAGGTGCCGGCGCTCAGCACTAAAGTTCGTCAGAAGTAAATTCGTGCGTCCACCAGTGCAGACGGACGATACCTCGTGCGACCGAAATGCCATGACTAAATGGCAGCGAGCCAATTCGGTCAGCAATGCCTTCGCCATCAAACGCTTCGTGGCCTTCCACCGAAACAAGAGTGCATGACCGGGGCGGGACGACCACATAATCATCAATTAGAAGCAAAGTGCTTACGTATTGCGTCTGAACAGCCAACTAAACCAGGGCTGTTTCAGAATGTAAATGAACGGTCCGAGATGTTGATGACGGCCCCATGTACTCTTAAGAAGTCCATCCCTATGATGAAGTCTTTGCAACGTGAGGTGAGGATGATGAACGTCGCCACGAAAGAAGAGCCACCGATGTCGAGTCTTGCTGTAAACCTTCCGACAGGCATCAACAGCTGGCCGCCTGCTGTCCTCAGGTGAGGTCCCGTCCACGTAGTCTTCACATTTTTGTGGCGTACGGCAAGGTTTTCACTTATGATAGAAAAGTCGGCGCCAGTGTCAACTGAGGCTGTTACTTGCTGTCCGTCTACCGAAACGGTAAGATCTGTGGTCACAGTTGCGTCGGTGTTCAACTTCTCGGCTTTACGGCGTCCTGTGGTACAAGTAACGGGGACTTTTTTTCGTCGCCTTGACGGCCTGCAACCTCCCCCCCGGAGGTCGCCGCCTTCAGTTTCCCCGGCGTGGACTCGGCGACCTCCTTCCAGTGCCGTCGGCTGTAGTTTGGTGGCGAGACGAAGGCGAATAAGCCGGAGATGGAGAGCGTGGTTGACGTCCCAAACCTGGCTGGTAATCAGGCACACTGTCATCATTATTGGCACGGCGGATGTCAGAATGGGTCTGATACAAGGGGGGTCTTTGAGAATGAGCGTCCTGGCGTGGTGCGTAGCCGTCGTTGGCGCGTCGATCGTCAGACCATTGCCGAAGAGGTCGAAACATATCTACGCGGTGCCAGCAATGGCGGGAAATGTGGCCCACACCTCCGCAGGTAAAACAAAGCAGACGCCTATCTACAGTGCGCCAGGCGTCTGTTTTACGAAACTGTGGACGCCGCAACGGCTCGTAATGTGGCAAATGCCGTGTCTCGTTGGGAGACGGCTATTGGTATGGCGACATTTCGTACGGCGGCACGACGGCAGGGCGCCGCGGTGTCTGTTCTTGCGGTGGCGACCAAGGAACTGGCTGCCGATGGCTGGCGTTATGACGGCGCATCAGGGTGGTGGGCGGCAAAGCGCGGCTGCGTAGCTCATAGGTCGCTGATCGTCAGTAGGATCAGCTGTTCGAAAACGCTTGGCGTATTTCATCGCGGACGACTTCAGCGACAGACACCGTGGGTGGTTCCGTGACTAGATTCCGCAGCTTCAGCAGCTCTTCGCGAACAATCTCTCTTATTAAATCGCGCAACGACCTTTGATTGTCAGATGTCTTAGCGGTGTCTTGAATGTGGGCGCTGCCGGACAAGCAATCGTATTGTCGGCATCGTAGGTGAAGCGCCCGTTCGATAGCCGTAGCTTCTTTGATGAAGTCTCTCACTGGTGCTTGGCGGGTTCCGCAAAAGTCCGGCGAACAATTGCTCTTTAACGCCGCGCATGAGGTAGCGCAACTTTTTGTCGTCGGTCATGTGCGGGTCAGCTTTACGGAAGAGACGGGCCATGTGCCTCAGCGAACATTGCGACCGTTTCATTGGGTTTCTGAAACCGTAGCTCGAGTAAATGCTGCGCACGTTCGCGCCGGTTGACATTGGCAAATGTGTCAATCATCCCTCTTTTAAAGTCACTCCATGTTGACAAACTGCCTTCTCTGTTCTCGTACCAAGTTCGAGCGCTGTCGTCGAGATAAAAATAGGCGCGAGAAAGCCTTTGTTCAAGAGACCGCTGGTTGGTGTTGGCGACACTGTTCATAGTGATCAAGCCAGTCTTCGACGTCTTCATGTGCTCCACCACCAAACCGATCAGGCACCAGCGGTGACAAAAGGGTTACCTGAGATGAGGTTGGCAATCTACTGTCTCGTAGTAACTGTTGTGGATTTGCGGTGGCCATTGGTAGATGTGAGCGGGGCCTTGTAGAGTGTTCCTGTGAGACAGTTAACTATGGAAGGAGGCCTCGCAAGCGGCGACTGAAGCGATGCACGGGAGTGTCAATAAGTGCTTCTGGGCTGGTTGAACGGCTCCCCGTGAAAGTGTGGAGCATCAGGCGGGGTCGCCGGCCAGCACCTTCACCAGTGTCGCAGTACAACGTGAACAAAGCACAAGTACGCCTTGAGGCAGCGAAAGCAGCGTGTTCTCAATAGCTGAGCCGCAAGATTTTCTCCTTCGTTCCCCAGTCAAGCCAGAAGCCCACTATCTGGTGTCCACTAAATCCGCCCATCATCGTTTTTGTCCACATGTAGACACGGGTCACACACACACACACACACACACACACACACACACACATACACACATATATATATATAAATATATATATATATATATATTATATATATATATATATATATATATATAACATCCATATACGTATATATATACTTTTAATGAAACTAAATCACTTGCCTGAGTGGGACCAGGACGAATAGTTCCAGGTTTCTGAGCTGATCCAGGCTGAAAAATAGAGATAACCGAACTCTAGATTGAGCACTGTACGCAAGTGCACAAAACTAAAGGATGTTCATATTAACAGTCACTATTCTAACGAAGCAACTGTAATTGTGTGTTTCACAATGTTGTACTATAGCCGTGTTAAATACGTCGCTTGAACTTACGTTCTCACTGATATGCCTATAATTGTGAGTGAAAAAATTTATGTTCTGCAGCTTACCGGACTAGGTTTCCGCCAAAAGATCAGCCGAAAAACCGTGCCTCTCAGTAGCTTCTTAAGCGTGCTGGAGCAGTCAGAGTTGATTATGCATTCCTCAACTAAGCAGTGCCATCAACCAATGCTCCCAAAGGTCCTTATTTGAGGCCTCGTCTCTTATTATGTCGCTTAGTGCCGCACACACCCAGACAACATGCGCTAGCGTGGCCCTATTACTGAAATATTTCCATGAGTTGGTCATATACAAATGGGAGTGTGTTTCAGAATTACGAGATTAGTGTCAGCGCCTCTTCGTAATTGGTTCCAAGCTTTATTTCGTCAACCTAATTGTATACATTATTCCCTCACAACTGCGAAACGACAGAACTATTGACTTTATATATGAACTGTGCACTAGATTATGGCTTTAAAAAATAGGAAAAACTGAATATTGCAGTCATGCATTGGCTTAAATTATTGTCCTTGCGTGAATTGTTACGCTTATCCATTGCTGTTAACAGCTGGCTACATTGTATTTTTCCGGCTGTAAGAACACGAAACGCCAGAACCTAAAGCCACTTTCATAGAAAATCTCAAATACTTTAGCCATAAATATATATATATATATATATATATATATATATATATATATATATTATAACGACTCGGTTGTAGCGAGGTTTATTGGCCGTGAACTCGGGAACGAACAAGCGCAACGGACCCGACAAAGAAGCGCTCGTGCCAAGCAGATGATGATTGTCAGCCAGAACATATGATGATGATTGACTGCTGTTCAGATGAGGATGAAGCGCATAATAGATGCCTACACTGATTCCCCCCTCGCGGAAGCGGCCAGCCTGGCCGCTGCGGGCGGGTAGTCAAGGTGACGAGGAACGCCGCGTGAAAAGCTTCATGCGGGAAACGTGTACAATTTCGGTGCTGCGGTAACGGCGGTCAGTTGGCACGACAAGAGGCGTCACACGATAGTTGACAGGTGAAGTCTGCTCTAAAACAACATATGGGCCGATGAATCGAGGCTGGAACTTGTCGCAGAGACCAGGTGTGCGAATTGGTGCCAATAGCAGCACCTCGTCACCCGGTCGGAATGATACCACACGATGAGAGGTGTCGTAGACGGCCTTCCTTGCTTGTTGCGTAGCTTCCGTGTTCATACGAGCGCGCTGGCGGCACTGGGCAAGGCGAGAAATATATTCTTCGCAAGAAGATGGTGATGTAGGGCCATTGCTGGTGAAGAAGGAAACATCGATAAAGAAAGTAGGTGAACGTCCGTAAACGAGATAAAACAGTGAGTAGCCTGTTGTGCGCTGAACAGCGGTGTTGTAGGCGAAAGTGAGGAACGGTAGAAGTTTATCCCAGTTTCTGTGATCCGGTTGAATGTATACGGCGATCATGTCGGCAAGGGTTCGATGAAATCTCTCGGTCAGACCATTTGTTTGAGGATGGTAGCTAGACGCCATCTTGTGTGTGGTACCAGAAACGCGAAGAACTTCACCTAAAAGCTGTGATAAGAACACCTTTCCACGGTCACTCAGAAGTACACGAGGTGCACCATGACGTAGTATTATGGCCTGAAGGACGAAGTCAGCAACTTCCGATGCTGAACCAGTAGCTACTGAAGTTGTCTCGGCGTAGCGTGTCATATGGTCTACGGCGGTGACTATCCATCTATTTCCAGCACCAGTAACAGGAAGGGGTCCATAAAGATCGACACCGACGACCTCGAAAGGTGTTGTAGGGCACGTCATTGGCTGTAACTGACCAGCTGGGGGAGATGTCGGAAGTTTGCGAAGTTGGCATGGAGAGCAGGAACCCACGTACTTTGCTACGCTGGTAGAAATCCCAGGCCAATAAAAGCGGCTTCGAATGCGGTCGTAGGTTTTTTGAAAGCCTAGGTGGCCAGCAGTTAAATCGTCATGAAAGGCGTTAAGTACATGATGTTGAAGAGCGCGTGGCAGAACAGGTACCCAGCGTGTGCCGTCAGGATGATATATGTGACGATACAGCACACCGTCCTGAAACTTGAAGTGCTCGAGTTGTCGACGAAGGCGTGCATTGGGTGGACGCGTAGCTCCTGAGAGGTGGTCTATAATGCGCCGACAATACGGGTCAGCCTGCTGGTGAGAACTGAAGGGTTGTTCATCGTCGATTGGCGGTTGGTACAGCGAGGCGAGCAAGGCAACAGAAGTGGGAGTCACGTCCGCACTGGTGTCGTTGGAGGTGGCAGCTGGAGTGTCGAACGACGCTGTAGGTAGTGGGCAACGAGAAAGAGCGTCGGCGTCTTGATGTTTTTTGCCCGATTTATAAATAATCTCAAACTGATACTCCTGCAGGCGTAAAATCCAACGACCCAAGCGTCCGGACAAGTTCTTCATTGTAGAAAGCCAGCATAAGGCGTGGTGGTCCGTTACGATGGTGAATTGACGGCCGTACAGATAAGGACGGAACTTTTGTATGGACCAAACCACAGCGAGGCACTCCTGCTCAGTGATGGTATAGTTTTTTTCGGTAGAAGTTAGCACTCGGCTAGCATATGCGATGACCCTTTCCCGTCCAGAGTTATCGCGTTGGAGGAGAACAGCACCTATACCGCAGCCGCTGGCGTCGGTATGCAGGAATGTTGGGGCGGTGTCATCAAAATGGCAGAGTACAGGCTCTGACGTCAAAGCTTTCTTCAATAGGTGAAACGCCGACTGACATTCCTCGGACCAGACAAAGGGTGCATTAGATGCAAGTAGTTTGTGAAGTGGCGCAGCTATTGAAGCGAAATTTTGTATGAAGCGACGAAAATATGATGCGAGGCCAAGAAAACTTCGCAAATCCTTAAGTCTTGTGGGGCATGGAAATCGAAGGACGGCAGCGATCTTTTCGGGGTCAGGGCGAATACCGTCCTTGCTGACGACATGACCGAGAACCTTGATGGATTTGGTGGCGAAACGGCACTTCTTAGTGTTGAGCTGCAGACCCGCACCGGCGAGGCATGTTAGGACGTCATCCAAGCGGCTCAGGTGCTGAGAAAACGTTGATGAAAAGATGATAATGTCATCAAGGTAGCAGAGACACGTCTTCCATTTCAGACCACGCAGGACGGTGTCGATCATGCGTTCAAACGTCGCGGGCGCATTGCAGAGCCCGAAAGGCATCACGTTAAATTCGTATAGGCCATCGGGGGTTGCAAATGCCGTTTTTTCTTTGTCGTCATCGTGCATGGGAATTTGCCAATATCCCGAACGCAAATCAAGGCTTGAAAAGTATTCGGCGCCTTGCAGTGAATCAAGGGCGTCGTCGATGCGTGGCATGGGGTATACCTCCTTGCGTGTGAAGTTGTTAAGTGCCCGGTAATCAACGCAAAAGCGCACGGAGCCATCTTTTTTTCGTACCAAAACAACAGGGGATGACCAAGGGCTAGTTGATGGACGAATCATTTCTCGTTGGAGCATGTCAGCGACGTTTTCCTCGATGATTTTTCGCTCCGCGAGAGACACGCGGTACGGGCGGCGATGTACAATAAATGTTCCCTCCGTCTGAATGCGATGCGCTGCAGTGGTAGTTCGGCCCAACGTTGAGGAGCAGGTGTCGAAAGAATCGGCATGTTTCGTTAATCACGCAAGCACCTGCTGCGCCTGCATAGCTGTTAAGTCATCACTGATAAGAGCTGTGAAGGGAGAGGATGAGGCAGGCTTACTCATAGAACGGTCGTTGGTAGAGGCAGGGTTAAGTGGCGTGACGCTGACAGGCTCAGCATCCACAACACAGGCTACTGCAGTGCCCTCTGGCAGGAGAACTTTCTCTGGCGTTTCATTCGTAGTAATGACGAGCGCGGAGCCATGGTGAAAGCGTACGACACCTGATGCAAGGGCTATGCCTTTTGCGACGCAAGTCGATGAAGGGGACACCAAGACGTCACCGTGGTCGATGTCCTTAGAAATCAGGGTGACAATTCGTTCTTGGTGTGGCGGTAGTTCAAGATCTTCGTGAGCGAACAGGCGTAGAGGCTTGTAGACGCCTTCGTCGAACATGGAGTCCGTATTAGTTAGGTGCAGAATCCGTTCACCACAACATATAGCGGCTGAAGAAGAAGATAGGAAGTCCCACCCTAGAATCAGCTGGTGAGAGCACCGGGTAAGCACAGTGAACTCGATGTAATGCAAAATGTCATCAATAAACACACGAGCAGTACAAAGAGCAAAAGGGCGGATAGCGTTCCCCTGGGCTTCGACTAGATTGGGTCCATTATAAGGTGTCATTACTTTCTTCAGGCGTTTGCACAAATCATACCTAATCACAGAAACTGTAGCACCGGTGTCCACCAAAGCGTCCACGAGAACTCCTTCCACCGTAACAGAAACCATGTTGAACGGGCGTGCTGGAGGAATATGAGTCCTACTGTTACATGCAGTTTCTCCTCCGAAAACTGCATCATTTAGTTTTCCGACCGGTTATCAGTAGTAAACGAGGCTGGCCGAAGAGGAGAGGAGGAGCGACGGAAGGGCGAAGGTGATCGGCGTCGGCTTGAACGGTAAGTGTTCCGCGTCTCAGTCGACGCGGGCGGAGATGGAGACCGCTGCTGTCCAGATGAATAACTCCGAGCGTAAGAGTCCCCTCTGGAAAAGTCCCGTTCGCGCATGTCGTACCCGCGACGCTCTTCCTGCTGGCGCTTGCGGCAGAAGCGCGATATATGGCCACGATATCCACAGTAAAAGCATGTTGGGCGAGACGGGCGCCAAGGCGGGTAGTAGAGGGCGTTCGGCACACCGGAAGATAGCGCACTCAAGTGGACTGACGGAGGTTCGGGTGGGATTGGCCGGAAGTGGACCGGTGGTGCAGCAGCAACCGGCGTGAATGATGGCAGCGGTGAAGTAGAGTTTACGTTGCGAGGAGGCGCGGCCGCAACTTGCGCGTACGTTGGAGGGCTAGACGGAGGTGACTGGACGTAGGCTGGACCGGTGAATGACGTTAGTTCCTCCCTTACGATGTCACGGAGGGCCATGCTTGAAGGCTGTGTGACAGATGGAGAAGGTTTTGAGATACCCATTGATTGAAGTTCTTCTCGTATGATCTCCCGTATCATGTCACGCAGGTCCCGGTCTGCGGTACGGTGTTCACTATTGCCCGACTGAAGGCGAACAGAATCAAGTTCGTCGAGACGCTGACACGTAGAGACGACGTCCGTGACAGTAGAAGGATTCTGGGCAACAAGGGCATTGTAGGCAATGCTTCCGATGCCCTTCAGGATGTGGCGCAGTTTGTCCGACTCGGACATCGAAGAATTGACGCGCCGGCAAAGCGCAAGGACATCCTCGATATAAGATGTGTATGACTCGCCGGGATGTTGTTGGCGAGTATCTAGGGCCCTCCTCGCTAGAGCGGATCGAACGGCTGGTGTGCCGAATACTTGGCGAAGCTGCTGCTTGAAGGCAGGCCAGTCGGTGAGGTCGATCTCATGGTTCAAGAACCATGTCTTGGCAACGCCCGTGAGATAAAGCGATACTCGGCGGAGCTTGTTAGAGTCGTCCCAGTGATTAGTTGCGCTGACCCGCTCGTAGTTATCGAGCCAGTCCTCCACATCTTCGCCGCGGAGACCAGCGAAGATCAGAGGGTCACGCTGGTGGTTTACGATGTAAAGAGGAGGGGCTTGCGGCGCAGTGACGGCTTGCGGCGCAGAGACGGCTTGCGGCGCAGAGACGGGAGCCGAAAGGGCATCCACCCACTCACTCTGAGACATGTTGGCAGACTGAGGGTCCAAGCGGCGGCCTGAACGGAGCTCCAGCGAGTAGGCGTTGTAAGTAGAGGTACTGGGAACGTCAATCCACCTCCACCACGTATGACGACTCGGTTGTAGCGAGGTTTATTGGCCGTGAACTCGTGAACGAACAAGCGCAACGGACCCGACAAAGAAGCGCTCGTGCCAAGCAGATGATGATTGTCAGCCAGAACATATGATGATGATTGACTGCTGTTCAGATGAGGATGAAGCGCATAATAGATGCCTACAATATATATATATATATATCCTGCCCACGGTAAGTTATCCTTTCACATACTTTTCTTTCTTCTAATATACATTACAATTTGCCTAATAACTTCCCCTATACCTTCCTTGGCATTATTGTCTGTTAGATCTCATTAATATTGTGTAAAAACAAGAAAAACGAGTCCTTAAGTGAACACTTGGTTCCCTTAAACATATATATATATATATATATATATATAAATATATATATATATATATATATATAGAGAGACAAATATTTTGTGAGATTGTGTTAAAACATGAAATTATTCTGTCTATAAGAATGTTAATAGTGTTAGAAGTGAATTTGATTGTGACAGTGCACCCATAAAACGTCAATACCGGCCTCTTTTACACGAGGCCCAGATTTTTTTATAATATTTTGAAAAATTAAGAATAAAAAACATGTTATATTGCGAAAAAAGTGATGTACAACAGAACTTATGCACTACAAAAGCGACTATGGTGGCTATTAGTGTAACCTTTACAGGAAAACCAAGAATTACCAAAAACACTTATTCATTCTTGTCGCATTATGACTCAACGTTTTCCTCGAATGTTTTTGAGTGTTCCATATACACCAAGTTCAAAAGGGAAACACATGAAGCGTGGTCCCTGAGTTTCGTGTTTCGCACTTCTGTGTTGTCTTGATTAGAAAATCCGTAAACTCACAGAGCCGCTTGTTCTTGATGTCGTTTACTTCACTTTTCAAAGTGTTCTAACCACGAAATTCGGATGCAACACTGAAGGGATGTGGGAAACGTACAAGCACCACAAATATTTAGCACTTGAAGTGGTATAAATTCGTATAGTTGTTTGGCTTCGCTGAATGATAGGACTCGTTCTTTGAGTCAATCTTTCATAAAGTAACAGTGAATATTCGACGGCTCAGCACTAGATCAGGAATGCAAGCACTTGAGTCATTTCTCCATTCTTTCTTATTGTGCTTGTGGGTTTCAACATTTATTTCAGGAAGTTGGCGTTGGCGTAATTTTGCCCACAACATTCCGACTCCATATTCTTTATTATCGTAACTGGTGAAGTCTGACATCTTAAAAACAGCCAGACGATAGCTGGCTTTGTCGTAGTAAAGGTCTAAGGAAATATTGACTATGAATGTCCTCAAAGTGCATGTACATCTTTGGTACAGGCAATCTACCTTTTGGTCTCCGTTTAACAGACACCACTATCAGAATTCAAACTCGCCACCTTTTACTCATGGTTCGAACACCACAACGACCAGACCACCAATAAAACTCTGCTATGCAATGATTGCTTTTTAATAAAAGTGCTGTGTATGCAACAATCCTCAGTATTTTATTGAGTCATGAATGAAGAATTTGCCGCTATGGCCTGCCATTTATGAAAACGAGAAAGTACGTGGTTCTTTAAAATTCCAAGAATAGTATGATATCTACAGATACTCCCCAGCAACAGGTCAGTATATAGGAATTTTCACAGCAACATCATTGTCCTAAAAAGTATACAGTGGCAGTCAAGGTGAGCGTTGTAGAAAATTTGAAGCAGTAATGTGTTTTGCTTTGATTGGCGGGAAAGTGCGTGCTTTTGTTCCATGGGTGCAGCGTATCAGTGTCCAAGGAGGAGAAAGAAGCCTTTTCTGTGGCGCAGTGGTGGCCTCTCTCCACACCACCTTTGAACGTATTCCTCCACGTCAGGGGCCTCAAACTCAACTCAGTCACACCATTCACACATTGTTGTCGTATACAAAGTCCGAAAGAGGGGAAAGATTAAGGGGGAGTTCAGGCACTTTCATCAGGCCTCGCCATTTGAAGGACAATCTGTCCTATTTTTCTAGTGCGAGTTATATCTGAAAGAGATGTTGCGCCAGGACTTCTACAGCATGTTGCTACCAATCTGCAATATGACTACAACATTGAAGCTAGTCCTGAAAGACAGCGTTATTTCGCGATAATTTATCAACACGTGGTGGCGGCAGATTATTCCTCAAGGAGAGAAGGCCTTAGACCTGTCATATCTGTGTAACCTACTAACATACTGATCAAGACAATAAAAAGGCATAAGACCAGCGTGTCCTGGCCACGGGCCGCAAGCGAAAAGCCGGTGGGCTGCATGCGGTCGCATGCAGCTCACGAGCCCAGCCTCTTGCTTGGTCTCAATTGCTGGACTACTATTAAAAATATTACAAATTCTTCAAACATCAATTATAACAGAGATTGTTTGAATACAACACTTACCTGACCTGGACGAGGCACCAACGCTGCCAGTGCTGGATGGAGCGGCTGATGTAAATGTCACAGCATGATAATTAGCATTGAAGAACATATACCAGCAGAGGGAATGAACAAAACTTGTGTTGACGGACATAATTTTTTCATAAAAGAAAAGTAGCTTTGCAGTAACGCTTTTTGCACGAAAGCCCGTTTGTCTTGGTAGAATCATTTGAATTTCACGATCAATTAGGCCGTAATCGGTAGAGGTAATGTAATGTTGCTTTAGCAGTTATTTAAATATTTTGGGGTAAATGAAAATTCAGTAGAGTGACAAAAAAAACTGCCTTTAACGGTGGTTAGGAATCTTCCCCGCCTCAGATACGGGGACCGCCGAAAAAAATGTCTCGAAAGCTATTTTCTAGCGATTAAAAATATTATACAATTTTTGCAGCCACTTCTATTTGCGTGCTCGTCTCTGAGGCCACACCTTTAATTTTTACGCGTTGTTCACGGGTGCTCCTAGTCGTTTTAGTGGCGACCGGAGTCGTGTGCTTCCAGGTAACGGCGGTGGTTAAGCCTCGCACATCAGCTTCAGCGATGGCTGCTTCGCAAAAGTCCTCCAGGCCAAGACTCTGGTCAAACTTTGTGAAATCCGCTCCGTCTAACCTCTCAAGGGCCTTCCTTCCAGGTTTCGATACAAGAAAGATGTCGCGTATGCAAGCCCCGAGCCCTAAACAAAGAACGTCTATTTATTCCGACCGCTCGTGCCTAACTTCTTTTTTCTACGACGTTCTGCTTTTTGTGGTCGCCCATTCGCAATCTTTAGCAACAACACGTTCTTCACCACATATTCCGACTTTGCATTTGTCCTCTTCCTGTGATTATTGGTTCACAAGCCAGAAAAATTCTAATAATATGATTTGACGTTTCCCTCAGCCCCCAACCTACTCTACCCCTATGAAAATATTATAGAATAAGCAGCAGTAACAAGCTGCCCTAGGCTGATTGGAACCCCACGTCTGTACTCGCAGAATACTTTTCTTGTCAATCAATTGAAGACTACAGAGCCAAATCGCGCGCACACTACCGCTATGAGTGTAGCCCCTCAAGTGCGCTTGTGTTTTTATGGGTAGGTTATCACGATTATGCCTTCGTTTCGTTTATGTAGCTGTTCTGGACGCCATGCAGCGCACACAAGTGAAGTAATTTCATTTCCTTAAGTGCTCTTGTAATGGCTTCGCGTTTTCATAGGCGTGAGAAAGTCGCGCCTTTTTCCTGTGCCTCAAACGTTGTGCGCCGTCTAGTGCAAAACGCAACGCTCATTTCGTGAAGCTAGCACCTTCTACAGAGGTACGAGGTGAGTCCTAGATCACATTACCTAATTTAGGAAGAGACATTCCCAGAAGCTCTTCTTCTATAATTTCCCTTTCAATGCGAACAAAGTTGTCTGTGAGGATAGGAAACCGTTCTGCGTTAAGCAGATAGGGTTGCGGTAAACTACCGTGTCTAACAACTTCCCCCAACTCTAATATTTTAGCCTTTTTCCTTCAAAAGGAAAAACAAATGCACCATTTGTCGCTAAAGGAACCACGTGAATATGCAATGCCGCGTTGGAGTTCACTTGTGTTTCTGTTTGAATGTTTCGTGTATGTTTCATATACGTGTGGAGTGGCGTATATGTTGTGTTCCGCGTATGTTACCCGTCTTCCATTTCTATGTATTACAGTCTGTGCCGCAAAGTGGATAGCCTGCGCTGCTAAGGAGTACAACTGAGTGGTCGTGTGCACCAGTATTACAACCTCACAGCGGTAGCGGTGAGGTAACCGAGAGAAGAGAAACAAAGTAGTGGCAGCGCTCTGCCGACTCCTCCCACCGCTCCCGGCCGCCATATTCCTGCACTCCGCACCCACCGCAGGTCACCACCAGTGACAACGCCTGAGAGGTCCACTCCATCCCAGCACATAGCTGCTCCTACTGCAACTCTCTTCGGCCCTGCTTGCTGTAGACGCTGAATTGCAGCCATTCCCGTCATGTCAGCTGCCCTTCTGGTCTAGCTTGCTGCTATGGTTGCCCTGCCTGCTGCAGCTACTAGCCCACTTCTGCCAAACATTGATCAGCTGACGGTCCACTCTCTCCTGACTATGCAGTTGGGTGTTGCCCTCCTGCCTGCGAACACCCTCTCCGCACCTAGAGGCAGTGGCATTGCAGCCGCCCCTACACCAACATGGCTAGTCCTCCTGCCAGGGCCCGTCTCCCCCGTCGTCTGAGCATTCCACAGTGTAATGTGAACTCGCTGCAGAGACGGCGGGGCGAATTCTACAAGAACCTTGATCGGGTCCACCTGGACGTGATGGCCGTGCAGATGTCTATGCCCGGGCTGAGGAGCTACGCCTGAAGAGGTACATGGGCTACAGCAGCAGGACTGAGTGCACCCTTAAGGCGTGCCAAACTACCCCATGCCCGGACGACTTCCACCCGCAGAAGTGAGTGGTGCACTGTCCATATACGCCTCGAGAGGGTCGACACCATCGTGGCCAGCATGTACACTGGGCCAAAGCAGCCTTGGGACCCCACATGCCTTCAGCTGCTATCAGAGAGGCTGTGGAAGTATTTCGTCTTCTGCGGTGACGTTAGCACCCACCACGCAGCATGGGGCAGCTACAAAACCTTTCCACAGGGCAGGCTTAAAGGACATCCTGCACGAGCTGGGCCTGGTGGTATTGAATACCGGGGTTGTGACCTTCATTCATGGCGGGGGCCGGGCAGCCCACACGGCCATCGACGTCAGCGCCACCAGAGAGGGATGTCACTACTCATGTACGCCGGCTCAGGACAAGTGGGTCTCTGACATTCTGCCCCTCCTGCTGTTGCCCTACTGCAGCAAGTCCCCCAGAGACCGAGAGTACCGCGTGGTGGACTGGCAGGTCTTTCGGTGGCTCTTCATAGAGGACACGAGTAGCTCGGACATTATGCGGTCGGTGGCCGACAGTGCTAGGGCAACAACAGACGTCAACAAGGTCCAGAAGGGGTAGCCTGTCCCGGACATCAAACACCTGGCACTCAAGGCGGCATGGCGGTGAGCAGAGCGAAGGCCCTGAGCAGGGCCCTACTGAAGCTATGGACTGTGTTCCGTAGGGTTGATGAAGTATGGAGACGCCGTGCTCGCAAGTGCAGGAACTAGGGCTGGTAGAGCATCTGTGCCTCGATCAACACTTCTAAGGACGGGACGCGCCTGGCGATTGCTGAATAGCCTCCTGATGGCGCCTTTGGCCTTGAACCAGGTGCTGTCCGTGGCGGTTCTTACGGCTATCCCTGCCTCCGAGTTGGCTGAGCTCCTGGCTGATAGGTTTAACACTAGGGACATCGTCCAGCTGGCCACAGCACCCCCGCCGGCTGCCCACTCGTGTTCAGCCTCCTGCCATCATCCACGAAAGGTGGTCGCACAGATCCAGGAACTGTGCAACGAGCCCATTCGGACGCACGAGCTAGTGGCAGCTATCGGGGTATGTAAGCGATGCGGCGCCCCAGCAGTCTACGGAATCACCTTCCAGATGCTCCACAACCTGGAAAAGGGAGGCTGTCAGCGCCTCCTGGGGTACCACAACGACGTCGGGAACACCGGAGTGCTCCTGGAGTCCTGGCGCATCGCAGTGGTAGCACCCATCTTGAAGCCCCGAAAAAAAGCGACTGCACTCTCGTACAGGCCAGTATCTCTAACATCTGCAACCAGCAAGGCGCTGGAGAGGGTGGCCTTGGTGAGACTGCAGTGAATTGCCGATCAGCTGGGTTTCTTCCCGGAGCCAGAGACAGGCTTCAGGCAACACCGGGGCAGCGCCGACTCCATCGCAGACGTCGTCGCTATCTTGGAGGATGCCAACAGCTTTAGGAATGTGGTCATGCTGCTGCTTTTGGACATGGAGAGCACCTTCGATGGCCTCCCGCACGCGGTTGTCGAGTCGGCCCTGGATTGAGTTGGCATGAGCGGGTGCCTCCGAAGCTTTTTGACTGCCTTCTTGTCCAGGAGTTCCTTCTGCGTCCGTGTTGGAGAGCAGACCAGCCGGCCCAGGGACATCATAGCGGGTGTCCCGCATGGCTCAGTACTGAGTCCTTCTCCCTTAATCATTGCGCTAGTCGGAATTCCAGCTTCCCTCCTGACAGACACAAGTTTTCCGACGCACTTCTCTGTCTACGCTGATGAAGTGGCACTCTGGGCAAGGGGACCAAGGTGGTTCATTTTTGCCAGAAGGTCAGTGCAGGCAGCCCTAGACGCGGTGATCTCCTACCCGAAGACGTTGGCCTCAATGCCTCTGCCACAAAGACCGAGGCCCTGCTGATCCATTCTCTTGCTGCAGCACAGGTTCACGTGATACAGATGAGGGTCAACAACCGTGGTCTCCCACGGAGGACAGAAGTGAGGTACCTGGGCCTCAACTACACCAACGGCTCACCTAGATCCTTGCTGCCAAGGCTGCTAAAACCCAGATATGACGCGTTCAGGGTGCCGTCAGCAAGCTGCAGCAGCGTGGCAGCGGATGCACCGCTAAGTGGGCACTGCGACTCAACCAGGCCGCGGCGACCACTGTCCTGCTGTATGCCCTCCCACTGGTGAACCTGACGCCGGCAAGGAGACGCCTGCTGAAGGGACTGTACAGGGAAGTCTTGATGACCATTCTGGGACTCCGTAAGAGCTCCCCTGTTGCGGCAACGCTGATGGAGGTGGGAGAGTCGCTCCTGTCGCTACGCATTTTACAGTGTGTGCTGGGGCACAGCAACTGCCTTCATCGTGCTGCAGATGGGGCAGCTCTAATGGCCCGCCTGCGCAGCCTGCCGAGTCCCAGGATGCGAGGCGTCATCTCGCTCTTTGACCAGATGGTACCGGATGCACCCGCCCCTGCTGCGTCTCCCCCTTCACTCCACCGGGCACCAGAAGTGCACCTAAACCTGGTCGGGGCGTCAAAGCACAGAACAGCTGCAGCTGCTTTACAACAGGCAGCATCCTGCAAACTTCAAGAGCAACTAGAGAGCTGGCGGCAGGTGTACATGGACAGATCAGTAATGCCTGATGGAACTTCCACAGCAGCATGCATTGTCCCTGCATGGAGGAGCAGCAGGCAGTGCAAACTACCTTTCCCGGGAGGCTTCACGATGGCGGAGCTGGCCGGGCTCCATCTGGACGCTGACCTCCTGGCAGAGGACATCCAAATGCAGCCTGTGGCCGTCCTCTGAGACAGCAAGGTGGCACTGCAGATTCTGGCCAACCCCCGACGCTCCGGGCTGACTGGGAGACTCCTAGTGGCCAAGTACCAGGCCCTTGCTGCTGCTTGGGCACCCGTGTCCTTCTACTGGCTGCCGTCCCACGTGGGCATAACCAGCAACCAGGAGGCAGGCGCACTTGTCAAGACTGCACAACTAGCCTGGTACCTCCTTCACTCGGGCCGTCGCGGCCAGGGAATACACGAAGACATGGACGGATCAAGCAACTTCTTCTAATGGTAAACCCCGACCCCAGGGTGGCCGATGGATGAGCACCCTAGCTGTTGCACGAGACAGGCCTCGCCAGACGGGAACGTGCCGCCTTGCTGTGTCGGTACTGCTGCCCATGGGTACTCCAAGGGACGCTGTGCCTCACCCACCTGAAGTCAATGTGGGGAACATGAGACTCTCGAACACCTCCTCTGTGTCTGCTCTGTCCTGGCGCAAGAACCTTCGAGGGTCCTCACAGCCTATCCCAGACGGGCCCTACCTGCCACCACGTTGGAACACCTGCTCTTCCCGTCTCGTCCCCACCTGCCAGCACTCCAGAGCCTGGTAGATTTCCTGGACAAGACGGAAAAAGCTGCCTACAAATGAGCTTGGACCCACTGACCCTGCCTCTGCTGCGGCCTTGTTTGCTGCTTTGACCATGACCAACAAGCCTTGACATCCTTTAGATACTCCTCTATCACCGCTATCCTCTTTCACTCTCCTTTTGCCTTCGCATACAAGGCACTGGGCCGGGTCGTCCAAGAGGCTGACAGAAATAAGGTGCCTTCTTCCTCCTAGGATCACAAAACCACAAGCTTATCGCCCTCACGCGAGGAGACAGTTCTCGCACCTCGTCATGAGAGGAAGACAAGAGGAAGAGAGCTGCAGCCACCGCATTGGGGGAGTGGACGGTTGGCGAGGGATGAACACAGCAGTGAGCAAAAGTTGCTTCGCATTTGAAAAATGGTTTGTGCCCACCTTCCTTCACACCAAATAACCAATCAACCGACGCAATCTGCACCCCCTGTTTTTCTTGTTTCTCGCCTAAGGAGCTCACCGCTTTTTCGCTCGCTTGTACAAGGACCTGCGTCAAGGACAGCGTCTTCCCTATATTTCACATCACACCAGACTACTCTTGATGTGCGTGCACAGCGCAACGCTACTTTCGACTTTCCTAATCCTCTATGTGACCGTTCCAAGTTAAGGCAGTAGATGATTGCTGTTGGATGGAGTATTCCTAATCGTGTATATATCTAAATATTGCCGCGCCCGAAACAAAGAACGAAGACGATGTGCGCGCCAACAGCTTCGTGAAAAGGAGGACTGAAGAAGACGACGTACTTTCGTTTTTGGCTCGCCTGCTCTTGGCTCCTGCTTAAAAACACACGCCGTCTGTTCTCGGACTCAACGTCTCGGTGCACTGCTTACGTTGAACCGCGACACTGGTGGAGGCGCTGGGTAGCAAGCCTGCTGATGCTCAACACCCCATCTGGGAGCCGTTCATCAAGTCCCGACACGCAGCCATCTGTTACGACACCAGTGCACCGCTTCAGTCGCCGGTTGCTAGGCCTATCTCCAGAGCTGACCTCCTTCGACGAACATTCTACCAGGCATTACGTACCTCTACCAATGGCCTCCGCTAGCCAGCCACAGTTGGTCCAAGGGATACAAGGCAGCCCCATTTCCAATCCAGCCCAGGTAACACTTCTTCAGCCACTTGTGCCTAATCGCTTCAGTGGTGCCCCACACGAAGATGTTGAAGATTGGCTTGAGCATTACGAACGCGTTGCCGACATCAACCAGTGGAATGCTCAACAGAAGCTCGCCCGCACGTATTTCACTCTCGATGACGGCGCTCACACGTGGCTTGAGAATCGAGAAGGCCGTATATCCACATGGGATGACTTTCGTCAGCAGCTGATTGACACCTTTGCTAGCGTCGACCATCGAGAGCGGGCTCAGCAGCTGCTCGAGTTAAGGCTTCAAAAACCTAACGAAACTGTGGCAATGTTTGCTGAAGACGTGACGCGCCTCTGTCGTCGGGCTGATCCCAACATGTCCGAGGAGAAGAAGTTGCGCTACCTTATGCGTGGCGTCAAAGAACAACTGTTCGCTGGACTCGTGCGCAATGCCCCAACTACCGTGGCCGATTTTATAAGAGAAGCCACTGCCATTGAGCGTGCTCTGCACCAAAGATCAAGGCAATATGATCGCTCGTCCACTACCACCCCAATCAACGCCGCTTCAGTGACTCTGGACAATCAGGGTTCCCTACGTGACCTTATCAGAGATATTGTCCGCGAAGAAATGCAGAAGCTTTGGACTCCTCCAGTGGATACACCAGTGACCGCCGTTGCCGCGGTCGTTCGTGACGAACTTAGGCACGCTTTTTCAGCAGCTGATCTCGATCGCGATCAGCGTCAACTGAGTTACGCCGACGCTGTCCGCCGACCACCACCCGTCCCGCCCATTACATCATACTACCAGCCACCTACAGCCGCACCTTCGTCGCAACCATTGCAGGAGGCTTTCAGACGTAGGCCCATGTCTCCGATGTCTCCATGCCACCAGCCACCACTTGCCGCGCCTTACTCACCACCACGAGAGGACATAAGACGCCCACAATTTCGCAGAACGGACGCTTGGCGCACCGTCGATCGGCGCCCTCTCTGCTTCAACTGTGGTGGTGCCGGCCATATAGCTCGCTATTGTTGGTACCGCGACACATCGCTTCGCCCGTCTCGGCCAGGGTACGACGGTCGCCATGCCAATGACGACTACATTGTTCGCCGTGACGACCCTGGTTTTCGAGGACCTTCAACAACGTGGTCTCCCTATCACGAGTCGCCTCCTCATCGACAACTCGATTCCGCCCACAGGTCACGCTCTCCATCCCCTGCTCAGACAACATCACCGAATCGACGTACTTTTGCTGACCTTCGGGGAACAAGGTCGCCCAGCCCTTACCGGGGAAACTAAAGGCGGCGACCTCTCAGGGTAAGGTCGCAGCCCGACCACAAGACGATAAAAAGTCCCCAGTACTGCCGCGACAGAACGACTTGACGCCAACAAATATTAACAACGACGAAATGGTGAGCGCCGACCTCCATGTAATTATTGACGGAGAGCAAGTGACGGCCTTAGTCAATACGGGTGCTGATTTTTCTATAATAAGTCGCAAGCTGGCTGATCATCTTAGAAAAGTAAGAACGCCATGGACAGGACCACATATAAGAACAGCGGGTGGTCAATTGCTGCTCCCTACTGAAAGATGCACAGCAAGAATCAGCATAGGGGACTCTTCTTTCGTTGCGACTTTCATTGTTCTCCCAGAGTGCTGCAAAGATTTAATTATAGGAATGGACTTTCTCAGGGAGCATGGCGCAATATTCAATATCCCGGACCGCGTGGTTTCATTTTACGAGAGTGCTCGTGTGACTGATCCTACATTACCAGAGCACAAATCCTTTCGTCTCAAAGACCACAATGTAGTCGTGCCGCCTCGATCATGTATCCTCGTTTCAGTAGCATGTGACGTACCGTTCGACGGTGAAGGAGTCGCCGACCAAATAACCTCGCTGCTTTTCACTCACGGGATTTCCGTAGCACGAGGAATAGTCAATGTCACCGACGGCCGAACGAACTTGCTGTTGACCAATTTCACCTCCGAGCGACGGCACCTTCCAAAAGGCACAACGTTGGCACATTTCAACGAGATCGCAGATGTTCATGACTGCTTTTCAGCACTCAAAGCAACACCTGCACAAGACCCACGTGACCTAGCACCTAACCTTGACGTCAGCCCTACTTTAACTCAGCAACAGCGGGAACGCCTGCTTGTGCTGTTAGACGAGTTCCACGACTGTTTTGCGTCGACCTCGAAAGTTGGCCGGACGTCCTTGACCAAGCACCGAATCATCACAGAGGACACGGCTAGACCAATTCATCAAAATCCGTACCGTGTGGCTTCAAAAGAGCGAGAAGCAATAGAACAGCAGGTAACAAAAATGCTTGAAGACGACGTCATTCAACCGTCGAAAAGCCCCTGGGCATCACCTGTTGTTCTAGTGAAAAAGAAGGACGGCAGCCTGCGTTTCTGTGTGGACTATCGAAAGCTAAATCAGGTTACAAAAAAGGACGTGTACCCGCTTCCCCGCATAGATGATTCGATTGACAGGCTTCGAAACGCACGTTACTTCTCTTCCATGGACTTAAAGAGCGGATATTGGCAAATTGAAGTAGACGCCAGGGATCGTGAAAAAACCGCTTTCGTGACGCCAGACGGACTCTACGAATTTAAGGTTTTACCATTTGGCCTGTGCTCCGCTCCTGCTACTTTCCAGCGTCTCATGGATACCGTTGTCTCTGGCCTTAAATGGAGAACCTGCCTAGTATACCTTGACGACGTCATTGTGTTTTCTACAACGTTTGACGAACACCTTGAACGATTGCAAATGGTCTTGCAGGCCATACGGGCCGCAGGCCTGACGCTCAAGCCGGAAAAATGTCACTTCTGCTTTGAGGAACTGCAGTTTCTCGGCCACGTCGTCAGTTATGCAGGAGTTCGTCCAGACCCCGAAAAAGTTGCCGCCGTCGCACAGTTTCCAACACCATCAGATAAAAAGGGAGTGAGGCGTTTTCTGGGTCTCTGTGCATATTATCGGCGATTTATTCCAGATTTTGCACGCATTGCGTCACCTTTAACTCGTCTCACGAGGGATGACGTTGCATTTGTTTGGGGCGACGAACAGGAAGATGCTTTCAATGACTTGCGGCAACGTCTACAGACGACCCCCGTACTTGCCCATTTTGATGACACAGCCCCTACAGTGCTCCATACTGACGCCAGCAATGTTGGCCTCGGAGCTGTGCTTGTACAGCACCAGGATGACGAGGAAAGAGTGATTGCTTACGCAAGCAGAACTCTGTCACGCACAGAAGCAAATTACTCGACCACTGAAAAGGAATGCCTGGCCGTGGTGTGGGCAGTTATGAAATTTCGCCCATACCTGTACGGCCGCCCATTCGAGGTTATCAGTGACCACCATTCGTTGTGTTGGTTAACAAGTCTGAAAGATCCTTCCGGGCGATTGGCACGCTGGAGCCTTAGACTACAGGAGTTTGACATAACGATGGTGTATAAGTCGGGAAAACGACACACGGACGCCGACTGCCTATCTCGATCACCAATAGAGTCGGCTGCTGCTTTTGATGAAGAAACAGCATTCCTCGGAATCCTCGACACGTCAACCATCGCAGATCACCAGCATGACGATCCTGAGCTACTTGGCTTGATTAATTATTTAGAAGGACGAAGCCAGAATGCACCCAAAGCCTTTACAAGAGGACTATCGTCGTTCTGTTTGCGAAACAATGTCGTTTACAAAATGAACTTCTCGTCAGACGGGTCCACCTACCTGCTTGTCGTCCCTACCACTCTTCGATCTGAGGTGTTGCAAGCGTGCCACAACGACGTAACATCTGGACATTTAGGCTACACGCGCACACTGAGCAGAGTTCGAGGGAGATATTACTGGCCTAGACTCACCGCTACCGTGAAGCATCATGTTCGGACCTGCCTCGATTGCCAGCGGCGCAAGTCACCTCCAACGAAACGAGCCGGTTTGCTACACCCTGTCCAGATCCCGACAACGCCGTTTGACCAGATCGGAATGGACCTTTTGGGCCCACTTCCCACCTCTATTATTGGTAACCGTTGGGTTATAGTGGCGACCGACTACCTTACTCGCTACGCCGAGACAAAAGCCATCCAGAGAGGCACAGCAGAGGAGGTAGCCCGGTTCTTCATAGAGAACATTGTGCTGAGACACGGTGCGCCATCGATCGTTATAACAGATCGCGGAACCGCATTCACGGCCGCGCTTTTAGATCATGTGTTGGTGCTCAGCGGTACTATTCATCGCAAGTCGACAGCTTACCATCCACAAACCAATGGGTTGACCGAGCGACTTAACAAAACTCTAGAAGACATGCTTTCAATGTATGTGGACTTCGAACACAAAAACTGGGACGAGATTCTCCCTTACATAACGTTCGCATACAATACTGCGAAACAAGAAACCACACGGATGACCCCATTCAGCCTTGTTTACGGACGAGAAGTAAGAACGATGTTAGACGCGATGCTGCCACACGAATGCGATGACAACGAAACGAGTGCTGACGCGTTTACTCAACGCGCAGAGGAAGCCAGGCAGCTCGCACGTCTGCGAATATACAAACAGCAAGAGTACGACGCAGGCCGCTATAACCAACGTCATACACCTGTAACGTACGAAACCGGGGACAGGGTATGGGTGTGGACACCTGTACGAAGACGGGGACTATCCGAAAAATTGCTCAGAAGGTACTTCGGACCTTACCGAGTGCTGCGACGACTAAGTGACGTTACCTATGAAGTCGTCCCGGATAGCCCAAACTGTTCAAGGCGTCGCCAGCACCGACCTGAGCTTGTGCACGTAGTGCGCATTAAGCCATACGTCAGCGAGTGACTTTGCGAGGCACCATCACTTCTACAAAGTGACTTCTTGCGCAAATTACTGTCTCAGCTATAGCATCGGGGCGATGCTCTTTTAAGGGGAGGCAAATGCCGCGCCCGAAACAAAGAACGAAGACGATGTGCGCGCCAACAGCCTCGTGAAAAGGAGGACTGAAGAAGACGACGTACTTTCGTTTTTGGCTCGCCTTCTCTTGGCTCCTGCTTAAAAACACACGCCGTCTGTTCTCGGACTCAACGTCTCGGTGCACTGCTTACGTTGAACCGCGACAATATGAAGATAAAAAGTTATTGCATGGCGTAGCTAAATGTTAACTCTTGCACGTAAGCGCTATTCTTGTGCGGAAAGCGCATGACGGTTCCAGTTAAAGCTCGAAGAGCAGAATTTTCGGAATTTGTTGCAAACTCAATTGGGAAGGCCTATATCGCAAATTTGGTGAAGTTTCAAAGCACCGAGTGCACTGGTATTTTCATTAGGCACAGCATCGATGTACCCAGTACACGTCTGCAAACAAATATCCAGACTTTTTCGTGGTGGCTCATTAAGATAAATACAATGGCCGCAAGTTTTTTAATTAGTTAAGGAGACTTGGACGACCAACTAGGTAATAATTTTATTGCGTTACGCGAAGCCAATAGTTTATCCCTTACCACGTAATACTACATACGTTAAAGTGAAACAGAGAGAGAGAACTTCATTGGCGTTCTGAGGAAAGGGATGTAGGGGGCCTCATGAGCTCCCTATGCGAGTACACTAGCAGAGTACTCACTCCGCCATAAATATTGACGCGATATCGTTAAAATGCTTGTGTCGCAGAAACCCTGCCACCGGCATCAGCCCAATTGGTAGTGAGTGAAAAATACTCTGTGCGTCTGTGACCGAAAAATCGACCTACCAAGATTGCCGCGCAAGGCCGCTACTAGTCAGTGCGTGCGCACTCGATCACACTAAAAAAACTGCGCATTCGAAGAAAAAACTGCTCAAGGTTACGAAGTGTGGTATTTTTTTTTTGCACTGCCACCCCTCCCTGCTAAGCTTCTGGCACATTTGTCGGGACTAGACAAGAGATCATGCAACAAACCTTTCTTACTCACCTCGCACTGGACGAAATCTTAAATTTTTTGCGGCGTTGAATTTGTGAAGCAATAAGCTCTTTTAGTGATATCATTTCATGATTTTCCTAAAGACTGCTTCAGGGCCAATTTAACGCATTTTGTTCGACAAGTGTCACGACGAAAATGAGTCCATTTGGCGATAATAGTGCGCTGGTCCAATCTACTGTGTGCAAATTTGTGTGCGTGCGTGTGTAGGTAACAACACATAATAATAAGTATGCACTTTGTGGTCGAAGAGTGAACTGGAAGCCGGATTTTGCTATCGCGTTCAACTCTTCAAGGCGAAACCTAAAGATCCCTAATGTTTATTTTTGTGTTATTTCAAATATATCATTGTCATATGCGTATAATCGTACCGGCGGCCTTTAGTAACATTATATGTGCACTATTGCAGCAACAATCATGTGCCTGGTCACGAAGAGAAATTGAACTTGGCTAAGATACTTGAGGTACAATGAGTCCTTGCTGCTTCATTGAACTAAGGCCACAAAATATTGTATAGTGTACAGTCTTTTATTAAAGATTACTCTATATAACAGAAGTCATTTGAATTTTCGCCCACGCGCTTAAGGCTAAAAGTGATCTGCTGGCATAACCTGAGGGTGTAACGTTAACAAACATGTCCGTTGAAAGTAGTGCATCATCTGTCAGTATCTGTTGTTTTCTTTCGCAAGGAAATTGATCAATGTTGATTCGAACCAAAAGTTTTGTATCTTATGTTTCTTTTTACTACGCAGTTTCTGGTATCTTGGTGCACATATACGTAATTGTGAAGATACTCATAATAACTTTCAATACCACTAACTAGGGTCAGGCTTGTTTTTCGTTTTCTACAGGGTAGTATTGTCCTCATGTGGGTTGGTTGCCAAGTAGCTTCAAACTCAAACAGCTAAAAATGAGACTTCCTAAATTGCCGTGCTAGGGTCAAGGAAAAATGCAAAACAAAACACAAGCGAAACCAGACTCACTGTATAATCCGAGGCTTTTTTCTGTGCTTCATTTTCGTTGAAACGACGCGGCTTTTACACACACCTTCAATAGATTCCGACACTTTTTCGCACCCCACAAACGTGTGGCCAATCTCCTTCCACAATCAGTGAAGTACTTCAACTAGGTGATCAGCAACGTGACGTAGCACGCAGCTTGTCGATTGGCCTAAACAAGGTCTCAACAAACAGTGGTGACGTAATCGTCGCCAATCACCGAGTTGACGTCACTAGGCGTGGAAGGAGGTTGGTCAGGCGTAAGAAACATGGGCGAGCTCTTTTTGGGGGGGCTGCAAAAAAGTTGGAGCCTGTTGAGTTGCCCATTAAACTTCACTTCAAGTATTCTCCCTACTACTTGGGTAAGCACTTTTTTGAACACAGTTAGCATCGCCCTTTTCGTAAACCTAACAATATTGTCACAATTATTCGCAAGTTTTCAGACATAGGGACGTAGCCCACTTTGAGATGCGCAAACAAGGTTTTGTAGACGGAAATGGATTGCAATGAAGTGACATCAGAAGGCACGTGTGGCATAATGAAATAGCTTTTCTAACATCACAAACTATGGAGCATTAATTAAAATAAAACATTTGAAAGTGAGCAGCCCGCTTGAGGTTTCTGGGACCATTCTGGCAGAAAAGAGACTAGCGCAATTCTCACGAATATAAAAACACGAGAGTTAATAACCAGAAAATTAGCAATATTATCTATGCATTTGTGAAATAGCAACACAACAACACTATTGAGAATAATTTAGTGATACATTACACAGGACTGCGTACATTGTCTTGAATTAGTCTATTGTCCTGCTTGAATATGTAGGCAATATGTCATATGACAAATAATGTTTATTTTAAGTTACATTGCAGGATTTCACTACGCATTTTGCAGACCTTGTAGGCTTATTTTTTATTAACACATATTCACTCTGAGAAGTCAAAAAGTGAGTTTCTCGTTTCAATATAAGTTACATAAATGAGCATATTATCATCCTCACTGCCACACATGACATAAACTCAAGACACAGGTTCAGTTTATTTTGCTTCTTTCCGAAACATGTATGTTTTTTCGACGATCACCAGTGGATGTGCACAAAAAAGTGCTCGGAATAATTTTGAATGTTTTTTTTAAGGACAAGTATATCCTGTTTTTATTTTTTACTAAATGTGTGACTACCCGCGGCGTTTAATTTAGAGCCTGGCGTTTTCTGACGTTTATTTGTTGCTAAATATGTAACCACCCCTGCCGTTTCCTTCGGAGATACTTTGATAGCCTTTGGCAAATACCGAAAACTCTAGAGGAGTTAAAAAAGGAGACAAAGCAGCTCTCACCAGCAAACGCAGTACCGCACAAGTATTATTTTGTGAAAATACAGTGTGCTGTAGAGCTGGGAAAGTTGCGTCTTCATGCTGTGACGAAAGTGCACAGTATCCATGCACATAAAAAGTTAACGCACAGGTGAAGCGCTGACAGTGTGACAGCACTTGTAATTTGCGTTTGCTTTTCTTGGCTATGTCTCCAACGCTTTTCATTTTCACCGTAGAGTGCGCTGCACTTGTGATACATGGTAGTAGGTTATCATTCCACTAGCTTGTTACAAATAAGTAAAAACTAGGACACCATATAGATTGGGATTGTGAGGCTCATCCACTACTTCATCAGACAGAAAATGCGTCGACTACGAAAAAAAAATGGCACAGTATCTGCATGTTACACAGCAAATGTCGTCTAAAGACGATAGTCTTGCGTCTAGAGAGAGTGAACAAAACGTTTACTTGTTGCTCTGCGCAAGAAAATTGGTGAATGGTATTCCGGAGGCGCTGCGTTTGAGTGCCACGAGCACGCAGCGGAGGCGAACGAGTGCATCAAGTCACGTCAAACGTGAGACATAGGCGCAACCTGGCATTTATCCTGGAAAATAAAGCACTCAGCGTGGGCGCCTGTCTCGGAGTTGATAAGGTGTAGAACGCAAGGCGACGGGTTGGTACTATTACCGTGTCGTCTTAGCAAAGCGTAGGAAACACTTGCCTTTTCGTGCAACAGTTGTGTGGTCAGCGCAGCGTGATAAACACTTCAATCCCTAGAACTAGCTATGTATGCATGCCTTTTTTTAGTAAACATTCACGTACATATTACTGGCGTCTTGTTATGGTGCCTCAGATATGCGTAATATTTGCTTTTTATTTTGACAATCGCACAAGAGTCAATGCTTAACCTTGAGCAATATTGGAGGGCGCTGCGGAGGGGGTTGGTCATTTGGAGTATTGTTGGGCCACTTTTGTACCGTAAAGGGTGAACAAAACTACAAATGTACAGACAGATAGACATAAAGACAGAAAGACAGAGAAATTTTCGCGTCGAAGGCCCCCAAGAAAGTCTATTGCCTTTGAAACACTTACCTGGTTTAGAGTAGCAACAGACGGTTCAGATGCTGAGGCAGGCGTACGCTGTAGGGAGCAAAACACGATACACGACAAAAAACGCAGTGAGGCAATAAATAAAAAATTTCTACCATTTTATAGCTAAAGTTATAAACATGCAGTTATAATAATTGTTGGGATTAACGTCGGCAACCCGGAATATGATTATTAGAGCCGCCGCCCTGGAGGGCTCTGGATATTTTGACTCTAGTGTTCTTTCACCTGCGCTGAAATCTAAACGCACGGACCTCAAGGATTCTTGCTTTCATCGAGAATGCAGTAACTACGGCCAGAATTCAATTCCGCCACCTGCCGGTCAACAGCCGTGTGCCTTAGCCCCTAGGCCACCGTGGCAGGGCCTATAAAGCAGGGGTAAACAAATACAACAATAACCAATTTCATTGGTTAATTGTGTCGCCCCCGCCCATAAAAATGTTCTGGCATTCGTATTCAGGAGCATGGGTCCCGCTTGGGCAATTGAGGACTTCCTCCCTCGCAATGAGTGTAAATAATGAATTTATGTTATACAGGACGGCAATGCCATTTCCAGACGGTTGAGTACTGAAAAACATCCCTCTTGCTGCGGGAACGCCCCGCTGCAGTGGTCTAGTGGCTAAGGTACTCGGCGGCTGACTCGCAGATCGCGGGATTGAATCCCGGCTGCAGCGGCTGCATTTTCGATGGAGGGGAAATGTTGTAGGCCTGTGTGCTCAGGTTTAAGTGCACGTTAAAGAGCCCCAGGTGGTCGAAATTGCCGGCGTCCTCCACTACGGCGTCTCTCATAATCGTATGGTAGTTTTGGGACGTTAAATCTCACATATTAATCAATACTTTCTGCGGGAACGTTCAAAACCGGCACCTTAAACACCAGTTTTAGGGAAACCGGCCGCTCTACACTTTAAAAGATCGTGGACAATCAATGGAGTTTGGAATAATTCAGGTACGCATTAAAATTTTACATAAATGTGTCCTAAGAATATACGGAGTGAGATTTCAGATGCGCTGCAAACGTTGGTAATTTCTTTAAAGAAAACTCGGCAAACTCTCCCCATCCTTTGGTGCTCCCATGTGCCCGGAGCGTTGATTTCTCGTAGATGCTACAGATGGTCACACTTTTGCTGCAGCCTCACAGAACACTGCAGATGCAGAGTCGGTCAGCACTATTGCCATACAGTCCACAAGGGTGAAGACACCCAGTTGACTTCTTCCTAAAATCTTCACGGACAACACATTCTTGTACGTCACTTAAATGCGGTAAACTTCAGAATAATTTTTTCGATTTATCATGACTGAAGAGTGTTGAGCTACTGCGCCTTAACTCCCGCAATACGTAGCATACTCTTCGTGCTCGGCGAGTAAACATTCTTAGCGTTTCTGTGTTCTACCACTAACGAGCTTAAGCAATAGGCGAGCGTTTTTGTTGCTTTTGCACAATGAGTTTTTGACACAGGTGGCCTTGTCGCGTCCCCTTTTTTGCGTCGTGTTCCTTCCCTTTCACAGATGTGCACATACATGATGTTCTGATTTACATACACCTTAAGCAGAAGTGTTTGCCCAGAAGAGACATGTACTCATGCGCGTACAATGATTAGGTGACAACCTGATCTGAAAACGTCTTGAACACTTTATACTATTCAACAGCTTTATAAAGAAATAGGCACCATGGATGTTGCGTATTTTCAATGAAGCAAAACACGCATTCTGACGTATCACATAGTCGTACGAAAACTTCCCAGCGGCAGATAAAAGGTTGTGGCACACAAGAAAGTCGTAGCGTAAATGGTTCTGTGAAAGCAAACGAAAGGGCAATCCGCTTGAAAGGCGCGTGCAAACTCTTTGCGGTAAATGAATCTAAGATTGAAGGCAACGCAGCACCCATGAAAGTTTGTAATCAGACAAATATCTGGTGAGTTACCAGTTAGATTGACTCAAGACGCTCTTTTTTGGAAGGGCATATAACGGGAACTTTTATTAGATACCGCTGCTGACACAAATACTGCTGCCAGGTATTTCTCGCGAGCGTATTGACTGAGGGTTACTGGTCAATTTATGTTGACGAGAAAGGATCGAAGAAATCAAAGTCCAAAGCACCAAGTTGTTTCATCGTTTGAGATATTTTTGGGACCACACAAAGACTAAAGCTCGTGATTGTAAACGAGGAAACAATACTACCCAGAAAGTAGAGCAGATGTTTTACACTTCTGAAATATTGTAGAAAATAAATAGGTTACAGGCAAACAGGCAGAAAGTTTTCGCTCTGTTCATGCATACATTAGTGGGTGCTTCATAAATCGTAGCATACTTGAAGTGGCGTGTTGCATAAATAAAATTTAACATAATATGCAGGTGACGACACAGTGCTACAATGAGTAGGACTTTCCAGTTTTGTGTCTATTTGCTACATTCCTCGGGGTTTCTGTGTTATGGCTATGAAATTCTGAATGGCTAAAAAAAGCCAACCTATCTTCCTCTGTGCGTATGGTATACCAGAAAATAAAAGCAAAAAAATGTTAAATAAAAAAACAGCTGCTTTGAAGAGGAATACTGTAACGCTGCGTTTGGTTTTATTGTCTGCTACATCATTTGTGCAACAGGAGTTATAAGTACACGAGGTGGTTTAAAAAGGCGAAGCGCTTGTCAAATAACTTCAATATTTACTGGAAGACTTGTCAACTGCTAAAATGTGTTGGTTGTGCTTGACATTGGGGCATGCCTTAGTTGTTGCCTTTGATGCATTTGTCGAATACTCAACAATAAAGGTTGATTAGTAAGATTCTAGGTCGTCAATGATTGCTAAATCAACTAAATATTGTGTTTGGGTTAGAGAACCACTGCGTGGCAAGCTGAATTACGAGTTGCGAATAAGTGCTGATTGCGGATATGGGTTGTCGTTCAGGTGCTCATAAGGCCCTGCTGCGCTTGCGTTTGGCTCCTGACAGTACGCATGCAGTAAATGCGCTTAGTGTAGGCGTGTTACAGTGTCCTTGTAACTTTGGCACCTGCATAGGCATGCACATTAGAGGGCGAATAAGGGGAACGTCCCACGCAATCGCCTAAGGAGAGTGCGAAGACCACTCCGTACATTCACTTAGTGTGAATAGTGGGTGCTGCGACAAATCTTCGCCCCTCCCCCTCGCCCGCTTATTAGGAATCCTGTTCACGCTTATGAGCATCTCCTTGTGTAACTTTTATTTTCGTAGGCTTTGGGAAACAGCGGCGTTGGTGTACGCGCCGGAGGCAGACGAAAACAATAAACAATGACACGCTCGCGCTCAGCGGCCTTTCATATTCAGTTGTTGTTGTTTTTATTGTTGTTGTTGTTGTATTTAGTTCAGACAAATGTATGTCTCAGATACAAGGGCAGAAGGCAGATGTCCTCTGCCTGACGGGACCCAAGTACCCGAAAGCACCACTCAGAGCATACAATATAAAAAGAAATACATTATAACACACTAATAGTGGATGCGTAACATTGTTTTTGTACAGTTGCGTCAGAGTGTTGAAATGATAGAGATGTTGCTAAGTGTTTCATCCTTGTCTCTGAGGATTTTGTGCGGTGGCAGTCTCAGACATCTATCTACAAAAAAACACAAGCGGTCTCGAATAACTGAGAACACGCCGCTGCCACGGGACGCATGCAGGGGCAGGCACAAACCTAAGATAGCTTCACAGCATATGCCTATGGAATTCACATATGTTCGGCCATCTGAAAATAACTTTTGTCACGCAGGTATCCGCTGATTTCAGGCAAGTTAAGCACTGTCGATGTGTGGAGAAGTGCTCAAGTGAGCACACGTTTACCGTGTTTCTAGCGGCACGAAACGACGAGCTGAATAGCTCGAAGCCGAAGGTGATGACGCACTTCAGTTTAGGCAGTGGCCTTGCACAAGCGCTTACACATGCCCCTGGCCCCAGAACGAAAGCTTCATTGCCACCGACGTGTTAGCAGCTAATTTGTACATATAAACCCCGTGATAAACCAGGTAAGCCAGAGGTGGCACTGCGGTGTAATTGTTATCAAGTTTAATTTCAGTGCGTGTGGTAGCGAGTTCAATTCCTGTGTCGTGTGTACTTGTATGCAAATGTCTTCCTTATGCTCGAATGCGTTGATGTATGTTTTCCAATACGACCCTGCAGTGAATAATAGCAATAAATGTTTCGAAAACTCTGATTTCGTGCTGAAATACTTTTTCTTCGGCTGCGTAGAAAAGTACGTTTTTAGGGCGCTCATAAGTAGCAGAAAAACTTCCATGCTGTTCTTCCTTCAAGCCCCTAACTCGCGTTAAATAAAAAACCAACGTTACCTCCTAAGTTCCCCCTTTTGACCCCATTTACTTCGTAAACAAACGTTGTTAAGCCTTCTGCAAAGACAAATGGGCCATGTATCTAAAAATGGAGCTATTCTGTTGGTGATACACAGTTAACGAAGCTTCATCACTTTATCCATAATCAAATACGAGCAATATCTCTCAATGATTGAGTTTACTAAAGCAGGCTGATCACTATAAAAGTTCTAATTAGGCAGCTTTAGCTTCAATACGTGCCGTCATTTTGTTCTACGTATCCTCGTAGCACGCTGGTGTCCATACGAGGAAAACGAAATTCCCCAGAGACCCTACAAAAACACCACAGGCAAGAATGTTAGTGAAAACCTCATTTCAAAGGGCGTTTCAGCTATTACTTTTGGAATGCATGCTATAACACGAGCCAAAAACACCCTAAAAGGCTAGAACATGTTTACAGTGTACTGCACCTGACTCTGCCTTGTTTATTACTCCAGCTCCTCATTCATTGCCTTTTCTCGGCCCTTTGTCATCTCCGCTCGCTATGCTACATTTGAGTCATGAATATTCAACCTTCACTTTCTTTCTTCCTTTCTAATTACCGTCATTGTATCGCTAACTTTTTCTCTGTTGTTTTCTTCTTAGGAGCAAGGGAAACATGTCACTCCAATAAATGCTTGTTCTGTTACCATGCGTCGATAGTTGAGTATTTTTGACGCTGACCTTTAGATCATGACTTCACAAATTTTATTTTCCCCTCGGGATAACTAATCATTTCGTTACTTTATTTATCATTTCCCACTTGTCCACATCTCATGTTCTCTAAACCAATTTCCTCCTTCTTGTGCAGCTCAGCCGTCATTTCCCAACGTTCCACGACTAACAGGTAGATGTCTGATAATGTTGTTTTACATCAGGGGTAGCATATTTTTGATTAGAATAAATCACTTGCCGGAGGTCGACCGAAGACCACACTGCTCAGACTTGGGGGAGTGGAAGGCTGAAAAGAGTATTGCAAGAATTCTAAGTCACAATTAAAGACTTGCACAAACGTGAGCTTAATGCTTAATTCAACCAGACACTTGAAAAGAAGCCGTAGAATGTGTGCTATTATCAATACTAAAAAAAATGAGAGCTACAGTTAAAAGAATGACGCAACTTGAATGAAACTCGACAGATAATGAAGCAAACGAACGAAAAAGGGACCACAATTGTACTGTTTTGTGTTGTACTTCTGAAACTGACCTACAGATTATGCGCCCGAGTCCGCAACAACTGAGCTACAATGGGGATCGCAACCTTCTCCACTTTATCGTATATAACTTTAGAGCTTGCCCGATTTGCTCACATACTACTCCAGAATAAACAAAAAAAAAAACTAACATTGTGTTTTTGATGCGGAGCATCTCTTGCTCGTTGGCTGTGTCACACTTCTATAGTCTACATTGACACTACTCACGTGCGACCACCCTCCTTCCTTCTCTCCAACAGTTGCGATTTACTCTCTACATTTGTCTCCTATCACCTACTTGCGCTCACTACCCAATTGTGCATGGCGTCCTCTCCTTTCTCCTTTCCTATTCTCCCACTCTCCTGCCGCGCAACGCCGACGCAGGCAGCGTCTGTTAGCGTGTTTCTTGATTGAATAAACCGACTGCTCACGCTGAACAACTGCGATACGCTGCATCACCCCGTGCTCCTTTTTGTGGAGATTATGTAAGTTTTTTCTTATTTTGATAATCAGTATTTCATCCAAAAGAGCGTAATAAAGTGGTGGTTTCGTTTGAAGCACTACAAAACTTGCTTTGTATATTCTCTTCAACAAGTATGAAAGCATTGCAATGAGTAAGTTATTCGTCTCATGTACACATTGAATAGAGGAAAAGTTGAGGGGAAAAATAAAGCTGGAAGCAATGTAAAACATATGAAACGCATAATGTCCTTTGAGCCCAATTTCTAAGAAGTCGGCTTCGTTTTTTCAAAGCGAGCAGCCTTAACGTTGCAGCCATGAAGCATTCTACTGATAGAAACAATGACAGCTTTTGCAACCCATGCTTCAAGATTTCTCCATCATTAAAAATTGCTCCAATTTGAAGACAGGGAATTGATCTTATTGACACCGAACATGAGCACTATATCGCTGCTACGTACGCATGTTCCAATTCCTTTTTTGTCTCGTTCTGATGTTAAATTGTGGGCATTCTGTGTGCTTCTGTGTTGCAAAAGCTCTTCGAGAAGACACTGCATATTAGCGTTTCTCGGCTCGTGCATTCAGCAACCATAGTTATTTTTTGAGAGTGGTTACAAACGCTGTGCACTTGGTAATGCATTTTTAAGGATTATCCCCAAAACGGAATATTGCCTAAATATAGACTTAGGGATAATCCATCAATTTTAGGGATAATTCCCGATTAAGTCAGTACGCTAACGGGTGCGACTGTATATCCTGACGCAATCGTTCCTTGTAGTGGCGTGACGTCAAGTAATAAAGCAGTTCGCTAATAAACCTAAGTGATGTAACAATCCAAGTTGATGTTAATATAATACTTTGTTTCTGAAGTGTAAGCTTGTTTCGCTGTTACTCAAATTTGCTGTTTTCTCAATTAAATGTCTTGTGATTTACATTGCGCGTGTCCTACTGCTGAACATGACTTGCTTCGTCTTGATATGAGAAACATGCCAAAATAAATACCTCACCTGATTTAACGTCTAAGCTGTTCGTTCTTTATGCGCTTCGTTTTTCTGAGAGGAAGTATGTAGAGTGTTTTAAATAAAATGTTCGATGCTATATCACTTTGGTGCTATCTGCTGTCATCTTAGGGTATGTGATATTCACAATAAATTATACGTCATACGTCAGAAACAGCTATGTTTTTGCATGAGTGTTGTTTGTTTTGTTTGCATTATAAACGATGTAGTCGTTATGGGGCACGCTTTTTAATTATTAACGAGTACCTAGTTTTAATTCAGATACATTACTAACCGGACTTATTCTGGGTCCACCGGGTGCAAGTGGACTTCGTGGCTGGAAAGAAAACAGCGCGACATTCAGCAATAAGGAATTAAAACAAGTGCATGACCTCAGTTATTCACATGCTCTCAGTCAGCCCAAAATACAAATCGGTGAATCATAACAAGGATCATGTAGCCAAAAGCTTCGTGTAGAACACGAAAACACAATAATTATTGCAAACTAACTTTAACCTATTGCAATTTGTCATGATAAAGGTGAGCACAAGGTTTGTATTTGCAGTAATTACGGTGATACAAAAGTGGCGTTGACCAGACTCTGAATTCATCATTGAAAAGCGCGAAGCATAGGCGACAAAAATTCCCCCGATATGTTCTTCTAGACGTTTTCTCGAATATTATCGCATAACCCTCATACTTTTAGTACGCGCGCGTAGCAATCATCGTAGGAAGTTTTGCTGCCACCAGAGCATCTTGACATGCGGAGCAAGCGCTGCACTCATGGTGGCCTGGTCGCAGTGCTGATGATGTTACAGTGACAGCAAAATCAGGTTGATGGACTACGACAGCGTTGGCGTGAGAATTGCGGATGCTTGCGATTATGGTGATGCTGTTATTTACCTACAAGTGGTCGCATATCTTGCAGCTGTGGCCGATATTGTGGTTGATGGACTTGAGCTTGGAGCACTCGTCGTCCCCGCCTGCGTCAGAGAGGGGCCGTTTTTGCTCTTGGCCACAGCATCCCGCGCCTCGCGCTTCTAGAGGGTTTTCTTGCTTGTGTTTTGCAACTTTAGACCACAGGGTCCTGTTTCGTGCATGTGCAGTAGGTGACATATAAGCCGAGTTCAACGCTACAAAGAAGCCCCAAGTTTATTCAACGCTGCGTATTATGTATTCCAAACAGGAAAGAAGGTCCCGCGATAACGCTGTGCCACAGTAGATGCGCAGTGACGTCAGAGCAAGGCACGTTTACGCTCAAAGCTCGTCTTTTATCACACTTGCATGTAAACACGATTACACTGTGCGGCACGAACATACACGATACATCTTTTTTTCTTAAATGGAAACAATCAGAAAACAAAACCATGAAAAATACACTCAGATCCTAGCAGTGCTGTTAACGTAACTTGCTCAAAGTTATATCCGTAACCCAGTCTTTGCGCTGGTTTTCGGTTTCGGGCACTCCGTCTGAGTCTAGGGCTTACAATCACAGAGCTTGCACTATCAGTTGTGGACTTCAGGCGGTTTGCGATGTCATCATTTGTGCTCTCTTCGTCTGAAAAGTCTCTTGACGTCAAAGGATTCCGCTGTCGGCAAGAGGTGTTGGCGATTCCGTCGCAGAACGTAGCCCTTCTCGGTGATGACAGCGTATGATCTCGGCTGCATCTGGCTAAGAACTTTAGCATTTGTTTCTCAGGTGTTCCCCTGCACTCGCATCACCTGCCCTGTGGTCAACGGTGGAAGAGACCGAAGCTTGGATTGCGCTTGTCCATGCTTCCGAACGGCTGTTTAGAGGCCCTCGTTGAAGTCTGGTATGGGAGTCCTCAGTTGTCAACCTTGGAGCAGCTCCGCTGGGGACCTCCCGTCTTCCAGTGGGCTGGATCTGTAGCTGAGAAGACCAATGCAGAAGTCATTTTTCCATTCAACTGTTTTTTTTTAAAATTCTAAAAATTTGTACGCCTTTTTTGGCCAGGACATTAGATTGGGGAAATCTCAGACTTGAGGTTGAATGCATAAACTTATAGTCTTTTGCAAAAACGGCGAACTCTCAACTTAAAAACGTTGGGCCATTGTCTGTGCATACCTCTAGGGGTATGCCATACCTAGCAAAGATTGCTTGCAGTTTTTCGACAGTCGTCGTTGCCGATGTATCCTGGAGTTGTTCCACTTCCGGAGAGTTAGAATGTGCATCGTACGCGCACAAGTACGACTTTCGCCGTACTGAAATATATTGACGCCAACGCGACACCATGGTTGATTGGGTGTAGGGCGTATTATCAGCTGTTCACGTAGGTGCTTATAAGCGTACTTTTCGCCGACAGCGCACCCAGCAATGGCATTTTCAATATCTGAATATAAACCTGGCCAAAACACTAGATGACGTGTTCGGGCTTTACATTTGTTTATACCCATGTGGCCATAGTGAACGCGTCTTAGTATTTCGCGTCGCATACTTTGTGGTATCACCACTTTGTTGCCTTTAAGCAAGACGCCATTGAAGACAGATAGTTCCCCTACAAAGCGTCTTAGCTCTCCTTCCACTCATTGGTTTTTTGCCAGCTGCTCCGTCACGTTTTTTAGGTAGCCGTCCTTCCTTGTTTTTCTCGCCAGTCTATCTTGCATTGCGTCGCTCACTAATAAGAGACAGCACTTACGGCTTGTATTTCGACGTCTTTATATACTCCGTCTTTCCCTGGACTGCCGACGGAAGCTCGCGACAGCATATCCGCCAGGACCAGCTGTTTTCCTGGAAGGAACTGCAGTTGAAAATCATATTTCAATAAACGAAGAAAAAAAGCGCTGCAGTCGAGGCGGCATTGCCCCAATAGCTTTCTTCGAAATTACTACCAATGAACGGTGGTCAGTTTATAGAACAACAAGGCGTCCGTACGCAAAGTGATGAAACTTTTCACACTCTACTACAACCGCCATTGCCTCCTTTTCAATCTGCGAATACCTTTTCTGCGCATCTGTCAAAACGCGAGAGGCGTATGCAACCGAATTGCACGAGTCACTATACCCCTGCAAGAGAGCCGAGCCTACGCCAATCTGCGAAGCATCTGAGGTTACCTTCGTTTCTCTTTGTGGATAGAAGACATCCAGCAACGGCTGTCCACTAAGACATTTGCAAAGCTGCTCTCACTCACTTGCGTGATTCTCCGTTCATTCGAAAACCGCGTCTTTCTTTCTAAGCTGGCGTAACAACCGAGTCTTTTCCGCGAGTGCGGGTAGGAACTTTCCGATGTAGTTTATCACGCCTATCATCGTTGCACTCCGAGCTTGTCAGTAGGTGGTGGCAAGCTAAGAACCAAAGTAATCGATGCGGAGCTCGGCCTTATTCCTGCCTCTGAACTGATATCGCCCATAAAAAAATTTCAGTGACGCCAACTTCACACTTTTCGGGATTGACAGTCAGCCCCGCTTTCCCCGCCGCTTCTAGAACTCTCTTTAGCCTTCTGTCATGTTCCTGTCTGGTCAATCTCCATATCAGCATGTCGTCCACATACACTTGCACGCCTGCGATGTCGTCAAAAATCTCGTTTAAAGTCTTCTGAAAGACCTCCAGAGCTAAAGAGATTCAAAGGGCAAACTGAGGAAATGATAACGGCCAAACGATGTGCAAAATTACATATTCTTGAAGTTTCCTCGTGAAGCGGAACCTCATTGAAACCAGAGTTTGCGGGCATACGTGAAAAATATTTTGCGCCTGCCAACCCTGCCTCAATGTCTTCGCGCTGCGGCATTTCATCGTGCTCTCGCTTCAGGCACTGATTATTTCTTCTGGGATCCATACAGATCCTTAGTTTGCCATTTTTTTTTCTAGATTATAACCAAGGATCTTACCCGGTCCGTGGGCTCTTCTACTTTAGTGAGGATGCCTGCCTTGAGGCATCCTTTCGAGTTCCTCTTTAAGCCGCTTTTGCAATGCCAGGGGAACACGTCTCGGCGTTTGGACGCTTGGAGTTGCAACTTCTTGTAACACCATCTGGTATTCACGCTGGATGCACCCCGTTCCTTGGAACACGTTCGGTAAGCTTGGACCAGTCGCTCGCTGCTGTTGGTTGTAATCGAGCTCACTGACCTCGTGAAAAGTCCCAGCCGCTCACTGGCATTCAGCCCCAGGATGGCCTGACGCCCCCTTTTCACAATGAGGAAATGTATGTCTGAGACTTGGTTACCTATGGCGGTTTTGAGCGTCGCAATTTCAAGGTGCTTGATTACTGCTCCCTCATATGGACGAAGAACCACTTTGCTAGCTTTGAGTGGCTCTTTTGGCCGCAGTTCCTGCCATGTGCCATATGGCAGTAGGTTTGCTTCTGCACCGGTGTCTATTTTGAGGAAAACTTGAATGTTACAGACTTGCGCTGGCACCATCCAGTCCCGTAGCTGCTTCCCGTTTGACATGTTCAAAATTTGAACATTATCGTCGTCTTGGTGCCCACTACGGGCTTCCGAGACTTGTTTGACACTCTTGCAACGTACCGCGAAGTGGTTTTCGCCTGCCACACTTTCTGCAGATGCGTTCGAACACAGGACAGCTCTATGGGGCATGCATGCGTGCACAGCGACTGCACCGAAATTCCTTCTGCCGCTCCCGGGTGGATACGCTTCCTTTCACTTGGTCTACTTGTCTCTCTTGAGACCAAACTTCTTTCTGTGCTGCGGCTAGTTCCGCCGCCTTGCATACTTGTTCATCATTAGCCAGCGTCAACCCTTATCTCGAAAAAGTTTCTCACGGACCTTTTCGTTATTTGTGCCACACACAGTTTCGACTCGAATCATAGATTCGTACATTGCACCGAAGTTACACGATTGAGCTAGTCTTCTCAGGTTTCTTATGAACTGTTTGGCTGATTCACCATCTGCTTGTACTCGCTGCCGAAACACGAATCGCTCATGGACTTCATTTAGCTGGACTTCACAGTAGCTCTTCGAATTTCTTGACCACAGTCTCGAAGTCGTTCTTGAATTCGCCCTCGGTGAAGTTGAAAGTAGTTGAAAACTTCTAAAGCCTCATCCCCGGCCACGCTGAGCAGTTGTGCCACCTTCGTCGCCCCAATCCGTGGTTTCTCGCTTGCCGTCCGATGCGGTGAGAAACAGCTCAAGTTTGTGATTAAACAGTTTCATCCTTTTGCTGACATCTCCGTCCAGGCGAACGCGATCTGGTGGCTTCAAGAAGTCCATAGCTTGACTGACGAATGCTCAGTGGTTTCCTATAACGTGGGCATACGGGACAGGTGTCCTGACACCATGCTTCGCGCATGTGCAGTTGGTGACATATGTAAGCCGAGTTCAACGCTACGAAGAACCCCGATGTTCATTCAACATTGCCTTTTATGTATTCAAACAGAAAAGAAAATGCCGCGATAACGCTGTGCCACAGTGGATGCGCAGTGATCGTCAAAGCATGGCACGTGTACGCTCAAATCTCGTGTTTTATCACACTTGCAGGTAAACACGATTACACTCTGCGGCACGAAACATGCACAATACAGGTCCTCTTTATAGGTGTGCCTGCTTCGCTTCCGCTTTAGCAGCTCCAGGATTGCTTGACCAGGAGCCTTCTTAGTTTCTGCTTCGCTGGTCCGCAGCTCCACGTTTGCGTTACAGTTAGATTTTTTTGCTTTGTCCCCCGGACCGATACTGCAGGGTCTTAGCGGCGAGCCCACGCTGCTTCTGCTTTGCCTATCCGCCGCACTGCTGACTTGGCTTCAGAGGTTTTCTTGCGGCCGATATGTTACTAACACATTTATTAGAGTAAGCTTCCGGCAAATTTTAATGAAAGTGCTCGTGCCGAGAGAATGGTGCGCCACATTATTGGCATGTGGTCCGAGAGCCTTTCTGGAACACCGGTGTTGTGTACACGTCTCCAACAAACAGTACATGAGAATGAAAAGCTTGCGGAGTAAGCTTTTGAATGAACTTTAGGACAAGCCACTAGTACAGTGTGAATCACTGGGTCGCGGAGCAGCATTGGTCACTAGAGTAATATGAACAATAACAATCACCAGACCCACGTCTCTCCAAATTTTCAAAAAATGGCGGTAAGAGATATAGGCGCACCCACAAGAGGAGAACGCTTCATGCCAATTTTCTATGTCGCAGCACCAGTAACAGAATTCCGTTTTCTTATTGCCTTGTGATTCTTCTTTTCTTGCTTGCTTCCATTTTTTTAAGCACTTTGTTTTTCTTTTTGTTTATTTCTGTGAACCTCAATGCGCATCAAGAGCAAGAGAAGAAGGCTTACTAGAAATATAACAGTGAATTAGCAATAATTTCTTTACCTTCGTATAATAGCACGGTAAAACAACAAAGGCAAGTATAAATGAACGATACACAACGCAGCACCGCGTAAACTCTCTTCGCTTAGTTGTCTGTTATTTTTTAATGAACAGGCTGGTTTCTATATGATGTATACATTTTATGGGAAATGAATGTGCAAGATTATGCTACGCATCTTTGCAGATCTTGCGCGCTCGTTTCTTACTGCCTTTGACGCTTATTCTAGGTGTCTTCTCAAGAAAGGTGTGCCTCCTTTCAATTTTATATTCCTGAATTCAGCGTACTACCACGCTTTCTGCAACACCAACATACACTCGGGATGCATGTCGAGTTTTTCCTCTTCCAGTCACGCCTCCTGGAAGCATGCTGGCTTCTTCGAGGATTTGTAGTGGCTGTGCTGAGAGAGGTATTGCGGCATTTTTTCCTGTTTATTTGAGCAAAGTATATCTGGTGCTTATTTATAAATACTTGTGCCATTCCCAGGGGCGTAGTATAGCGAGCTTAGTGTTTTGTTGGTCTTGTCTGATAGCCTAATGATTCTTTGGTGAATGAATGTTGCTGTTTTAGAAAGTGGTTTCTTTACTGACAACGCTAGAGGAGCCACGATAGGAGACAAAGCAGCGTTCGCCTGCTTACTAATTATTCTACAAGTATGTTGAAATGCGAAGCATTTCTCGGCAATCTTCAGAAACTTTAAGCGTATCTAACAACCTATCTATCTATCTATCTATCTATCTATCTATCTATCTATCTATCTATCTATCTATCTATCTATCTATCTATTTATCTAACTACTTAAGATTGTCTGCTCTCGTGGCCACAACTATATATTTCGCATGAACCAAAATACTTTGAGAGAGTAAAAGGGGTTGACGAATATGACTCGCTGGTCAGGACATGAATAATGTCACCATCTTGTCTCGTACGCCATCTAACACTTCCCACTAGACAGTGACACATGCCGACGGGTGAGTATGTGCTTGACACTTCATATCTAGCCAGGAACGAGGAGAACACACATGAGCGATTTCAACGCGTAAGAAAATACCCGACATTGGTAACGTCAATCCGATGAATGCAAAGAATAAATGTCAGGATGCAATCCGAAATTATACCAAAGCATCCTGCCTTGAAATCAAGCATTTACCACAGAGCTTACTCTAGGTCTCGGAACTACTTTTCAAATAGACAGTAGTCTTCGTGAACCATCAATAGTGGTTTCAGTGCTACCTACCCAATTTTTTAAACATTACATATGTACTCTTCTGATACAGCCAAGACGTCCGGTTAACGTTAGCTGTCGCTAGTTGCCACGCCCTGACTTTGCATTTATCTAGCAATGTCCGGGGCCAGCATCCTCGCAAGCATCAGAGCTCTATATCAGCTTGTGGCGTCGCATGTTTCAGTTGGCATTGTTACGCAAGTGCAAACAACTGGTGATATAAACACCTGCAAGTCTTCAACACATGGGTGTGCGAACAACACTTGTAGACATATTTCGCACAATTTCATGACGTGTCACTCAATCAAAACTATTGCAACATGGTTACCTTCCCTTTGCAAGCTTTGCATAACGTCGATTCGTAGGTACGTAGAATCTGTCAATTTTTTTTTGAACATACCATCTTGGTATAGCTGGGCAAGTTCGTTTTTGTTACTGTCATAAAAATATGCAAAACGTATGCATAACAGAAGCAAACGCACAGGGAAAGCGCTCACAGTAATCCAGCACTTCGTAGTGGTGTTTCTACACTTGGCCGTAGTTTTTACCACTGTTTATTTTCACAGTAGAATGTGCTGCGGTTCTAATATATTGTCACGAAGTCGTGACGTCAACGAGAGAAGCAGATTGCAGTCCAAGATAAAAGTCTTTGCTTGGGCAAACTTGTGGCCTCTAAATGAAAGGTAAAATGACAGCAATACACTATAGCACTGATAGCGGCGAGTTGAAAGTCGGCGGTCGATCAGCTGACAAGCGGCGAAACGCCTGGGCTTTTGTAAATATGCTGTCGAATATTCTAGTGCTGTTTTTAGCCGCAAAAAAGGTTCTAAAATAAACTCTAATGTTCATGTTGTGCGCGTAGCCTTAACCAGATGACCTACTACATACCTGAAGCTTCTCGATCACTTCAAACAAATTTTCCCGGTGAGATTCGCATAGTAATAGGGCTATAACAAAACCTGAGGAAGACATGCGGCATTTTAGCAGTAGATCACTTATCCATGAGCTTGTTATGAATGAATAGGAAAAGGGGCACATTATATGAATAGGGATTGTGGAGCACATTCAAAACTTCATAGGACAAAAATCTTATGGCAAAAACGAAAAAAATAAAACACTTGCCGGACTTGGCCCAGCAACCATCGCTTCAGGTGACGAGGTTGGCGGACGCTGTAAAGAATAAAACGAGATACTAAAAAAAGCCCAGTCATACATTTTATCGCAGCTTCATATCCTTTTATGAAACCTATAACCAGCAGTAAACAATTGAAACAAGAATTTGGTTTCCCACGTTCAGTATGCCACTCAGAGTTCAAGAAAAAAATGATCTGGCATTCTAATCCAGAAATGGGGGTCTAGTGTGAGCGAGTGAACGCTTACCCGCCTGCATCCACATCGAGTGCGAAATATAAACTTACGTTAACCTGAATGACAAGGCCTTCCTCACATGTCTGAGGAGTGTCACTGAAAAGGGTCACAGTTTTTGTGGGAGCGTTCAGCACTGGTGCCACGAACACAAATATTAGCCTCAATGTTAGAGACACCGGTCGCCCCACAGAAGAACAGAGCATGGACATATATAGGGTTCTGGATGAATGCATATACGCATTGCTATCTTACAATGACCTGTCCTAACATTTACAGAAGCGAGCCTTGAGTCTTGCTGCAAACGTTGAAGGTATATACCAAAAAATCTCGATGACCTCGAGCTTTGCTTTGTACGCCAATGTACCCAAAATATTACTGTGTCGTTTGTGCTACTACAGAACATCACTTTTCGCACATAACCCCTGTTGGTGCAGAATGGCAGTGCAATGCAGGTGCGGAGCCAGTCAGCTCTTTTGCAGTTGAGGACGAAAAGTCTGAAACGTCTCTTTGGGTGGAGGCACACAGTTTACCACTCCGTGAAGTTGTGATGAACAACACACGCATGCACGTCGCCTAAACTGTGTCAATTATAAGCATAATTGCTTCACTTTATCTCGACTGAAAAGCGTAGATCTACTGTCCCTTGCCTCCCCCTCCCACAACGAAAGCTGCACTACGGGGATATTGAGTAAGATCTCTAAGCTCTAATTACGCTTTCGAGATCCACTAGGACACCTTCATAACTAGCTTAAGCAGTACGTAAAAGTTCCTACGGCCTTTTCACGCCTTTTGACTCAGACGCGCTTGTAACGTCGTCTTTTCGCAGCGAAATGTGCTATAAGATAACAACACGAGTAGCGTGCGCGCCATAATTGTCCGCCGTCGCCGCCAGTGTCCGTGACTACTATCGCAAGAAATAAGAAAAAAATGAGTAAATGAAAAAAAAAACGCTAAGAAAGGACACACTCGGATTCAAATCCAGATCCCCTGCGTACCAGGCCAGCTTTATAGGACTGGACCACGTTTGCTCTTGGAAATCCTTTGCAAAGTGGCCTTAGACAGGCTTGATGTCGGCAAAGTAATCCCGCCAACGTCAGCATTAAGGCGTTTTAGAACTGCAAAGAAACAACCAGGTGTCTTACAAAGGGAATTGTGTGACGAGGGTTGCCAAATGCTCCGACCCTTTACAAAAAAAGCTTGACCTTGTTCAACTAATAACCTTGGTGACTTCCTACTATGAGAGATTGGGGGGAGGGGATTGCAAACGTTTCTGGCTTAATTTGCGAGTGTACAGTGGAAATCACGCTTCTTAGAAGAATGACGACCGATGGCATAGTGAATGCCTGGTTCCTACTCATTTAAGGCGTGGTGGGTACCCTGCAAGTATGGTTGCAGCACCTACCCACAGAGTGATAAAGGAAACCACGACGTCTACGCTCAACGCGTATAATTTTTACAGCAGAAGCTCTAAATACGGCTTTCCAGAGACTTTACCACTCTTTGAGTACATGCTACAAGCACACTTGCAGGGTACCCACTACACCATAGGCTCGTAGTAGCCAGGAATTGAGTAAGCCAATGTTCGTCGTAGAGGCATAACTCTAAATAGAGCAGCTGATGCACTAGAAAAAGCGATGTTAGATGGACCACTACAAATATTGCCTCTGGAACAGCCTCTATAGTAGCATATATATTTCGGCGGCAAATGATTATGCGAGAATTCTTCACACTACCTTTAAAAAATTCTCTGGATTTCAATCATCTAATGACACCCTGGAAAACTTCCTCGTGTTATAACCGATGCCTGCAAGCATTCATAACTTGGTTACGCTCTCGTATTTCTCCGTTAAATTTTCATTTGTTTGGAGCCGGCTTGATTTCCTCCACACTTTGTTCTTTTTGTAGGGAAGAGGAAACTGTGGAGCACCTTTTGTTGTCTTGTATGAAGATTTAAACATTAAGAAAGGTATCACTAGAAATACCATTACGAATCCTTGGCTTAGCTTTGACAACGTCAAATTTACTATCCCTGGGTGCACATACTCTAGGGAACAGCAACGGGAAAGTGTGCGAGGCCATACAAGATTTTATTGTACAATCTAAGTGATTCACCTAATAAACTCAATACAAATCGTTCTCAGTTAATAAATGTAGGCTATAGAGAAATCTCTTTTGATATCAATCACTTATTGCTCATTTGCTTGGAACTAAGTTGTTTGAATTTCTTTTCAAGAATAATTAACAAAAAAATATAATTTCTGCTAGTTTTCTTTTACCAATGTTTAAATATAAACATTTCCTTTTTTTATTTTTTAAGCTACCCGATTCTTGGTTTATCCCCTAGTGTGGGTTTGAGCCACTAGTTTGGGATCTACATCTACATATTTTGTAATCCCCTCAATCCCGCACAGTGGTTGTGTGCCACAGTTAATAGTTCAACGAAACCAAGCTTTTGTAAAGGTTTGGGTTATTGGACTACACACTCGTTGCACAATTCGCATTATCTGACACGGGGTTGTTTCTTCGCAGGTATATAACGCCTTGTTTACTTCTTAAGGTGATTCTTTTCCGTACATCAAGCCTGCGCTTGGTTGGTTTGCAAGGGTGTTCCAAGCAACATTGTGGCTCAGTGGGAGAATGCTGGAATGACACGCTGGGAACCCTGGCTTGAATGCCATTGTGTTATTGTTTTTTTTTACTTACTGATTTTTTTTCATGCTACAGTAGTCACAGACACCAGTGGTGGTGGCGGTGGCGAAAAACCCATAACAACTGATGGTCCCATAACTGCTTTTGCTGTAAAAGGCTCTGAACAGCTGCTCTTCTAGCTTTTTCCGGGATAGTTCTGCGCCTTCCGCGCTAGCCTGGCAGTTTTTATGTTTTTTTACACCGAAAGCCATTATGACATCATCAGACGGGTCACACACGGCGCCTTAGTTGCCCGCCAAAACCAGTGTGCGTAATCAGTGTCGGCAGAAAAAAAACTCATTAAATAAGAAACACCAAGGACACAATATTGGTGCTCGAACTCAGGTCCGCTGCGTGCCAGCCCAGTATTCTACCACTGATACACGCCGGTGCATGAGACTTGATCATGAGACTTCATCAGGTCGGGAAAGGAGTGACGTCATTATAAGTTATAAGGCGTTTTAATGCAACCATCGAACAACCAGGCTTCACACATCGTGAATAGCGTAATGAGTGGGTCTTGGAATGTCCCAACTCATTGCAGAAGCTTGTTCATGATCAGCTATTAACTGTGACGCATACCCACTTCAAGCATAATTCCCCATCGTCGTCAACCACTGCATGAACAATTCAATGGATACTTTTATTGGATACCACGCTTCTCAGATGAAATCGACTAAGAATAACATAGCGAATGCTAGACTAATACTCACTAATTATGATTACCAATGCTGTAGTATGTGCCCAGCAAGTGCGCTTGCAGCAGTCACCTAATGAGTATTTTTAAAAGGCTCTCAAACGGTGGTCTTTCAGCTTTTGTTGTGACACTCGTGCGCCTTCGCGCAGCCCCGACATTTTTTTTTTCTGCATCGTCCTATTTTTCTTTCGCAGGTGTACGCATAGGTGACATTTTCTCTCCCAGTCATCATTCACAAAAATAATTACACAGAAGGCACATACACTTTTTGTGTACAAGACTACGTGACGAGGCAATCTGGAACCGTCTTGCACACATCGCTCAATGCAACGGCTATAGCAATTTATGGGCACCAAGCTTGGTACCATACAAAAGCTCCAATACAAGATATGTACATAAAAATGTGCATCATACAACACAGCCATAGCGTAAAGGTTTATGCGAAAGCCTGTGAAAGGGTAATCCCCGCCAAGAGCACACATCACCGCTGTCATAAATGAATCTAAGCGCAATAAAACACGCTAACCGTGTAAGTCTGAAAATAAGCAATGATCTGCAGAGTAAGCAATAAAGGCACTTCGTATGATCTTTTAGATGAAGTGCATACTAACGGGAACACTTATTAGTCACCATTTTTGCAACATAAGAACTGTCTACACTCGTCATCACACATTCGACAAAAGTGTGTTGATGAACATCACATTGTTTCTGCAGACAATGGCCGCCTACTTTAACGCAACTCGTAGGGAGTGTCTCTACATGACTTTGAGGATATTAAGCACCTCAACGTAAATCTGCAACGAAATATTGCACGTAGCCACGAACCCGTGCAGGTAGCTCTTAATAACCGTTACAAAAAAGGGGAATCACGGTGGCTGTCAGTGGGCTTCCTTCTTTCTGAAAAAAATAACTCATTCGACAGAGTAACCTCCTCACTCTCCTTTCCCCCATTAGAAAATGATTAGTGTGACCGACTTAGCACTTCTGCAAAGTTGTCCTCGTCGGTGTATTGACTGCGAGTTATTGGTACATTCCTGCCGACGAGAGGGGTTCGAAGAAATGAACCTTCATAACACGATTTGATTTCATCGTTTGTGCGATATTCGGGAGCACGCAGAGATTAAAGTTTGTGTTTTGAGTGTTAAAACAAAACAATGGTCCTCGGTTTTGAATACAAACAAAAATAGGGAAACTTTCATTTCCCTAGTGTGGTAACGCGTAACACTTGGAGTGCAAGCTGCGTCAAAGCGATAGGTTCAAATACAGCACACTCAATTTTTCTCAGCTTTTTGTCGTTTCTCTCGTTGCAGTAGCTTTATCTCACCCAAATTTACAATCTAGTATAACCAAGTTTTTCAAAACTTTCTTAAGAGCAATTTTTCATCCCGTAATGTCTCAGGGAGCCACGCACAAGCGCGCAGCAAAATATTTGCGGTGACCTTGTCTCCCATCTACCAAACACCGCAAAGGTTCATTCGCCATTTATAGCGCTGGGGCAGTGTACTCTGGTTTCTTAACAGTATCATCCACTCCGTAACTTTAGTTTACAACATTCTTTTTATATTTTAGTACAAAAAGAAGTGTGCACAAAACGTGAACAGCGTGCCGCAATCTCTTTTCGTCAACCTCTAACCTTGGTAGCAATAACAAGTTGGTAATATGGCCATACAAATGAGTGCAATTGTAACATAATATAGAGAATGACTGCTTGAGCTGCAGTGCTAAACATCAGAATTTGTATGCGCCACATTGTTCTTACGTCTCTCTCCCCACATATTACATGACCCTGGCTACCCTCACTTTCTTCATTGTCTTTCTCCTCTCCACTACCATTAGTCATGTACATGTAAATGTACGTGATGACTGTGCTAAGCTTCATTTTCATTTTTCTTCCTCTCTGTTCTTCACCATTCTATCACGCGCTATTTATTGTTTTCAAGCTGAGTGCAGTGCAAATATATCGCTCCCGTGAATGCTTGCTTGGTTACCTTACCTCGAAAGTTGAGTAGCTAAGAGGCTCACCTCCGGACTATAGCTTCACGAAAACTAATCATTTTGTTTGCTTCATTTCTTCTCAGCCACCTCTCTTACACACGATCTTGTCATCAACTCTCCTCATTCTTCTTGTTCACCTCGGCCGCCATGTGTCGCGCTTTCGACGCCTAACAGGTAGATTTCTAATGCATTCGTAAAACGTTAAGTTATAGCATAATATGTATTGGAACAAATCACTTGCCGGAGGTCGACCGAAGACGACACTGCTCAGTCTTGGCGGGCTGGGAGGCTGAAAGCAGTATTGCAAGACGTTTAAGACACGAATGAACACTTGTAAAAATGTAAGCTGAATGTTTAATTCTACCGGAGACGTGAAAAGAAACAGTACCGTACGTACAATATTACGAATACTATATTACCAATACCATAACAGAACAATACTACCATAAATGTATTTAAACTGGTGACAAGTTCTTAAAAATGATGCAACTTGTATGAAAATGAGGAGGTAATGAATTGAAGGAATGTAGAGGGGAAGTTAATTCTAGTGCTGTGTGTTGAAGTACTTGCGAAACTGATGTGAAGGAAGCAAAGTGGACGAAGTGATAACTTGTCAAATGCAGGGACCACACCTTCAGCCTAAAGAATATGAGCCGGAGTACCTACCGAACAAGACTACTGATGTGGTCAACACCTCTCCCTGTTTACCGACATTAGGATATATTTGTGCGTTTTATAGCTTGCCTGTTTATCTTAAACATTACTCCAAGATATAATAAAATAATCTTTATCATTTGTATTTTTTAAATAAAGGAGCCTAATACTGTTGTCGTTTACATGAAGAAGTAGGAAACTTTTCTACAAATACTTCAACAAGCCTCCCTCCTGCTTCAACAAGTCCGAACCTTGTGCACCTCACTGCGCGCAGGGTTCATCCACGATTGTATGTGGTAATCATGCCATTACAAAAATGGCGTTCACCAGACACTCAAGTCACCTGTGGAAAAACGCGAGATGTTAAAAATACCTTTGATATTCCCAAAGGGAATGTTGTTCAGAAGCTTGCTCGAAGAGGTTCTAGTAACTAGCGAATACGCTGTAGCCATGTCTAAAACGCATCGCAAAAACATTTGCCGCCACTAAAGTGTCCTTACGTGCGGAGTAAACTTTGTAATAATTGTAGTATGGTGGCCCGGCTTATGACGTGGGAGCGCCAGGAAACTCTTGTTAAAGGACTGCGACTGCCTTGGTGAAGGATCCCTTTTTGTGGATGCTTACGAATTATGGTCATGTTGTTATTTAACCACAACTTAGTCAGATATTTTTCCGCTGGGACCGAACTTGTGGTTGAGGAAGTTGCGCTTGAAGCGCGCGCCAGACTCGCCCACGTCAGGTAGTGATGGCTTTCAGCACTTGGAAAGCGTCATTCCTAGCCCGCATTTCTTCATGGTTCTCTTGATTGCGCCTTGCGACCTTAGGTCCCAGGGTCCACTTGACGATCCGCCTTATTCGATCCCACTTTTAGAGCACTGAGATTGCTTGAAGACTAGGCCTATGAGCTACTGCTTCGATGACCACAACGTTCGGGTTTGCCTTATGGCGAGCTCTCGGCGCTTTGTATTCCCAGGCCATCACTGCAGAGTGTTGGCGGTGAGCCCCAGAAGCTACTGCTATAGGGAGCCCGCTGCGCTGAGACAATGGCTAAGCTTTTGAAATGCGTGAGTTCCGGGTGAAGACAGTGAAAGCGCACTTGCTGAGAAAATGGATCCGATGGCAGTGGAAAACATACATTAGAACAAGCCAGTCTGAATGGCGCTCAGAGTGTGAATTTCACATCCCCCACTAATGTATCTGGCCTATCACGTTTTATAGTAGACTACACTTTTTCATATTCGGGTTGTAGCATTTCGTCTTGGTCCATCATAACATCGACAACAAATGATGATCCCTTCAACTGTTGTTTGAAATATTGCTACATGCATATATATTGATATTCTAGGGGGCGACACGCGTGTGTACCTGACAAGGAAGACGAAGGGTTGTCCCCGCTTGATCACTGGTGATTCGGTCACGTCATTACCGCTGGTTTTGCATACCTCGAATCCCCAACCTCGTCGATACGGCGTCTCCTCTTTCCTATAACATATTTGGTGGAGGTGGAACGTTCCCCGTCTTCACCACGAAGCTTCGAAGTGGCTGCACCGTTCAGTCTCCGGCCATAGCTACCAATGACAACTCGTCAACGTCTTCATCTGTAGCTCCAGCCACTACATACCTGACGATGCCCACCCCCCGTGATCCCGGTAATTCTCCACACAACCTAGGCTGGACGTTGACTGATGGCTCCATATGTACAAGCGTGTCAGCCAGACACACCGCTGGGACCCTACCATAATGCTCACCAACGTAATTGGGAGGCACCCCACGTGTCTGGTTCGACGCCCATGAGACCGAGCTCACGAGCTGGGATACCTCCAAGCAGAGACTACGCGATATCTTTGGGGACCGGTCCGGTAGTACCAAGAACTCGCCACTCGTGTGCAGTCCTTAACGAAGTCGTATGTCTCGTACATACAGGACGTGCTCGTGTTGATCCTAAAAGTGGACGACGAAATGACAGAGAGTGACAAGGTGGGTCACATACTTAAGGGCATCGCGAATGATGCCTTCAACTTGCTCGTCTACACCAACGTCACGATTGTGGTTATTATTATCAAGAAATGCCGCCTCTTCGAAATGGCCAAGAGCCGCCTTGTTCTGCCTCAATTTACGCGGCTACCAAGCACGGCTGTTACATCCACCTGCACCGATCTTGTTGCCGCACCACCCATGTAGAAGAGTGTGACACGAATAGTTCGATGGGAGCTTGAGGCGTCAAGTCCGATACCATTTTCTCTACAACCGCTCATCCATGGCACCGCACGAATGCCTCCAGCTGTCTCCGTTATTCAAGCCTTCGTGAGGCAGGAAATTGCAAAGCTCGGTTTTCCTGTGGCCTGCTCTGTCTCCCGACTCGTCTCCAGGCCAATGACAACAAATGCACCACGCCATGACTCACATTTTCTTCCGCGATCCCGCAGTGCGGCAGAATGGAGAACTGCAGACTACAAACCGATATGCTTCAGCTGCCACCGAGTTGGCCATATCTCCCGCTACTGCCGCAGCGCCTGCATGCCCTCAAACTGGAGCCCATTTTCCTCTCCTCGCCTATACGAGGACTCCCGTCGGTATTCGCCCAGTCGTGTGTACCCTTCTTCCGACGTCCCTAACAGCCGCTCCACCGCTCGTTCGCCGTCACCTTAACGCCATTGTTTCCTATCGCCCATACCACGCCGCTGTACGTCGCTGGTCAACTATGGATCCTCTCCGACGGAAAACTAGACTATGCAGCTCTGGGGGTAGTGCTGCATCACTTGCGACTGATCGAAATCCTCTGTTGACGCTCCCCACTGATAGAAGCTTGATTGAGGTGTCTGTGGATGGTATTTCTTTGACGGCGTTAGTTGATACCGGAGCTTAAGTGTCCATAATGAGTGCTCATCTGTGTCGCCTGCTCAAAAGAGTCCACATGCCTGCAGCGACTAAAGCCCTCCGTGTAGCGGACGGTGGAACTGTGGCCATCACTGGAATGTGTACCGTTCGTGTCAGCATTACTAGCCGCCATGTTCCCGTTTTATTTACGGTGATTGAAAATTGCCTTCATGACTTAATCTTCGGCATCGACTTCCTATCGACGCAATATGCCCTGATAGATTGTGCCGCCGGTACTTTGTGCCTAGAACTTTTTCTTCTCCCGGATTCTCACCCTGAACTCCCGAACAGCCTGTGCACCACCGACTTCTTGTGGATACCACCTAAAGCTCTCACATTCGTTGAATTGACAACACCCTCTCCCGTGCTCGATGGGGATTATTTCGTGACGTCGATTACTGATGATCTCCTGGCGCATGACATTACTGTCCCACACTCCCTCGTAACCATGGCTTTAACCGAACATTCTTACCTGTTATCAATTTCTGTTTCAGAAAGCAAGTGCTACCCCAAGGAATTTTGGTCGCCACGCTGACCCCTAATTGACGACCACGACATCTGTTTTATGGCAGACGTATTTCCCGAGCACGCCCATCACTCGCAGGATGTCACGTGCCTCGATGGGACCTTACGCTCCATGATTGCGCCGGACCTCGAACCGGAGAACTCAGCGGTGATATGCCGCTTTCATGGCTTCATACCGCGACATATTTGATATGGACAGCCGTCAGCTCGGCCAGACTTCACTCGTCAAGCACCGCATTACCAGGTGATTCTCATCCCATTCATCGGCGACCGAACCGGTTGTCTGCCACCGAGCGTAAAGTAATTCGACAAGAATACACCAAGATGTTAGCCAAAGGAACTACTGAACCCTCCTCGAGTTCTTGGGCGTCCCCCATTGTGCTCGTTAAAAAGAAAGATGCCACGTGGTACTTCTGCGCGGATTACCGTCATCTGAATTCAATCGCGAAAAAGGACGTTTAGCCTTTACCCCGAATCGATGACGCTCTCCATTTTCTCTACGGTGCCCGATACTTTTCTACAATAGATCTACGTTCCGGGTACTGGTAGATTGCTGTCGATGAAAAAGACCAAAAGAAGACTGCATTTGTAACACCAGACGGCCTATGTTAGCTCAAGGTAATGCTGTTTGGTCCATGCAATACCCTAACCCCGTTCACGTGCATGATGGACTCTCTGCTACAAGAGTTCAAATGGTCAACATGTCTTTCTCTTCTTGACGATATCGTTGTATATTCCCGAACATTTGAGACCCACCTTCAGCGTTTGTCAGCTATTCTCGACATATTCCGCACTGCAGGCTTTCAATTGAACTCGTCGAAGTGCCACTTCGGACGCCGGCAAATTACAGTGCTGGGCCACCTTGTCGACGCCTCTGGTGTGCAGCTGGACCCCTAGAAAATTCGTGCAGTCACCAGTTTTCCTATACCCCATTCATCCAAAGACGTTTGGAGCTTTGTTGGACTTTGTTCCTATTTTAGAAGGTTTGTGAAAGATTTCGCAACCATCGCTCGGCCCCTCACAGAGCTTCTGAAGAAAGACGTCACATTTACGTGGGGTACCTACCAAGCAGCTGCTTTTTCTCACCTAATAACGCTACTGACGACTACGCCTATATTGGCTCACTTTGACCTATTCGCTCCGACAGAAGGCCGAACCGATGGTAGTGGTCATGGAATGGGAGCCGTCTTAGCCCCATGCCATCAGGGACACGACCGCGTTGTCGCCTACACTAGCCGCCTTCTCACAGCTGCTGAGCGCAACTATTTCATTACAGAGCGTGAGTGTCTTGCTCTTGTTTAGGCAGTCTACAAGTTTCGCCCATATTTATATGGCACAAATATATAACTGACCATAGACATATATAACTGACAAATATATAACTGACCAAAGATATAACTGACCATTATGCCCTATGTTGGCTTATGTCACTGGAGGATCCTACTGGCCGGCTCAGGCGCTGGGCTTTGTGACTGCAAGAGCACACCTACACGGTGACGTAAAGTCCGGACGCCTACATTAGGACGCAGACTGCCCGTCCTTCTACCCGGTTTCTGAGTCTAGCACTATGCCTGACACCGACACCGAGCGCTGCGTCTTTTCCTTTTCGCAAATGACATGCATCGCCCCGCCGCGGTGGTCTAGTGGCTAAGGTACTCGGATGCTCACCCGCAGGGCGCGGGTTGGAATCCCGGCTGCGGCGGCTGCATTTCCGATGGAGGCGGAAATGTTGTAGGCCCGTGTGCTCAGATTTGGGTGCACGTTAAAGAACCCCAGGTGGTCTAAATTTCCGGAGCCCTCCACTACGGCGTCTCTCATAATCATATAGTGGTTTTGGGACGTTAAATCCCACATATCAATCAAATGACATGCATCGGTGACGAGCAGTGCCATGATGCGTCCTTGCGTGCTATCATTGAGTATCTTGAACCACCATCTTCCAATCAGTCCCATCGCTCATTCATGCTTCACGATGGTGTGATATACCGCCCAAGGTTTGAGCCTTATGGACCGGCTCTGCTGCTTGTCATTTCGAAACACCTTCGCTCGGAAGTTCAGCGTGAACTTCATGTCCTTCCAACTGCTGCTCACCTTGGTGTGTCACGCACATATGACCGAATACGCCGACGCTTCTTTTGGCCAGGGCTTCCACGCTCAGTCAGAAGATACGTAGTGGCTTGTGAGAAATGTCAGCGCAGCAAAACACCACCGACACTTCCCGCCGGACGCCTCCAACCACTTCTTATTATGTCAGAACCGTTCTTCCGCGTTGGGTTGGACCTACTTCGTGCTTTCCCCTTGTCTTCCTTGGGTAACAAGTGGATAGCCGTGGTCACCAACTACGCCACGCGTTATGCCATCACACGAGCTCTTCTAACAAGCTGCGCCACAGATGTCGCCGACTTCCTCCTCAAGGACGTCATTTTGCAGCACGGAGCCACACGGCAGCTGCTTACAGACCATGGTCGCACCTTTTTGTTGAAGGTCATAGCCGACATCTTGCTGTCCTGTAAAACGCGACATGGGCTGACTACGTCATACCACCCGCAAACCATTGGGCTCACGGAACGTCTAATCTGAACTCTAACAGACATGCTCGCTAAGTATGTTTCTATCAACCCCATCAACTGGGATCTCACGTTGTCGTACGTCACATTTGCCTACAGTTCTTCACGCCATGACACTGTCGGTTACTCTCCATTTTTTCTGCTGTTCGGCCGAGAACCAACATTTCCTCTAGACACCGTTATACCGTCCCCCTGGAGTACCGACCAGTGAATATGCCATGGACGCTATCACTCGGGCCGCTCACGCACGCGAAATCAACCGTACTCGCCTTTTGACCTCTCAGAGAAGCAACGGCGCTTGTATGACCAACGACACCGCAATGTACACCTTCTGCCCGGTTCTTTGGTCCTGCTCTGGTTTGCGACCCGTCAAGTTGGCTTGCCAGAAAAAACTGCTTAGTCGCTACACAGGTTCATACAGAGTCCTTCGTGTGGTTACTCCTGTAACGTATGAAATTGGTCCTGCCACCCCGTCGCCTTCATGTGCCCAACAGGCTACCGATATTGTACATAATGCGCGCTTGAAGCCCTACAAATCTCCTAGTTACGTTGACATTTCGATGCGCTGAGACGGCGCTTGTGTCGCGGGGGTCATGCTACTTGCATACATATTGATATTATAGGGGGCGACGGGCGTGTCTGCCTGATGAAGAAGACGAAGGGTTGTCTCCGCTAGATTCCTATTCGACGAAATCAATAATTGTCTTATCTGAACGAGTGACAAACAACTATTGCACTCTTTTCATTCAGCCTAGGGTGTCTCTTTCTTTGTCTTTCTTTTTCTGGTGGGTGGATTCGATATTTAAAAAAAATGTTACTGTATTAAGTCATCGATTATTGGCCGATCCCCCTGAGTGGGTACGAGCCACGGCTGTGGAATCATCATCATCATCATCATCATCAGCTAGATCGCTGGAGAACTGGTCACGCCATTACCCCTGGTTTTCAATACATCTAATCCCCCGCCTCGTCGATACGGCGTCTCTTCTTTCTCGTAACAATAATATGCCCACTTGATTCGACATCAAATATGTCCGGAATCATGTTATTCACATCAAATTTAAGTATACGTTGTCATTAGGCCTAAGTGAACAGGCAGGAAAAAGCGAGTAGGCAAAGGCTCTTAATTTATATCAGCTTTTAGGTGCCACTATGAATAAATCTAAATTCAACAAGCAGTCAACTAGACGTAGTACTCATTCACAATGGTGGGAGACTGACTGTGATTGCGACTATAGGCGACGAAAGGCAGCATGGAAGAAAATAATCCACAACCAGTGTCCGCGTAATTGGAAAGACAATATAAATGTTGCTGCTGTATTCAGATAAGCAGTCAAGAGAGCAAAAACACAGTACAACTCTAGACATTACAGTTATATGTCAGAGACAAAAAATAGGAAAGCCCTTTTTAGGTTCTTAAGATACAGAAAGATTGTTCTGACACCAATTAGTCTAGAATCGATTTGTTGATGACGATTAGAATTGTCGCAGTCATCGGAAGCAATTAGGAAAAGTAATTGGGAAAGGAAGATAGCTTTACATCGGTTCTACCCCACCTTTTGCGGGATACAGAAAAAGCTGATGATACAAGGCAACAACACTACAAGAATATCAGAAGTAGTACAATCCCTACCAGTTTCATCTCCAGGCCCTGACTCGTACATCGCTGTACTTGTGTTAACAAGTACAGCGATGCTAAAAATTATGGTTGATTTGTGTTCCAGCAACATCGTTAACTGTATAAATTATTCTATAGCAAATGCCTGGGTGCATCCTGACTGGAAAGTTGCCAAAGTAACACCACTACTTTAAAAACAAGGAGCTTGTTCTGCTATAGACAACATTAGACCTATTTTTCTCACATCTAGTCTTCTAAAGCTATTAAAACGGGTTTTATATTGACATTTTAATATGAATAAAGCAAAAAAATGGGGATTTAGACCTGGCTGCTCTATATAGTGTGCGCATCTTGACCTGGAAGCTAAAATAAGCTTGCTCGACACAGAAACAAATATGCCACTTTTGTGACCTTAGATATTTCTTAGGCATACGACAGTGTGAAGCATGCCATCTTGATTATTAAACTTCAAAACGTTAACATTTTCGAATATATAATTGCATAAATTTGAATTTTTTAATGGACGCAGAATGCATTGTTTGCAGAATGGGCTATCTTCACAATAGTACAAACAGACAAGAAAAGTTCCTTGGGCATATGTTCTTTTACCCATTTTATTGAATATATTATCATGCTCTATCGCTACTCACGGTAAAGTGCAAGTATATGTATACGCAGACGATATAGCCTTCTTTTCAGGTTCATATGGCATACACTCGTTGTACAACATTTTACAAACATATTTGAATGCTATTGCAGTATAGCTTACTGACGTGCGCATGATCTAAATAGTTAAGAAAAGTGCTCTTCTTGCACTTCAACTTAGTTCTCCTACACGAGCTGGACAATATTCCACAGGTGAACTCAATAAAATATTTGGGTATAATATACACTGCGAATTCTAATTGAAGTTCACATATTGAGTATATCGCGTCTAAGGGAATACGTGCGATTGGGTTGCTCACGAGAATCAGCAATTGTCCAATTAGAATGCGTAGAATAGCTTTGATGCTGACATATTGCATGTATGTACACCCATTATTAGAGTATGGATGTGTATTGTTCTGTGGGGGACCCACTTATTAAGTCCTTTTCTTTCTATAGAGCTTGAGGCATTGCGCCTGTGTTTAGGCTTTCCTAAGTTTGTCAATACTAATGTTCTTTATGATGAAGCATATCTGCCGTCTTTACAAACCAGGTTTCGCATGCAGACTGCTCAAACATTTCTGAACATCTTTGCATTGTCAAAGAGATGCTCCCAATATGTATTCATAAGCAAGCCTTTAATATTTTTATAGTGAGTGGTGTCGGCTACGGCAACCTCAAATACTTTATATGTCAAAACTGTTCACCCATGTAGAAATCCTACGATAAGAATATATTTTGACAATGTATTTCCTAAGAATGCTAAACTTTTGCCAATAATATATTTGAATGGGTTCCGCAGAGACCTTCTCAATAGTCTACAGATAAGTTCAGTTATAGCTACAGATGCTTCCACTAATGCCGAGAAAGCAAGAGTGGCCACCAACAGCATTAGGTAAATCTTATTCACTACGACTGTCTGAATTTACGCCAATATTCCAGAACGAAGTAATCGCAGTGATTTTGGTCATACGCAAGCTACCAAGATATATCTCTTCGGCTGTTACACTGACTAATCCTTTGTCAGTTCTCACTGCTCTAACCGCACCAAATACATCGCCTTGTTGATTATAATTCCGTACGTATATACCCAGTCACGTTCGTGTTAACCTAATGGTTTGAGTGCCAAGTGACGAAAAATTAGTACTAAATAAAGCGGCGGACACACTGGCGGCAGAATCAATTCAAGGCCCCGTGCTGAGTATTCTAAGTCCTGCTGCCTATATATAATCACGCTATTTTGAAAAATCTGTATACAGCAGGAACACACAAACTCGTCTCTTCTAAATGGCGCAGATGTTCTGCACCTTCAGTTTCAGTGATACAGCGCGTAGTGTCCCCTAGATTGCGATACAGGATTCTACCTTTAAACGTTTATTTATACAGACCTGGTTTTCTTTCTTCCCCTATTGTCACTATTGTACACAATCAAAAACTATAGAGCACTTTTTCACAGAATGCCGCCGATATCAAAACTTAAGGCAAAAATTTCTAATACCAGCTTTTCAAAAACATTAGCTTAAACTAGCTGAAATGTTAGTACACCCCTTAGGGGCTTTGGCATTAGGTTATTGCAACAGGTACATATATGGAGCCATATATAACTATAAAAAAGAATCAAAACGGCTACCATGCTGATCTCATAAGTACATACTCATTGCTTCTTTCGTCATTATTTTATTTCATGTATTTGCTGTATTTTTTATTTCGTAATTTTTTTTTCATTTTTTTAATTTATAAACGATTTGTAATACCTACTTAGCACAACTTAGCTTTTAATTAATGTAAGAAATAATTAGGCATTCCATTATCTTTTTTTTTTCTTTCCAAAAATCTTACTGCCCTGGTATTCATGGCCGATCCCCCGTAGTGAGTTAAGCAACCAACTCGGCACACGTGATGAAAGCCTTTCTGAAATCATCGAACAAGTGTACACGCTTAAGGTGGACAAGACGCGACCATAAGAAGCTTGCTGCGCAAGCTCCTAAATCAACATAAGGGCGAGCTGCTTCTACAGCACACATGATATTGTCGTGCAGCAGTGTCGGTGAGTCCCATAATATGAACAATAACATTCACCGTACCCACGTCTCAACAAAAATGTGACACGATGGCAATAAAAATATGAGCGACACCCAGAAAAGAATGCTTTATGGCAAGTTCAGTTGCTGCATCGCCGGTCACAGTAGGATACGAAATTACACCTCTCACACCTAAATTTTTAAGACTGAAGAAAGCATGGAGCTGGGCAGTCTTTTGCGTTTTGTTTGTCTGTTTTATTTTCTGCTTCTGTTCTTTCTTTTCTTGCTTTTCGATTTTCGGCGCATTATTTCTTTTTCTATTTCTATCATCATGAATGCACTTTAGGAACGAAAGAATACTTACCAAACTTCATAACAGCTAATTAGCCATAACACAAATACATTTGTAGAAATGCATGACAACGCAATAAAGCAATAATAAATAAATGATACGCGACAAAGCGCCGCGTTCACTCTCTTCGCTTAGACCAGTGTTTCTTTTGGCCCCTCAGGCAAACTTTCGTATGACATATATGTTTTACGTGACATGAATGCGCGACATTACACTACCCGTTTTTATCACGATAGCAATTAAATCGACACTATCGGCCGGATTTCGCTGCCAGCGTCGGCGTCGATGTCATAAACCGTGTATATATATATATATATATATATATATATATATATATATATATATATATAATAAATATATATATATATATATGTGTGTGTGTGGGTGAAAACACAAGGGAAAATTCGGAAATAAAACTCCGGCAAATAAAATCGAGCATGAGACCTCCACGTCGTGAATGCGAGGCGTTACTATTGAGCTACTGTGTGGAACCTCCTTCGACGTTCAAACGGCAAGCTCTATATGCCTACCACTTACCGGTGTTGGCGGGCATCTCGGGGGGGAGGGGCTATCGTGTTTTCAGCATTATGAGCAAGATGGTGCAGTGAGTGTGCGCTGGCTCTCATTTCTCATGTGTACTTTGGCATTCGTAAAGAATGACGTAGTGTACGCTTAATCGCACGCTCTTATCTTGCAGTGGGCAGGATCGTAAGTCTCGTACGTATTCTGTTGTATTTGCCGGGTGCACAAAGGTCACTGCAATCGTTGCGCATCATCTGTTTGCGAAAAGGGAGCGCTTTTTAGACAGGGTGAATTAATACCTCAAACGCTAATTCACGTTCATCTGTACTTGTGAGTACGTTTCGTGCATCATTTGTGCATGAGAAACGCGGGGCACGTTTTCATCTGCTTGTCATTCTGCGAGTGACCTTCCGATTTGTTGCTATCGCATTCATTGCTTTGCCTTTGCGGCAAAGCTGTGCCTTTTTTTATATATTGCGCGGTTGTTTTTTTATTGCCATTGGCATACACTCTAGGTCTATTATCAAAAAGGTAGTTTCTAGTCTCAATTTTCGATTCCTGAATGAAGCGTATTAACAAGCTCAAAGGCACACACTGACATGAACTTGTAATGCTTGGTAATTTTTTGTCTTACAGCCGCTCTTTTGGGATTGATTGATTGATTGATAAGTGGGGTTTAACGTCCCAAAACCACCATATGATTATGAGAGACGCCACAGTGGAGGGCTGCGGAGATTTCGACCACCTGAAGTTCGTGAACGTGCACTGGAATCTGAGCACACGGGCCTACAACATTTCCGCCTCCATCTTAAATGCAGCCCCCGCAGCCGGGATTCGATCCCGCGACCTGCGGGTCAGCAGCCGAGTAAATTAGCCACTACACCACCGCGGCAGGGCTCGCGTCTTTGGGAAGCATGGAGAATTCATTAATGATCGCTAGTTAATGCGCATATAAATGTATTGCGTTATGTTTTATACTTTTGAGCCTTATTATATGCTTCGTTCATATGCTATTATCTGTGTGACTACAAGTGGCGTTTTATTCCTGGTGTTGCGTCTTGTTGTATCTATGATTCCTTTGCGAATAAACGTTCCTGTTTCAGGAAGTAGTTTCTCTACTGACACTATTCGAGCTACGATAGAAGATAAAGGGGCGCTCACCTGCAGTTGCCTTATCGCACGAGATTACTTTCGTGAACATGCAGTCGGCTGTATAGCTTGGTGAAATGGCTATTTTTACTGTAACAAAACTGCGTAATATCTATGCACAACAAAAACAAACGCACGGGACAAGCGCTCACTGTGTGCCAACGCTTGCAATTTGTGTTCCTCTACGAGACCTTGCTTTTCACCGCTGTTTATTGTCACAGAGTCGTGACGTCGACGTAAGGAGTATACTGTGGGTCCAAGGTGACAATTATTTGTTCTGATGTGAGGCCGGTAAACAGAAGGTCTGATTACAGCCATACATACTGGCACTGTTAGCGGCTAGCAGAGCACCGGCTGTCGATTAACTGACAAGCGGCTAAACTCATTGGCTTTTATTTATGTGCGGTCCAGTATGTCAGCGCAATCGCTAGCGGCCACGTATGTTCCAGAATATTCTCTGATGTTCACGTTGTGCACGTCGTCTCAATAAATTGCCCTAGTTGAGTCCTAAAGCTTTTTTAACACTGCAGAAAAATTTTCCGCTGAGAAAGACAGTGTTATGAGGTGATAACAAAACGGGAGGACGGCTTAAGGCAATGTGGAAGTACAAAAAATTATGCCAATAACAAAAGAAAACTTGCCTGACTTGGCCCAGCAACAATTGTTTCAGGTGTTGGGGTGGGCGGACGCTGTAGAGAGTAAAATGCCATTGTTGAGACAAAGCCCAGTAAAGTATATAATCAGAAATTTATGTCATTTTTAACTAATCCTATAAACCAGCATTAGAGATATATTTATTTTTTATTTATTGCATACTTGCATCGCTCGCCCCATTGGACATTACAGCGGGGGGGGGGGGGGTTGCATGCAAAAATATACAAAGTAAACGAAGACACCCACAAAGCGTGGTAACATACATCGTTATCCAAACTGTTTACAACATCAGGCAATGGGGAATTTCATTTTCCAACGGCTCGTGAAAAAACAAAGGTGATCTCAGAACTTCACTCTTTAAAGCGAACTTTCAGTGCTACGTCACGTATTGACAAAATGTATGTGGATAACTTCATATTTTTTCCTCGCTCAATGCCGGTTTTACAGTATTATACAGCGTGAAAAAATTCTAGTTTATGGTTTTTCCGCAGATCTTGCCAAGCCTGCCATGATAACTTATGTTTGTTTTCCGTTATGCATAATGTTCTATTGTTTTGAGTACAAACATAACCGCCTTATTTTGCACCCTTTCAAGCTCCTTCGTTAGATCGGCTGTGTGCGGATCACCACAAACACAACCGTAATTAGGTGTGCTGCGAACGTACGTCAAATACAGTTGCTCTTTCGATTCCTGTGGTAACTGACTGAAATTACGGCGAAGAAAGCCCAGTGTCCTTATTGCTTTATACTTTAATGGACCAAATCTGTGTATTAAGTCTAAAATAAGACGTTATGAAAATACGTAGATATTCATTTACACTGTTCAACTTTTTTAATGTTCACAATTTTCACCGTATACATGCAAGACTGATATATGCGTTTCTCCAAAAAGATGACGTGAACACACTTTTGAAGATTTATGAACATTTTACATTCACCCCACCATGACCTTATTGTGTCTAGATCAACCTGCAGTAAAGTAATATCAATCTTTTTGCGTCTAACTGTGCAAATTGCACAGTCAACCTCAAACATTTTATATGATGATTTCACGAGATATACAGCATTGTTAATAAAAACAAAAACAAAAAAGTGACCCAAAACTGATCTATGCGGATCACCCGAAGTCTCTGGAGCATGCGCAGAAGAGAAAATATCGAGCGCCACAGACTGCCTCCTTGCACGAAGATATTCGGCAACCCATGAGGCAACAAATTCATCTACCTTCTTTGAGTGTAGTTTTGAGATGAGGAGATCCTGTGTAACTGCAATAAATGCTTTTCTTTAAATTGTGGACAACAATATTTGGGCTGTCCACGTTCATTGTATCACACCCAGACCAAGAAAAAATGCTGTCGCATTCTAATCCAGAATTAGAGGCCACGTGCGCGCCTATAAGCGCTTGCCCACGTGCAGCCAGATCGAAAGTGGAATATCATTTCAGGTTATCGAGAACGGCATTAGCGCCCTCAGACGTCCGAGGAGCGTACGTAAAATTGTGACATATTTTGTAGGAACTTCCAGCACTGCCGCATCGAACGTAAATGTTAGCCTCAATATTAGGGACACCCGCTGCTTCACACAACAGCTGAGCGTGGACAATCAGAGGGTTTTGGACAACAACACGTTGGTATTGCAATCTTACGACGATGTGTTCTAACGTTTCCAGCAGTGATCCTTGTGACATGCTGAAGACGTGGGTGTTTTACAAAAAAACTCGTCAAGCTCATGCTTTGTTTCTAACGCCCATGTTCCAAAACATCAATTTTCCAAATGCTACAGATCATAACACTATATACAGAACCACTGTTGCTGCAGCCTGACAGAGCAGTGCAGTTGCAAGGTCGGTCAGCCCTATTGCCGTAGAAGAGGAAGGGAAGGAAAATTGCCTGTGAGTGAAGGCGCTCACTTCACCTTTCTGTGAACGTTCGATGCACAACACACGCGTGTACATCAGCCAAGTTTCATTAAACGTCAGGAGAATCACTTGATTTTATCAAAGTGCAATAGAGTGAACCCACTGCCCTTTGACACCCAAAATACGAAAGCCAGGCTTCGAGGACGTCGAGTAGGCTCTGTGAACTCTCTTCGCGCTTTTATGTTTCACTAGAACATCATCATAAGTAGCTTAAGCTGTAGGCAAAAGTTCTTGTTGCCTTTCTACACTCTTTTATTCGACTCATGATCTCCTGTAACATCTCCTTTTTCTGCGTCACCTTGTTCCTCTTCATCAAATATGTACACCTACAGGCAGCTATTTCTTTCCGAGACATTCACTAGAAAATTAATTTCGCAGAAGGTGCATATGCTCGTCCGTGTACAAAGATTCGGTGACCAGGTAATCTGGAGACGTCTTGAACACATTATGGTATGCAGCGGCTATTTATTGCTTTGAGTACCAAACTAGTTGCCAACAATTCAATGAAGTAAACACTCGTTGTTATGCATAAGATATTGCATGAAAGGTTCCGCACAACAGATGTCTATAAAACGTTGCGCTACACAAGCGACCATAGCGTAAATGACTATGCGAAAGCCTATGACTGAGCAAATCCATCAAGGGCGCATATCAACTCATTGCAGAAAATGAATCTAATATCGATGAAAACAGAGCATCCGCGATTGTTCCGATCGTGGCACTTGCCCGGAGAGTAAGAATTTAGTGTAGCTCATTACTATGTTTTGTGTGTAATGCATACTAACAAAAGCACATGTGAGTCACCATTCTGGCGATACAAGAACTGCTTCTACCCGCCATTACATATTCTTCAATGCTCTATAGATGAACACCACATTTTATCTGTAGACCATGCGCGCTTCCATCGTCACAACCGGTAGCGAGTGTCTCGACGTCAACACGAGGACAATGAGAAAGTCAACATGAATCTGCAATTAAATAATGAAGGCAGCCATTAGCCGGTACAGTTGGCTCCTGATAACTGTTACAAAAAGATAGGATTCCTGCGCTTAGGCATCGGTATTGTCGCTTCCAGAAAATTGTACATACAACTGTGCAACCTCGTCACTCTCCTCTCCCCCCCTCCCAACCCTCGGAAGACGATAGGCGTTACCGACCTAGCACAGCTTTGATCGATTTATGTCGACGAGAGAGTTTGAAGAAATCAACCTTCGTAACACCAGTAGGTTTATTAGTTTCGTAGATTATTCGGAGGACGCAGGAAGTAAAATTTGTGATTTCAAACAAAAATAAAACAAAAATATACTCCCTATATATTAATACAATATGCAAATAGGAAACTTTGATTTGCCTAGTGTGGTAACGTGTCAGGCTCAGATCGCAGCGTGCGTCGTAAGTGTTGGGTTTCAATCCCGCTCACTCATGTTCTCTCAGCTTATCTTTATTTGTGCTGTTCTAGTGGCTTTTTATTAGCTAAAATTGCAATCTGGGTACGACCAAAACTCTGAAAACCACCTTAAACGCAAGATTTCAGCCCGTATTAAGGGTCTGAGTGCATCGCGTAAATGTCGAGCAAACGTTTTGCAGCGAGCCTATTTCCCATTACCCAGTGCCACCGAGGTCCAGTGGCCATGTGTAGCACTGGGGCAATGTTGTTGGGCTCGTCAACAGAATCATCCGCACCCGAAACTTTGTTTCGCACGTTCTCGCTATACCGTAGTAGTAGTATAGAAAGAGAGCAAGCAAAGAAACTAGAAAACATGAAGCAATGTTTTGTTCACTACCCTTTGGCACTGGCGGCAGCAAAAACTTGGTAATAAGATCATTGATTGTATTACAGATAAGTGTAATGGTGTTATGGATGAAAGAAAAACTCTTTGAACTGAGATGCTAAACATCAGAAAATGTAGGCGCCGCACTATTGGTGCAGCTTCCAGGTTACCAACCTTTTTTAGTTCTGTCCTCCTCTTCACTACTTCTCTTTGTCATGCACTTGCGATGCAGCATACAAGTGATGATTAATCTAAGCTCAATTTTCTTCTTTTTCTATTTTTGTTTTTTGGCATAATATTACTCGTTTTTTATTGCTTTCTTGCTGACATGAATGTAATCATACCGCTTCCCTGAATGCAGGCAGGCAAAGATCCGGAGGTGGCGCTCAACCCTCCTTAGGGGGGGGGGGGGCACCATTGGGTCACTTTGACGACGGTACGGGGAGAATAAACTCCACGGCCATGTCATGGGCCCTCTGGATGACTCTAAGCTAGTCTCTTTTGTCGTGGCTTTTGAGGAGACAGTTCCAGTAGATCTATGCCTGCTTTTTATCGTTTTCGTGCTGAGATAAATGCAATCATACCGCTCCCGTGAATGCTTGCTCCAGTCCTATGCCTTGATTGTTGAGTTATTGTGTCACTTACTTCCGGACCCTGGCTATAGAAATTTTATTCTCACTTCAGGGACAGCTATTATCCATTTATTTATTTTTTCTCGCCCACCTCCCGACATCCCATCTACTCATTTTGGTCTTGCGCAGCTCAGCCTTCTTGTGCCCAACTTTCCATGACTAACAGATAGATATTCAATGATTTCGCATTACTATAAATATAGTATATTTTTCATTCGAATAAACCACTTGCCGGAGGTTGACCGAAGACGACACTGCTCAGAGTTGGGGGACCGGGAACCTGAAAAGAGTATTGCAAGACATTGTAGGCACGGATAAACACTTGCACAAATGTGAATTGAATGTTTATTTCAACCAGGAATTCGAAAAGAAGCAGTAGCGTAGGTGAAATTACCAATAATATGTATACGATGGCCAAAGTTCATAGCAATGATGCAACTTCAATGAAAATCAGCAGATAGTGAAGTCAAGAAACGGGAATGACATGGTGATTGTAGCGTTGTGTGTTGCAGTACCTGTGAAACTCATGTGAAAGAAAAAAGTGCACGGAGTTATAACTTGCCGACGACAAGAGTCACACATAAAGCCTACAGGTTATGCGCTGCAGTCTACACCAACTGATCTAAAACGCTCTTCAACATCTCGTCCGCTTTTTTTTAGATACTACCCTGAAATAAAGAAATTATTTTTGTATCGTGGTATTGAATGTTTGATATATAGTTAGGTAATGCTGCATTCTTTTACATGAAGGGCTAGCAAATTTTTTATCCATGCTTCAACATCTGTGTTCACATTGCAATGACTAACGTGTACGCCCCATGTGAAAAATGAATAGGGGAAGAAGAAAGGAAGAATAAAGTTTGCAAATTAGAGAATTCTTGAAACTTGAAGTGTCACTGGAGCAAAACTGTCATGAAGTCGACTTGTTTTTTGGAAGGCTACCAACCTAATGTTGCAGCTATGCAGAATACGGCTGATAGACACGTTGAATTTATTGGCACATCGTATTTCAACAATTTTTCATCACTAAAAAATTAGTGCAACCTAAAAACAGGCTTGTAGGATCTAACTGGCAGAAAAATTATTCTATTGATGATGTACATGAGCATTACAATGCTCCCACCTACACATTTTGCAAATTCTTTTTGTTTGGGCTAGAATAACTTCTAGAAGGATGTCGTGACGTTAAATTGCGGGTGGTAAAAGTGCTGCACTGTTTAAAATGCTCTTTAGGAAGACATGGCATATTAAAGTTTCTCGGCTCGTGATTTCAGCAACCAGACAGTTATGTGACAAGTGGTTAAAAGCGCTGTGCCACTTAGAATTAGAGTTCTTAGAAAAGATCATTCGAAAGTCTCAAAGCTCATGGTTGCAACTGTGTTTCTTAATGCCAGCATATCATTAGGTGCCGCCACGTGAAATGCTGAAGTAGTGTCAGCAATCCAATTTTTTCACATTTTAATATTACTTAATTTCTATAGCGTAAGCTTGTTTCACTTTCTCCTGAATTTACTGCTTTCTTGGTGGACTGTCATGTAATTTTTCTTGTACGCGTCTTACTGCTGAAAATTATCTGCTTCGTTTTCATATAAGATGCTTGAAAAAAGAAGTACCTCACTCTCTTATAGCATCTAGGCTTCTCAATCTTCAAGCACTCATTTTAAAGACGATAGTCTTTTTTTGGGACCTTCTACAAAACAAAATGGTCTGTCTGTCAGCCCACTGTGTCTATTTGTCAGTTTGTTCAGCCTTAACGGTACTAGTCACTTTAAACGGCACCATACAATTTCATAAGCGGCCGACCTCATCCGCAGCGCCCACCAATTTCGCTAAAGATTTAGCATTCACACTTGTGCGATTATCAACGAAAAAGCAATTATCCCGCATATCTGACGCACCCTAACAACACGTATATATTTTGTATATGAATCTTTTACTAGAAAAGGCATACATAAGTTATTCTAAAGGCCGTAGCTTTTTTCACGCGACGCTGGCCATGCAACGCTTGCAAGAGAAGGGAAGTGTTTTCAACGCTTTGCTAAGATGACACGGTGGTGGAACCTATCGTCGCCTTGCGTTTTACACTTTATCACCGCTGAGACGAGCGCGCACGCCCGTCTCACAGGCGTGCCTTTCGTTTTATGAGATAACTGGCAGATACCGCTCAAGTCTCTCGTATGACGTGACTTTTTGCGCTCGTTCGCCTCCGCTTTACGCTCGAGGAACTCTAACGCAGCGTCTCCAGAATGCCAATCACCGATTTTTTTTTGTGCAGGACATCAAATAAACGTTTTGTTTAATGTCTGCAGACACAAGACTATCGCCTTTCAATTACATTTACTGATTAACATGAAGATATGGCACCAACGTTTTTTCTAAGAGAACTTTCTGTACAGTGTTTTGAATAAAAAGTTTGATGCTATGTGTCTGTTGGTGCTAATTGGTCTTATTTTTTGTGCATACGACAATTGCTATAAACAATACGTCATACATCGGAAATACCCGTGTATTTGCCGCAGCGCTATTGATGGGGTATGCATTAAATACCATGTAGTCATTATGGGGAAGTTTTTCGAACGTTAACGAGCACCCACAAGATGAATTACTAACCGGGCTTATTCTGATACCTCCACCTCCAAGGGGGCTTCCTGGCTGCAAAGAGAATAGCGCGACAATGAGCAATAAGGAATTAACGCATGTATACTCTGCTAATATACATGCTTTCAGTGTGGCTCAAATGAAAATCAGTGCTTCATAACAAGGACTTGGTAGCAAAATCTTCAGTGTAAACAGGATAACCCAAGATTACTGGAAAACGACTTAGTCATTAGACCTCACGAGGCGCTACATTGAACCAAGCATTTTAATGTGCGGTTATTGCAGTAATACGAAATTCGCCTTATTCTTACTGTCACCACATCAATGAAAAGCCCGAAGCACAAGCAATGAAAAATCAACCCTGTATTAGAAAACGAATGTTGTTATAGCAGCTTGCTGGAAGATGATCGGGAAAATTGGGTATTCTCTGTGCTCATGCGTAGCACTCATCGTAGAGAATTTTTGTGGCAAATAGAACATCGTTACATGCGGCACAAACCAAGTACTCCTTGAATTCTGGTGGCAGGGATGATGACGTGACAGTGACAGGAAACTAGTTGAAGCACTGCATGGGTCTTAGAGTAAGGTTTCTCGTTTTAGATGCTTGTGATTACGGTGATGTTTTTTACCACAAGTGGTTGCATAGCTTGCAGCTGTGGCCATACTTGTGGACGATGAAGTTGCGCTTGAAGCGCGCGTTGGTCCCACCTGTGTCAGGTAGTGAGCATTCTTCGCTAGGCCAGGGCTCTTCAGGGCTCTTTTGCTTTTGCATCGCGACCTTTTGTCACAGGGTCCTCTTGTCGGTGTGTATGCTGCACTTCCACTTTAACAGCTCTCGGCTTGCTTCACGGTGAGCCCTTTACGCTTCGTCCTCTCTGGTTGCCACTCCAGATCTTGGCATTAAGCCCGAGCTGCTGCTGCTGCCACTGCCGCTGCCGCCGCCGCCGCTGCCGCTGCTGCTGCTGCTGCCGCTGCCACCGCCGCCACCGCTCCTGCTACCGCTGCCGCCGCCGCCAACGCCGCTGCTGCCGCTGCCGCTGCTGCCTCTGCCGCTGCCGCCGCTGCCGCTGCTGCTGCTGCTGCCGCCGCTCCTGCTACCGCTGCCGCCGCCGCCACTGCTGCCGCCGCTGCCGCTACCGCTGCTGCCGCTGCCGCTGCTGCCGCTGCCCCTGCCGCTGCTGCCGCTGCCGCCGCTGCCGCTGCTGCTGCTGCTGCTGCTGCTGCTGCTGCTGCTGCTGCTGCTGCTGCCGCTGCTGCTGCTGCTGCTGCTGCTGCTGGGTAATGGTAGTAATGCTGGGTAATGGGTAAATTTGCATTTCAGCTAATGTTCCACAGCTGATGTTGTAGAGGCACACACATGATAATGGGCATGCACGAAGAGCGACGACTTGTCTACTGAGTGGCCGCCCAAATCTTCCATGAGCAAGGACAATTATCCTGGCCACAGCCTTAAGCAAAGACGAATGTCCGGTAAAAAGCTTCATTCGAGTTACGTAAGCCACCTGGTTTTATGAAACGGTGTATGTGGACGATGAGCGCAGTTTAAACTTGCTACACAAGTCAGGAGAGTGCATCGGCATACAAAGCAACACCTCCACACCAGGGCTAGTGGTCATGATGTGATGAGATGCTTCAACTTCACGCATGTGATCCTGATGCGTTGCACTTGTGTGCGATCTTGTTATAGCTTCTACATGCAGATCGTCACGCAAACGTTTGTTGAGAGGTGGTGGTATTGTGGTCAGCGAGAAAGATACAACACCCACACGTTAAGCAAGCTTGCTTGTGCCTATGTTTGGCGTGCCAACTACGGGGGATCGACCAGTAAAGTGGCGGTTATTGAGGATGAAATAATTTCAAATTTACTTAAGGAAAACGAATAAAACAGGTGTATCGAAAACAAGAAGTTTAGCAATCATAAAGTCACGCAATAAGTATATACAGAGCATCTATAGAAATTAAAACTTAATTTGAAAGAACTAGGCTCCTTGTCAGCAGAACCTGACATGAAAATATTCTTGTGTCTCTAAGAAATTCGCAGACTGCTATGCAGACGTTCCTGTTGCTGTGGCCCCGAAAACAAGCCCCAAGGGAAGATTGTATTCATAATTAAGAGGAATGCTTGATTTTCGAAACACCATTATTGTTCAAAATCTTTTTTATCGCTGTTGAACCATTAAAATATAAATAAAAAATACTAATGTTTTGGGGCTATTTGCAGTAAAAGGAGTGTCGATATTGCATCTGACCTAACCTGTATAAATAAAACTTTAGACGCATGCTCGGTTACAAAACTTTGTGAAAGAAACTATTCTGCCTTTTTTTTCTTCTTTTTCGCTGCATATATATATATATATATATATATATATATATATATATATATATATATATGAAGAGAAGAAACGCAACTTAGCGGTTGTCCTAATTTTTTCATTTCTGTTGTGTTTCTTTTCTTCTAAAGTACGTTTGGCCCATTGAAAACCTTTTAGTATATAAATATATATATATATATATATATATATATATATATATATATATATATATATATATATATATATATATATATATATATATATATATATATATATATATATATATATATATATATATATATATATATATATACATATATATATATATATATATATATTCAATTTCAGCCAGAGTCTTGCCTTGTTGAGGAATGAGGGAACAGTCTGTTTGTGCTCAGCTTTATACTTTCCTATAGGTGAGAAGGTACGTGAAAAAAGAATGAAATGAAACCATGAAATAAATTCTACCCCCCGAACTGCCTCCTTCCACTCATTCGTCCTTTTTCTTTCTCTTCCCTTTTCTCGGGATCACTGTTAAGATGTCCGCGGTCTGATTATCTTTCCTTCTACTAGCGTATTGTTCACGACCAGAGGCGCTGCATGGATTCGGCAGTCTGGTGTCGGCAAAAAACGTTTTTAAGAAGTTTAAGCCTTTAACTACTCACTGTCACTTGAACGTGTCGTTGTTGAAAGAGGGGCGCCGCGTATTGCCGCAGAGGCTGGCGAGTGGGTGCAAAGTCAATTCTGGCCTGCTCCCGGATAACGCAAATGAGAGGACTACCGCAAGGCTCAGTGCCGCCCCGGTGTTATTTAATGTGCTGATGAGCACCATTCCACATAACCAGGACCTAACAACATACGTTTATGCAGATGATATCTCCTTCTTTGCAACGGCAGGCACCATTCAGACGTTATACGAACGCGTGCAGTCTTATCCTAACACCCTTAGAAGTGGCTTGATAACAATTACGTTTTACGGAATCCCAGTAAATGTGGCCTTTTTGCCTTCTTGAACCGGCCTGTGCATATCTCATTATTTTGCCACTCTGTGGACATACCACAGGTGGAATATATTGAATATCCTGGGGTAATTTATCACTCATCTCTAAAGTGGCGCCAATACATTGATTATACATAACTGAAAAGGATGTGCGAGCCCTCGGCCTGTTGCGCAGGATAAGCAACTACTGAATAGGCATGAGAAGAGATACACGAGTAATGATATATCGAATGTATGCTCATCCTATTCTTGAATTTGAAATCGTGCTTTTCGCTGGTGCTCCAGCCTACAAAATCCGGTCTCTCATTCTTTTAGAAACAGAATTGCTACGCTTATGCCTTGGCCTTCCTACAACAGTTTCAAACTGCACTTTATACCTAGAATCGAAAGTCTCTTCTCTTTCGAGCAGGTTTCGTATCTTAACTATTCAGACGTTTTTCAAGAATTTACAAGTCACTGCTCCAGCAGTCGGAGGCAGCATTCATATCCTCTTCGCAAATATTTTTTGGTGTTAAATGGCCATGGTTTAACAAACCACAAGTTATATTTGTACATTGTTTACTGGACCCTCTGAATGTACGTATCAGCGAGATAAGGCCGACTAGCGATAATTCAACCTATGTGAATCTTCAGTTTCACGACAATTTCCCTAAAAAGGCCACGTTGCTTCCCCATTACACTCTAGATGGTTTATATCAAGAACACTTGGAGAGCATCAAGACAAGTGTAATTATTGCTACAGATGCATCACAGTGTGACTAAAAGTCAGCTGTTTGTATATAATAAGTGCGAATTTGGATTGGTCACATTCGCTCCGACTTTCTGATTTCATGCCCTTTTTTTCTGGTAGTGGTTTCTGGCAGTGATACTCGCCTTACGAAAGTTAAACGCGGATATTTCTTCGGCTGGTATCATTACAGAGTTTCTGTGTCTTTGCGTTGCACTTTTTGTTGGTGCTGAATCCCACAAAATACAGGTGTTTTGTGTAATAATGCCCCTATATTTGATAAACGTTAGATTAGTTTGGAGGCCGGGTTAAGAAGGGTTGCTTCTTAACGAAATTGCCAATTCTTCATCGAAGTTAGCAATAGGTGGGCCAATTTTATCGTGTGTTTCACCATCCGGTTATGTGATGGCTGCGCGGTTTTGCAGGTGTACCGTTATGAAAAGCTCCGCAGGTACATAACTCACATATTTGACAAAATAGTGGCACCTATTATATCTTTGGCGCCAGTCTTTTTGTGACCCACACAAGCTAGAATTCGCAATTAAGAGGCTGTATTGAAGGGTGCCGAAAATAAACTTCCATCAACACAGGTCTGGTCGGGTGCTTTCTCCTATGTGCGCTTTCTGTGGCGAGCCAGAAACTATGGATCATTACTTTTTGACTTGTGGGTGATTTACTACAGCTCGTAGATCCAAGTTAGAAAAACGTTTATGGGCTATTGGAATGAATTTATCCATGCTCGTGATTCTGTCTTTTGAAGTCTGTGTGTCTGGATTTGCCAGTGCGAAAGTTTGCGAGGCAGTGCGGAATTATCTGAATAAATCCAAACGACTAACAAACTATTATTATTCTTACGTCTTTGTTTGTTTGTAGCCTCTAATCTATGACTCATACACACTCTGGGGGATTGACAAACAGAACATAGAGCCTCATATGCACGATAACTGCACAATTGCTTACAACAAAAAAGGAAAAAATTGTGGAATGAAGACAGTATATTAAAAAAAAGAAAACAAAGATTCGGAGTGTGCAAAAAATCAACAAGAACATTGACACTAATAACTATCCCTTGATTTTGGTAGCCGACCGGACAGCTGGTTTTGCCAAACCCGATTATTTTCGTATGTCACGGAATTTATTCACATTTCGAAATTTACTTCTCGACCCAATACTTTTTGAGTATTTGATTAACTTGGGCTTTATGTTGGAAAATGTTTAGAGCCTTGAATGAAATTACACGCCGCATCGAATGCATCTCTGTAGTAATTTCCCAAAACAGAGGCCCCCAAATTTAGGACATTTTGTGCGGTTAAATTTAAACATAGCTTTGCAAATGGAATAGCTAGAAGTGTTTTTTAATTACTTTATAGTTCCAACATAAGCCAAATGATTGTTCCATAGTTTCTGATTTTCCGCAGAACGGACAATGGGAAAAGTTTCAGAGAAGCTCTGTGTAAATAAAAATTTAATAGGGGAACGCAGCACCGGAATCTGGAGTTGATAATTTCAAGTTTTTTGACGCACTTCGCTGGGCTTTTCATATAAGTTTGAAGTGCTGATAATCTGTCCTTTTTGTGATATTTTCCAAACCACCTGTAAATATAGCGAATTTCTTATATCTACCCACTGATAAGTATTTTTACTCGGAAAGTATAGAAATTACTGGTCCATCAAGTGAAGCTCGCGCCAAGGCATCTGCCTATTCATTTATTTGTAATCCTCTGCGACCCTAAACCCACACTAATTTCAGGAGTTTTAAATGTGGCGGCGCTAATGTGTTGAGCGCTGCAAGGGCACATACGCATAACTTCTCTCTTTTTTAAAGTTAGGTCTTGATCTAGGTTTTATCTATTACTAATAAAAAAACTTTAGAGTAGGCACAGATCAGTGATCATTGAAGTTTTGTTTTGAAATTTTTAACGTTTTGAATTTCTAGGTTCCCTTATTATAAAATGTACTATGATTTTATCACACCACTAAATTGTTAGCCGATCCAACACAGCGAGTATTAGCCACAATTGAAGGTAAACAAGAACAAGAACATGGTGCATGAGCCAGGTCACGTCTATCAGTCATAACGTCACAAAAGTCGACAGGATGGAGACCTGGTAGCCACTGCATCAACTGGTCATCCTCATTGTAGACATATTAGCAAGACGAGGTGACCAAGCGTGGACAACGGAAGCACATTCCCCCAGCTGCACCATGTCAGGCATCATGACAGCTCCATCGGCTGACCTTGACATCCCGAAGTGTGCAGGAGGAGCAGACGATCCACCCAGAGAGGACTTCTTCGACCTCTCTGAGCTCTATGCTGCCGCTGCATCTTTGTGGGAACCGAAAAGGGTCACTAACTTCAGCGAATACGTCACCGATAAGGAATTCAACTTTTGCCTCACCCACATACTCGAGAACAAGGAATTGTGGAGAAAAATTGAAGGGGCGATCGTCGTCCGATTTAAAGAATATAATGTCGACTACGACAAGGACTTGCTCATAACCCATGACATGCAGACAATCGCACTCACTCGTCAAATTCACAAGCAGTCGTCGAGAATTTGAACGCCCAGCATGAAATTGACCGTTGCTACAATAAAAGTTGAACCTCACTTCATCAGCGGGAAACCATGCCTATTTCGAAAAAAACCCAACTTTCGAGCGCACTTCCAGTTCTACGTGAAGGCCAACATTTTCAATGTCGTCACTCCAGCATATTAAAAAGTCTTTACTGAGCCACCCGACGGCCCTGATTCTTCTCCTCGCAAGCGTGGCTCACCATCTGGTTTAGTGTTGAGTGGCTATTTTGATGTTCGTAACTCTTCCTGCACGTCTCACGAGATGACTAGGTACGTGAAAGACGAGTTCATGCATCAGGAAAAACACCAACCGCGTCATGGCAAGTCAAAGAGTCCTCTTTTGTCACAAGACAACTTCCAGAGTCCCGCAGACTTGCCAAAATTTGCAGTGAGAACCTAATCACGCTGGAATGACTGTAGTACCATCATGCAATGATCGTCGATTCAAGTGTATAAGCAATACTCAAGTATCGGATGTATCAAACTTTGCGCGCAGCTGGGTGTCAGAAGTGTGCATGCTGAATTACGTCACAGAAACTTCTGAAGAGTTTTCTAGCAATAATAGCGCACTACGAAGCAAGGCCGACAAGCAAGACAACAGGTCACATTACAATAGCTACCTACTGGATGCATGAACTAGAGGAAAAATGAACGCCATATTCCGAAAATCTCTCCACTAATGCAATTGCCTGAGAAGCATACAAAAGTTCAGCACAGACAAGTCGACCGGCTTCTACTATGCAGCCGATTATCCGTGAAGCATGATAACTAACTAAAACCTTACGGAAACACAATCACAGCTGTAAGGACGACTTGAAGAAGCAAGTTAAATAAAGCAAAGACGAACGCAATACGTAAGACATCTGCACATAACTAGTCCTCGTCAAAAATGTATTCCGCACAAGAGATCAAAACTGCACTTAAAACTTACAGCCTCTGCACTTCAGCAAACACCAAAAAAGACAAGTCACCACATCTTCCCCACAAAGATTGATATATATATATATATATATATATAATACGCGTCATCTTATCATATGTGCATACTCATCATCATCAGCCTGACCTGTGTTGTGGGGAGAGGCTCGGTAAGTAAAAGAAGTGTCTTGCAGCCAAAACGTTGCCTTACAAGTGGTGGAGAGTGCTTTCCGGTCTCCTGGTCCTCTCCCTGCAGCGTTTTTTTGTTATCTTCGACTACGAACCATCTCTGGAGCTCAGGTCGAGTCGCCGTCTGCGCAGTCAGCCTACGGTCATGTCCCCAGACGAGCACAACCCGGCTCCATTCATCCCACCTGCACTCTTGCGCATGCCTTCTTGGACTCTCACCGCCCCTCAAAAAGATCCGCCGGTGTTCGCGCGCCTTCGCGGTGAAGACGTTTAAGACATGGTTAGATGAGTACGACCGTGTGAGTGCGTTTAACTATTGGCATGATTCTGTGAAGCCGTCCCGAGTACCGTTTTATCTGACGGGTGTCACTAAGACATCTGGCAGACAACCAACAGCTGGATTTCCCAGACTAGGCCAACCTTTAAGCAGCACCTCCAGCAGATATTTGCCAACCCTTCTCTACGTGCAGACAACGCCAAACGGAAGCTCGCTGCACGTGTCCACCACTCTGGCGAGTCCCATACCTCGTACTTTGAAGATGTCCTCGCCCTCTGCCGTCGCGTCGATAGCTCGATGGCGGAGCAAGACCATGCTCGCCACTTGCTCAAGGGCATAGGCGCCATCGCATTCATTGCTCTGGTGGCGAAGAACCAGACCACGGTCACCGATATCATCAGTACGTGTCAGCGACTCAATGACCTTCAACTTATACGTTTACAACCTGAAACAGCAGATATCAGGCCAACGCATGACGGTTAGCTCTGTGCGGTGATATGGTCCATGATCTGCCAGGAGCTGCAAATCCAGGCCACCTCGTCACCTTATGAGCTGCGCATGACGCGTTCTGCAGGCAGCCTCTGCAACATTGTGAGGGAGGAACAAGCGTCCATGACGTGTGAGCAAGTCGCGAGCTCGCATACCACTCCAAAGCTGACGTACGCGCAGGTGGTTGCAGCGTCACCTCCCCAGCAATCACCGCAGTATGGGTCAACTTTGCAGGCTTCACTGAACATCCTCGCCCCAAGAGCAGCGCCTCCTACTTTTCAAGCCTGACGGCCATGCTCGACCAATTTGCTATTATTGCGAAATATGCGGCCACATATAACGCTTGTGTTGTCGACGTCAACATGACGGAAGGCGTGGCTATGCTGACTTCAAGAGGTATGAGCTTGCCCCTGCTCCACAACGTCGCCACCCATACCACCTGCCCCAACACCGCTCGCACTCACCACAGCACTTCGATGCACCCAGGACCTTCTGATCCTTGCGCCGTCGCTCCCCGTCACCTATACGCCGTTCCTCGTCACCACTTCGTCCGGCTACCACAGCGTCTGATCATCGCCCGGAAAACTAAACAGTTCTGCTTCAGGAGGGAAAGCTGCATTTTGCGATTTGCCTCGAACTCCTCCGGAACGCCCCTCAAATGTACTTTCAGGGTGTATTGAGGGTATATGGACTAAAGCCTTGGTGAACACAGGTGCATAGTTCTCAGTTATTAGTGTGGAATTGTGTTCCCGTTTTGCGCAAAAGTGAACACACCGTATGAAGGCCCTCCCCTTCGCTGTGCTAATTCGGTTTTTTTCAGCCTTCTGGTGTTTGCACTGCCCGCGCTTTTATTGAGGGCATCCTTCATGATATACAGTTTGTCGTTCTGTCATCTTGTACCAATGCGCTCATTTTTGGATGGGACTTTCTCTCCTCAGCTTCAGCCGTGATATCTTGCCGTCAGAGGGTCATTCGCATGTCAGCTACTGCGCTTTTGTCTGATAACTATGCCATAGTAAGCATTTCGTCACCGCTGATGGCCCACGTATCGCGTCTTAAGCCATTCGTTCAACGTTCTGTTTCCGTCTAAGACGTGTCCGGATTGGCCACTTACGCTTGGGGGAAAATAATTGTTAGCTATATTTACATGTGTCATCTTATCAGATGTACATACTCATCATCATCAGTCTGACCTGCGTTGTCAGGAGAGACTCGGCAAGAAAAAGAAGCGTTTTGGCAGCCAGAACGTTGCCTCACAATATATATATATATATAATATATATATATATATATATATATATATATATATATATATATATATATATATATATATATATATATATATAGTTGCTGGGAAGAGGGAGAGGCAGACAGTATCTAGTAAGAGCACCTGGAAGACGACTACGACGAAGAGCTGAGATCGTGACAGAGACTGAAGCTCCTTGAACCAGGCACCTGGTTTTCGTCGATAAACCCCCTTATAATTTGGTGAAAGTGCTGGGTAGTCTTCGAAGCTGGAACTACGATGTCGCACCTTACCTTCAGTGCCAGCAATGCCGGAAGAACCCTCCAACCAAGATACCTCGCAAGCTCCCGCCTCTACATGTCCCGGCAGGTGGCTACTGCGTCACCTACCGATCTTCAGTGGCACCGACGGTCAAGACGTTGAGGAGTGGCTGGCTACTTACCACAAGGTGAGCGCAGCGAACAAGAGGGAAAATGCGGCTAAGCTGACCTATGTTACCTTTTACTTGTCCGACGTCGCTAGTCTCTGGTTGAGCAATTACGAAGCTGACCTTGCCAGCTGGGATTCATTCAAGGCCTCCTTTCAGCAAGTCTTCGACCGTCCTTCTGTGCGAAAACTGCGCGCAGAAAAACGACTTCGTGAGCGCGCTCAACAGCCAGAAGCTACCTTTACAAGCTACATTGAAGACGTTGTTGATTTGTGCAAACGGGTAAGTCCAGTGATGTTCGAAGCCGACAAAATCAAACAAATGCTCAAGGGCATATGCGATGACGCATTTTAGATATTGTTAGACAAGGACCCACAATCAATAGCCGATCTCGTGAGCTTGTGCCAGAGTTTTGGCTAATTGCGCAAGCAACGTGCCCGAACACAGCGCTCTCTGAAACAACGTGAGTTGATCGCGGCCTTGACTCTCGGAGACCAGAACAACATGTTGGCTTGCATAAAGCAGTTCATGCGTGAGGAGGCCGTTCGGCAGCTCTCCATTCTATCGAGCACGCGCGAGCCAGAACAAATGCATCCTCTCGCCTCAGATCATCTGGCCACGGCCATAAGGCACGTCATACAAGATGAGGTAGCTGACGCTTTGCCTTTCGCTTGTTCACCACCTCTGGAGGCCGCACTTTTGACGTATGCGCAAGTCATTGAAGCCAGAGCACCTCGACAGCCCACTTACGCTACCTCACCGGTCCCTGTTCGGTCATCACCAGTGCCATTCAGCCGGCCTATTGCGGCGTTTCCGAATTCGCGGCGCACCGCAGACAACCGCCCGATTTGCTATTCTTGCGCTTACGCAGGACGTGTGGCTCGCTTGTTACGCCGCCGCCCTCTCGTTCAGAGCGACACCATGCAATGATCGTCGCACGACTCTCGGCGCTTTAACAACACGGCACGTCAACAAGGATCCTCTGCACCAGACCGCCCTCCCTCAGTCAGTCACCGGTCTCCATCTCCGCCTCGTCGCTCCCTGTCACCTATGCGCCGTCAGCCCTGCCCTTCAGACGCGGAAAACTAGACGGCGCTGTTCCGGAGTTACGAACTGCGTCGTCGTCGAAAGAATCAAGCCATCGCATTTCGTCTACAAACGTAATCGAATCTTTAGTGGATGGTTACGGTACCCTTGCGCTTGTGGACACTGATGCTGCCGTTTCAGTAATTGATTACAAAACTTTGCCGCCTGCTTCGGAAGGTTACCACGACGCCAACAAGATTGTCACTCCGTACTGCCAGTGCTCACAATATTCGACCATCAGCTGTTTGTACCGCCGCGTTCTCATATATTATATATTGTATACCGTTGAAATTGTTGTGCTACAGGCGTGTTCTCATATTGTGAACCTCGGCTGGAATTTTCTGTCTGTTAATCATGCGGTTATCGACTGTGCTCGTGCTGAAGTGGCCTTCTCTGCATTGTGTGCCTCGTCTCCGGAATTTCCTTTGAACAAGCTGTTTGTCGCTGACGACATCGACATACCACCGACTAGCGCAGCCTTTGTTCCCGTGTCTTGTGTCAATGTGTCTAAGCCTGCAGTGTTGTTTACGCCTTCCCAAACATTCCAAAGTCGCAAGAGCCTCGCGTTGCCGTTTGCAGTTCTAGATATTTCGGCGGGTGCTACCAATTTGTTTGTCACATATTCCTTGCCATCTCCGACAACCTTGCGTCGCGGAAAATGTATTGGAACTATTGCAAGACTTAGACGTTTCCTCAATCTTCGGCCTCGACGGTGAAAGTGATTTGCAGCCTAATGCACTGCCGCCATCTGCCCGTTCACCTGTTCACAAAACGATTAATTGGTTTGGCCCCTCAATTGATGGCGAACTTAAAGAACCACACCACGAAAAGCTTCTAGCACTCCTTCCCCAGTTTTGCGGCTCGTTCGATTGCCAGCAGACGTCCTTAGGCCGAATGCACTCCATTGTCCATCAGATTAACACCGGCTCCCAAGCGCCTCTGCGACAACGTCCCTACCGTGTATCTCCTGTTGGGCGTCATGTGATCACCAAACATGCGGCCGGCAAGCTTCAACATGGTGTCATTCGGCCGTCCAGCACTCCCTTGTCTTCACCTGTGATGCTTGTGAGGAAAAAAGACGGCTCGATTGGATTTCGCGTTGATTACCGCCGTTTAAACAAAGTCACGCTTAAAGACGTATACCCTTTGACGCGCATCGATGATGCCCTGGACTGCTTGTGAGGCGCTGAATTCTTCTCATCACTAGACCTACGGTCCGGTTATTGGCAGGTTCCCATGGCACCATCAGATCGTCCGAAAACTGATTTTGTGACGCCCGATGGGCTATAAAAATTTATTGTAATGCCATTCGGCCTTTATAATGCTCAAGTCACACTAGAAAGGATGATGGAGAGCGTTTTGCGTGAGCCAAATTGGAAGACATGCCTATGCTACTTGGATGATGTCGTTGTTTTCTCCCCTGATTTCGACAGGCACCTCCATCGTCTCAGCGAAGCCTTGAGCTGCCTCACGAGCACAGGCCTTCAACTAAATATCAAGAAGTGCCACTTTGGAGCTCGGAAGCTCACATTACTTGGCCACGGTGTCTCAAAACATGGCGTTTTCCCAGACCCAGAGAAGCTTCGTGCTGTCGCTGAGTTCCCGAAGCCTACGACCGTGAAAGCGCTTCGCAGCTTTGTCGGACTGTGCTCGTACTTCCGCCGCTTTGTGAAAAACTTAGCTTTGATAATCGCACCACTGACATAGCTGATCACTGGCGATGGACACCTCAGTGATTGGTTGCCAGCATGCGATAATGCTTTCGCAACATTACGCCATCTCCTGACTTCACCACCTATTTCACGCCACTTCGACCCTACTGCTCCAACCTAGGCGCACATGGATGCCAGCGGCATAGGACTTGGTGCTGTCACTGCTCAACGCAAGCCTGGCTTCTCGGAGAATTGAGTTGCGTATGCCAGTCGCACCCTAACTAAGGCAGGGCACAAATACTCGGTTTCCAAAAAGGAATGTTTGGCCATTGTTTAGGCATTACAAAAATTTCGTCCTCACTTATATGGACGCCCATTTGATGTAGTTACAGATCACCATTCACTTCATTGGCTTGCTTCAATGAAGGATCCTTCGGGCCGGCTTGGACGTTGGGCACTACGTTGCAGGAATTTGATATTCACGTCATTTACCGCTCAGGCCGCAAGCATTCCGACGCAGATGATCTTTCTCGTTCGCCCCTTCCTTCAGCCATTGCACCTGTTTCCTTTGCTGAAAATACCATCGACAGCATCGATACCGCAGACATGCCTTCAGAATAACGCAAGGACCCTTGGATAGCCTCGCTCAACGACGTTCTCTCCTCGTCTTCGGTAACACCACGCCAGTGTCTACCTCATGCACTACGTCGGCGAATTCCCCATTATGCGATACGGGATGCCATGTTGTACCGTCGCCACTATCAGCCGAATGGTAGGAAATGGTTTCTTGTTATATCTCGCCGTTTGCGCTCCAACATGTGCGCGTACTTCCACGCAGAACCTCAAAACGCGCACGCTGGCGTTATGAAAACATACGACCGGCTTCGTCAACGATTTTTCCGGCGTGGAATGTACTCGTATGTTCGCAAGTACATACGCTCCTGCACTGAGTATCAGCGACGGAAAACAACTTGTCATGCCTCTGGCGAATTACAACCATTGCCGTGTCCAGCTTGGTCGCTTGATAGAATCGGCATCGACCTGTACGGCCCACGACCTTGTACTCCTGCTGGAAATCGCTGGATTATTGTGGCCGTTAACCACACAACCCGTTACGCTGAAACCACCACTTTGCCAGCCGCTGCTGCTCTTGATGCCGCCCTGTTCACCTTGCGTAGCTTTGTACTTCGTCATGGCGCGCCACGTGAGCTGCTTAGCGGCCGTGGGCGTGCGTTTCTATTGCAAGTCGTCCAGGAGCTTCTCAGTGAGTGCAATATTATTCATAGCACCACTACAAACTATCACCCACAGACATACGGTTTGACGGAGCGCTTTAACCGCACGCTCGGCGTTATGCTCTCTATGTACATATCCCCCGACCATTCCAATTGATCTTGGTGCTCCCTTTGGGACGTATGCGTACAATACGGCCATGCAAGCAACTACTGGGTTTTCACCATTTTTCTACTGTATGGACGTGAGCCTCTTTTACGCTTGACCCGATATTTACTTACCTCTCAGATGCTTCAGAATACCGCCCAGCCTCCGAACTTGTTTAGTGTGCCGAAGAATGGCGCCAATCAGCGCGTTCATTTACGTCCGTCGCGCAAGGTCTCCTAAAAGAACGACTTGACCAAGACAAGCCTTCTCACAGCTTCCTCGTAGGCTCATTTGTAAGGCTTTTGGTTCCTTTCCAGTCCACTGGCCTCTCCCGAAAGTTCACCCAAATACAATGGTGCGTACCGCATCGTTCAGTGCACGTCACCGTTCAACTACGTGGTCTAACCAGTGGGACCAGACAATGACAGACGATGCCGTGGTCACCAGACCATCCACATCAGCCGCTTAAAACCCTAATATGATCCCCTTGTGCTTGCTTCGCCGTGAGTCACCAGGATGGCTCCCCTTCACCACCGGGGCAAATGTAGTGGGGAAGAGGTAGAGAGAGACAGTATCTAGTCGAAGCACCTGGAAGACGACTACGACGAAGAGCTGAGCTCATGACAGTGACTGATGCCCAGGCAGTTGGTTTTAGTCAATCAACCCCTTATGATATATAAATATATATATATATATATATATATATATATATATATATATATATATATATATATATATATATATATATATATATATATATAGTCCAGTATATCCTGCGTGAGCGGTCACAACGTGGTTTATTTCGGCGTTTCAGCCTAGAGTCTGGCCTTCATCACGACTAAAGGTACAGTTTGTTGGTGCTCAGCTTTATGCAATCTCAAATCAGAGGTAAAGGAAAGAAAAAAAGACAGGAAAAAAGAGAAAAGAGAGAAGAAAGAAAAAAAGAGAAAAAGAATATAAGGTGGACTCCCCTCGGGTGCCCCCTTCCAATTTTCCTTCCACTTCCCCCTTCATATCTCTCCCCTTTCTCCCATTTCTCCCCTTCACCTTTCTGATGTCAGCGGCCTGTGTATGCTTCCTTTCACTAACGCGTTCTTCCCGACCAGACGGCGCCTCCTGGCACTGGCGGTTCGGTGTGGGGCAAACAAGAGCTTTTTTAGGAAGTTTTAAGCCTTTAACTACTCGGCGCCTCGTCAACATTTCATCGTAGAAAGAGGGGTGCCGCGTAATATGGCAGAGGCTGGTAAGCGGGCGCAATGCAAATTCCTTGCCCGCTTCTGGATTACGCGTGCAGTGGGGGCCTCCAGGCTGTGCACAGGGTTGCTGTTGGGCATGTCATTCATGGCACAATTGAATATGTAGTAAAATAAAACAGAAAACAGACGACAGCTGCACTTAGAAAGAGCAGTTACACTTGGAATTGTTTTTAGTCGCCCAGGGCCCTTCGCAGCTGAAGTGCCGTGAACTCATTTACTATTTTCGTTATGACCGTTATCGTTTTCTAACGCTTTACTTGCTACAAGTGTACCAGCATTCTCATTCATTCCTTTATCTAGGGTGTTAAATCGGTAGATACGGTATGACTCTCGTTGTTCACGTTCTCAATTTGATTTAAATCCCGTCTCTAAGAGCGTTACTGATAGTTTGTCGAATGCATGGTCGGGAAGATTGAGATGTTTTGATAAAGGTTGACTTGGGGCTGATTTCCCATGGGCCCAGTGAATATTGAAGCGTATCCTAAATGGTGTTTCTGTTTGTCCGATGTACTGCTTACCACACACGTTGCATTCAAGTAGGTATACCACATTAGAGGAATCGCTTGTTAGGTTTGCTCGTATGGTAATGGAAAACTCTGATTGTGTGCTGGTTGCTTTGTGTGTTTTTCGCATGGCCTTACATACAAGACATCGTGGCTTTAAACATGGTCGGCAAAAATTATTGGTGGGGGGGGTGGGGGTGGTTGTGTTAATTTGAGAGTGGACAAGTGTGTCTTTGAGGATACGTGGTCGACGCTAAACGACGCTTGGTGCGGATGGGAATGCGCGTTTAACGTTCACTTTGTTCCAGAATGCTGTAATGTCGTTTAGGGATTTTGTTTTCATTGGGGAAGTTTGTGCTGTAAGTCAAGCAGAGGTTTTTTGTTGTGGGTCTTCTTGCGGTGGTCGCTTCATAAGTAAGTCTTTACGCTTTAGTTTTCTCGCTTTTTGAACAGCGTCAATATTTACATGTGGGGGGTATTTTTGCTCCTCGAGCATAAGTTTCAGCATCTGTGAGCTCGTGTCGCAGTCAGCGTCTCTAGAGCAGATTCGCTTAAACCAGTGAGCCTGGCTGTATGGAATACTGTTTTTACAGTGGCGCGGGTGATTGCTTTGATAATGGAGGTATTGTTGTCGATCCGTTGGTTTGCGATATAGAGTTGTAGAGAGCTTGTCCTCTTCTATCGTTATGTTGACATCAAGAAAATTTACGGTTACTTGCGAGTATGTGTGTGTGAAGTGTATGTTCGGATGTACAGCATTGTAAGTGTCGATAAAGCTGAGAAGTTCGTCCTCACTGTGGGTCCAAATAAGAAAGAAGATGTCGTCTATGTATCTTCTCTATAACAGTCGTTTTAAGGAACGTTGTGCAAGAAATTCTGATTCTATCTTTCCCATAAATATGTTGGCATAATTGCGTGCCATTTTTGTGCCTATAGCGGTCCCGCTGATTTGTCGAAAATACTCTTGGTTAAACTCGAATGAATTTAATTGGAGGATCAATCGTCAAAGATGCGATGGCAGAGGAATCTGGGGTGTTAGATCGCCTATGGTTTGTGTACATGTTTTGTAATGCACCTATGCCGTCATCGTGAGGAATATTTGTATACAATGAAGAGACATAAAGAGTTACAAAGTACGAGTTTTTTGGCACACACAGACCTGCAATGTCTCGGAGAAAATGGGTGGTGTCTTTTATGTACAACACGAGGGTGCATGGAATGTAGCTTATTAGTTTGTCCACGTACCCTGATATGGGTTCAGTTATTGTACTGATGCCTGATCTGATTGGTCGACCTTGGTTACCGGGTTTATAACTTTTTGGGAGGATGTAGAAGCAACCTGGACGAGGGTATGCTGCTCGCATCAATTTGTGGTCAGTGTTGGTTATCCTTTCTGCATCCGACAGTTTCTTTAGTTCTGTTGATACGACACGTTTGTATTCGTCTGTCGGATCACCTGGGAGGTGTTCGTAAAATCTTGAGTCGTGTAGTTTGCGGTACGCTTCTTGTAAGTAGTTGGTTGTATTAAGGACTACAATTGCTCCTCCTTTGTCAGTGGGTTTTATTGTTATGTCTGTCCTAGATGCCAGATTTCTAATACTCGTTTTTTCAGATTTTGTCAAGTTTTTTCGGTTTCCTTTCGGTCTGTGGTTATAGTGTACTATATCATTTAACCATATGGTGTAGTAGCGCAAATTCACGGGGACGAAGAGGACAAGAAAACACGACACTCGCTACACTCGCAACTAATTTTTATTTCAGAAGCAGCACTTCATATATAACCCATAACCCTAGCGACACAGAAAAGAACTATGAACACTGAATCATTGCCAACAGAAGCTTTTGCGCAGACTCAAGCGATAGTACACGGCAGTTACGCTTAGACACTTTAAAATGACATAACTAAAAACAGCCCTGGGTAACATCAAATAAAAAAAGCAAACAATTTTGCAGGAATTCACACGTGTTTGAAACAAAATTTTGAAACGACAAAAAGGAGAGTATGACACATGCGAACACTGATCTCAATTAAGTCCTTCGAGGTAGCTGGCTTCTCGGTTACTTAACGAAACCGATGACTGACTAATGCATCCTTCTTTTCTTTTTTTAATGTGAAAGGCTTCGACAATTTCTCTGGTTAGTTGGTTTCCATGACGGAAGACTACGGTTGTGTCACTGTACAGTGGTGAGCAGCCACACTGGGAACAGTGTCTCTTTATGTGAGAATGAATGGCAGTTCCTAATGATCGCTTGTGTTCTAAAAGTCGGGTGTTCAAACAACGACCCGTCTGGCCGATGTATACCTTTCCACACGTTAGCGGCAAGCAATACACGACTGATAGGCTACACTTAACAAACTTTGTTGTGTGATTTACCGTACAACTACCAGCATTAGTGTTTACTGCTATGAAAACTTTACGGTCTAGTTTGGAACATATTTTACTAAGCTTGTTGGGTGCCGAAAAAACTAATTCTAATATGTTCCAAACTGACCGTAAAATATGTTCCAAACTAGACCGTAAAGTTTTCATAGCAGTAAACACTAATGCTGGTAGTTGTACGGTAAATCACACAACAAAGTTTGTTAAGTGTAGCCTATCAGTCGTGTATTGCTTGCCGCTAACGTGTGGAAAGGTATACATCGGCCAGACGGGTCGTTGTTTGAACACCCGACTTTTAGAACACAAGCGATCATTAGGAACTGCCATTCATTCTCACATAAAGAGACACTGTTCCCAGTGTGGCTGCTCACCACTGTACAGTGACACAACCGTAGTCTTCCGTCATGGAAACCAACTAACCAGAGAAATTGTCGAAGCCTTTCACATTAAAAAAAGAAAAGAAGGATGCATTAGTCAGTCATCGGTTTCGTTAAGTAACCGAGAAGCCAGCTACCTCGAAGGACTTAATTGAGATCAGTGTTCGCATGTGTCATACTCTCCTTTTTGTCGTTTCAAAATTTTGTTTCAAACACGTGTGAATTCCCGCAAAATTGTTTGGTTTTTTTGATTTGATGTTACTCAGGGCTGTTTTTAGTTATGTCATTTTAAAGTGTCTAAGCGTAACTGCCATGTACTATCGCTTGAGTCTGCGCAAAAGCTTCTGTTGGCAATGATTCAGTGTTTATAGTTCTTTTCTGTGTCGCTAGGGTTATGGGTTATATATGAAGTGCTGCTTCTGAAATAAAAATTAGTTGCGAGTGTAGCGAGTGTCGTGTTTTCTTGTCCTCTTCGTCCCCGTGAATTTGCGCTACTACACCATATGGTTAAATGATGTCTCACCAACTAGCCCAGCCCTGATGTCTCACCAACTAGCCCAGCCCTCAACCCCAGTGTACTATATCTTTCTGTACTGCGGTGATATAAAGGTCCAGGCACTTGTCTCGATTACTGTTCGGTGTCCAATCATTTGTTTTAAGACAGTGAATTGTTTCGTGGTTAGCAGTCCTGTTAAAAAATATTCGCGCAATATATATATATATATATATATATATATATATATATATATATATTGTAGCGAAGCCTCCGAACTCTGAAATGGGTTAAACTCTTGAGTGCCTTCTAGTGGGGCTACCCAACAAGGACCACTCGCGCTGAAAGTCCTTGCTTGACCGTCACTGTCGCTATAGCGTATGATCACTGGTTTCGGGCTAATAAACGCCTTAACAAATCGGTGGAGAGTGCTGCGTTCTCTTTCGATGCACTTGGAGGTTCGATCACGTACCCTGCTATCTATCATGCCCCACGACGCCTCTCAGCAAACGACTCCTCCCATGCCACCTCCTTATCCTGGGTCCCCAGGATCCACGATCAACCCATCTTCACTGGCGCCGATAGCACTGACGTGGAGGACTGCCTCGCCATTCACGAGCGCGTAAGCGCCCAAACAAATGGGACGTGGACGGCAAGTTGACGAACTTGGTGTTCTACCTTGCGGGCGTCGGCAGTTTGTGGTAGAACAACCACGTGTCTGATTTTGCAACCTGGTCCGATTTTAACACCGCTGTAATCAACGTTTTCAGCCACCCTGCCGTTCGTGAGCTACAAGCCGAGCAGCGCTTGCGTGAACGCGTTCAGCAGGCTGGTGAGTCATTCACCAGCTATATTAAAGATATACTGCACTTGTGCGACAAATCCAATCAAACCATGTTCGAGTCTTACAAGATCCGAAACAACAAAAACGGCATTGACGATGATGGCTTGAATATGCTGCTTGCCAAAAAACCTGGCACAATGGCTCAGGTCATCACATTGCGCCAGAGCTACGAGGAACTCCACCAGCAGTGCTCGATGACACGTCACTCTCTACAACGAGCTGCAACGCTTGCTGGCTTGGGGGCCAGTTGTGACAAAGAGGCGTTGATGACACACCTCAAGTCCTTCATCTTTGAGAAAATCGCGCGCCAGTTCTCTCTCCTACTCTTTGCCCACCCACCAGCTACTCAACAATCGGCCACTACCCTTCTCCCTCCGATTCATCAGGTGATTGAGCAGGAAATAGCGTAGGTCATGCCTGCGTACCACCCTCAACAACCTCCAGCTCCTGCGCCCCTCAGCTACGTCCAAGTTGTCGCCAGGCTTCCTCAAGTCGTTCCAGTACCAGCCCCTCTGACTTACACCGAAGCTGCCTCTCGACCTCTGATTTTTGCAGCGGGTATGCCCGTTACGTATGTTGGCGCATCTCCTAAGCCTCATCTTCAACCCACCATGCAGCCTCTCCAGCCACCGTTCCGGGCGAGAACCACCCCGGCGAACCGATGTCGCACATCCGACAACCGGCCCCTCCGCTTTGCTTGCGGTTACGCTGGTCACGTAGCCCGTTATCGCTCTCGAGTACAGCCGGCTCCCATTTATTTGCCTGTTGCTGGCCAGCTTAGCCACCCATATAACCACTAACTGCCATGTATGCCACTGTCATCTCACCCAGGTCCGTGTCCTGGAAAGTCGCCGTCTCCACGACGTTGTTCTCTGTCCCCCATGCGGCCAAGTTCAGCTGCTCAAGAGTGGGGAAACTAGTCGACGCAGTTGAAGAGGCAAGGACTTTGACGCGGTCGCAATGTGAAAGGCCTCAGACCAGCCCCTCGAATGTCATTGACGTGCTTGGGGACGGTGTGCATCGACTCTTGTGTACACTGGAGCTGCCGTAACAGCTATGGACGAAAAACTTTGCCGCTTCGAAAAGAGATGACGCCACTTTCTGGGTTGTCCCTCCGTACTGCTAGTTTGCGTCATATTCATCCTACAGCAGGATGCACAGCTCGCGTTGTCATTCAGGACGTTCTGTATGTCACCCTGTTCACCATCATTCCGACATGCTCTCTTGACGAAATCCTGGGATGGGACTTTCTCTTCCGCCACGACGCCATCATTCATTGTGCCTCCGCCGAAATTGAACGCTCACCCTTCTCGCATTTGACGCCAGAAGACAGTCCCTCGACACTGAGCTAGATTCTCATGAAACACGATACAACAGTACCTCCAAACTAGACGATGGCGGTGTCGGTCTACTGCGCTGGTCTCTCCGACACAATTGCTCTCGTTTTGTCATCCAACCGCGCTTGTAGCAGGAAAGTGTTGCTAGTACTTTTCGCGACCGTGCGAGTCACCCAGGGCAACACCGCTATTTTTGTAACCAACCCATCGCCGTACACTCTTACCTTGCTTCGAGGCGAATGTTTCCGCAGAGTAGAACCAATCAACAACGTACAAGTCGTGAACGTAGCCGATGACTCGTGTTTTCCGAGTTCGCGTTCCATCAATGCTGTTTGCACTTCTGATTAGTCATCTGCTGAAGTGTTTGGCCCCTCCATCGCTGACAACCTTACTGCGGTACAGCGCTTCCAGCTTCTGGAGCTGTTGCAAGAAACTCGTTCTTTTTTCGATGTCAGGCAAAGTTCTCTCGGTCGCACGTCCGCTGTTACGCACCAAATGGACACTGGTGCCCATATACCTTTACGGAAAGTCCATATTGCCTGTCGCGTGCGGAACATCAGGTAATTAACGAGCAGGTTGATGATATGCTCCGACGCCACGTCATTCGGCCCTCGGACAGCCCCTGGGTGTCTCCTGTTGTTCTTGTTGCGAAGGAAGACGGTTCTGTGCGGTTCTCTGTGGACTGCGGACGGCTCAATAAGATCACTCGCAAGGATGTTTATCCACTGCCACTCATCGATGACGCGTTTGACAGCCTTCACGAAACGACTTTTCTTCTTTTCTTGATTTGCGATCGGGGTACTAGAAGTACCCATGACTGACGAGACTCGACCGAAGACCGCCTTGTACGAGTTCAACGTCATGCCATTCGGTCTATGTAATGTAGCTGTGACCTTTGAGTGCATGATGGACACCGTTCTGCGCAACTTAAAATGGTACACGTGCTTGTGTTACCTCGGCGATGTCATTGTCTTCGCTCCGGCATTCTCCATGCATCTCCAACGTCTGAAAGAAGTTTTCCCACTTAAGAGCAATGCCGGTTTGCAACTTAATCTGAAGAAGTGGCGCTTCGCAGCACGGCGACTCACCATCCTAGGGTACTTCGTGTCCAAAGACGGCATTCTTCTTAATCCGGCCAAGCTTCGCGCCATGGCCGAATTCCCCAAACATGCGTCCGTCAAAGAACTGCGTAGTTTCGTGGGCCTGTGCTCATACTTTCGACGTTTCAGAGGAAACTTGGCCACGATCATATCACCCCTGACGGAGCTCCTTGGAGGTAACGACCCCCTAAATTCGTGGTCATCCAAGTGCGACGACGCGTTCGCAAATATCCGCCATTTGTTGACGTCTCCTCCCATTCTACGCCAATTCGGCCCGATGGCCCCAACGGAGGTGCACAAGGACGCCAGATGTGTAGGCCTCGGCGCTGTCCTGGCGCAGCGCAAACCCGGACTTCCTAAATATGTCCTAGCATATGCACGCCATACGCTCACGAGAGCCGAAGCAAACTACATCATCACGGAAGAAAGTGCGTGGCAATTGTCTGGAACCTTACAAAGCTTAACCTTATTTTTTTACAAAGTTTAACCTTATTAAGGCCTTATTTGTATGGTCGCCCATTCAATGTCGCCGCCGACCATCATAGACTATGCTGGTTGTCATCATCAAGGATCCCTCAGGCCGTCTCACCCATTGCGCTCTTCGCCTACAAGACTACGACATCCACGTACTGTACCGCAACGGACTCCAGCATGGTGACGCCGACGCCCTCTCGCGCTCCGCTCTACCTGAAGACGACGTGCCCTACTTAGTAACCTCAATTGCTGTTTCTGCCATCGATGTTGACAGCCTCGCTACCCAACAGCAAAAAGATAATTAGATCGCCCCGCTGATCAACTTTCTCTCTGATCCGTCCGCAACACCATCAACGCGTGCTTTCCGTCGTGGAGCTCACCATTTAAGCATTCGTGACGGCCTCCTACCCCAACGCAATTACTACGCTAGTGGCTGGCAGTGGTTACTCGTGATACTGCGCAGTCCGCAGTCGGAGATATGTGAATTTTTCTATTATGAATCGCAATGCGCGCACTCTGGGGTCTCCAAAACTTACCACCATCTTCGACAACGCTACTTCTGGCGTAGGGATGTACGGTTATGTGCAGCAGCTCGTACGCTCTTGCCAGACTTGCCAACGCCGCAAACCGTCACAACACATGTCGCATGCCGGTCTGCAACCGTTACTTTCCCCTGACCGTCCGTTTGGGCGTGTCGGTATCGATTTTTATGGACCTCTTCCTCTGACGTCGGCTGGAAACCGCTGGGTTATCGTTGCCGTGGGCTATTTACCGTGATACGCCAAAACCGCCGCTCTCCGTGCAGATACTGCGCGGAATGTTGCGTTCTTTCTGCTGCATAATTCATACTGCGCCATGGACAACCCCAAGAGATTCTCAGCGATCGAGGCCGTGTCTTCTTTCGGTAGTCATCGAAGCCATTATGACGGAGTGCCATTCTGTCAACCGCAAAACCATTGCTTACCACCCGCAGACGAATGGCCTTACCGAACGCTTTTACCACACTCTCGGCGACATGCTTTTGATGTACATCACCGCCAACTACACGAATTGGGATAATATACTACCCTTCCTCACCTACGGCTACAACACCGCCCCTCAGAGCACGACCGGTTTTTCGCATTTTTTTTTGCTGTACGGAAGGCACCCGTCGCACACCATGGACAAGATACTCCCGTACACGCCAGATTCATCTGAGTGTGTACACATTTCTGAGACAGCCAGGCTTGCTGAAGAGTGTTGCGAGCTTTCCAAGACTTTTACGACGCATGAGCAAGAGCGGCAGAAGTGTGTTCTTAACGGCTCTAATACTTCTGAGCCTACGTTCTTTCCTGTTGCACTTGTATGGCTCTCAATTTCAATTTCTGTGGCTGGCCTCTCTTCCAAACTACTTCCCAAATACGAAGGCCCTTACCGTGTCATCGAGCGCACATCTCCGGTCAACTATCTGATCAAACCCGTAGAACAATCTGCGGACAAGTTCTACCGCGGGCGCGATATCATCAACGTGGAGCGCCTGAAGGCTTATTATGACCCGCTCATAGTAACAAGCTGTAAAGTCGCCAGGCGGCTCCCTCTTCGACCCCAGGGTAATTGAAGCGAAGCCTCCAAACATTTAAATAGGTCAAACTCTTGAGTACCTTCTAGTGGGGTTACCCAACAAGGACGCCACTCGCGCTGAGAGTCCGTGCTTGACCGTCACTGTCGCCATAGCGTATGAGCGCTAGTTGCCGGCTAATAAACGCCTTAGCAATATATATATATAATATATATATATATATATATATATATATATATATATATATATATATATATATATATATATATATATATATATATATATATATATATATATATATATATATATATATATATATATAGGTATCGGATATGGCACAATGGCAGCGTTGTCAGCAAGAATAAATATAATTATTTCCCAACAGTTTTGGGAGGGTCCTCCCTTCATCAAAGGATGAAGGGAGGACCCCTCCCGTATAACTCATCCCCTGATCTAGTATAACTATCCCCTGATGAAGGGAGGACCTCTCCCGAAACTGTTGGGAAATATATATATATTTATCCTTGTTGACAACACTCCCGTTCCTTTTATCTTATTCCTTTTATCTTAGGTATTTTATAAACAGCACACATTCACATCAATCATCAGCCGTGCCGTCGGGTATGTGTTACTTGTATTTGAGCGCAATTTACTCAATTTGACTTATGTAGGAACAAACAGGGCTACCATCCTCCGGAGCAGAAGTGCTACTGATCAGCTTACCGCCTCGGGTGTTCCTAATACACATGTCGCTGCTGGCGTCCTTACGCAACTCTAAATATTTTATTATATCAAACATGGGCGAACCCCAAATCATAATTGTTTTTGCAAAGATGACGGTCGTGTTTCTTTGTGTGGTTCCATTCTTCTTGGTTAATGTGGTTTCACAAATAGTCTGAGTCATGCTAATCTAGCACCATTGTGATTATCCACTAGTGTTGTAGTACTAAGCACAAAACACGAAGAAAATATTTTGAAGTTCAATAATAAAAAGTTTTGGGGGGATGAAACACTCACCCTACTTGGACCAGGAATGGGCCTTCCTCGCGTTGGAGACTGAAAAGAATATGTAAAGTATTTATGATAAGTAATGCCTGTAGACATACTGAAGGCTTGTGTGTGATGTCATGTGGTCTACAGGGGCGGAATATGAGAACTCGTTTTATGGCACCTAGAAGACGTTTGTCTCTTTTGAAAAACAATTGAAGAACATAAGCATCATCTCGACCTTGTTTTAATGTGTTTAGAGAAAACTCTCTCGACACAGAACTACAAAAAGTTAATTCAGTGATTGTGACACACTGTTTTCGTTGTACCTTGTGCACAAAGGTGAAGTTAGGCCGGACACTCAGATTGTTGACGCTGTCAGGAACCTCAATAAGCCGCAGTCGCTTCGGGAGTTCGGAAGAATTCTGGCTGTATGCTCTTGTTTTCCCGCTTTTTACTTAAATTTGCTTAGAAACCTCAGTCACTGAGTTGCTCTAAGAGGACGTTCATTTGTAGTGGGCCTAAAATCGGGAGTCGGTGTTTAAGCAACTACAGTTCATTTTTACTGCCGGGCCAATATCACGCCATTATGATCGCTCTGCTGGCACGGAAATACAGAACCCAACCCAGCCTTCCGAAGCAAGCATCAGTGACTTTGATGATTATCTATCTATCTATCTATCTATCTATCTATCTATCTATTGATCTATCTATCTAGCCGCCTACCACTTTTAACTCACCTGGCTGTTCCGATCATTGTATCTATACCAAAATGGCTATGCCGTAACAACTCTATGGCGAGCATAACTGAGCATACATATATATATATATATATATATATATATATATATATATATATATATATATTATATATATATATATATATATATATATGCACATAGCGCACTGCTGCTTCGCTATCAACAAAATGCTGCGTATGTCTCAATATCTTTTTGTTCGCATTCATGTCAATATTGCTAAGAGTGATTATTCACAGTTGGGGGCCCCATGTTATGTCCTTAGGAAGTGCGTGTTAATGTAATATGCACGTATGGCCCGACGAGGGCCGGTCCCCGGCCATAACGTTGGCAGTGAAGCATCGTTTTTCGTTTGCTCGTTCGCTTCATCTGGTGACTTATAACTCGACCCGAATCCAGGAAGACTTTCAAGAAATACCAAATACCTATGGATTCTGGCAGGACGGCAACGAAAACGCTCAAATGGAAATTTCCGAAGAGGACAGTTTCTACGGCTGTCGTTGGCGACTCCCAAACGAAGTATATGTTTCAGCATTTCGACCCTCTTCGAGAGGGCACTCTTGCGTTCATCACACAGTTTGGCGCTGTGATACGTGACGTACATGGCCTTTTGGACTTCGTGCCATCTTTAAGGAGAACTCTGATTCTTCATGTTGAAACAAATAATTTGGTTCACAGCACTGGACGTGTGACGTTCCACAAGTAAAAGGCCCTGCTACAACTCATTCTGTCGAAACGCCCCATGATGGGGCGGATCTATGCAAATTTATTACTACCCCGTGCTTTAAACCACCGTTGTGACAAGCACAATGAAGCAATTGTCCGCCACTGTGTTCGCGAAGCGTGTGATTTCCACGACCGCCTACGGAGCTTCTGCTGTCGCTCTGACCGGGTGTTCTTTCTGGACCATGCCCTGGAATGGTTTTCGTCGGTGCTAGTCCTCGCGGCAGACGGCCTTCACCCAAACTTCTAGGGCGTTGCAATGATGGCTGGCCACATCAAGCAGCTGTGTTTCCGGAACGCAACGAACGCCTCGTCTCTCTCTTGGCTAGACCACATGCCCTATTGGTTCCATGAAGCAATCCTCCAACGCCTACCAACCTGGTTTTGCGGAACTTGCGTCCTCGCCCCGCTCAGCTCCACCCCAACGCCTCGAAGTGCCCCAAAATCTACACCTAGCCACTTGCACAAGAATAATATACCTACGCCACAGTTGCTGCGAAAGCAAACAACGAAGGACTCTCCACTCGTGAAAGGTCTTGAAACATTTCTTTGTCTCACCAGGGACCCTTTAAGAAAATGCAATCAGTGGGAAAAACACTTTATCTTCAAAGAATTGACTAATACCGACCTCATTCGACAACCCTATTCGGAGTCCCGACTTTCTCAGAATAAGAAAAGTTGTGAAAAAACGTGTGAAATTCAAACTTCACGCATCTACTCTAAACACCTATTTGAATGCCTTGACTGTACCGAAAGGACTTGTGATTTCGCTCAAACCAGCAACTTCCCAAATGTCACTACGCAACGTCGCCAAATGGAACGAAATATTTAAAGAACGCGTCCCTAGCTCTCATACGCATCATCATCGACCTTTATAATTTGCTGTTAAAGCGTTGCTAAACAGTGAACGACAGTTGCGCAAGGCTCGTATGTTGGATCCCTCTTAATCGGCTTCGCTGGTTAAATACGAACAGAAAAAAAAACAGTTAAAAACTGAACAGAAGAAAGCAAAAATGCTTTTGCGTGACCACATTGCCCTTCCGAAACCACTGATCAACGAAGATTCCCTTCCCGTCGAATCATTCTGTTCTAGACGAGATGAACTATAAGCTAGTCCTAACGTAGTAAACGTTTCAAACGTGGTTTTAACTGACTCAGAAATGAGTGTGCTTGCTCGGGGCTTGAATTTCTGTTCAGCTTACTGGCGGCTACAATGAATTTAACTTGATAAAAGACTTAGATGAATTCGCGCGCAGTATGAGGCTAAGCGAATTCTTCCATAAACGTTCATCACCCATGAGTAACATGTCTTCCAATCAACACTGGACGCCGCCAACAAAACGCAATAAAATTCTTGATATGTACATTTCTGCAGTTCAGCGTGAGATCCTGCAGGCTTATGGGAAACGCATTTAATTCAAAGGAAACCTCACATTCAAAGAACGGAATGCAGTTAATTGTTTACAAGAACGCACAGATATTTTAATAAAACCCGCTGATAAATGAGGCGCAATCCTGATAATGAACACAACGAACTACGTTTGTGAAGCTCAGAGACAGTTAGATAATGACACGTTTTACAAGAGACTCAGTGAAAACCCCGCCGAAAAATTTAAGGACATCGTTACTGATACAATCAAGCATTTATTACTGGATGACAAACTTCCCGATAAAGCAAAGCACTTATTAGTCCCACTGAGCCCTGTTCCAGGAAGGTTTTACATATTGCCTAAAATACATAGGCCCAATAACTCCGGTCGTCCTATAGTGTCAGACATTGGCACTGTCACCGAACTACTTTAAAGCTATGTCGATGGCGTGATTAGTATACTACCTCCAACTTTTCCATCCTATCTGAAGGACACTTCTCATTTCCTCGCTGACATCATCTACCTCAATATACCTGCTGACTCACTTCTGGTAACATTAGATGTTGCGTCACTTTATACTAATATTCCCCTCAAAGACGGCATTCGTGCAGTAGTGGATGCTTATAACGACTCATCATGTGACAAATCTGTTAATAGCTTCTCATTAGCTACATTATTAAAACTCATCCTGGAGCTTAATAATTTTCAGTTCGGCGGTGTTCACTACATACAAGTTAGTTGCACTTCAATGGGCACCAAAATTGGTCCAAATTACGCGAATATATTTATGAGCCAATTGGAAAATCATTTGCTTTCAACGTGTAGACTACAACTATAAAACTACAAACGTTTTAGAGACGACATTTTTTTTATCTGGCATCACGGCGAAGTGGAACTCCTGACTTTCATTGCAGACTTTAACAAGGTTCATCCATTCATTCCATTGTCACAATCGTACTCGAAGGCATCCATCTGTTTCCTGGATGTAACAGTATTCCTTTGCGGCGAAAAATCATCTACTAAAGTATACAGAAAACCCACCAACGCTCACTAATACCTTCATTTCAAAAGCAGCCACGTAAAACATTGTAAGAAAAGTATTTCCTAGAGGCAAGCACTTCGTTTCAAAAGGCTGTGCTCTGAAAATTCACTCTTTGTTGAAAACTGTGATAAGCTTCGTGATGCCCTAACTGTACAACAGTACCCACCTCAGATTGTCGACAACACGATCATGCGCGCCGATTCAATGGACCGAAGAGCGCTTCTAAAATCAAATAAAAGCCTGCGCACCGGAAGCACATCAATTTAATTCTGACACATTCTCCGTCGATTCCGATTGCTAACGCGATCCTTCAAAAAGCACAACATACTATTGCAGAGAAATCGTCTCAAAGACGTCTTCCCGGAGCCTCCACGAACAGTTTAGCGCCGATCGAGAAACCTACAAGACATACTTACGTCATCCGAAATATCAACGCCAGCCCATGTGGGATGTCGCCCATGTAACAAGGCACGCTGCAAGGTGTGCCCCCACATGACCACGTCGCATATTGTTAAGAACTCTGCGTCAAACTTCACTCTCTGGATAACAGGCAATATCGACTGCGACACGAACAATGCAATCTACTTGCTTCAATGCTTATTGTGTGATCTCCAAATATTGGTCAAACGGAGACACCTTTCCGGTCGCGCTTCAAAAATCACAGGTAATACGCCTTGTGCCTGCCTAGCCTTCCCCTGTCAAAACACTTCGCTAACCCAGGCCACTCTTTCGACAACATAACTGCCATAATACTCGAATCTGGTTTTAAATCGCACTACGAAAGCGAAGTTCGTGAATCTTTTCTTATTCATAAATTTAACGCCATAGCGTCTGGAATTAACGAGAACCCAGTGAGGCTTACGTTTTTACCGGCAAAACAGATAAATCAACCGCCGTAGCCCACATACACGTTTGTTCACTGCCGTGATTACGTTGCGGTGTCATTAGTGACACATTAGTTAGTTCACCAGAACGCATGCACACTCAGTTACCACATTGTGAAATCAATGATGATATTATGCTCATGTATATTTCATTGACAACGAACGTACCTTAAATTGGTATTGCCTTCTTTTATTGTTTCTATTCACTCACAAGTGTTGCGATATCACAAGTGTCCCTCATAATATTTGTATCTATGTTTTCAAGTCACCTTGCTCTACCATATTCTGTATAACGCACTGCTGCTCCGCTATGAACATATTGCTGCGTATGTCTGAATATAATTTTGTTAACATGCATGTCAATGTTGCTAAGAGTGATTATTCACAATCGGGGGCCCCCATGCTATGTCCTTAAGAAGTGTGTGTTAGTGTAATATGCACGTATGCCCTGACAAAGGCCGGTCCCCAGCCGTAACGTTGGCAATAAAGCATCGTTTTTCGTTCGCTCGTTCGCTTCATCTGGTGACTTATAACTCGACCCGAATCCAGGAAGAATATATATATATATATATATATATATATATATATATATATATATATATAGAGAGAGAGAGAGAGAGAGAGAAAGAGAGAGAGAGACGCTCGAAATGCCTTGAGTATGCAAAAAACTGCCTATTTATGCCAGACACGTGTCGCACACACCCGCATATCACACGTGTTCATGTGCCGTAAGTAATGTGTGTATATATCTACCTAAGAACGGCGAGAAGAGACAAAAATACCGGCACCATTAGGCACGCGAATAGAAATGATAAATGTATTGTTTCCTGCAGAAGCTGAACCCCAAGAAGTCTAACACAGCGCCATGTCAAGTCAGGGAATTCCTTTTATCTTAGGTATTTTATAAACAGCACACATTCACATCAATCATCAGCCGTGCCGTCGGGTATGTGTTCCTTGTATTTGAGCGCAATTTACTCAATTTGACTTATGTAGGAACACACAGGGCTACCATCCTCCGGAGCAGAAGTGCCACTGATCAGCTTACCGCCTCGGGTGTTCCTAATACACATGTCGCTGTTGGCGTCCTTACGCAACTCTAAATATTTTATTATATCAAACATGGGCGAACCCAAAATCATAATTGTTTTAGCAAAGACGACGGTGATGTTTCTTAGTGTTATTTCATTTTTCTTGGTTAATGTGGTTTCACAAATAGTCTGAGTCATGCTAAACTAGCACCATTGTGATTATCCACTAGTGTTGTAGTATTAAGCACAAAACACGAGGAAAATGTTTTAGAGTTCAATAATAAAAAGTTTTTAGGGGATAGAACACTCACCCTACTTCGGACCAGGAATGGGGCTTCTTCGCGTCGGTGACTGAAAGGAATATGTAGAGTATTTAGAATAAGTAATGCCTGTAGACATAATGCAGGCTTGTGCTGTGATGTCTTGTGGTCTACCGAGGCCGAGTATGAGAACTCGTTTTATGAAACCTAGACGACGTTTGTATCTTTTGAAAAACAATTGAAGAACGTAAGTATCATCGACCTGTCGTAAGTGTTTAGAAAAAACTGTCTTGACACTGAACTAAAAAAAAAGGTTGATTCAGTGATTGTGACACACTGCTTTTTTGGTACCTTGTGCACAAAGATGACGTTAGGCTGGACACTCAGATTATTAACGCTGTCAGGAACATCAATAGACCGCAGTCGCTTCGGGAGTTTGGAAGATTTCTGGCCGTATGCTCTTGTTTCCCGCTTTTTACCTAAAAAAAATTTGCTGAGAAAACTCAGTCACTGACTTGCTCTAAGAGGACGTTCATTTGTAGTGGGCCCAAAATTGGGAGTCGGTGTTTAAGCAACTACAATTCATCTCTACTGCCGGGACAATATTACGCCATTATGATCGCTCTGCTGCCACGGAAATCCAGCACCCAACCTAGTTTTAAATGCGAAGCCTTTCAAAGCAAGCTTCAGTGACTTTGATGACTATCTATCTATCTATCTATCTATCTATCTATCTATCTATCTATCTATCTATCTATTATCTATCTATCTATCTATCTATCTATCTATCTATTATCTACTCTATCTATCTATCTATCTATCTATCTGTCTATCTGCTCTATCTATCTATCTATCTATCTATCTTCTATCTATCTATATATCTGTACCAATTTATCTCTCATTCTATCGATTTATTTATCTAGCCGCCTACGACTTTCAACTCGCTTGACCGTTCCGTTCATTGTATCAGTACCAAAATTGCTATGCCATAACAACTCTATGGCGAGGATAACTAAGTATTCATAATAAAAAATCATGATACATATTTCGCATTTTCATGATTTACACTTTATGTTGTTATGTTGTTTTGTTCCCATGACATAATGCAAAACAGGTATGGTATGCCATGATTGCTTGGCGAATGTAAGTGACAGAGCTAACAGTGAAAATTGTGAGGCGCATGTCATGTAAGTAATGACTACCTGCCACGCTAATGATGCACTCGCCACCGTTTCGCCATGTTCACATATGTCAATTTTGGTATAATGGAACGCGAACGGACGACAAAGCTAAGTGACACGCCAAAACTTGATAATCCTGGGATGCGTGTAATGTGAAATTTGTCTACATGCTACGATCATGGTGCACTTACGGCTGCTTCGCTAGCTTCACATATACAAAATTTTGTATCATGGGACGTGATTAGACGACAAAGGAACATGACACTTACAAACATGATATTCGTGATATGCGTGTCATGTAAAGCGTGGCTACCTGCCATGCTCATAGCGTGCTCTCGGCGTATAGCTAGCTTGACACATAAAATTGGGATATTACGTGACGTGAAGAGACGTCGAATGTAAACGACACATCCAAACATAATAATCTTGACAATCATATAATGTAAAACACGACTACATGCTAGAATCGTCATGCGTGCTCTTTGTCTTCTTTATTGTAAAATATGTGTTTCACGCAACAAAGCCTGCAAACAGAGAGTGACACTTTGGCAGCCACTGTTGCTTTTGTTACCTTTTCTGCGCTGAAAGAAGAAGAAAATTTCAGGCCTTATTTTCCATGTAAGAGGAAATATTTTTCAAAACTAACAGGCACTGATGTAAGAAAAGGATACGGTATCCTATTAGAAGGAATTGTAATGCTAATCAGAAGAAGAGGAGGTAAAGAGAACTCGCCACAAGCAGAGACTGAACCTGAGCCTTTAAATACCGCGTTTATTGCTTTACCATGAAACTCGCCCTAATGCCAACAGGTGACGCTGGCTAACGCTCCATTGTTTCAAAGAACAAATAGACCCTACAAAGTAGACGGTTGGACGACTTCCATCGTAGCAACAAGTTACAACATCTAGAAAAGAAGAGTTCTACGCTCACTATATTGACAAAGGTGACGCTGACTGAAGCTTTTACGTTTAGATTATTTTACACCTGTACAATAAATTGATGAGGACGTGGAAATGACAGCCATCATAGCTCATGTTCGAACACAAACAGATTATTTGAAGGTGGCAAGTTTGGTGCCGGCCTGTGACAAATTATTTTTTGTCTACTTTTCATTCTCCGCATTTACATTACAATCACTTCTCATACCACTCTTGTAATTTGCTTTCCATCAATGCCTAGTAGTTATCATCATTATCTTTTTCTGTGGCGTTAAGGTTTTGTTGAGTACTCTAAGTCAGCGAATCATCTCAGTGGCCTCAGCAAAGCCCTTGGGTCCCTTTTGTTTTTATGTGGTTTTGGCACGTGCGCTTGGGACCATAATATTGACGTGGGACGCTTTTGCAATGTTCACCAAGCAGATGCACTGTATTGGGATAAAACACATACCGTAGTTCCGCCAATTACTACAGTCTCAATAAGTGGACGTCTGAAAGGCTGGAAAGAGGATAGCACAATATTAAAGCACTGGATAAACACACGCGAATAATCTGAACTGAATGTTTATGTACACAAAGGCTTTAGGAAAAAAAAGAAATTGTGGAACTCCCAATATTGCACGAAAGTTAAATTGCACAAATTACATGTATGCATTTGAATATTGAATCTGCACATATTTAAACAAATATATGAGCCAGCATATACAATGCAACTTTTTCAACTTATAATGTCACGAAATGCTTTCATTAGGTGTTTGTGATGAATGTTGTAGGTAGAGGTGACTTTTCATTCAGGACCTCTGTTCCAGCCCGGATGGTTTTGCTGCATTATTTATTCGTGAAGACGGCGTGGCTAGCATTCATTTTTCTGACGAATGCACAGCACATGAGAGTACCATGATTCCCCGTCATCTTTCATCGGCATCAGGTTTCCGAGATACAAGGTTGTGGAGGGCTTTGAATTAACACTTTGATGCTAAATATCCAGTGGTGTTTTTGTGCATAACACTACTGTATATAGGTTTGTATGTGCAACTTTTAATAAAAGTTTGTGGTAAATTTGCAGTGGCGCAGTACTTCCATTTTGCATTTTGCAGTAATACACAGTCTCACTATGCTGACCGCCATCCTAGTGCTACTTTCTATTGTTACAAATTGGCGCAGCCACGTACACTTTTTATAGGAACATTCAACTGAAGATGTGGATGGACTTCACCATTGGAGCGACCTAACGCGGTGGCATCAGGATCTTGACTGCAACGGCTCACGATGAAAAGGAAGTAGCCTTTCGGAAGCAGTGAGCAATGACGCGTTTGTTTCTACATAAGCACTAAAACGAAGCATACTGGAGATTGCTACTTGCTATAAGAACAGTGAGGACTAGCAGAAAACCTTAATGTCATGATAATCTGAAGCAGCATCCAGTAAGAATTGGCGCGAAGCCTGCTACCACTGTTCCGTCTGACAGTTCCGTCGGGCTTTTCAGCAACTTTCTTGATCTACAGCAAGAACAAAATAGGTAGCAAACTGATTTATTGCGCTTGCTTCTAAATGTGACAGAAACATTAGGTAAACCGAGTCGTGAACACATGAAGCCAGAGATGTTTGACGGAGAGTGTAGTAGTTCCGAGTCCCTAGCTAACGTTTTACGAGTATGCATGCAATAAAAACTACTGGCACAGTTACGAAGATAAACTGAAAACCATGCGGTTATTCTTATCAGGCATAGCCAAGAGTTGATACGAATGCCGTGCCAATGCTCACAAGACAAACCATAGATAGAGCGGAAAGCAAGCTTTTTGAGCTGCTTCGGCAAAACCAAGGTGTTGCTATGGGATAAAGCAATCATGTTCTAATACAGGTCTGGATCTGCACTCAATTATTTTTATGAGAAAAGGCGTTTCTGCACCTGGCGGACTCCTCATTACCTGTGACGTCCGTGGTTCGCTTGTCATCCATGGTTCAAGTCCGGACCACCAGAAGCAAATACTAATACGAGGACTTAAGACAGCCGAAGAACTTCTGCAGAAATTGTAAAACCTTTATCTCTAGGATCTAGAAACCCAGCGTCAACCCATGACACTTTTGCAAAGAATACAGGGCCACATGAGCTGAGGAACGACGCCCGCTTCCAAACTGCAGACCTACTGCAACACCCGTGCCCTTTTTGACCGGTCAAAGAGACTCAAAACATGGCGAAGAGCAAGACGATATCAAGGGAAGGTGTTTTTTGTCTCATACAAGTTCATTGTACATGTCTGTTTTTTGTTTGACGGAAAGAAATGGAGTGCGTTAGTTGACAGCAGAGCGAGCGTCATTGTTATAAATACAAATATTGTTGAGAGGGTGACAGTAAAACAGCAAAGGCCAGTAGAAGTACACGAATACGATGAAAGGTTAGATGTTCGCGATAAATATATTTGTGTAACCATATCGTGTCTCGGCAACACTGTCACCTCTTAAGCACTTGTACTCGACGGAGTGCCATGAATTACTCCTTTCACGTCCAGTCATTAGTGCACTTTGCCCTAATATCTACTGGACAGGAGAAATTACCACAGAAGAAAAGTGCAGCAGTATCAATGCTACAGTTTAGCCTTTAAGGACTCCACGAAAGCCATCGTCAGGTAAAGACGTTAGGACGCTTTATCCGGAATTTCTGTGCATCAAAGTATATCGTATGGCAACCGCAAAGTTTGAGGTGCCATTCAGGCTAAGATATACGACGGTGGTGAAAAAAAAGCCCTATAATATGTCAAAAGAAAAGAGAGTGTGACTTCAGAACAATATTAAAAAATCTTAGATGCGCAAATCATCCATTCATTGAAGTCTACGTTCGCATAGCCCATCACTATTGCACCAAAGGAAGATGGAAGTCTTCGGCTCTGCATTGACTTCAGACAAGTTTGAAGCAGACTGAGCGTTTTCCATTCCTTATACCACGTATAGACTCTACCATAGATGACACGGGTGGCTGCAGTGTTTTCTCGCGCATAGACCTATTCAAAGGATTTTGACAAGTCCCACTTTTTAAGGAACGCAAAATATATTCTGCCTTAGTCACGCCCTTTGACATCATTCAGTACAACCGACTCCCATTTAGATGGAAACACTCACCCGCTTGGTTCCAAGAAATCATGAACGACGTCTTGCGACCGTTTCTGAGGAAGTTTGTAACATATTCATATATGATATCCTAGCTTACTCCCGCAACAAGGAAGAGCGGTCAAACAATCTGGCTAGTGTACTTCAAGCGCTTTGTGACGCCGAGTGCAAAATTATTGTCAAGAAGAGTGAGTTTTTCCAAAAAAAGTTGTGTTTCTCGAAAGAGTATTTCATGGCCAAACCAAGGCAACAAAACAGGAATCAGCCGAATGAATCGCAAAAGTGCAGAAGCCATATGACTTGCAATATTTTGGTATTTCTGGGTCTTGCACGGAATTTCCGACCATTTATTAGAGATTATGCAACGAAAACCAAATGCCTCACAGAAATGAATAGAAAGAATGTGTCATTTTAGTGAACAGCAGAGTAAATTCATTTATCGCAGCCTTCTGACCATTATTTCGCTGGATCCAGTTCTAGCTCTTCCTGCCTTCAAGTTGCCCTTTGAACTTAACACCGATGCTTCTTATATGGCACAGACAGACTTCCTTACTGGAGAGATACCGACTCTCCACGCAGCCACAGAGGGTTGTCGGGTACTATTCGTAAACCTTTTCAAAAACGCAACTGAACTACACGACTACAGAGAAGAAAACCTTGGCAGTCCTAATGGCCGCACGCTATTTTAGACCTTACTTGGAAGGCAGGAGCTTCACGATCTTTACTGATCACCAAGCTTTAACGTAAATCATTAACCTCACTGAGCCTCTAGGAAAAATTTCTAGGTGGGTGAGTGAACTCCAGCAGTTTACTTTCGCGGCTCACCACAGGCCTGGGGAACATCTCAAGGTGGCAGATGCACTTTCAAGACTTGCGGTAATTTCTGGTTAGGAAAATGTCAAAGCAGCATTCTTAGATAGAACTGAAAAACTCAAGTTTTACAACGAAAAGTTCACAGTCCCAGAAACAATGGTGCCTCAAATTTCGGAACACTATCACGACTTCCCACACTCAGGTGGTCACGACGGTTTTTGGAGCACATATCACAAGATTCGTCAGCTTTTGCGGTAGAAACACAATAAATATGATTTTTAGCGGTATGCTTAGTCTTGTCATCAATGTCAAAATCACAAAGCCAGGTAGCTTCACAGAATGGACGAGATGGCTTTGCCTCAACATTCCGACGTACCGTTTGAAGTCATTCATCTGGATTTCGCAGAGCTCAAGAAGAAGGCTGGTGAAGTAAGAAAAACGCAGTCTTTCTTATTTCAACAGAACAGTGCACAAGAATAGTGGCTGCATGGCTGGGAAGGAAAGATTCAAATAGTGTGAGCGCTTTTTTCAGCAGAGGAATGTTCAAGAAATCAAAAGTAGTGATATTAGATAATTGACCAGCTTTTTCCGTTCCCTATACCACGTATAGGCTCTATCACAGATGACACGGGTGGCTGCAGAGTTTTATCGAGCATAGACCTATGTGAAGAATTTCACAAGTTCCGCTCTCTAAAAAATACAAGAAATATTCTGCCATCGTCACGCTCTTCAACATCTGTGAGTATAACCGACTCCTATTTGGATGACATAACTCACCCGCTTGGTTCCAGAAAAGGACAAACGACGTCTTGCTACCATTTCTCGGCAACTTTTAGAACGTCTACATAGACATTAAAATAGTTCACTCCCGCAACGAGGAAGAGCACTCAAACCATCTGGATAGTGTACTTCAAGCACTTTGTGATACATTGTTCTAATATTACTGAGAATTTACGGGTTTCCTCGTTTAATTTAAACCAAGCGCCTGCCGAATTGATCAAGGTACCAGTTAGTATAATGCAGGTGCCAGTGAATTTATTCCTGGCTACACCATGACTTCGAAGTGACCCAGAATTTTCGTGAACACTCTTAATGAATCGCTCTAGAGAGAGTTAAGAAAAAAATATTATCCAAATATGTATGATTGACAACTATTGAGCCTTTAGTGACACAGTGTGACTCGTGTGACTTCATCACGCTTATCACCAGCGTACGCACTATTCACACCTTCGACATGTATATCAAAGAAAACGCAGCCCATGCAGTATCAACTTGGTGCCTATTGCCCGATGAGGTCAATTACGTGGGCAATAGGTATTAAGGTGCTGCTGCGTAGACGGCCATCTTACGTCTGAGTGTCCAGATGTGTTTCTACCGCCTTCATCTACCTAATCAGCCACATCGGACGTCGCAGTGGTGTAGGGTGTCTTTCTCCTCCTCGGGTGTGTTCGTGGAAAGCGTAACCCCTAAGTTCAGCCTTTGCCAGTCTGTCTTGGTTCCTCATACCCAAATCTGAATGTATGCAGTTCGTTTGTCTTTTGATTCCATCCTAGTTTGCATAGAAGCTTCTTAGTCTGGCCAGCCACGGTGGTCTAGTGGCTAAGGTACTCGGCTGCTGACCCGCAGGTCGCGGGATCAAATCCCGGCTGTGGCGGCTGCATTTCCGATGGAGCCGGAAAGGTTGTACACAGATTTGGGTGTTGTACTCAGATTTGGGTGAACCTTAAAGAGCCCCAGGTGGTCGAAATTTCTGGAGCCCTCCACTAAGGCGTCTCTCATAATCATATGGTGGTATTGGGACGTTAAATCCCACATATCAATCAAATCAAACAAATCAATCGATTGACAGCTATCTCGTCCCGGCTCAACGAGAGCACCCTATTACCCTGTTGTGTGAATTCGGGCTTTCGTTTGACTTTCTTTAAGCGGTGCTACAAAGAATGAACACTGTTCTTAACACAATTCACGCGGCGAAGAGGAAGCCGTTGTGCCAGTGCCCCTATCGTGTGTCGCCGGTGGAGCATCGCGTAATTACAGAACAAGATGACATGCTACAGTGCGGAGTCATCAAGCCTTCTTGTACTTCTTTGTCTTTCCTAGTTGTACACGTCAAAAAAGACAGTTCTATCCGGTTCTGCGTAGACTAAAGGCGCCTAAAGAACATTATGAAGAAAGATGTTTTCCCTCCTCTTTGCATAGATGACGCTCTCGTTTGTTTCCAAGGTGCAGAATTCTATTCCTCGCATGGCCCCCGTTCAGGTTATTGGCAGGTGCCAATGGCTGAGTCTCATCGTCCGAAAACAGCGTTCGTCACACCGGATGACTTCTATGAACTTACTGCAATGCAATTCGGACTGTGCAATGCGCCCGCCACATTCAAGCAAATGATGGGCAGCATTTTTCGTGGTCGCAAATGAAACATATGGTTGTCCTATTTTAACGACGTTGTGGTCTTTTCACCCGATTTCACTTCGCATTTCACTCGTCTGCGTAATATTCTACAGTCCCTTACAAACGCCAAGCTTCAGCTTAACCAGACGAAAGGTCACTTCGGGGCTAAACAACTGATCATACTTGGACACGTCCTTTCCAAAGCCGGTAACCTTCCCGACCCTGACTACCTTCGTGTGGTTGCAGAATTTCCTAAGCCGATTACAGGTAAAGAACTATGGAGCTTTGTGGACCTGTGCTCCTATTTTTGTCGGTTTGTCCGGAATTTCACTTCCATCATCGCTACGCTCACCCAGCTCCTTGCTGGCCCTGTGGATCTTTCCACTTGAACAGCAGCCTGTGACAAATCCTTCCGAATATACACTGCGCCAACTCCTTACCTTTCCACCCGTACTGCGCTGACCGAAGAACAAACACATGCAAGTGGCGTCGGTCTTGGTGCAGTACTCGCGCAACGCAAACGAGGTTTTACGGAATATGTCTTCGCCTATGCCAGTCGGGGCCTTACTAAGGCAGAAGCCAACTATTCTGTTACCGAAAAGGGATGCTTCGCGATTGTGTGGGCGTTTAACAAGTTTCTATCTTATCTGTTCAGCCGAACTTTTATGCGATAACTCACCACGACGCACTCTGGTGGTTGGCTTCACTGAAAGATCCATCTGGTCACCTCGGACGTTGGGCTCTACGCCTCCAGGAATTCAAAATTCGTGGCATCTACTGATCGTAACGGAAGCACTCTGACGAAGATGCGCTTTAACCACCACCCGTGAAATCTGATTAATCAGAAATATCACCTTTTCACTTTTCCCTCTCTGCCATCAGCGTCACAGACATGTTCTCTATGTATACTGATTCCGATAACTCTAATTTGGACGTCCTTCTTTCTTTCGTGACGTACGATTACAATACGGCGATTCAATGAACTACAGACATTTCTCAATTTTGTTCTTTTATATGGTCGTTATTCATGCAGCCCACTTGACACAATTCTTCCACACAATCCTGATGCCTTCGAGGTCTGCCCAGTTTCTTGAATGGCCGAACAATCCGAACAGTGTCGTAAGCTTGCACGGTCCTATCACAGCCGATAATCAAGCCCTCGAAAAAGATCAGTATGACCGTGATCTTGTTCAGGACATTTTAATTAAATGTATATAATAAGAGGTTGGTGTCAATGCGCTTTAACCACCACCAACCAACCTGGACACTTTCCCCGTCGGTTATCTCGTGTCACTTCGACTGCCTTTCCACTCTCCTGGACTGACTCCCAAGTTCGCACCGAAGTACACAGGCCCTTACCGCGTCATACAGCACTCTTCATCTGTCATCTATGTGATTCAACCACTCAAGCCGTCCCCGTACAAGCGCCGCTTTGGTCGTGAGACAGTCAACGTCAGTCGCCTCAAGCCCTGCTACGACCCCTTTGTTCTCTCGTCACCTCGAGTCGCCAGGATGGCTCGTCTTCTTTGCCGGGGTATTGTAGTGGAGAACTTGCAAGGCAATAAAACCTGTGAGACCTTCTCTCAGTGTAAAGCACGAGCATGTGCACGAGCTGTAGCTGCTAGACTGCTCGAGCATTGTTGTTCATAACGGCTGTCTGCTTACTACCTGGCGTCGCTATTTAACCTCTCTTGCATATGTAACTTCATTCTTCATGAATTGTTTAGTTTGCTTTCATCTCAGGCTGAATTCCGTATTCTTTTGTGTTTTTTTTTTCGAAGCCCCAACCCCTGTTTTAGAATGCCTCAAAGTAAATCGGTTACTGTGAAGAGAAGGAATGCACTACACCAAGTTGCCCCCCAAAATTTTTATCATACGTAAAGAGGATACAAAGTTTGCATACCAGTTGAGAAAATAGTAAATATGGCGCTTTCATATCCTACAGAAGTGTTTCAGATGGCAGTGTTGAGCTGCCAAAGGTCTTGTACACAATCAATTTTGTGTGTGTCTGACTTGCTTAGGTATGGCTTCATTGGCGTCCAAGCGCTGCATTGAGCCAATAAAGAATATCATATTTACCAAAGTAAGAAAAAGAACTTTTGTAGGGCTACCTACATAATTTTTATAAATTATTATAGTATAACTGAGTGTTATATATTGTTAAGGCAAGGTTTTACATTATTTTTAGTGTGTCGTGCCTCGGGTTTTGTCGTTTCTGTTCAGTGTTCAGCAATTCTATGTCTACCTAACTAAAACACAATATTGCTAAGAAAACTTTGCAGTGAATGTCTTTTTTGCTGTACTGAGTTATGGTTTCAATTGTGCACCAGTTAAGAGTTCACTAGTATTTTGTTGACAGTTCAGTGTAATATAGATAACACAAACATAACACACTTGTGCAATGTACACTTTTTTGCGTACTTACTGGACCTTGAAAAGGTGCACCCTGAAAATGAAATACCCTCAGAGTTAAGAACAATTTACGCACTCCCCCACATATTCCTAAGTGTAGCTTAATTTTAAGAACTTCATAATAAAGAGGAGATTTTACTACTGAATTAACCGTTATTTTCCAAAAAAAGCCAATGTGCATGAAGAGCCTTTATTTGCTAATATATGTACATATTACTATAATTTATCAAGTAGGACGAGGGAAAAACTTGGATATATCTAGCACGTGCGCCTAGCGTCTTCATGTAAAAGAAACAACACTATTATTTCGCGCTTCTTACGCCATCTCTGTCGCAATATTTCTGCTGCTCATTCCGAAATACAACGTCTATCTGAAAACTGATTTTGTGCTGGAGTAAACTTGAATATAAAGCTTAAATTTGAAAGTCATTCTTTCTTATGCACTAATCTTGGTTCATTGGTTGATATGTAGGGTTTAACGTTCCAGACCAACACATGATTATGGGAGACACCATATTGGAGAGCTCCAGAAATTTTCACCGCCTGGGCTTCTTTAACGTGCACCCAAACCTGAGCACGCGGGGCTACATCACTTCCGCCTCCATCGGAAATGCAGCCGCCACAGCCGGGATTTGATCCTGTCAACTGCACGTCAGCAACCGAGTAAGTTAGCCACTGGACCACCTTGGCGGGGCAGTCTTGTCCCATGAGCTAATCAATAACAGATCCATACACATTACCTTGAGAAACTACAATCTTACTACCGGCATTATACTAATGAATTATTCTTTACAACGTCTGCCTATCGACTTTTACTGCAAGCTTTCTCAGTTAAGACAATAAAAATTTGTCCCACCCTAGATAATCTCGCCGTGAGTGGCTTAGATTACAACGTCTCACTCCTGTAGGCCTTCCCTGCCTGATAGCAATATTGCGAAAATTTGGGCACCTCTTCAATCAGTCATTTATTCCCAGCACCTCTCTCAAACGAAAAAACCTCGCAAGAGCAAGTACTTTTGTTTCTCACATTTGGCAGATGCATAACAATTTTTATTCAGCGCTCTTCAATTTGAGAACTGGGACTCCATGCTTTCAGTTCATTTTCGCGCGAAATTCTGAGTGTGTTTACCGAACTTTATTTAAGAAAAGTACCGTTTGTCGGAGTTTCTAGTAACAACCGAATTTTCTAGAAGTTGGCGTCTAACACCTTCTTAAAATTTATTTTTGTCTATATCATCATCATCATCATCAGCCTGACTACGTCCACTGCAGGACAAAGGCCTCTCCGATGTTCCGCCAGTTAACCCGGTCCTGTGCTTGCTGCTGCCAATTTATACCCGCAAACTTCTTAATCTCATCTGCCCACCTAACTTTCTGTCTCCCCCTAACCCGCTTGCCTTCTCTGGGAATCCAGTTAGTTACCCTTAACGACCAGCGGTTATCCTGTCTACGCGCTACATGCCCAGCCCATGTCCATTTCTTCTTCTTGATTTCAGCTAAGATATCCTTAACCCCCGTTTGTTCCCTAATACACTCTGCTTTCTTCTTGTCTCTTAAGTTTACACCTACCATTTTTCTTTCCATTGCGCGCTGCGTCGTCCTCAATTTAAGCTCAACCCTCTTTGTAAGTCTCCAGGTTTCTGCTCCGTAGCTAAGTACAAGCAAGATACAGCTGTTATATACCTTTTTCTTGAGGGATGGTGGCAATTTACCCTTCATAATTTGAGAGTGCTTGCCAAATGTGCTCCACCCCATTGTTATTCTTCTAGTTACTTCAATCTCGTGGTTCGGCTCCGCGGTTATGACGTGCCCTAGGTAAACATAGTCTTTTTACAACTTGAAGTGCACTATTACCTATCTCGAAGCGCTGCTCTTTTCCGAGGTTGTTTAAGACCCACCTTTCTGCTCTCCTTGTCTAACTCCGTAATCATGAGTTGCAATTTGTCCCCTGAGTTACTCAGCAATGCAATGTCATCGGCGAAGCGCCGGTTACTAAGGTACTCTCCATTAACTCTTATCCCTAGCTGTTCCCATCCTAGGCTTCTTAAAACCTCCTGTAAGCACGCGGTAAATAGCATTGGGGAGATTGTGTCCCTCTGCTTTACACCCTTCTTGATTCGTATTCTGTTGCTTTCTTTATAAAGCACTATGGTAGCAGCTGATCCCCTGTAGATGTGTTCCAGGATGTTTATATATACTTCATCTACGCCCTGATTCCGCAGTGTCTGTATGACGGCTGATATTTCTACTGAATCAAACGCCTTCTCGTAATCTATGAAGGCTATGTATAGTGGTTGGTTATATTCTGAGCATTTCTCTATTACCTTATTGATAGTATGAATGTGGTCGATTGTTGAGTAGCCTGATCGAAATCCTGCTTGTTCCTTTGGTTGATTGAATTCTAATGTTTTCATTACTCTGTTAGCAATTACCTTTGTAAATAGCTTGTATACTACAGAGAGAAAGCTAATCAGCCTGTAATTCTTCAAGTCCTTGTCATCTCCTTTCTTATGTATTGAGATGATGTTAGCGTTCTTCCAAGACTCTGGTACTCTTCCCATCAGGAGACACCTCGTAAACAGGGTGGCTAGTTTTTCTAACACCATCTGTCCTCCATCTTTCAGCAGATCTGATGTTACCTGATCCGCACCAGCAGCTTTGCCTCTTTGCATGCTCTCGAAAGCTTTTCTGACTTCTTCTATCATTACTGGTGAGGTGTCATCTGGGTGACTGCTAGTTCTTATAGTATAAAAGTCGTGGTTGTCCCTGCTACTGTACAGATCTCTGTAAACTTCCTCCGCTATTTCAACTATCCTATCCATATTGGTAGTTATTTTGCCCTCTTTGTCCCTTAGTGCATACATCCGATTTTTGCTTATCCCAAGTTTCCTTTTCACTGCTTTGACGCTTCCTCTGTTTTTCAGAGCGTGTTCAATTCTCTCCATGTTATACCTTCTTAAATCGGATACCTTACGCCTATTATTCAACTTCGAAAGCTCTGCCAGTTCTATTTTGTCTGTTGTACTTGAGACTTTAATGATTTGGCGCTTCTTAATGAGATTCTTCGTTTCCTGGGAAAGCTTGCCAGTGTCCTGTCTAACTACCCTGCCTCCAACTTACACTGCACACTCTGTAATGATACTCGTCAGATTATTATCCATTGTATCTATGCTAAGGTTGGTTTCCTCACTAAGAGCCGAGTACCTGTTCTGAAGCGAGACTCTGAATTCCTGTACTTTCCCTCTCAGTGCTAGCTCATTGATTGGCTTCTTGCGTATAAGTTTCTGTCGTTCCTTTCTCAAGTCTAGGCGAATTCGAGACCGTACCATTCTATGGTCACTGCATCGTACCTTGCCAACCACTTCCACATCCTGCACAATGCCTGGGTGTGCACTAATTATAAAGTCTATTTCGTTCTTATTTTCGCCATTAGGGCTCCTCATGTCCACTTGCGGTTTCCTCGTTTTCGGTTGAAGGTATTTAAAATCCGTAAATTATTGCGTTCGGCGAATTCTACTAGTAGCTCTCCTCTGGCGTTTCTAGTACCGATGCCATAATCTCCTACTGCCTGGTCTCCATCCTGCTTCTTCCCTACCTTTGCATTAAAGTCTCCCATCAGTATTGTATACTGTGTATTTACTTTACTCATTGCCGATTCCACATCTTCATAGAAGCTTTCAACTGAAGCGTCATCATGGCTGGATGTCGGCGCGTAGGCCTGTACCACCTTCATCTTGTATCTCTTATTCAGTTTAATTACGATACCTACCACCCTTTAATTAATGCTACAGTATTCCTCTATGTTGCCAGCTATGTTTCTGTGATTTAGGAATCCCACTCCCAGTTCTCTTCTGTCAGCCAAGCCCCAATAGCAAAAGACGTGCCTATTCTGTAGCCTCGTATAGGCCTCATCTGTCCTCCTAACCTCAATGAGCCCTATTATATCCCAGTTGACACCCTATAGCTCCTCGAATATTACAGCTAGACTTCCCTCACTAGATAAGGTTCTAGCGTTAAACGTTGCTAAGTTGAGTTTCCAATGGCGGCCTGTCCGGATCCAGAGATTCTTAGCCCTCTCTGCTGCGTTGCAAATCTGACCGCCGCCGTGGTCAGTCGCTTCGCAGCTGCTGGGGACTGAGGGCCGTGACTTATTTGACGTTTGCATGTGGGAGGTAGCAGCCAGATACTGCACCAGGGTGGCCATTCCTTCTCTGGTGAGGGAGTGCGTTCCCGGTGGTGGTTGCCGGTGAGGCTGCACCCCAGGCCTCTTATTAATGCAGTTCCATCAACAGGTGGATTTTTTTTAATCCGGTTGGGAACTGCGCGGCACCGGGATTTGAACCACGGACCTTTTGCATGCGAGGCGGATGCTCTAATCACTACGCCATCGCTGCTGATTTAGCGCTATCATTGCATAGTGCTAAAACAGGCGAGGTTTTTTTAATGTACACAGGTGCTTGTTACAATAGTTGTTTACAAAAATAACTAGCTAATAACCGAAAATAAGCAGCTCACTCATATATATTACTACATTATATATTAGGTGCACATATATTCGCTTTGTGCTGTGGGCGAGAGCTATTCGAAAACATACAGTGTGCTTCAATGAGCCATGGCACAGCCTAGAATGGACACTTGCTTAATTTTTTACATGACAGTAGTCTGCAATAAGAATTTGGTAGTTGTGGTATTTCTCACTTCATTTTAAATTTTCAGTGAAAATGCTGTCATCCCTCATTAGAGTGCATAAGTTATTGGCATGTACAGAATTAGTTCTGTGCTTCTCGGATAACACACACTTTCATCCTAAAGGTAGGATCCCTGCTTTAGCATGTCTTGTCCATAAACCCTGGTCCAATTTTTATATTTGGTCATCGAATCACAACCTGTAGTTATTTTAACACATGACTGCCTCAGCAGTAAACACAGTCTTGCATATGTTGCCTAATTGATCTAGTCATTTATGCTTTCAAAAGGACTTCCAACATATCTGCTGAAACACTCTACATGTTGGACACTGTACAAGCAACGAAAAGTTCTTGTTGTGTTGCTGAAGCCAACATTTGAATAAGTTTGCTCTTCAAAATCTTCGCTCCAGCGCCAGCTCATGTTCCAAGAATCCTCCCATGAACTTCTACCTTATTTAAATTCAGAAGTAACGGTCATGAGACAGTCTTAAGCTGAATTTTCCGAATGTGTTAGTAGGGCGTACCTTTTTCCCGAGCAGTGAGCCACCCTCCTCCTCTGAGCGAGGGCGAGGGAAGACGCGGGCGCCTCACGTTTATTAACTTCTTTCTAACTGCATACCTTTTATTTGGCTAAAGCTATCGAAATACTTTTTTCACAAGAAGAAGCGGATTGTTATGTTCTAAAGGAAGGTTTCAGCGGTGTATCAGTTAAGTTTGTGGTTATTTTTATAAAAATGTTTTAAAAAATGCGATTTCTGCTGATTACCCTCTTACTTAAGGGCCTAGAGAGTACGGAAATGGGCCTCCGGTTAGCCTATGGAGTGCTGTTTATTATTATATTAAGCGGACAAAATTTTAAGTCGTTTGTGAGGTGGTGTTACCAAATTAATCTTTTAGTGATTAGGCTTAATTTTGGTCACGAAATAGTTCCGGTACTATTACTCCTGTCCTGGTGAAACTTGAGTGGCGACAGGTCTACAACTAGGGCTTTGCACTGTATGAGTTAGAAGTTTCCCGGTAGGTTATTACCATTAAAAGCGATCGTAAGGGGGAAAAAACAAGTGGTCCAAGACTTTGATCTGACGGGCGTACCTTTTCTCCCGAGCAGTGAGCCACCCTCCTCGTGAGCGAGGGCGAGGGAAGAGGCGGGCGCCACACGTTCATTAGCGGTTCTCGTTATATTCTTTCTAACTCTGCATCTTCCGGTTACCTTAAGCTATCAAAAATATTTTTACACAGAAAAACCGGACTGTTGTGTTCTAAAAGAAGATATTAGCTATTTTTTGGTGGCGTTTGTAGCTCTTTTTGAAAAATTGTTTTATTGAAATGAGCTTTTTGCTGATTACCACCTTAATTAAGGACCTAGAGTGTACGCAATTGGGCCTCCTGGTAGCCTATGGGGTTCTCTCTAATATTATAATAAGCGGACAAAATTTAAATGCGTTTGCGAGGTGATACTACCAATTCATTCTTTTTAGTGATTAGGCCTAATATTGATTGCGAAATAACTCTGGAACTGTTAAACCTAGCGTGGTCAAGCTTCAGCAGCGTGAGGTCTACCCTAAGGACTTTTAACTTTATAAGTAAGAAGTTTCCCGGTAGAATATTAACGAAGCTACAAGCGATCGTAAAAACACGTGGTCCGACTGTTGTTGTTTTCACAGATTCACACTGTTTTCCGCTCCTAAAATTTAAAATTTTCGTTTGTAATAGCAGTATTTGTAGTGGTTGAACTCCTTGTATCTTCACGAACAAATAGACACCACTCTGACCTTTCTAGAACCAAAGTTGCTAAAGTTATAGATAGGTATGTGCAGAGCTCACTTCAAATAAAAGGAAACTGCGTAAAAGTATAGACCGTAGTTATGTTGCTCTATTTTATAATTAATTTTCAACGCAATAGCCTGGACGAGCTCGTATCGCAGGAACTGCGGCGTTGCATGGCGTCAGCGTCGTCAATTCGGAGTGAAGAAAAAAATCATCATCTTATGCATGACCAAAAGTAGATATGACAGCAAATGTAATTAACAATAAATCATTCTGTATAGGAGTGAAGATCAAACTGGGGTTGTTTGGGTTCGAGTGGAGATCCAACACTGTGCTTTTACGTGGCTAGCGGATGTTCTTCTGCATAGCCACGCGTCTGCTTGTGAATACATTGAAACTAACATCATCTGCTCATAAATGCAGTGAAAGTGACACATGCTCTACAAACACGTGCATCGAGCAAGCATGCTTCATAATACGAAATGAAATATTGCAGCAATAATGCTGGTAAAAGCACCCTTTAAAATCAGACGTCAGTAAATGCTTGTTGGTTCCTCAGTAGCTTGGCGTAACCTACTTCACGGTATAGGCAATGAATCGGACGGGGCCTTGTTCAAGAAGTTAATTTACGTCTTGTGGAAAAGGGGAAAAATTCATGAAGTATCACAGGCAATTATTGAACCTTGTAGATATGATAATTAAACTTATGAATAACATAAAAACACAGAAACAAAATCGTCTGTACCTTAAACAACTGAGTTTCCAACACTTATCATTCTATTTTTTTTCGAATCTGGTGAAAAATTTGCAGCAGCCTTGAAAGCGCTGCGGTAACTAAAACTAAATCTGATTGCGCTAAATGTCTCAGTACATGTGAATTCCCTAAGGACTTTGTGGTGTTAAACCAGTAGCCCACTAGAAAAGGTACACACGCTGCTGCGGCTGTTTTTTAAGACCATGTAGTGCGAGCATAGCAAGTTCAAAAATGTTTTGGTCATTAGGTGTTTAAAGTACGCACTAGGAACAGAAATTCATTATCACGTTGAGATTCTGAAGGAGGACTTCTCGGGTCCCCTAATTTTTTCCCGTTTCTTTACTTGCAGAGTCAGTTAGGCTGTCGGTGTGCGCTGCTCTAAACTCGCCAAAGTGACCTTTTGGTGGGAAGGAGCTATATAGGTTACCTGCTTTTGAGTTTTCTCTGCTTTCTTAACCACACCACCACCTTTTGAACTTTCGCATAACGGGCATGGCAGGCTTCTTCAACTTTTTGATGAAAAATAATAAATTTATGCTTTAATGCAATAAGATTCACCACACTAAACGCACCTTAATTACGGTAAAATTTGAATGCACGAATACGTATACACAGGAGCAAAATACTTCAATATAGAGGACCTGCGTTTGTCCGTAATATGAAATTTAATGGACCCACGCCTACTTTAAAAAGTTGCTAAACCACCATGGTAATGTGTCTTTACGGTGGTCAGCTAATGACCTAAAGTTCGCGCATTCAATCCTGGCTGCGGTGGTTATCTGTCGTTTTTCAATAGAAACAAAATGATAGAAGCGATAATAGTCTTTATGTTGCCTTGATTGCAGTTTTGGGTATTTTGAAGACTCAGCAGCCATTTGTATGCCTTAGAAAGTGCAATTTGCAAGAACGCCAGGCCTGCGCCGAAGACAAAGCACAGTCGCAGCGAGAGCTAGAAGAGTAGCCTTTCAGAGCGTTTTCTGAACACTAGTTGGTTAACTGCTGCAAGCACACTTGCTTGATACTCACTATGAAATTAACCATAAAAACATGCCCAGCAGTGGTAAGTGTGCAGCAGAATGGGGGCACGTGTATCCGATCTGAAGCATTTCAATGCACTCTCGCCCTTTATTATTGTAATTTAAGGAGCAAGGTACCATTAGGGAGCAAAATAACAAAAACAAGCAAACACTGGCACTCCTTTTGACACAGTGTGATGCGTTATATTGTCGCGTACTGCTTTTTAGAGACGAAACTCCTGAAGGCTTCGGTCTGCCAATTTCTTCAATATAATTCTTCAAAAGAAGTATACCATGCAGGGCCCCGGACCAATTCCCACTACGATGCCGCATGCGACACCGGAGTACTCTGTCTTCTTTTTCTGAGTTCCTCCGTTTTCGGAAGCTGCTGCAGTGAGCGTTGTTTCAACTACATCGCACGGCAAGAGCTATATTTTTAACAAAGTCGTAGGGATCATGAAGAGGTTGACAGCGCAGCACGTTTCTTCCGGGTGCGCTGACGCAAGGGCATATCACACCGATACCAAAGTCATACCTCACTTTTTCCAATTTTACTCCGTGTTGCCGCAAAAATGCCTCTACGATGAAAAGCTAGTGGTGCGAAGCCAACTGGCACTACTACGGCAGCTTCAAAACAGCAACGTCTACTTCAGGTACGATAGAATTTGGCGCTACGTCACTGTTGGACAGGGCTAAGCAGATATATCAAGCAAAGCTTTCCGGAATGCATATATCTAAGTACAGCGTATCTAAGTATAAAGTACATATATTGAAACACATTCGCCTAGTCTGTAAGGTTATATTACGGGATTAGATTGAGAAAGTATTTAGGCAAATAATTTCAGCCCTGAGAGACTATGACTTTCTTAGGTAGAGGGCGAGAATATTTGCTTCGCAACTCTGCCGTCAGTGGCTCCTATCTTTCACCACACAGGCCATTGTTTTGATGTTGGGAATCATCACCGCTCTCACTCTCTCACCGGCTAAGGTAGAATAACGTGGCTTAAATTATAAGAAAAGTCTTTCTTTTCCCATAAAAAACACATAGGCTCATTTTTGGAAAAACCTAATGAAATACCCGCGTTGTGCACTGTATCTTGATATAGTCGACATATCGTAATTGTGTACCTGTCATTCGATAAATGCACATTTTGTAAGTGTGTTTGATAAACAAATGCATATACATATCTTCGAAATGAATTTTCTTATGAAGACACCGCGAGCCTAGTTTTTTCTAAATGAAAGTCCCGCCAACTATTACTTTTGTGCAATCCTTGAACATATTTCTCACGTGTGTTCAGAGAAGCTCCCACTGTATTCAAGTAATGGCGCTACCGAAACCATGATGCGTCATTTACGCTTGAAGGCGACGCAACTGAACGTTCATAATGCATTCGCACCAAAACAACTAGTAGTGCCGCACTCGCTGCGGCATAGTGGGGATGACCTCCAATAAGTTGGCGAGAATAGGTGATGCGGTTACTGCAATTCATTCGAAAAAGTGAAACATATACCACGGAGATTATTTGATCACACGTAAAAGAATCTCAGCACTTCATATTTCGTATATTCATATATGCATACTTACTCTTCCGTTAGGGCACGTCGACTTTTGCACTAACATTCCAAGCCATAATCCGGTGAAGCAAAGAGCAAAAAAGGGAAAGTTTGTCCACATACTGAGGCGCAAAGAGTCCACCAAGAAAGAATGAAAACAATCTTTTTGCAAAACTTACTAAGCGGAGTTAGCAGGCACGAACAAGAAATGTTATTGAGCCATATTTTCTCCCTGTGCAGTTTAACAGGCTATAGCGCACTAGCTCTGGCTGACCTTTTGCCTTCTAAAAAATTACATCTCTCTCATTGACGCATTAGCATTAGATTCCTGATCACTTATGCGGATCTACCATTACGTAAGATAGGATGGTATTTGATCCCTAACTAGTGCTTCGAAAGTTGTGTTTTCAGTTACCTTGTCCTGATATTCATGAATTAAGCTCAGTTCTGTTCATCAATTAAGTTTTTGAAGGTTTTCATGCCTTTTGAATAGAAATTTGTGAGTTGTAATCCATGTTTACATTGCATGACATCAAATTGAATTGGCTTATGGTAAAATTTTTTGCTGAATATATATTTGCCCACGTATCTTGAAATTGTTTGATGAAGCACAAGCAGTCGCATGTTTCAACTGTTACCGCATCGTGAGTAGCAAACCAGGAATATGTGAAAAGCAAACGAAAAGTTTGGTAATTACAATCTTCTCTTTGTGTACACTTTTTAAACGTGCAGTTACATATTCTTTGTATTACAAATGTGTTTTTTTTTATAAAAAGCAGCCATGATATACGTTCAAATTGAAGGTAAGATGTCAGAGATGGGAGCAATATACACAAGACCAAGTGCTAGACAATGTCATGAAGCGCTCCAGACAGATTCGACGTAGCATGGATTGGGAGACGTATACTTTTCCAAAGTACTTTGTCAACCTTGGAATGCTAGATCTGAGCTGCATTATACCGCTGATGCAGCTGGCTATCTTGTAAAGTAGAATTTCAGAGACGGTGCTTATGTCCCGATGACAATGATAGCGATAAATTAAACTGGCCAAATTATAAAAGAAGACAATTGAAGTGTAGTGGCATTTCCAAAATAAGAATGTAATCTGTCAAGAAAAACGTTTTAAAAATAGAAGAAACAAATCAGTCAACAATAAAGTGCCGGTTAAATTATGAAATGTTTGTGCAGTAGAAAGACAGCTTTTGCGTTGCTAAAACGCGGTTAGTCCTTGTCGGCTGTGGGTGGTCCTACTTCTTTGTCTGCCTCGTATAAGAAGGTGGCCTAATCAAGCAAACTAATGGGTTTCGTATAAAAGATCGCAGTTGCGCCGCACGGTAAGGCTTAAACTGCATAAGGTAGTACTCACCCAATATTCAGGCAGCCAAACCTTTTTTCGGTTATTTTTAACGAAAAGAGGGCAATCGAGGTTGAGTGACAGTGCTCGATTAAGAAACACGGCTGCCAAGAAAAAAATAAAAAAAGATATCAGAAACGACTCTTCAAACATCAAAAGACGTGAAAATATAAAATATTTGCGCAGTATAGAAAGGAAGATTTGATGATGCTGACACGTAATTCATCTTTGCCGGCTAAATTTAGAAGGCGACTGGCCGAAACATAATAATGAGTTGTATACAAGGAATTCTATTAGGTGAAATTGCAACTTATTAAACTGGTACTCACTAAAAACCAAGATACCTTACTTGTTCTCAAGTTTGCTCGATATCGATCAAACACGCTTGATATTCGCTCGTGCATCTATTTGGATTCCTTTATACTTTAGCCTAGTAATCCCTAATCGAAATCACGTTTACGGAATTGCCACTCAGCCTCAGTCATGTTTACATGAGTCCAAGGAAAGCGCGTGCTCTCCTCTGAATGTCACATGAATAAGTGTACGTCATTGTCATCATCAGCATGACCATATTTACTGAAGGGTGAAGGCTTCTCATACACTCTTCTTTTCAACACAGCCCTGTGCTCTCTGCACGCTGATACGTAATACCCGAAAACTTCTCAGTCCCATTCCTTCCCAAAGTTGTCTGTCTCTCCACCACACGTTTTCCCTTCTCTTTGAATTTTGTCTATCCCCCTATTGACAAACTGTTATCCCTTTTAGCCTATGCGCCTGGCTGATGTGGCCGATTTCACTTATTTTGTCGATTTCAACTACGTTATCCTGATTCACGTTTGTTCCCTGACCCACTCTGTTTAAATAGTGTCTCTGAAAAAAATCGCACTAATAGGCGAAATAAAAGAAAACTTCTAATACAACTAACAAGTTCACTGTCAATCTAATAACCCAGAGGTGAGGCTGGACTTACAATCATACAGCCCTTATAGATGACAGATGAGCTTACATTGCGTTATTTACGACTAGGGCTGAACTCCAAGTCAATTATCTCTGCTTACCTTGACACAGATCATATCCTTATTTAGACTTGCATGCGAACAAGCAACTTCGCCAATAAACCTATCATTTCATAAATGAATTTTCAACGAACCAGCCACTCTAACCATAAACTCTATTTTTTTTCTCAAACAAAGAAGCAGAACGCTTGTTTGTACGTAACTGCGGTCAAATGACAGTCACAAACCACCAAGAGTTTGTGAATAATGCGTGGCACCTATTACACAGAACGCTAGCATATGGGAAACCTTCACGACACAAGCCGCTCTCAACTCAGGAATATGCTGGGAAGCCGGAAAAAATCTCAGGAACAATGTTCGGCAAAAAATTTCAGAACATCGCGCGTTGACTTTAAAACTTTCCCGATTATCCACTCGTCTACATGAAAGATAGCTCTCTCATTCAAATGCTGTACACACACACGCACGTGCGGAGAATCAAATGTGCATCAACCAGTTTCCTGCTCTGGAATAGCATGCTTTCACTTTTCCGCCGTTTGCTGTTTTTAGCAAGCCAGTTCGTTACTTGTAACAAGCTGGTCACTTGTAACCAAATTTTTACTTGTAATCATTTTGACACCCACGCATGCAGCAGTTATACAGCATGGACTCCGATTTCTTAGTACTACACACTAGACGCAACACCAAACATACCGTGAGTATATAGCTGTGCCGATGCCCTTTAGGGTGACGCAGTGCCACTCCGCGACCTCTGAATGCAGCACAAAAAGCTCTCCTTTGTGGGTTAAATATTAATGTGAGCTTCTTTTTCATTCAGCTGACAGCGACAAAAATTTTTTTTTATTTAGCGAACCACTATGTAATTATTTAATGCTTCTCTCTGTACATGTAATTTCGTAGTGTTTCAACGTTTTCGTACGATAATGTTAACTATCACCATTTCGGGGTTATTTTTCAAGTATATTAGATACATCAAACATTTGTGAAGGATCTATAGGTGAAATAACTTTAAAAACGTTCTAAGAAGTTAGTCTCTGTTTTTTCTGGTAAGTAAACAACCACAATATTATAAAAGCCACCTTGGTATTTCTCTTCTCTTTCTCACTAGCCTTATCTGCGCTTCACTGTAGCAGAAAATTATTTTGAACCCAAAAGGTACAAATTTCAGCTTGCACTCTCAACCCGAGCAAAGAACTGTGCCTCACAGCGAATATACTTAAGGGGGTAACACAGCCTGCCATAGGATTCTGGACATCGAAACATAGAATGCTTCATCGGAAAAATGACTGCATAGTCAACAGTTTCACACTCTAGACTAAAACTGATGTTTTCTGTGGAATGCAGGGTTATAACAAGAATTCATGGGCGGGAAAGAGAAGCGCTTTCACCAAAACGAACGAAACGTCACCATCTAGTGCCAACGTGAACAGGCGGGGGAACAGCGGGCATATCTTACCCGCTGTAGGTACACGCAGATCAAACGTTCTCAACGTTTCTCTACGCGTCTCCTAAGTTCTAAGCTGGTACGAGATACGTCTTGGTGGGTTGCAGTAGCCGTACCTAACGGTTCGCGGTTTCACTGCCGCTTCCTGCGTCGTCACCGCCTTCTGGTCCACTTCCAGGCGTCAACGTGTTGCTGCTGTTTTACGAGCCTTCACAGCCACCGTATTCGCTTGCTGGCTTGCCATGCATATTCAGAAACCTCAACACTGGGCCATATTGTCCATGTTGCCATTTCTTTGTAGCTTTGCGAGCACGCAGCTTCTGATACGCTTGTGTGCTTTGCCATGCTGCACCCGCTCTTCGAGCCTTCAGCTAGGCATGCAGTTTTGCCGCCTTGTGTTCATTGTCTTGACAATAGAAGACAGAGAAATCGCACGCCGTGAGCAGCGGTCCTCACCACCCATGGAGATATTCTCTCTAACCCAAAGCACGAACGAGGAGTGAGCAATTTGTGGTCTTTGATGTCGGAAAGCTCGCGCGTCACGTGCAAGCACGTGCCGCAGCGCTTCTAACGGGTACTCTAAATACTACGTCACGCCGACGCAGAAACAAAGGTCAACCCTAAAGAACTTAGCCCCTAAAACGTACGACCCAAGGCTATCAAACGCATTCACGAGCCTTTATCTGAAAATCTGAAACTAATTTTACCAGGAAGGCTTATCTGTGCACCTTTATGAACTGGTTATGTTATATCTTCCAAGTCAGTGCATTTTTTTACTTCGAGGCAAAGCCGTGAGTATTTTAACAACATCATCTCAACACTTTGGTAGTGCTGCTTTGAAGTAAGTTTTTTTTTATTCTTAGAGAAGCATGCCAGTGCTTCTGCGGTGGTCTTCTTATCAATGCAAAGAAAATGTACGTCTAAACCAATGTATACAAAGACGAATACTATCAGTGGATAAAGTTAGTCAGTTGTATTGCTTAGTCTATCAATTTCGGAATCATAATTATGAAAGTAACCTTATTCATAGAATAAACGCACTCTTCCTTCGCTTTGTATAGATTCAACGCCGATTCATATTCCAAAATTGCTAAAGTTTAAGAAAATGCTTCTTGGTCTTACTATTACGTGAAAAAACTTGAGCGCAGTGAAGAGCGCAGTCTGAGACAAGTCACATCTTCAGACTTAAAGATATTTAAAATTAGTTGAAATATCATACATTTCTGAGTTATGGGTGGTAAGTGACGCAATCATTTCTTACCATCTCTTCGAATCTACTTATTCATTTTTCTGGTGCTGTTCTGTAGGCAATATATTTCATTTTACCGAAAACAAATGTTATTGTAACCTCTGCAGGCACCGCGAATGTGCATTCATTCAAGAACAGAAACGAAAAAAAAAAATGCAGGAAGGTACACCAGATGCTAGTATCTAGGTATACCACCAAACAAACAGTCGTTTAAGGGTTTAATTATTACGTGAATACTGATAACAACTTGAACGCTCAATTCGCTAACGACAGTGCATGTATTTTGCCATAGAGTGGCAGCAAATTGAGAGAAATACACCTCAAAGAATATATAAGTATTATTGCTGAAAATAAATTATTATTATCATTATTATTATGTTATTAGTATTAGTATTTATTTATTTATTTTTATTGCATATGTGGCAGCTGTCATAATACAGGCCCACTATTAGAAGTTAGTTGGAGGTTTGAAAAGGGTGGTAGCGACCAACTCACGTTGACAGTTCAAAAAGAAATTTATTTACAATTATGTATATTTCTGAGCTAGTGTCTCTGTACTGTATCCTAAATAATATTATTTTCATTTTGGCCATCAAAATTTAGAACTATTTCATGACAGCTTTTGCTACAAGGCTAGTATTGCGACTATTTATTTTCAGTTTCTGTACATCTAACTCCGGCAAGATCTTTAGCACCTTGTCTCTTTGCCGCGTATTTTGTTTTCCTTTAGTCAAGACAAGTTCGTTATATCTGTGGTGCAACCCAAGCCAAGAAATTGGTGAAGAACCGGGTAGTTTTCATAAAAAAATTGCCTAATTAGAAGTTCGAATTTATTCAGTTAGTAGCAAGAAAAAATAAAATAGGGCTAATTTTTAAAGTAATCATACCGCATACTGGAATACAAACAACACAGTGGCGAACTTCAATTTGGAAAATTACACAATAACAGCAAGGATTTGTTTTAAAAATTCAATTCATTTAGACTTTTGACATACTTCTACAATGCGTCAGCAATCCTCCCATCACTGTGTTGAAGAGATAAACTGCTGAAAAAACATAAATTTTCCACTTTTCGATATACTCTAAGAAGGCGGAAAACGGCACCAAAAGCATTTTTCTGCTTCAGGCAAAGTATCTATTATACGAAGTTAGATACTGCTCGTCTGACTCATTTACTCAGCAAAAAGAATAATCAGGGTAGACTCACAGACCAGCTCGGTGAGGAATATGATTAGCTGCGGAGTCTGCCAAGCGATTCTTGTTATTGAGACTTCCACTGCTTGAGTTTCACATGTTTTATTATTCGAATGATACATCAAGTGATTGAATTCTGATGGGCTTGCTGGTGAAGGTGCAGAACTTTCATCTCAGTTCAATTATAAAAGGAATAACTATAACATTGTGAATTCTTCAACAGTATAGTGATCTCATAATCTTTATGTTATGCATAAAAGTTGAATTTAAGCCTATCATTTATCTTTCAATCAGGCAAGAAGCGTACGTAGTAAGCGATCACTGCGGCAGTGTTATTTAAAGTTGTATGCGTCGTCGCTGTTGCCTGCTTTGGAAACAATTGTCCTTTGGCGCAAATGGTCGAAAGATTTTTTTTAACCGAGAAAAAATGCTCGTCCTGTAGTTACTCGTCAACAGCCAGAAGAGCAAGTGATGATATATTATTGACAGTGATGCTATAAATACCTTCTTGTCCTTGAGGCCCTGAGCGATGGGAACAAGATCGTAGTAATTTCTGAGCCTATTGTTTTGTCTTTGTCACAATGCGACTGACTGGCTTCCGTTAAACTCGGGAACTTGCAGGCTGCTCTGAAGTACCTAAATGGTTTGAAGTGCTTTTCGTAAATGCGAAGAATTGCTTGTCGAAACAATCACACTTGGCATGGTTCTATCTATCTATCTATCTATCTATCTATCTATCTATCTATCTATCTATCTATCTATCTATCTATCTATCTATCTATCTATCTATCTATCTATCTATCTATCTATCTCTATTTATCTATCTATCTATCTATCTATCTTTCTATCTATCTATCCCTCAAGCTGGCCATTATCACGTGCCTCGCGGCACTGATATTTTTTGTGTAGAACATAAGTGTGCGCGCGTGTGCTGCCGAATGTGCTGTTTCTCTCTTCCTTCTCTGCTCTCTTTCATCTCCCCCATCCCTCTCCCATGCGCAGGGTAGCAAACCGGCTGCCTATAAGCTGGTTAACCTCCCTGCCTTTCTTTTCCCTCTATTTTCTTTTATGCATAACGTAAAATCACTGGAAATATTATGAATACTTTTTGATCTACAACGAATCTCTTGATATACGTGATATGGTGTTGAGTCTGTGGCAAACGTTTGATTGAGTATATGTGAACCAATGCCACAGCGGCGGCATGTTCTCATTACGAATACTGCATTCACTGCAATTTTTTAGGCACAACATGAAAAACATGTTGTTAAAGGAACCTCTTGTTCAACAACCGTAATAAATTTATTTTCATCACCACTTCACACTTTTGTCTCGGTATTTAAAAATTTGTATATCGTTTCTATTGTATATATTTAGCTTTCTTTTTAGGTATAGATCGTTCTGTTTTGATTGCGTTTTCCGTTCGTTCGCTGTTTTTGCTGCCGTTAGTTTCTATGCACAAAATTAATTATAGAAGGTCTCCCTGACTGTCTCGTACTTTAGACCTACTGATTCCGTGTGTATCATGTAACCCGTTTTTTTAAATGCAGTAATAATGAATAAACTTGAGCTTGAACTTGAACAAATCGCACGCAATGACAAGCATGTGATGTGCTTGTCACATGGTTGTAGGGTGCTCACTGTATATGATAATAACCAAATCTACATTATTTCAGTTTGTGCAGTATATTGAAGTAAGGTGTATTTTCGCCACGCTTACTACAAATGAAGGCTACAGACAAGATAAAATTCATGTTTACCAAGCGGGTGGCTATTCCCGAATTATGTAAATAGAAAGCTATTCCCAAAACCAATCGACGGAGATGTGCCTTTTGTTTAACATATTGGCACAGAGACTAACTACATGATCCGGTATAATAAATTAAGGATTGTTGCTATGGGCTAGCACGCGCTCGTGCTTCTGGCAATACAACTCATGCCTATCGTGCGCGGGCACGAGTTAGTGGGAATTTTACGTGCAGAAAAGCAGAGGGGCTCGATGATGAACAATTTTTTTTTGAAACGCTCTTGCGGACGCATTTACTTTTTGCACCTAGTTTTCGGAGCACAAGCTTGCCCGTAATAAACAAATTTTCGGTTTTTAGCTTCTTGAATCTGTTACAATGTTTGATATTAGGCGACTTTGCGTAGAAGCTAAGGTGTGTTGGTTGAGCATTGACCCTAACACAGCGCAGTCGATAACGCCGACAAGAAAGTGGACGCGCACACTGGATTGATGTAAAGTAGTATATTTCACGAAAGGCAAATAATAACTTGCATACATACGCAGCTGACATATGCGACAACCTGAGATAAGGACAAAAACATTTACCGTTTGTTATATGCTGTGTGAAGGCCTCTGCAGACAAGGATGTGTTTAGATTTGAGATTTTGCAATATTCAAAATATCAGAAATACTTAAAACACTACACCGTAGGATGTTGAAAAAATACATAGTATTCAAGATATAGCTCACTGACACAATTTGTTTCAGACAGTTCATGGGCGGCTGAGAATTGTGCTCAGCCAGCACATCGGTTTTGTCACAGAAGAGCGTGTGAGCGCCGTCGTGAAAATTGAAGTACAAAGAATCCTCTCCATTGTGTAAAATGTTGTAAGTCAGCGCTGCTTTGTGCTTCTCCCTTCCGTTGTCGCTATCTTTGACTGCTTAGTGCCCACTTTACTCTAAGATTATGGCTGCGATATGGGGCTTCTACGTTGGTTACTACACGCTTTTATAGATGAAACCACTTTTGCTTTTTTTTTGAAGACGATATTCTCTTTTGGGGACCTTCGACGCGAAAGTTTTGGTCTGTTTTTTCATTTATCTCTTTGTCCACCCATAAAGATAAAGGAACATTGTGGTAATTCATCACCATTGCCACCCGTTTCACCGATGGTCACTTGGAAAGAGCTTGTGGTGGGCGTTGGCGCCCGCGTAACGTTTGCTCGCTTTTTTTTTGTTCGAGGTTCGATGGTGGCTGGCGCTTCATGTTTTTTTCTCGGCAGAAACTCCACTATCAGTGCCCTGTTCGAACTCGCGTTAAATTGCCAGAGCTGTGCGACGTCGTTAGGTTGCAACTCGCTGACTTGTTCGGAGCACGTTGTTGCGCGGGACCTCGGAATGACGACTCTGGCTACCGCATTTGAGCAGTTACATTACTTGGCTCTAAATTAGTGTTTGATGATGTATCACCTGACAGTGAAGTTATTCACATGCGAAATAATAAACGGGGATTTTAGTTCACTTTGCACGTATTTGTAATGTGCGTATTTGTCTGGTCATCTTCCCTGTCACGCGTCAATAACTGTTTTCAAAACCTATTTGTGTGGTCACGGTCCCCAACGTGCTGAAGGCGGTTTGTGCAGGTGCATGAAATGCCAGTCATCTGAAGCTTCCTTTGGAACACCTTGACAAATAGTTTTGTACGAGATAGTAAAAAGTGGCTGAACTTAGAAAATTTCACCCTAGATTCACTGAAACAATGTAGAATCTTCGTATGTATTTAGAAAAGAAAAATGATTGTCTGATTTTTTCTGTCATTATTGCATCAAGTGCGAGCACAGTGACAGATGCATGGCAGAATATACTGCGACGGGGCGAGGTCTTGGCTTACAGAATAGCGTCCACCGAGAATCGGCAGACGAACAAGCTGTCTGAGTTGCCTCTCGCGCAAGCGCCTAACGCTCAGGCGTCTTCTTCATCTTCGCTAATTGCCACGCTTGCTCCTGTCGAAGATGCACCGTAACATCACTCCCCTGCGGCGTAAGCGCCGTCACGGCGCTTAGTACGGCGGCGACGAACGAGGAGGGTGATACGGTTTCAGTCTGGAAACGTGTACAACATCTGTCTGGAGTGAGGTGGTCAAAGAGGCATTGTTTAAGGGTGCGATCTCGTAGCTCACGTCACTAAGTTGTCGTAACACTTTGTAGGGGCCATGGTAGTGTGATAGTAGCTTCTCTGATAAGCCGACTTGGCGGTTTGGGGTCCAGAGAAGTACCAGAGACCCCGGCGAGAAGTGCACGATTTGGTGGCGACTGTCACAGCAGTCTTTTTGGTGCGCTTGCGACAAGTGCAGCCGATTGCGGGCAAGCTGATGGGCTGCATGGGCTCGAGAAACGACATCGCTGGCGTACTCAGTAGACAAAAGGGCAGCGGATAGAAAGAGCGTGTAAATGGTAATGCTGGATGTCGGCCAAATAGCAAGTAAAACGGCAAATAACTAGCTGTGTCATGCCGTGAAGAATTGTACGCGAACGTGACAAAGGGGAGTGCTTAGTCCCAGTCACGGTGATCTGGCGAAACGTACATTGACAGCATCTGCGTCAGCGTTCGGTTCAGACGCTCGATCGGTCCATTTGTCTGTGGATGATAAGCGATGGTAAGCTTGTGCTCAGTGGAGCAGGCGCGTAGAATGTCATCCACAACACGTGAAAGAAAGTACTTTCCTCGATCAGTAAGCATCTGCCGCGGAGCGCCGTGATGAAGAATGGCTTCCTACAAGAAAAAGTCAGCCACGTCAGTGAAACAGCTTGTCGGCAGTGCTTTAGTGATGGCAAAGCGTGTGGCGTAGTCTGTGGCGACTGCAACCCATTTATTTCCGCAGGTGGACGTAGGAAACGGGCCCAACAGGTCAAGGCCAACACGAAAAAATGGTTCCGTCGGTATGTCAATGGGCTGTAGGAGGCCATACGATAGCACAGAGGAGCGCTTGCGGCGTTGGCATCGGTCGCAAGCAGTGACGTAGCGAACCACAGAACGATACAGTCCGGGCCACGAAAAGCGACGTCGCACACGATCGTAGGTACGAGAGACGCCTAGGTGACCGGCTGTAGGTACGTCATGTAGTTGTTTGAGAACGCTGGTACGCAGGTGATGGGGAAGCACGAGTACTTTTTCCGGGCCATCAGCGTTGAAGCTGCGACGGTACAGAATGTTGTCGTGCAGTTCGAACAGGCGAACGGAAGGGTCTGTTGGAGCAGAGGTCAGACGCTCGATGATGGAGAGTAACGACGGGTCACGTCGTTGTTCGGTAGAGATATCACCCAACGCGTGAATGGAGAGAACGCAAGGGTCTGAATCAACGTCTGTCAAGTCGGGCGTTTCAACCGGATAACGTGACAAACCTTCTGCGTCTGTGTGGAGGCGTCTCGACTTTTAATGGACCACGAATAAGCATTCTTGCAGACGGAGCGCCCAGCGTCCAAGACGTCCAGATGGGTCCTTTAGCGATGACAGCCAGCAAAGAGCGTGATGGTCCATAACAACGGAAAAAGTTCGGCCATACAGGTAAGGCCTGAATTTTGCCACGGCCCACACTAAAGCTAGGCATTCACGCTCAGTGATGGAGAACTTCCGTTCAGCAGGTGAAAAAAGACGACTGGCGTAAGCAATCATGCGGTCCTTCCCGTGCTGTCGTTGGCCAAGGACCACTCCAATTCCATGGCCACTGGCATCGGTCCGAAGCTCTGTAGGTGATGCTAGGTCGAAATGGGCCAGTATTGGTGGCGTAGGCAGCAGATGGATAGGAGCCGAAAAGGCGTCCGCTTGCTCTATACCCCATGCGAAGGGAACGTCCTTCTTTAAAAGATCAGGAAGCGGTGGAGTGATGTCGGCGAAGTTGCGGACAAGTCGACGAAAATAGGAACATAGCCCTACAAAACTTCGGACGTCCTTGATTGAGCGTGGTTCAGTAAATTGTTGTACTGCTCGCACCTTTTCGGGATCTGGTTGAACACCATCGGCACTGACAAAGTGGCCGAGTATGGTGATTTGGTGACGTCCAAAATGGCATTTTCCAGAATTGAGCTGGAGAGCAGCTCTTTGAAAAACATCCAGAACGGATGACAGACGTGTTATATGGCTGTCAAAGGTAGGTGAAAAGACGATGACATCGTCTAAGTAACATAAGCAGATGGACCACTTATATCCTCGGAGAAGGGAGTCCATCATGCGCTCGAAAACTGGCCGGCGCATTACACAGTCCAAACGGCATGACTTTGAACTTGTAGAGGCCGTCGGTCGTAACGAAAGCGGTTTTTTCACGATCCATGGGGTCGACGAAAACTTGCCAATAGCCGGACCGAAGGTCGATAGACGAAAAGTATCGGGCACCATGGAGGCAATCGAGGTTGTCATCAATCCAAAGCAAAGGGTAGACATCTGTGTGGGTCACTTTGTTTAAATGGCGATAGTCCACGCAAAAGCGCCAGCTGCCATCCTTCTTCTCAACGAGCACGACTGGGGAGGCCCAGGGGCTGGATGAGGGTTCTATTACGTCTTTAGTAATCGTTTTATCCACTTCATTTTGAATTACTTGGCGTCCCTTGTGAGATACGCGATATGGACGCTGCCGTATAGGACTGGCATCACCAGTGTTGATCCAGTGAGTCGCTGCAGTTGTTTGGCTGAGAGGGCGGTGGTCAAAGTCGAAAACGTCTCTATGTGATGTTAGCAGACTATGGAGGCTGGCAGCTTGCACTGCAGTGAGGTCGGGAGAAATCATCTTGGTAATGTCATCTGCAGGCAGAGTATAATTGCGGCCAAGACAGGGGGATGTAGTATCGGTGTCCAAACCAGTAACGTTGCAACTGTAAAGTGGAGATAGGGTGGCCAAAGACATGTCTTGCGGAATAACTTGAGTCAAGAAACTCACGTTGAGTAGTGGTATAACCACTGTATTATTAGTGACGGCGAGAACAGTGTAAGCAAGGGCGACGTCTCAGGCCATCAGTACGTCGACTATAGGAGTTACGAGGTAGTCACCATCGGGCACTTGACAGGAGCACGACAAAGTGACATATGTAGCAGCTTGCGGAGGCAAGCGAACGAGGTGACGAGAGCATAAACGGGGAGAATAGTCAGCTGGGAAATCGGCAAACTGCGGCAGTTCAAGCTGAAGAGCACCAGTGGCACAATCAATAAGCGCAGAATGACGTGACAGGAAGTCCAAACCAAGTATTAGGTCATGAGGACACATTTCAATGACGGCAAACTGAACTAATGTAGGATGACCGGCAATGGACACACGGGCCGTGCACATCCCTTGAACATCAGGTGTCCTCCTATCAGCGACACGAAGTTTGGGGGAAGCGGCAGGCGTGAGCACTTTATGTAGGCGTCGGCGAAGGTTCGCAGTCATTACAGAAATGTGCGCTCCAGTATCTATAAGGGCAGAAATAGCCACACCGTCAACGGCAAAGTCTAACAAATTTGGTCTCGTCTGAAGCGTCAAGAGAGATTTTTGGAGGGAGTCGAAAATGCAGCGTCACCTCCGGGCGCTGCACCGTTTAGTTTTCCGGGTAGGCAGGAGCGGGGTTGAATGGGGACGACGGCCTGCGAGTCTGCGGTGAGCGAGACGACTGGCGACGTCCTGGAGGCGAACGCGACTGATGACCATGCGGTGACGGAGATCGGCTGTTGAACCTTCTGTAGTTGTTTTGCGGAGAAGGCTGCGCGGCAGACGCGAAGCGGGTGCTGTTCTGTCGGTAGTGAGGTTGAGATGAAGTCCGAGGTGGCGAGGACCAGCGGTAATTGCAGTAACGGACGACATGACCGATACGGTGGCAATGAAAACAAATTGGTCGATTGTCGACGGTTCTCCACGCAGCAAGGTCGCGAGATCGGGCCATAAACTGCTGCTCGTGATAGGACGAGGTTGGACGCCATGAAGCTCGCTGCAGGCTGGGCAAAGCGCACACTGAGGGAATACCTATGCTGGCGAGTTCTTGGCGGACCATGGCTTCAACCATATTAGCAGTGAGTGGGGTCGTGTCACTTGCAGTGGTGTGAGCCGGAGCAGAGGCAATGGCTTCAAGTTCACGCCGTACAATTCGGGTCACCTGATCCGATGAATCTAGAGGTGGTGGCTGTGTTCTTGCACGGTCTTCGCAAGATGATGTTGCAGCCGCATTCGAAGGCGGGTAAGCACGCTGTTAGCTCCGCCGGCTCTTGGCTTGCTCAAAGCGCCGACATTCTTTTATAATGGCGTCTACTGTAGAAAAATTTTTGCAGATGAGGAGGTTGAATGCGTCATCCGCAATCCCCTTAAGAATATGCCCGACCTTGTCAGCCTCCGGCATCTCGGCATTGGCTTTGCGACACAACGACAACACATCTTCTATATAGGAGACGTAAGACTCGGTCGAGGTCTGCGAACGAGACGCGAGCATTTTGTTCGCGGCCATTTTTCTTCCAATCGGCTTTCCGAACAGGTCCAACATTTTCTCCCTGCACACTGCCCCACTCCCAAGTTCTCTTTTATGGTTCTCATACCACGATTTGGTGGTTCCCCTAAGATAGAATAACAGGTTTGCCAGCATAAGAGTGGGGCCTCATCGGTATCGAGTACTCACACGTTCGTACTCTGCCAGCCAATCTTCAACGTCAACTTCATCTGAATCGCCGGAACCGCTAAACGTGCCAGGATCCCGCGGGGGTTCGAGCACGAAGGTTGTGGTCGCAGAAGGAGATGTAGTTACCGCATCATCTCCGGCCGCAGGAACACCAGGAGCAGATGCAGACGCCGTATTCTCCGTCATCATTGTGGAATGACCCTTCAAACGTCGGCCGCTGCGAAGTTCCGTTGCGAGGCGGTTACCCAGCACCTCCTCCAAATGTGACGGGGCGAGGTCTTGGCCTACAGGATAGCGTCCACCAAGAATCAGCAGCCGAACAAAATGTCTGAGTTGCCTCTCACGCAAGCGCCTAACGCACAGGCGTCTTCTTCATTTTCGCTAAGTGCCACGCTTGCTCCTGTCGATGATGCACCGTAACAATATGTTTGCGTGTTTTCTACAAGCTATTTCTCACTACGAAAAAATGGAAGCGAAAAGTATTAGGCATTGCGAAGGGTAACTGTTGAAAATAATGATTGGTGATTAACGTATCATAGTGCCACAAAGCACTAGTGGGATTGGGGCATAAAGCAGTAGAGGGTCTCTGCTTGGAATAAAAGACTACGAAGTGGATAGAGACTGGTCCCAGCCCGCCAGTGAGTCAGCCATTGCCATCGCATGTAAACATCGTAAATATCCGCAAGTATACGTTTCGTTGTAAGATTATCGGTGGAGGTACTGCGTAAAGCTACCCACTACGACGTGCCAGACCTGCCACTGATAAGACTTACGGTAGCTATATAAGGTGCAAATGTGGACAATGACATGGTCTACAAAGGTGTGAATGTAAGGACAAACTGTGAGTCAACTTCATGGACTGTGTGGGGACAAACAGCTGACCGGTAAGGTGATAACGCGTGGACTAAATATTGGTCCTTCGAGATTATCATTATAGGGGCTAAAAGTTAGACCAGGCGCCATTAGTTCCGAAAAGGAATATTGGCTGTAGCAGCATCTTTGTTCCTTCAAAAGACGAACCACCGACCCAATTAAAAGCCTTTCGCCTTATAGTGTAGGGTTTTCATGGATGGAATGTTCTACACCTGTGTTTATTCCATAGCAAGTACGAGACGTGGAATTCAGGACTCATAATTACTTCAGCAAAAATTAAAATCGCACGCAATTTACAACAATGGCCAAAAGCACACAACGCTTGCCAGCCGTAAGCGTTCATAGATCAATGGTAAAATTTAAGGACCCCTGCCTCCGTTCAAGAGGGTGCATGAGTGGCAATTCGCATGAATCGAGCCAACAATGATGGCCACAAGAACTTCTTTTACTTACAACTCAGAAAGATTTCACGAAGTTTTCCAGGCCTGCGCAACACTGCACAACTGATGAGACCAAAAGACCTTGACGAAGAATCGCCGCACACAGGCGGTGAACGAAGCATGTGGCACAAACCTTAATGGCATGAAAGCAAACGAAACTCACAGGCAAGTCGAAGTGTAAAAGACGATTCAGCGACTCGCCTTAGAGGATGCCACAAACCAGCGTTGTCTTTGCTCTACAGCAGTCACGAATAAAAGCCCTGGAGCATCGCAAGACCATTATCGCATGCGATTCCCTTGCAGCCGAAAAGCCATTGTTTTCGTCTCAACTTCTTCTCAGCCCCGCAGCGGTGGTCTAGTGGCTAAGGTACTCGGCTGCTGACCCGCAGGTCGCTGGTTCAAATCCCGGCTGTGGCGGCTGCATTTCCGATGGAGGCGGAATTGTTGTAGGCCCGTGTGCTCAGATTTGGGTGCACGTTAAAGAACCCCAGGTGGTCTAAATTTCCGGAGCCCTCCACTACGGCGTCTCTCATAATCATATAGTGGTTTTGGGACGTTAAACCCCACATATCAATCAATCAATCGTCTCAACTTCTTTTCTCTCGGCTTGCGTCTTCTCACTCGTCCCTCAATACTTTGTGGGCTGGATCCATGCTTTCTTAGGTGATACAGAATTTTACTGCTCGCAATCCGGTGTCAACTCTCCAATATACAGGCAAACAAGAGGTATACCGCTAGGGTCAGTACTATCGCCCTTATTATTTAATGCACTACTATGTACCATTCCCATACAGCAAGATGTAGAGGCGGTCTCTGTGTATGCCGATGATATTGCATTTTTCTCTGCGTCGAAGGACATTCACACACTGCACCTGATTCTGCAGACATCATAAATAGTCTGGAAACGTGGCTGGAGGATATCAACCTATGCCTCAATACAAACATAAGTACAATCATAGTTTTCGCACAAAATGCCCCAGTGCGAACTTCACTAATGTACCGACAGGACGCCATACCTCAGGTCGAGTCAGTTAGGTACTTGGGGTAACCTACACCGAAATACTTAACTGGAGTCCCCACATAGAAAACATGGCTGCTAAAGGAGCACATGCCGTAGGGATGCTGCGCAGGCTCAGTAATTATTGTGCCGGTTTGCGTAGAGACGTGCTCGTTATGATATATTGCATGCATATTCGACCGATAATAGAATTAGGCTGTTTCTTTGTTTTCTGGCGCTCCGGCCTACAAAGTTCGACCACTGATTGTGCTAGAACGTGAATCTTTACGCTTATGCCTTGGGCTACCCAAATATGTTGCCAACAATATTCTATACGAAGAATCCCACCTGCCTTCTTTTATCAAAGGTTTCATATTTTAACATTACGTACATTCCTTAAAATCTATGCATCACCTCAGCGGATGGCACAGTACGTGTTAATTAACCATCAGACCTCATTCTTCAACCACCAATGGCCTAAACTAAGGTGTCCTCAAGTAATATCTACTGAGAAACGTTTGGAGCCCTTAAGAGTTAATCTTTGGGAAACACTTGTGCTCAACACTGTTGATGCAATTAGGATAGAATTTGACGATATATATACCAAGAATGCAAAAAGTTTACCATATCAGTATATAAATGGCATTTTGGAAGATCATTTGGCCAATCTCGAAACATCCATTGTGATAGCGACTTACGCTTCGGTTTATGAAGAGAAGGCTGGCGTAGGAATCGTATCATCCTCTCTAGATTGGGCTTTCCCAATTCGATTACCCGACTTTACGCCTATTTACCAAGCTGAACTTCTGGCAATAGTCCTTGCATTGCGAATAGTGCCGCAAGATCTATCAGTGGTGATTGTTCTAACAGACTGTCTCTCGGTCTGTACTGCCTTAAGCTCACCAACTTTTTCGCGTACCTTAGAAACTTTCTACTCGCTTATTCCTACACATGTACGACTTGTCCGACTAGTTTGGATACCAGGCCTTAGAGGTTTAGCTGTGAATGAGCATGCAGATTCACTAGCTGTATCTTTCCTTGATTGTCCTGTTTTACCTATTTTGCCTACTTCAGAATATATCACAGCAGCACGCTTTGAAAAACGCACAACGGCCAATAACTTTGAAAAATCCCCTTTGTTTGTATCAGCCTTCCCACAGCTAAAGTTCCCTTGGAAGAACAAGTGGTATTCATCAAGAAAGGAAGAAATAGTGATTACCAGGCTGCGTTGTCAGGTCCCCTCATTGAAATTTTACCTTCACAGGTTGGGTAGGGCACAGTCGCCTTTGTGCCTTTATTGTAATGAGAGGGAATCAATGGAGCACTTCTTTTTGACATGCCGAAAACTCAAAACTCAAAGGGAAAATCTACTAGAAGAACCCCTACGAAAGTTAGGCTTAAACTTGACACTTCCGGTGATTCCTTCATTTGGCACAGTCACATTTGGATTCAGTCATAGGAGCGTTTTTACCGCTGTTACGAATTTCTTTCGAGAATCTAAAAGAATGGAATGCTAAAACTAAGTAACTTCAGCTGTTTTATGTATAATTGTTTTCTTTTTGTATGTATATGTTTTTTTTTCAAATGTCTTGAGAAATTTAACACCTTTCATTATTATCTATATTACCTAATTATTCCAACCTTCTTTTTCAAGAAGTGAATTAATTTAAAAAGCAAGGCACCGTCCCATTCATGGCCTATCGCCCTAGGTGGGTTGCGCCAAGGTGTTGAGGAACCAACCAACCAACCAACCAACCAACAAACCAACCAACCAACCAACCAACCAACCAACCAACCAACCAACCAACCAACCAACCCTGTGGCTTTTTCCAACGCATGTTCAATGCAGCTCTGTTGCCCCGGCGCCTCCGTCAAACCAGTGTGCTGCAGATAAGGGCCTGCCACCCGACAAATTTGTTATTTGCCTGGACAAGTACCGGCTGGTGCCTCACTTGCTGGATCACTGAGAGCAGGCATGGTTGTCGATGAGTATGCCTTGAACACGGCAAGCTCCATGCCTTCTGGCCGAACCACTGACAAAGCGGAGCAGTTCACCATCCATAGTGTACGGGCTCTTGAACGACTGCCGATACACACTTGGGCATCAATTTTTTTCTTTTTCAATCAATCAATCAATCAATCAATAAGCTTTTATTTCTCCTTGAGAAATATTATGGTAGCGGACAAAAAGCCGCAGTACAGCGGCTTGACAAAGCTCCGGCCCCCTGCAAAGTCCAGCAGCAAATAGTAAATTAGAAAATAAAACTTTGCAGGAAATATATCATTTGAAGTCAGTGCACAAATATAGGTAGTGGTGATATATAGTAAAAACAAAGTTAAACAACAAAAGTATTGAATTCTTGAAATAAAATCGTACGTAACAATACACAATCACGCAATTCAGAAAAATAAAGGGGAGTAAAAGAAAAAAAAGGCCCAATTCGTAATTGAGGTTATTGCAATCTATACAACATAGATTTATAATTTCTCACAACTGAGGCTCCCTCATCGGAATGCATGAAGAAAATAAGGGAACTGCAAGCTTCGAAAAATCCCGAGACAACGGTATATAAACTCATTTCGCATTGTCCCCGTGTGTCTGTAAGATTTTCTAACAGTTCTCCAGAGATCACATCACATCGCACTTCTTTCCGTTTGTACAATCAAGAGAGGTGTTACACAATCTAAGAAAATCAATACGCAGGGCTATTTCAGGTGTGCTTCTTAGAATAGCCATGAAATCTGCCACAACCATTTCATCAATGACAAATCTGCAGTGGCATAGAATAATGCGACAACGCGAGGCCCCCGAAACTATTCTGAATGTTGTCCCCTTATCCCAGAAAAAACACCACTTTGCATACTAATCAATGTCTAAAATCAGTCCCCCAGAATAAAAATGGTAGCACGAGTATCGACCAAGGTCCATTTATACACACCATCCACAAAAACTGACTTTATGATCAAAAAACGGGTGGAAGTAGCTGTTTCTTAAAGAATTGACCAGCCAAGTTGTCTAGTTTTTCTGGTTGGGTGTTGGTGACCGCCGACGTGGCAGAAAAAGTTGGTAAGGTCGAAGGGCTTGAGAATTGAGTCTCACTACGATCACAAACCACAGATTGATTCCGGAAGTGACCGTGTCAGAAGCTGCTGCCAGGTCATCAGTCAGCAGTCCAGTGGGCTTCAAAAGGTGGAGCAACGGCGACTGAGTGAGGCGTGGTGGCTGGTGATTGCGTGCTATGGGCGAGAACCATTTGAACTATGCACGCAAAAAGCAAGTGAAGGACACATTATTACCAAACACATTTTTGCCTTGAACAGAAACAGCAAAATTAAAATTATTTTTCATAAATATTGAAAGTAACGACACAGACAAGTGGTAATAAACATTCCTACAAAATTTTTTGAGCACTGCCTCTTGCTGCTAAGCAAAAGGTTACGAGTTCGAACTCCTGGATACAATTATTTGACGAGAGTAAAGCATACATACTTGTCTACTTAGATTTGGGTGCACATTAAAGAATTCCCAAAAATAAAAAATATTCAGGAGGCTTCCATTGTGTAATTTGCCATAATTACATGATGATTTCGCACTTTAACTAAAGAATTACTTCTTTTCTTCAAGAAGATGGTGCATTCACACAACGCCCTTTTGACTGTTGTGTACTTGCATTATTACGGGCCAGGAACAAATATTGTATGCACCCAAATGCAACAGTCCTGTCACTTCTAAGCACTGTGTCTGTGTATATGCCGTATAAACTGTGATCAATCTATACTTAATCAACGAAATGTACATAAGGCTGCTCATATATACACTTTTGTGTAATTGAAACGGCAAACTAAACGTGTGATACCTATAGATTCAGCTCATGTTTCTCGGTTTGACTACAGCCACCATAAGCACAGTTACCCTTTGAACAAGTCAATGCACATGCACTGACTTGAGAGTCGTCACATGCATAACCACTTGAGAGTCGTCACATGCATAACCAGTCGATTTGTCTAGGTAACAGGCACAGCTCGCAGCATGACAGTGCCTTGCCCTCTAAACTTGCCCTCTGAACCTGCCTCAATTCTGGTTCACATTGTTGGCTGTTGAAGGACGGTCTGTGTTTGGCGACACTTTAGAATTCAACTCAGAAATTCATGCTTGTGCTGGGTTTCCGGTGTTGTCCGCAAGTTGAAGTCCAACTTTTGTATCGTAGCCAGCAAATGCACGCTCTATCAAAGTTCTCTGCACAGACAGCCAAGCTAGTGCTATCCAGTCTACAATGTGCAGCCAGGTTGCTGCATGTCTTGGCCTCCAAAGTTCATCACCTACATTCCAGCCAGTGTAAATGGCCATCAGTGTAGACAGAAAACTGCAGTAAACGGTAATAAAGAGTCCCGGTGCCTCGAGCACTTGTGTGCCGAGGCACCGCTTAGAAGTTTTCAGGCACTCAGCACATTCACGTGCATTTGCGTAAGTCCTACACTCGTAGAAATCCCTCGTGGGCAGGTGGCATGAGTGTTCGGAACGAAAATGGTGAGGGTACTGCGATGTTTGGCAAAAGCCCTGATTTTACAGCTTAATATGAGGGATACTGTAACCATTGCACACACTACTTACACAAAAAATTAGAGAAATATTGAGCTTTGCCCTTAGGGTTGAACGTGATAGCGAAATCTTTTTTCTGGTGCATATTTCCAATGCTTGGTGCATGAAACTTTTTTGAACTTGTATACATCCACTACCTGGCCCAAAGAGAATAGGCGCAATTATTATTGCTGCAATATTTTATATTGCATTGTCTAGCATGTACACATAACGCGTGTGTTTATAAATGATGAAAGTTACTCGCAATTCATTTTCATGCATGAAGAATTATGTTCTAATCACAAGCAGACGAATGGCCAGTGTGGCAGAACATCTACTTGCCTTGTGAAAGGCCCTTGTTCAATCCCCACTCTGACCCCGGAATTTCTCATTTATTTTAATTGCATCGTTTTAGATTTTTCTGTCACGCATAGCATGAAGATTTTCGACTCACAACTAACGACGCCGACAACAACCCCAGAATATATGCGGATTGGCTGTATGGCTATTTGGTTAAATACTTCTATGTTGTTATTGAACCCAACACAAGTGGAGGTATCTTTTCTTCTCGAACTATCACATAGAACAAAAGCATACACTTCGTTCTAAAACACGGACGCAAATAGAGGTATCTTTGAAAAAACTATGGCACCTGTATTTTAACCCCCATTAGCCACGCTAATTTTTTCCTGAGGTTGTGATCGTAAGCAGCGACGTCGTGGTTGAGACCGGTAGAATCGAGAGGCTAGAGTTGGCGTCTCATTACGATTAATAACAGAAGAGTAGTTGCACAAGTGTCCGTGCCACATGCCGCTACCAGGTCATCAGTCAGTAGATCAGCGTCCTTGAAATCGCGAAACATCCGGCTGTTATCTCAGAGGTGCTGACCGTTCATAGCATGGTATACGCACGCAATTGCAATACCTCGACATGTGACCAGTGGACCCTGAGTTCTGGCACTTGGGTGCATGGTGAAGTCATCACTGCTATTCGAAGTGTTCAAGCACGTTGGAACACGCACGAGCTCTTGTATAAGTGTGACACTCACTAAAATCAGTCGTTGGTCAGTGGTACGAGCGTTTAGAATGAAAACGTTGAGGGTGCTCCGATCTCTGGTAAATTGCCAGATTTTACTGCTGACTATGCCGGGATTTCACTGCCACCACAGAAGTTGATGGACAGAAAATTGATATACGCAAACTAGTGGGGTATCCATGCCTCAGAAGCCATTTTGTGTGTCATGCCTCTATGACTGAACATCTCCAGAAGTATCTGATGGATGTTTGCAGAAAGTCCAGCAGCAGACGCCACTTTTTTGCTGGCCACTTGATGATTTCCTCACTATTCTGCGCTGCTTTGAGTGTGCGGCAGTACCGTATAACATCAGATGTAGAAGTCCGGTTGTCACTGCTGATACGCAGTGTCCTAAACACATTCTGCAATGTTCTTGAGCAGATGGCTCAGCTTGTCTTCTTCAGACAGGCTGCCTCACCAGCACACCCGCAAAATTCATCCTGAAGTGCATTGCAGCTTTCACGGAATAGTCGGACTCATTGTGTGACAGTCTCCTTACCGCACTTTTTTGGTGCTGAATTATCCATGACACTTCTTCATCTCTATAAAGTGTTTGCACCTAATCAGCATTTCTTCAAAGTTCTGATATCATGCGAGGTTAAAACTGGTGGGGTAGAAATCCACGTGCAATTGTTGGCAGGCAGCATCCCATTTGTTTTATTTTCTTTCCGCTTGTTGTGAGCCAGTCATGCACGTCTTCAGTGACTTTGAAAGTTGGCAGGACTTATTCAGATGTGGTCACGTGGTGCTTGGTGTGGGTTCCTCGGTGTCTCCTTTATTTCAGACCATTAGAAGGGAGAAGGCAAGCTGGCGAGGCGACGACTTCCGCGAAGACCACGTCCAACACTCTGTAACGTTCGCGGTGTGCGTTTGGGGTTTAATAAAAAGGGTTAGGATGACGAGCTCTCAGAGGGCTACCTCGTCCAGGCTTAATAAGTGCAGATGGACCCAGAGAAGGGAAGGTCCGGTTGTCAAAAGCTTTCCTGTACACCAGTCAGTCAAATTCATCCGGAGTTCCATGTGACAGTGTTCCTAACTCAGAAGAATATTGAAAGTATTCGCAACAATCGCTCGACCACGTGCTGACGTCTAGGAGAATGACGTTTTAATCATTTGGGGCTCCGATCAAGCTGCAGCTGTTTCTCACATAACTCTTTCGACGCTGCCTTCTATACTGGCCAGCTTTGACCCACCCACCCCGACAGAGGTCCAAACCAATGCTTGTGAGAACGAGATCGAATCCACCCTGACACAACACAAACGACGACACGGCTTCAATATCGTGTATGCTAGCCGCCTCTTGTAAGCTGCTTTGAGCAACCGTTTTATTTGAAAATGCACTTGCCTCACACCTCTTTAGGCTGTCTAGAAGTTCCATTTCTATTTTTATAACACTCCATAGTAACGAAAAACTACACGCTATGCCAGCTTTCAACACTAAAGGATCCTTTTGACAAACTCAGTCGCTGGGCTTTGGACGGCAGGAATACACATGCACAGTGACCTACAAGTCAGGACACCTACAAATACCCCATCGATGAATCAGGCTTTAAAGCTTGTGTTTTCTGTTTCTCAACTGACCCACGCCATCCAGAAACAAAGCCGTGATGCAGGCTTGACTAGTATCATCGAACGCCTCGAATCATCTTTCTAGTGCTGGTATCGCTCGAACGTGGTCCACGGTGGCATGCTATATCACCACAATTTTTATCCAGACGGACATGCATGCTGCTTGTTACTCCAAAACACCTCCACTCGGCTGTTCATGAGCTCCGCGGCCTTTGAACTCTCTGTCACCTTGGCGTGTCCCACACTAACGACTGGAACTGACGACACTTCTTTCGGCCAGGGCATCTACCCTCCATGAGAATATATTGCCGTACCATTAACTAGCCTACTCTTTATCTTAGTACCAACATGTAGTATTATTGCTTACTAATTGCTCCAGTTTTCAGCGTTCAAACTTTTGCACAGTTAACCCCGCGTGTTTTGTGTCCATTTTGCGCTGAGTGCGTATGCTGTGCTAGGGCCGTTTTCTTGCATAGTGAAGGCTGCAATATGTCCTTAAGATGTCCAGTCTTTGTGCAGTTGCGTATAACCGTCGTCAAACCACAGAAAACACTCCTGCAGGATTTTGAAGTCAGAACAATGAAGACAAAGAAGACTCTACGATGACCGGCTTCCAGTGGTCTGCGATGACAATGCCGGAACCCGCTAGGGACGCCTGTACCAGGAATGGTGTGGGACTAGATTCCGCATGACGCATTTTCTCTGTAATTCTGCGTGGCTTATACCTTCCACGAAGAACTGTGTTCAAGCACCACCTCATAAAGTCGTTTTCCTTGGTGAGGCCTCAGTTGCAAGTAACACATTTGAAGATCCCCAGGCTAGGAGCTAAGTTTTGCTTTCAGCCAACTCTGGGTTCCGCTGGAATCTTGGCTTTAGAGCACTCTGTTGCTGACAGACTTCCTAAATCCAGAAAGGTAGGAATGTGTCACTAAGGAATTAGAGGTCGCCACCGCGTTGGAGGGGAAACCTGGCATGAAATTGAAGGTGAATCATTTGGTTATTTTATGGCCACTTGTGCAACAAAAATTAGATCTCAAATAAATAAGCGTCTTTCGTCGTTTCACTTTTCAGAAAAGGGGATGCAAGTCGTCATCCAAAACCTAAGGCGAGTCATGGACAAGTGACGAAAAAGGCTGTTATTATGCGTGAAAATAAGCTTAAAGAGTTTTGCGCTGCTGTGAAGTGCAAGAAAAAGGAAGTTTTTAACCTGTTCTTCACAGTTAAAACACACAAGAAAGGTGGTTCCTTTCAGGTGGTTGTATCGAAACGTGGCACCTGGCCGAGCTTTGTGTATTGTTAGTTACGTGCAGAAGCATCTTTTGTCCTTAAGCATCAGAGACTCCTTTAGTGTGAACTCTAAGAAAGTAATCTAGTTTCCTGGCGGCCGGAACTATTTACTGCATGCCTGTGTTTAGTGCAGATGTAGATGACTTATTCTCGGGTTCATAGTAGCTTGTAAACGTGTACAAGAAATAATGATCAACAAATGTTCTACACTGAGTGAGGTATATCTGCAGCGCCCATTCTCAAAGTATTACTCATTAGGTTGAACTCGACTTCGCTTCTATGGAAGAGTCATGTTTAAAGCAGATTCGGCATGTGCGCTGGTTGTGGGGTTATGCCCTTACTTGGCGAAATTTTGCTGAGCGACTGAGAACACGAGCTGTCAGTAGCTATGGATGGTCATGTGTTGAAAGTAATGCGGTATGTGGATGATTAATTTGTGTTCATATATAATAGGGATATCGCCGATGCTAGGGAAAAGGTGTTCAATGGCTTCAAGGAGAAGTTGCATGGTTCGAGCTTCACTTCTAAGGTTTCTAGAAAAGATGCATCAAGTTCCTTAACTTGAGGATCACTACGGAGCGTCAGCATACCTTTCGAGTGCATTTTACTAAGCCCGAGAAGTAAATTCTGATCTTGAGGTCTCATCAATTCAGTTCGTCAAAGATAAGAGGGCGACGGTCTTGTGTGGTGTCCGTATTGCGTTAGTCTTGCCCACACCGAATGAAAGATTCTCTTTCTGATGAAGCCAGTCTTTTACATTATTCCAACTCTCTGAAAAGCATCAGCTGTCCAGACTGAACGAGCATTTAGGAAGTTCAAAAGTGAAACAAGCGCTGACGCTATGAGGGAAGCTCATGGCAAAGATAGACTGGTTGTTAGCATTCTACGTGCACATGCCTTTTCTCAGCACATGTAAAAAGTGGGTATATATTTTGGGTTTGACATAGTGTTTTTCGCCAAGAACAAGCTAGGTGACGTCTGCGCAGAGGTTGAAAAGTGAGGGTGAGAAAAAAATCGTAATATTGCAATGCTGAAGACGGGGACAGATCGATTGAGTCTTAAAAAGAGGCACTCTAGCAAAATCTTCTACCCTGCAAAACGTGTAACATTGGTGAAACCAGGCCCGTGTAAATAACCTATTGATGGATTACGGAAAATGTTTTAAAGGACAGCGTTCGTCTAATTCCTGCCTGCATTGGGAGGCATGTAAACGTCGTCCTTCCCATTCAAAGTAAATGTTTTCGATGCTAAAAAATGGGACCTTGCAAGAGATTGTTGAGGTCTTTTTATACAGAGATGCAGTGACAAATGTGTGGTGAGGCCATCGGTGAACCTACATAAAGTCAAGATTAAATATCTCTATTAAGTTGCGATTGAATATCTAACTTCTAACCTGTCATATTAACCACGCGTCTTTGCTCATTCTTTTTGAGCGTTTTTCTAACAATAAACATCAAATATTAGTCCGCGCCTGTCCATGATCTCCTAAATCTTGTTCGTCTTTACCAGCAGATTGCTATTTACGAGACAGCATGGCAGTTAGAGTTTGTGTATGTGAGGCTTGGCCAGTTTTCATTTGTTTGATGATTTGCGTCGTGATACTGCAGGCTGAGAGTTATGCTCAATAAAAGGGAAAGGCTATGTACACCGTTTACCAGAATGCCAGAAAAATTGGCAAATAAAATGAATGAAATATCTGCATACATGCAACATGAATCAAATATATAAATATTATACTAAAGCTTTAACAAAAGTCAGGAATGTAATTTGACGCAAAGAAGACCATTTTAGCCGTAAATAAGGCGTGAGGAAAAATATTCGTGGATAATTTGCACCTATATTAAAGTATTCTAATGAAATTATTTCCTTTAGAGTGTGTATCTATGTGAAATGTCGGTTTTTTAAGCATGAAAAACTTAAGTTTTGGGGCCAACAGGCAATGCTTAAACATCAACCAAAGCAGTGAGAGCAAAAGCACATGAGCGCCTTAATTTGGCTCACCATAGGTGAGGTAATTTTCGTGCAAGGGCATAGCCTGCCTGATAATCACAAACGACAAACGTAATAGTTTCCTGCATTTTGAAAGAAGTGGGGTGCGATGCCTTTTTACTCTCGGCCTCTGTGAGTCAAATTTTTGTAATGCTCTGAAAACCACATTTATTTTCCTTTAGACCACTAAAGCAGGGTACAAAAAAGTAACTCGAAGACATATGTTTTATTGTACAGAAAAGCTGATTATTGTCTTCGCAGCGAAAGGAGCAAACATCTATTTTCATGAATGCCAACTACGTACAAACACCATCCACGCAGATACCTGAAAAGTATGAAATATTTGTTACTTTCTTATTTGTACGCAAGTAGAAGCACTACAAGGAATTTTTCCCAGTAGACATTTTGCAAAATAACCCCGGCCACCTCTTCTCGGCACGGGCAGTCATCTATCAGGAGCATCTTCGTAGTTATGTGCAGCTACGCCTGAAGCTACCACTACACTCCATATTTTCTTATTGTGACCCCAGTCACTTCGACCTGGCGAGCGCCAACGTCCCTGGACTGCATCTTCCTGACGCCTTACACCAGGCGTCTCCAAATCGCCTCAGCGAGTGGGTCACCGTCACGCGAATTTGCTCATGCAAGGGCCAAGGAAATCAAAATGGTGGGAAAGAAAAGGGGTAATCTGTACAAAATTTCCGCTGTTTCTGATAAAAGACCGCCTTTCATATCATATATTAGTCCTTTCTAAAGTAGATATGGCTATAACATTCCAATGACATATTGACAGCGATCTAGATCCTCAAATTCACTAATAGATGCCGAATATTTGTTTTGTATCATGGTTATGTATCCGCGCATAGTTATGATACAAAAGATTTATAGTTCTATCAGTTATGCTTAAGGAAGAAGGCAGTGTCCTTATGGGGCCTCTCAGTTCAATCACTGTGTGGTCTCCTCATTATGGGAGGTCATTAGCGTTGGCCATGTCCCGAACACGCACAACCAACACCCGTTAGGCCACCAGGTGAGAGCAACCGAGCAGGGCTTTCTCCCACTCCCCCCAAGAAGGTTTGGGTATAAAGGGAGGTTTGGAGTTTTTCGGTTCACCGAAACTCTGTAGGAAATGTCACTGAAATTTTCGCTACAGCGCAGTCACTTCCCCGTTCAAGCGTGGTTCAAGTGTTGAAGGATAAGGATTTCCGGCACAATAGAGTGTTGGTGTAAATGCCAAGGAGTATTCACTTTTACAGGACTGCGCATAGGCATGATGGCCAGATTGGCATTGTCTTGTGATTTCCCTAAATGTACAAGGGTGTATAGTATTGAGGTGCCGATTTGCACTGGACAAGGACTGTGACCGGAGAGTGAGGGTGAGGGTTATGGCTTTGAATACCTTGTTTATATTGTGGTCTGTGTGAGCCAGAGTCTACAATATCATGCGGTGCGTGACGCACCTAGGTTGCTGCTATTTTGCAGCTACCTAGGTGCGTCAGCTACCCTTGAGTCCATGATGATGACCTCAGAGTCTTGATCTGCGGTGGCTAGTGCGATGGTAATCTATCCTTCTTACGTATTGGTATGTGCACGGAAGGTAAGGCCATTTATGCGGTGATTTCGTGGACCATTAGAATCGTGTATCAATCTCCCTGGAGCTGCCCAAGGCGTCCGTGCAGAAAACTCCGCATTTTTGAACATACTGGCGAGCCAAGGCTTATGCTTTCGTGAGGCATCGGCCACGTTGTCGTCTCGGGTCACATTAGTTGAAAGAAGGCGCCGATTCCTTGACTATTACCAAATTTTAGGAATGTGCAGTGCTCATCCGTACGTATTTATGATTGATGCGTAGTCGGAAAGCCGAGGAAGAAGGCAGCGACTGGGTCACGTCTGGGACATTTTAGAATATCAGTTTATAAAATGCACGTGTAGCAGCTCCTTGAAGATGTTTACCATTCCCATGCCGAGAAGGCGCTTATTGCAGGCGTTTAGCATAGATTCGATGTCTTTTGTCTAGATATTGCCGAGAATGACATCTAGTGCACCCTTGCCAATCCAACGTATATGTAGGTCTGGAGATACGTACTGGACTTGGCTTGTTACATATACAAGGACCAGCCAGAGAGATTTTCGCAGCGTAACCCCCTATGCTCATTGAAAACCTGGCGGACTATTCAACCCACCTTGCCCCTCGCCTTACGTATACTTGGCTACTCTTTTTTATGCAAAATATGTTCTTAAAAGCCCCAGTATTTGATCTATTCGCGCTCTGTTATGAGTCCACTGTAAAGTTTGAGGTGGATTTTGGTGGTGCACTTTGATGATGGGCGTATGTGCACGCATTGTGATTTCGACGGCGAGAACTGAGGGCCACTGCGATGGGCGCAGTTGCACACGATGTCCGCAACAGTCTGCAAGTTGAACTCCATGTCTGTAGCTGAGACGTGTGCCACACATATAGTGATGTCGTTGATATATAGCTCCTGCTGTATGACTTAGACTTTCGCCAACTGAGCAAGAGGTCTTGACATTGTCACAATAAATAGGAAGGTTTACTGTACTGCTGTGAGGTCCCTCTCATGCTGTAATTGGTAAGGGCCGTGTTCAGTGTCATGAATCTGAATGTGTGGTTGTCGATTGGTAAAGAAAATACGTACTGTGGTTGAATTTGTTCCGACCACAATACATCTTTGAGACATGCGTCAGAGGATGTCGCGAGTCTTAATACGAAAGGCCTTCTTCAGATGCAAAGCGAGCACAACTTTCTCATTTTTGGGATACTCAACTAGATCAGGGATCTCACTATCAAGCTGAAGCAAACCTACAGCGTGGATCTGTGTATTCAGCAGCGGAACATTGACTCTAAAACTGCAATTTTGGCTTCCGTAAAGTTCGATAACCTGCCGCGCACCAACATCTTCATTATTTTTCTACACTCTAATATGCAAGATGGAGCAGAGGTGGTCCACGCTAACAGATTTGCCCGATTTGGGTATTATGGTGATCAGAGTGGTCTTCAATATCTTTAGAAGAAGTTTCCTCTGATTCAAATAAAGTTGATGTATGCCAGTTCCTTTGTGTAGGTTTTGTCCGGAACATAGGAAAGCGATTTAACAATGATTTATCTCTTCCCAATGCCGTTTCTCACAACATATTTGCTAGGTACACCAGTTGATCTAGTGCCGCATGCTTGGTACCTGCATACTAGTAGGTGGACCATTGGGGGTGCTGCTGTGTTCATAGCTATTGACCTCGGAGTGTACCAGCCGATTTAGCCATGTCAACCTCAAAGCTGAAAGAAGCTCTTCAGAGATGCTTTTGTGTCTCCGTTCTAGTTTAGGTCAGATCAATAAAGGCTCGAACTGTACATTCGTTATGAAGGGGGGTTGCATTAGTCCACCCATGTGAATTCAGCAAGCTCAGGCGCGTACTCTGCCGCTCTTCGGTTGAGCTCGCCGTTGAAAATTATGACGTTTCCATAAAGTTTTACTGGTGCCGTCGGTAGAGGAGGTGGTGCCGGGGCGTTTTCAGGTCAAGGTGGTGATTATCCACTGCCGTACTCACCTTCAAGAGTTTAATGCGTGTTTGTGAGCCGAAAAATTGGAAACCAGTTACTGAGAACAACCATGGTATCTTTCCTCTTCAAGGGTGGTCTAATTGGTGTACAGTTGTGGAAACTGTGTCTAACTAAAAATTATCTCCTCTCTATAAAGTGTTGTCAAAGGATGTGTATGAGTATTCGTATTGAGTATGCAGTGGTAGAGTCCGAGTTCCGAATATGTGTCAGGATCACGGAGTTACCTGCACGAGCGGTGTAGGCAGGGTTAGTGAAAAATTAGGCCAAGCGTGGACATAAGATTCTACCCCACGGCGACGTTTTTTTTTTTTCATGCACGTACCGCTAAAGTGTACGAGGGGCTCTCAATTCTCCCACGATAACCAAAGGTACCTGCCAGCAGCCTATAAGACGTGCCTAAATAGGTCTGCAATTGTTACGTTAGCTGGTCGCGTTGTGCAATAAATGTTTAGCAGGCACAATGGTGGTTACTTAATACTCAGCGGATGGACCGTGCGGGCGGCGGTCGAGCGTTCCGGGTGGTGGAGAGGTGAAAACAAGAGAAAAGTATTGCGAGTGGACGGAGGAACCAGTAGCTGCGGGTGTAGGAAGAGAGTGACATCTAGCTGAATCTGCGACGGAAGCCTGCACGGCGAGCTTGTCGTCACTGCGCAGCTGCGGCGTGACCTACTTAGCACTGCTTCAACACCTTTGACAAGGGAAAGTCGTGTCGCCACGTTCTCAAGGCCGCACGTACGTCACACACGTGATTCAAAAAGCTCTTTTGCTTCTAAACTCGAGCAAGGTTTTTGACTGTACTAGTTGGTGAAGATTTACAACAGCTCTCAGTGCACTCATAGACGCGAACGAAGGAGGGACATACGAGGACAAGCGCTGAATTACAACTGAACTTTATTACGACTAAACATGCGGCTATAAACATGCAAAATTGTCCATGCGCAAATACATTCTGTTGAAAGCGTCCTCTCACTATGCGAACACGTAATATTTTACTCAAAGTGAAGAAAAGCGGACCAAGAAATCGGTTTCCCACAAGATTCATAAAGCTATTCCAGAAATTGCTATATATGCTTTGCTAATTGCCATTCTTCAAATTACCGCAGCTTCAATAATCAACCTTTTCTTTTTACGTGTCGTTTAGCAATTACAGTAGTGTGACCAAAATTAGGAGCGCAGCTACAAACAAAACAATGGTACGCGAAACAGCCATATTTAGCTTTTTTTCGCTTTTATCGATGCTGTATTAGACACAGGTTGAGGCATTTTCCTCTTTGTCCCACTTACGCCGCTCCTCGGGAAAGGGGTATGTCATCAAACACTTGTTTAGCATACTCTGCGATTGGGTTCCTGTGATATATAGTGCAGCCTTCGTCCCTCATCACAGGACATGTTCACTTGCATAGCTTCGACAGTTCATTAAAAGCAGAAAAAAAAACCGTCACCTGTTATTTTTCACCGTATCTTTAGGTGGTGCGAAATGTGATGCAGATTTCAGATTGCCACCGCATTTTGTTTTTGTGGTTTCTGGCCATTTACAGTGTTTCTTTGCAAAGCCCAACGATCTTTGGCCTTACTCAACAAGCTTCTCGCTACAGAAATTAGTAATGCTTTTGGGAAACTTGCTTCTTCAACCTCGACAACTGCGCATAAAAGCTACTTTGAACATTGTGTGACATCAATTGTTGATGGCATTCTAAAAAGAAGTTTTATCACATTACTATGAGATGAACCAAAAGGCAGAAGTAACTTCTAGGCCAAGTGGTCAAGGCTTTCATTGAAATTATTCGTCGTTGTACGAACGAACGAGTAAATAAAAACTTCAACGCTATCTGATAAAAATAGAAAGTCTCCAACATTTCTGAAAACCTTTTCAATTCACGTTCTGGTGAACTTAGAAGCCGGAATCTTGACAAAATACGAAAGCATAAAATCAATACCTGCGCGATGCCTAGCGCCACCCGCAGGCTTTTAGCATGCCACGTGTTTCAAAATCCTGCTTTAGACATATCTTTAGAGCACTCTTTGCTTTCTATACCTCATTTGCACGGCACTTGTAATATTTAGTAGGTGCATGATTTCCTCTAGCTACCCGCTTCGCTTAACATCGCAAACCTACACTTTACTACGGTCTCTTCTCTTGACTCCCTCTCTATGAACCAAACCCCACCTGCGTTTAGCACGCTCTCCCTGCCTCGCTAAGCCATGGTTTTGACCCTGCATGGATACGCTCGATTTCCGCTCTCCTCATTCTATTGTCTTTTTAAGACAAGGCAACCTGCGCTCAGCAGGTGCTTCCTTATCTCGACTCCTTCTTCCAGACTTTCAACTGCAACGCTCCGCTTCCGCTCGCCTGATTTGTCTGCCTTTCCACGACCGGCAAGTTATCGTCGGCATACCCTTCGCCATGTTGACGGCATCTACCGGACTATTATTTTACACTTTAAGCATGCTCTTATGTCTCCTCGAATATCTCGCGATGACCCACCCACCTAGGTTCGAAGCACGTGTTGTGCGTTCAGTGCAAAAACAACAAGCAAATAGGTGAATATTTACGCACAATAAAAGGCAACAGTGCAGAAGAAGTATACAAATAATAATGGCGGGCCCTGGGGAAGCAGTCGCGGGGAAGAAATATCTATACAGAAGAAGCCAGCCCGATTTGATTATGAACCGTTCTTTTGAATCTAGTCATAATTCTAAACGCTCAATGTTCCTCTATTATACCCACGAAGTCATTCATTTCTTGGGGGTCTTAACCTCCACCCATCCTCTTTCAATTGCACAAGCAAGATCACTGAATTTATTTATGACTTGCACTTTCAGGTTTGGTGAATACAAAATGAATAGCCACAATAAACGGCTTGATAATCATTCATGCTTACCTCAATTTCTAATGTTTGCGTTTATTGAGCAAAAAACTGCGTGTAACTTTCTTGATTGAATCATTGCGTAGATTGTGAGGTTAGTAACTGTGTGTGGACGCGTTTCTATGGTAAATTCTTTGGTTTCTCTAAATAAATTGGGGCAGATTCGGTGGTGTTGCGTTTGGACACAATGCCACCAAAGCGAATGTGCCACCTTCTGTGTCATCATCAGTATATACAATAAAAAAAACGGTTTTTCAGGGAGTCGTGCAAAGCAGTCACTGAGTAGCTGCCTACGCAATATTTTTGTTTTCATTGTTTCCACTTGGAGCAACACTCTAAGAGGTAAACCAATGCATTTGTGTAGATTAAGTTTCGGTAGTGAAACGGGCTAACCAGATACATCGACAACCTTGGTTGAGAAATGGTTTTCGGCAGCCGTCGTAAAGGCTGGCGCTAACGTTACTGCAGGGGCTTCAGTTACATTGCGACGAAGAGGTGGGTAATGCATTAAGACGTGGATTTCCAAAGTACCGGACATTATATTACAACGGCGCTGTGAAGCACGCCTCCATTGCTTGCTAAGTATTCTTAATATTTAGTATTTTGAGCGTAAATTATTTTGATATAACTTAGCTGGTGGACACAAGAATCATGCGGGAAAGTTTGCTTGATGAATGATTTTCTGAAGCAGTCTTAAGTACATTTGCGGCTCTGTGGTAGACGGCGGGACTGACATGCAGAATGTGCGAAAGTTTCGACTAAACGTGCTGTGTGGCACATAAAATGGACAAGAACGCAGACTCCACTATCCCAGCGCGTCATATATGCCGTGCTGTAGGTTATCCTAAAATATTTACTCACCACCTTGCCGACCTGTCTGGAATAATTTTGTTCAGTCTCCCTGTAACAAGCAACCCATGACACTCTGTACTACCACCACTTTTGCGTAATACTGAACTGTGCCGCGAAGCCAAGGCGTGCTATTGCGTTACTCCACGTCACCGCGAATGCCTTGACAGCGTCAAGCTATACCCTATTTCTCGCGATCATGCTGGAAGTGTACACCATCGATTTCCTGTCAGACGCAGCTGCCACGCACCACCTGGAGCCCAGCTCACCCGAGCAACTCTGTGTTCGGGGCACCCTCAATACCTCTCCCACCAGTTGGGCTGCTTCGCTTAGACGATGTACCTCACTGAGCGCGCCACATACTAAATTGCACGGCCACCGGTTGTGTTGATTGATTGAAAACTTCATTGGCCTATAGACAATGTACTCTCGCTTGTTGGCTTCATCAACATGGTATAAAAACATTTGAGCATCGTGTTTTTCAACGTAAACGTGGACGCTGACAAAAGCTGTGGTGTTTGCGGCTGTGACCACAGTGAAAGTGAGATACGCGTTCAAAAAAACTAAAAATAATGACAGCAGAACGTCAAAACGCACTCCTTTGGGCACCAAGTTCTTTTGTGCTCCCTGCTAAGCTTCCACCACTCGTCGCCACGAGGAAAGAGATAAAGCGATGACACCGTGCGGCCGATTTAGGTTAATCAGATTATTAAAATTGTTCTGAAAACTGAACTATGAGGCAATAGACTAATTTATTGAAGTCATTCATTAGCTGTTTGGAAACGTGATGCAGAACTTTTTTTAAAACATCCCTCCTCGCGTAATTTACAAGAGGCCCTGCACACCGTCGTCCTATGCTTCTTCCGCGCAATAGTGGGTGTGTTGGGGAGACTACTATCAATATTTAACATGCAAGTACTTTTTACGACACAGTTTACGACAATGGGATGTATATCTGGTGGAAGGCCTGCTTAGCACGCACTAGGATGGGGTCTAAAAGTTTGTCCAAATGAAAACTTCATGGTTTCGTTTTGCTGGCATCTCTGTCGATTATTTTTTTTGTAATGGGCTACGTCATTTTCAGCCAACAACCAATGACGCCGAAAGAACATGCTATGCAAGACATTATTTGCGTGAAATGGTGGTGATGGTAAAATTTAATAATATAATGTTACAGTTTTTTTATGCGAATGCAAACACCTCAAAATATTCATACAAAGTGCTTTCACTGAGGACACGCGGAGAATATTAGTATGGCACCAGACTAAGTACAAAAACTTCCAAGAAAACTGGTCGAAGTGGTGGGCATGTATATATGCTAAAAGAATTGGAATCTTGAGTCCCGCACGAAGATGAATTCTTACCTGTTTTGTGTCTTTTACTTATACCAGATATTCTTTACACGAATCGTCTAATGAGAGCTGCTAGAGTACTCATTATCTGAGGATGTTGCGAAACGAACATAGGAGAATTTTCAAAACTCTGGCAGTTAGAACCATTCAATCAAGTTTTTTCAGGGCAAAAAAGGCTGGAAATAAAAGCAATGAACATATCAAAATAAAAGTGTGCTACAGGCCATTTTTCTCAATTTAGGAATTTATACGAAACGGAACATGCGGTTGCAGGTTTCATACTTTCTGCCTCTCTGCTTTCTTGCTTAAGCTGTCATCAACAAGTACCAGACTTCTGCTAACTCATTAGAAGAACCTATTACAGCTTCGACTCACGAAAACTCTGCTTTGAGCAGGGGAAAACAAAAGTCACCAAAGAGGCCATTTGCATAGCTTTAAAGTATTGAAAACGAATAATGTAATGTGGTATCACCTTAAGACACTATTTTCAGTTGGTACACTTTGAAATCTCATCAGCCACGATTAGACATCGGTGACATTCGCCATAAACAGCAAAAAAAAGTAAATCGCAACAATATGATCTCCTTCTGCTGGTTTATGTTAATAAAGATTATAAGGACGTAAGTCGTCGAACATGCTTCAAATACAAGTTATGTGCTGTTGTATGGGACACGTTTGCTTGTACATTGCACATTACTTCAAAGAAACACGCAAAGTATTTTGGCGTATGATTTTATTCACAATTGGGATCTTTAAGGATTCGCTTGATGGTGAAATCCTTTCCGAGTTACTTGCTTATCTAGAACTATATAAAAATACCCGACGAGAGAAGCTCGTACTTGTTGTTTAAAGAACGCTAATCCGAAATCTATCTTACCTTCACAGGGGCAAGCGTGCAAGTAAACCGCAGTGAGAGCCTTGGGTGAACAAGGGTCACCAGGCTTGCCTAGTGGTTTGCATCATTTACGGGTGCAACCGTAATCTAGGCAACAAGTCCCCTCTGCATAGATCATATGCTTGTTGCATAGCTGGCTCCTCTTCCTTAGCTATGTTGATGGTGAAAGAGAAACAACACGCATTAGAGTGGAATTGCGTCCTGTACGAGAGCGTTTCTTGGTGACATTATACTAATCATAATAAGAATAATCATCAAGCACACAAGGTATGATGTACCGAACTAATAAGTTAGTTAATTGATTTACAGTTTTGCAGCTTTAGGAGCAGTGCAATGGCGATAAAAGAAATACAGAAAGTGAAGTAGCAAAATTGGGCTAGTCAGTACTTATAAACCATAAAATGAAGGAAGCGTTCTGGTTAATGATAAGCGAAATAACCACAACATTGTGAATTCACTTCTCAAAAGTGCCATTAGCGTTGCAGTGACAGCAGCAATATACCATGACTTTAGTAGCCCTTTTCTGAGGGTTCGTAGTCAAATAACATGAACAGTAAATGAACAAACATGCGAAATGAAAAATTTTGAGCAGTCTCACGCTCCTCGAACTCCACAGCGTTCTTTTCGCCAACAGTGCGCAACGAAAAACTTTGAAGAAGTGTGTATGTAATACTAAATATATATATATATATATATGGTTCAAAAAAGAAATTCTCTGGGTCCGGTGCAAATATAATTAAGAATGAAGGAGCACACTTACGAAAATTTGATAATTGTTTACTCTACGTTTAGGCCGTGGCACGGCCTTCGTCAGGATTAACAGAAATACGAGTATGTGGCCGCTTTTATGGGCAGGCATGAACACGTCAGTACAAAACACGTGCGATCAGCATGTGAGTGTCACAAAAATTCTTTTAAACAGCCGTGACTACACTACAAACCATTAAAATCTAATACAATAGACAAGATTGTGGGCATGTAAAAGGCATTTTTAACATTCACCATTGACGACGAGGATCACGCATGAAAAAAATAAATATGTGATAACCTTTAGGAAGTATATTATACGTCAGGGATGCTTCTTTAAATATTTCTCAAAATTTCGGACGTCAGGGCATCGTAGAAAGGCATGACACTTTTCCTACGCATTCATTAATGCCGGATAACAGACTGTTGAACTTGTGAATCAAGAACGATTCTCGAATTTCGCGATCATGGTGCGATTTAAAGCCAGATTCTAATAGTGTTACCATAATCTTGTCAAATGAATAATGAATGCGTAGGAAAAGTGTCATGCCTTTCTACGATGCCCTGACGTCCGAAATTTTGAGAAATATTTAAAGAAGCAACCCTGACGTATAATATACTTCCTAAAGGTTATCACATATTTATTTTTTTCATGCGTGATCCTCGTCGTCAATGGTGAATGTTAAAAATGCCTTTTACATGCCCACAATCTTGTCTATTGTATTAGATTTTAATGGTTTGTAGTGTAGTCACGGCTGTTTAAAAGAATTTTTGTGACACTCACATGCTGATCGCACGTGTTTTGTACTGACGTGTTCATGCCTGCCCATAAAAGCGGCCACATACTCGTATTTCTGTTAATCCTGACGAAGGCCGTGCCACGGCCGAAACGTAGAGTAAACAATTATCAAATTTTCGTAAGTGTGCTCCTTCATTCTTAACTATATATATATATATATATATATATATATATATATATATATATATATATATATATATATATATATATATATATATATATATATATATATATATTGAAACGCGCTAGCGAAGATTCGACGAAGAGGAGAAAAAGGCTCGACTGGCTCGCGAGCGACGCTGTGGATCCTTCGCTGAGCTACACCTCTGCATTACCCATCTTGTAAATAAACGCGTTCCATCGTCACAATTGTGGTGGAGGTGCTGGGTAAGCTAGCTACTACCGAGTGATACCGGAGAGGCACCGTCCCGTAACGACGGAACCGCTACACGAGCTTCACCGCAGCCGTCGACTAGCGGGCTTAGCACCATTACCTCAAGAAATGAGCTCGGACGGAGACAACCAGCAACCAGCCGCAAGGACGTCGCCCTACCACTACAGGGAGCTGCGAACCTTCACAGGGAAACCCGGCGATGACGTGGACGAATGGCTAAGCCACTATCAGCGGGTGAGCCGTTCGAACGGTTGGAATGCGGCTAGCCAGCTGTCTCACGTGGGGCTTTTCCTCGATTTCACGGTGCTGGTATGGTTTGAGAACCATGAAGACCCATTGACAACATGGGACCAGTTTGTGGAGGAAATTAAGAAATGCTTTGGAGACCCAGCAACGAAGAAGAAACGTGCTGAGCAGACGTTGTCGCAGGGGGCTCAAGTCACCGTTGAGACATGCAGAACCTACATTGAAGAGATTCTGAAGTTGTGCAAGTCGGTGAATGCACACAAGACGGACGAAGACAAAGTAGGCCATGTACTCAAGGGCATCACCGATGACGTCTACCACTTCTTCATTGGCAAGGAGAGCCTGGAATGCGTGGCCGACATGATTAACCACTGCCAATTTTTCGAGGCTCTTAAAACTCGTCGCATCGCATCGAAGTTCGAACGTCTGGCCAACGTCACGACGGTTGCCACCGTGGATGTCTGCCAGAATTTTCTACCTGCCGACCTTTCCTCCACCATTCGTCAGATTGTACGGGAGGAACTGCGTCGCCATGTCTTTGTCCCCATGCAAGCTGGAGACCCGCAGTGTGATACACTATCCCCAAGCATCAATGCTGCGAGTTTCGACGAGCGCAGTTACTCCACCCGCAGTCCACGGCTGAGGGCTCCGCCACCACAGGCTACTTACGTCGAGTCTTCTTATGCGCCCCGCAGCAGTTATAGCTACGACAGCCAACCGCCTCCGTTTATGTCCGAGTGGCAACAGTTCCCTGAGCATCCTCTCGACACCGCAGCATTGAATGTGCCTCGGGAACGCCTCGTGTGCTACCAGTGCGGTGTTCACGGACATATCGCCCGGTTTTGCCCATCGCGACGTCGCCCACGCACGACGTTTTCTGACCGACCAGCGATGCTTGCACGGCGAAGCCAACAGCCCGATTATGCCTACTGGCCTTCGGATTCAACTGCCCAGAAGCACGGGCACCGGCCGAACATCCACAGTGACTCGCCTGCCTCTGTGAGGAGCTTGACTCCACCTACTACGCGCCATCGACGGTCCCCATCTCCCCGTCCCCGGCCGCGGCTTTCCTCTCCGCCACTAAGAAACTAGCCGGCGCGGCCGATGGAGGTGAGGTCGCTGGACGTACCGCTTTGCACACAAGTATGCCTCCATTAGTTCACATGCTTCACAACAAGGTTCATGTATTCATTAACGATGTTCTCACGATGGCTCTGGTAGACACCGGTGCAACAGTTTCTGTAATGAGTTTAGTTTTCAAGGAGTGACTTGGCCGCAAGGTAATGTTTTATAGGGATAAATCTACTTTTCGAGCAGTCAGCGATACGGCTTTGTGTCCAGTAGGTGTGTGCACTGCGTCTGTTCGTGTTGCTGGTAAAGCGTTCAAGGCAGAATTCGCAGTGCTCGCTCATTCCACGCATGACGTTATCCTTGGAATTGACTTCTTGCAAGAGTGCCGTGCGACTGTCGACTGCGGGGCAGGCGAGGTTCTGTTGTCCGCCCTCGCCCAGCAGCCTCAGCGTAGCGGAGACGACAACCTCGTTGTAGTTAAAGACACTATTCTGCCGGCATGGTCTACCGCCAGCGTGCCCGTTGCTGCTTCGAATGCCGACTCGAGTTTCAGTTCTCCTGATATTGTGATTGAGCCGTTGTCTTTGCCTTGCGTGAAGAAAAACATCTTTCTGCCGCGCTGCGTTGTGTCTCTCACCGAGGGAAAAACTAAATTATGGGTAGTTAACTGCTCATCCGAGTCTGTTGTACTACCAGAGGGAATGCGCCTTGCCCTGTTTGAAGGGCAGTGCAGTATCTGCATAGGAGCTCTCAGCAATGCAGCAAATTCGGACTATGCTGATGTATCCGGCACGGAATACGAATTTTATAAGATGGTTAGCAAGTCTATTCCCTCGCATAAGCGCAAAGTGTTGGTTACACTGCTGGCCAGGCACGCTGAAGTATTGGATTTTGCACGGAAGTCGCATAGACCTCAGACGCCCAGCACACGCACTCGTCACAAGATCGACACCGGATCTGCGCACCCCCTCTGACAGAAACCTTATCGAGTTTCCGCGTCAGAGCGCAAGGTAGTTTCAGATCAAGTCAGCGAGATGCTAACCTCTGGCGTAATTCAAGAATCGTCAAGTCCCTGGGTCGCGCCTGTCATCTTGGTCAAGAAAAAAAATGGGTCCTGGAGGTTTTGTGTTGACTACCGACGTCTCAACTCTATAACTAAGAAGGACGTGTACCCGCTTCCTCGTATCGATGATGTCATCGACTGCCTGCATTCAGCGTCCTATTTTTCATCGGTGGACTTGCAATCCGGGTATTGGCAGATCCCCATGGATCCGGCTTACAAAGAAAAGACGGCCTTTGTAACACCCGACGGTCTGTTTGAGTTTAATGTTATGCCATTCGGCTTGTGTAATGCCCCCGCCACATTTGCAAGATATATGGACACCGTTTTACGGGGCCTCAAATGGGAAATTTGCCTGTGTTACATGGACGATGTGGTGATTTTTGGCCGAACATTTGAAGAACATAATCATCGCCTTGACCTTGTTCTAACCTGTCTCGAGGAAACTGCGCTTACACTGAACGCAAAAAAAAAATGTCGCTTTAGAGAACTTGAAACCTTGGTTCTGGGACACCTGGTGGATAGAAATGGCGTGAGACCGGACCCGCAGAAAGTCGCCGCTGTCAGCAACTTCAAGCAGCCGCAGTCCCCCAGGGAGTTGCGTAGCTTCCTGAGCCTGTGTTCTTACTTTCGTCGATTTCTTCCGAATTTCGCTGATAAAGCACAACCACTGACTGACTTGCTGCAAAAGGATGTCCCTTTCCACTGGACACCGGATGGCGAAGCAGCCTTTAAGCAGCTTCGGTTCATACTGACTTCAGGACCGCTACTACGCAATTTCGATCCTTGTGCTGAAACGGAAATTCACACAGATGCCAGTGGGATCGGCATTGGTGCAGTGCTCGTTCAGCGCCATGACAACGCTGAACACGTGGTCGCTTACGCGAGTCTTTTGTTGAGCAAGGCAGAACGAAATTACACAGTCACAGAACAGGAGTGCCTCGCAGTCGTTTTCGCCGTGCACAAGTTTCGCCCATACATCTACGGCCGTCGCTTCTCGGTAATCACCGACCATCATTCTCTATGCTGGTTGGTAGGCCTCCGAGACCCATCTGGGCGACTGGCGCGATGGGCTTTGCGCTTACAGGAGTTCGACTTCACAGTACGCTACAAGAGCGGTAACCGGCACGCAGACGCCGACTGCCTATCGCGCCTTCCTCTACCGACGACTGAGTGCGACGCTGACAACTTCGACCAGTATATCGGCACAATTGCCTCTGAGTTCCCTGATCTCGCGACTTTCCGGACAACCCAACAAGTAGACCGCTACTTAGATTCTCTGTTCGCCTCCGCAAATGAACATGCAAACCCAAGCTCTTTTGTGGTTCATGACGGCGTCCTTTACAAGAAGAATTATTCCGGACAAGGCGCCCGTCTGCTTCTAGTTGTTCCATGCACTTTACGGGCTCACGTCTTTCGGTCCTTACACGACGACGCAACCTGCGGCCACATGGGCTTCGCCAGAACGGTTCAACGAATCCAGCAAAGGTTCTATTGGCCCAAGATGCGACGCGACACGGAAAAATACGTTGCAGGATGCGAACAATGCCAACGACACAAACGTCCCACGGCTACGCCGCCAGGACTTCTCCATCCTGTTGCACATCCTAACTCTCCCTTCGAGACTGTTGGTGTCGATCTGCTCGGTCCATTTCCACGATCGAGTAGTAAAAATCGATGGGTCGTCGTCTGTGTTGACCACCTAACGCGCTACGCAGAAACTGCTGCAATACCTGCTGCAACGGCCATGCACATGTCACAGTTTATGCTTTGCTGTATAATTCTCCGCCATGGTCTTCCACGCGTTGTCATTAGCGACCACGGACGTCAGTTCGTTGCCAACGTCGTTGAAGAGATCCTGCGCCTGTCTGCCTGCCATTTCCGCCATGCCACACCATATCACCCGCAGACCAATGGTCTCGTGGAGCGCACGAACCGGACCCTCACCAACATGCTCTCTATTTATGTCGATTCTAAGCACAAAAACTGGGACGAAGTGCTACCTTACATCACTTACGCGTACAATACGGCGAAGCATGAGACTACAGGTTACTCTTCATTTTACCTGCTGTACGCTCGCTCCCCACGATTTTGTCTCGACACTATACTACCTTTTACACTAGACGTGGAAACTTCGATAGCCGAGACGCTCTGCCGCGCAGAAGAAGCCCGTCGCATCGCACGCCTCAGAACCTTGGCATTCCAGCAGCGTTCTAAGAAACGTTACGACGCCTGCCGTCGCTCCGTATCTTATAGTAAGGGCGATTTTGTATGGTTATGGACACCAGTCCGCAAACGTGGTTTGTGTCAGAAGTTCTTGGCTCACTATTCCGGTCCATTCGTCATTCTTGACCGCCTCAGCGACGTCACGTACGTATTCTCGATCGTCCCATGCAATGGTCGCCGCTCTAGCAAAACACAACTGACACATGTTGCGCGCCTTAAACTGTGCCACCATCAACCATCTGAGTGACTCGCCCAGAGGGCATCATCTGCGAACCGGGAAGTGAAACGCGCTAGCGAAAATTCGAAGAAGAGGAGGAAGAGGCTCGACTGGCTCGCGAGCGATGCTGTGCATCCTTCGCTGAGCTACACCTCTGCATTACCCATCTCGTAAATAAACGCGTTCCATCGTCACAATATATATTTCGACACCAAATACACATAGAACAATATACAAAAAGGTATAACTGTACCAGGCACCAGTGTGCCAGATATTTTCCTCAGTATATGGCCAAAACAAAAGTTGCGGCTAGTGACAATGACGCTTTCCATTTGGTCAGAACATACTAATGGGTATCTTGTTTGGGGTGAAGCTCCTTGTGGCGTGGCCTGTGCGTCCTCCATTGTCGTAGTGCGTAACCTGTGCCACATACCCGCCCTCTGGCACATATCTGCATGTCCACATGTTCCGAAGAGCGGAGCATGGCGTCGTTACCATGCTCTCGGTGCTAACAAAGCGCTGAAAATTGAATGTGGTATACACTCTCGTTTACTCCTAGCATTTTCCGCTGGATGTCGGTACTTGTATATGATGAATATATGATAAGAAAAGAAGTGAAACAGCGGCACTTGAAGTGTTCACTAGATAGACAGACGGACAGATAGACAAGCAGACGAACAGACGGACAGATGGGCACATGAACGAATGGATGGACACACTGATACAGTGACGCACGCGCAGACAAATGCATGGCCGGATGCACAATAAGACACTTGAATGAGTGCGTGTACCACGGAGGAAGGAAAAGGTAAGGAGAGGCCCTGACGTCACTCGTTGTGAAGCCGCGATGAAGCCGGAAGTCGGCCATATTGAGTAGGCAAATTCTCCTTTCTTGTTTACATATGAATGCGAAGCAGAAGGCGCGACTCCCTCTCCGGCTCGGAAAGCACGTGGGCTGCGCAGCGCGTGTGTCGTGACGATCCGAAACTAATGGAACTGGGCTCATCACTCAGAGCCAGAGGGACACCTTCAGCGAAATCGCTTCGTCCGAGTAATAACAAAGAGTAACAGCTCGCTGACAACGAAGCAACTACGAAAGAACGCGCGCTAGATGCACTGACAACGGCGAGTGCTTTCACGTCATTAATTCAGCAACTGTACAGACAACACGATCGGTCGTGCGCCTTCTACGGTTGCATTCCGCCACGCGGCCAACGCAGCGTCCAGCCACTGTGTCCCGTGTTCCGCGTGAAACTCACCGGCGTCAGCATTCTGTGACCGGGGTGACTTTGAGCACGGTGCTAGTGACAGTTGAACGTAGTTGCTGTTACGTTGAGATTACATGCAATGCTGGTGGAGAGTGTACCAAGCGGAACAGAAAAGGTGTTTTAATACGCACATGCAAGTTGTTACTGTACACACAGAACACGAAACTACGTATGTGCACATGGTCCTCACGGCGTCTTGCTGGGCTGAACAGCGTCGTCCGTTGTCACAAGCAGGAGCACTGCTCAACCGTCACTGACCTGCAAGGCGTTCGTCGTCATTCAGCTTCGTCATGGTGCCCAAAGCCATTTCGCTGAACACTAACTGCTTCATCCGCGTCATCCGCCGCACGACACATGGATATGCACTTGTTCTACGCACTGTTGAAACCCCGTGATGGACAAAGAGATTTGTAAACGTTGCTAAGAGTAATGTAACAGCCAGACGAACACTGCGTAACCAATAACGCGGCGCAGAGCACAGATATTGTCCGCCACGGCTCAGCACGAGACCTGGGGAGGCACACATTCCGCCGCCAGCCGCGGCCGCTCACTGCTAGACCAGCTTCACTGCGCAACACGTAACCATAACAACGCCGCCATTGTGCCTACTGAATATGGCCGCCATGATGTCATTTCCGCCACATTTTTTACGCCCTGCGCCGGCTGGGCATGCCCTCTCCTTACCTTTTTCCTTCCTCCGTGGCGTGTACGGATGGACTGACGCATGGACGCATGGCCGCATGAACGAACAGATAAACGCAAAGTTGGAAGCGCGGCAGATTGACGGACACTTCACTCCACTCATCATCAATCATTTCGTGGATGTGCTGTCATTTGTTTTGCTCAAAGTTGTTGAGATTTTCAATGTATAACGCTGCGGTCATTGGTGATAAGCATCTACGGTCATGGTGAATATTTTGTTTAAAAGCACCTGATCATGTCGGACACTTGCTAAGATGGATCAGACATTTCTAGGTGCGAGAGAGATGAAACCTATGATAACCAAGAATACGGCCTGTAGATCGCCAACTGCCCCGCCGCGGTGGTCTAGTGGCTAAGGTACTCGGCTGCTGACCCTTGGGGCGCGGGTTCGAATCCTGGCTGCGGAAGCTGCATTTCCGATGGAGGCGGAAATGTTGTAGGCCCGTGTGCTCAGATTTGGGTGCACGTTAAAGAACCCCAGGTGGTCTAAATTTCCGGAGCCCTCCACTACGGCGTCTCTCATAATCATATAGTGGTTTTGGGACGTTAAACCCCACATACAATCAATCAATATCGCCAACTCTTACTAATAATGTGTTTCTAATACAAAGTTTACAGATGTAGTTATTGAACGAGCAAACGAAAGGACTTGAGCATGACCTACAAACGTGATAAATTCAAGGAGTAATCATTACTATCCTGCAACACTAACATGCGACGTAGCTCGGTGCATTGCCAGAAAAGATTACAAGCCTGTTTCTTATCGGTAAAGAGATGTAAGCGAAACGGTACATCTGCGTGACTGGCGTACAATACTGTTTGTTTTTTATCGCTAATTGCAAAGCTGGCTCAACATTAGACTTGCCCTATGAGAACCCATCTGTGAAGAAGCAAAATATTTCTCTTGCTACACGTCACAACTATTGTCACGAGTTTCCATCCTGGCAGCACTAAAGCTAGCCAACGTGAACGCACAAGTGACATCAATAGAAGATAACTTTTGTTGTGGGACGCGGCTGATTATGCAAGAAGCTGCGATTGAGATATCATTGTTCGTTTTGAAAATAGAGCAAACACTTTTGCACCTGAACGGCACAATTTTGAGGGCTACTTTTCGAAGACTTCACGGCGGTACACTCGAAGTTGTCGTCTTTTTAGAGGACTTCACCACTGGCCTCCCCAACATCTGTAGCTTATAAATTGTTGGCAGGACGCTCGAAGAATTTGACAATAGTAAGTATGACGAACGTATGTACCTACTCCGGGGGCCTTAACTGTCCCATTTGAGTGCACCCAGCTTTTCACTTTTTTGTCTCACAAGATTGTAGCCGCGGCTGAAGTTTTTAAAGACAGATATGCTTTTGGCGCACTTGCTATATTATTCGAAAATATTTGACAATGAAATGTGGGGGCTGGTTTGCTAAGTAATTTGGCACAAATATGACAACCCTTGTCCACAAAATCAAAAAGAAGCAATTTTATCGTGCAACCTGGTAATGCAAGGCATGATGGGAAATCGAGTTTTCTTGGCTTTCCAGAGCTTGTCTCTTGATTATAATGTGACCGGTGCATTCAGGGCAAAAAGCTGGCGGCTGGCCAGAGCCGTGAACAAGAACATACAGAAAACAACGGCAAACACCTTTAGCGCCATATATCTGGGGACAAGAGTGGTGTCGAGCGCGAGCACGCCATGTATGAGTGTGCCCCACGCTGGGTCTTTAGTCATTTATCATCTTGCTGGCAGTGGCCAGGCTTCTTAATATTATGCTCTCCTCTTCCATTGACAGGTTTGCGTGAAAATCGAATCGTTGGCAGGGGTGAGCACATCTAGGGGTACGCTGCCTCAGCCCTTGATATGTAAGACTTGCTCTGTGAGGAAACAATGACGGCTCAGAGACACAGAACATTAGCCAAAACTTAGCCCTTGTGGGGCACATAGCACCGACGAAACGATGCTCTGAGCGAGACACTTCTGCTGGTGCTTGTAGTATATAAATGAAGTCTAGGATGAGAGCGCGTGCACACGAATAAATAAGATGATGGTCAGGCATCAGATGCATCGGTCCTCTGTGTTTGAATACAATAAGACCCTGATCTTCAGGTCAATGGATGTAATATGGCTGGTAGAAGCAGAACCACGCAATGAGCTCACATGCCAGCCTTTTCATCAGCATCACAAGCACCCCTCTCCCACGGCGATGAATTTACATCCTTCTTCCTTTAAATGGCGGGCACCCTCGATTACCGGCGTTGTTGGTAAGTACCATGGTTCCCAGCCTCCTTGCCATTCCTAGTGTATATTTTATGCTGTATGCGATGGCTCATGGCTGGTTGTGCCATTTATACAGCGGCTTTTAAGGGCGCTATGCTCTTCCATATTCCTACGATGGCATCGATGGTTTCAGTGGCTTTTTGTAGTGGCCACAGGAACTGCAACACTCGAGCTTCCCCAGCCAGCTGATAACAAAGAAACTCAAATAAACTGAACTGCAACTCCGGTGAACCGCCCTCCCTTTTAATGTCATATCTATAATCTTCCTCATCAGGGCCGTCCCCACGATCAAAAAAGAAAGCTTAGTCTCAACTTCATCCATTGCTGTGGCCACTTAGCTGGTCGTGCTTTGTTGATGCATGATTTTTTATAATTACCTAGGCAAAAGTTCAAATGCATGCTCAATCAACACTAACACATATCAACGTGATCTTGTGCTGCGTGATGACGTTGCTCCTAGAGAGCATGACAAAGCAATGCAGTTGTATGGAGAACTGTATGGAAGAAAACAGAAGACTAGGAAAGCTGGCAAACAGCTGTGTGAGGAGTGGCCGCAGTGGCTACGAGATGGTTGCAAAAGTCGTTCTGTTCGAGGGTTGACTTGCTTATTAGCTCGGACGCCTACAAGTTGTGCACGGATAAGCTGTGCTTTAGGTAAAGCTCAGGGCATGTGGCCACACCACCAGCGAAGTGCTCCACCAATATCCTTTCCATGAGCCCCAGGATTATGGGACCAGCTGGCTGGCCTACCGGTGTTGTCGGGCGCTGTTATCTTAATGATAGCCCTTGGTTAGCGCAGTGACCATTGGGCCTCACAGCACATGAAAATTAATCACAGTGACATCACTGCGATCTAACGAAAAGCTTTAAAACGCTATTATCACTGCGAGAAAGCAAATGTTTTATTGATTCGCTCTGAACGTCAACAAAAGACCCATATCAAAACGACGCGTATACCTTCCTTACTTCACAATCGGTCACTCCACGTTGATTGTAAAAAAGGACACAGCAGCGTTGTGGCATCTCCATCATTGTGACTAAATTGAACTGTACGCATACAGCTGCCGAAGTCACGACGCAGTACGCAAAAACATGTGCTTTGGTACTCCGCACAAGACGTCGTCTGCTCCACCTCGCATAACCTTAAATGGCGCCAGTGATTACTACAGCACCCACTAAATGACGTTGCTCTTTTCGCATAACATCTATTACTAACCAATGTTGACATGTCGTTCATATCCACCATCTGCACCATTCGAAAACAAACAAAAAATTACCTTCAATGGCACCTAGCGCAAACAAACTCTGCCCTTTATGAAAAGTTACTTCCATGCATGAATACAGAAAATAAGTATATGATCGCCTTTAGCAGCACTTTTTATAATGCGATGAACAGATACTTCCCTGTGTGCGGTTATAGGATTTCAACTAGTGTATCAACATATCTAAGTAAAATAGAGTCCTCCCTAGCATTTTAGTTAAAAGAAATCAAAGAAAATAGAGTATGTTGCGGGCCACCCATCGCCACTATTGGTGATGAAAAGAAGTGTGTATATTTAAGTAGAAGAGTCCGTATATTTAAGATTGTTCTGCCATATCCTCTTTACAGCTCTTTGGTCGAGTATTGTTTTACTGGTGTGCATTTGTAAGTGGTGACAAATATTATATAACACAATGTTTATATATTATGTATACTAGCAAAAACATACATCTGTGCGTTCTCTGATCGTCAATTTAATGTACAGAGTGAAAAAATAAAGACTTGCCCTTTGAAAAGAAATTAAGCCACCGTAAAATGCTCTGGCCAGCCATTTCTGAAAACAGGATGGTTTAAAAATTAGAACAAAGAAATACAGAAAGCCACATGCAGCGTAATATTTTCAACTCAAAAAGTATTTACACTTTAGCATTTACAATCGAGCTGCTCATTCTGTTGTTTTTCAGCAAGACATTATCTGAAGCTCCATAAAATAGCTTTGAATTTTTTTTCAAGATAATTTGGCGAGTCCATGGCTCTGACTTCCGAGCGATCCTGTAGCACTTCGTATTATGCGAAAAGAGCATTCTGCTATGTAAAAAGACTGTCGGTAACAGAACGAGGAGGAACATTTCCTACAGTGAGAGAAGGTATTTTACCTTTCAGCATGTTAGCTAGATTTTATTACTCGAAGAAATGACAAGAACTGTGGAAGTGCTCAACCACAATAACGTGTCCGAAATGTTTCTCGAAATTGCAAAAAAAATATGGAAGCAGATTTAATGTATGCAATTGGCAAGTTGCACTGTAATTAAAAAAAATCTATGCCATATATTCACAAAGTGAATGATGTAAGAGGAGCTTGTTCAGAGATGAACGGGTAACAAAACATTTTCTACCATCATATAAAAACATGACCAGGTTCCAATATACACATTACATACACGAAGTTTATTATCTTTAAGTGGTTGCGCTATATACATTTTAATGAATCTTATACAGTATATATACATATAAGATGTTCTTTTGCCAAATAAAAAAATTGCACTCCTTGAAGAGCTCGCAGACTCGTTTCTTTTTAAAGAAGATTAGTTCACGATGAATGAACTATATGCGTTTTTTTACTCAAGATACGTTATTTCACTAAGTACAAAGACGAGTGTAAAGACTCGTTTCTTTTTACAGATTATAAACTTATGACCAGTAAAGTATGTTGCAAAGGAATCATCGTGACGTTGACTACACTGACAGTCTGTAAACAAATGTCGAGGTCTGTAAATTCAGGGGCCAGAAATTCCCATTATATTTTTTAGGGCGTATATATATACTTAGGGCGTATCTATCTATCTATCTATCTATCTATCTATCTATCCATCTATCAATCCATCTATCTATCTATCCATCTATCTATCTATCTTTCTATCTATCTATCTATCCCTCTATCTATCTATCTATCTATCTCTCTGTCTATCTGTCTATCTATCTATCAATCTGTACGGCATATCATGACTGTATGAAGAACATTTTCGACAAGTCACAACATGAATATCATGGCATGTATGTCATGATTGTCATGATATACATTTCATGGCCCTGCCGCTCTTGCGGTGATTTGTACACATAGCATGTTGCACAACTGGTATGGTATGGCATGATTCAATGGCGAACACAAGCGACACACTCTAACATGAAAATCATGACATGCGTGTCAAGTAACAACATGACTACATGCCACGCTCATGATGCACTGGCGGCCATTCCGCTAGATTCTCTTATACTAAATCTGGTATTACGGCACGTGAATGGAAGACGAAAGTATGATACCAGTGAAACCATGATAAACATGAGATTTGTGTCATGTAGCAACATGACTACATGCTACGCTCATGATGCATTCGCGGCCATTTTGCTAGTTTTACATGCACCAAACTCGGTATTACGTGACGCGAATGGGCGATATAGGTGACCAACCAGATCCAAACATGTTAATCACGACATGCTTGTCATGTGACAACATGACTGTATGCCACAGTGTTGATGCGTTCTTGGCCATTCCACTAGCTTTACATATGCCAAATGTGGTATTACGAGACGCTAATTGGTGACGAACGTATGTGACTGGTGCAAACATGATAATCATGAGATACGTGTCATGTGAGAACAAGACTGCATGCCACAGCCAAGGTGCCAATACATTTCGACGTGACGCGGTGCGCGTGCTCACTGTTGTTCCACTCGTGGCGGCACGCTGGCGTTCCCACGCCAGGCGCCAGTCCTACCGTATATTTGCAGGCGAGCGCCGTGCTGCGCTGCTTTGACGCATGCGTGTTTTAGTGCGCCCGGCATCCCTCCATTACGAAAACAGCGACAAGCTCTTTTGTCTGGGTAACGCATCGGTGCGAAATGTAGCATGTCGAACTTTGTGCCGGTTGCCGTAGGGCAGCGCCAACGGACGCTTGTCACGCCTGGAGTCAGACTATGAAATGCTCGCGTTCTCTTAGCGTAGCGTTGCTGTGCCCGGCATGCACGCGCGTCAACGCTAGATTGTAGTATATTGGGCCCTTCATGATGCCCCCATTGCAGTTTTGCTAGCTCCACATATACGAAATTTGGTGTTACGTGATGTCAATGAACGACAAAATATATGACTGGTGTAACATGATAAACCTCTCATATGGTGCAAACAATTCACGCTCATAGCGTGCTCGCGGCCGTTTTGCTCGCTACACATATAATTAACTTGGTCACTTGTGACGTGAATACAAGGCGAAGGCTAACGGCACACCGATACATGATAATCATGGAACTGATGTCATGTACGGCATCATTTATATCCACCTCGTAACGTTGTGCTGATTTTAAAGGGACATATCAACATTTCTCATTCGTGCTTCGCATATCATCGATTCCCACTGTACGTGGGATCTGTCAATTTTTTGCAAATGCCGGCGAATTCTAGTTTTTAATTTTGACTCACAGTGCCTTGTTGACGTGATTTCCCATAGGAAAATAGAGTGTCGTGGAGATGCTGAGGAGAAATTGATGAAGGAGAAATTGAAGTGTTGACTCCAATCGAATGCACCATTTCACTCCAAACTGGTGGATTTGTTGTGTCAGGAATGTTTAAAAAAAGAGATTGTAGGAAGGGCAGCGCTTCAATAAAGAGTTCGGCGAGCCATGAATATGCATACTTAACATCACGGAAGGAGTATGTTCAGGATGGCAAGAAGTTGTGTTATCAGAGCGGTGAGGTTATGAGCTCACTCATATCTTGTGAAGTAGACTTGAAATAAATCACATCCTTAGCAGACAACCTGTTCACCCTGATGTGCCCTCTGTGAGGTGTAACTGAATATTCAGTCGAAAAGGCGAAGTGCAGCGTGCAGGCATGCCAGCAACTAAAGGGTTCTCTGGAAAAAATTGTTGATAATAAATTATGCACAAGTAAGGCTGCGCATTCACCTGCAGCAGCTTGAAACAACGAAAGCAGTGGAAGTGGAACAAGACATGCGGTGCGCTTAACTTGTAGTGAGGTATAGTGCTTCTTTTTTAAGTATAATAAGGTTATTGTCCAATTAAAGCTGTGGCATTCGAAAGTGTTGTGTGATAAGTGCAATTTGCTTGCTCATTATTCTAAAGCGTGTGGTCACTCCATTTTAACAATATCAACGATTACTTCCAAAATTGCTAATGTATCATATATATCTATAGAAAACACGCTAAGCCTGATTTTACAGTCAATGTCTGCGTGCGAACCACGATTTCATGCCATAAAAGCCGCATATAGATCACCAAATAGTATGATGTATTTTTAACAACATTTCACCAATATGATGTTTCCAGTAAGGTATAAGAGATGAAAACAACGTACAATATACTGTGCGTTGCAAGGTGTGGTCTGTAAATGAAGTAGCTATTGAATCATTCAAAAACAATATATGAAAAATGGTACGCAATCACGGTTTCAGAGGCGAAGCTTCTAAAGTCGCGGGTTTGTGCATGCATGTCTGTGACCGGTTCGTACCCACCTAGTTTATCACTCACACTAGTGCCACATGCTGAGTGAGTGATAGACAGATGGACGGACAGACAGACAGATGCATGAACGGATGAAAGCAAGAACGGGCGGACGGACGTACGTTTTGTCCCACTAATAAATGATGAGAGAGTGGAACGAAGCATTCGTCCGTCCGTGCCATGCTGTGCTCTGTGGATAAGCTGGACGGACGGATGTAAGAATACACGTACGGTTGGACGGACGCATGACCGGACACACATACACACACAAGCACGGACAGAAACACGGATAAACGTTTCGCCCCACACATCATCATTCACTCTGTGCGTATGCTGTGATGTTTCTCTTTTCTCTCGACAGCACGTATTTTTTAATCTTTTTCTCCAGCTGACAAACGGCCGTCTGTTTTTACACTTTAGTGGAATGCACACAACACATAGACACATTGAAAGGTCATGGGCCGTAGGTGCGGCTGTTTCACTTCTTCATTCTATATAAATAGTTAGCGAATAATCCATGAAGACGCTAATTGAAGGTGTTAACGCGGCTTGCCTCAACAATATTTTTCTGCTGCGAGCAACTACAGCTGCTAATGTCACTTTAAAAATCAAGGCTATTGACTAGATATCTTGAACCTTCACACTCGCGATGAAAAAACTGTATTTCTTTCATGTTGTTTGAGTATCACACATTTTGACACAACAAACTTTGTATGCAGCCGCGCACCACTCGTTGGCTGGCCGTCGTGGCTATAGGCGGCTTGTGGAGAGGGCATCGTAATGGCGGACTCCGTGGCACATGACGCGGTTGTCTCCACACTCCAAACCGGCGGAAGGGGGCGCGCACATCGAGACACCCTCCGCTATCCTAAAGTAGCTAGACAAAAAAGTGCGATGAACGCACACGCTAGCACGTGACGCCTTTGGAGGAAACTGCCAGGTGGCGCCGGCACTCGTTCGCACGTCACCCAATGCGGGGATGCGTTGCGCAAAGACGGAATCAACCAGGTGCGAGAGCAATGTGAAACATTTAAAATATACTTTGTTGCTCGTGCATGGCCTCAAATGCGACCGAGAAATTATGTTAATTGGATTCTGAATAACAGGATGCCTACGCAGATGCGCGACTGAACTGAAATATCGACACTGTGCCAAGCCCAAAAGTGAGAGCTTGGCAGCACTGAAACATTTTATCGATGTGAAGTGGTAGAAGAGTGGAACAATGAACTTAGTTGTGAGCCATTGCTTGCAACACATTCCACGGTGAGCCATAATTCCCTCAAGCACTAATCCGTAAACAAAGCCCCATCACTTGTAACGTGAAACTCAGAGACGATCACCAGCAGTATCTGGATAAAAACCTTTTATTTCTGCACACAGGTCGTGCGACGCATTTCACTATCTGTTCAGAACAGTTCTTTCTTCATAAATTGTCGCGCGTCGTTTTTTTTTATCCTCAAGAAATAGTTTTATTGTTCACAAGCGCCCCACATAACATTGGGCTGTAAGCCTAAGTGACGTGCCTGAGCTTCAGGTGCTTCCCGTTTTCGCGGCAAAATGCTGGCTCATTGTGGTGTGCCTTTGTGTAAAATTGCCAATGGGTTAGAGCAGAAAAATCTTGGTCTCTTGAATGATGAGGCTCGGACCATGTTGTGTGCAGCCCAGAGGGACATTTTTGTTTTTTTTTTTCAAGCAGAAAACAAGCTCTTTCAAGCTGTCACTGTGAAGCTCGTTGTAGCTAAATCATATTGAAAAAAAAGGCAGAATCCACATACAGTGGGAATTGATAATAAGCGAAGCACGAATGACAAAGGTTGACGTGTCACTCTAATATAAGCACAACGTTACGAGGAGGAGGTAAATTATGCCGTACATGATTTGGTGATATGATTATCAGGTTTGGATGTGCAATGACTTTCGTCATCTATTCACGATACGTAATACGAAATTTAGTATATGTGAAGTTAGCGAAGCGGCCGCGAGCATGCTACGAGCATGATATGTTGTCTTGTTGTTATATGGCACGTGTGCCAGGCTTATCATATTTGCACCAGTCATATACCTTTGTCCTCTTTGACGTCACGTAACACTAAATTTGGTATAGGTTGAACTTGCAAAACACTCGCGACGTGTCATGAAGGGCTCAATGTCCTCCAACGTAATGTTGACACGCGCGCACGCTAGGCACAGCGACGGACGCCAGGCGCGACCGAACCAATCAGCGTCTGTCGGCGTGGCCCGACGGCAACCGGCGCGAAATGCGACATGCTGCATCCCGAGCCGATGTGTTACCTAGAGAGCATTGCATCTGCCTCTTTTAGTGACAGAGAGATGCCGGACGTGCTGAAACACGCATGCGTCAAAGCAACGTAGAGCAGCGCGCACCTTCCAGTCTATGACAGGACCGACGCCTGGCGTGGCAACGCCGGCGTGACGCGATGAAACGAATGCCGGCGCGCACTTGTGCAGGGTGAAGTCCTTGTGCACTTGTGCAGGGTGAAGTCAAAGTGCTTTCACTTTGACATGTAGTCACGTTCTCACATGACACGCATCCCATGATTATCATGTTTGCACTAGTCGTATACCTACGTCGCCCATTGACGTCACGTAATAAAGATTTCGGTATATGGGAGCTACCGAATTGGCCTCGAGCGCATCATTAATGTGGCATGTAATCTTGTTCGTACATGACCTGCATGTCAAGATTATCATGTTTGTATGTGTCATTTACGTATGCGGTCTGTTTGGGTCTCGTAATACCAAATTTGTTACATGTGAAGCTAGCGAAACAGCCGCCAGCGCATCGTGAGCGTGGCATGCAGTGATGTTACATGGCATGCATCTCATGATTATCATCTTTGCACAAGTTACACGCCTTGGTCAATAATTCATGTACCTTAATACCAAAGATGGTGCATAGGACGCTAGCGAAACGGCCACGAGCGCATCGTGATCGTTGCATGTAGTCATGTTACGAAATAAGCATGTCATAAGCTTCATGTTACGATCTGTCGCTTGCGTTCGACATGTGATCATCTTATACCATACCAGTTTTACAACGCGTCATGTGAACAAAATCAGCGCAAGAGCAGTAGAACAATGAAACTTCAATAATGACACTCATGATATATATGCCAATAATTTAATGTTACGACTAGTCAGATATGCTGGTCATACAGTCATGGTATGCCATACCAAATTTGGTATCGATACCAGTATTGGACCTGCCAGGAGAGCTAAAAGTCGTAGGCGGCTAGATAGATAGATAGATAGATAGATAGATAGATAGATAGATAGATAGATAGATAGATAGATAGATAGATAGATAGATAGATAGATAGATAGATAGATAGATACGCTCATGCCGCCGAAGTTCGCTAAAAATGCTTCGCACTTATAATGAGGGCGAACGGGCCCGACGAAACTGTTAGAATTGTGCAAACCACGTATAACTTCTGCGCGCGCCCCCACGCTGCTCCTCCTCAGAGGCTTCAGTACGCTCCGTAGGCGCCGCTTCCCGCCCATCACACTTACCTATTCTAGCCACTGCAGCTCCGCTAGTACTCGAATTGCTTAATTGATGGTGCCGGGGGTGCTCACTCTACTCCGAGGGGATAGAGACACGCGCTCTTGCCTAGCTTGCTTCTTCTTGCGTCCGCTTCTGGCGTGCTTTCTCTCTCATAGGCAGTCACTACTCTTGTGCGCTTCCCAACAAGCGACAGAGACAAGGCGGCGAAGAGGAAGGCTGAGAAAGCGACTGCAGCGTATGCTCGCCGTAAAGAGCCCTCCTAACGGCTGCAAAACGTGCACGAAGGCAAGCGGACACCGTGTTGAGAGTCCGAGTGGGGGCGTTGAAACGCGCACAAACACCAGCGGATCCCGAGACAGCACAGGAATGGGAATCCGCTACCTAGCGCCTGATCGCTTCGCTCACTCATCATCGATGAATCCGTGGATGTGCTACATTACTTGCTGCATGAGCTCTCGGCGAAAAGAAAGGCAGCGCACTTGCAAAGAGCATTACCGTAAAGTGTATGCGCCACCACCACCGCCGCTCAAGGCAAAAGCGTATAAAGCTTGTCGAGCAAGCTTCTAAGACAACACTCCTTGGGCTTTAAGAAGTGGTTGTCAAGTTTATCGCCCTAATGACTTATGCACATCATTGAAAGCTCCTTACACCAAGGGAATTTGGTCATGGTGTGTCACTACATTGTAAGGAATCCTGAAAGTAATGGCAAGTTTAAGACGAAGTTTTTCCTGAGTGGAACGCTGGTTTCAGTCTCTGTTATTTTTTCTCGTTTTCTTTGGTGCTAGTGAAAGACGCCGCTCTTCTGCCTGCGGAAATGGACGTAGAATCACCAGGGCCTCGACGCATACGTTCCGCATCGTCTGTGGCCACTCTAAAAAAGCGCTCCGGCCACCCAAGTGACGTCGACAGTGAGGACACGCTCATGTACTCTGCGGCTAGTGATGAGAGCTCCGATGAAAGTGACTTTGTGCCCGTGGCAAGACACAAGGCGAAGAGGAGGCTGCTTACGACATCTCCTTCCCAAAGTAAGGCCACCACGAATATTAAAGAGCCACCGGTTCACACTATTTTGTTTGTCCCGCTTAATGCCACTGACAGCATGAACCGACTTAATCGCCAGGTCACGTCTATGTCACTTGAAGCGCTCGTTCCGGGACAAATAACAGACGTGAGAATCAATGGCCGCGAGAACGCTCTGGCGATAGACGTTATGCAACGTACTGCTCTCGTCGTATTGACCAAGGTGAATGTGCTCGGGAGCATCAACGTGCGTTCTTTCATACCAGATGGCAAGGACTCTAGGGCAGGCGTTATCTACGACGTCGACACCTCTACCAGCGATATTGATTTTCCCACTCTAATCAAACCAGTGACAGAAGCTACTATAATCTTGCAAGCCCACCGTCTCGGGAACTCACGATGCGTGAAACGAGTTTTTAAGGGTGACAGCCTCCCAACTCAAGTAAGAGTTTGTCATTTTCGACACACAGTACGGCCGTTCGTGCCGAAACCTCTTCAGTGTCGGAAGTGCTGTAAATCAGGACACGTGAGTGCTGTTTGCACAAGTTCTGTTGTGTGCTCTCGATGCTCGGAGTCGCACAACACGGAAGCCTGCCAGGCAGAACATGGCAAATGCGAGAAATGCCAAGGTCCTCACGAGGCGTCATCAAAGCAGTGCCCAAATGTGAAGAAGGAGATGCAAGTGCTGAGGCAGATGGCCAGAGACGGTACTACCCACAGGGACGCTGCTGCCAAAGTGCGACGTTGGCGTTCGCGCCTTAGTAAAACTTCTAGGACATTCTCTGCCAAGGCCAGGGATACACCACTACCCCATATCACGCACTCACCACCACAAGCATCATCAAGTGCCAACAACAATCATCCTCAGAAAGACGCAAGAAACATTGACCCTGACGCATGGCCACCGCTGCCGTCAGTGACAACGCTAGTAGAGCGGCAGCATCGCCCGCTGAAAGCTACTTCAGAGCGATTAAGTCATGACAGTCAAGATCACGAAATAATGGACGTGATTAAGACCCTCATGAAGACAATTCGAGTACTCCTGAATAATATTCAGACTCCGGCTGCCCACAGCGCTCTTCAAATATTGGACGCTTTGAATCCGGTGCTATCAAATCTAGAGAAGCACCATGGCTGTTTCTCTGCAGCCCTTCCGTAAACAAGTGCAAGAGGCATCAATTTTCCAAAGGAATGCCCGAGGTCTTAAACCCCGCATTTCGGATTTTCGACCATATGTTTTCAAGAATCAGTTTCCAATTATCTTAATTTGTGAACCACGTCTTCACAATGCTATACAAATTTCTAAATACGAGGCTTTCAGATCTGCAACCCGTAACGAAACCAGTAATGTCATTGTTTACATCAGGTGCGAACTCACATATATTGAGCATCCAGTAACACCGGACGACAGCAACCAATACGTGCGCCTGACAGTTAAGCGTAGGAACGTGAACTTCACGCTAGTGGCAGTATATATTTCGACTTCAGGCCGCTTCGACCGAGCTAAATTTAGCGCCATTATATTAGCGACACCTGGGTCATGGATTATTACCGGTGATTTTAACGCTCATCACCCCCTGTGGGGAAGCCAGAAGATGGACCGTCGGGGAAGAGATGTGTCCTCCTTTGCATCTGACCACCAACTATATTATTTAAATGACGGCGCTCCCACGTTTTTACTGGGTCTGACATATAGTAGCTGTCTCGACCTAACTTTTGTGTCAAGTAGCCTAAACACCAATGTGCAGTGGTTTGCGGACAATGAAACGCATGACAGTGACCACATCCCCACCTATATAAAAATCAAGGGGCTAAGCAAGTCGCAAATCGCGCCAACTTCACGGATAGACTGGTCAAAGTATAGATCATCCACTGAGAAGCATTGCGAGAGAAACCAAGAAAGTTCTCTTGAAAGCCTAGAAGGTATAATGAAGGCCGCTATTCAAGAGGCAACGTTTAATTGTGGACCTTTGCCAGGTTTTTGCAAATATGAGGTGGAGTTGGAGCGACTTCGTGCAATCCGTCGTCGCGCCGAACGACATTATAGGCGCACGAAATCCATCTACGACTTGAGGGAAGCGAGACGTCTACAAAAGAAGATTCAACGTCGAATCAATGCACTACAGTCGCAACGATGGAAGTCACTATGCGAGTCACTCGATCCCCACAAACCTCTTTCGCAAATATGGAGAATAATCCGCGGCCTACGAACATTGCCACAACAGAATCGTCCGTTCGAATGCCTTGCTCTTCACGAAGGCCGGCGTGAAATTGATGTAGCGGAAGACTTCTGTGCCAGGGTTGCAAACAAGGGGTCCGGGATCAACATGAGTAACCTACGAAACGCGCCGGCGTCCAGAGACACTCTGATGGACAATATGTTTTCTCTGGAGGAGCTTCAGGCAGCATTGGCAGCTTGCAAGCACTCGTCATCGCCTTGACCCGATGGAGTCACTTACATTGCCCTTGCTAACCTAGGACGGACAGCTCGGCGTGCCCTTCTAGCTGTATACAATGACTCGTGGAGCAACGGTTTGGTTCCTCCTTCGTGGAAGTGCAGCCGCCTTGTGCCCCTGCTCAAACCAGGCAAATCGCCTCTGGACATGGCCTCCTATCACCCCATCGCGCTTGCCAGCTGTTTTGGAAAGGTGATGGAGAGAATGGTGCGGACTCGCCTGGAGTGGTACTTAGAACATAACAATAAATACCCCAATGCTTTGACCAGCTTTCGACGTGGACGGTCTTCCATAGACAATGTTGTTGATCTTGTCACGTCTGTACAACAGAAGAAGAGCCTAAAGAGATTATCAGCGGCACTTTTCTTGGATATTAAGGCTGCATACGACAATGTATTACATAAAACCATCCTGGACGCCTTGGGTAGCATTGGATTAGGAGGCCGCGTTTACCAATGGATCTACAGCTATTTGAAGGACAGAACCTTCTTCATTCAGACAGAAGATAGCGCAACAAGGCAACATCATACTTATCGTGGCGTACCTCAAGGTGGGGTCCTAAGCCCCATACATTTCAACCTTGCGCTCATCGGCCTCGTTGACGTCCTGCCACACTCCGTACATCTGTCGATATACGTGGATGACATCTGCATCTGGGCATCAGTGGTCACGCGTCTACACGTACGAGCCAGGCTTCAGACAGTGGCTACACTGACGTCAAACTGCCGTCAAGGACGAGGACTGGAGCTGTCATATGAGAAATGCTCACTAGTCGCGTTTACGCGCAAGACAATGACGCCATACCGCATCAGAATTAATGGACACACAATCAGCTATCAAAAGACTCACCGTTTCCTGGGAGTAATAATAGATCATGATTTGTCTTGGAGCCCTCATATCACTTACATGAAGAAACTGACCATGATCACCCACGTCATAAGGTTTCTTGCGGGAAAATTATGGGGTGAATCGGTACGAGCTATGCTTCAACTGTATGCTGCACTTTGTCATGACTTCATGCGCTACAGCCTACATGTGCTTGGCAAGGCCCGCATAACAAACTTACACGTCCTCCAGTCATTACAAGCTCAAGCACTGACAATATGCCTCGGGCTGCCGAGATGCGCATCCTCAGCAGCGACTGTCGCAATCGCTCATGAACACCCTATCACAACCTACATTCGTGTCGATGCTTTAAGAACGCACATAAGACATGCCACCCGGATTCAATCGCATCACCTCGCCTCCCTTCCAACTTCCAGGCCATGCTCTGCGTTCTGCTCTATTATTGCCCCACATCGCACGGTGATTCCCTCGAACTTCACGCACGCAGCAAGACCGTCGTTACCATTGTGGTGTCTACATCCACTGGAAGCCCTGATTACCATCCCCGGAATGCAAAAGAAGAAAAATTTGTCAAATTTGGCCCTAAAACAAACAAGATTACTGTTTCTGCATGAGAAACACAGTGAACGCATTCACATTTACACAGATGGGTCGGTCACTTCAACAAGTTCATTAGGCGCAGTGGTAATTTCGGAGAAATCGATCACAATAAAGTTCAGGACCTCGCATCTCACATCATCCACGGTGGCAGAACTCACCGCCATTCGTGCCGCTCTGGAGTTCCTAGTTGAAGAACCGCAACAGACATGGTCAATATTCTCCGACTACAAAGCAGCTCTCCAGGGCATTGCCTCGCCATATCGTCATGGACCAAACGAACAGCTAATTGCTGAAATACCACTGCTTCATCACCGGGCTATAGAGAAACAACATGACATAACGTATCAATGGATACCAGGCCACTGCAGCATTGATGGAAACGACCGTGCAGATGAAGCAGCCCGAACTGCTCTTGATGATGCCCCTTGTGTAGCTAACCATTATCAAGAACGGACGCCGCTGCATGGCTTCGATCACTTGCACGAGAACTGACACTCGCTCAGTGGAATTCACCGACATTCATCAATGTCAGCCTTCATAGTTTGGACCCACACCTGCAGCTCCGCCTTCCATCAGGAATAACCAGAGCAGAGGAGACACTTTTGTGCCGTCTGTGGATTCGGGTGGCCTTTACGAATGCTTATTCGTTTCGAACCGGAATGGCCAGAAGCCCGACATGTGACAACTGTGGCTGCGCAGACTTTCTCCCATCTTCTCTGCGAGTGTCCCCGCTTCAGCGTGCCAAGCAAAGAACTGTCAAAAGCTTTAGATAGAATAGACAATCGCCAATTGTCGGAAGAAAGGGTATTAAGACACTGGCCGAGACCGTCCTTTGCACGCAAGGCACTGGGAGCGTTGTTGCGCTTTCTGCGGGCAAGTGGTCTTAGAGACAGACTGTGAACAGCGTCGTGGATCGTCTGATGACCTTCTATCTCTTTTTTTACAACGTCTCTTTTATCACATCCTTTATCCCCCTTACCCCCTTCCACAGTACAGGGTAGCCAGCCGGTCTGAGAACTGGCTAACCTCCCTGTCCTTCCTCATTTATTCCTCCTCCTCCTCCTCTTTGGCCCTGGTGATGTCAATTGACACCACTGCAGAACATTTCCCCTAGTATCTCGGAAACGTAACCAATACTACTCATTCTTGGGGCATAGTTTTTGAATGATCACCACTTCAACTTACACCAATATTGCGGCACGTTTGTGGAGGTAGCAGCCACAAAGAAGAAGAAGCGCTACCGAGGTCTTCCGTGAAGCCGAGGCGCGTAAGTTTAGGTGGGTAAGCGCCATTTTCGGGACGACGTACTGAAGCTGTTTCAGTGAGCATCAGGCTGAAAAGTAAGACGCTGGTTTCCATTTTTTTACACCATAATTTGGCAGGAAAAAACGCCGTTTTCTTTTTATTTTCCAATCACTGGGCCCTATTCATCTAATTTGATGCCACGTTAATTAATTCAAAAATGCTTGTACCATTGGCTCAATATTTGTTTGTGGTCTTCTGAGGTCGAAGGTGTTCTGACGAGAAAAACGAGCACAAAAAGTGCATCTGACCAAAATAAAAAATCCAGGGCTGAGAGGGCCAGAATAGCCAGACTCGACAGTACTGCTTAAATTATAGGTAGAGCATAAACATCTGAAAATATAGCGTTGTTTAGGTGGTGGTGTGTTTGCAGAACAGCGCCGCGCTGTTTTAAGACACCCTGTCGATAGTAAGCGCCCAACGTCTCCATGACCGTCAGCCAACCCACACAATGATCCTATTGTAGAAAGACCATCTTGGGAAAGAGCTGACCATCACAGACTTCTCATGCAGCTGCAAGATCACGTATTTGTTGAGTCTTTTAAAGCGGACTTCTGGAGGGTTTCACTTATGTTAGCTGGTAAAGGAAAGTTGGAATCGTAGGTTGCCCAATCATAAGTGCAATGTAGCGTAAAAGAAGTCTAAAGAAAAGGCCACCATACGTCATTGACAGTTACATAAGCGCTGTTTTTCTCAAGTCCGGCGATATGACTTCGCGCTTTTTGATGTTCTGCGCTATTCGCACTGGTAGGCAAAGATATGCAAGATCATTCGTAGACAAGCATGTCAGTACCTAATTGTCTGTGGTTAAGCCACTTGGCTCAACTTCTCTCATCCAAACTGCAACCTTCTCTTGCACAAGATTTCCTCTTAGAATATACAGATGGTGACGCCAATTCCTATATTGTAAGCAGGCCGCAACACTGTGGAGTCTACGGGTCAGCTTAGTCAGTATTAACAGTTCAAACAGTGATCACAAAGCATTAGGAATAAGAAACATTTTACCTTTCGGCAGTATTTGCAACGCCAAAAAAATAGGGACATGGTGACCCTCTTTTGTTCAGTCATGATTTTATATTTGAAAAACTTCTAGTAATCATGCACTGTGTGGGCCACAAAAAGTAAACGGTTGCTAAAGCTAGTTATATTTGCGTCTGTCTCCTTGAAAGCAATGTATGTGCCTCTTTTTGAAAGTTTTCAAAGTGGTCTTCACATCTGCTGAAGAAATAGGGCTGAAGAAATAGTTAATTTTGCTAGAAGGGTGAGAAACACATGACACTGAGTCTTGGGGTTGTCAGGACACGATGCGCGTGATTAGGTTCTTTGCTTCTTCAATATCTGACGACAGCAGTCAAACTATGCGCAGAGGTTCGAATCGATGTGTGCTCTGACGTCTCTAAAGGTCGCATAATGTTGCTTTGCTACCCAAATTCTTGGTGATTAAAGTGGTTAAATATCGAACAACTTTCAACATTGAATGAAGCCTGTGGAGAGGAGGCAAAGAGACGCACTTCAATAACCTTTGCAAATATAGCGCAACGACAAACAGAACTGTGTCATTGGCCCAGCATGTCACATGCTTACACCTAAACGGAAACATGTTAGTGTTCTGCTGCTTGAGCTTGAGCTCTTGTTTTACAGTTCTACCAAACGAAAAGCTCGGCTTCGAAGTTCTGTTCGACCGTTGCTTATATCCTGAATATTCCAGCACGCTGTAACCAGCTTGATAGACAAACGCGAACATTTCCGTGTTTGATAAAGTTACCCCCAGTGAATGGTAGAGTAGAATTTGTAATGAGAAGTTCGAGATGTGAATCATGAGTAATCTATTTCAATGCATCAGTGAAGCTCTCTACTACCTGTTGGAAATCAAGCTCGCACAGTGCTTGGAAGATGACGACGAAGAAATCAAGGGAACGGGTAGTCGTAGGTAAACGGTTTTGCTTGTGTCCGATTTGTTGACTATGTTTAGACGGCTTAGCGCCATGTGTGGTGACATTATCATATAGAGGTAACAAAGGGCCTGTTTTATTTTGGAAGTTAGCTAGGGGGCTTGAAACCTTCAATGGTATTGATGGGCAAGTCCAAGCATGCAAAGTAAAACTAGCTGATGGCAGGGAGTGCACAAGACTGGTTGAACTTCTTTGTCCTCCGGAACTGAGCAACTGATATTGTTGGCCACGGAGAATGTTTGAAATCGTGCTCGCGTGGTGCATGGACGACGACGACAAAGAATGAAGGTGGAGTAGGTATGAGCCATGGATTTTAGGCTACAAACAAACAAACAAACAAAGAAACAAACAAGCAAACGTGTAGTTAATTGTGGACGGTTTGCTTGTGACCGATTTGATCGCCATGTTTGGATGGCTTAGCTCTCTGCACCATTATAGCCGGCAGAAGCGTCATTTTCCTACACTACCGATAGGAAACGAAAAAAGACAAGTGCGGTCTTCCATATAATAATTTATTGAAAACTCATAAGCGCAGCCTGTTTTGCACTTGAAAGAAATGTCGTAGCCCACGGTATCGCGATGCGGCCCAAGGAGGATTACAAAAGGACCCGGAAAAGTTTCCATATTACTCTCGCTGGCATCCGAGAGAAACGCTCCGTTGTAAATCGCTGAGCGGTGACGCTTTAGCACGCCCTGAGTAAGATGGCCGCCGCAGACGCCATCTTGCCAGAGACCACGTTTTCACTCTTAGGCTATAATTTTCACTCCACCAACTTTTTAGGTCCTTCTTGATGTGGCCTTAAGGTGTTCAGCGCGGCAGTCGCTCGCCGGCAGCAGCTCGGGCATGCGCAGACGCTTGAGTGGTGCAAAGCTGAACGGTTGAACCACGCCATCGGCTACGTGGTTCGTGCTGGCTACTATGTCGGGCTTTGGCGAATATAAGTTTTACTGGGGGAATAAAGCCGATAGCGCTCATCGCATCAGTGTATGCCTCAGTATCATCCAAACTGAGCGCATTCATCGCTGCTGCTGGGGACATAATGAGGTGTTACAGAAAGTTGGAAGCTTCACGCTTTGCTTTTGGTGCCGCTGAGTGATTACGCACTAAAATAATGATAGTCTTGACATACCGCATTTTCGTACTCATTCTTGTTTGTTTTGTTTTGCATAAACTACATAAATGGACGGAGGTCGCTGTAGAATGCTTCAATTTTTTAGCGTGAAATAATGCCCCTCACTGTACGGGCTTGTTGTGGTCTTCCCTATGAAAGGGTACGCTGGTGCACACACAATAGGGAAATTTACGTGAACGCCCACACCACCCCAGCGTTAGGCAAAAATACATGCTGTAAATTACTGTCGTTTTCACTGACATAGACTTTCCTTTAGCCTAGGATGGTACATTGTTTTTTTCTTGGCATCATGCCAGCGTCGTAAACTTTCAACATCTAACGTTTGCCCCTGCCGGACCTACGCAGCCAATTCCATGCCTGCCTAGAATTATATATATATATATATATATATATATATATATATATATATATATATATATATATATATATATTATATATATATATATATATATATATATATATATATATATATATATATATATATATATTTATATATATATATATACGGGGTCACGGGGTCATTAAGCTAAGACACTTGCCTGAGTTCGACCTGGTAGGATAGTTCCGGGATTCGTAGATGACCCAGGCTGAAACATGAAGGCAATCAACGTCAACACTGAAGCCTAAATCACTTTTCAGTGAGGCAGTGAGGCAATTCCACATCAAACATCCCAGCCATTTTACCAACCATCCTAAATGTGTTCTAAAAAAATATAGTGCTCGTTTACTGTATTGAAAACAGCAAAAGGCTAAATTATATCGCAGAGAACAAAATATTAGGCCACCTTGGTGCCTTCTGGACTTCCCTGAATGTTGTCTGGGTGTTGTTTGTAAAAAAAATATTCCAAAAATACTGCTTCTTCTACACCAAATTTGGTCTAGGTAATAAGTAAAGGTGATTGTGATTCAATTAAAGGTGATTCATTTATACACTTAGTGCAAATTGCATCTCAATGTGGAAAAAACGATTTTATAGGGATATTTGTATTCCGGACCTAACATTATTTTTTTTCGTGAAATATACCTTCTGTGAAGTGAGTATTTATGGCTCAAATTTTCATACAAAGTGCAGTATCGCCATAGAAGAAATACAAACGATAAACAGTTTGGCTGAGTTATTCAAAGCCTGTGTAGCGGGAAAATTTCACATTAGTTACTCAGCTTCAAATACTTCAAAGAAGCACCTTTACTTAATATGTAGATCAAATTCGGTATGGCAAGAAAAAGCGGTACTTTAAAATTTTTCTCACAAAAAACACCCCCATGACATTCTGAGAAATTCTGAAGGTACCCACGTGACCACTACTTTTTTCTCTTCAAAATATTTCAGCAAACTACTGTTTTCAAGAGTAAAAAACCACCATTTTTAAACTATATATCTATGATGGTCGCCAGGCAGTATGGTATAGATGTTCGGTGTAGAATGGCCCAGTGGGAAAAACAACAAATGTCTGAGCATGCTTTGATGCTCGGGCAATTTCGAAAGCAATTTTTTGTTAGCAGCAATTCGATTAAGCCCTTGTCTTCATGCTTAGGCCGAGAAACAAAACACAAGTAACCAAAGTAGTCCTAAGAGTCATGCAGTCTCGCTGTTGCAAGGCTTGTGGAGCCTCATTTAGTGCAAGCTTCACCATTTCTGAATATTAAGATTCAGCCAACAGGTTTTGGAGACACATGGCATTTTCAGCTAAATTTTTTCACACCAATTACTTACATAAAAAGCGGCAAGTAGAGGTAAAATACCAGTTTAAAGGCATTGTAGGTAATAACAAAAAGGTCTGCTTTCTTTTTTTGTGAGGTGCTTTGCCTCAATGCTGTGCTTTTTGTGGTATAGTTCATTGTCTAGTGAATATAGGCCTTAAAAATTAACATTAGCCTTGTTGAGCTCGATTTTTTGGTTATAGTCATAGTAGCCATATTAAAAACTTTGACTTCAAACTTGATTGTTCTTTTAAAGATTTTTTTCTTGCATAATGATATTTCAGTCTTAGTCAATTTTGTTATAAGAAAACGTGATGTCATAATAGGGTCAGTTCTTATAGAGTCTTTCAGTCCTGCCTCACCTTTTACATTCCTATTAGAGCAGTTATTTTCAATATCGGTATTTTAAATGGAATGAGCATGCTCTATGTAGTAAGATGAAGGCACTTACAGATAGCACATGCACCCAACCTTTCTGTTGGCAGTTTATTTCTGTTATTCTTAATTAGTATGTGGGGTTTCACGTTCCAAAACCACTATATGATTATGAGAGACCCCGTAGTGGAGGGCTCTGGAAAATTTGACCACTTGGGGCTCTTTAATTTGCACCCACATCTGAGCACTCGTGCCTACAGCATTCCTGCCTCCATCGGAAATGCAGCCGCTGCAGCCGTGATTTCATACCGTGACCTTCAGGTCAGCAGCCGAATTTTTGTTACTCTTGCTTCCCTATTTCTGTGCAGTTCGGTTATAGTAGTCTGGCTTGCACACATTTTTAACGGCACTTGCCTGATCCTGCTTGCGTTCATGGTGATTTTAACCTTCATAAGTTGCATAGCTTTACGTCTCAAAATTTTTCAAGATGCCAATTTTGTGCACAAAATGTATAGTTTAAAGGCAGCAAATGTACATGTACGCACTACTAAATGTACATTGAGAGCTTTCACTGGCAGTTCCTAAAGTTTTAGTGTGCAGGAAGCATATAAATCATAATTTTGTAAGGAAATATCAATAGATTATCTGTACCATTGAAAATCGTGGCAGCAACCTAGTTATTTTCACTGTGATAAGCTTGCTGTTTTCTTTCATGTGGCAGAACTAATTTATACACTTCTTTCTTCTATTATTCACATATGCATAACATGAAGGATTGTGTGCCTTACATTTTCAGTTTCATTCTGCGTGTTATATTTCTTGTGCATGTTAACTAAGGTGCTAACAGGTGTCTCTGACATTTGTGCCAATTATTTACATTTTCAGGTGCCTATGAAGGTTAGATATGTTCTATGGCAGTGACCTCCCAATTCTACAGTGGTGCCTGAGCCTCAAGCAGCATTTCGCCGATCTCCACAAGGCGTTCATGAGATAAACACAGCGCCACACTTTCAAAGTGCTATGATTAATATTTATGTTTGAAGATTTCGTTCCGAAATTGCTGTTACATTGTGTTTTGTGCCACCATCCTGTGGCTTAGGTTGAGCTCGTAAAATTACGGTGCAGTCACCTCATTTGCATACCATCAACACTGCAATAATGCTATTCACAGCTGGAGCGCACAGACAAATAAAAAATATATATTGATTGTAGCAGGGCTGATGTGTATATTAATGCTTCTCTATTGCAAGTTCTTTAGGTCTTGCATAGAACACTGCATTATAGTGCTGCAATGTAACCACCATTTATGATTGCTAGCATGTTAATTTAGTAGATTTGTAACGTATTTTATTTAAAAGATAATTTTGCTTTCGCATCACGACAATTGGAAAGATGTCGATGATTCCATGCCTCATCATGCATCTTTAATAAATATTGTGGTTTCTACACAGTATTGCATGTACTCAAGATGTGGACGTCTATTCAATTTACACATTAGATTGCACTAGATTTGGACGGTTATTTCATTTCCGCAGAATTATACGCCTTTCCTTACCTGCGGAGCTTTCCGCATCATGCGGCGTTCCTTATCTGCGGACCTTTCCGCATCCTGGGCTTTCCTTATCTGCGGAACTTTCCGTATCATATGGCTTTCCGTAGTCCAATAATGGCGTATGTGCGGAGCCGCTCATACGGAAATTTTCAGTAGGGAAAGCCATTCATGCAATATACCTATGTTAAACAATTTCAGCAATACAGGGCAAAGTGACAACAGTCTGATTAAAAACCCCTCTGATTCTATTATGCATGAAAAGCGCGATACCAGAATATTTTAGTGCATGTAATGTTGAGACTACTAGACTGTCTATTGACCTTTTAGAAGCAAAGTATCTCCTTCACGTTCAAGGGGCATCCACTTAGTCTTTTCCTGGTCTTTTCTGTCAATCTTTCTTGAATTTAGAATATCATTATGACTGATTTTTATTGAATAGATTATGCTTACAAATTGAAACCTAGTGCTTTATGTGACTGCGTTAAAGGGTGCCAAATCACCTCCAATTATTTTTCAATAGTTTAAGCAAATGTGCGCAACAAGTTCAAAATAGTGTCCTAATCAACAATGACAACTGCAGCACCACGAGTAGCCAAAGGTGCGTAAAAAAGTTGCTAGAAACAATCTCTTCTCCTCTTTGAGCCTTTTGGAAGTGTTCAGCCCCTCAGTGCTCACCTTACGTCAACATTGTTTAAAGCACATGTTTGTGTATGCACTGCTCTTGCTCCTAGCACAGTGAAGAGGAGGACACGACAAAGAAAAGAGACAAGCCAATGAGCGAAGCATAGAAAAAAAGCTAAGTGAGCGAGGACCTCTTTTGTTTAATCCAATGTGTGTAACATTACTATTGTGACAGCATATAGGAAAATTATCACGGCTATGCATCCAATGTAGACTCATACACTGCTGCAACACCACGACTAAGTTTCAACTTTTTGTTGGTGTCGGATTCCAATTATAGTGGCAAGCTAGAGATATCTGCATTTGTTAGACACATAATAACACGCAGTGATATTTGTTATGGTAATCTATTTTAGAAGGCACGTCATATCGCTTTATTGCATATGTGGCCAGAACTAACTCTGGTTGCAAAGTAACATGGCACAGCCTTAACAGACGTCCGCAACCGCTCCAATCTGAACTTGCATTTGCTACTTGCCCAATACCATCACAGCCACAAACGAACAGTTTAATCAGCTATAGATGTGCTAAGGGCAAAGAATGAAGGGTGTTTTGTCATTATTGAGATCACTCATTTTTTCAACAACACTTGATGTCAAACACAAATACATTTCTCTGAGAGCATAAAACCCAAATGTAAAGAAAAAAGAAGTGTCATATAAACGTTGCAGGTCACACAGTGGAAGATAAATATTTCATATATTTGGGATGTAAGGCACGCACAAGAGCTGCTGCCATATTATTGTTTTTCCTGTGTTTAAACTTGCTTGCTTTACTCCCCCAACACATCTGCAAACATACCATGAAAACACCAAGCAGCTGATGCAGCATGGACGAACACATGTCCAGGGATTTCACCATTCATAATGACTAAGCAGCCCTGCAGCCTTCACAGTACTGCAAAAAGTTTTAAGACAAATGGAGTTTTATGCAACGTTTTTGGTTTGCAGATATACATTAAGACGCATAACCACTCAGTAGGACACTTGCATGATATTGTGCTGTGTAGCAATACGAATGTCAATATAAAGCAAGCCTTCCGGCATGCCGCTTCTCTCTCTCCATTCATAAAAATAAACAATCCACAATTATTGTTGCCCCCAATGTAAAGTGTTACTTCACTGGCAATGCGGTCAAGAATTGGAATGTATTTCAAACACAATTCAATGAGTGGCAAGTAAGCACGCAATAGCCTTTTTAGCTGTTCAAGGAAAGAGCATGAAGTTTTGATAAATCCCATTTTTTAAAAACACCCTTCATTTCGATAATTAGAGTTAAGAGTACTATGGGAAAGCACCCGGATTCATGTTTATTCAATAATTGTTTGTAATGTACTTATATGAATGAAACTAACTGTATATGAAAAAATAAATTTTTGCTTGAGAATTTAGTGTTATGAACACTATTGCACTTGCCAGCTGCATCTTCTCCGAAGCAGCGGCAAGCTGGGCTAAATTATATGGGTGCGCACAAATGAACAGTGCAAAGTAATAACTAAAGACACCAGTAGGAACAATATGCGAGAAGTACAGACTGCCAACTGTAGAATTCATTGCACAAATGTTCGCCTGAATATCAGTAACACAACACGTGCAAATGAAGGTCCAGTTGAAAATGAACAAGTTAGGAAATCAACAATGCCTGCTTTTCCTAACTTTACCCTCATTCACATGAGGTATGCAGCAACAGGCCTCTAACGGGGTGCGTCACAGGATGATGTCACTGGCGCACGTGAAACGTGTGGTTGGCAAAACACTAAGGCTGGTGGCTCAGCGCAATACAGTTGTGTGATGTTTAGGGCAAGTTTTCATTTTTTATTTTTCAAAGCCTAAACTTCACGTTAAAATGGCAAAATTAGCTGTAGTATGTGTTAGCAAACATCTAGGTGTGTGGTAAGCTGCGGGATAAAATATTTGCCGCGCTGACTGTTTATCTTGAAGAAGTGAACACACGTGGCGGCCTCTGCAAGCAGTGGCGGCATCGTCTTCAAACATGTGCACTGTTGATTGCGGCATGAGTGTGCATTTAAAGGCATCTAGAATAATGGTTCACCAACTGATATATTGTGCATGGTGTGTGCAGTGTGAATAACAATGCAACTTCTGCGCGAAGATCTTAGCACTCGTGGCAGCGACCGCCCTATTGAAAATCCTGGGTTAGAGGATGCTGGAATTATTGGTGGATATGGTGGAAATAATAGTGGATATGGCGGAAATATTAGTGGATATGGTGGAAACTGTAGTGGGCATAAAGGCTGATGACGGCGAGAGTAGAAAAATGATGGCAGATGGTGGTGGTGGTGGCAAGCCAATGGTGGTGACGGTGGAAACGCCCGCTGATGTCTGCCAGGGGGGGAAAATGATTGCAAATTGTGGTGGTGGTGGCGAACCAATGCTGGTGACGGTGGAAAATGCCGGCTGATGGTTGCGTGGCACAACGTCCTTGGTGGAAGGCTTGGTGAGCAAGGTGGATGATGATGGCATGATGGAAGATCGAGGATGATGGTGGAATGATGAAAAAGCACATGACAGTATGTGAAATCACTTATTTCTACAGTTACATTCTTGTGTGCACAGATATATATGTTTATGTTCAAAAGAAACCAACGGTGCTCCTCATGCTTTCTAGCACGTTTATTTTTTTATTGTAGTGGTGTCAACAACGCTTCCATTTTTGTGGAGCGTAGAATATGTGTTCGTGAATATATGTTTACTTTTTGCGTACGTACTTACATCAGTTTGACATCCTCAATGTGTTTCTTTGTTGTGATGTTTAGAAGACTAGAGGTGTCACTGTAAACAGTGACAATAAATGTTTTTCAGCAGCGCGCAGTTGTCGAGAAATGAAGGAGCTCTAGTTCACAATAGCCGCTTTCATAGTTACCCTATTGGAAAAAACGAATGGTGGGCATAGTGTAAACCACTACCCACCATTATAGTGAATTGATGTAGTGGGTGAATGCTGGAAAACCTCCACTATGGCGCATAGTGAGATATGGTGGGTGCTGCAGTGCCGGCAACGCTTGAGCGCGAAATGGCGTCAGAATCACCGTGACGAGCTGCCACAAAAATAAAAAAATGTATAGAAACGATGTAAAAACACCAGTTTCGTAAAAAAAGCAGCTACCACTGTGGATCGAACGTGCAACCTGTCGAATCCCATGAGGAGACACTAACCACTGCGCCATACTAACATGATGTATATCGCGCGTTTAATAACTGTTTCACATACAAACGTGCGGTTCAACTTCTGTTTTGTTTGTCGTGTACGTGATATATATGAGGTCTGCGCCAGCTACTAAAATTTTCACATTTAATAAACGCAAGCAACTGCTGCCTGTATTGATTGCCACTGCGATAATAGCACCAGCGCTATGTTTTTTTTACAATTCACAACCGCAAGAAAAAAAAAACAAGTGGAATGAAGAGCAGCGACAGTTTACCCGCGGGGTCTGCCAAGTTAATTATCCGTATCGCGCTCGTTCAAAAGAGCGACATCTGCTCACGATTTATGACGCCTCAAGGCTCATTTCATAGATACGCCCACCTAAGTTATTTGATTGAGTATTGCGTTGCTTTTCGCCCAACGTAGAGGGCAATCATGCTAGTGCACTGCTGTAGCTCTTTTGCTATAGTAACAACTACATAAAGGCTTGGCCAAAACGAATGCAGTGTGCCAGAAACACTACGCTATCATAATGGTTCCCAAGGCATACGAATTGCCAAGTTTGTGTTCTCAAATAAAAACCAGAGAAGTGCCGGCGAGTGCGACTGGTGGCTGTCTGTGAGGGGAGACGTACGTTCTCTCAGAGTGCTGGAGTCGCGTCGCATCGACGTTTGTTGATTCTTGCGTGGACACGGTACACAATTAAAAATGCTTCATTGAGGTTATTTGATGCCATGTCTGTGCCGCATTGCCATTCTTAGTTGTCGAAATCGCGTATTCTGAAACCAAGAAGCATGGATATTACAATTATAGGGGATTGGTCAGTAGGCCTAACCTTTGGTGGAAATCATGGTTGTAGAACATGCTGTGTACAGATCTCATTCTAAGCCCACTCATTATCTGCTTACTGCTTCCCAGCATTATCGCAATAGTTGGTATAGGTTCTCAGCTTGGTACACCTTGTGGCCCGCCATACAAGCAGCACCCATCATCTGCTTAGTGCTTCCCAGCATTATCGCAATGGTGAGAAGAGCTTCTCTGCTTGGTACACGATGTCGCCCATCAAAGTAAGCACCACCTACCATCTGCTAAGTGCTTCCCAGCATTATCGCCATGGTGGGCAAAGCTTCCCATGATTGCCCACTATCTAGCCTCTACTTTCCACCTTCGTTTCCACTTCACCTATCTTCTGTACACTATATCACCGAGTATGTCCCAGCATATCCACCATAATTTCCACTATGTCGCACCATAACCATCAGAGTTTCCAATATACCCACTAATATTTTCACTACACCCACCATGTTTTCCACTATCCCTCATGGCAGTTTTTCCGATAGGGAGAGCAGAAAACAACGGTGACTTGATGTCACCACGCTAGAAACGCAACCCTGACATTTATTGCACAATCTATTGCTTGAGCCTTACTTTTAGGTTAACAAAGTGCATGCGAATATGCATAAGCTTTCACTTTCGACATGCGTCGAGACAAGCCCCAGCGAATTCGTCTTTCACCCTTCAGTTCTACCACCATGATTTCAACCAAAGGTTAATCCCATTACCATATGGTGGTTTTGGGACGTTAAGCCCCACATATCAATCAATCAAGGTTAATCCTACTGGCCGAGCCCGTACAAGTGTTATCGGCGCTTCTAGGTTTCAAAATGCATATTTTCGACGAGTAAAAATGACAAAACAGCACTGCTTTGGCATCATTTATTCTAACTGAAGGCTTTTTTATTGTGTACGGTGTCCGCGCTAGAAGAGACAAAGAGACGCCCTTGCAGCACTTCCACCAAATGTACGCCTCCCCTCACCGGCAGCTACTGGTCGCACTCGCCACCACTTCACTAGCTCTTCTGCGAGAACACAGGCTTATCAATTCGTATGCCTATTTAACCAATATGATATCATATTGTTTCTGGCGCACTGAATTTGTTTAGGCCAAGCCCTTATCTAGTTGTTCCAAAAAACAGAGCAACAGCGGTGCGCTGGCACGACTGCGCTGTGCGTTGCGCGAAAAACACAATCAATTGTGTGGGCATATCTGTCGAATGAGCATAGAAGCGTCATTAAGCCTTAACAGATATCGCCCCTTGGGAGGAGTGCGAAACAGATAATAACTTGGCAGTAACCGCCGATAAACTGTACTTGCTCCTCAGTCCACTGAGTTATTTTGTTGCGGTTGTAAATTGTAAAAAAAAACATAGCGCTGTTGCCAATATCGCAGTGGCAATCGTTACGGGCAGCACTCCTTTGTGTTTATCAAATGTGCAAGTGGTAGTAGCAGGTGCAGATCCCGTCAATCTCATGTAAACGAGAAACAAAACTGAAGTGTGAGAGTGAGTTTATGAGTTCACTACTTCTTTAACACCACAGCTGCCGTCTGTCAGCGTGGTGCGGTGGTTAGTGTGCTCAGTTAGAATTTTGAAGGTGGGAAGTTCGATTCAGCGCTGTCGCATCTTTTTTTGGCGAATGCTTTCTACATGGTTTTTATACAATATTTGTAATATTTCATTAGTTACAGCTCGTCACGGTGGTTCTGACGCTGATCCGCAATCCAGCGATGCCAGCTGGAGTGCGCCACCCACCATACGCTTCACCATACGCCACCATACACCGTGTGCCACCAACATTTCCACCGCCACAATCCACCAAAATGGTGGATGGTGGAAACCGCCATTCCTGTAATGGACGTTTTTTAATAGGGCGGTTGTTGAAAAATTTGATTCGACGTTTTAGTCAAGGTGAATATGCACTTGACGCGATCATCAACAAATGGGTACATGTCAATGTTTGCGCTGTGTACAAAAAAAAACTTGAATGGTCATCGGGCTGGAAGATATCATTTGCTGAAGCTGCATGTATGCATCGCCCCGACGAGTACGCAAGCCCAATGAAGGTATAACTCGTCTTATCAGAAGCTTCATATGTCTTCATGCAATGAGCAGAGAGGCTTGTTTCACATATACTCAGTACCTTTGCCGGTTGATATTCATGCAGTGACAATTCACACTACAAATTTGTGTGTAAGGTCTTAAGGGAGTTATGTAAATATGCAAGTAAGTTGTTGGTGTCAAATGGAGCGATGTAAATGCGCAGAAGATTGTGTATATAATTAGGCTAATGATTTAGAGTCGCATACGTTTCAGTGGGCTATCAGAAACGTCACCAACAACTCCCTTTCCAACAAGCCCTTGCACCGATAGAGGGAATGGCTGGCGCCGTGCTCGAAGTGACGTCACACTGTTTGAAAACATAGAGAGATTTTTCACTTAGGCAACATTTAGCACAATACATTTTTCAGATGACAGACTGTACTCGTCCTACATTGATCATACTGATGTGTCTTGTTCTTACTTTGTGTTGTGCATTACTAGGCAGTTAGTTACCATGAATGATCTTTAAAAGCTAATTTCAGTGTTCTCTCTCATATTGCTGACAACCGTGTTGTTGCATAAATTGAGCGAAAAAGCACAACAGAAAGGCTGTCACAATAATACAACAACCTAGGTATTCTCCTACAAACAAAAGTTGGCATTGGTGCTGTCATTACCCGTGTTTCTTCTCTGTTTGCCTTGTTTGTGCTGAAAGAGCCAAACACCTGATGAGTTAGATGAGAAAGTTTAACGCATCAAAACTATAAGTGCTTGCATCAGCAACTATACAACACCGTGATAACCACACCTCGGCAACACAGCAGCGAAACAGATTTTAAACACTCTGGCAGTACAATATTTAAAGAAAGCAACTCTGGCAGCTTACAAAATCTCACATTGTGCACGCAAATTTTCTTCAAAGTCAGGCGTACATGGTAGGTCTTGCCGGTACTCTATCAGTTATAAGCAAAGGCGGCTTGCAGGTGCACATACAGATTGCAGAAACAACTCTCTCTCTCACTACACTAGGCACACACATTACAACGTTTAACAAGTATACGCCACTGTTTAGGGGCCTAATAACGCACCACCTTGAACGTATGCTTATCATACCCACTTAGGCAGATGGCTCGGTCAATCGAGCCAAGCTAAATTTGTTTCACCCACGAACGTGAGCAAAATGCTGCTTTGCATCAAATTGCTCTGAAGGCTTCGTTTAATCAACAACGTAGCAAGCGCCGTGTGCGTCCTCCTTACTATGTTGCGCATATTAAAAATCGATCACCACACACACGCATGTTGCCGCAGTTGCCGCAGTAGCTCCAGTAAGGCCGCGCCAATGTGCCATGGCTCCGCCGGCGTTAGCGTTGTCAAAGCGAATCCGTAACCGCACTGGCAAAGCGCGTAAGGCTGCCGTTTCACGACGCGTCGTTCGAGTGCAGCAACACACCCTTGCACTGAGTGGCATACTTAGTCTACATGATAACGTATAACGCTTACTTTTAGTTTCTTTCACACTGTCCTGAGGGAAGCGACCACAGGCGCCAGCCGTCACCTCGGAGTTTTTCGAGCACTCGCACACGACACGCACCTGATTCGCCGACGACTCACACTTGATCCGCACTCGGAAAACCGTGGAAATAGCGCGATTTTTTTTCACATAGCACAAACGAAGAATGGCGCTTCCTTGCGTAAATTTATTGCTTCGCGCTCCCGTGTGTAGCAGCGCGAACACACGGGAGACGTACGGAAACGGCATGCCTACGGAAACGAGGAAGGCAAGCAACATGTGGCTTTAGCTGTGGATGGATTTCACTTGATAATCTGTGTGAGGGAATATAACAGAATTTTGAAGAATTTATATACTGAAGGAAACATATGTGACAAGAACCAAATGCAATTCAGATGATGGTAAGGTTTCAATCTATGATCACATGTGCACAGAGAAGCATAAGTAGTTAAATACCGAACACCAGCATTTCTCCGTATTATCAAATAAAGCCTTCTGTTACTGAGCGACGCCGACTTTATGAAGTTCCTTATCCGCCGCAATGGTCTGGTGGTTACAGTTCTGTGTTACTGACTCAATATTTGCGGGTTCAATCACTGCCGCGCAGGGCCGTCTTCAAATTAGACAAAATGGTAGAGGCTCCCGTAATGTAGGATAGCTGTGTTTAGTGTGAAGTGATTGCAATCTTAGATATGGTGAAAGGCTCAGCCGGACTCGTATTTCTTTCAAAGAGCAATTTGCATAATATGGTGCAGTTGTGAATCGATGCCGTGAAGGTCTGGCACTGCAGGATTAAGTCCCCGACTGGTACTACCACTTCGTCGAGAACGTAGTAGTCAGCATACTGTCTGCAGTCATCTTATTCTTTTGGAACCATGTCTAGCGGTGATGACTGCGCAGTAGAAATGGGGTGAAGATATTCAATCTTAACCTGTGACTGAACTCTTGTCTTGTCTTTAGCCAATAAGAAGCAAGACGAACAAAACGTGCTAAAACTGGCACTCCTTTTGTCAAAATGTGATGTGTGACATTGTGGCGTGTGACGCCTCTGAGAAAATGTACAGGGAAAAATTATATGTAATTTTGCTAAAGCTAAGTCAATGATGGGGAGGCTTCATTATTAGACTAGATGAGATGCAAGGGTGGTCATGTTGACCTCACGCTTTGAATTGTGAATTGGGTCTCTGAATTAACTAGGCGCGAACTTCGCAGCTACCCCAAAAATTTGAAGTGGCAAAAATACACAACTAATATTAAAAGAAGCATGTTAGCATGAGGAAAATCAATCAAGGTTTGTGTCTTAAACTGATGTGCAGCACAACAGCTTTCTTCTCATATGCTTCATAAGGTCTGCGTGTTTGAACATTTACCTGTGACTTCATTTGTGTTCCTCAAGGACGTCAGGAGCAACGCACACTTCAGCGTATGTGTCACTGAGATTAAAAGTTTGGTGAGTCAGCTTGTGACGTGGAATAACCGGCTGTTCTAAGCTAACTTAGAAGACCAACGGCACACTCAAACACGATTCGTACTCACGGTGGTACCAGGAGACGCTGATAACAAGACTAGACACTATGTCGTTATTATGGCGTGTTGCAACGCAGTGCTTCGGTGGTCTGCTTTGATTACGATCAGTTTGGCGACCAGGTTGCCCATTTTTCGGTTTATCTCCTCGTTAGCTCTAAACTTGCAGTGCAAGAGGTTATCCCAGACCCGTGCAAAGAGTGCTCTCGTTGGCTCTTCACTGCAGGTAGTGGCAGAGAACTATCGTCTGTAAGTTCGTCATCCATTTGTTCTGTACAGTCATTGGTTTCTGTCGAGGACGCTAAAAATTATCCTCACCAACTAGGGGAGTCACTGCAGGAAGAGTTTGTGCAGAAGAAATCCATGCGTGATCGCAGAGCTGTTCTGACCAAGATGCCGCATGAGACGTAGAAATACTAAATGCTTTTTTCAATCGTTCTGAGAAGCTGAATCCCTCCATCCTGTTCCATCTCTGTCATCAGGCATGTGAGCTCTTTTTTAAGAGTTTCTTTGTGATTGTCAGCAGATGAATATTGTAGCACTTTTTTGAGATTGTTCTAAGGCCAGGTGATATGACACCGATATCGTAGTCGCAGCTTGCTGTTCACAATCATACCCTGTGCCGCCGCACGAGTTCCTCTACGCTGAAAAGCCAGATGTGCTAGGTGAAAGTCGCCACTGTGGCAGCTTCAGAAGAGTAACGATAACTTGAGGTACTACATAGTTCGGCGCTGCGTGATGTTTGGGCAGGGCTGAAAAGATATGCTCAGGAAAGTTCTCCGAAATACAGATATCAATATTCGCCGAGTCGTAGCATTAAATACTGAACTTGGGTCTAGTTGGTCTTGAACATAGTGGGAATATTACGGATTTACCTTCCGAAAACAATTAGAGAAGTGATCCTTGCTTTAAGAAACAATGACTTCCTTATAATAAGCGTCGGTCGCTGACCCATCTGAACATTCGTCGCTCTAACTCGGCCGACCTGCTCTAATTATGTTGACCGTGCACAGTCATTGGAGCTTTCACTGCCACGTTCGCATGGTCAAGCACTGCCTGTTCTAAGTTGCCACTTTTCGGTTGCTATGGGTGTATAATCGCAACTTTCTCCTATAGGTTACTTTCTCAAGTAGAGGACGAGAATATATGCTACACAGTTATATCGTTACTGGCGCGAATCATCTTTTACCACATGCGCCATTATTTTGGTGCGGGTAATCCTCCAGCGTTCTCGATCTACCACCAACCGCTAGAACATCTTTGCTTAGATATGACGAAAAGTATCTTCTTTGTCTCATGAAAGCACACGAGCTCTTTTTTTTCGGGGAAAAAGCTATCGAGATACCCGCGTCATGCACTGTATCGTGATTTATTCAATACATACTAAGTGCATATGACCAATTCAAGAAAACAAACATCGGAAATGTATTTCAATACAGACACAAATATAATAATAAGAATCTAACAGATAGTATCACAACAGACTTGTATTGCGCTACTGCCCAGCCCTGTTGCTGGGCGTGTTGTTCTCGGTTTGCCGGAACGAACGGCGATGAATGCCTACGCCGTGGTCACCCAAGATATGGTGGTGGCCGTAAAGCATCGACTTATCGGTGGGGGTTCGAGCAGCTGGAACGTTGCCATTTAACGTCCGGGTTTTCACTAGTGCGACAGCCTGAGGAGTTTGCAATCCCATACATTTTGCTTTATAGTCGCTTGCAAATGGCTCCCTTAAAAAACTGGAAAACTTGCCTCTCGCGCTAAGCACTCAATTTGACAGCAGCGCAGAGCAACTTCCTTGACGTCAGCCAGATGGTGAGGACTCGCCATATGCTAACTTCCTAACTAAAACCTAGCTTCCCAGCTACTACCTAGCTTTTACAAGGCAGAGTTTTCAATAACTCACTACCAAGCGAGCGACTCCAAGCTACATTCCATAAAGCTCTTAAATTGGTCAGCATTCTGCTGATCGCCCTTATTTTCTGTGCACTTTTATTTCAGTTTCGCAGTGTTTTGTAAAGGAATGGTAGTCGTTTTCTCTATGTGCGCAAGCCACCACAATGAATTGCCTGATGAACGCTCAGTACTTCTATTGTTTTTGTAAACAAAGTTCTTGCAACTGATAATATTGTGCTTTCAAGGGGCATTTTTTTTTCATGCGTGTTAAAAAGCTCCTACTTTATAAAGTAATCGGGCTATGAAAACTCAGAGTGTCCTTTGCACCTAAAATTGACGCGACTGAATGTTCCCAGTGTGTCAGTATCAGAAGAATTGTAGTAGCGCACTCGAAGCGGCCAGTTGGTTAGGAGGTTCAGAAAATTGTTTGCATTCGGTCACATGACCTTGCTACTTAATAAAATGAATATCTACCTAATAAGGTGCTCATGTGTACGTCAGGAATGTCTGCGCTTTATAAATTTAGTATTTATATAAGCGTACTTACATTTCTATTAGGACACGTTGACTTTTGCACTAACATTGCCAGCCATATTGTCGTGAAGTAAAGAGTACGAGAGTGGAATTTGTTGTTCATATCTAGGAAATAGGGTAGTCTAAGACGATAGAAACTGCTTTTACGACACTTGTTAAATAAAGTTAGAAAGCACTACCAAACAACGTCATTGATGCATTTTTCCCCCTGTGCAGTGTAACAGGCTAGAACACCCTAGGTGAGGCCGATCTTTATGGCTTCCAATAAATTCCCCCACTCTCTTTTTGACTGACACATGAGCATAAGCTTTCTGTCCCTTATGTAGATAGCTCATTACGTAAATGGTGATGTTTTACGCTCTCTAAGTAACACTTTGAATGTTGCCCTTTTCCCAGAGAATAAGTGGCTGAAAGCAGTGAATATGTCATGATTCTCATGAATTTTTTCTGATGAAGTCATCACTCATCTGTTTTAATATTTTATTGCGTTGTGAATAGAAATGCGTTAGAAGTAATCTAACCCCGTATTAAATGACACTAGGAAGTTTGGGAATTACAGTGAATTATTGTGCTGAGGCCATATGTTACTGCACTTTAGATTGAAAATATGGTATTCGAAAAAAAAAGAAGGCAAAACATAGTGCATTCTATGCTTTGTTATTATTATATAAACGGACATAAAAATGTTTCATGGTATATGATAGTTTTTATGAAAAAGTGGTGATAGTATACTAAGAAACACGGCGTTCAAACTAAAGGTAAGAGGTCACTGATCGAAATAAGATAGTTTAGGCATGCCGTGTGAGCATCATCAAGCGTTTCAGACAGACTGGGTCTAGTATAGATTGGAAGACCTATAATTGTCGGAAGTACTTCATCATCCATGGCATGTGAGATTGTTCTACGTGGTGTCGCTGTTGCCGCAGGCAGTGTTGCAAAATAGAAAAGTAAATGACTGTGATAATGGCCATGTGAGCATCGCATCGAAGTAAGCGGCCAAATATTAGAAAGCAAAAAACTAATCTTAACTGGCATTGCAAAAATAATGAACGCAGCTACCAACAAAAAATGAAAAAAGTACCTGAATTAATTCCTCCAACATTCATACCACGTGAAAATATGAAATGTTTGTGCAGTAACGAGTGGTGTGTATCGGGTGTCTCAGCTTGCTGTTGCATCAGCGCAGAGCTGATAGACGGAGGGGACAAGGCTACGGTGAATTAAAGGAACGGTTATGTACAGTATAAATAGAGGCGTAAAACATTCGGCACTAAGGCCGACAGCTTAATGATGTCCCACTGAAGTGCAACGATGGCCCTGGATTCTTTCCGTCGCTCTCTCTTCTCGCAGCCTTGGTTCATTTCATAGCCCTTAGTGGTCCCTTACATCAGGCAGTAGTAGTTTGAAGCCTCCAACCAGGAACCGCTGCAGGTCACTGGCTGGACTCGAAACTCTGGATGAGGAACTTGCCACGTGTTACGCGAGGATTCGCCGTCGGTTACGTCAGGCGCACCGTAAGATATCGTACTACCGTTTTGGTTGGCGCACGTTGCATCAGACAGATCGCTGGTTGTATCAGACAACCTATCGATGTTGACGCTACTTGCATCAGACGATACCAACTTGAATACGTGCCGAAGCAATGAAGTTTTTGTCGGACTCCCAGGTATAACAAGAGGAAGCATTCGCCTAGATAATACGTAGTTGCTGCTTGTCGCATCTGTGTGGTTCTGCCTTTTTGTCCTGTACAAAGCAGATGGCGACTTACGGAAGCACAGTAATAGGCTTTATATAAAATTAACACACACTAAGGCTGATGCAGCCTAAACTGGCAATCTCTCAACATTTAGCCAATCAAAATATTTCACAGGTAGGCTCGATAGCCATCAAACACACAAAACCTTTGGTCAAGCATCATATTAGAAATAAAACTCCTCATATTACAGGTAAGCCGGGCCTAATCTAGATCGCGCTTATGAAATTACACTCATCCTAAGTCATGCTTGGCGAACTGCAAAATCAGGGCCGATAATGCGAAGTATTACGTCGATCCAAATATTTGACATGTTCTCATCTAATCTTAGTTGAGAACACATCAAAGATGACAAGTATTCCCAAAACTGATTCATTTTTCTGGTCCTTTTCTCAACACAAATATTTCAGTCTTGCCGAAAGTAAATGTTATGTCGACCTCCACAAGCCACGCGAATGTCCAAAGATTGGCGAATCAATCTAGGAGCTTCATTTTTTGTGATAAAATTGTTAGAAGTTTGGAGGCCTAATGTGCTAACGAGAGGACATGTATTCTTTATTCGGGTCACCTCACAAATGAAAGAATTTATCGTCCCTATTGCCGCTAATAAATTATTATCAGTATTGTTATTACGTTCATACTATGCATATTCTTATAATTCTATCTTTGCATATTTCATGAGTATATTGCAACGGCAGTGTCACACAGCAGTATGTACTATTCAGTGCAATTGCTAACAATATCATCATAACGTGATGGTTATTGGTGGTGTTTTTCGGCGCAAGGGTCATTTGATGGCCAAAGAGCATTAGCCCTTTATTGACGAACGTTGCCCACAGGCAACATAGCGGAAAATATTTTTTTTTATCACTTTCGGTTTCGTGAGCTTCTTTTTCCCTCCAAAGTCTCCCCATGTTACTGCCACATGGATGTGTGGCGCCCTCTGATTTGTAACTAAGAAACCGACGAAGAGAAAAAAGAAGTTTGGCGCGCAAATCTCTGCAGAGTGCTCTACGACGCGACTTCAGCGTTCGAACATCTATTTCCGGGTAAGCATTCGTTGTTCTCTCCCTGGCTTTTTGCAATGACTTGGAAAAATGCCTCACTTTCCTCGTTGTCAAATTATATAAACGGCGCTGCTAATTTGGGCCCGTACGGGCGCGTGAGGTGTTTGTTGCCTACAGGCAACACGAGGCACAATGCTGTGTTTCTCATCCCGCTAAGGTTGCGCTGTGCAATTTTGTCTGGTAGCGCGTTCCTCTGCCTGCACTGCTTCCATTATCGCTGCACCACCTCACGCAGGACACGCAGACAAAGCAATGATTTCGAAGAATGGACCCGGGTGCATTTTATGGAAAATTTGCTGCAAAAGTGCCCCCTGACTACAGTGATGACTCTGACCTGGATTCATCGAGCGACGAAGAGCCTGAAAACGCTGTTTTAGCCCGGACAAGTAAGTATTTATTTTGTCGTGTCAGTCGGAACTACGCTATCATTCGATTGACGAATAAAGTACGGTCTCTTGCATAATAAAGCGCAGCGGGATGAGGTGAAGGAAGGGGTTGCTTGTATTACAAAAGGTTGTGTGGCCCGGCGCTTTCACTTGAGGCTGTCGGCATCTCTCACAGCAGACGCTTCTAGGTGTTCCCAAGTTCGGCAGCTCTGCGTGGGACGCGGATAGTCTGGCATTCCGTTTACGCTTTGCAGCAGGCTGGCTCTGTGTATTTCAAACAGTGTCGTTGTTTAGGCCAGGTAGCGAAACAGTATTCCCGCAACTTTTTTCTTTAGCAGAAAATAGATTTTACTGAACACAGAGAGCACTGATAAAATTTACGAGAGTAATTACTATTTTTAATTTTGTTGGCTTTTTCTTGCACTTTGTTGACATCGCAATCATTTTCTGTGAAATTTTTACAGCACCGCCAGCTGACAGTGACGATGAAGAGGTCTCAGGAGCTCCAAGCACGGGCAGCATCGACAATTCGCTTGAAGAAATCCCAAAGCCTTCGAAGGATTCTCCCACATGGAAGGCTGTCCGAGGCTCCTCGAGTAATGCCATGCCTGAGTGGAAAGACGTACCACCCTACCCATCCCCGGTGGAGTCTCCCATCACCTATTTCAGAAACTTCTTTGACGTGACATTCCTGTCTCACATCTGTGAGCAGTCCTCCCTGTATAGCGCTCAGAGGAATCCCAACAAAGTTACTTCAATGACAGTCAATGATTTAGAGCAGTTCATCGGTACAGTGCTCACTATGTCGCTTATGAAGCTGCCTCAAACACGCATGTACTGGTCGCAGAGGTTCCGAGTCAGTCAAGTCGCCGACACCATGACGAGAGACAGGTGGGAAGAAATCAAGCAGTCACTGCATTTTAGTGACAACCAGGAAGCACCAGACCAGAATGACCCCGAACGTGACAGGCTTTACAAAGTGCGGCCCCTGTTGGACCACCTGGTCGCCAAATGCCACGAGATACCTAAATCTCAAAAGCTATGCGTTGATGAGCAGCTGGTGCCGTTCAAAGGCCGCAGCTCATTGAAGCAGTATTTGCCCAACAAGCCCAAAAAATGGAGTTATAAGCTTTTCCTTCTCTGCGATGAACGCGGCATAATGTACAACTTTGAAGTTTACACAGGCAAAAGTCTTCCTCAGCAAGGTTTTCCCGACATCGGCGCAAGTGGCAATATCGTCCTGCAAATGGCGAGTATCGTGCCCCGCGGTCTAGACTACATCTTGTATTTTGACAACTGGTTTTGCGGCGTGGACTTACAAGTAGTCCTCAAGAAGGTTGGAATTAGTTCCGTAGGGACAGTACGCGGGGCTCGCCTAAAAGGATGCAAACTTCCATCCGACAAAGATCTGAAGAAGAAAGGGCGTGGCTCTTACGTGGAAATGGCGACCACATTTGAAGGGGTGAGCCTGAGGGCTGTCAAGTGGTTTGACAACCGCCCTGTGACTTCACTGTCCACGTTTGTTTCAGCGTCACCCGAGCAGGCCGTGAAGCGCTTCGACAAGAAGACCCGAACGACTGTGAGCATACCCCGCCCTGCTATTGTCGGCATCTACAATGAATGCATGGGAGGTGTTGATCTTTTGGACATGCTTGTGGCACTCTACCGCATCCACGTAAGGTCAAAAAAGTGGTACAGGAGGCTCTTTTTTCATTTATTGGATGTAGTAGTTGTCAACTGCTGGCTCCTCTACCGCTGAGATGCCACCGCGGCTAACGTGCCTTGCAAGCACCAAATGACCCCGCTAACATTCAAAGCAGACATTGCCTGCGCGCTGAGGCAACAGGGAAAGGTATCGACCCCTTCGAGGAAGCGACCATTGGGCCCATCAAAAGTCGAGAATGAATTGCAGGCGAAGAAGCGGCGCGGGCCATCAGCTCCTGTTCCATGCAAGGAGATAAGGCTCGACACTATCGACCATCTCCCGATGTTTTCTGCAAAAAAAGGCCGTTGTAAATACCCAAACTGCACAGGAATCACGCGAGTCATGTGCAGGAAGTGCAACGTACACCTTTGTTTCACTCCAAGGAAGGAGTGCATGCACAAATTCCACACTAACCCGTAAGAAGCTCGCAGTGAAGCCTACCTTATGGCTCGTGCCTACTGTTGCCCACAGGCAACAAAGCTGAATTTTAGAAACTATACACAGAATGTTTTTTTCTTTTTAAGAAATATGCTTAGTCTTGTTGCAACAATTGTAAATATGTAGAAAATAAATGTTTTTTGCAAGTGTTTTATTGTCTCGTCAATAAAGGGTTAGGTCATAAGACTAGATGTGAATAATGAATGTGTTGGGTAGCTGTATAAGGGCCTTAATATTCCTCGCGCTAAGGTGGGTAAAACATAGAATAAAATCATGGCAATGATGTAAAATGTATAGTGGGAATTGGTGGTGAAAGGTTCCGTCAATAAAGCATGGTGCAGATATTTGACAATAGCACAAGTGCCTCATCTAAGCCCTTGTGTACAAATAGTGCGAGGCAGGTGTTTTTCGACGTAAACACCGCAGCAGCAACCTCTCTTGAAAGGTCACGCTACGCGATGCTTTGGTATAATACAATAAATTTGCGGCCATTTCATAAATGAAGCAACACAGATTTTTGAGCGAAAAGTGGTTCCTTACCGACCATAGCCGGCTGAAGTGGTATCTGTTGTCGGTGGGGTAATGAAAAGTGTTTTTTTAGTGTCTTATTGTTCACACAGCATTAAAATGTGAAGCACTGTTAGGGATTCACCACATCTGTCACACAATGGTGGATCGCCACCAGACAAAAGGTATGAGTGCGTTATGTATGTGTGCGCTATCCTGAGCTTCCTTAGCCTTGTCTCTGTACGACTAGATTTTGATACTGGCTGCAAATTGCCAAGCTGAGGTTTAATAACATGTAGCTTTTTTTGCGCGTGCTCATACCACTGGCTCTCCCAGAAGACCCTGAGCTGTTGTTTAAGAGGTGGTTTAAGGTCAAGGGCCGGCATTGATATGGGTGTAGGGGCAGTGCTTTCGTGGACGGATGCAGCAAGCTGATTCGCCATCACGTTGCGATAGATCTCACGGTGCCCTGGCACCCAGCACACTATGACATGTTGTTTGATTGTGTAGAGCCTGTATAAAATAGAGTAAAGTGGGACGAGGGCACGTTTTTTAAGAGTTTGGAAAGCTTTTAGCTCACTCAGGGAGTCAGTGTAAAATACTGCTTTTTGTAGTTGTCACTGCAAGATGCGTTTAGCGGCAATACGTATCGCGTAATCGTCCACTGTATATATGCTTCTATTTGGATGTAGAGTGCCAGCGTCTGAAAAGGGTTACCGGACAGCAGCGTAGAACACACAAGAGCTAGACTTGAAGGCATCTTTAAAAAAATCAAAGCTTTGGTGTTGAAGTTCAAGGAAGTATGTGCGGATACGGGCAATGGACGCTTGTTTTGTAACTTCTAGGAAAGACACATCGCAATCTAGAATCTGCCACTACCATGGTCGTAAGTATGTGGCAGGTGCTATTAATCTGTGTACAAGTGACACACCAGTCACCTCAGCGAAACACTTCAGGTGAACTGAATAAGGCTGCCTCACCGAAGGTCTGTTTTGAAACAGAGCAGAGCTCGACAAATCATTATTAGTGGGTAGGAGATGTGCTTCTTGTCTGCGTTCACCTTGAGAAAATATGCAAGGGACATCTAAGTTCTCTGCAGTTGAAGTGAGTACTCATTTGAACCGACGTAGAGGCTTTCTACAGGGCTGGTTCGAAAAGAATCCGTAGAAAGTCGGGTGCCCAAATGATGGAGGGGGTCACGCCTTTGCAAGGCACTTAGGGCTTCAGACTGATATATAATCGCCCCATAATCCAGACGTGTGCATAGAAGGCTTTTATGGAGAGTCATCTGGTATTTTTTATCACTGCCCCATGATGTCCACGATAAAACCTTGAAGACATTCATTGCTTTCAGGCACGTTTTTATATGTTTAAAGTGAGGGATGAAAGGTGGTTTCTTGTCTACAATAATTGCCAGAAATGTTTTGCTCAGACTGCACTGGTAGCCCCTGGCCATGCAGGTCAATGTCCAATGTTCGAATATGGATGGAGACCTCTCTTTCTTGACAATAAAATGCAGGTGCTCTTTTGTGCGTTATGGGTGAAACCATTCTCGTCAGCCCATTTTGTCACCTTATTCGGGCAAAGTGGAACTTGCCACTCGCATATTGCGAGGTTGCATGATTTTTAACCTATTTGCACGTCTTCGGCGTATATTCAACAGAACATGCTTCGTAGAATTTAGGTATGTAAGGTATTTCTTTTTATAATGAAAAGTGCGCAACTGAGCACACCACCTTGCGGCACTCCCGTTTCCTGTACGAAAGTTTGGGAAAAGACATTCCTCACTCGTACACTAATTGTGCGATTGGGCAGACAACTTTGAAATATGTTCAGCATATTACCTCAGACAACTAAGTGTCAAAGGTCTCGCAATATCCCAAAGCAACACGTGGTGTCATAGTTTTCTTCCATATTGCCACGTTTCACTTCCTTTTCGTTTACAGGGCACAGGTTCACCTAAATAAACAGGTAAATCCCAACATAAAGTCTCCTGTCTTCGGCCACGTCACGACCCCGTGACATCTGGTGGAGGTGCTGGGTAACTGAAAAGTTTGATTACAGTAGCAGCCTTGCACAGATAGCAACAAAGAGAAGTTTATTAACTTCCAACCAAGGATAAAGTACATGACAAAAAACATCGAGCTTCACGACTACAAACCGTACATGTACAATCAGGAAAGCACCACTACCGAGGTACAATGTATGTGGGGGAATGTACCCCTCTATTTACTGTACAGCGCGTGGTGCTTCAGCAGGCTTAATCATGCACGGCGGTAGGTCTCCTCACCACGCGGTTGATGCAAGTAGCGACTTAGCGCTGTACAATTCTACGTTTTATTTCTTTTTTTGTCGGCTCAAACATTGCTGCTTTCGAACACGGTAAGTACATGCCCGGAAGTATAAAAGAGGCCTTGAGGCTGGAGGCGCAGAAGGGTCTACAAGGGAGCGGGGGGGGGTCTCTTGTCTCCCCCCAAAAAAGGCATCAGCAACAATCTGCGCGTAAAAACTCACTGAAGGCGCCAATCAATGAAGAAGGCGCTATACAAAAATTAACTCAAGTGTTGACCAGCACACTTTGCCCGAATCGATTACGAAGAAACATGACAGTGGGGTAATGAAATGAAAAACGCGATACAGATATACCTGCATACATACACACATATATATATACATACACATACAGATATATATACATATATATATATACATACACACACATACACATATATATATATACGTACATACACACACATATTTATTTATATATTTATACAAGTCCCCTTCTGCATGAGCTGGGCAGCGGGAGGGGGGATCACCAGGTAAATATTGGGGCAGCTAGCTTGCCATTCCTCAGAAAAAAGAATTTTGTATGCCAGCGACGAAGGAAGTTTTCCTCGCCGCTGGCCTCGAGTTAGCCGGATAGGTGGGCCCATAGTATCCGCCGGATCCGCGAGACTACCGGAAACGCGCTCCGCACAGGCTTTCTACGCGCTTCCGCTAGCGATCTCCTTTGCCAAATAGCTAGCATCGTAAAGATCAGCACGAGTTGGCAGAAGGCACCTTTGTTGCGCTTGTGGTTGGGAGGTGGGCGAATACCAAAGGAGCGGGCTACCATGCAGCACACGGGTTTCACCGCCACGCATTGGAACAACGCGTGATCCTGCGATTCAACTGCGTGACAGTTCGGGCAACGTGCATCCGGGACTATTCCGAATTTGTGCAGGCGTTGTCTGGTGGGGAGGATGGCCCAGGCCTTTTTCAAGAGGAAATCCTGTGCATCACGGGGGGTGCCACAACGGAGCGAAAGTAATTCACGCCTCGCGCGCTCAGCTCGTTTTTGCTCAGTGTCGCTCAGCTGCTTCCGCGTTATGGCTTCAACGATGCGCGCTGGCGCGTCCTCATCCCCATCGCCTTCGGGCACTTCTTGCCTCAACATGCGCCAGGTAGCCGACGCCGTTTTATAGAAGGGCGCGGGTGCCTCAGCAAAGGGCCCGGTGTGGCGGCCTGCATCCAGCCAGTCGTGCTTCACTCCACTCCAGTAGAGGAGTACGTTGCGCCCTAGGTAATCGCTCGCGCGCGCGAGCATGCGGGCAGTTTTTAGGGCCAGGACTCTGCTCGTGGTCAACACATGTGGTAGGCCGAGACCCCCTTCTGACACTGCCAGTTGTAGCAAGTTTTGCTTCAATGGTGGCAGTTTCCCATCCCAGAGGTATGCGTTGATGAGTTTGGTCAACTGGCTTGCTGTTCTCGTGGGCATCACCGCTACTCGGCTCTCATGTGAGGCTAGGGCGCAAATGCTTGTTTTGACGGCTACGGCTTTCTCGTATAGCGTCAGGCCTTGTAGGCTAGCGCTCTCTGACACTTGTGCAGCCCTGTCCACGACTCGGGACCATGTTGAGGCCGTAACTCCCTCGCGGGAAAAGTATATACCGAGGATCTTAACAGTGGTGACTACCTCGAAGTTGCCGATCACGTGCGCCGGGAAATGGCCGAATAGGAGGGCTTTACACTTCCTCTCATTTAGCTGTGCACCTGATGCTAGGGCGTATGACGCGAATACCTGGTGAAAGCGCTCGAGACTGCTTGGATCTCGCACAAAAAGGGAGATATCGTCAGCGTATGCGAGGACTTTCAGGTCTGCAGTTCCTGTGAGAGGAAGGCCCCGGATGTGCGAGTCGTTTGCCAGGGATGTAAGTAGCGGCTATATCGCGAGTACAAAGAGGGTTGGGCCAAGCGGGCACCCCCTGCCTGATCCCTCTCGTGCACTGAAAGGTGTCCGTCATGGAGCCATTTACTACTACGTGGCACCTGAGGTCTGAGTACAGGAGCCTTATCACTTGTACAAAGCTTGCCGGTAGGCCAAACTCTCGCAGGGTTTCCAACAGGTAGGTGTGCCTGACCCTATCGAAAGCCTTGGCCTGATCAAGTGAAAAAAAGGCTCCAGTGACTCTTTTCTCCGAAGCGTACTGGAACACGTCCCTTGTCGTGGTCAGGTTGATGAACATTGATCTGCCCGGGACTGCGCAAGCCTGGTGTGGAGCAATAATATCCGCCAGAAAGGTCTTTAGTCGGCTGTTCAAGATTGACGCCACGATCTTGTAGTCTACATTTAACAACGTGATCGGGCGCCAAGAAGCAGGGTCGTTCGGCGGTGAACCCTCTTTAAGAATGAGGACTACGTGCCCCATGCCGAAGGAGGCAGGTTTCGCGTGTCCCTCGAGGACCGTGTTGACTATGGCTAGGAGCGGTTCACATAGGCTCTCGAAAAAGGTGGCGTAGAAGCCCGCTGTGAGGCCGTCCGCACCGGGAGCCGAGTTTGGTGGCATTGACTGGATAGCGGCCCTCAATTCCGGTAACGTCGCTGCGCCGCACATAGTCAGGCATTCATGCTCTTCCAGACGCTTAAGGAATTTACACAGCTCCGACAGGGACGCTGGCTCCGAGGCGATCATTGAGGCGTCCGGCTCGTGAAAGGCTGTCTCGAAGTGGTGCAAGAAGGTCGCCTCGATCTCGACCGGGTCTGTCGCGAGGGTACCATCTGGGCGCTTCACATCTGCAATACGCACAGAGCTGTTTCCCCTTACTTCGCGCGAGACTACCTCTGGCCGCTCGTTGGAGGTGGCCCAAGTCGCGCGCTTTTCGCCAGTAGCTGCCCGAAGAAGCCGTTCGTACTGCACCTTGAGCGAGGCTAGGTAATCTCGTGTACTGGAGGTGAGGGTGTCAGCACTCTGAATGATACGCATTCTGCGCAGTAACTCGTTCATCTGGGACGTCAAGCGCTTTTTTCTTTTACGGCCTTCGTCTTGGAGGAGCACCTTCCAGGCCTCCTTGAGGTCGTCCCAGGTAGTCGGGGTTACGCGGGGGGATGCTCTAATCGAGGCCTCTATGAGCGTCTTGATCTGTGGTGCAGACACCGGATCCTTTAGTAGTGCAAAATCCAGGCGCCACGATGCGTCGGCTGGTTCGAGGCCAGGCTTTGCACGGAGGGTTGTTAGCAGTGGCGCGTGATCAGACAGAGCGGCCTGAGGGGGTGGCAACGGGACCACCTCGCACACTGTTAGGGAAGGAAGTAGGAGCTCCAGTAAGTACGCGCGGTCTAGTCGGCTAGCGGTGACCCTCGACACGCGGGTGGGGCCGAAGTCGTCGTCGTGGAGGCGGGCCCATGCGTCTGAAAGTCGGAGGCGTTCGAGAACTTTGATCCGTTCTTTGCACGGTAGGCTGAGCCTCCGCAACTTGGTCCCCGGATATCCCTCGCAGTGTCGACCACACAGTTAAAGTCTCCAAGGATTACGTGCGGGAGGGGGGCCAGCAGGTACTCGCCAAGCTCCCTGAAAAAGGGGTTCGTCTCCGATCTAGTTACTGGCGCGTACACGTTCACAAACCGGACTTTCTGCCCATCGATGAACATGTCAAGCATTAATGTGCGGCCGTCAGCGCCAAACACGCAATGGGCTTTTTGCCTAAACCTCCCGGTGACGAACACAACCCCAACCCCACATGACCTGGTCCTCGTCAATGACAAGAAGGCTTCGACGTGACAGAGGCTGCGGAAGCGAGCGACGTTGAGGGGGGATCGGAAATTCGTCTCCTGGACGAACAGCAAGTCGATGCTGTGGGCTTTCGCAAAGGAAACGACCGCGGTTTGTTTCGTCGTGTCGCGGAAACCGCGAACATTCCAAGTGGCGAAATGGATTCGGTCAGCCATCAGTCGCACTATGGTGGAGTGGAAACGAGGGGGGTACGTGAGTGTGTGGAAGGGAGGAGTGGGTGCAAGGGGAGGCAGCGCATGGGGGAGTGAAACAGGAAGGGGTAAATGGCGGCACCGGCGCGCATGGGCACTGCTGTCTGTAACGAAGCGAAGGTGTTATCAGATCGGCGCGCTGGCTTTAGGGGGCGGTTCCCCTTTGCCTGCGGCGCTTTGGCCGAGCTTCTGCGTCTTCGCCTTCGGTGGGACATCGCTGTCGCTCGCCGTCGCTTCTGACCCAATTCGGCGTTGTCGCGCCTCTCTGCTTGTGGCTCTCCCTCTCGTTTTTTTCTTGTTCTCCTCTCCCTGGCGTCGGCGAGAGCGCGAACGAGCTCTCTGCTCGCGGCCTGGCACCGGCTGGGACGCGAGTGGGTCAAGTTGGCGGTCTGTGTAGGGCGACGCTTTACCGGAGGGGGGCTCAAAGGAGAAGGGCTGGTTTATTTGAGCACGGTCTTGGTCGTCAGGGAGCGCGTAATACCCGCGGCTCACGATGGGCAATTCGTCCTTGGCGGTGTCATTGGTAGCGTCGTCCAAGTCCTGGGCGCACACTCGGCCCAACACGTTAACGGGTGTTTGGGAGGCGGTTTGGGGGGGGCTCACTTCGCTTGAAAGTTTCGGCAAGCACCGGGAAGTTGTGGCCTTCATCTTGGACTGACGGGGGGACGAATGGCATAGACGGGGACGATTGGGCCGAGACGGTTTCGAGGTAGCTCGATACCGTTTCCGATGACATGGTGGCGGCATCGTCAGTCTTCTCGGGCTTGTTTTCCTCGTTGGCGGATGAATCCGCCGCAGTGCTTCCTGTGAGCAAGCTGGCATCCGTTTCGCGGCCTTGGGGGGAGGGAGGCCTTGGGGAGGGCGCGGGCCGCGGTCCTGGTACGAGCACTTGTAAGCGAGAGGGGGGTTCGCCTGGCTTCTGCGACGGGGAGCCACTCGGCTGGACCGAGTTCGACGCGATGTCCGATACCGAGGGGAACCCACGAGCGGCTGACGCATAAGAGCGCCTCCTAAAACAATCTTTCGTTCCGTGGTGACCCCCTCAACGCTTACACTTGGCTGAACAGCCTTCAGTTTCATGACCGAATGCTCCGCATCGTTTGCAGTATGGTGCGGAGCATGCGGTCGCCATGTTGCCCACCTCACTACATCGCGCGCACAACCGCCTCATGCCTTTATATTCGAACATAACCCGGTGCCCCGCAATGGTCGCAAAGTTGGGCACCGGCTTACTCATTTCAATTTTTATGACTCTGACGTCGTTCAACTTATTTTGCCGGGTGGCCACAGTAGCAAACGAGATGCCCCGCACCTTACCGTACTGTGCTAAGGCGTTGCCAAGTATCTCGTCAGACAGGTAGGCGGGGTATCGGTAGACGTTGACGTACGTGAACGGCGGCCCGACGGCCTCAACCGGTACGCTTACTCCATTAACCTTGAAACCTTCCGCCACCATTAACTCTGTTACCTGGCTGGCGTTACGTGTACAGACGAGAAACTTGGCCCCGCCCATATGCTGCATAACAAGAACACTATTATCACCAGCTTCTAATTCAATAGCGTCTATAAGATCATCAAGGGATACGTCGCCGTCCAGCGCTGTGAAGAGGAAGCAGTTCTCCCGCACTGGTAGGTCGGTAGTGGCCGCCATTCTGGAGGGGCTGTCGCCAGCAGAAGGGGGCGTGACTTGTAGAAAAGCAGTCGCGTGCAGTCGAGCTGCACTCTGGTAAATCTGTGGCTAAGTTTGGGGAGACGCCGCTCGGGATCAGGTGGAGTCGATTGGGCTGCAGGCGGGCTCCGGGAAGGTAGCATGGACCGGCAACCATGCTCCTCCTGGCATAGGGGTGGGGGGCTCCGGGCTGGAAGGCTCGAGACCCAGAGGTGGCAGTCGCTTGCACGAGGCGGCGAAGCTGGCAGAACCTGGTCAGACTGTGAAATCCAAAAGCCGAGAAGCGATTGCCCCGGCACAGATAGCAATGAACGGAGCGTCGGCCGTCGATCAACTTCTGACAAGCGGCGAAGCGCGTCGGCATTTATACTCTTGCCATGGAATGTTCTAGCGTTATCGCTGGCGGCTGCACAGGTTCCAGAATAATCTGTACAGTTTGCAGAGTGGGCGTGATCTTATCGAAATGATCTACTACAGTCCGGAAGCTTCTTCAAAACTGCAGGCGTGGTTTACAGACGCGGGCACAGGTCCTCTCTTACGAATAGACGACGCGCTTGAGCGGCTTCATAACGCCAAGTACTTTTCGTCAATGGACCTCAAGGCTGGGTTTGGCAAATCGAATTCGACGAAAGAGACCGAGAGAAGACGGCGTTTATAACACTGGACGGCCTCTTCGTGTTTAAGGTGATGCCCTTCAGTTTTTGCTCAGCGCCTGCAACTTTTCAACGCGTTATGGATACAGTACTGGCAGGGTTGAAGTGGCAGACTTGGCTTGTGTACTTGGACGACGTCGTCGGGTTTTCCTTGAGTTTCGATGAGCACCCTCGGCGCCTTCATGATGTACTTCAAGGCATCAAGACTTCCGGACTCACACTGAAGCCAGAAAAGTGCAGATTTGCGTACGAGGAGCTCTTGTTTCTGGGGCACGTTAGTAGCAAGTCTGGCGATTGTCCCGATCCACGGAAAACAGCCGCCATCGCCGACTTCCCGCCGCCCACTGACAAGAATGTGGTGCGCCGATTTCTGGGCCTGCGCGCCTTTTATAGGCGGTTCGTAAAAACTTCGCCTGCATCGCCGATCCTCTTACTAACCTTACCCGCCTCCAGATGCCTTCATTACTTGTCCATTTCGACGAATTCGCTGAGACAGAAATACACACTGACGCAAGCAGCGTAGGTCCTGGCGCCGTTCTTGTGCAGAGGGCGGACGGACTTGAAATGGTTATTAGGCCAGCCGATCGCTATCTAAAGATGAAACCAATTATCCCACAACAAAAAAGGAATGCCTCGCCATCATCTGGGCTACATCGAAATTTCGCCCCTACCTCTACGGCAGGCCCTTCAAAGTTGTAAGCGACCACCACGCCTTCTGATGGCTAGCCACCTCGAAGGACCCTTCAGGTCGCCTCACACAATGGAGCCTGAGACTTCAAGTATATGACATTACTGTCAATTACAAGTCCGGCAAGAAACACTCCGACGCCGACTGTCTCTCTCGTGCACCTGTCGACCAACCACCACCCGACGACCCGGATGACGACTACTTTTTGTTAACAATAACTACAGACGACTTCCCTGAATGACAGCGGGCCGACCAGAAACTTAAGGCCCTAATAGAATACTTCGAAGGCAGGACCGCCGAATCCCCGAAGGTATTCAAGCGTGCACTTTCGTTGTTCTTCCTGCGAAACGGTCTTCTACAAAAGAAAAACTTTTCACCGCTTCGAGCTAAGTACCTCCTCGTGGTGCCTTCAGCTCTGCGACCAGAACTCCTGCAGACCCTGCACGACGATCCGACGGCAGGGCACCTCGGTGTTTCTCGCACGCTCGCGAGGATACAAGAAAGGTACTACTGGCCACGTCTTCCAACCGACGTCACTCGTAATGTGAGGACTTGCCGGGACTCTCAGCGACGCAAGACACCGCCGAAGAAGCCAGCGGGACTTCTGGAGCCAATTGAACCACCTTGCCGACCTTTCCAGCAGATTGGTATAGACCTAGTGGGGCCGTTCCCAACGTCGGCTTTCGGAAACAAGTGGATCGTGGTAGCTACCGACTACCTCACCCGCTACGCCGAGAGAAAAGCCCTTCCCAAAGGCAGTGCGTCCGAGGTAGTGAAGTTCTTCGTCGAAAATATCGTCCTACGTCATGGCGCCCTGGAGGTACTTATCACCGACAGACGTCCACTCCCTCAACTGTGACGGCGGTCACAGTTGAGGGAGTGGACGTTGATGCTTTAGTGGACACTGGGGCGGCGTTTTCTGTTATTCGTGCTGATTTGTGTGCCCGTCTTCGAAAAGTCACGACGCCTTATGATGGACCGACACTGGTTACAGCCCAGGGAACAATGATTCGCCCTGCCGCTCTCTGTACTTCCCGTGTACTAATCGTCGAAATTCTTCATCATATAGAATTTGCTGTGCTGTCCGCGTGCTCCCATGAACTCATTTTAGGCTGGGACTATCTTTCCTCTGCTTCTGCGGCTATTTGTTGTGCACAACGTGTCGTCCATCTTACTGACACGGACCACTTGCTCAACGACGAAACCTACAGGCCACTTCGACTCATCGCTGCTGTAGACATCGAGTTACCACCAAACAAACATCAATTAGTCACAGTTTTGTCCAACGACAACGACCCTGGTGACATTTTGGTCACTCCGTCACCGCGTTGCCTTAATAAAGTCATAGCTCTCGCATCAGGTGTGGCTCGCTTCAACATTGAATCAACTGTCCTCGCTGCTACCAACACCACATAAGATAAAATTTTACTGCCACGGGGCACTACTGTCCACTACCACTGCCCACTACCAGAGACTCCACTCGGAGTTTCTGCAATCAATTTGTACAACACGCCCTCGGAGTCCACGTCCACGGTGTTTTCCTCTCTCGCCTCTATGAACCAGCTGCCTTCGGACAACCCCCACGATTTTCCTTCTCGACAGTTGGCTGACCCATACTCTCGACGTATTATAGGCTACCTCACTGCCAGCTCCCGTCCACCTAATGCAAGGCTCCGTCGCCAACTTTCGCAATTTAAGCTGGACAACTCGGTGCTCTACCGCAAAATTTACCATCCTGATGGTTAGCGCTGGGTTCCCGTTCTACCCCGATCGCTTCGGTCCGAAGTCCTCAGAGCGCTTCATGACCGTCCGACTGCTGGTCACCTTGGTTACCATAAAACCTACGATCGCCTTCGAAGACGGTTTTATCGACCAGGCATTACCACTACTGTAGCTCGCACGTCGGGTTCTGCACTACCTGTCAATGTAGAAAACTACCAACATCTGCTCCCGCCGGTACATTACAGCCTCTTCCGTGCCCAGCCACACCATTCGAAGTTGTAGGCGACGATTTTTATGGCCCCCTCCCAGTCAGTGCTGCTGGAAACCGGTGGATAGTAACAGCCGTTGACCATTTGACGTGCTACGCCGAGGCGGCATCCATTACTACTCGTTCAGCTTCTAAAATTGTCCGATTTCATCCTCCGAGCCAATAAACTGCGCCATGGTGCTCCACGTGTGTTGCTCAGTGACCGTGGAAGGGCCTTCCTTTCGCAACTAGTGAACGAACTTCTTCACGCCTCCGGCACAACTCACAAGACTGCCTGTAGTTATCATCCCCAGACTAACGGCCTCACTGAGCGATTCCACCGTACTCTTGCTGACATGATCGCCGCCTATACTCAACCAGACCACAAAAACTGGGACGTCGTTCTACCATTCGTCACTTTCGCCTACAATACAGCCATTCAGCGGACAACCGGCTACTCGCCATTTTACATAGTTTATGGACGCTCCCCTACTTATTTCCTGGACGTCTCTTTCTTTACCTGCCAAGCGAATTCATCTCCATCCTCTTCAGAGGAACTACGTTTCACGACTCGCACAGTACCGCCAACGTGGCTCGTATAAACACTGAAGCCCGACAGCAAGACAGAAAGCTAGTTTATGATGAATCGCATCGTGCTGTATCCTTCCAACCTGGAGACGAAGTGCTCCTTTTGACGCCTGTTCGCACTCCTGGTTTGTGTGACAAATCTCAGCCTCGATTATCGGGCCGTACACAGTTCTTGAAGAGACTTCACCAGTGAAATATCGCGTGACGTCACTTGTAGCCCCAGCAGATCGCCGTTATCGAACTACACAGGTAGCCCATGTCTCCCGTATGAAGCCCTTCATGCGACGTTCTTTGTCCCCTTGACCTGTCGCGGCCAGGCAGGCTGGCCGCTTTCACGTGGGGGGAATTGGTGTGGGCATGTATTATATTTAGTATACGCATCCTCTTCACCGGTACATTATCATCATTATCAGGTGTGGCTCATGCATCCTAATCGTTGTCGTGTAGCATCATCATCTTGGCTCATTCATCGTATATATATATATATATATATATATATATACGATGATGTCATATATATATATATATATATATATATGACATCTAACAGACAATAATGCTAAGGAAGGTATAGGGGAAGTTATTAGGCCAATTGTAATATAAATGAGAAGAAAGAAAAGTGGGTGAAAAGGTAACTTGCTGTGGGCAGGACCAAAACCTGCGACCTTCGAATAACGCGTTCGATGCTCTACCACTTGAGCTACTACGACAGCCATCCCCCAGACACTTTATTGGGTATCTATGTCAGTTTTAAACTTGGGAGTGTCATTCAGCGCCAATAGTAGCCATGGCGGCGAGTGTGGCACACTCCTTATGAGCCTGTTTGGCGTCACGTAGCACGTGAACTTATTACTAACAGGCAACTGACCAATAGTCCCTCGTATACAACCGAAAGGCACCAAGTCTGCCAGTACGAGACACTCGTTAATGAATAAGAGAAACAAGTGTGTACCTAATGGGTCGTTTTTCGTGTTTTACACAATATTAATGAGATCTAACAGACAATAAGGCCAAGGAAGGAATAGGGGAAGTTATTAGGCCAATTTTAATCTAAATTAGAAGGAAGAAAAGTGGGTGAAAAGATAACTTGCCGTGGGCAGCATCCGAACCTGCGACCTTCGAGTAACGCGTTCAATGCTCTACCACTTGAACTACCTACGACAGCCATCCCCCCAGCCAGTTTATTGGGTATCTATGTCAATTTTAAACGTGGGCAGTGTCATTCAGTGTCACTAGAAGCCTTGGCGGCGAGTGTGGCACACTCTTTATGAGCCTGTTTGGTGTCACGTAGCACGTGAACTTATTACTAATTGGCAGCTGACAATAGTCCCTTGTATATAACCCTTAGTCCCTTGTATACGAGCCCTTAAGTTTACACTTGTTTCGCTCATTCATTAACGAGGTTCTCGTACTGGCAGGTTTGGTGCCTTCAGGTTTTCAGACGGTAAAGAGGGCTGGGCAGTACCGCGATACAAGGGTATCACCACTGTATTTTGGAAGTGCTTGTAGGTATTTTTATTTGTGCATGAATATACATCGGAGAAATGTATTTCTAAATATGCCCAAAATAATCAGAGGCCTCAGGAAAGAACGAGCGTCATGCATTATGTCCTCTACAAGAGTGCGGCCAGCAGGTACGTTGCCCCTTCCCCTCGTTTCGCAGTCCTGTCAGTTTATCCTCAGGATTCATTAAATTAAATTGCAATAAAATACGTTTACAATAAATTGAATATGTCACAATGCTATGCAGGACAATGGTATTTCTTCAGTCTTCTTTTGTGAAAGATGACCTGAGACTTGCTTACAAAGCAGGATTAAGGGTTTCTTGTGCCAAGACCACCACAGGCATGTAGGTGGTCGATGACATATATGTAGGATGGTGATGGTTTCTTTTAGGCACAAACTGATCTTTGCAATAAAGCGCACCATGCCAGATAGGCAAAATTGTGGAAGTCTTGTCGACCTCTGCCAACGACTGTCACTGCCTGTGAAGGCCAGTGCAGTGAGCTAGTTCAACTCCTAAATATTTTAAAATCGTGAAAAGGTATTTTGGACTGTCATGATTCCCCACCACCGAAGCGCACTTCACGTGTTGATCTTCCCTGAGATTGAGGCTCCTAGTGTCAGTATTGTTGACAAACTTATTCAAGGACGACCGTTTTGGCTGAGCTGAAAAATGCTTGCTGTAGTTTCTGAACAGGCACTCTGACCAGTTGTTTGTGTTTCGACTTCTTCTGAGAGGGGAGGCAGGAGCGACCTGGGAAAGCTTATACCTACGCATACCAGAAGAACAAAATTTTAGGAAGCAAGTGTTTGAATTTTGCAGTTTCACCTATTATGCTCATTGGGTTCGCGTAATTATGGTTAGATGATTGAGCAGGGGAACCGTCATCTATCTGGTGCGTCACTAACAAGGGCAGGTGAATAAGAAGCAGTAGATTAGAACCAACTCCAACTTCTGAGCAGTCAGAATAGAACTGCGGGAAGGCTGAAGGGATCCGTTACCAAGATGATTCGAGAAGTGATAGTGCCGCGTCGCAGACCTATTCGACTATTAAGGCGGCAGTTCATTTCTGGAACACGAATTTGTGCTCGTCTACAGTGCTAGAGAGACTTTTCTCTTTTTCTGTTTTTTTTTTGTTGAGGTAGCACTGATCCTGCTTAGAAGACAGCATACTTGGCTAGCTCTTGTTGTTTAAGAGAGGCTAACACCGCCTGTCTCGTCAAGGCAGACGTTATGTGGAAACGCCTGAAAACTTTTTGCCAATGAGTTGGTGTTACCTTCTGATTCCATTGATTTGCAGAAGAATTGACATTTCGGCAAGTTGGAATTTCTTATGCATCCTTAAAATGGGCGGCGCGAAAAATTATTAGTGTGACTACTTTCAACACTTCCGTGATCTAGTGATTTCCTTGAACTATGCTATTTCTAACATCGCTCATTTCGTTGTCACCTTGTATGTAATATCAATATCAAGGGCTTGTTACTCTTGCTGGCAAATAACGTATCTTTTGTTACAACTGATAGGTGTAAAATATAATGATTAGCGATTCTATATTTCATCATGCCCCTTGCCTTTCCTTGACGACACTGAGAACTTTTTATTAGCTGATTAGGTGAACAGCAAGTCTTCTTACGCCATAACTGCAATTCCAGCATTATGCTGAACATATGTCTTTGTAGAATACGAGCATCTCCAAAATAAAATGAGGTTCTTGTGTTGGTATTGTTGTATCTGTATTTCGCAATGATTTTTCATCCTTTCGTTAACTTATATTCATTACATCCAGTTAAGTCAAAGGCAAATGTATCGCAACCGTATTTTATGCTTGCGACCCCTGTATTTCGAAATCCGTGTTCTGAATTACGTATTGATGGTATTGCTGCTTCAGCCCTAAAAAATTGCTTCCGAGCGTTCTTGCTCTCGCAAATGTCCTTCTTTATAAACTCGTCCAATGAGACAAATGTCCGTTTTAAATTTTGTTTTCTCAATGTCTTGAAAAACAACTCTACTTTAGGTGATGCATCACAATGCCTCAGTTTCAATCGCACGGTTCGAGAAGTTATGAGGAATAGGTGAACGAACAATTGTCTAGGTTTATATTTAAAGGTATGATATAAGAGAACGCGAGTGGAGAGAGGAATGTGAAAAATTGCCGCCCGCACGTCGGGGGTATAGGGGAACTCGAGAAAAAAAAAGTGGCAGATCTCACGCACAGTGGAAATCTTTGATATGCCGAAGCACGTATGAGGTAGGTTGATATGTCACTTTAAAATCAGCACAAACTTACAAAACGGGGGTAAATTATGTCGTAAATGGTTCCCATGTCATGAATATTATGTTTTGACGTGTAATTTATTTTCGCCGCCTATTCACGTAATCTGAAAACAAATTTGATATATGTGGAGCTAGCGAAACGCCCGCAAGCGGGCTGTGAGCGTAGCATGTATTCAAGTTTTACATATCCCGCATTCCATGATTATCATGTTTGGATGGGTCATTTACTACTTTGCCTATTCACGTCACGTAGCACCAAACTTGTTTATGTGGAGCTAGCGAAACGGCCTCGAGTGCACCGTGAAAGTAGGATGTAGTCATGTCCTGCATGACATGCCTATCATGATTATCAAGTTCGGACCTGTCATTTACATCCATCGTCCATTCACGCGACATATTACGAATTTCGGTATATGTGGAACTAGTGAAACAATAGTGAAACGGCCGCGAGCACACCTATGAGCGTAGCATGTAGTCATGTTTTACATGTGATGCATATATTGATTATCATGTCTGGACGTGTCATTTACCATCGTTGTCCATTCACGTCACGTGATATCAAGTGTGGTACATGTGGAGCTAGCGAAACGGCCACGAGCGCATCATGACCATGGCATGTAGTCATGTTGTTACGTTGCACGCATCTGATGATTGTCCTGTTCGAACCAGTTACATATCTTCGTCATCCATTTACGTCCCGTAATACCAAGTTTGGCTATGTGAAGCTAGCGAAATGGCGGCGAGCGCCACATGCAGGACCCAATGTACTCCGACTGAACGTTGACGCGCGCGCACACTGGCCGCTGCGACGCTACGCTAGAAAAACGTGAGCACTCCAAAGTCTGACGCCTGGCGCGACAGGCTTGACCAGCTTTCGTCAGGGCGGCTCAGTGGCAGCCGGTGCAGAATGGGACATTTTGCATTTTGCGCTAACGACGTTTCCAGACAGCACTGCTTCGGCCTCTCTTCGTAACGGAGGAACGCCGGGCACGCTCAAACACGTATGCGTCAAAACACAGCGTCAAAACACGCATGCGTCAAAACACAGCCTTCGAGTATATAGCTGGCAGATCGGTGCTTGGTGTGGCATCGCCGGTATGACGCGATAAAACGAACGCCGGCGCGCACGCGCGTTGGGTCACATCTAAATGTATAGGCGCCTTGGGTGTGACATATAGTTATGCTCTTACATCTCATGCATCTCATGATTATCATGTTTTAAAAACTCACAATCCTTCGTCATTCATTCACGTGACGTAATACCAAATTTAGCATACGTGAAGCTAGCAAAATAACCGCGAGCGCATCATCAGTGTGGTCTGTAGTCATGTTATTGCATGACACGCTTCTCATGATTAATGTTTGGACGTGTAATTTAGCCTATGTCGTCCATTCGCGTCCCGTAATATAAAAATCGGTGTTTGTGAAGCTAGCTGAATGGCCACGACCGCATAATGAGTGTAGCATGTAGTCATGTTGTTACATTACACGCATCTAATGACTACCATGTTAGCACAAGTCACATACCTTCGTCATTCATTCACGTCCCGTAATATCAAACTTTGTATAAGTGAAGCTAGCGGAATGGCTGCGGGCGCATCATGTGCGTGGCGTGTAGTCATGCAGTTACATTACACGCATCTCATGATTATCTTATTTGCACCATTCACATACCTTCGTCATACATTCACATTCCTTATTACCAGATTTTGTATATGAGAAACTAGCAAAATGGCCGCGAGCGCATCAGGAGCGTGGAACATAGTCCTGTTGTTACATCACACGCATGTCATGATTTTCATGTTAGGGTCTGATGCTTGTGTTCGCCATGCAATCATATCATTCCATACCAGTTTTGCAAGATGTCATGTGAACGAAACTACCGTAATACGCGGAAGACCATGAAATGTAAATCGTGATATTCATGACATACATCTTATTTTCATGTTATGACTAGTCACTTATGCGCGTTATACAGTCAATTTATGCCATACCAATTTTGGTATCAATACCATTATTTAACAAGCCAGGAAAGCTGAAAGTCGTAGGTGTTCGATAGATAGGTAGATAGATAAATAGATAGATAGATAGATAGATAGATAGATAGATAGATAGACAGATACATAGATAGATAGATAGATAGATAGATAGATAGATAGATTGATAGACAGATAGATAGATAGATAGATAGATAGATAGATAGATAGATAGATAGATAGATAGATAGATAGATAGATAGATAGGCTCAAAGTCACCAAAGTTCGCTAAGAAATGCTTCGCATTTAATAAAAACAGAGTGGGGGCGGCATCACATGAATTTCGCGTAATGGCTCTCGTTTGAAGAATGCTCTAATGTTCTTTCATCTTTTATTTGTATTTATTGAATGAAGGAGAAGTTTTCCCTTCAGCGTCAAGCGAAAACCTAAGTAAAGACCCCCTTGACTGGATTCTGAACGCTCGATTCAGTGCCTACATATACAGTGTGGCCAGTGAACGGTGTTGCAGCAGTCTTTTCTTACTAGCAGACGCTGCCTGCGTCGGTCTTGCAAGGCCAGAGAGGGGGAGGGGAGCGACCGTCTTGAAGGTGTCTTTCTGGGCCCACACGAGACGAGAGCATGCGCAAAGTAATGCTCCGCATATATAGCGTAAAGCAATGCTATGCGTATTCATTGCTTCATCTCATGCTATGAGGTTTCACACGCACAGACTTTTGGATACGCCTGGCGCAGGGCGAACTGCAATACTTCAGAAGATACGAGAATGTTAAAACTGATTCCCTAAGAATACACGCACGACACCAGTAGAATAGTTTACTCGAGAGCTTAGGGAGCACCAAAGACAAATTCGAATGCTGGATTGTCCAGATGTAACCGCCCATGCACCTCACTACAGATCATATTATCAACGGCTCAGGCTCTGTACGCCGCTGTCAGTTTACAGCGATTATTGCTTGCAATCGTTTTCGCTTCATGGGCATAGGTTCCGCCAAACAAAGAGGTTTGATTAGAACGCGCCGGTTATTCTTTTTCTATTTCAACGACATGTATATTATCAGAATGTGACAACATGTATATTTCAGGATAACGTGCTAGCTTAGTGTGATCCTTAGCTTATTTAAAAATTACAATGTAAACGAAACAATCATTACCCAGGCTCCAAGCACACTCAGAAATCTCTTTTTTCGCATCCATATGAAAGCAACAGGTTTATTAGAGAAAAATCTGAAGTGGGGAGAAGCAGTGACTTCCGATTCTGACATCTTCTTTTGAAAAATATAAAGTATATATTTTTCCGCTCTGTATGCTGTGAAACATCTTCCATTATGTGCAAACACCGTTATCGCATGTACCTGTAACAAATTCAAATGATGTAGAATAAAGTTGAAAACACACCAATACTTTAGCGAATCGGGTGCATAATATATTAGCAATAGATTAAGCACTGTAGGAGAAATATTCGCCAGGTCCTACTATTGAACTCTACAGAAAGGTAAGACATGCATTGTCATGAGGTCATCCATGTAGTCGTTCCTTGGCAGTCTGTGCAATGAGCCATAACTTTTGTATAATCTAGTAAAATAGTTTGTACCTTTTTCTCAATTCTTTCTCATCTTCATATAGTGCTCGGTCTACAATTCGTCACTTATTAGGAGTGCGTTTAAGTACCATCCAGCAGTCAGAAGAAATCACATGTTTTACTGACAGTGGGAGAAATGTGCTGTCGGGCTGTTCTCTTATAAAGGCGAAAGTTAAAGACGGCAGTCTTTCTTGGGAACCTTCAACGCAACAATTTTGCTCTGTCTGTCTGTCTCTGTCTGTCTGTCTGTCTGTCTGTCTGTCTGTCTGTCTGTCTGTCTGTCTGTCTGTCTGTCTGTCTGTCTGTATATTCGTCCGTTTGTCTTCCTTTAACAGTACTCTAAACGGCATCAAAATGGCCAAACGATACTCCAAATGACCGACCCCATCTGCAGCGCCCACCAATATTGCTGAAGGTCCAGCGTTCATACTTGTGCAATTGTCAATTAAAAAGCAATTATTGCGCATATCTGAGGCACCATAACAACACGTCAGAAGTATGTATGTGTATTTTTTACTAGAAATTGCATACATAAGTAATTCTAAGAACTGTAGCGTTTATAACGCTGCGCTGACCCTCCAACGTTTGAATAAAAAGGCAAGTGTATTCACCGCTTTACTAAAACTACACTGTGGCGGCACCTACCCGTGCCTTGTGCTCTACACCTTATCACTTCAGAGACGGGTCCGCACGCCGCACGCTTCGTTTTCCATGAGAACTGCCAGACAGCGCTCACGTCTCACGTATGATATGACTTGATGCGCTTCTTCGCCTCCGCTGCATGCTCAAGGCACTCTAACACAGCGCCTACTGAATACCATTCACTAATTTTTTTGCGCAGAACATTAATAACGTTTTAGGTCACTCTCTTCAGACGCAAGACTATCGTTTCGTCAACATTTGCAGTGTAACATGCAGATACAGGGCCAATTTTTTGTTTAAATATTAGGCCATATCAACTACGCTTCCTTACAGCTTACATCTAATAAATAAACCAGAATCATACTTCCTTTTCTTTGAAACATTATGCTACTGTTCTTTTCAACGATGTGCTTTTTGCCAATTTTAATTGTATAAAGTACTTGGAGAGGGACATACAGCGGATGAAGCCGCGCATCACTGCATTTCAAATGTGCTCATGATACTGCAAAACAGAGGTTCACCGATAATACTATCTAACGGGACAACTTTAATCGGCTACTTTTGGTGTTGTGAAGCATTGAATAATCGTCTTTGAGGGGAGCGTTGGGGCGGCTGACTTTTTAAAGCATCCATGTTCAAGAAAGCCGGTCCTTCCTTTATTGCTATCAGCCACCAAAGACTAGTGTCAAACTTTCTTCGGATGTGAATAGAAACAGCTTCAAAAGTCCATAGAAGCAGCTTTCCGGAAAGTTAATGAAGATTATCATCATCAGCCTAACTACGCCCACTTCAGGACATAGGCGTCTCCTATGATGCGCTAATCCACCTGGTCCTCTGTTTTGTACTGTCACGTTAAAAATGCTAACTTTATTATTTCAACGACTTACCTAAGTTTTGTCTCCCTTTTGTGTGTTCGTCTTCTCTGGGAATCCAGTGAGTTACTCTTAATAACCAGCGATTATCCTGCCCACATGCTACGTGCCCAGCTCATGTATATTCTTTTTTCTTTATTTCAACCATGATATCCATTACCCCAACTAATTTTCTGACCATCTGTACTATGTTCATTTCTGCTTAGGTTACACCAATCATTTTTCTTTCCATCGCTAGCTGCATTGTCCTTCATTTAGGTTGGACCTTCTTTTGTAAGCCTCTAGGTTTATGCTCCGTAGGTGAGTACTGGAAAGGTGCAGCTGTTATATACCTACCTCTTCAGGGTTACTGGCATCTTTTCACGCATCATTTGAGAATGTTTGCCGAATGCGATTCACCCCATTCTTATTCATGAAGGTATTTTGCTCTCAAGATTTGGCTTCACGGTTACTACCTGTACTAAGTAGATACCCTTCTCTATAACTTCAGACGTGCCCCTGCCTACCACAGTGTGCTGTTTCTGCCAAGTCTGCTGCACAATACTTTTGTGCATAATAACTTTCAGGCTTACTCTTCTGCTTTCCGTGTACATTTCAGTAATCACGAGGTGTAGTTTGTCCCCTGAGATATATGAAGGCAATGTAATTGTGAATTGCAGGTAACTAAAATACTGTTCAATATCTCTCGACTCTAACTATTCCCATGATTGGTCCCTGAAAACTTCCTGGAAACACGCGGTAAATAGCCATAGAGAGGTCATGCCTTCCTGCCTAACACCCTTCTTTATTGACATTCTGTCGTTTTCATTGAAGATAACTACGGTAGCAGTTGATTCGCTGTATATTTCTTAAAGTATGTCTATGTAGGGTTTGTCGATTCTACGATTCCGTAGTGCCTGCATCACAGATGATGTCTCTACTGAGTCAAACGCCTTCCTTATTTTATGAAGGCTACCTATAGGGGTTTTTTGTAGTCCGCGCATTTCACTATCGCGTAATTGATAGTATTATTATAGTCTGTTGTGGTGTAACTTGTACGAAATCCTGCTTGGTGATTTGCTTTGCTGAACTGTAATGTCTCAATTCTGTTAGCTATTATTTTTGTAAATTGTTTGTAGAGAACGGACAGTAAGCTGATCGGTCTGTAATTTTTTAAGTTTTTGACATCTTCCTATTTACGTATTAAGATGACGTTGGCATTCTTCCAAGATCCTGATACCTTTCCCGTCAAGAGACACTTCGTATATAAGGTGGCCAGTTTGCCGAGCACAATTTCGCCGCCGTCTTTCAGCAGGTCCATCGTAAGCTCACCCTCACCAGCGGCTTTCCTTCGTATTCTTTCTAGGGCTTTCTTTACTTCCCCTGTTCTTATGGTAAGATGTTGGATTATCTGGGCTATTACTGGTTGTTACGATATCATCCTGGTTGTTTCGGCTTGTGTACAGCTCTCTGTAGAACTCCTCCGCCACCTCAACAATCCTATCAATATTCGTTATGAGCCATTATGGCATGGTCTTCTTGTCCCTTACTGCATACATCAGATTTTTCTGTAAGCACAAGTTTGTCTTCGCAGATTTTAGGCTTCACCGCTTTTTACAGCCTGCTGAATTCTATCCATAATATATACTATGATGTCAGCTCCTTTATGCCTAGTTATTAACTTTGAAAGCTCTACTAGCTCTATTTTGTCGGTTGCATTTCAAGAGTTTATGGTCTGTCGTGTTTTATTGGTAGTTTTTCGTCTTTTAGTATAATTTTACGCTTTCCTGTCTAGCAACCGTACCGCCCATTTTCAATGCACACACTTTGATGATCGTTCATTGTGAGAACCCCGAACTCAGTTACCTCGTTTAGAGCTGCGTATCTTTACGGAACTCTGAATTTTTATAGTATCCCTCTCACCACTAGCTCATCATTTGGCTTTTCGCGTATCAGTTTAGGAGGGACTGAAAACAGCATATGTGGTTGCCTAAGGTGAACGCTGTTTTATTGAAAGACTCTCGAGTGCAGTGATCGTGTATATACATGTGTTAAACTAATTTTACTGATTGGTGTCTTAGCAAGAACAAATCATATTTTAGTGAACATATCGTACCACGCGATCCTGCGAGTACATAATTGAGTGGACCCCTAGGAAACTCTCAACATCTTGAGACAGCGCAAATTGTTCGTTTGATTTCATCAAACTTTCATTACAAAAAACGGACCCATATTTTTCCAGCATCACGTAGATGACATGCAATGGTTTGCCTCTGCTGCAAGCTAAATCAAGCTAACGTGATTCTCGATTAAGAACCAGCTACCTCCAACGAGTGTTCTGTTAAGGAATTGCATCGAACACTTATTGCCCTTTAGTTTTACTTGTGTGCTGCTGTGAGAATTCGCGTACAACAGTCACCGGAAATACCGTTTTTATCTTTCACTATTTTAAATTGATGTATCTTGAGTGATCTTATCTCATAAAAATTATACTCAATGAATGCGTGTTAGTAGCTCAACTGCCCCAGTAATTGAAATGTAAGAATTGTTATAAGATATTTCACTACACTTGTCAAATCCTGGCTAGACCCCAAGCCTGCTGGCAGGAAATCAAGCCAATTGTGGGGTCTTCTACACGGCTCCATAGTCATTGTCCTAGAGAAAGCGGCTGATTCAAAGTGGCCTTCAGAAAAGCCGGGACAATGATTAGCCGGGATTCTAGATCAAATTTTTTCTGTCAAGATGCGGCCTGCGGTCAGGCGCGAGATTTCCGGAGGCGGCGTGGCCTTGACAAAAAATACTCAATATTTTCACGCACTCGAAAGTAGTTTCTCGGCATTAATGCATCGGATATTATAAATATAGGTAATTAGAAGACCACTAGTGCCACAATCTTCTACATCTGCGCGATCAGCATGTCATTGAAAGCATGTTTAGCACTGGAATTGAACTCGGGACCACATGCACGTGAAGCAGATGTCTTACCCATTGCACCTTAGCGCCCTCACAGGAAGCCGAGTTTTTTGCGGGATTATATATCCTGCCTAGTGGCGTTTTGCAAACCGTCCGGCAAAAATCTGGAATTTTTTGTGCCATATAAAATTGTTTGCGCATGTATTTGATTAGCAAATAGTCTTTAGGGCTTCACACAGTGAAGACAATCACGCGGAGCTTTTCGGCTCTGAATTCAGTTTGTGGTGCACATATCCGCAAGAACGTTTAACGTGTGTTCGTGCGTCGTTTTCGTGCTTCCCCGTAAACCGTGGGTGTTTTGCTCACCGAAATTCGCTGATACCAGCTCGACGAGGCTGTGTTCGGCTGTCAAAACCTAAGTACGTTTCTCGAACGTAATGTGCTGTGAGAAATTTCGCTTATTTGTGTCGCGAGCTACACCTGTGTGAGTGACCACAGTCCATGCTCAGCTGTTGGAAGACAATGCGCTTTCGCAAGTCAACGTTGCATGAGTATTTTAGCGTGCCCACTCAAACATTTGCATTTTGTACGCCGAGACCTGCTTCGACCATCCGCGAGCTGCACGCTGGAGCAGCAGGTTTTTTTAGAAGTTCGACAATTACTTATTTCCGCAATTAAAAAGTATGCGCTTTATTTTACAATCTACAGTGGCCTTTAGCCAATTTCAGTATTTAACTTATCTTATCTATCGGGAGTGACTACTCTTACCTTTATAAGCATCACACCGCTGTTCAAGTGAATTCCGAAATGCCTGCCAAGTAAACATATGACGTACTCAAACTAGCGACGGACAGGTAGGTCTCCCTCTAAATAAATAATGCTTTGACACATCTCTTTTCCAAACGTCTGCGTGCAGTTGGGGTTCAAGCAAATGGTGCAGAACAAAGATACAAATTTTTGTTGTTAATGCGTGCAGTTGCTGTTTAGAAAATGGAGATTTTGATAGCTGGTACATTATCTTCACAGCAGTACAGTGGCTGTCTTGGTCGTGATTCCCTGCTACAAATCCACGCTGGACTTTCAGCAGCAGTAGTTAATATTCAAAAGATTTAGTGAATGTCGGTGGCATACGCTCTCCTGCTGACTTCTTAACCTGACTCTTGACTTCTGTACATGATGTTAAGTAGTATCAAATTACGTAACCACTAATCGAAAATCAACCAATGAATTTTGAATTTTGATCTTTCTCTGTCTTGCTGCCTTTCATTTGTATCTTTTTCGTCATCCTTTCCTAAAATCATCAGTTCAACTTGTTTTGTAAACCACGAGCATGAACCTACATAGGCCAGTGTTTCAATAAGTTGTCGCACATGCACTAGTGCTCTCTTATATACTGCATGACACTATGCCATACCTTGACAACGAATGAACGGTAAAGTTGTTTGTACTCTTCTGTTGAAATAAAGCGAGTAACACTGCGACTGCACATCCCAGTGTTGGCCCAAATGTAGGGAGATGTATGATATCTTCAATAAAGTGTGCCGTAAGGCACTGGGAAATGTTTCCGTTCCTAACCATCTCATAGAAAAATGACCATTACAAGAGAGCGGGACTAAACAGAGACGCACAAATGCCACGGCCGACGATGGTGAACGCGTGTGCGTCAGGGGATCCCGGCACCGAGCTGGTGTGAACGCGGAAAGGGGATGGGAAGGCGGGTGTTTTTTAAGACGATATCTTTCTTGGGGAACTTCGACGCAAAAATTTTGGTGTATCTGTATGCCACTGCATTTGTCTGTTTGTCCACTCTTACCGGCATCGGGTACTTGAAACGGCCGACATCATTTGCAGCAACTACCAAAGTTGCTCAAGGTTGAGCGTTCATGCTTGCGCAGTTGTCAATTAGAAAGCAATTATTGCGCATGCCTGGGGCACCATAACAACACACATATATTCTTCATATGCATCTCTTTCCAGAAACCGCATACATAGGTAATTTTAAGGACCGTAGCGCTTATCACGCTGCGCTTACCATGCAACGCTTGCACGGATCGAGAAGTATTTACAAAGCTTTGCTAAGACGAGATCGTGGATGGCACCTACCCGTCACCTCGCGTTCTACACCCTTTCACCTCTGAGACGGGTGCGCATGGCCACGCGCTTTGTATTCCACAATAAACTGCCAGATGGCGCTAATGTATCACGCGTGACGTGACTTGATCCTGCTCGTTCACCTCCGCTGCAGACTCGAGGCACTCTGACGCAGCACCTCCGGAATACCATTCACCAATTTTCTTGCGCAGCACATCAAGTAAATGTTTTCTTCACTCTCTTTACACGCAAGACTATCGCCTTTCGACAAAATTTGTAGATTACATGCAGATACGCGGCCAATTTTTTGTATCTCATCGACATAACTAACTTAGTGTCTCCTTTTCGTGCGTTTGTCTTGGCTGGGAATCCAGTCAGTTACTCTCATTGACCAGCGGGCACCCTGCCCATGTGCTACGTGCCGAGCCCATGACTGTCCCTTTTTCTTCATTTCAACCAAGATATACCCAAGTTCATTCCCTGACCAATTCTACTATGTTATTCTCTCCTAAGGGTAAAGCTATAATTTTCCTTTCCTTCGCTAGCTGCGTCGCACCTTACTTTAGAGGGAACCTTCTTAGTAACCCTCCAGCTTTCTGCTCCCTGGATAAGTACAGGGATGGCGCAGCTGTTATATACCTTCGTCTTCAGGGTTAGTGACGGATCACCACACATGATTTTAGAATATTGACCAAATGCGATTCACCGCATCCTTATTCATCTATTATTTTACTCTCACGGTTGGGCTACGCGTATACTATCTGTCGTACGTAGACACATGTCTTTATAAATTCAGGCGTCTCTCCACCTACCACAAAGTGCTGTTTTCTGCCGAGTCTGTTGCACATTACGTTTGTGCATAATAACTTTCAGACTTACTCTTCTGCTTTGCCGTGTACAGTTCAGTAATCATGAGGTGTATTGTCTCCTGAGTTAATAATGAATGCAATGACATAAGCGAATTGCAGGTAACTAAAATATTCTCCAATGACTCTCATCTCTAACTATTCTGAATATTGGGCCCTGAAAACCTCCTGCAAACACGTGGTGAATAGCGATAAAGAGATTATGTCTTCATGCCATACACCCTTCTTCATTAGAATTTTGTCGCTTCATTTGGGGAGAAATACGGTAGTGGTTGACTCGCTGTAGATTTCTTCAAGTATAATTATGTAGGGTTTGTCCATTCTACGATTCCGTAGTGCCTGCATTACAGAAGATGTCTCGATTGAGCCAAACACCTTCTCGTATTCTGTGAAGGCTATGTATAAGAATTGATTTTAGTCCACGCAATTTTCTATCAACTAATTGATAGTATTATTATGGTCTATTGTGGTGTAGCCTGTACGAAATCCTGCTTGGTGCTTTGGTTTGTTTAACTGTAATGTCGTCTTAATTCTGTTAGCTAATATTTTTGTAAATTTTTTGTAGAAAACGGACAGTATACGCTGATCGGCCAGGTAATTTTCGAAGTTCTTGAGGTCTCCTTTCTACTTAGCAAGATGATGGCGCTTTTTCGAGATCCTGGTACCTTTTCCAGTCAAAAGACACTTCCCAAAAAGGTGGCCTGTTTTTCGAGCACGATTTCTCCGCCATCTCTGAGCAGGTTCGTTGTTACCTCATCCTCACTAGCGGCTTTCCCTTGTTCTATTCTTTCCAGGGTTTTCCTTTCTTCTCCTGTCCTTACTGGTAAGTTGTTGGATATCTCTGGGCTATTACTGCTTTTTACCATATATTCTGGTTATTTCGGCATGTGTACAGCTCTCTGTGGAACTCCTTCGCCACCTCAACAATCCTATATTGCTCGGTTATGAGTCTTATGTTATTGCTTTCTTTGGCTCCTATGCATACATCAGATTTTTGCGTATGCACAGGTTAGCCTTCGCAGCCTTTAGGCTTCTGTCGTAGTTTACAGGCTGCGAACTTCTATCGATGTTATATATTTTGATGTCGGCACCTTTACGCCTACTTATGAACTTTGAAAGCTCCATTAGCTCTATTTTGTCGGTTGCATTTGAAGCTTTCATGATTTGTCGTCTTTAATAGTATTTTTTGTCTTCTAGGATAATTTTCCAGTTTCCTGTCGAGTGACCGTACCACCCCTTTCCTATGCACTCACTTTGATGGTCGTTCATTGTGTGAATCCCAGCTTCGATTACCTTGTTTAGGGCCAGTGAATATGTTGCGAAACTCTGAACTTGTATAGTTTCCCTCTAACCGCTAGCTCATCCTTTGGCTTTTTTGCGTGTCAGTTTAAGAGGGACTAAAAACGGAATAAGCATTTGCCTCGGGTGAACGCTACTTTATTGAAGACCCCAGGGAGCAGTGACCATCTATCTAAAGTGTTAAAGTGAATTTGCTGATATGTGTCTTAGAAAAAAACACAAATCACAATTTTAGTGAACAAATCGTGATCATGCGCGTGTCCTAATTGAATGACCTCTAGGAAAATCTTCAACATCTGAAGACAGTGTAGATTGTTCATATGGTTTCGTGAAAATTTTATTACCACCTACAGACCTATATTTTTCCTGCGTCACTTAGGCGACAAGCAATCGTTTGCCTCTCCTGCAAGCTAAATAAAGCTAACGTGCTTGTCGATCAAGAACCAGTTATCTCCCACGAGTGTTTTGTTAAGGAATTGCATCGAAAATCCATTGCACTTTCTATTTACATGTGTGCTGCTGTGAGCATAGAAGTACAACAGTCACCTGAAATACCATTTATTTTCTCTCACTATTTTAAAATGATGTATCTTGAATGAACCTAGGTCATAAAATATTACACTCAAAGATTGTGTGTAGCTGGCTCAACGACCACAGTTATTCATTTGTAAGAATCGCCATAAAATAATTAACTACTCTCTTAGTCGAATCCTGGCTAGACTACCCACCTCCAAGAAAGAAATAGTGTCAAAATATGGCAGTTTCTAGCGGCGCTTTGTTCTGGCCACTTCAGATCGGCCTGATTCGAAGGGGCTTTCAGAATAGCCGGGCAAGGGTTAGCCGGGATTTTAAGTCAAGTTTTTCCTTGTAAGATACAGCCTGCGGTTAGGCGCAACATTTCCGTAGGTGGGCTGGCCCTGACGCTGTGGCAAAAAAAACCTCATTATTTTTACGCAATCGAGAGCGGTTTCTCGCCGGTAATGTATTGCATATTATGACTGTTGGTAATTAGAAAACCATTAGTACCACAATATCTATACCTTCACGAATAACATGCAGTAAGGCACTTCGACTTTCGCGAGTTGGTATATACTTGGATAGGCTTCAGCGCAATTTCACCGCTCGTCAGTGTTCTGTGTGTCTATCCAATTACGCGAAGCACACTCAGCAATGGAATCAAACTCGAGACCGCATGCATGTAAAGCAGATGTCTCACCCATTGCACCACAGTGCCATCGCACGAAGCCAAGTTTTTTCGCAGGGTTATATATCTACCAAGTGGCTTTTTGCAAACCGTCGCCGGAATCTTGAACTCCCTTTTTGTGCCTTATGCATTTCTTAGCGCATACATTTGATCAGCGAATAGTTTGTAATTCTGCATGAACTGAAGACAGCAGCGCTTTCGGCTTTCGGCTTCGATTTCAGTTTGTGGCGCGCCGTTCCGCAGTAACTTGTAACGTGGAATTGTGCGTCGTTTTAAGTGCTTTCCCGTGATCCGCGGGTGTTTCGCTCACCGAAATTTGCTGATACCAGCGTTACGAGGCGGTTTTCGGTTGTCAAAACTTACGTATGTTTCTCGCACGTGCGTGTTCTGTGAGCAATTTTGCTTACTTGTGTCGCGAGCTACACGCGTGTCATTGACAGCAGCCTATTCTCAGCTGTTTGAAGACGACGCGCTTACACACGTAAACGTTGCATGGGTATTTTAGCGTGCCCACTTTACATTTGCATTTTGTAAACGCAAACTGCCGCGTGCTGCAGGCTGGGGCAGCAGCGCCTCTTTAAATTCGGACGATCACTTATTTCTGCAATTTCACTTATTTTTGCACTTTTTCACCTATTTCCGCACTTATTTCCGCAACTTTTTTGCGCATTATTTCGCAATATAGAGTGGTTCTCACTCATTTTTAGTCTTTATCTGATGCTATTTATGAAGAGTGGCTAATCTTGCCGTTATTCAGCATCACACCGCCGTACAAGTGAATGTTTTAATGCGCGCCAAGGTCAAGTATGACGAAATAAATATAGCTTCGGCAGATCTTTTTCGCGATTGTCTGCACGCAGTTGAAGTCGAGAAATGGGGCAGAACGAGCCTCAAAATTTTTATTGTTACTACATGCAGTTGCTGTTTAGAAAATGGGGATTCTTTAGCTGGCACACTATAACCAGACCAGTACACTGGCTTCCTTGACCGTGATTCACTGCTACAAATCAATGCCGGAATATGAGAAGGGTACTTAATATTCAAAAGAGTGAGCACGATTCGATTGCATATGCTCTCCTGCTGACTTCTGCACCGGACTTCTGACTTCTGAACTTGATGTTCAAGTTCATCCTCAAATTACGCAACCGCTAATCAAACATCAACCAACGAATTTTTAATTTTGATGTTTCTCTGTGTCGCTGTCTTCCGTTTGTTTCTTTTTTTGCCTTGCTTTCCTGAAATCATGAGCTCAACCTGTTTTGTAGAAAACGAGTATCAACATGCATAGGCCAGTGTTTCAGTAACCTGTCACGCATGCACTAGCGCTATTTTATTTAGCGCATAACACAATATCATTCCTCCAAAACTGATAAACGGAAAGTTGTGTGTATTCTTTTATGGAAATCAAACGAGTAACACTTGGACTGCAAATGCCCAGTGTTTTCCGAAATGGAGGAAGATGTATGATGTCTAAGGTATAGTGGGCCGTAAGGCACGGGAAAATGTTTCCGTTAGAGATCAATTTGTAGAAAAACTATCATTACAAGACAGCAGGATCAAACAGCGACGCGCAAATGCCACGGCAGGTGACGGTGAACACATGTGCGTCAGGTGATTCCGGCGCCGAGCTGGCGAGACGGGAAGGGGGGGGGGGGGGGGGTAGTCTTTTTCTTCTTTGCCTCTCCTCATGGCTCGTACCCAATGCAGGGGATTGGCCATGTTATGGCGACTTTTAGTGTGTGTGTGTGTGTGTGTGTGCTTCTTCGCATTACTACTCGTATATGCTAGAGATAAGGTAACACAACAAATAATTACTGAATATAAACATATAAATGTTTAAAAAGGTGTAAAATTAGCTCAATATTCTTTTAGTCTGGCTGATAAATTCCTCGATGGCGTAGTGAACATCCCTGTTACTGTAGCCCAGAGTAGAGGCGCCGAATGATAGAAAAATTGATTCGAATAATTCTTGATCCATGTTTTGAACAGGTGGTGCTACGAATCTTCTTCTCAATTACGTATACCAGGGACAGGATTGGAAGTAAAGCCTGACTGTTTCCTCCTCTTTACAGAAGAGACACAGAGGGGACAACGTTTGACCAGCTCTATGCAGGTAAAACTTGAGAAAGGTAACCCGGCAGCGACGTTTGGTTATGACCACTTTCTATAATCTCGACCGAGATAACTCGCGTTTCAAAGAAATATTATGTGCTTATATTCTGGAGAAGCTGTCAAGACAGTATGATAAGCATTTCCTTAAATTTATGGTGTGCATTCATGCAATTGTAAAGTATGTTGTCAGTTGGAAAATTGGAATGATTGGCACTAAAAGCACCGCCTTTGCTAAAGAATCAGCGAAACTAGTATTCTGAAGAGTATTAGACGAGGCGTTTCACCGGTTTAAGAGAGAGGAACGCACAGATAATGAGTCAGTAGTGATTTCTACTACTGCGTTTGAACTAGATAACTTTTGGAGAGTTATTATTATAGCTAATAATTTCAGCTATAATAATTGGGATAAAGTTTGTCAGTCGTAAAGAAATAGACCAGTCAAGTTCAGGGCAGAATGTTCCTATGGCAGCTTTTTTTCGCAGTTTGCGATGCATCTGTTGCAATGGCAAACTGAGGAAAATTCTGACAAAGGAAAAAGCTGGCATAGGTTAAGGTGGGGGTGGCATTTTTCTTCCTTTTCGTTTCTATTTTTCCGCACTCGCGCCCGTCGCTGAACGGGTCTGCGTAAGCTGATGCCGGCTCCGAGTGCAAGGCTGGCACGTCAGAGGCGGCGGCTCCCTTCTCACGCCCGCTCTTACCGGCTATAGAAAGTACTTCCGCGCCACGTGGCTGTCACGGGTATTTTTCATTGCTGGGCTTCCTATAGACAAGATTTTAGTCAGTACGTAGGAGCGCGCCGCCTATATGCCGTTCGTTATCTGGCTCCTGACTGAAAGTGTATGAATAGCCAATGCGTGAATGTGCTTATTAGATAGCAAATATGTGTTGCTCGCGGGTATGGCACGCGTTCAAAGTCCGCACTCACACTATGCATGTGTGACTCTTCTTCCCTGTCTCCAACAGCGGCACATTACTCTCTCCACGTCTCTGCTACCATTTGCTTGCGCTCGCTCCTTCATTCCGCATGAGAGTCCCCTCCCATCTCCGTCCTCTCCTACGTTCCCCCACTCCTTTCTCGCAACGCCGACGTTAGGAGTGGCTGCTAACCTAGTTGTTTGAAAAAAAAAACGACTGCTCGAGCTGCATAACCACGGTGCTCAGCATCATCCCATAGTCCCCTTCGGGGAGGTGCCGTATTTTTTATATTTACGCACGTACTTTATAAAAATTAAGCTGCTCTTTCCGTTGAAATTTTTAAGTGACCTAATATAAGTTCTTTTTGAAAGCACAACATCTTTTTATAATGTTACAAAACACTACAAAAACCTCTGGAATTACTTTGTGCTTCTTTTTTTATGACTAGCGTAGCAAGTCTCATTTTTACGAAAATTGTTGTGAAGTTGGTAGGCAAGATAAGGTGAACACTACGCCTGAATTCATTTTAAATGTAAAACTATGAAAAGCAAGGCATTAATTAGGATGTGCCCATGGTTGCTCTTAAGTTAGACACTAGTATAAGATGCATCTTACCTTGGTTTACACCGCACGGGCAGTGAGTGAAATACACGTGTGACAGAGTCCTCGGCGAACAATTTTCACCACGCTTGCCAAGTGGTTTGCATCGTCTAGGCGTGTGTCCGTGCGTCAGGCAGCATGTATTGTCTTCGCAGATTGTCTTCTCGTTGCAATACTCGTTCATGCGTCTCACCTATAGTTACGGAGGTAGAAAATTAACATCGTAATATCGCAACGACACAAGTGATATAAAAGCGTGCTGGTGGCCTCAGTTCTAATGTCCTCTATTAGTCTAACTCATAAGTTTACCGCATGTAGTGACCGCGGCATAAGTACAAGTTGTATTGTACAGTTTTCCGGCTTGACTTTTGGTTGATTCGCTGTAAAATCAAACTGACCAAAGAATGCTGTCTTGTCACGGAGAAGGCAGTGCCCTCTGTCACAAGGAAAAGCCAGGAGACATATTGAAACCGATGATAAAGCATGCCAGGTAATCAACGTGAGCACACGCCCGAGAAATTAGCTCTTGGCACGTGAATCTAGCCGTGAAAGCAGATCAGAAAAAGTTAACCGGATATTATCTGCGTGAACTTAGAAGCGGAAGTTTGAATAGTTCGCTGCTGCACTGGTTACGAGAGCAACGGGTGTTCCTGCCTTTTACCAGTGATGCGGAACTTCCGAGGTGTGACCGGCATTTGCCGAATTATCATAGGAGATGCAGCTACCACGCCGGGCAAGTACGGACGTACTTGCCCGGCGCAGCAGGCCACCAAAGAAAACCGACAGAATGCCAAGTGAATCAACGAGCCAACAAGGACGTTAGCACTAGATATCCGAGCCACGATAGCGGACCACTTTCTTGTTAAAAACAACAATCTTCTTTTTTGAAGGTTTAGCACCCGCTACAAAAACAACACCAAGGAAAAAATTCATCCCAAAAATAAACAAAAGCATACAGTGCAAAAATATAAAATATTTTAGACGCGCAAATTGTAGGAAAGACCAGCAAAATATAAATTCACAAATTACGTGGAATTATTCGTATATGTAACTTCGCGCACATATATGATACCTAAAAATGATTTCCTGGGTATACTTACAAAGCACGGTACGCTTACTGCTTGAGAAGGTAAAACCGTCTTCAGACTGCAGTCGCATGTCATCAGTGTCATATTGCGTAACTGCTGTGTCCTTCGTTTGCGTAGCTGGAGACCACCTACGTTCAGTTAAAACTCTTCAGCACTAAACCTTTATTTTACAATGCGGCAATCACCGTTCTGGATGTGTGACATGTCCTCACTAGAATTTTTGCAGCCTAGCACAGTTCGCGCGCTCAGCCATGGCTCGCCTGATTGGCCCATAAAAGAGACGTGACATGCGCTCTTATAAAGGTCTTTGAATCTCCCTCTAGTCCGGTGAACCAACTGCACAGAAAAGAGATGACATTGCTTTCAAAATGGGCATGAAAACGTGGTGGGGAGGCCGGGCAATCCGTCCATGAAAAGTGAAAACCAAAGCTTCTTTTCTCGTTGGTAGCGCTTAACCATTGCATTAGTACTTGTGAAGTTCACAATTTCGGAAATATTTACGTAATTGACGCTAAATACAACAACGTAAGAACAAGCTCCGTACATCGCTTGCGTTTCCGCTTACGATTCTTGCTGAGGATCGGTACGTAACACCCGTAGCGAGAGCATGTAAGTAGATACAGTATTGTTAGTCAAATTTTATGAATATTATGGTCAATTTCTCTCTCCTCGACTAGTTTCTGCACTAGCTAAGAAGGGAAGGTGTTTGAGGTTTGGAATGGCTGCCTCTCTAATACTCGAGTGCTCGGGTGAAGTGCGAAAGAAGAACCGTAGTCTGGGGAAGACACGCCTTATTGTAGTGTCATGCGTCTGCCCAAGTCCCAGCCCAATGCCGCAAAAACAGCGTTCACGTGTTTTTTTAACTAAGCGGGAATCATAGGTTCATTAGTTGTCATAGGCTCAAGGACTGCTTTCAGCTCCTTCGCGTATCACCCCACCGCGATAGTATAGTGGCTAAAGTACTCGGCTGCTGACCCGCAGGTCGCGGCATCAAATCCTGGCTGCGGCGGCTGCGTTTCCGATAGAGGTGGAACTGTCGTAGGTCCATGTGCTCAGATTTGGGTGCAGGTTAAAGAACCTCAGGTAGTCGAAATTTCTGGAGCCCTCCACTACGGCGTCTCTCATTATCATATTGTGGTTTTGGGACGTTAAAGCCCACATATCGGTCAAATCAGCTCTTTCGAGTATCCTCCGATACCTTCTGCTGGTTCTGTTTTTTCTCTGCTCCCCTGATAAGGCACGCGACAAATCCATTTTCTCTAGCTCAAACTTGAGCTTTAACACTTCGATCTCCAGCATCAACTCACGGGTGCGATCAGATTCATTAACGCTGTCACCTTCTATCGCATCGCTACCAAAGTTTGCCATCTCCCACCATGTACCTGAACGCAAGTGCTAGTGTAGAAGCTAGTCACCATAGCTATTGTAGAAGCTAGTCGAGGAGAAGTAAATTATTTGTCACCATATTTATAACATTGATGTTGCAAGATGGTGGCATGCACTCCCGTGAAGAAGACTGGCGGCTCCAGAGCACGGCATGCTACTCCAAAGATCTTGCTACAGAAAGGTCAGAAGTGTGTCGATTTGATGGAGCTGGAACAGTTGGCCGACGTGCATAAGTGTTTACCTTGAACATAGCTTGTGTGACGTTGTCAACAAAGTTGACATTGTAAAAGCTCCTAGAGGACGTAAAGGATATTTGGTTACATGGAGATAATAAAATGAGTACATGTCCAAAAGTGTCAGTGCCACAAGCCTGTGATATTATATACCTACCCCAAACATTGACTGCGTTACTAGAGGTGGAAACTTTCAAATCAATCTTGGCGATACTTCATTTATTTACTCGAGATCATTACTAGACTGACATTCAGAGCACAGCATGAAAAAACACAGCAAGAGAGGCAAGAAGACACATTCACTACTATTCCCCATCGCGTTTGATGGTGCATGATTGTACACGTCGCACGGTACATTCTGGTTTTCATTAGAAACATAAATGATGTTAATATCTCACTTGTGAATGATTGATAACTGTGCATTGAAATGGAGGAAGACAGCAAAGCGGGAAACGTAAAAAATTACTGAGACAGACGCGCGTGCCATCGTGGCCACTTCAATACATTTTACGCACCTCGACAACACGAATACCATAGTCCCAGACAACGAAAACGAATACGAACGATGAACAAAACACTACTGAGAAACCGAAAAGGTTCACAACAGAACAACTACTCCTTTATTTTCGCATATTTCTGACTTAGTAGAACTGCGAAATGCACCTGAAAAGAGTGGCTTGGCGCTTTGGAGTACTGCATGCAGCATCACTGACCTAACTGGTGTTTGTAACACTCCAAAAGTATTACTCTTCGGCCTAAATGCTTGAACAATGTCCTAATTACAAAAGTGACGCCCCAATCACACGTTTAAACGTGACCTATGAAAAGCCATGCTCGAGCCCCTACTTCCGAAGCACGCAGGTTTCATTTGACTAAAGGCTTCAACGCTGTCTCCTTTTAGATCTTCATGACAGAGTAGCAATGCCACTGTGAAGAGCAGCCTGACGGCGGAGCCATTACACGAGCTTTCAAAGAGGGCAGTCTAAATCCCCTGCTCTGTGCTCAGTGTGTACAGCATGGATAAAACGGAAGTGGGATAAAGCACTCATGTTCATTAGTCTGCCGAACGAACCGTACCTAGGTTGGGTGTCATCCAGTCTGCTCAGGCAGTCTAGATGAGAAAACCACGGCCAAGATATCTAGCTTGCCAAGTAAGCCCAGCTGGAGCGAAGACCAATGATATGCTTATATAGTGCAGGTGATCTAGCAGTAGTTAAACAAACTTTGATAGTGAACTTACCACCTCCCAGATATAAACACAATGTTTTCCGGAACAACATCAAATACACCAGCCTACACCGATATAGCCGTTCGTAACACAGTAACACCCAATGCCGAATAGTCGGCTCTAGTGCTCAGTGAATGCTCCGGCCTTGCTTTTGCCAGCAATAATATACTCCACATGAGACGCCTTCTAACAAGGTGACTCATACCACTTTTGTTACGCGTTATTGTCTGGTGAGTACAATGTTTCGGTTACATTACATTCACCTTTCTTTCCTGCTGCAATTACCGGCAAAACAAACAGCATCCACTTCTGTACTTCATTTCAGGCACGACCGCTGAAGCTTCCTAGTTAGTATAAGCTGCGCTCGTATAACCCTGCACGAGGCATCTTTTTTGGTACAATATTTATGTTTATGGAAACTCCATGTAAATAAAGCTTACGAGCTATCATAACCGGGTCCGCGGTGTGGCTTCTCAGACTCATGGGCATAGTATTGAAGACCCCAAGGCTAATTTACTACTTATGTCTGATATCTCTTCTCCACTGGGCAACAAGGGCCAAGCCTTTAGTCAATTTGAGGCATTGAATCATGCTCTTGGAATCAATGCTAGTGTTCACGTTCAATGCCAGTATACGCGCAAAGCATTGAAGTTTTGATGCAACAATTTAATGTCTTACGAAGGTTCTAAACGCGGAGTGTCTTATTGCAGTGTATGGTCGGCGAAGCTTTTCCACTTAACTATAGTCTTTCGTTTTGCTATTTCATAAGATAAAATACCACACAGTATCACTGTTGGCACTCCTTATGTTGTCATTTCCTCAACACTTTCACTGAAATCACCAGTGTCAGGTCTTTCAAAGATACCACAATAAACACAAGGACTAATACACAGCCCTGTACACGAGACACCGCGTACAGGCAAGACGGGATGCTCTTAGGATTACGTTTGTTTGCGTGGTACTACGTATAATACATCGTGGACCCTTGCGTGTGTTGAAATTGATTATTCATTTCACTGTTAGAACACGTAACATGCATTGTGCAGTTTGTCTAGATAATTTTTTTTCTAATCGCCAATGCATAAAGATACTTTTAATGCTCTGAATATACATGATAGGCATCCAGGACTGAAAAGTGGACCTTGTAAATAGGCATATGAACTTGAAAAATAATAGGTTGCACACCGCAAACGAAGCATAAAGACTCAGCACCACAATACTTCAGCGCTTGTATTCTTTGAACGCGTCTCGTCTATCTTATGAATAAACAGGCCCTATCACACTTATATTGCGTCAATAAACATTCAAAGAACTAGGTTTGGGTGAATTTGCTTGTAAGCCGTTTTCAAAATAGTAATGCCGTGTGAAAAGTAACCACAGTTATCGGTATAAAATGTGCCTGTAGCGGTGAGTGCCACAATTACATGTCACATTCTATGAGAAGCCCACTGCGTTCCTTTAAAAAGGCAGCAAGAAACTACACTCCTTCATGGTCACTAAACAAAACAAGAACAACATTGAGCTGTAAACAGCTGGTCTCAAATAGATGAACTGCATCGACGCCTGTATATAAAACTGACTCTAAATAATTGAAAACCAATCTTAAATATTTGGACTGAATATTGTAATTCGATTGCGTGGGCCACTTCTCTGCTTCACTGGTAAAAACATAATTAAAGTTTTTCTTGCGCTAAATGACAATGCATCATGATTTTCTTGCGGGTTCTATGCAGTTTTTCGCTTACGATAAATACCACTTGACCCCACATAGCTCATAGTAAAGTTTAAGCTTCAAGCTGCTCTTAGTTTAACCTTGTCATGCATCACGCGTAACCTAGAGAAGCAGAGACGACAAAGAAAATAAGACAGTATCTACCGGACTGTGTAATGGATGGTGCTGTTTTATAGAAATACAAACAAGCTGCAGTTCAGTCTGGATATTTTAGATGTCGCTGTAGCACTATTCTCAGATCGGCTGTGGCACGGGCTGTGTCTGGGTAGCGGAGAACGAGTGCCTCGCTCAGTCTGCTGTATATTCGATGTACGAGGCAAATAGTTGGTAAGGCATACGAAGCAGAGCGGCAGGCGCATTGGAGACGCTTGCGCTCGGATTTCTTGGCTCGCGTTTCGTGGGTCTTATCCGCGCACCATCTGCGTTCTCGAACGCGATAGGACGCATTCGCGCATGCGCAGACGGATAAATGACGGACTGTTCACCCCACACATCATCTTCACTGCGTGGATATGGTGTGATTTTTTGACGGTACCATATCTGTCTCCGCCTTCATTGTACGCCTGGTTCTTCTTCTAGACCAAACTGATCAATCCTTAACTTTTTTTTCAACAATAATGATCATTATATTTTCAAAAGTCTGCTAAACTTACCTGTTCTATGGGAATAAGGTTTCTATAAAATGCAGATGCGAACCAAATCTGAAATTTAAAGTTAGGTCAATGAAAAAGCAGAAATGGTCAAACCCATGGTTTAGCTCACCAAACAATACATAACATGTGGTAGAATTGAGTTGTACGCAGTGTCATCAACTCATTTCATGAGCATATTACGAGTTGCTCTAATCTGCTTGTCCTGGAGTGATTTATAGTTGAAGGAGCACTGAGATAAATTTTCAAACTCGATAGAGAGTGGGATAAATTTATGCGGATATATAAGCAATATCTAATGCATATCAAAGCTCAGTATAGTAAGCAAATTTTTCAGTATTGTTGTGAAAGAGCATGAGTAAACGGGATGCAGGACAACTAGTGACGCTGACAGCAACATAGTGTGGGCATACACAATTGCGAATCGTGAATTTGTGTTGGCTGCTCAGCCCGCCACCAATTCTCGTACATTGTCGCACCCTGTGCTAGATGAAATTTTTGCGTAATCACGCGGCATTCTGTGTTCACGTTACAACCGTGACACCTCCTGCCTAACTTGGTGCTATTTGAAACCGAAAACTGAGAATGGGCCCTCTAAAAACATCACTGAAAATAAACGTCTTGAACTCACGCAATTTAGCTTTTCAGCCCTTAAAAGTGGGCCATACGCTACCTGTATCAACTGCAACGAAACTAAAAAATTGCTTATTCCACGTACAGTGGGAATCAATGCTATGCGAAGCACGAATGAGAAAGGTTTATTTGTCACATTAAAGTTAGCAGGGGAGGTACTGCGAGTGCGCGACGATGCAAGTCGTGTGGCGCATCGGCTCCCTCGGTTTTCGGCTGGAGCCACGGCTCAATCATCTGCACTCCACCAAACCTGACGTCCATTGATGCAGCGAATCATTTGGAGCACATTGGAATCGAGTTTGACCCAGCAAGTCCACGTTTCAAGTTTTCACGGCCGAAGTTCACCCAGCCATGGGGGTACCGTCATTACGCCTAACGGCGACGCTGGAAACTGGTGGCCTGGAACGCCGACGGCGTCGTACCGGCCACCCGAAGTAACTAGGCAGCCACCGCGTCTCACCTGCGGCATTACGATCCCTCTAGCATGGCCTGGACTAGAGTTCTAGTCTCTCAAGACGACAACTCCGCAGTTCCGAGTTTTCGGCACTTATCGCTAAATGCAGCAGACGCGTGTCGCGCGTCCGCTCAAGCAAATACAGCGGCGTCCAATGCTATCCCGGCCTCCGGAACACCGGCCGGCAAGACGCAGCCTCCAGTATCGGACGCTGTAGGAGGCAAAGGCAAGGTTATTACGAACTGGAGGTCTTACCTAATCTCAAAACCAGGCCCAGATGACTTCGTGGTCATGCTGAAACCACGCAAACATCTTTGGCTACCCCAAGCCTTCTTGGAGACTGCTACGGAGCCGCCTTTACGGCCTACCTCGGACGCGAGTTGGGGAAGTCGGTCGCGGTTGTGCCGTGTCTTGACGGAAACCTCGTCTTCATCCACACCCCGAACCCGGATGCGGCGGATCTGCTTCTCGGAGAATTTTCGGTGAACACTGAGCGTGGGGTGACCCCACTTCATTGATACCTGCGACGAGACAGCCACGGTGTGTGCCTTGCGTCATTGTTGTCAGCAACTCGGACACCACTGAATCGCTTTGAGAGTATGTGCAATGGAGAGCAAGCACTAACGTTGAGATGAGGAAAATGAACCTCTAATAAGGCTCGGGTCACCTTTGCCGGGAAGGTGAAGCAGCGTTTTGTGCATTACGAGATTATGCTTCTTCCCATGCAAAAATATTAACGGACTGCTCCAGCCTGCGGCTTGTGTGGGTCCGTCGGTCATCGAGCAGATGCATGTCCCAACACGCAGCCCAGCACGTAGCGGACTCTGCAGCCAAGAAGCTCCGCTTGTGGAAGGGGTGCAATTCCCTCACGAGTGTGTTCCGCGGTGCTGATTATGTGGGGGTTAACATGCAACAAACTCGCGAGAGTGCGCAGAAAATTTCCATACCCACAAGGTCATCGCAAAGCGTGGGACGAAAATGAAATCAGAGCCAAGAAGAACCGCCATTTAGGCCTCCCCGGTAAGTCACCGAGCCGAGACGATGGCAACACTGCGAAGCAGGCACCATCTGCTGGCAATGCCGGCAAGTGGCCGCCGACGCAGCCACCACCACAAGGCAACAACGGAAAACTGTTGACGACGCCACAACGCAACGAGACCAGGACCTGGGCCAAAGTTGCAAAACATGGAACGCAGGTGAGCGGTACAGGCAGGGCCGCCCCTCCTCCCCCCCCCCCCCCCTGCGAAACTGAAACGATCCCCAAAATCATCGCCCAGCACTTGGCACAATCGTCGCGTAGTGTCTGACGATCCGGTGATCTGATTAAAGACGTGTCTGGCCGCTATCCCAAAACCTCGCGTCACGGCATAGAAAATGATGTAGATGACGATGACAGCTGCACGCTGACAGGATTTGAGGACACCACCCTCACCAGGAGAACCGATTTTAGGGGCGAAGCTCTTTAAAGAGGCACCCATTCGTCTCTCGTAACCGTTGTAGTGTGTAACAATTGTTACATTTTGACATTAAAATGACTGTGTCATTTATCGTCCTATTCACAATTCTAACGACACTGTCATCCTACAGTCTGCTCTTTGTTTGATTCAATCATGGTGCGAAAAATGGCTGATGTTCCTTAACATAAAGAAAACTTGTGTCATTTCCTTCCATCGCCATCTATCCTATTCCTCCGATAAATACTTCCTATTTGATTCTGAAATAACAGCAGCTAATTCATGTAAATACCTCGGTATCACTCTAACTTCAGATCTGACCTGGATTGATTTGATTGATTGATTTGTGGGGTTTAATGTCCCAAAACCACCATATGATTATGAGAGACGCCGTAGTGGAGGGCTCCGGAAATTTCGACCACCTGGGGTTCTTTAACGTGCGCCCAAATCTGAGCACACGGGCCTACAACATTTCCGCCTCCATCGGAAATGCAGCCGCCGCAGCCGGGAATCGAACCCGCGACCGGTGGGTCAGCAGCCGAGTACCTTAGCCACTAGACCACCGCGGCGGGGCAGATCTGACCTGGTCATCCCACATTAGGAACATCACTAATGACGCCAACCGCGTGCTTGGCTAAGTCCGAAGAAAATTACGTCTAGCCCCACCAACTTTTAACCTATCTAACACTAGTCCGCCCGAAGCTAGAATACGCATTTGCCATCTGGGATTCCCATCAAATAACTCTTAATAAAACACTTGAAACTGTCCAAAATCGTGCAGCCAGATTCATTTATCCTGACTATTCCTATCTTAGCAGCGTCACCAAATTAAAATCACAAGCTAACATGGTTAACTTAGCTTCACGCCGCAAAATTTCAAGACTGTGTTTGTTTCACACATTTTATCATGCATTGCACCTAAACCATGTTATATCAGCCATGCCGTATCAGCCATTCCATATCATGCCGAAACCATGCCGTATCAGCCATTCTAAAGCGGTTTATCCACCCCGTGCGCATACCACTGCCCATCACTCTTCATTTTTTGTGCAAACATCAACAGAATGGAACGATCTTCCTGCTGACATCGTGCACCACTCCAGCATCGCCCATTTCGAAGAAGCCATCGAACAAATCATCAGTTTGTGAATGTCTACCTCCTCATGTAACACCCCTTGACTGGGGCCCTTGAGGTATTATAAATAAATAAGAAATAAAAAAGGTGGGGCCGGTGCGAGATTTATTCTGTGCGTTGTTGAATAATAAAAATTTGTGCTCAATGTACTTGCCAATGGCTGCTAATGGGCAATGAGAGACAGGAGCATTCGGCTTTTAGTTAACGCGCACGCTGCGATCCCTATTAGCAGCCATTGGCATGTATATTGAGCTTTATTTGACAAGAAAGGGTTCCTACGTTATACTCGCTGGGTGTAACCTCCTTAGTTTTAGAAAGGTTTCGCGAGCGTTGAGCCGCAGTGCCACGAATACAGTGAACTAGTCTATACCATGAACACGAGGTGGTTAAAGGTGGGAAGTAGATATGAAGCGCAAGCCATAAGAAAGTAAAAGCTGAATTCTCCTGTCTCTAATTTCCCATTAGCAGCCATTGGCATGTACATTGAGCACTATCTGACATTAAAAGGTTGTTACGTCATACTCGCTGGGCGTTAACTCCATGGTTTTAGAAATCTTTAGTGAGCGTTTGGCCGCAGTGCATTGAATACAGTGAACTAGTATATACCATGAACTCGAGGTTGTTAAAGGTAGGAAGTAGACCCGAAGCGCAAGTCGTAAGAAAGTGTGCGGGTCCAACCTCACATTTAGTCCTTGGAATGTCCGCTGGATGGCGGTGCTTTTATATGGGGAATATATGATGTAAAGATGTGAGATGGTTGTACTTGGAGTGGTGACTAGATGAACGAATGGACACACAGACAGATGCATGGACGGACGCATGGATGGCAGCACGGTGGATGGACGCGGAAACAGATGCAGAGCGGATGGATGGACGAACGCAGGGACGGACGCACGGATGGACGTGTGGACGCACGAACAGACGCACGCAAGATCGGGTGGATTGGACGCACAGGTGGTCATCCAGATGGACGCATGGAAGGACGGAAGCAAGAACACATGAACGAACGGATGCTTCGCCCCACTCTCTCATATTCACTCCATGGATATGCTGCCAACTTTTTTTTAAAACTTGTATGACCATGGCGGGCAACCCTCAAGTTAGACACTTTTTTATGTTGAAATTCGGGCACCACCATTCAAATTACTCAATGGAATCGCCGGGGATTTCGTTCCCGCGCCAAACGGGCTCCAGTCCGGCTTTTCTATCGAATTTCGCTTCACTTCCTGCAGTGGTTGCCCTCTAAGAGCAATGGAGCGGCACTAGCCTTCCAAATTATTTCACGTTCCAACAGGACCCCTCTTCCTGTATATTCGTGCACAAAATTTATACAGCCAACCACGTGAATTGTGAACCTTAATACTGATTATTCATAGGTGACGGTCACCCTCCTTCCACTCAAGAAACGAGATGCACCATTACACATACTCAACACCTACGGTTCTCCGAAACTTCAAACAAAACTTCGGAACACTCGTCAGTCGCGCCCTGAAGATAATGGGCAGGGATCCCCTTGTGATAGTTCACAGCACACTGGAGTTACGTGCGTGATGAAAAGCGTGGGTGCAAGCTAGCAGAACTTGCGTCCACGCTGGGTTTCCCTCTTTACACTGACCCTGCATATCCAAAGCGAGTGGGTAACTTCGTGACTCGGGACGCGTGTCCGGACCTTACCTTCACCAAAAACGTTACACACGCAGATTGGGCCAACACCAAAGAAACCCTCGGCAGCGCCACTGCATTTTCAACACAAACGTCAACCCAACACGACTGGCACGACCCCACGCCCAAGCCCACCTACCCGACTCGACAAAGTTCCGGAAAAACTACACCAATCTGGCCCCGATTTACGAAACAGATTAGCACGCGTGGTCACAAGAATTGGTTACCCACCTGCGTTCGACAAAAACTCAAGTTAAAATCTCAGAGGCTACGCCAGGGGTGGGCAACCACCTCCTTCACCTCTGGGAGGCGCAGCCCAGTCTCGTCCAAAGATGGTGCCGCCATAGACACAATCGGAAGCTGAAAATTCGCATTGCCGAGCTCACCTAACCAGCGACCGAGTACGCGAAACCGCTGGCCGACGCGAATTAGGATGAACGATGCAAGCACGACTGCTAGACAAATGTCCAGCTGGAACACTTGACGTCTCTTTCACGCCTTGATTGATCCGACGCAAACCAGAACAGAGGCACAAAAACATTTCCAACGGGCTATTCATGCCTTCGATGAAGACTCTTTAAAGTTAGCAAGCAAACTATGCGATCATACCTCTGTGTCCGACGTGACATAAAGGGTCATCGTACTCGTATGCAGGTTTTGAGAACAGGGAGCTAGATCAGCCGTTGCGCCGCCATGACCTGACGGTGGCCCTGGCTAAAATGAAGCGCGAACGGCACCAGGGAGAGGCAAAGTGACAGTGAAATTACTTGCCAATCTCCTTGACCAGACCTCCGACGCACTCTTCGCGTACATAAACACTATCTGGATTGGTGTGACACCGCTCCCAATCGAAAGGAAGACTGCCCTGGTCACTTTCATTCCAAAAGCCGGCAAAGTCATGCACACGGATAACCTTCGCCCCAACTCTCTCACGTCGTGTGCGGGAAAGCTGATGGAGACTATGGTGCGACACCAGCTATCCGTGTTTTTATGAAACCAACACGTATTTGCTGACACCATGTTTGGGTTCCTCTTGCACCGGTCTGCGCAAGATGTCTTGCTTCAGTTAGAGGGCGAAATTCTAAATCCCATCGATTACCCCCTTCATGACAAGGCAGTACTCACTCTCGACTTGAAAGGAGCTTTCGACAACGTCACAAATGACATCATTCTGACGCACCTTTCCCAAACCAACTGTAGACACAACATGTTTCGATACAATAGACAATTCCTCTCTGACCGACAGTCATACATCCGAATCCAAAATGAAGAATGGCCCCTACCAATCAGAAACGAGAGGTACCCGACAGGGCATGGTCCTCTCACCCCTACTGTTTAATATGGCTATGATGGACCTACCGGCTAAGATGGAGAGTGTTGAAGGCATACAACACGCACTTTATGCTTACGTCAATAGGATATGGGCTACACACGAATTAGTACGAGACATATAAGCCAACCTGCCGCAAGTGGCGGGGATCGTGGATACCTACACCCGCCGCTGCGGCCATTAATGCTTTCCGACTAAATCAGAATTTGTCCACGTTCCTTCTTCACCAAAGTGCACTACGAAAATTGAACTGTCCTTGCAAAGCAGACCCATTCCACTACACGATGAGAACAAAGTACTGGGTCTGTGTATTCACAAACATCGCCGAGTCGATACAACGTTGACAAAACGGCGTAAGGTGGGAGGCCAGGTTGGCCCTATGGTCAGCCGGGTTTCCAACAAACGCGGGAGGTTATGTTGCAGAGACGCCTTGCGGCTGGCGCATGTATTAGTAACCAGTCCAGTTTTTCCACTCGGCTCCTTACCTCTAGCCTGCGCAAGTTCGACGAGAACGCCCTTGAGGTGATTCTCAGGCAAGATGTACAAGCGTGCCCTTAATCTCCCCATAATCACGTCCAACCGGCATCTTATGGTCCTGGGGATGGTAAACACTTTTGCACAGCTCCGGGAGGCATACTTGACCAATCAATACACGAGACTCTCAAAGACTTCCGTCGGATCACTGCCTGTTAGCCCGACTACACATCTACCACCCATCAGAGACGGAGGAGCGCGTACGCATTCCAGATGTGTGGAAATACGCCCTGCATGTGCCCCTCTTCTGGCCAAAATGACTGGTGACGACCACAGTGGCAAGCGCCTTGCGCAGGCAGAGGCACTGGCCCGCCACAATGGGAAGAAACACGGCATCTTTTACGCTAAAGCCTCCGGCCCTTACCATGGAGGATGGTACACGGCTGCAGTCGTCCACCGAAATGTCGTGGTGAATGGCCTCCATTCAAAGCACAGGACATAACATATGTGGAGGAGGTCGTTATCACACTAGCTGCTGCAGACCTGGGCTCGCACATCTTCTTTACAGACTCGACAGGGGCCTGCCGAAATATTCAACGTGGTAATGTCCCACACCTGGCGTGCCACATCTTACAAAACAGCAATTACGTCAGGGCCCCAGCATCCCAAAGGATCATAATGGTCTTCAGGTCACATGGGCCTCGAAGACAATGAAACGGCTGAATCCACAACTCGTGAGCTCACTTTCTGGGTAACGCCTTCGAAGCTTTCCGGAATGGATCTCGAAACCGATCCGGCCTTAACATTTTGAGCAATTACTGAATTCTACTGATTCGGCCGTTCAACTGATCCTAAACCCGGTAAGGGTCTTACAAAGCCGAAGGAGCATTTACTCCTCCGTCTTTACACCAAAATACTGATTTGCCCGGTAGTTTTTAAGTATATCGATCCTGCTTGTACAGGAAAATACCCACACTGTGTGGAGTAGTCTTTGGACTTCTTCCACATGGTGTGGACAAGCCAGTCAACCTCTCGCCTCACCCCGAAAGCAAACCCCACCCCAGAGAACTGGGAGGAGGCCCTGCTCAGCTGCTCCGACCTAGCGAGCCAGGAGGCCCTGGTCAACCGAGCACGAGTCACTTTGGACGCCAATGAACTTCTGTAATTGGGAGCCCACCTACTGTTTGTGAGGGGTGGCTCACACCGGGCCACCACCCACATACCCCTCTATTAAATATAATAAAGTTTCTTTTTTCTCTCTCTCCTAAATTCCGCAGAACGTTTAGAGGTCGAAATAAATGATGCCGTACATGACTTCGATGTCATGATCATCATGTTTTGATGCATCGTTTTCCTTTTTCATCTAATTACGTCACCTGATACCAAATATAGTATATGTTGAGCTAGCCAAGCGGCCACGAGAACGCTTTGAGCGTGGTATGTTGTCATGTTCTTACATGACATGCGTGTCAGGATTATCGTGTTTGCACCTGTCATACTTTCGTGATTCATTGACGTGACGTAACACCCAAGTTTGTATGTGTGGAGCTAGCGAAACGACCTCGAGTGCATCATGAAGAACCCAATATACTTTAATCTAGCGTTCACGCACGCGCACACTGGGCACGGTGGTGCTACGTTAGAAAAGCGCGAGCACTGCATAATCTGACGCCAGGCGCGACTAGCGTCCGTCGCCGCTGCCCAATGACAACTGGCGCGAAATGCGACATGCTGCGTTTCGCACCACTGCCTTACCCAGACAACACAGCGGCTCCCTCTTTTCGTGCCAGAGGGACGCCGGACGCGCTGAAACGTGCATGCATCAAAGCAACGCAGTGCGGCACGCGCCTGCGAGTACATGGCATTACCGGCGCCTGGCGTGGCAACCCCGGCGTGACGCGACAAAATAAACGCCGGTGAGCACGCGCTCCACGTCACGTCAGAATGTGTTGGTGCCTTCACTGCGGTATGTAGTCATGCATATGATACACAACTCATTATTATCATGTTCGCACCAGTCACCTGCCTTCGCCATTTCACTGACGTCACGTTATACCAAATTTGGCATACGTGAAGCTAGCAAAACGGCTGCGAGCACATCATGAGCGTGCCATGTAGTATTGTTGTTACAAGGCATGCATTGCGTCATCATCATGTTTTACTGTGTCATTTGCCTATGTCATCCGTTCGAGTCAGTGTAATACTAAGTTTGGTACAAGTGAGGCTAGCAAAACAGCCACGAGCGCATCATGGGCGTAGCAAGTAGCGATGTTGTTACAAGACACGCTTCTCATGATAATAAGTTTGCACCTGTCACATACTCTCGTTAACCATTCACCTACCGTAATACCGAATTTTGTATATCTGACGCAAGCGAAATGGCCGCAAGCGTATCATGAGCGTGGCATGAAGTCATGTTTTTACATGACAGACATGTCATGATTTTTATGTCAGGGTCTGTCAATTGTGTTTGCCATGCAATCATGTCATACCATACCAGTTTTACAAGCCATGTGAAGGAAACCACTGCAATAGCTGCAGAACCATGTAGTGTAAATCACAATATTCATCACATACATGTCATGATTTTCATGGTGTGACTAGTAAAATATGTTCTTCATACAGTCAATTTACGTCATACCAATTTATTTATTTATTTATTCGCAATACCGCCAGTCTCCAAAGAGACCATAGCAGGTGGGCACTACAGTATACAGTTACAAAAGGACTTAACATTTTCAGGATCGTAAATTGGTAAATAATGTGTAAAAATACAAATCAGCAACCTAGAAGCATACAATCAGCACTTATGCACACCATACACACCAAATACAAGTGAATGCTGGTTTTCATGTCACAGAAAAGCAGACATATCAAGGACGCTAAAAAACGTTATTTTCAATTCTTGATAAGAAATCGCACAATTACTGGGCGTTAGTGGTGAAAGGGGTTAACAAATTCCATTCGTGGATGGCAAATGGAAAAAAAGAGTATTTAAACGCATCATTGTTACATATATATTCCAATAGAGTATTTCTATGTTGGTGCCGGGTAGCTCGTGTTTGCGAATATTCAACGTAGTTTGAGACATCTATTTCGAAATAATTACGTAGGAGTTGATAAATAAATTTCAAACGTGCCTGCTTCACCCGTGTTTCGAGCGTGGGAAGCCCAGAAACAGCTAGAAGGGTAGTGGGTGAATCAACCAGTTTAAATTTGTTATGTATGAATCTTATGGGCTTCCTTTGTACCTTTTCTATTTTTTATGTTAGTCACGGTATAAGGAAACCATACAGTATTTTCATATTCAAGGATTGGCCTAATGAATGTTTTGTAGGCTAGTAGTTTCGTCGAGGTGGGTGCCAGATGGAGAGATTTGCGAATAAAAAATAGTTTTTGCATAGCAGAAGAAGTAACATTATCAATGTGCGCGTCCCACCTTAGATCTGATGTTATTGTTAAGCCTTGATATTTATGTCTCTGTACATTCGTGAGAGCAGCACCATTTATGTTATAGCGAAAGATAGAGGGTTCTTTTTTCCGTGATATCGTCATGCATGCAGCATTATTTTACGTTTATTGTCATCCGCCAATGAGAGCACCATTCTGCAACGGTATTGAGAGACTTGTTGAGAAAGAGGTGATCTCGTTGATTGTTAATTTCTCGATAAATGATACAGTCGTCTGCGAATACCTTTATTTTACTATCTATATTAGTAGTTATAACATTTATATAAACGATAAATAACAAGGGTCAAAGCACGGAGCCCTGGGGCACTCCTGAGGTCCTTGGTGCTGTGTCTGATGCAAAGTGTTCAAAAATAACAAACTGGGATCTATTAAACAAGAAAGTTTCATATTGATACCATAATTGAAATGGCCAGGAGAGCTGAAAGTCGTAGGTGGCTAGATAGATAGATAGATAGATAGACAGACAGATAGATAGATAGATAGATAGATAGTTAGATAGATAGAGAGATAGATAGATAGATAGATAGATAGACAGACAGACAGACAGACAGACAGACAGACAGACAGACAAGCTCAAAGTCGCCGAAGTTCGCTAAGAAATGTTTCGCATTGAAAAGGTGAATTTTTCCTTAGTGCTCTTTCCAATGGAAAGAATGGATATCATTTCACCAGGAAATGATCATCAGGAAATTGAAGGAAAATAGGAGGAAAAGAATGGCAGAGAGATTAACCAGACGGTTTGCTACCCTGCACAGTGAAGGGAGATGGGATAGATGAAAGATAGAGAGGAGAGAGGGAAGAGAGATAAACACACCACTTGCGGCCGCACAAGCGCGCACACTCAGTCATAGATCAGTCTTGTCTTTTGTGGTTTGTGACATTGCTGTTACAGCCGCTTGTTCAAGCCCGTGTCGCGTAGGAATTTTAACAGAGCTTTTGTCTCCTTCTGTTGCAATGTCTTCTCTCGGGCACTTGACAGAATGGTGTACACAGGCATTTGGCTCTTGTCGATGCGCGCAAAAACGGACTCCAGCGACTGTCTCTGCATATCATACAACTAATAGTCGCAAAGGATGTGGTGTAGCGTCTCTTCGCAATGACAGGCATCGCAGAGAGCGTTGTCCGCCATTCCTATCACAAAGCAATCAGATTTTGTAAGTGCCACTCCTAGCAATAAGCGAAAAAGAAGGGTGGCTTCTCTTCGGTCAAGCCCAGTCGGCATGCGGAGAGCCATCAAAGAGACCAGGTGTTGCTGATGATTCGTCTCATTTGTTAGTGGGAACCATAGTGAAAACGTGACTTCACGCGCAAGTCGTCAAAGATTGCTGGCTGCATCGGTCCGTGAAAGTGGTATTTTTTCTTCCCATGTTCCTTCAAGAGCTCCGCACGGCAGTATCGGCATGTTCGTTCCCTGAGAGGCCGCAGTGACTTGGCACCAACTGAAACGTCACAAGATGCCCTTTCTCGTGTGAAAGTGTGGAGAAGGCATCGAATTTCGAAAAAAAGCTGTTCAGTACGGCCCACGACGCAGTGCCGAGAGCACAGATAGTAGGGCAGCCCTTAAGTTGCTGAAAATCGACCATTGTTGCGGTGGTTCTCGATTGATCACACAAAGTGCAGCGCACAAAGCAGGTAGTTCCACTGCTGTAGATGCCGTGGAGTGGTCAGTCCTAAAGCTCATGGTAACACTCTCTTGCTGGGACAATTACTGCACCTGGACGAACACTGCGATTCTTGGAGCCATCGGTACATATAAGTACACTGTACTGAATATTTGTCGTGCAAGAGAAGAATAGACAGTTTTTTCAGCACGAGCGCCGAAAGCTCAGATTTCCTCCGGATCCATGGTACACTAAGATGCACTGTGGCTGGAATAAGACACCAAGAGGGTATCGATGGTTTAGATGCAGGAGTGAAGCCCGAGGGAAGCTTCTTCGTTGCACTTCACAATATTTTAGCGAACGATGCTTGGGGCCTCTACGAAGGCAACAGTGCAAGGTGATGACAGGGAACAAGTGTTAAGTGTCTGATGTGCGCTCTAAGGACTTACACAACAATGTGAGTTTGTATCGGATACTCACCAGTAATTGCAATTGCTGCCTCTGTTGACGTGCACCTGGGCAGACCAAGGCACACTTTCAGTGCTTGGGCTTGTACTGCCTGTAGAACACAAACATTGGGCTTGCAGGTATTGCTAAGCAGGGGCAAGCTATATCTCAGGAAATTGAGAAACAGGGCTCTGTAGAGTTCTATCAGTGCTTCTACGGACATCCCCCCCGTCTTTCCTGCCAGAAACTTGAACGATTGGGAAATAGCAGTCGAGGCACCTCTTCATATAGGCCACATGCGGACTCCAACAGAAGTGCCCATCAATAATTGATGCTCAGAAACCGGTGGGCTCTGGCGTAAGAAATTTTGCGGCCGTAGATTGAGATGACATAACGGGCCATTGCTTTGCGATGAGAAGGCTGCCAGCGCGAATTTTTCTGGTGATATGCTGAGACATTGTTTTAAAAAGTAGTAGGCAATTATAGTTGCTGCTTTTTGAAGCCGTGAACGTATCTGAGGACGTGTGACAGCCGAAGTCCAGACACAAATGTCGCCTGCATATATTGAGATTTTAATGTTACTTGGCAAGTATTCAGCAAGGCCCAATTAGTGCGAGATTGAATAGCCGTCGGGCTCAGAACTCCGCCTTGAGGAAACCCCCTGGAAGTATAGCGTCACGTAGCTGGGCCATCTTCTTTTAACTCAAAGAATGATACTGCAGTCAGGTAACTCGAAATCCACCGAAAGACTCGACCACCAATGCCAACCACCAAGAGAGCACCAAAAATGGCTTCCTGAAGTACATTATCATACGCACCTTTAAATTCTAGAAACAAAGCTGTAGATAGCCGCTTAATGGATCTTTCGTGCTGAGCGTACTAAACTACATCAACGACATTGTCAATAGAAGGGCGGTCGTGTCGGAAACCAGTCTTGGAATTCATATATATATTGTAGTATTCAAGATATCACTCCAGGCGGCCTAGTATTATCCATTCCATTATATTCCCTACGCAGCTGGCCAGTGATGTTGGGCGGTATGAGGCGAGTTCGAGTAGGGATTTGCCGTGCTTCAAGATGGATAACAAGCGGCTTACTTTCCAGTGGTCAGGAAAATTGCCATTGTGCCACGAGATGTTGTAAAGGCTCGGCAGTTCTCTCTATTTGCACCTTTCCCCAAGTTGCACAAGGCTCTGTACGGAATTTCATCTGGGCCCGGAGAAGTTGAACGCCTGCAGAGAGCTAGTGCCGCCTCGAGCTCCTTCATTGTAAAAGGGAGGTTCATGTGGTAGTCAAAGGAGCGGGAGACGTCTCCTCTCACTGGAGAATCTGGACGAGTGGTTTGGTTGGCGATCTGCGCACAGAAATCTTCTGCGACTTCGCTGTCTTGCCTCCCTTGAAATAGCGCGAGCGCTTTGAATGAAAAACGCTATTTGTAGGGAGATGCAGACCTTGCACCGTTTTCCAAATAGTGTGAGAGTGACTTGCGAGGGTCTAGTGACTAGCAAATCATTGTCAATCGTTCCGACGCTAGTCTATCCATGCGACGCCGAATCTTATTTTGCATCCTCCTGGTTGCCCTAAGATTGTAAATTGATTTTGTACACCAATACTGACAATCCGTCCGGCGTCGAAATGCTTGGAGTCGCTCCAACTCCATGTCAAAGTCACTTCATGTGGAAGATATCGTCACCGTGCGAGTGGCGTTTTGAATTGTGCTCTTAATTGTTTGCTCTAATGCAGAACGTAGGCCATCGCTGCAAGCATCTTCCACGTCAGATTTGAAGTTGGTTCATTGGACTGTTCGAATAATCGTCCGTGGACCACAACTAGACAAGCCTCTGATGTTAAGGTAGAATTGGAATGTGATCACTTCCTCGTGTCTCAACTTCTGAAAACCACTGGACGTATCTCTCCAGGGAGTTGGAGACAAAAGCAAGGTCGAGACATCTGCTGTATGTCACCCCTCGAAGAAAAGTGGGGCTACCGTCGTTCAGGTGAGTAAGGTCATAGTTGTATGCGACGTTTGCTAACCTGCGTCCTCTTGCATTTGTCCGTGTACTTCCCCATGTGTGATGGTGTGCATTGTAATCACCTATGATGACCCATTGGTGCAGGACACACTCTCAAAATGTCCGCTAATTTCCTGAAATAGACATTATTCAACTGATATATATCAATGGCTACGAGAGTAAACAAGCCTTTGTTCTTTTTCACAGTTATGCAGACATATTGATTGTCATCGTGAGGCGCTATTGTTTACACAATATACGTCAATTCACGACGAACAAAGACGATGTATTTGCTGCACGTACCATTTGCTGAAGGCATGGCAGCTTCGTACCTCGAAAGTCTTACTGGTTTCGACGAATTCACAAATGACGATGAATGGAATTACATTGGTAAACACAAACTGACGAAAATCTGAAAAGCGTGATTTTAGTCCTCTGGCGTTCTATGGGATGACGGATGCAACCTTGATCTCTTTAGAAAATGATGAAGTGTGAGTAGCCATCTTCCTAGTTCAGAGATTCAAGCACTGGGCATAGGGCGTCCAATACTCCAAATGCGCTTCGAGCAAATGCTGTCTTCATGTCGACTAATATCGCTCGGATGGCTTCTATGAGGGAACGCAGCACCAAGATTACTTGACGATCTGATTTAGGCAAATCTCCATGGCTAGGAGACGGCTCTGGTGTGGCTGCAACCTGCTGAGGTTCCTTGGCAGAATAGCGGGTTCCTCCAGAGAAGGAGGCTTCTCCGCTTCTTTTGTAGAAGTGGTGGGTGTTTTTGCGGTGCTACTGAGCGAAATCGCTAAAGAGGGGGAACTAGCATTTCGGTTAAGTACCTTCTTTGAAGATTTTCGATGATTCCGACGTTGACTGCTGATGCCGCACTACTTCGGCTGCCTCCCTGTGTGTCGAGTTGTCTCCGGCCATTTGTCTGAGAACCGCGCGCTCCTTTTGCACTTGAGGACAGTCTTTCGACGAGGCAGCGTGCGGACCGCTGCAGTTGGAGCATTTCAGAGTAGGCGCCCGACAGGCGTCTTCTGCATGAGGTTCAGCGCAACGGAGACACAGTCGTGAGTTGGGCATACGCCCTTGACGTGTCCTATCCTCAATCACTGATGACATTGATGTGGCTTTTGGATGAATGGTTGAACCGGATGTCGGAAATGTCCAACTTCAACATGGGGCGGAATTCAATCTCCTTGAAAAAACACTATTACGCAGCGCGTATTTCTAAGGCGCCGCTCTTGCGTAATGACAGTTCCCTCATTTGCAGGCTTGATAATGGTAGGCAAGTCAACGTTAGGAATGGCAATGTCGATGTCACAAATCACACCAGCAATTGATTTATCATCTAAAGGGATAAAGGGGCGCATTTTAAGGCTGCCTAGCTGAGTCATTTGCTGCAGCTGTCCTAGCGCGCTCACATCGTACACGTCTATGGCGAGAATATTCTTCCTTGAGTTTACTCTAACGTCCTTAATAAAATCTGGCACCACACATTCCAGAGCAACTGAAAGGGCTTGCCTGTTCAGAAGTCTGAGGTTGCTTGAAGGATCTTCCGGCTTGAAGATGATGACGTGAGGCCAGCGCGCAGGCCTTGACTGTACAGTCGCTGTACTTGCAGGAGCTGATGCTGATGTATTCGTTGTCCTTCTCTTTGCCCTTTTATCCCGGACAGGTATAAAGCAGTCATCGGATGTGTCGTCTTCTGACATCGAATACAAGTCAGTGTCTCCAGTGTCACTGGGGGAGTCAGCTCGCTTCCTTGAGGTTGACGGGTGTGAGGACCTCTGACAAGGCCAGCCTCTGACATGCTCCATGGCCATCAACGCAAGACGGGGAGGCGAGGCACCTCGAAAAACCGATGGTTTCACTGAAAAATACAGAGCGCAGAAGTGAAGCGTTCTTGTAAAGAGACACTTCTCTTTAGAAGAACGCTTATTTCTGAGGTCTGGTAGTGTCCGTATAACATCACTTTGAATCGATGTTGAGTGTTCGGATACACAGAAATTCTGTTTATTCCTAAAACCGTTTTATATGTTAAACTGCACGTCGATCTGGAACGCACACAACCTCATAACCTGATCACCTTTGATGTTATCAGTTCATTTTCGCAGTGGCATTGCATAGAAGTTAACCTAATTTATGCTTCATGAACGACCACCTGCAAGTTGCTGTCTGAACGAATTGTGGCTGCCCAGTAAGCTCGTGCAAGGCCGCGTTTGCATGCAAGAATGATGCTTATCCTTTCGCCGGGACCCCGATTTCTCGCCATGATGTTCGCATCATCTCACTAATAATTGCTCAGAGCAATACGATGTGACTGAGTGGCCTTTTGATGATAAATTGCTGCCCCGTCATCCTTGATGCATTTTTGACGCGTTGCTGCGACTACAGGAACAATCAGGTGGGATTTTACAATGCTCAACTCCCACCTGGTATGACGACAGTTAGAGCGCGAGAACGAAACGACAACACAGAGACAAGAAGGACACGAAAGACACTAGCGCTCGTGTCTTTCGTGTCCTTCTTGTCTCTGTGTCGCTCAGTGTCTTTCGTATCCTTGTCTCTGTGTCATGTCTTTCGTGTCCTTCTTGTCTCTGTGTCGTCGTTTTGTTCTCGCGCTATAACTATCGTCATGCCATACCAACTAGCCCAAGCTGCCACACTCCCACCTGATGTCGTAAATGTAGATGCTGTCTTTCCTGTTGCGTGTCGAGAATGTGTGTAGCGTGTTATTAGTGGCTGCATACACCTTCTTGGCCTTTATTATAACACAGATGCACTGCTGTCTACGACCACCATCATCAGCTTGTTTCCTACTTTGACGGGAATATGAAGTAGGCCTAGAGCAACTTAAGTAAACTGTCTCATTTGAAGTCATCATGTGGAACTGATCACCCTCAATTATTAGTTTTTTGTTCTGTCTAATCCTACTAAGCCATCCGCGTATTGGCTTCGATGGCTGGCTGCGACAAAATATTGTAGTGTTCCTACTCAAGAGAATGGAACAGCATTATAGCTTCAGTACGGAACTAACGTCAATCTTATTCTGCTTTATTCCTCCCTTTATCCTTCTCTTTTTTCCTGCCCCGGCTCTCGTGCTTCTTTTTCTCCTGTCCCAAGACTCATACCACTTCCAATTCTTCTACAGGCCTCTCAATGTCACACATTATATATGCCGCATACTCATATGCTGGCGAAATCTTTAACGAAAATATAGCGAGATACATTTTAGTGAGTAAAGGCTCGTGTGTGAACACTGTAGTCAGAGACACTTATGCGTCCCCGTCACTTAGCCGGAAGGTACTACACTATATCAGCCTTCTGCCCTCATAGCCGTTGACACTGTGTGAATCAAAGCACTGACCTTGAGGAGAAGCCGGCATGTATGCAGATTTTAACAATTCATACGCACTAACTGATTTCCTAGACGATTTGGTGAAGTGAGCCAAAACCACTGCCGCCCTACTATTATTCGTGGTCACTCCTACAATATGCTTAACGGGATTGCCACAGGACAATGTGGCATACTATATTCACCTATCGCGCCGCAAATTGGGCAGAGATATTTAGCGAGAGCTTAGTTTGTAGTATTCTCGCTGTTTCGCTGTGGTGGTGACCGGACCACACGCTGAACGGTTGCCTAGCAACCACTGCAGCTGGCTGCGGCCATTGTGTGCCATATTCTGCTTTTTATTTTGGTCCTGCTCGGCGTTTTATCACTCGTGTACGTATGATTATCACATGTCGTCATGTATATTAAATTGAGCATGGTTACTTGGTAATGTTGGACACGCGTTCGAACACAGCATACACATACCAGTGAGCGCACAGTAAATTGCCATCTAGGATACTTCATTTATCTAGTGTTAACCACAATATGTTGTCACGCGTGCATACGTCGTGCACATCCTCAGAAGACAGCTCGATTTCATTTTGTTAACATGCTGATTGACAATATTGTTGGTAGCAGGGGCTGGCGATCTTCGAAATTATTTGTGCTATCATTTTTTTATGTTGTGTGATAACGGCTAAGGAGACCGGCGTTAGAGTCTGAGGCGTACCACTACTCCACTGTAATTGTTGTTGTTATCTGATAACTTTCACAGTAAAAGCATCGAGCACAGCGCAGATGGCCACAGTGACCAAAGGCCAGCTTTACAAGTATTTGACAGATCACACTTCTCCCAGGAAGGATAAGAACGTGAGGATGGCTTCGTTTGTCAATGTAAAACTAGAGGCGGTCTACATCATCATTTGCTCTCACCGAACATGCTTATGTGCTGACCAACACTGAACTCTATCTGTTCACAACGAAGGCACCTTTCTTGCATTTGCATACGCCCACTCCCCTATTCACAATCAGGTGGTGATGGTGCTGCAACCTATAGACATATATCATGGCGAATATGTCTTTTTTATTTGTTGTACGTCCGCTTATCCCAGTACACGAGGCACGTATAACGTGTTATATGCACATGTATTACAGCGAAAACTGTTATCACATCCCAACGACAGTGGTAGTGGGATAGTTGTCCATCGCCGGCGTTCGTAAACACTATCGTGCAAAATACAAAAAAAAACCTAATTGACAAAAAGTTTTTAGCAACCTCGGCCATCATCATACCTAGCCCTCACCTTTTAAGCCTAAGCACAGCAGGTGAGTTTTTATGCCCTGAACCTCGCTTTTAATATTAGGCAATGGCCAGAACCTGAGCCACCCACACCGCCGGTGATGATTGTATTACTATGCTTCGCCTCATTACTCACCTAATCAGTGGTAAGCAGCCACCTTCTTCTATCCGCCATGGTTGTTTTTTCAATGCATGAAATCATCACCAGTGGTTGTGAACTACGCATATCATAATTCACTCTAAGTGAGCAAACTCACGCAAGCGTCCAGAATGGGCATCTGCTTTGGAACGGAGTCAAAGGTCTCAACAACTTTGCGCAATAAATCACCTTCTTTTCGAAAAATGAATCTCGTCGACCGTGGTGGTTCAGTGTGTCTATCAATCATACTACTTTCTCCAAAGCGAATAAAGTCCCAGCAACACAAACAGAATATAGGGAGTATTATCGGTCAGGCTCTTTTAAAATACGAACTCTGATATCACGAGTAGTTACTGGAAGTTCAATTCTTGTTGTCATTTTTGAAATGTCCGAAAAAGAAATTGCCTCACAACAAAGAATAAAACAATGCTATATCGTCTCCGTTTGGTTGCAGAGTGTACAATTCACTGCCTAGGGCTTACATAATAATATTTTATATATGTATTCACTGTGAAGGGCTCATATAGTAGTGTATTCACTGGTAGAGCGGAAGTGTGCAGAATAAATAACAATGTTTTCTCTAAAAAGCTATCCAAGTTCCACATAGATAACAAATACATCGCAGCGAGACAAAAGCGATTAGGCAGTCAATAGATTGGTTACGGGAAAAGGTTATTCACAAGTGCGGTAGTCAGCGTGGTCCTGTCAATAATATAGAAATACTCAGAAATAAATCTGCTTTTCAAAAATGATACCATATTAGCAATTTCTTTTAGGAATTCCCAAAACGACCATTCCTTACCAAACCTTGTTGTGACATAAATAAAGATAATGTGGTAACACAGACGGTTTCGAGGACCCCTAAAAAAAAGGAATGACACTCGTCCGTGAGGTCAAAAAGATCGCAACACCAACTGTCGCACAAGCAAGTGCACCAGGCCGAGGCCACCCTTTTGCAGAGAAATAAAAAGGTTGTCTCTTCTCATAACTTCCTAGCAACTTCAAAAAACCTCAATATATTATAAAAGGCTTGCATGTGCAGACGAGACCAGCAGAGCACCTGAAGAACATAAGATTTGATGCAAGAAATATGCTGCACGTTTTCGCTCTCGCGAAAATGAAATCGTCTCATCCGTGTGGATGGAAGGCGCGACGCGCGATGCGCTCTTTATATGGTGTGGTCCAATAAAGCTAGAGGGATTCGTTCGTTCAACTGGTCTCCGAGTCACTAATGTAGACGCGCCTAGCAATGGTCTGTATATTGCTTCGTACATGGCGGAGCATTGTACTTGGTGTCAGAAGTGACCACCGTTCACTCTCGAAATTGGAGCCTGACGCTGTGTTTGCTGGGGTACCTCGACTCCAACAGTCACCGAGTTTCGACTTCAGCGACACAAGTCATTGGTGAACCTGAATTGAGCAATTCAAGGACTATGCCTACGCAACAGGCATGCGCCAAACTACCAATGAGGTTTGGGAATGAACACTTCTTTATTGCATGTGTATTCAAGGTCGTCGCGTGCTAGCGTCTCTAAACTTCATGGCCGAAAAAGCTCTTTTGTACACCGTCATGAAAGGCAAGTTCTCCTCGTATTTCGTTCATTCAATAAACGAAGTTCACGAGAGTTACCGTTTTCACAAGCAGACACAGCAAGCGGACGAATGCGTTATTGCTAATTACGACGCGTTGAAAAACATGGTCAAAACATGAAACTACGACTCAGCGTTCATTGAGGATAGGCTCGTTTGAGACCAATTCGTCGTTGGCTTTTTGCGCAGCAGGTTATTGCAACAACTCTACCGCAATTCCGAGTTGACCGACGAAGCGCTTCTGAATGCACGGCTACACGAAGACGTTGAATGAGAAAAGCTGGAACGCGAAAACCGGTCATCTCGGCCGGTCCCTGTAGATGCAGCGAAGCGCACGCCAGCGCAAAGTTACGTAAGCGAGCATCAGCATTAAGAGAGACCCCCTTCGTGAACGCGACGCGTGGATCGCGTCAATTCTGCGGACGAGAGGCACATCAACGAAATTTTTTTCAAGTCGTTAAGAGACGCCAAGTCGGGAAGAAACACCAGTCGTGAAGAAACGCCAAGTTCATTTGGTTTAACGTGAACGGCGTTCCACTCAAGTTTAACGTTGACTAAAGAGCAGATGTTACCATCGTTCCAAGCACTTTTTCGGGTGTACCGTCACAACTCGACAAACCGGAGGGTCATATCACAGGGTCAAGAAAATATCCTTTGAATGTGCCAGACCAATTCATAGCTACGCTGGAGTGGAAGAGCCGAACCGGTGTACAATTAGTTTATGTCATGCCTTCGTATTAGAAGCCTTTACTAGGCTACCCTGCTATCCCGGCATCGGGAGTCCCAAAATTCGTCGACGCCGCACATTGACCTGACTAGCTAGCATACTCTGCAAGCGACGCTACTATAGCCAGGATATCTTCGATGGACTTGGCATCGTAGGAGAGCAGTACACTATTCGCCTCAAGCCGAATTCCAAGCCCTTTGCTCACAGTATACCTCGAAGAAATCCGATTCTCCTGTACGACCAAGCCAAGCAAGAGCTGAACAAGATGAAAAAACACAGGGGTCATCAGGCGCATTAGAAGGCCAACGTTGTGGTGTGCAGGTCTACTCACTGTACCGAAAGCATCCGGCGGCTTTCGAATATGTGTGGACTCAACAAAGCTCATCAATGAAGTCCTCCATGAAAAACCCATGCTTCCAAAAGTTGAATGGATTCTCGGGCATTTTGGCGACGCAAAGTTGTTCTCAAAACTGGACGCGAAAGCAGGATTTAATCAAATGCCAAGAATACACCACATTCATCACGCCAATCGAACGCTACTGCTACTGTCGTCTGCCTTTCTGCCTAACCTCTGCACCAGGTTATATTTTGCGAGAAATAGGCTCGCATGCTAGAGGTACAACCGAATTTTCGGCAACATGAAAGACGATATCCTTGTTTCTGGAAAAGACCGTGAAGAGCACGGCATACTAGTTGTGGAGGTTCTGGAGCGTCTGAGCAGAGCCGGAGCTAAACTGAACAAGTGGAATTATTGCTTCGGTAAAGACAGAGTAGATTTTCTGAGTGTGGTCATCGACGCCAACGGTATCCTCGCCGAGCTCCAGTAACACGCAGCCCAACGCAACGTAGAGCCACTGAAGGACGTTGCTGGACGGAAGGAAAATAGGAGAAAAAGAATGGTAGGGAGGTTAACCAGCCTATAGGCAGCTGGTTTGCTACCCTGCGCATAGAAGAGGGATGGAGGAGATGAAAGATAGAGAGCAGAGAGGGACGAGAGATAAACACAGCACCTTCGGGAGCACACGTGCACACACTCATTCATAGTCCTTCCTAGACGCTTCCTCGGTATGGTTAATCACACTTTGTCGCTTGCTGCCCAATTTTTCGCAAGCAAACGCTCCTGTTCGCGTATTGCTAGGCTAGCAGAATACATGGGAATGGGACCACTTCAAGAGATCGCTTTTAATGGGATCAAGGTGATGTTCACGTTAGAGCTCTCCCTTGGGAAGTATCATCCCGGTCGCAATACAAATGTATCATGCGACGCAAGCTCAATTGGATCGGGAACGGTTCTTCGCAGGATCAACCATCGGTGGTGCAACGCGCGCAAGCGTTTGCATCACAGTCGCTAACTGACTTGGAGAAACGCTACAGCCAAACGGAAAAAAAAGCGTTAGAGGTAGCATGCGCCGCGCACCGTTTTGACCAGTACGTGCAGGGCCTCAAATTCACGGTGGGAACAGATCAACAGCCCCTGGTGGCATTACTTGGAAACGCTTACCTGGGAACGATGCCTCCACGAATTCAAAGTTTCAGCATTAAACTCATGGGCTACCAATTCAACGTGGTCTACGTTCCGCGCAAAGAGCTAGCCACTGCCGATACTCTTAAAAGGGCCCAAGACGAGAAGCCATCGATTAGTCCGCTGGATGTGGTAGGAGAGTTTGTGAAATTGCACGTTGCAGTGGTCACTGACACGAAGCTGGTTACTCTAGAGGATGTCCGCAGGCACCAAGAACTGGACGGAAAATCCCTCCACCTTTTCAAGTATTGCACCCCGGGCTGGCCTCATTGACACAGGCTTCCAGATCACATTAATAAGTACTGGAACCATCAACGACATCTCTCTTTGAGCAGCGGCGTCCTTGTTCAAGGGTAACCGCTTTGAGGGGCGAAGCTTCTTATAGCGGCATCCGTTCGTCCCTCGTAGTCGTAGTAGTAATGTGTAACAAGTTTTACATTTTGACCTCCAAGGTGGTGCCGGTGGGAGATTTCTTCTGTGTGTTGTCGAACAATAAAAGAAATTCGCAGCGTGCGCCTTAACTAATTGCCGAATTCTCCTGTCTCTCATTACCCATTAGCAGCCAGTGGCAGTCGACATTGAGCCCTATCTGACAAGAAAGCAGTTGCTACGTTATACTCGCTGGGTGTAGCTTCTTAGTTTTAGAAAAGCTTAGTGAGCGTTGAGCTGCCGTGCCATGAATACAATGAACTAGTATATACTATGAACTCCAGGTGGTTAAAGGTGGGAAGTAGATACGAAGCGCAAGCCGTAAGAAAGTGAAAGCCGAATTCTCCTGTTTCTCATTTCCAATTAGCAGCCATTGACATGTGCATTGAGCACTATCTGACAGCAAAAGGTTGCTAAGTTATACTCGCTGGGCGTAACCTCTTTGGTTTTAGAAAGGTTTGGCGAGCGTTGGGCCGCGGTGCCATAAATACAGTGAACCAGTATATACCATGAACTCATGGTGGTTAAAGGTGGGAAGTAGACCCGAAGAGCAAGCCGTAAAAAAGTGTGCGTGTGCCACCTCTCGTTTAGTCCTTGAAATGTCCGCTAGATGGCGGTGCTTCTATATGGGGATGGTGGTGCTTCTATATGCGGTTCGGTTCGGACTGTGACGGTAGATGGACGTGTTTTTTGAGCGCTCCCGATCGACTGCGCAGATAAGTTGTTTTGAATGTTTTTGAGCTTGTCGTTACAACTAAAAGGCAGCAGTTAAAATTCCTGTAGCACTTATAATATTGTACGTCTTTTTCGGGGTTGAGTCACCAGGTATTTATTAGTTTGTGCGTGTGTATGTGTGTTTAATTTTTTGTTTCTTTGTTTTTTTTCTTTTGCCATCCCATGGGGGAAGTGCACGTACATTGAAAACGCAAATATTTGTAGTATAATTTTAACTTTCTCTTTTTCGTAGGGCAGGGCTCGAGTTTTGTAATTATCGATTGAGACAAGTCATAAGGACAATTTGTGTCGGAAAGACATGGTGAAAAAGACTGCAAAGTGTTCAAGATGTGGGGATGGTTGGAAAGTAAACCCAAGTGTAGAAGCGGAAGGAGAAGAGGCTTACGCGAAGTGTAGGCAATGTGAGGTCGAACAAAAAATGATGAAAATAATGGTTACCCCGAGTGACCTACTGATGAGAATCACCGAGCTCGAGACTGCGTTGGCGACAGAGCAAGAGAAAACGAGGGCTATGAAAGAAAGGTTGAAGTCCGCCGAGGAAGGACAAGCAAAGGTAAAGGCATTAAAGTCCGAAGTCTAGGCAGGCTTTGAAAGAGGCAGTCAGCAAAATATTATTCGATGGAGAAGCTCCCGATGGATGGAAACTTAGCAAGATGAGCACGATCTATAAAGGAAAGGGGGAAAAAGCTGACATAAACAACTACCATCCTAAACAGTAACGTCACTGGCCTTCAGGCTGGCGATGCAGATTATAAAGGAAAGACTGCAGGCATGCATAGAGGATGAGGGAAATGCTGGGGGAACTGCAGAATGGGTTTCGGAAACACAGGAGGTTGGAAGACAATCTCTTCTCAGTGACGCAGTGCATCGAAATAGCAGAACAGGAACACAGGCCCCTTTGGCTACCATTTCCGGACATCAAGAGAGCGTACAATAGCGTGGTTGAAGACGAATTGTGAGGAATACTGGACACGCTAGGCATGGAAGATGTAGTCACGTATCTTTTAAAGGATATCTATAAAGATAATAAGGTAATTAAAAAGTGGGAAAAACAGGTGTCCAAGCCTGCAGAGGTACAACGTGGACTTAGGCAGGGGTGTGCCCTGTCACCCTTATTATTCATGATGTACCTACTAGGATTAGAAGCCAAATTAGAGAAAAGTAGACTGGGCTTCAACCTGTCTTCCGTCTAACAAAGAAACCTCATTGAACAGGCACTATAAGTGTTGATGTACGCAGATGATATAGTGCTAATGGCCGACAACAAGGAAGATTTGCAGAGATTGGTGGACATCTGCGGTAATGAGGGAGATAGGTTAGATTTAGGATTCAGTAAGAAAAAATTAGCAGTCTAAATTTTTGTTGACAATGAAAGTAGTGAGATTAGAATACAGGAGTTCACCCTAGAGACAACAGATAAATACAAATATCTGGGCGTATGAATAAGCAATGGGGCCGAGTACCCAAGGGAACACGAAATATACGTGTCGCTTAAAGGTAACAGGAATGGAGCGGTAATGAAAAACAGGGCACTGTGGAATTACAATAGGTATGATGTTGTGAGAAGAATATAGAATGGGGTCATGGTTCCTGGTCTGACGTTCGGCAATGAGGTCTTGTGCATGGGATCAGAAGTTCAAGCATGATTAGAAATTAAGCAATGTGGAATAGGTAGGCTTGCCTTAGGAACTCACGGGAATACACCAAATCAGAGAGTGCAAGGCGATATGAGATGGACATCATTTGAGGGCAGGGAAGCTAGCAGCAAGATAAAATTTGAGAAGCGAGTGATAGAAATGGGGGAGGAGCGTTGGGCTAGGAAGGTATTCAGCTACTTGTACATGAAGAATATCGATACAAAATGGAGGAACCGAACGAGAAAATTGACTGGTAATTACTTGGAAAACAGCAGGGGGCCAAACCAAAGAGAATTATCGGTTAAAAAGAAGGTGAAGGAAGCTGAGACCGATATGTGGAGAAGTGGCATGATTAAGAAGTCCGCACTAGAGAACTATTAAACTTTTAAGCAGGAAATTGCCAAGGAAAGGATCTATGATAATATTCGGGGTAGTTCTCTACTTCTTGAGGCCAGGACGGGAGTATTGCGAACCAAGACATATTGAGCCAAATACGAAGGGGTAGACACGGTATACAGTGCGTGTAGTGAGGAAGAAGATGACGAACACTTGATAACGTTCTTTAAAGTGCTTCACCCTTTAGTTCAGGATGATTGCGCAGACTTTTTCAAAGCACTGGAGTTTAGGGACATGGAAGGCAAAACAGACTTTAAGCGGGCAGAATTAACTAGAAGTAGGTTATCTCATTGGAGGCTAAAGTCAAGGCACGTGTAAAAATTAAAGCCTTCACTGCAAAGTACTAATCCTCAACTTCACTATTTAAGGGAAAAATCTAGTTTTTGGTTCATTAGGTATTGCGGCTTGGTGGCGCTAGCCCCCGCCCGATCTAAAGGGTACAGCCATATCAATCCATCCATCCATCGAATATACGATGAAAAAATGCGAGATGGTAGTACTTGGAGTGTTGAATAGATGGACGAACGGACACACAGACAGATGCATGGATGGACGCATGAACGGACACAGGAGTGGATGCATGGACGAACGCAGGGTGGACACACGAACAGACGCACGCATGGAAGGGCGGATGGGTGCATGGACGGTCACACAGACAGACGCATGAACGGACAGAAGCAAGAACGAATGAACGGAGGAATGCTTCGCTCCACTCTCCATCTTTCACTCCGTGGATATGCTGCCATTTTTTTCATCTCGGCTTCACTGCAAACTAATACGCTCGAAGTTTTTCATGAAGGACACCAAGGTATCAACCGATGCCGTTTGAGAGCACAAGACTTCGTATGGTGGTAAGGGCTTTCGCAGCAAATACGGGACAAAGTTAGTCGCTGTAGGCTGTGCGCAACCACAAGAGCACAACGAAGTGAGCCATTAATTATGATGGAAACTACAACGCAACCGTGACAAAATGTCGGAAGGAACTTGTTCACTCACAGAAGATACAACTGCTTTCTAGTGGTAGACTATCGTTCTCGCTATCCTGAAGTCATCTACATGCGAAGCACGAACTCTGAAGCGGTCATCAATGTGGTCAAGAGCATTTTCGCGCGTTTCGGCATCCTCTAAGTTGCATGAAGCGATGATGGACCACAGTTCGCTTCACGAGCATTTGTTACTTTTGCGAAGCACTATGGTTTGAGTTTGAGTTTGAGTTTATTCAACCACGTGACAAGTACACGAAAATACAATGTATACGTGGTTTGGTGCGAAGAAAAAAAGCTGCATTTCACAGCTTGACTGGTTCCTTCACCCAGAAAAAAATTTAAACTACAAATTTACAAAAAATTACAAACATTACAGGCAGCGGAAAGCGACATTACAAAAAGAAACACGCATGTGGCCCATGACAGCAAATAATAAAATGACAACTCTAAAATACGTACAAAAATACTCATAACAAAGCAATGCATGAAAGAATAAAAACTGGAACACCATTACAGGTATCACCCAACGTTCATTTACAACACAATCAGCCCATCCGATTTAACATTTCAGTTTTAGACAATATACGCAGATTATCAGTTGTTAGTTTCAGAACACATAACCTCAAGTCCAAGCTACCCGCAGCCTAACGGGGAAAATAAGAGGATGGTGCGCACGGTCAAAAACTTGTTTGAGAAAGCAAAAGGTGCTTTTCTGGCAATTCTGTGATACAGAGACACTGCAGGCGTTACAGGGTTTAGCCCAACGCAGCTCCTCAAGGGGCACAGCCTGCGAACCAGACTTCCCAAGCCGGCGGATTGCCTCCAACCGCACTGGCCTGAACCCGAAGTTTTTAAGTGCCAAAACAAGCAGATAAAAAGATGACAGAAGAAAGACTTCGATCGTCTTCTTTCCGTGACGGTCCTTCCTCCACTGCAGCCTGGAGAACCGGTGTGCGTTCGAGACGTCAAAGAAAGAGCGTGCGTTCTAAGCCCAGCCTCCAAGCCTCGCTTGTACGTCATGGAAACGCTTACCGTAATGTTTGTGAATAGTAGAATGCATCTAGTGCCCTATCCGGATCCAGCGACAAACCAAGTGAACGAGCCACCTTCAGGAGAGAACAACGAAAGACACGAAGGGCAAGCACAGACGCTACGGGAACAGTGAAACCGCAAGTCTCCAATGAAGGCGGAGTTAAAGTCACAAAGTTTGGTCGCCGAATTAAGACTCCGAAAACACATTACTTGTGTTGTGATGCCTTTTAGATGCGGAAGCATCTTATACTCACGTCTTGTAGTGCGCCGTCCGCACCGCTTCTCGAACATTCGACAGCTGACGCGCGCGCATGCGCCGTCGCGCCGTCGCCCACTCTTCCACCATCTGTGCATCCCTTCCTCCTCTACACACCGCGCGCGCTTCACTCCTCCACCATCTGTGCACCCTTCCTCCTCTACACACCGCGTTCGACATCTACAATTCTCCTGATTCTGCAGTGGACGCGCATGTGGCGTCGCGCTTCGAGAACATTCAACAGCTGACAGTGCATGCGCCGTCGCGCTGCATATATACTCAGGGTCGGCGCTCGCTCGCTCAGTTGCCGCTCGTCGGTTGGTTTGTACGGCGCGTCGACGTCCAAGGTCGCGGTGAAATGAATTTTAACGAATCCACAAACACAATGATCGACGTCCCTTCGACCAGCGCCGCCCTTTCGCATACGTGTGTACGTGTTCACTCATTTAACACCCCCTCCTACAACCACGTTAACCAATTTAGCCATCGACCCAAGTAAGTCGCAATTTAACACCCCATTTCACAACCACGTTAACCAATTTAGCCATCGACCCAAGTAAGTCGCACTTTAACACCCCGTTAACCAATTATATGCTCCGCATCCTCCTCAGTGTTCCCCCGAGGGAAGCTGCGGGCAATTTTTTGTTGTGTGCCTATTTCGGGAGAGAGATGCAGAGAGCGCCACTCGCCATGCGCTCTATATATGGTGTGATCAAATGAAGCTAGAAGGATTCGTTCGGTCAACCGTTCTCCGAGTCACTGATGTAGACTTGCCTAGCATTGGTCAGCGTGTTGCATCGTACAATGCGGCGCATCGTGCAATCCATGCCATGTTTCTAGGTTTGGGAGGATCATTTTAAATGCGAAGCATTTCTTAGCAATCTTTGCCGACATTGAGCGCATCTATCTATCTATCTATCTATCTATCTATCTATCTATCTATCTATCTATCTATCTATCTATCTATCTATCTATCTATCTATTTATCTATCTATCTATCTATCTATCTATCTATCTATCTATCTATCTATCTATCTATCTATCTATCTATCTATCTATCTATCTATCTATCTATCTATCTATCTATCTAGCCGCCTATATCTTTTAGCTCTCTTGACCGTTTCAATAATGGTATTGATACTAAAAATGGCATGGCATAACATTACACTACGAAGAACATATTTGACTAGTCATACCTAAAAAATTATTACATGTATGTCATGAATCTCATAATTTACATTTCGTGGTCCTGTAGCTCTTGCAGTGGTTTCATTCACGTGGCATGTTGCTAAACTGGTATGATATGGCATGATATCATGGAAAACACAAGCCACAGACATTGACACCAAAATCATGACATGCGTGTCATACAACATGACTACATGCCACGCTCATCATGCGCTCGCGGCCTTTTCGCTGGCGTCACACACACCAAATTTGGTATTACGAGACATGAAGGGATGACGAAGGTATGCGACTGGCGCAAACGTCATTAACATGAGATGCCTGTGGTGTAACAAGATGACTATATGCTACGCTCATGATGCGCTCACGGCCGTTCCGCTAACTTATCATGTACCAAACTCGGTATTGAGCGACTCAAACAGACGACATAGGTAAATGACACATATAAACATGATAATCACGACATGCGTGTCATGTAACAACAAGCTTCACATAGGCCAAATTATGTATTACGTGACGCCGATGAATAACGAAGGTGTGTGACTGGTGAAAACACGATTATCATAGGATGCGTGCCATGTGTGAACATGACTACATGGCACAGTCAAGGTGCCAATACGATTACACGTGATGCAGTGCGCTTGCTCGCCAGCGTTCATTTCGTCGCGTCACGCCACCATTGCCACGCCAGGCGCCGGTACTGCCATATATTTGCCGACGCGCACCACGCTGCGTTGCTTTGATGCATGCGCGTTTGAGCACGTCCGGCGTCCTTCCGTCACGAAAAGAGGGAAACGCAGTGTTGTCTGCATAGCGCATTGGCGCGAAAGGCAGCATGCCGCATTTCGTAATGGTTGCCGTCAGGCCGTGCCGACGGACACTGGTCATGCCGGTCGCGCCGGGCGTCAACTATAGAGTACTCGTGTTTTGCTAAGGTAGCTTCGGTGTGCCAGTGCACGGCCAGCGAGCGCGCGAGTCAACGCTACATTCGAGCATAGTGAGCCCTTCATAATGCGCTCGAGGCCGTTTTGCTAGCTGTACATATTCCAAATTCGGTTTTACGTCACGTCAATGGGTGACAAAAGTATATGATTGGTGCAAACATGTAAATCCTAACAAGCATGTCATGTAAAAACATTGCAACATACCGCGCTCATAGCAAGCTCGCGCTGTTTCGCAAACTCGACATATACTAAGTTTGGTATCACGTAACGTGAATTGATGACGAAAGTAAACGACACATTAAAACATGATAATCATGACACGTAAGTCACGTAAGGCCTCATTCACCTCCACCTCGTAAGATTGTGCTGATTTTCAAATGACATATCAACATTTCTCATTCGTGCTTCGCATATCATTGATTCCCACCGTACGTGGGATGTGCCACTTTTGTATCGAAGAGGTTCAGTTTGGCCCGCTATTACGAGATTTTTTGAGAGGTACACCCACCTACATCATATGAGTCGCATTTCAATGAATATATGAGATAACTGAAGGAATTTTGGCCCACATGCCTAGCACAAATCCTTTACTTTTATTAATATTTATGCTTGCGCTAGCAACTTCATTGAAACGTGAAGTAGTGTTGACTGCTTCTTAAATACAAAAGCCGCCACTGTGTCCGTAACAGCTCACGCACGAAATAAAAAAAATGAAAAGAAAAGCAATGCAAATACAGAAGAGATTTCAAGTGATGTTCTATGCGTGGCAATTAAGTATTCTACCACAGAACAGCGCTAGTGCTTGAAACTCCATGCAATAATGCCTTTTCTAACTGTTATACTAGTAAGCAATTGCGTAAAGATATGCAATGTTTCTTCATAATAGATTAAAAGGCTAACCAGCCACCACGCAATGCATTTGCGGAACGAGTAGGTCGTTCATTGCTTCCAACACACTACGCGATACAGCCATGATTCTTCACCATCACCGGGCACAGCACAAAGAAAGCGCCTCTAATGTCTTACCGGTGCGTAAGCTGCTCCGCTGAACGAAGAATAGTGGCATATTATGCTTCCCCACTTGATGAAACTTACGATGATTTATGAAGTGCTGGGTGACTTGAATTCATACTAGTATTATAAGGACTAAGGAAGCTTACCACACGCTCTATAAAGGCCGTTTTTCCACCTTTAGATGTGACTGTATTCCGTGTTTAGCGAAGGCTTCTCCGCTCACTCAACACGCTTTCTTTGCCGACCAACACTGGGCAAAACCGTTTACAACGAAAAATCATTGCATACATTCGTATTCGCTTACAACCTCTCCCATTTATGCAATGCTGGTTCTGCCACATAGAGCCCTATCTTGCGGGGAATGTCTCTCGTCATCTCTTCGATGACCAGTTTTGCGAGTATACCACGAAGGCATAAAGCATTACAGGTGCACTTTTTTGTCATCAAAACTAAATTTACAGCAAGATAGAACGCTTGCCTGAGTTGGACCAGGAGTCATTGTTCCGGGATTCTCTGGTGACCCAGGCTGAAACGAAAACAGTGACAAAATCAAGAGTGCACCCTGCACGCAGGAATATATACAAATAAATTTTTGTTTTTGCAATCTAATTTCTGAAGGAGTACTTAATTAGATTTTCGCTACTGCTCTACCAATAAACCACGCCGTACAAATAGATGCGCCAACAGATGCACAACGAAAGGCCTAGAAAAGTAACCCTTCATTTATAATTTGGAAATGATTGTTTATAGAGAAGAAAATACGCTACTCTATGATAGCAGTTCATATATATGTGAAAATTCATTTTTCAGAAAAAATAAAATTAATTTCACCTATAGGTCTTCTGAACGTTTGTTTATGCGGACCTACTGCTTAGGACGTTGTTCATGCAATGTTTTTTGAGATGTGCACAAATATTTTAGGGTATGCCTCCCTGACGCCGTCTTTTAATTATAGTTATTTTCTTTTATTTCTTTTCAGTTTACAAATTTTTTGTGTATTTACTTGGTAATGATTTTTTTCTTTCGAAATGCCGTTCATAGTCCTCTTTTCTATTTCGTGCAAGTTCTTTACCTTATTGCATGAGTAAGCATTTATTGAAGCAAGCTTTGTTTTTTTTTTACTTCTCATCTTATTTGCGAGTTTGCGTCACATTTTTATATTTCATTACTCACGCAGTGTTATGTTGTCCACTGTTGGTCCGCCAACCAGAAGCTCATACTCTGTCGACATAAGAACCTTTATGCATCGTAGCAATCGCAGCTAAAGTTACTGTTAAGTCGACGAATGATATGTCCCATACCCTGCTTTAATAGGCTAATTATCATTGCTTGTTTGTTGGTGCAAAATAACTCTGAACAACTTTTTTCTTCAATACCACTTTTTGTTTTGCATGTTGAAATCAATAAAAAGAAACAAAGGAGTTGTTATCACCATTACTTGGCAATGATTGTCCCTTTCCTCAAAGCCGTTACAAACAAAAGTAACAAACACACACACACACACACACACACACACACACACACACATATATATATATATATATATATATATATATATATTTATATATATATATATATATATATTGATAGTACACCTTTAGTGGTGAGCAGAAGAGACGTTTACTTTGTGGAAAACGTAGCGGTAGAACCGACCAGCTGTCAAGCGGAGCGAGCGCGAGCAGCAACAACACTCTTCCTTCTCTTCTTCAGCTGGCGTTCCGGCCTGTGCCAAATATCAATGCTACAAATCACTCCCCCTCAGAAAAGGAGCCATCCTGGCGACCTATGGAACGGGTACGACGGGTGGGTCGTAGTGCGGCTTCAATCGATCTACGTGAACAGTCTCGCGGCCTCGATGCCGTCGGTCTGTTGATGGTTGAACCGGCTCAACAATATAGTTAACCGGTGAGGCCTGACGTAGGACTCGGTAGGGGCCTTCGTACTTCGGCAGTAGCTTGGTGGAAAGACCAGGAACAGATGAGGGAACCCGAAGCCATACCAAGGCGCCAGGCGAGTATGACTGCGAAGACAGGTTTTCGTCGTGACGGTTCTTCTGGTACGCTTGATCTTGTGCGGTTAAGGAACGCGCGAGTTGCCTGCATTCTTCTGCATAGGTGGCGACTTCAGATAGAGTTGTGGATTCCGAAGCGTCTGGATGATACAAGAGAATGGTGTCCATGAATGAGGAAGGTTCGCGCCCGTAAAGGAGGAAGAACGGAGAGAATCCTGTCGTAGACTGAGTGGCGCTGTTGTAAGCGTAAGTTACAAAGGGCAGTATGCGGTCCCAGTTGGTGTGATCAGCGGACACGTACATGGATAGCATGTCGCCCAGTGAGCGGTTAAACCGTTCGGTCATTCCATTCGTTTGCGGATGGTATGCGCTGGTTGTCCGATGCACAACGTTGCATTCGCGAAGAAGGGCTTGTACCGCTTCGGAGAGGAACGTACGGCCGCGGTCACTGAGTAGCTCACGAGGCGCGCCATGGCGTAGAATGAGATTGTGAAGGATAAATAAGCCAACTTCACGTGATGTGGCCTCTGGCAGCGCAGCAGTTTCAGCATAGCGTGTCAAGTGATCAATGGCGACAATCACCCAGCGGTTCCCGTTAGGCGTATAGGGAAGGGGACCGTACAAGTCAATTCCGATGCGGTCGAAAGGGCGGGAGGGGCAAGGCAACGGCTGCAGTTGTCCATTGGCTATGTGTGGTGGGCTTTTTCGGCGTTGACATTTGGAGCACGAACGCACGTACTGTCGGACAAAGCGGTACATTCCGCGCCAATAGTACCGCAGCCGGAGACGTGCATACGTTTTTATCACACCGGCGTGGCCGCATTGAGGATCCGCGTGAAAAGAGTCGCAAATGTCGGCACGTAGGTGGCGAGGAATCACAAGCAACCACTTGCGGCCGTCAGAAAGGTAGTTGCGACGGTACAGGAGTCCATCGCGGATGGTAAAGTGTCGAGCTGTGCGCTGCAGTGAACGATTGGGCGTAACTTGGGACGGCTGAGACAGTAACTCTATCATAGAGGCTATCCAAGCGTCTTGGCGCTGTTCATAGGGCATGTCCGCGTACGAAAGTGCCACAGCATCGAGGCTGGATACAGAAGTACTTCCGTGTTCATGGGGAAGTGGAGAGCGGGAGAGAGCGTCGGCATCTGAATGTTTGCGGCCTGACCTGTAGACGACACGGATATCATAGTCTTGGAGGCGTAACGCCCAACGAGCGAGACGGCCAGATGGGTCTTTTAGTGACGATAACCAGCAGAGGGCGTGGTGATCAGTCACGACGTCAAATGGACGGCCATAGACGTAGGGTCGAAATTTTGTGATTGCCCAGACGATGGCTAGACATTCTTTTTCTGTGACTGAATAATTCTGTTCAGCCCTAGTAAGAGTGCGACTGGCATAAGAAACGACGTACTCGTCGTATCCAGACTTGCGTTGAGCAAGAATAGCGCCAAGTCCGACTCCACTTGCGTCGGTGTGTATTTCTGTAGGGGCATCAGGATCAAAGTGACGGAGAATCGGTGGAGATGTCAGCAATTGACGTAGTTTCGCGAATGCCTTATCGCAATTGGAAGACCACGCCGAAATGCCCTCGGTGTCAGAAAGTAGCCGTGTTAAAGGGGCCATGACAGATGCAAAATTACGGACAAATCGACGAAAGTATGAACATAAGCCGATAAAGCTCCGGAGTTCCTTAAGTGTCGATGGCTTCGGAAACTGAGCGACAGCACGGAGTTTTCCAGGATCAGGTAGAACGCCGTCCTTGCTGACAACATGCCCTAAGATGGTGAGCTTCCGGGCGGCAAAATGGCACTTTTTCAAATTTAGTTGGAGCCCAGCATGTGTAAGGCAATGCAGGACACTTGCGAGGCGCAGAAGATGGGTATCGAAGTCTTTTGAAAAAACGACGACGTCGTCCAAATAGCAAAGACACGTCTGCCATTTAAGGCCTCGAAGTATGTTGTCCATCAGACGCTCGAAGGTGGCTGGGGCGTTACAAAGGCCGAACGGCATCACGTTAAACTCGTACAAGCCGTCCGGAGTTACAAACGCAGTCTTGGCGCGGTCAGCTTCATCCATGGGTACCTGCCAGTATCCCGATCGAAGATCCAGCGAAGAAAAGAATTCTGCACCTTGCAAACAGTCGAGAGCGTCGTCAATTCTGGGGAGCGGATAAACATCTTTGCGCGTGATCTTGTTAAGGCGCCTGTAATCCACACAGAATCGGATGCCCCCGTCCTTCTTTTTGACCAGTACCACCGGGGAGGCCCACGGACTGTTAGACGGCTGTATAACGCCACGATTGAGCATATCAGACACTTGATCGTCTATAACTTGGCGTTCGGCGTGGGAGACCCGGTATGGACGCTGACGCAATGGTGCGTGGGTGCCAGTGTCAATACGATGGACAATTGCAGATGTTCGGCCCAGACTGGTTGTTTGAAGTCGAACGATGAGCGGAAGTGGTCGAGAAGTGTCAAGAGTTGAGTTCGTTGGTCAACAGGAAGGTCAGGATCAATCGATGGAAGGAAGACGTCGAGGGAAGAGGTGGCGGATGTGAGAGCGGAAGTAACACTGGCGATCTCAAGGCTTTTTGCTTGATAGGGCAGTTGACTGGTGCAAACACAATCGATGTCCTCAAGGCGGCCGATGCATTCGCCACGGAATAGGGTGACTGGTACAGAAAGGAGATTCGTGGCATAAATGTTTGCGCAAGTGGCTTCGACCGTCAGAAGAGCAAAAGGCAGAAGAACGTTTTTTCGAGAAGTGAAGTCTTCTGACGGCGTGAACATGACGTCCGAAAAAGCGGCATGGTCGCACGAGATCGGCACAATAACAGAAGACATAGGTGGAATATCAGTCTCCGCGGCGACGACAACACGAGAAATAGAAGGCTTATTATAATCGTCGTCGGAGAGCGATGACAATTCTAGTTCGGCCCGGGCACAATCAACAACGGCATGATGTGTGGAAAGGAAGTCCCAGCCTAATATGACGTCGTGTGAGCAGTGTGGAAACACGATAAATTCAACCACGTACAGAACGCCCTGGATGATTAACCGAGCCGTGCACGTCATAGAAGGGTTCACGTGATGCGCTGTTGCCGTACGAAGGGAGAGACCAGAAAGCGGAATCGTAACTTTTCTTAACTTGCGACACAATGCTTCACTCAATACAGACACGGCAGCTCCGGTATCTATTAATGCTTGAACGGGGATACCTTCAATCAAGACAGTTATTTCATTATTCGGTAGAGAACGAGGCCTTGTGGAGTTCGACGGTGGCGCAGTTCTTGCCTCCGGAACTGCGATGGTCAGTTTTCCGTTTGGGCAGGTGGTGCACGCCGAAGCATTGGTGAAGGCGAACGTCGGCGCGGGGGAAGGCGATCGGCGTGGGTTGAAGGCGCGGCGGCTCGGCGGAGAAGTGTCCGAAGCTGCATGGAACGGCAGCGTCTGTGGTGGTTCTGTGGGGGCGTAGCCGTAGGTGCCATCAATAATGCCTGAGTGAGGGACGCGCCGGCGACAGAACCGCTCAACATGGCCAGGCTGACGACAGTAATAACAGATAGGTCTGTTATCCGATGTACGCCAAGGGTTGTTGGGAAGCGTTGAAGGACGGCGGTAAATGGGAACATGCGAGCCTGCCGGTACGCGTGTTGCGTAGAAGGCGTTCGTTTGGTGGGCAGGGTCGACGACGTTTGACGGCGCATGTACCTGCCTTCGCGCGACGTCAGCGTAAGTCAGGGGAGCGGACACAGGTGGTGGCTGGTACGTGGGGGGAAGTGCCTCGCAGACTTGCTCTTCGATGGTTTGGCGCAGTGACGAGGTCAGCCCATGCGTATTGCTGGGAAGCAAGGGGGCAAGGGACAACTGGCGTGCCACTTCCTCTCGGATAAATTGCTGGATTTGCGGGGTCAATACAGTCTGTTCTGGAGATATTGCACCAACGGTCAATGCTGGCGTGCTGGTCATGTCGAAAGTAGGCCGTCGCGTTGAAATGCGCTGTTTTCGCAACTCATCGAAACTTTGGCAGTGTTGGATGACTTCCGAAACTGTTTGCGGGTCTTTAGCCACCAGCATGTGGAAGGCATCGTCCTCGATGCCCTTCATAATGTGTTTTACCTTGGCGGTTTCCGACATGCCAGGATCAAAGCGACGGCAGAGGCCTACGACGTCCTCAATGTAGGACGTGAAACCCTCTCCCGACAGTTGGGCGCGATCCCGCAAGCGCTGTTCTGCACGGAGCTTGCGCACTGTCGGTCGGCCAAACACGTCCGCGAAGGTGGTCTTGAAAGTGGCCCAGTCGGTAAGCTCGGCTTCGTGGTTGTTGAGCCAGAGCTCTGCTACTCCTCTGAGGTAAAAGTGGACGCGGCCCAGTTTGTCGTTTTCGTCCCACCTGTTGTTGACGCTTACTCGTTCGAACGAAGAGAGCCAGTCCTCGACGTCCTGCTCATCGGTGCCGTTGAAGATGTCTGGATCTCGCTCTCTCGGGACGCCGGGACAGTGGACAGGTGGAGATGTAGGAGCCGTCTGCTGTGCAGCGTCGATGGACATTGTTGATGGCGAAGGTAGAGTTCGGTTGCGGAGTTCCAGGATGGAAAAAGGTACCCAGCACTCTCCACCACTTGATAGTACACCTTTAGTGGTGAGCAGAAGAGACGTTTACTTTGTGGAAAACGTAGCGGTAGAACCGACCAGCTGTCAAGCGGAGCGAGCGCGAGCAGCAACAACACTCTTCCTTCTCTTCTTCAGCTGGCGTTCCGGCCTGTGCCAAATATCAATGCTACAATATATATATATATATATATATATATATATATATATATATATATATATATATGTATAAGTATATGTATATATACTGGTGGCGCTGACTGACAATCCCAAGGTTAATTATATATATATATATTGTAGTGGAGAATTCGCGAGGCACTGACTAGTGGGATCATTTCTCTCGGAGTGCGAAGCGCGAGCGTATGCACGAGATACAGTCGCTGGACTGCTCGAGCATTTCTGTCCGTACCAGCTGCCTGCCTACTACATGGCGTCGCTGTTAAACTCCCTTGCAAAGTGGTGGAAATGCTGGGTAGTAGGTACGATGACCAGTTGAGATGAGGCCGTGCTCTGCAGGGGGGTGCCTTGCTCGGTCGTCTGATGTCTGATCAGACATTGTTGATGCAGTGGGCAGCTTCCGGCTTCGAAGTTCCAGGTTTGAGTACCCAGCACACTTAATATAAATTTATATATTTACAGTACATTTGTTTCAACACCTTCCGCTATACATTCCTTGCCATTATTGGGTGTTAGATTCCATTACTATTGTGTCAAAACATGGAAAAACCAACCCCTTAGGTATACACTTCTTTCCCTTATTCGTTAACGAGGGTCTCACACTGGCAGACTTGGTGCCGTTAGGTTGTATACGAAGGACAATTGGTCAGCTGCCCACTTGTAATAAGTTCACGTGCTACGTGACGCCACAAAGAATCATTAAAGGGTGTTCCACACTCGCCGCTTGGCTACAGAAGCGCTGACTGACAGTCCCACGTTTAAATTCAAATATAAACCAAAAAAAGTGGATGGGGGATGGCCGCCGTGATAACTCAGTGGTTTCAGCATCGAACGCGTGATTCGAAGGTCGTAGGTTCGATTCCTGCTCACGGCAGGTTATTTTCTCATCCACATTTCTTTCTTTTTATTTACATTACATTGGTTCTAATAACATCTCCTATACAACCCTTGGAATTATTGTCTGTTAGATCTCATTACTGTTGTGTCAAAACACGAAAAACAAACGAGCCCTTAGGTATACGCTTCTTTTACTTATACACACACACACACACATATATATATATAAATATATATATATATATATATATATATATATAGATATATATATATATATATATATATATATATATATATATATGTATGTATGTATAAAGTAGATGCGCTTTCACAAAACAACTTGTTTATTCAGCCGACGTTTCGATAGGAACCCCGTCTTTTTCAAGGCATAATACTATAAACACATTTTCGTGCCTTCTTAAAGCTCCTCAACACAGGAGGAAAGGGGACAAGAGTAAAATATTAACAATAAAAAAAGAAGAAAAACAAAAAATAAAAAGAATGAAAAGAAAAAAAGACAGAGAAAGGGGGGAGAAACTTCGACAGAAGCAGGAAGAGCATGGTGGGATTAGGAAGAAACAGGAACTCGACAAAGGCGAACGTAAACCAGCTATGCCATCTTTGTCAACAGTACCTCCCAAGAGCCCACCCTTCCCCCAAGTAGACATGACGATAGTTATAGCGCGAGAACAAAACGACGACACAGAGACAAGAAAGGCACGAAAGACACCTTCTTGTCTCTGTGTCGTCGTTTTGTTCTCACGCTATAACTATCGTCATGCCATATCACTTAGCCCAAGCTGCCACACTCCCAAGTAGACATTTTGACCACCGTTTCTCTATTTCACCCTCCGGTGCAATCTGCTGGCAACTAGCCCTCTTTTGACGTTTACTAAAGGTCGGTGGGAGAGCTTAAGCACTTCAAGTTCATGTTAGTGACGTTGGAAGATATGAAAGAGCCGGTGATTGTTGCTCCACTATCCATATTGATTATATGCATTGGCTCCTGTCAGTGAAGGAAAGGAAGAAAAAAGGCAAGAAAAAAGCTAAAGAAACAAAAGAAAGAAAGAAAACAGATAAAAAAGAAAAAAGAAAAAAACGTGAACCTTGTACGGCATCCGCGACCACTTATCTGTTTGTACCGGCTGTGTTTGAACTGGCAGACCACTGTATTGTCAGATGTATACGTTAAAAGATTTGTTAGGGGTTAATATTTTTGTTGTAATGCGCTGCTAGCGCAGAGTACTGATTAAAGAGGGGCGTTAGCGTCTTTTAGTGATCGTAACGCTGACGGAGTGCCTGCGTGTTCATTTATTCTGTTTTTTATCGTAACGAATTTGTTCATAAAGTAAGATTCCCGTTTTTTCCGCTCTCTAATTGTTCGAATATCGCTTTCCATTGAAGTAACACTCATGTCATCAAAGCTGTGATCTTTTAATGTACTGTGTTTTGAAAGTGGAAGGCCTGGCAGAGAGGTACATGTTCCCGATGGTTGTTGAATCTAATTCTAAACGGTTGTCTGTCTGGTCCACGCATTGCAGGTTACACACCCAACATTCCAACAGTCCAGTGCAGCTCTAATCCTGTGCGTAAAGTACGAGTGGGTACTTTCTCCCACTGTCGTTGTCTGCATGTGTTTGCATACCTTGCATCTGCTTTTTCCGCAAGGGCGACATCCTGTTCGAGGTTGCACGCCTATTTTTGAATGTATCATATGATCCCTTAGACTTTTCGGCCGCCTGTACACCACACAAGAAGGAGAAGTGAAGATTTTGGATAGTCGCACGCTCTGTTCCAATATGTGAAAGTGTTTTCTTAGGACCTTGTTTATGTTAGGTGGGTTGCTCGTGAAAGTTAATTGCAAATTTTCGTTACGGTGCCAGTTGGCATCTTTTTGGTGGTGTAGAAGAGTCTGGCGGTCCAGATTTTTCCCTTTTTGATGGTGTCATCAATGATAGTTGACGAGTATTCCAGGTGAAGGATTACTTCACGCGGTGGGTGCGGTTTTTGTGCAAGTCCTCCATGCGGCAGCAGATTTATCGAAATCTGTCTGCTTGGGAATAGAGAGTCTAGGTCTTGCGGTGTCGCGGGTGGCAGCTTTTGAACTGCAGGTATTGTTGCCTGTCCATAGGTTTTCTGTATACATTAGTTACCAACGCACCATCGTCCATCCGAATAAGTACATCAAGAAAACTTAATTCAGTGTTGGAGTAGGAGTGTATAAAATAAATGCTGGGGTTTACTTGGCTAAATGCCTGTATGAATTAGAGCAGCTCGTTTTCCGAATGTGTCCAAATCATAAATATATTGTCTAGGAACCGTTTATAAATAAAGGATTGATATCACGAGATTAAAGGAAATTGGACTCTATATGGTGCATGAGTATTTTAGTGTAGTTTGGGGCCATTTTTCTACTCATTACCGTGCCGTTGATTTGAAGGTAGTACCCATTGTTAAATTCAAAGCTGATCGATTCGAGTACAAGTGTCGTTATGGTTTCGATTACTTTTTTGCATGGATATGCGATAGGGTTGTGAGTGCTACACAATTCAACAAGTGCCCTTACGCCATCGTCATGTGGGATATTTGTGTAGAGTGAATTAAAATCCAATGTTACAAGGAATGCACCTCCTGGAATTCTCACGTCTGATATTTTCAGAAGAAAATTGTTTGTGTCACGCAAGAAGGACTCATGTGTGGGTGATATGTTTTTGATCAAAGAGTCAATATAACTGGAAATGGGTTCTGTTACCATTCCCTTGCCTAATATATTGAGTCTGCCAGGGTTTGCCCTCCTTATGGATCTTCAGCAGCATGTAAAAACTACAAGGCGCCGAATGTACCGTAGTAAGTGTCTTTTGGAGATTTGAATAAATGGCGCCTTCACGCGTGAGGTCTTCAGGGTTGTTACTATGATCTTTTTGTGCTCGATGGTAGGGTCCGAGTTGAGGTGTTGTAGAATTGTTTGTCATGTAGTTGTTGCCTGCCTTCCTTGATGTAGGTAAGTAGAATTCAGAACAACAATCGCGCCTCCTTTGTCTGCTGGTTTAATGACGAGATATTCGCGATTGCTCCACACAAGTATTGCCTCTCTTTCTTTCCTAAATTGGTTATTCATACCTGGTTTGTGCACCTTGTACGCATGTATGACATCTTTTTGAACCGCGTCGATATATAGATCCAGATGTATATCTCTGTTGGTGTCTGGGGTCCATTGCTGTCCGGTTACCCCATGAAATGGCGGGTGGTCTTTTTGGAGTTTATCGAAGGAATATTCATCTAATCGTAAATTTTGTGCGAAGTCGTCTAGGTATTTTAGAAGCGTGAATTCATCGTATTTTCCATTGACAGGACAGAGCGTAACTCTGCGTCATGGGACATCTAATTCTTCGTTGTTAAGTTCTTTATCTGAAAGGTTAATCACGTTTGGCTTTTTGGAAAGTGGTTGTAAATTTTTCTTAACGTGAGGTGGCCTGTTCTTTTTCGTGTAGGCACCAGTGGGTACAGCTTCTGGTGAGACGTTGTCGTGCATAAATTTCTTGCTCCTAAATTTTTCTATTTCCTCCGTTTTTTGTGCTCAAATATGGCGAGCTCTTTAGCCTACCACTCCAAAAGAGGAAAGTTATTTCTTATATACCGCTCTTCCTCTGTCAGTGCGTTGAGAGTCTTTATACAGTTTTAAATGTTGACCTCAGTTAGGTCCTGTGGGGCGTGATCGGGAATTTTGTTTCATTGTGTCGATTCCCCATTGTCGAAATTATGCATCGATGGTGTTAGCGACAAGCGCGACCCCTTCGGAGCCGTACCCGCACGTACATGTTCTTCGAAACTACGCAGGTGAAGTTCGTACCGTATTCGTTTATCAACCACTTTTCTAAGTTTTGGAAAATTGGGACCTGTTCTCTGGCCTAATTTATCTGAAGCGGACGGTGTTTGCCCATTCGCACAGCCTGTATGTCACTTTGCACAGACGCGGTGAGTAGAACCGCAAGGTACCCGGAGTTCATATCTGGTTTGGGTAGGAACTTCATCCCGTTGTGCCTCCCGTGACGAGCTGGCCTGTAGGCGACTACTGATGGCTGCTGCTGGTTGCTAGTTGCTCTTGACTAATGTCGCTGTAGATTTTTGCTGCTGCAGGATTGTTGATTCTGGCCACTGGTTGCTATTAATTGTGGTACAGCTGGCCGTCGTTGTTGGCTCGGATTAACCTTTTGTCGTCTTTTTCGGTGTGTGCCTCGCAGGCGGCGTCACCAGCTGTTGTACGCATGATTGCGGTCGCGTACTCTTTGATAGGGTCCCGACAATATCTGCATGCCTGTAGAAGGGGTAGCGGCTGTTTGTGGGGCCGTTTGGTTCTCTTTCTGCCTTTCGCCGCCTCGACAGGTGTCTCCGAGAGGGTCACGCCAGAGTGGCTGGGAGCAGGATGGCGTCTCCCGAACCCGTACGCCTCTGGCTGTGGTGCGTGGTCCATCCACTTGTTCATGTAGGGTCGCGGTAGGTTGAGGAGCAGGTTTTAGATATTCCACGCTAGGAGAGACACTCCGGCGAAGCTCGGGCGTGCACCATCAGTCGCGAGCACAGTCCATGGCGGGAGCGCGTCGATCCGATAGTTTACATAGAAGACTCCAGGGTGACCCCCCCGGTGACACCTGTCGAGGCGGCGAAGGGCAGAAAGAGAACCGAAAGTACCCGCAAACAGCCGCTACCCCTTCTACAGGCAAGCAGATAATGTCGGGACCCTATCACAGAGTACGCGATCGCCAGCATGCGTACAACAGCTGTCGACACCGCCTGCCAAGCACACACCAAAAAAAGGCGATGAAGGTCAATCCGGGCACACAACGACGGCAAGCTATATCACAACCAACAAGAACCATATGTCTGAATCAACCATACCCCAGAAGCAAAAATCAACAGCAACATTATTCAAGAGCAACTAGCAACCAGCAGCAGCCACAAGCAGTCGCCTACAGGCCAGCTCGTCACAGGAGGCACAACGGGATGGAGCTGCTACTCAAACCGGGTACGACCTCCGGGTACCTTGCGGTTCTACTCGCCGAGTCTGTGCAAAGTGACATACAGGCTGTGCGAATGGGCAAACACCGTCCACTTCAGCTGAATTAGGCCACACAACACAGGTCCCAGTTTTCTTAAACTTAGAAAAGTGGTTGATAAACGAATGTGGCTACGAACTTCACGTGGCGTATTTTCGAAAAAAGTGTACATGCGGGTACGACTCCGAAGGAGTCGCGCTTGTCGCTAACACCATCTATGCATATATTTGACAAACGGGTAATTGAAACAATAGAAACAAAATTCTCAATCACGCCACACAGGAGCTAACTAAGGTCAACATAGAGCACCGTAGAAAGACTCTGAAAGCACTGACAGAGGAGGAGCGGGATATAAGAAATAACTTTCCTCTTTCGGTGTGGGAGGCTGAAGAGCTCGGCATATTTCAGCACGAAAAACGGAAGAAATAGAAAAACTTAAGAGCAAGAAATTTATTCGCGACAAGTTTCTCACCACAAGCTATACCCACTGCTGCCTACTTGAAAAAGAACAGGCCACCTCACGTTAAGAAAAATTTGCAACCACTTACCAAAAACCAAACGTGATTGACCTTTTAGATAAAGAACTTAACAACAAAGAATTAAGGTTACTATGACGCGGACTTACACTCTTCCCTGGCAATCGAAAATACGATGAATTCACGATCTAAAAGACCTAGACGACTTCGCACAAAGTTTATGATGGAAGGAATATTTCTTCAATAAACCGCAAAGAGACCACCCGCTATTTCGTTGGGTAATCAGACGGCAATGGACCCCCGACGCCAACAGAGATCTACATCTGGATCTATATATAGACGCGGTTCAAAAAGATGTCATACATGCGTACAAGGTGCACAAACCAGGTATGAATAACCAATCTAGGAAAGAAAGAGAGGCACTACTTGTGTTGAACAATCGCGAAGATCTGGTAAATAAACCAGCAGACAAAGGAGGCGCGGTTGTTGTTCTGAATTATACTGACTACATCAAGAAAGGCAGGCAACAACTACATTACAAACAATTCTACAACACCTCAACTCGAACCCTATACCATCCAGCACAAATGGATCATTGTAACAACCCTAAGGATCTCACGCGTGAAGGCGCCATTGATTCAAAGCTCCAAAAGACACTTACTACGGTGCAATCGGCGCCTTGTCGTTTTTACATGCTGCCGAAGATCTATAAGGAGAGAAACCCTGGCGTACCCATTATATTAGGCAGGGGAACGTTAACGGAACCCATTTCTAGTTATATGGACTCTTTGGTCAAAAACATGCCACTCACACATGAGTCCATCTTGCGTGACACAAACCATTTCCTTCGGGAAATATAGGACGTGAAAATTCCAGAAGGTGCATTCCTCGTAACATTGGATGTTAATTCACTCTAAAAAAATATCCCACATGACGACGGCGTGAGAGCACTTGTTGAATCGTATGGCATCCACAACCCTATCGCGTATTCATGCAAAAAAGTAATAGAAATCTTAACGAGACTTCTACTCGAATTGATCAGATTTGAATTTAACAACGGGTACTATCTTCAAATCAACGGCACGGTAATGGGTACAAAAATGGCCCCAAACTAAACTAAAATACTCTTGCACCATATAGAAACCAATTTCCTTTCATCTTATGATATCAATCCTTTATTCTATAAATGATTTCTAGACAAAATATTTATGATTTGGACACATTCGGAAAACCAGCTGCTCAAATTCATACAGGCGTTTAACAAAGTACACCCCGGCATTTATTTTACACACTCTTACTCCAACACGGAATGAACTTTTCTTGCTGTACTTATTCGAATGGACGATGATGCGTTAGTAACTAGCGTATAGAGAAAACCTACGGACAGGCAACAATACCTGCACTACAAAAGCTTCCACCCTCGACACTGCAAGAGCAGCATTCCCTATTCCCAAGCACGCAGATTCCGACGAATCTGCTCCCGCACCGAGGACTTCCACAAAAACAATACACATATGCGCGAAGTACTCCTTCATCAAGAATTGCTGTCAGCTATCATTCTTGACGCCATCAAACAAGCGGAAAATCTGGACCGCCACCTCTTCTACACCACCAAAAAGATGCCAACCAGCACCGTAACCGAAGTTTGCATTTAACTTTCAGGAGCAACCCACCTAACATAAACAAGGTCCTAAGAAAACACTTTAACATATTGGAACAGAGCGTGCCAATATCCAAAATTTTCACTTCTCCTCTTGTGTGGTATACAGGCGGCTGAAAAGTATAAGGTATGTTTTGATGAAGTCAAAATTAGGCGTGAAACCTCAAACAGGGTGTTGCCCTCGCTGAAAGAGCAGATGCAAAGTATTCAAACACATGCAGACAACGAGAGTGGCGGAAAGCACCCACTCGGACTTTAAGCACATAATTAGAGGAGCACGGGACTGTGACTCAAATAACGTCCTATACCTCCTAGAATGTGTGGTGTGTAACGTGCAATACGTGGGCCAGACAGACAAACCGTTTAGAATTAGTTTCAACAACCATAGGGCATATAAAGGTTCCCTGCCAGGCCTTCCACTTTCAAATTACTGAACATTAAAGAAGCACAGCTTTGATGACGTCAGAGTTACTCTAATGAAAGCAATTTTCGAAGAATCACAGAGCGGGAACAACGGCAATCTTAGCCTTATCTGCAAATTCAACATTATCAAAAATTAGAATAAATGAACACCGAGGCTCTCTGTCAGCGTAACGATCACTTAAAAACGCAAACGCTCCTCTTCAATCAAAACTCTGCCCTAGCCTCCTATTACAACAATAATATTACCCCCTAAAAATTTTAACGTATACATCTGAAAATAGAGAAATGGTTTGTCACTTCAAACACAGCCAGAACGAAACAGATAAGTGGTCTCAGATGTCGTACAAGTTCCACTTGTTCCTCTTTCTTTTCTATTTATATATTTTTGTTTTCTTTTTCTTTTTTCTTGCCTTTTTTCTTCTGTTCCATTCACTACAGGAGCGATTGCATATAATGAATATTGATAGTGGAGCCACAATCACCGGCTATTTCATATCTTCCAAAGCCACCAACATGCACTTGAAGCGCTTAAGCTCTCCCACCGATTTGTCGTGAACTGCAAAAGATTGCAAGTTGCAAGTCGTATGCACCGGAGGGTGAAATGAAGAAACGGTGGTCAAAATGTCCACTTGGCGAATTGTGGGTGCTCAGGAGGTACTGTTGACAAAGATGCCATAGCGTGTTTACGTTCGCCTTTGTCGAGTTTCTGTTCCTTCCCAATCCCGCCTTGCCCCTCTTGCTTCTTTTGAAGTTTCCTCTTCCCCTTTTTTCTTTTTTTCTTCTTTTTGTTATTGTTATTATCTTTTCTTTCCCCTTCCCAGTTGTCTTGAGAAGCTAAAAGAAGGCACGAAAATGTGTAAACAGTATTACGCCTTGAAAAAGACGGGGTTCTTGTCGAAACATCGTCTGAATAATCAAGTTGTTATGTGAAAGCTCATCTACTTTTGTGCTTATAACCTTGCGCCAACCGAAGTTATTCTTCTGCTTATAAGCCTTACATGTATATATATATATATATATATATATATATATATATATATATATATATATATCTATATATATATATATATATATATATATATATACAACTGTTTTCACGTCGCGAAACCAAAGGGGCCGTGATAGTCCAAGTCTTCAACGTGGAGAGGCCCTCGCGAACCAGTGGGTATCTGGCGGGCGGAGCAGTTCCGCGGGCGGTGGTTACGGACGAACGGAAAAAACTTGAAAAAAAACGTGGCCACTTCACGTTTTGTGCGGTAAGGCGTATCCTATCCACCGCTGTCCGGGCCCACTGAATCGCCCACTTTTGGTCGTGCAGATCTGAGCTAGTCGGCGCACTTAGCCAACGCTTTTTGAGAAGATCCGGTTTTATATTTTCCTCTCGCTATACTACTATGACCTGTGTGCATTGCGATAGAATGTGTCCTATATGCGTGTTCGTGTTTACAGAGGGTACAGATTGTTTGTGGCTATTGTGTGGAACTCACTGTGTTCAGGTGTACTGGTTTTGAAAAGCTTCTTGTTTGGAATCTTTGCCAATATATTTCTTGAAATCTGTCTAGATGTTTGTGTGGTGGCCGACATTCTTCTTGTTGTCGCTTATAGTGTCGCTTATAGATTCATAGATTGTATAGAATGTCGCTTATAGATTCAGAGCGGATCGGGCAGCCGACGTAAGTTGGACTGACTAACCGTGTATTCAACACATCGCGGGAACAAAAACCACAAGCATCGGATTGCTTGGCTCGTCATTCTGCGGCAACACAGAAAAATCAAGTGGACAACGCACAGGCGCACCTGTGCCTCTGTTCCTGCAAGTGACGACTGCTTCGGATCACGAGGCGTCGACAGTGACACTGCAGGCCGTTGGGCACGCCCCCATCGGCTATATAAAGAGGCAACCCCGGATAGACATCATTCAGAGCGGATCGGGCAGCCAACGTTGGTTGGACTGAATAAAACCGTGTATTCTGAGGTAGGAGCCTGATCATTTGTTTAACTTAGCATAAATCCTATGCACTCATGGCTACCGATTCGCCTTGAACTTGCATTTGTTTTATGACTCTGTCATTTTGTTGTTGCTATTTGTGAACAAAGTGTGAGCCGAAAAAAGGAAAATGGATGCCCTGATGGATTTCACCAATACCTTAGGTGAAAAACCACCAAGTACTGTAAATAAAATATGAGGGCAATGCAGGCGATGAACACGAAGCTTCTTGACGTTCTCTCTGCTATCAAAACAGACGTGAAAAATACTGATTCATTCTACAATGCTATCAAGGCAGAATTGATATCCATCAGGACATCTGTAAGCTTCACTAGTGACAGCTTTGACGAACTAAAGACTGAAATAAAATCGCTGCGTAAGGAACTGAATGAGGCGAGAAATCGAAGCATCGAGTGTCAGAAAGAAAACATGGAAATTAAGAAAAATTAAGAGATACAAAAAAAAGAGTTGATAGATCTACAGCAATGCTCGAGACGGAACAACAATGAACTGAAAGGCATTCCCCATGTTGAGAAGAAAAACCTAACGGAGATTGTGGAAAAAATTGCCGACAGTTTGCGTAGTGAGGTCAGCGCTAAAGATATTGATGTTGTTCACCGAGTGCCGACGAAGGCAAACAATGTTCAGATTATTATTCTTAAGTTCTTGTCTCGCTTCAAACGTGATCTAATAGTAAAGTAATCAAGAAAAAACAGGCTTAACATGTCAACTCTTGGTTTCAGTACAAATCAACCTGGGTTCGTGAACGAACATCTGTGTCTTGAAAATTAGGTTCTATTAGGTAAGGCTATACAGAGAAAGAAAAATAGGAACAGGAGATTCGTCTGGGTTTCCGAAGGAAAAATCCCTGCTAGGAAGTCTGAGAACTCGAAGGTAGTTCACGTTACATGCGAGGATGATCTCGCGAAACTAGTGTAGCTGCTCTTCTTGATCACTTGCCACAAGAATTTACAGATAAATGGTTGTCACGATAGCTCAAGTAGATCAACTCATAGATAAGACATACACTAACATATTTCACTGAAATATCCGCAGTATAAAAAAATCTAAGTTTGCTTCCAGCTTTCTTATCTAAACATACAAATTACTTTGATGTGCTAGCAACTACAGAAACATGGTTGAAAAAAGGAGGGAATGTCAACATTCCCGAATACGAAGCCATATCACATCAGCGACTCATGTTTACGTGGTGATGGAGTGGCGCTTTTTGTAAAAAAAAGGCTGCGCATATACACTTATATTCTGCCTGAACCACAGCTCCACGATCTAGAAGCACTTTTTATCAGACTCCAGTGTTTTTGCATAATTGGCGTGGTTTACCATCCACCAAATTCTAATTCAGCGCAATTTCTTGATAGGACGGAAGAAATTCTTTTCTGTCTTTCAACTAAGTACCAGAACCGAGCAGTCATTGTCGGTGATATGTACATAGACACCGCAAACACTAGTTACACTCATTACACACAATTGGTTAGTTCATTCAATTTTTGTAATCTCATACATACCCCTACGAGAGTAACCAGTACGTCGGCAACAACGATTGATCACATCTTAACTAACGTATCATCGAAAGTGAATGCTGGTGTTTATAATGAATCGATTGCAGATCACCTTTCTATCTTTGTTTCTATAAGGAAAACTCCAAACAAGAATGCACAATTTTTCAGCAATACAAGCAAAATCAATTACAACTTATTACGGTATCACACTCTCTCTATCAAATTTAAATCATTAAATGATGATGACGCCAACAATAAATTAAACATAACAAAAGCCCTTCGCTATGCCATTGAATGCAGTTGTTCAAACTTGTCCGCACGCTAACTCCTTGGATGACAACAGAGATCCTTGCATTACTGAAAAAGAAAGACTTCTGGTACCACAAGTGGAGACAGCACAAAGAAAATAAATATTGTTTAGGTCAATTCAAATTGTTAAGAAACCAATCCGTGAATCTAATGAGGCAACAAAAAAAACATCTATTATTCTCGACTCATTTTCCAAGCACAAGGCGATTTAAAGAAAACATGGCAAATTGTAAAAGAAGTTGTCGGTAAAGAACCAACACAGCGTGTATCACTTGATGTAGTCCATGCGCGTATACTTGATAAATTTATTATATTTTTTACTGAAATCGGCTCTACCTTAGCCGCGAAACTCCTTATTACAGAAATGAAATGTTTTTCAACCTCCTTAACAAATGCATTTGCTCTTCACTACATCAGTGAGGATTAAATTCATGACACCGTTGCCAATATAAGCACGAACAAAGCCAGTGGAATAGATGGTATTATTGCTCGCTTAGTGAAAGATAACATTGACAATTTGAGTTCCATCTTGTGCCACGTATTTAACCATTGCTTGCGTACGTCGACGTACCCATCTTGTTTGAAAAACGCCAAAGTTGTTCCGGTATATAAAGAGGGTGATCGCTCTGATCCTTCAAGCTATCGGCCCATATCTGTGTTAAGCATAATAAACACCATAATCGAAAAGATTCTTGGGAAAAAATGCGCCTATTCTTCGCAAAATATAATGCTTTTTGCCCGGAGCAGCATGAATTTAGATCACATCATTCCACATCAACAGCTGTGTCATTATTATCACAGAAGATTAACAAGGTACTGCACAACAACCTTCTTGTGGCAGTTGTCTTCGTTGATTTAAAAAAGGCATTCGATACCGTCAACCATAATATTCTGCTTATTAAATTAAAACACTATGGATTCTGTGGCAAATTTTTTAGCCACCTTTCTAACTACAATAATGGACGTCATGAAATGGTCAACATGCAAGATCTTACGTCGTCATTATTAAACGTAAAGACAGGAGTGCCTCAGGGGTCGGTCCTGGGGCCATTGTTATTCTCACTATACGTAAATGATTTGCCATGCATACTCAAATTGGCCGAGATGCTAATGTACGCTAATGACACAGTTTAATAGTTACCGCTGATAACATAGCCGATCTAGAATGTAGAGCTAATGAATAACTAGAAAATTTTTTAAGTGGTTTAGAGTAAACGAATTAACACTGAAAGCAAAGAAAACCAAATACACAATTTTTACTCCCGTTACCGAAATGTAAACTGTGAGTCATTTCGACACACAATGAACCACTGCCAACTTAAGCATGAAAAAGTATTTAAATATCTCGGTGTAATGTTCGACAGCCAATTACACTGGAAAAAACTAATTAACTCTGTTTGTACTAGCTAGCATCTGGCTGCAGTATGCTACTGGCTGCTAGAAATTATTTTAGCAGCAATAATCTGAGAGTCCTTTATTTTTCGTTTGTTCATAGTCATTTATCATACTGCTTAGACTCATGGGGATGGACCTTTAGAACTTACCTTGATCCTATGCAAATATTACAAAAGCGTGCACTTATAATAATAGATATGCAGCATATAATGAACCCAGTGCGTCTTTCTTTCACAAGTTGGATATTCTACCTTTTGAATACTTACGGCAGCATAAAATTGCAGTCACCATCAATTTTGTAATTTCACACAGTGTACCTTTCGATGTATCTATCTTTTCCTCCTCGTCCCGCGTCACTAGATGCACGACATTGCGGAATTTTATTCTTCCTCCTACTAAAAACGTGTATGGTGAACGCTTACTACAGTTCGTAAGAGCTAAAGTGTGGAATAACATACCACTTAAGATTAAAGATTCTAAGGCTTTCTCGAGCGCAGTCAAAAAATATTTGCTACATGTAGATTAATAGTAATGACCATGTACTAGGCCTTACACATAAATTGATGTTTTGTCTGTTCTTGATTATTTCATTATTTATGAACAAAGTGCAACAATGTGTTGTATATACATTCTTGAGCATTTACTTTACCCTAAATTCCAATGATATTTTCTTGTATTTCTGTTGGTTTTTAAAAAATCAACGTTTTTTGATGTTCAGATTTTATTTATATACAAATTGTACCCTGCTTGTATACTTTCTCCCGTTAGACCCTCTACTAGCCTATGGATATGTGTCTAAACAGTGATGTGAATTTCTTGAAATGTAGTCATGACAGCCTTAATAAAATGAAATGAAAAAAATATGTCATGATACGTGGCCAGTCTGTCTCTGTCGTCTTGTATCGCATATTCATCATTGTCATCACCTCCATCGCCCCTATCGCATTTACCGGAGTCGTCCCCTCTTCTGTGGTTGGTGCTGGGGTCCGCGCCATCGCTGTCCAAGACAGGGTGGGTCAGTTCTCGCACGGTTCGGTGGGCCTTCTAGTTGAGTTGTTGAGGAATGGTCGTGTCTTCGATGTTTATGTTCCTCATGTACGCCGGGATCAAATTGAGGTGCTTGGATACAATTTTGCCGTTCCGAAAGTCTTCTCCTCTGCGGTCTAAGTTTTTGGCTGCTTCGCTGGAGACCCATCCCTTTGTGTAATTCAGAACTACCACCTTGGAGTCACTGATTATTATTCTGGCGTGTTTTCGACCACTGACTACGGCCAGTGAAATGACCATTTCTTCCGCTTCCTCCGAAGATCTGGTCCTTACGGAGCCCGTGGTCACGGTTTTCCTTTTTGTGTCTATGACCACCATTGCGAAGAAGGAGCCATGCACAAACCTATTACTCATATCATTATTTCAAGCATACCGGGTGGCGTCTACAAAAAGCACACCCTCCAGCATGCTGTGATTTTTAAGGATCATTTTCTGGCGGCATTTTTGTCTCTCAACGTTGTGTACAGGGTGCATATTTTTGGGATGTTTGCCGTAATTATCGCGGACCAGATGTTCGGGTGAATCTGCGTCTTGGAACCTTTTATTACGTGGTAATAAATCAAGACCTTTTCCACGATTTCTCTTCCCGCCATGGTTTCAGACAATCATTCGAGTTGCGCTATCCTGTGTGCTTCAGCGATCTCGTCCAGTGTGTTATGTACACCAAGTTGTAGCAGCCTTTCGTTCTTTGTGTACTGCGGTAGACGTAGCGCAGCTCTGTACGCTTTTCTAATCAGCGCGTCCACTTTGTTTTTCTCGGCTTTGTTCCAATAGACGAACGCCACCACGCACGCGACATGGCTGATCGCGAAGGCTTGGACGAGTTGTACAATACTTCTTTATTTAACGCCCCTTCCTTTATTGGATACTCTTTGTATTAGCCTAATGGCCACCATGGCTTCCTTTTCCAGACACGTTATTTTTTCCCATTGGTTTCCCTGGCTTCGACTCACAGACTCAAGATTGATCTTCTGAACCAAGGGTATCGCCGTGCCATCTCTAGGTGTTCTTTTGATTCCTCTTTAGTGTATTTTGTGTACAAATGTGCAATTATGCAATTGTATGCCTAGTGTCTTGGGGTAGTGTAGTAGCACTTCTGATTTGCTTGGTGAGCATTTCAATACGGTGTAATCCAGATGACTCTCGACTGCATCCAACGCTTCTTGAAGTCTATTCTCCATCTCCCCTTCACTGGTGCCTCGCGTGGTCTAAATCGTAATGTCGTCTGCGTAAATTGTGTGAATAATGCCTTCAAATTACTATAATATTTCTGATAATGAAGTCATGACGAGGTTAAAAAACATCGGTGACACAACGAACCCTTGCAGCGTGCCGCCGCTGCCCATTTCCACTTGGATACTCTCCTCCTTGTCCAGTCTGATTGTGGAAGTTTTTCTCGTAAGAAAGCTTCTGAGGTACTTGTACGTGCGCTCGCCTAGGTCGAGATGCGCAATTTGTTTTAGAATGGCTGCGTGCTCGACCATTTTGAAGGCTTTCCTTAGATCTAGCCCGATTATTGCCCCCATGCCTCGTCCAATAGCGTGTATGTCTTGCTTCTTTAGTTTTATCATTGCATCTTGTGTGGAGAGCCCACTTCTGAAGCCGATCATCTTGCTGTGGTATACGTTGTTAGACTCAAGGTAGCCATTAACCCTGATCAGGCAAGCATGCTCAATTACTTTATCGGCGCAAGAAGTCAGGGAGATGACCCGCATGTTTTGGATTTAAGGGTTTACCCAGCTCAGGATTGAGGATCACGTCGGATTTCTTCCATCCGTCGGGTATCTCCCCTTTCCTCCAGCACTCGCTTACTGAAGTCTGTCAAACGGCTCGTTCCCTTATCGTGCAGATACCGTAGCATCTTGTTGGACACTTTGTCGGGACCTGGGGCTGTCTTGGTCTTGATAGTCTGCAGGACTGCCCTGATTTCTTCATGTGAAAAGTCTCTGTCAAGATCTTTGTTGGGAGATCCGAAGTATACATGGTGCTCGACTGCCGGGGGTCTTCCGAGGTAGAGATTGACGATTTGCACACCCATCTGATGAATGTTCCCTTTATACGTGTGTCCTATCTTGATCATTTCCGCTTTCACCACCATTTTGGTTGCCGACCAGTTCAGCAGGTGCTCGATTATGTTTAATGTCTTGACTGTGTTTATGTTGCCGTCTAAGGCGTCACAAACTTCAATCTATTCCTGATGGCATAGCTGGGTACAGTGCGTTTTGATGCGCTTGTTCAGCTCGGCGAGTTTTCTCCTTAAATTTCGATTGTGTTTTGTCTACGCAACCGTTTTTGAATAGATGTTTTTGGTTTCGAAAGGTGTGTAAGCCTACTGTCCATCCGCATTTAGAGATTTCCGCCACACTCACCTTCCTCTTCGCGTCGAGCCAACAAGTCATCCAACTCCATTTCGGCCGTGGCTTTTTCTACGTCTTGTAGAAGTTGCCTGCTCCATTCTTTTACGTGTTTGATGGGTCCCCGTTCTTTCTCGTTTCTGCTTCTGCGGAATTCGTCCCAATCTACGCGCCTGATTGTCCATTTGCAATTTCTGGTAGGAGGATTATCTAGGGCGATGCTGAGGATCCTGTGGTCACTTCCCAGGTCTTAAAAGCTATTTCCCTCGTGGTTCGTCCGGCGTTCTTGCAGAGGGTCAAGTTCGGCGTGGTGTCCCTGTAAGGACCTACACCAATTCTGGTGTGTGAGGCTGGCTCATTCTTGGTATAAGTGTCAGTCCAAGCGCAAAAATAAAGAGAAAGGAAGAGAGAACAAGCACTTTCCCGCACCCAAACGGTTTATTAGGAACGATTGTTGAAGAGTTCCAATAAATTGTTTAGTTGCGAGAAAGCGCTCGTCCTCTCGTGCTTTCTCTTTATTTGTGCCCTTGAACTGACAGTTATACCATGCAAATCCAACTACCCGACCTTTTGATTCTGTAGTTCATTCAGAATGATTAGTCCGGCCTTTTCAATGAGGCCGGCAAGGTTTGTTTTCTTTTCGTCGACGAGTGCCCATATTCTCCACTGCGTGTGCCGAGCGTTAAAATCTCCCCCAATGAGAAGTTGGTTGTAGCCTGCGATATTCATCATTTCCTTAATTAGCTCTTCAAATTAGGTGTTAGGTCCTTTTTCGACGGGCTGCTGTATACGTTTAGGACAAAAGTGATGCTCTTCTTTTTGCTGCGTGGCACGACTTCTATGAGTATGTGGTTGATATCTGTGACTTGTTTCGTAATGTGTGGGATAGCAACTAGCCCCTTCTTCAATAGTGTGGTCACTACGATGTCTCTCCCCTTTCCTTGTGTGCGTTGGCTGTGGGTGGCATACTCGGCACTTTTGGCGTGGGCAAATGTCTCGTGGAAAATGATCACGTCAGGTTTTTTGTGGTTATTTTGACAAGTTGCGCCATTGATGCTTTTTATTAAAGAAGCCACGGCAGCTCCACTGCCAAATGACGAGGTTTCTCATTTTTGTGCCCGCCATGTCAAAAAAATTCTCTTCTCTAGCTCTTCGAGCCGCTTGTCATGTTTCAGTTCTAGCGCCTTACTTTCTGCCCCACTGTCGCTAAGTCGCTGACGAGCATCTCGAACATTTTCTCCAATTTTTACGACAGTTTATTTATCCTGTCCTCAAAAAACGTCTTTTTTTGTGCTAGGACGACGCTTCTTGACCTCTTTTTCTGAGTCCTTTTGCTCTTTGGCCTTCGTCAGCGGGATTTTTTGCTTGGCACCTGGTTGATGAGCTTCCACTGCTACCATTTCTACCTCCTCAACCTCCCCCTTCTTTGTGGTTTTGGTCGCTGGCGTGGAGACAGCTGCGATGGCGTTAGACAGAGGTGACCTCTGTATCGGCATTTTTATGAGTATTTAAATATGTGTTTGCTGTAGTTCAGCAATTTTTAGCTGATTCAATTTTTTGGTTTTTTGCTTTTTCTGGCTCCTGTCTGAGTAGCCTGTTTTCCGTTCTATATTCCTCTAGGCGTTTTTCTACGTTCTGGTAATTATCCCTAACGTTAATATTATTACCAGACCTTGCCGAGTCGCCATTGGCCACTACGCCTGACCAGCTCACCTTGGCTAGCGTCTTTTGTTTTCCTTGCTGCTTCGTTGTCGCTTTGGGCGTCCTTCCCCTCGAGGTGGATCTCGGCCCACTCCTGGTCCTGGGTCTGCTTCTGGACCTTGACCCCAAGTGACAGATTTCTCAGGCTCCCAGCCTGGACTTGATCTGGATCTGGATTGAATCTGGAACCCCTGGTTCTTGGTCTATCGCTTCTTCAAGACTTGATCTGCACGTGTGTCTAATGCTGAGCCCGTCTCTTGGTCTGACGATTACCTTGAGATCATATTCAGGTAGCCATGGCATTTTGCTTGCTTGTAAACTCTTGCTCACTATGTTCTTCCCACCTCGGCGCGTCGAGCTTCTAGAGCGGGTGCCTTTCTGCTTTGTCTCTTTGCCAGGGCTGACACGGCCCTTTCTTTTAAACGTGAGTTCAGTCCAGCCCTCCACGTCACATCAGCGTCTCGACTCGTCGGGTCAATATCGTCCTCTCCGCAATCATTACTCGGAGTTTCCCTCCCTTCTTTATGATCTACGTCCATTTCGGAGGCGAGTCCGATCCCTTGGCTTACAACTGGGCACCGTTGATCACCCTTCCCGAAGCCGGGTGTAGGCTCAACTGGGCATACATGTAGCTCGGGTAGATTTTCACATCGAAAAAACTTCAAAAAAGGTCTCTCACCAAGGTTTTTGGTGTCGAAGCGTTCGGGTGGACTCGCTCTATTCAGTGGTGGTCGATTGCTAGGTATTCGACTTGACAAAACTGCGGAAAACATTCATAAAAAGCTGACCCGACGTGAATCACGTCCGCAACGTTGCGTTCGCATTCGTCGCGACGACACTCGTCCCGACGAACGCACGCTGTTGGAAAAAGGGAGCAAAACGAATAGTGAGAAATTCATCTGTAAGCTCTGAAATTCCGCAGTGCAGCACAACAAAAGGGATTACAGGCAAGCCCATGGGCTGCTGGCGATTCTTGTGCACAATTGGCCAAGATGGCGGAAAAATAGAGTAGTAATTAGGCATAGTATATGTAGGCCAGCGCGTGTAGCCAACACCCACTGGATTGCTGAGGTCTTTGCGAAGGTTGCGGGGCATCACCCCATGTGTTCACGTAGACGCTGCGTTTCAGTATTTTTCGGAGCATCCCGCTCACTTTTGCTAAAGTCTGTGATGGGGGCAGAATAATATGTCATATCTTTTAGAAGATCTCTCGGGCACGAGCGATGCGCTTTGCGCGTAGTTTTACTCTCGAAGAAGAAACCAAATGACACCAAATAAGCTGCTAAACCTGCGTGCGCCAGAAAAAATGCGGAAGTTTTAAATGCGCTACGCAAGAAACACAGCACGCATAGATACAACCTGCTACTCTCTGTTTCTTCCTAATTATGTCAGATTGTATTTACACGCATGAAGTCGTTCAAAACGAAAAAAAAACAAACGCGACATTGATACGCGTGAAACTGTCTTCAGAGGCGGGTCGCTTCGTCTGAAATGAAAGGAAATTAGATTTTTGTTATTGACTGCTTATCTTTTAGATTCTTGCACCGCATATTGAGAATGTCATTTTTATTTTCGCAATAACTTGCTACATAAACCGCTCGGCGATCGTAAAATAGCTACCCCATTCCATACGCAGAAATCAAGGCACAGAAAACAAAACAGGCGCAGCTTTTAGCACTGAAAGCAAAATATAGGTTATTTGAACCTGAGAAGGGATATCATTCTTAGCACTATTCCTTTGAAAACGCACTCCACTGCTCAGTGAATCTTCACGAGAAACGCTAGGCTTCATCATAGTTGAGTTCAAATATTCTCAGTAGATAGGAAAAGAATATTTGTTTCGGCAATTACAGCTGTCGTGCGTTGCATAGCTCCAAACAACGCTTTTTAACGAGATAGCATTAAAGAGCTCGCATCGCAGAAAACCTGCCGCTGGCATTGGCCCAATCAGTTGTGAGCGAGAAATTGTTTGTGCACGCGTGACCGAAAAATCTAGTTACCGAGATATCCATGGGAGGCCGCTACTTGTCCATGCGTGCGCGCGTGATCACACTAAAAAAGCCAGTATTCGAAGAAAAAAAGCGCGTAATGTCACGAAGCGTGGTAGTTTCTTTTCCCTGCCACCCCTCCCGGCTTAGCTTCCAGCGCTTTTGTCAGGACGAGGGAAGAGATACTTCGATTGCAGCATGCGACAAACCTTTGTAACTCCACTCGCACTGGACAAATTTTTAAAATTTTTTGCGGTGTTCAATTCGTGAGGCAGTGAGCTTTTCTAGTGAATTCATTTCAAGGTTACTTGAAAAATTGTATCAGGGCCCCCTTTAACGCATTTTGTTCGACAGGTGTCACGACGAGAACGAGCCCATCCGGTGATAATAGCTCGCGCTGGTCCAATATACTGTATGCGTGTTTGTCGTGTGTACGTGTGTATGTAACAAAACAATATGAATAAGTGCGCCCTTAGTAGTTGAAGGGTGCACTTGTGGCCGGATTTTACTATCGCGTTCAACACCTAAAGGGTAAGCTTAAGGGTCCTTCAGTTTTTCTGCGCGTTAACAGAAAAAAAAACGTGGCTGACAGACACTTGGCCTGACGTAGCACACGAGTAAAGGAGCAAGTGAAGATGCCTGAAGTATTTTGTGACGTTGTTGGTTTAGCCATACGCCAGTACAATCGTCTTCGAGAATGGTGGCTAACGCAAGTGGTATGCTGATAGTATTGGTAATAGCTTTGGCGACAGTAGAATACTCGCCGTTGCAGATGTCTTTTCTGATACGTAGGCAGGCGAACCGCGAATTTTTGTGGGAGAGCGTAGGTGACACGACTGATAGTGGTGCGATCCCGAGCAGTTGTGGAAGATTGGCAAGGCGTATTTGCTGTAGTAGCTTGGTAAGTAAGTGCAGAAAAGCACGTGCATGGGTGGGCCAGTGCGTGGTCTGCCGGCTATCTGGTAGAGAATACGCAGTCTGCTGTACCTTTGGCGAGCCAGAAAGGTGGTCCTCGAGAGTTTAGGTAATGGTTACAGCATCCCCCAAGTCAGGCCGTGGCAGGTGAGGGGCACAAACTTCTGCTGCAGGGTACATCGAAGTCGATGCTAGTGGCTGCTGGCAGGACGCGCACTGCGCTGAGGTCGATACGATGTCGCCTTCAGACATTGTCGACAGCGATTTTGAAAAGTACAGTAAACTGGACAAGTTTGTATTCATTCAGTATGTTCCAATGGGAAAAGAAAGACAAATCTTAGTGAAACACACTTCCTTGTCATAGTGCGTGCCTTAGCAAGTTTTTTAAAGTTTTTTCGCACATTTACGTAATGCATGATGTTGCAAATAGTTCGAACGGAGACTCGTATTTTGCCAGAAAGCGGCGCAAAATGAGAAACCGTTCCGTTGCAATGGCAGATTCTGGAAAAAGCGTCTTCCATGCTACGTGTCCATTCGGTTGAAATTATCCGCTGATTCCTCATTACGATGCCAATGGCTATGTTTCTATTTACCACGGTCGGTTGAGTCCACACCCGGGCAAGGCATTGGCCGAGTTTTGATTCCAGGGCCTGGAAGAACTTCTCAGTTACAATGAAGCATTCTTCAGGGAAATTAGTATTGATTTCATTGTACACATATGCCATCAGAGAAAAACACCGTTGTGCTCGTTCGTCTTGCCTGTTTTTAGTTAAGGGTATTCTCCTGGAATTATGTCTCTTGCCTGCGTGAACGCATGTGCTATTTTTTTGGTCAAAAAAGTTGCGCACCGAGCTTGAAGATAGCAGACTTACCTCACCCGGAGCAGGCCTCAGGAGTGCCAGCGTGTGAGCACCCATATCCTGTGAAAACCATCACACGACCATCAGCGTTGAGAATGAGTAGAAGTGCCATGTTCAAAGTTAATGTGTACGTTTGGTGAATCATTTATCAGGAACCAATGAACGATTTTAAATACTGATTCTGTTATAAAAGCCATGTCGCGTGTGGGGGTTATACTTACAGTAAGCCCTAGCATTTTAAACCTTCACGGGAAAAAAGAAAGAAAACCGTTTTTACCCATAAATAATGAAAAGGATAAGTACCGCATGGTGGGGATGCTTCTGCCCTGTCATGTAAATTGAATTTTGTTGAGAGTCAAGAGCTACCTGCGATTTCTCTCCTATTTTCATATATATTTCAATTCTACTATATAATTTGGCTTACGTTTTTTTTGATAACCCGACTGTTGCATACGCAGTGAGGCCCCTGTAATATGAAAACAAACACCATTGTCTCCCTAATAAAATTGTCTTAAAACATTGCGCACCACATTCATCTGTGATGAGTTAGAGGCCACGGCCGTTCGGTATGACCATTTCACAATACATTGTATATAGGTCCCGTGTTTATTAACACAAAAGCATTTACAGCGAGCCACACCAAGACTTCAGTGACGTAGCTTCGTCGCGGGAACAACGACGGAAAAATACGTTGGATCAGAAAGAAAAGAAAAAAGTTCTGTCAGCAGGGCAGGCCGCAACTTTTCGTTGCGAGCCATCGAATGCTGGGCATGCTACCCAGTGCACTACGGCCACGGACTGTGGAAGCTTTCTTTAGGGGCGAAACTTAGGGTGTGGGCTTGTTCGCCGTTGTTCATTGTAGCCACCACTAGTATTCGGAGTGGTAACTAGATGGTGCGGTGGCGCTTGCTTTCACCTCCAGCTATTTCACGCGGCAGCAACTCTAGAGTGGCGGACGCGCGTTCTGCTAGTAATCGGAGTGCTGTGCTCACTAGGTAGCACTGCGGTTCTCACTCCCACGATCAACTTGTTCAAGCGGCAGCAACTCTAGAGCGGCAGATGCGATTTCTTGCTGCACTTCTAGCTTCAATAAAATTTTACTTTCCAAGAGCCACCTTGTAAATTGGCAATATTCTGTGACACCAAGGCGGCCCTTCAATGCGTGAGAATATTAATATCCAATTACGCGGCTTCGAAAATACTATTCGTTGTGGTCTCAAATCAACGAAATTTGTGATCACACTACTAATGAATGACACACACCTCACACTAGATGCCAGGTTACTGTGGGATCAATGATAACCACCTCGCCAATGACGCAGCCGAGTACGCCAACGTCGGAGTGCCTCTGTTAAGACTCGACGCAACAAGAACTTCATCATACCACACAAGATACGACGCTTGTACAGTGTACTTATCCACTGAACTTCAATCGGTCCCCGCAGTACCTTGCGTACGACAGCCATACCAGAATTCGCGACGTGAAGCGACAGTGCGATGTCAGCTGTCGATTGTTGGAAATTTTACCCATTCATTTAGACATCGAATTTTAATGGCTGGTTCATCCAATCGTGCTAACTGGAAGTGTGAGGAGACTACTGGTCATTTTTGGTGTCACTCTCGCTAATATGAGCAAGGTATCTCCATTGCGCCTTAACGAAACACGGTGATAGGCCTTGTGGTGAGGAAATAGTCTTGGCAGCCTGGTTTGACACAGAGAGTCACACGAGCTTTTTCAATACTCCTGAAAGCCACTTAATCGATCGCTTAAAGCGCTGAACTGTGTTAGTGGTGTGCAATGGGTCTCTCCTCCACTCTTTTTTTTATGACTCACTAATTTCCCACGCAATATCTAAGGTAGCGAACTGAACGTATTCTAACCTTCTTTGGCTTTCCTATGTTCTTTTTCTCTCTCACGTACTGGTTGGCACACATTATTTTGTTTTCAGGTATATTTAGTTCGATGAGTATCCTTCTCTCTTAGTCATGAAATAGAATTTTTGCCATGGTTTTTTAGGCTTAGCATAGTAACTTGTTAATAAAAAGTTCGCCGCACAAAAAGCGTGTAGTTTGCCCGCATTGCTTCGTCTTGACGCCTAACTAGTTTTCTGCATCAAGAAGTTTCTCAGAAGAAGCATAAGCGAATATTTTTCTGCGTTGTAGCTTTTGGTTATCGTATCCGGTTTAGTTGGTTGTGTGTGGTGGCACTGAAATAAAGCAGCGAGTTATTAGAACTCAAGGTGTGTTAACACCGTTGTTTCTGTCTCTTTTGAGTTGTGTCTTGTGTGTAGGAGTGCAGTTGCTGCAGAACCCTCTTCGAAAACCAGAAACGCAACTGTGTGAAAATACAGCACACTTGCCTTGGGGTGTCTCACGATCCTTTTCAGTGGACGTCTTTTCTGAAAACAGATTTTACGACAATTCCATTATAAGGGTATTGTAGTGAAGGATTGACGTGACACTCACTTGTGAGTAGCGATTGCCCACTGTCTTCTTTAACCAATGTTTCACAGATATGTAAATGCACAAGGACACAGCCTTGCTAACCTTAACATTCAAGTGGAAACTCCAAGTACATTGTACAGGTTTACAAGACTATGTACGTTGTTACAGGTGAATCACGTGTCGTTTACACGGGGAAATGGGTAAACGGCAATGAACATACTTCAGTATACCTACGCAAAACTATCCATGCATATACAAAAGAATTCAATAATACATGAGGCAGGTTACATTACAAATGAGTATTTATACATTCTTACTAAGTTGCCATATCGTCCAGGTGGCCGTCTCTCTCGGTGCGGCTGACCACAACAGTGAGCTGGGCACAATATCAGTGATTATGTGGTATGAACGTGTGGGCGTAAGACGGTTTCCGAAGCAGGAAACTGTTCATTGACTATCCTTGTCGGCAAACCAGGTTCATGGTCAGCACTGAGCAGCGGTAGCGCTACAGAAACACTTTTCTTGGAAGATGCTGTCTGCCATATTGCCACGAGAAGTTCCGCGTTCCAGTGATTGCGTTAAACGAAAGATACATAAACTGCACATTGTTGCTGAAGGCCATTGTGACCCTGTTGACAAGCAGGTACCTTGCAAAGCTTCGCCCGGTTCTATGTTTCGCTATCGACGAGAACGAAGTATGTCGGACCTTGTTGCTTGACGACTTTCCTAGTCTGCGAGATGGAAAGGTCACCCCTGAAGAAAACTGATGGTAACTTTACCAGCCCCATGTCTTCTATCACCAAGTTTGTCAGTTTTGCCGCTTGTCTCCTGTCGGTGTGGACTTTGCTCTCCACTTGCCTGCGCTTGACATGTTGCCGAAGCTTTGCCAGTTCTTTGTTGGGCGTTTTCGCGAACGACTCTGGCAATAAGCCGAGGATGTGAAGACTTGTTATTGACAGTCTTATATGCAGAAGTACAGCAGGGGCCGCTCCTGTAATGGCGTTTGGCGTAAAACTGTATATGGCGGGGTAATCTCGTACAGCAGATCGCAGCGCACGCTTTTCCAATCGAGACAGCTGAAGGTTAGTCTTGAACGTGCGGTTGAAACGCTTGACGTATTCGCTTACCTGCCGGTATTAAAATAATGAAAGCAGCAGCTCTATGACTCGTTCTTGTAGGAACTCAACAAATTACTTTGAGGAAAACTGAGACCCCATATTACAGGCTACTTTGTCAACATAGCCTGCGCATACATATACGTTGAGGAGGAACTTGGTCCCATTTCTTGTTCCCATTTTCCTGCAAAACAGTACTTAAGGCAATTTTGAGAATTAGTTTACAAGTATCAGGATGAATGTGCACTTTGAACGCGCCGTTTTCAGGGGACCACAAATACACATCGCAAGTTTCTCCCGTTGTATCTCAGTAACCTGACAGGATGCAGCGGTGTAAAGGACGTCTCTGCCGATTTTTTTGCGCCTTGATTTATGCTTCAACTGTGGACGGCTTCTTCGACGTGGATGTTCATACGAGGCCACCAAAACTGCTCCCTGAATAAGGCTTTGTTGCATCTGATACCTTTAAAGGTTTCATGTACTGTCACTCCAGTTGAGCCCAAAGAAATGAAGGAGCTACGAGCCGCTCAACACGCCGCTATACACACAACAACGACTCTCCGTCCACTGATAGTTCCTCCCGAACTGTGAAATAAGATTGGAGACCTTCAGGCAAGTACCTGCGCGAGGGACAAGGCCCATTTACGTACGCGTTCACGTTCTGTAAAATAGAGTAGGCAATAACCGCTTGTTCAAAGTGCTCTTTTGTCAGCCAAGTTTGTTTAACCATGGAAACTATTTCTTCTTTAAAAGTAAACTTTTCATCTGCAATATGAACATGCATTAGCGAAAGAATATCGGCTACTTGCTTTGATGAGCCGTTCTGGTACTCCACTGCGAATTTGTACTGGAGTAGCTTTGTACACCAACGTGCGATTATTCGAGGGTGTCGGCGCGAGCCCTGCGAAGTCACAATCAAAACGAGTATCTGATAATAATTTCGCAGCTAGAAGCCCCCCCTTCCACAGAGTAATGCATGCCAATGCTTGCATGCTGAAATGCACGCAAGTGCTTCCTTCTCACCAACCGCGTATTTATTTCAGTCAGAACAGTATGCGTAATGCAAAAGTAACAAAAGAAAGCGTATTATCGGTGGGCTGCTTGCAAAATACTTTCCCCAGACGAAATTCAGATGCATCAGGGAAAATGATGATTCGAAGCGCAGGATAAAACGTGTTGAATACAATCTCTGAAAAAAATATCGCCTATATCACGCGGAAACTGTTATCCACCTCAGCAGACCAGCTGAAGCTATCATCTTTACAAAGAGAACCCTCATTGGTTTACCGCCTCGGCCATGCGTGGGACAAACGTTACGTAAAATCCACCACTTTAAAAAAAGAAGTTCAGTGTCATTGCAGGGAACTGGGGCTGCTGGAAGCCACGTCCATTTTATCTGAATGTGGCAAAACACCACAAAATGTCACCATGTGGCCAAAGAATTGGAGCTCTTGAAAGGCACACACGCATTTATTGCTGAGTTTGAGGCCTGCGTCTTTGATACGCTGTAACACTGCCTGTAAAATATTAAGTGATCCTCAGGCGATTTGCTAAAAACCATGCCATCGCCATTATAAAAGACATCAGTCGCACGTTTGCGAATGGTTAGAAACATAATCTTTTGGAAAACTGCAGCTTTGGAGGCTAGGTCATAGCAAACACTTTTGAACCGGTTCAGCCCTTCGTGTGCACTAAAAGCTGTCAAGTGCCGACTCTCAGGATCCAAACGAACCTTGTGATAGGCAGGCACTACGCCGAGTTGATGAAAGTGTTGGACCTCACATGAATGAGTTGCTTGAAGAAACTCATCCATGTGAAGGAGTGTAAAGCTGTCTGCAACGATGACCTTGTTAGATTCACATAGATCTACACAGAGCCTAATACTTCCCTCTTTGTTTTGAATGACCACTATAGCGGACACCAGTTATGCCCCATCAATACGCTAAATGATGTCGAAACTGCAGTTCAGAAGACGCGTGGTCATAACAGGAAAGAAAAGTTTTGATGCTAGTGGCTCTTAACATTGTTAGCAAAACCTTTAGCAAGACCTTGCTCATTTGACAAGAGCTAGCAAAACGTTTACTCAAGTACTGATAGCAGCTGCATTATTGGTTCTAACGGATATGTGCGGGTTACTTCGGCATTTGCTACCTTGCTCATCTGAAAACACGGCAGCTGGGATACTTCAATGTGCAGCTTCAAAGCTTTCCCGCCATTCAGGCAATAAAAGAAGTGCCTTGTTCGACGACGTAAAACAAGAGCAATGTAGTGCTATTTTCGAAACAGACCTCAAAAAAGAATCAACCTTGAACTAAAATTCGTCTTTTCAAGTAATCCAGAAGGGCCACACGGGGAACGGGAAAAAGTGGCACACGAAAAAAACACTGGTCAAGTACCAGCTCTGAAAAAAAAGAAACTAACGAACTGGATTCGACCAATACTTTAGACGAGACCCGGTCAACTTGAATAATATTGTGAATTACAGCTGTAAAAGGCTGCTGAACCACAAGAACTTCTACGGTTTTATCCAGCGAAGGGCTTTTTACTGAAACCTTGTGAAGTTGCTGGTGACGACTTCTAGTTGCAAACATCTTCAAAATGTAAGATAGAGCCACAAAGAATGAGTTATTTTCCTTCATTTGGGCAGACTTTCTATGACGCGCGACGCTGCCAAGAACCACATCTAAAGCAGTGTGAGGAACTTGCGATTTACAGCGAATTCGACAGACAGCAATCTCGAGATAAAGGGTGTTTCGCAGGCATGCCTGGCCCATCACGTTGACCTAAAGTGCGAGGATGGGACCGGGAATGTGGTGGCTGCGACGACAAACTGCCTTTCGCGTGAGACTGCACAGATGCACAGATATAGAAAGCTCTTTTTCTCTGTTGCATGCTCACTTTGACTCGTGAGAGCAACTGCCTTGTTGAACGAAAGCGAAGACTTTTCTTAAAGGAGACGTTTCCGAAGCTATGCGAAGACACACCAGCATCAAACTGCCCACGTAACGACTCTTCTTGCCACAGAAAAGAAGGCATTGCGGGAAGCTCAGTAAGCGTGGTCGCGTATTCTTGACGAGACTCACTCGGAAACTAAATGCAACAATGAAGTCGGTGGCTCTTGACGATTACGTTGCAGGTTGTCTTGAAGCGATAGGCCAGGGAGGAGCTATTCTCACGGTGTCTCACAGAATTCAGCCTCCACTCATCGGCTTGAGCCCACCGCCTGTTTTCAGTCTTTATTCTCCAACGTCATAACACCACGCAGATTTCACAACTCTCGACACAAATGACAAAGACGGAATTCGTTTCGCCACAATATTTATGCACACCATAAATATTTCTGGCCCTCTAAGAACAAGTGGATTAAGAAACTATCTCCATGCAAGTCAATAGTTTGTTGAAAGGGGTTGGAGCTTTCAACCACCGGTAGCCTTATGCGCCGTAAGATAGCAAAATCTAAACCTGCTGCTCACGCAGGCGTTCCCTTTAACAGTGGAACCGTCTCCACAACTCTGAGGCAGTGCGTGGACTATAAGCAAGTTAGCCCTTGATTCAGCATCAGCATGGCTACCAGCTTGACGCCCCAGAATGGTTGTTAAGCAATCCACGCATCACTCTTCAAACACCTCAACACATTGATATGCACGTCCAAGCATGTCATATTTGTTTGATACTCCTTTTCCTGTTAAATTTGTGCACTTTGTTTCTTTTACACTGGGAATGTGCTGGCGGTTCGGTGCGTCGACGTGACCAGGAGATCCATGACTGCATGACTTGCCGTATTTAAAACTGACCGCGCTAAAGCGAATTGGCACGAATGGGACACCACGAGAATAGCTCGCCAGGGCTGCTACCGCGTAGTGATCCACGTGAGGCATAGCCTCACTTCACGCTTTTTCAATGGTATTTTCGGCAGCCCGTGAAACAGGCAGAATATTGATGATACGCTGGCCTATGGGTCTCAAATTATGCGGTAAGAGAGCCTTGCGTCGCTCTGGTTGAAAGTCGGAAGCACCGGAAGCCAGAAGGTAGACCTTGAGCATGTCGTGCTATTAAGACCATGGATGCATGGAGAAATCCGGTGAGATGATACCGGCAAAAACCTTCAGTTAGGCGTGGCAGGTGTACATGCTTATCCCAGGGGAGCCATATCGAAAAAGTTTCAAAACACTATAGTCAACATTTTATGGAGGAGGGACGTGAAACGCACAGATGTGTAGCGATTGAATACTGCTTTCTTTATTCAGTGCTCTGCAAATACATCCAAACACAAATACACAGTGTTTCCGAACTAAACACTTAATGAAAAACTGCTGGATCGATGTCCAATACTAGAGGAACAAATATATTGAGAACAACGTTAATCGAATCATTGCTTTCCCAACAGTAATATTGTACATTGAAGTGCTGCTGCCTGATTAAGACATATTCGGGTGCCTTCTAAGTTTCTTGTTTGTGTATATTTGAAGCGCAGTACAGGTTATATGTGAGGAATTTCTCAGCAAGCTTCAGCGAGATAAAGCATATCTATCTATCTATCTATCTATCTATCTATCTATCTATCCTAAATCCGCTCACGTCTAGGGGCTCTCGTAACCGTTTTGTGGTTGGTATATATAACGAAGTTCTAACGAAATGACTTAACTGCACGACAAACGAAAATAAGAGATCACCACTTGAATAATGTGACATGCATGCTACGACCAGCATGCTTCCAATGCCAAGCCTGTGTAGGTGTTCTTGCGGTTATTTTTTTACGTGTATCGAAATTGTGTGTTGTGACAGCAGTGTAAGAATAATATGTGGGGTTCAACGTGCCGAAACCACTATATGTCAGCGACAGACTCCGTAGTGGAGGACACTGGAAATTTTGACGGTACGGCATTCAAAATTAAAAACCAAATTAGTATGCTGAGACATTTCATTAGGGCGAACAATATTAGGTGGTTCCAACATCAACATTATTAAATACACGTTTTCTGTGATGTGCCTACACGCCATGTCATGTAGTGCTCTCTACACACCAAATTGATATGCTGAAACATTTGTTGACAACGAAAATGAATGACATGTGGTAAAATAAATGTCATGACCTCCACGCTATGTTTGATAAGACCCCAACGTCGAGTCATGTCGCACACGCTATCAGTTCAATAGCTTGACCTAATATTGCGCGACTTGTTTAATGACCATTATAAACTGCAGGTGGCAATATGAAAATTGTGATGTGCACCTCTTGGCTGAAATGAGTTTCATGTGATGCTCATTGTGAGAAACAGGCCGGTTTCTTAGCTTCATATATTCAAATGTTGGTATTGCATCATGTGACTTTATGCGAAACATGAATGACTGGTGGTAACGTGAAAACCACGACATGCATGTTATGTCTCGCTTGATTTGGGAGCTCGGGTCATGGTTTCCTCGTGGCCATTTTACTATACTAATGGACAATGAAAACTGTAATGTGCGACTGCACTCTATCGCAACATAATCTCCTCAAGTTTTGTTATAGTCCCATTTCACTGTCAGTAATTCTCAGCGCGAACTGTGACTGCAGTGTTCGGGAAGCTTGGGGATTGCAGTAGATCATTTCGTTAGGATTACACCCACTTAACGAACACTAAAAACTATTCTGAAACCTAGGTGGCCTCTAACGAAAACGCTAAAATATTCGATTGCACGTGTATAAATGGCGACACCCTTTGCCACTTGTCAGTCGATCGATGGCCGACGATCTGATCGCCGCTATCAGTGCCAGTGTGATGCTGTAATCTGTCTTGCCCTTTACGTTGCCTCAAGTTCAGCAGAGTAAACAACTTAATCGGAACATTCAGCCTGTGACTTCGTCCACGTCACGACCATGTGTAAACATAAACTCAACCAGTGGGAAGATCAAAATCAATTATTTACTGATTTATATGTGGAGTTTAAAGTTTAATATGATTATGAGGGACGCTGTAGTGGAGTGTCCCGGAAATTTCTACCACCTGAAAATGCTGTAGGCCTGTGAGCACACAGGCCTAAAGCATTTTCGCCTTCACCAAAAATGCAGCCGTCGCATCCGGGATGTGATACCACGACCTGCAGGTCAGCAGCCGAGTACCTTAGCGACTAGACCACCACGACAGGGCGAGATGAAAATCAAGACGGATATTTAATTGCAGCATAATTGACATGACGCTGTCAATCATTCTGCAGTAAATATGATCACGAATGATAGATTCTGCAATGTACAATCCAGAATAGACGTTCCAGTAGCCTAGCTTGTACTAGATTGTGTATGCATGGTACACATGCGACAGTGAAACACATAACATGACATGCCTGGCTTCCTTTGCCCGAAAGTAAAACAAGGCTGTGAATGAAGCACTTTGATTGCCGCTTCGCTTTACCTCGCTTGTGACAATGCGCAAGGTCTGCCGGATAAATTATTTGAAATACTAGTGAATGTTTCCATAATGCTTTTTGCATTTTGAGTCAAGCTGGTTAGAGTTTGGTTAAAGCTGCATCATCTGCATGTGAGCGTTATAGCCAGATTTTGAAGTGTGGCCCTTGCCTTAATAACTTGAAGAGCAATTTTGCCCATGGTGCCTTGGTGTTGTTGCAATAAACGTTTGCCAAATGAAACCACTTTTGTATTCATTGTGTTCTTACACCATTCTCTCTAGAAGAAGCAACATGCCGTTTCCTGCACTTCCACTTGCGACTTGAAAATATCTGGTTTTCATGTCTTGGGAGGGCCACGCAAATATGTAATTTGAGAGTGGTGTTTTGTTTGTAGTTTTGCACATCGTTATTATGGTGCCAAAGGTGTTGACGATAACTTGAATGATTAGGCCAAGCTAACCTCGCCTGTTGCAACACCTCAAGCACCACTACCACCGCCACCGAGTATGAATAATAATTTGACAAAATTATATTGCTGATTCTGATTTGAACTGTTCGCTCAATCTTCTGGGACGAAAACTAAGTGACATTACTCAGACAATGGTCACGGTATGTTAGTTTAACGTATCCTTTCTATTCATGAGTTTCATTTTGTTTCTACGCCAGATCAAAGTATTTTTGTGTAGCTCTGGCTGCGAAGGATGACATAATCAAGTCAGAAAAGGTAGAATGTCTTTAAAATGCAAACATCATGAACAATTTATGTTGTATTATGATTGCAATGTGCGCAAACGTTAGTTTTTGATAATTTGCCCTTTTATGAAACGTATCAGCTCGTATAAATGTCTTCTCCAACCCTTTAGCCTTATTTGTGGAGCTCTCATTCGCTCTTGAAATAATTTCGTTTCCCGGGCCAAGGACCTAATCTTGACAGCATTGTCCTGATCAATAGGTTGAATTCCGCACGCCTTGGTGTTTTCTATGACGAGTGATGCTTCTCTGTGTGAGGTAGGCTCACATTAAAGAAACGAACGCGCAAGGAATTGATCGAACAAGCACTGAACGAGTGTATCATTGCATGGTACCGTTTGCGAACATTAAAATGAGCAATGTTTCAATTGAGATGAAAGTACTTGCCCGTTTCGAACCAGGAACAGGGGCCTCTTCAGGACTTGAGGGGGACGCAGGCTAGAACGAATACAGCGTGACAAATATGAAAAAAACCCATGCATGCAGGTAATCAGAAAACATGATTCATTTTGAAACAATTACAATGTAGCAAAATGGAAGCAACAAAGGCAATTAGGAATGAAAATTACTTGCACAGATTGTGCAACATTATAGGGACACTAAAGAAATATACTAAGTCGAATTTGATTGCGAAATTATTGGTACAAAAATATCCTAGTAGAACTTTTGTGCAAAGGAGATGCTTTTTCGTTAAATAAAATCAGGTTTTATTTGCGTGCATTGCGTTACCACACTTCAAATTACCCGCCTCAAGTGAAAATTTTTACGTCACTGTTCCCGTGTACAACGTCGCTCAGCCTTACTGCATGGCCGCTGACACTAGTAGCAGCTATGCGAAAGTAGCGAGAGCCACAGCAGCAACAACGGAGATAAAACAACTTCCTGCAATGGCCTCCAAAATGGCAGGGGTGTTTTGTTCAACTAGGCCCCCTAGATTTTATGAGCTCTCTAGGTCAACCAGGAAAAATTGAACTTTTGAACCACTTGTGCCATTGCCCTAATAACTTTCGGCGGTTATTTTTTCATGAATGAAACAAAAACAAAAAACCAGCATTTTTACGTCTCTTGATGCACTGAAGGTTCTTTAGTGCAGCTAGTTTGAAGACTAGTGAATAATTGTACGTGGTTACTCTTGCATATTTGCAATCAATTTGTGAATGATCTCGTGCCACAACTGTTCGCGTGAATTTACAGTATTTCTCGATAAGTAGGCTGCTGCTGTTCGTAACAATGTCCTTTTAAACGTTGTCATATATTCAGCTATCACTCTGACATAAAGTGTTATTTGACTTCAGTGTCCCTTTAATTTGCTGCTGCTTACCTAAATTGTAAGCTTGTTCCTGTGGTAACAGAATACATGCCAAGTGTACTGTCCAACTTAGGTTTACAAAAAGCTTTTTTTTGTCTTACCGCCGATATGAGAATTGCGAATACATCTATGCCCACTTTCCAGCCTCAATATGATTTGAGAGCGCATGCTGAATGTGATGAGTAGTTTCAGAAGTACGCTGGATGTCTTGGGGCGTACCAGTGGCTGCGCATCAAAAATATCAGTGCGTTACTTTTCCACTGGTTTCTAAAGCATTAGTACGCTTTTGTGATTTGTATTGTGACACTGCGAAAGAGATTTTTTTTTAAAACAAGTGCTTTTAGGGTCTCGTGAGGTCCTTTACTATTTTAATAATTATTCTGTACCGTAGCTTGCAAGGCATTTTCATCTCACTTAACCATTGCGACAAACACCGAAGACATCTTGTATTGAGAAAAAAAAGTGACGGTGTAGAACCGTGAATAACGCTTTGATGTTCGGTCCTATGATTATTTACTGTAGGTGCGAAGATAATCGCATAGATAAATAAAATAGTTACAGCGAAGATCAACTGGACAGGCTGGTCACTCATAGTCTGTTCGTTTAACGTTTGAGGGTATACTGTAAATAAAGGTAAATCAGATCCAGTAGCATACCTACTAACAAAAAATGTGCCTCATATTCTGATGCCTACATAATTCTTCTCATAGACTAGAAGAAAGGTACAGCGACGTGTCCCTTTAGAGATGCTGGCGACGCGCAAGCAGATTGGTGTTACTTTCCTGTGCAGTACAAGGGAAATGTCTATTCAGGGTAACCAAAATCACGTTGCGTATTCAGTGTTCTGAGGGATCGTGCAAAAAACGGTAACAGTTTCCAATGTTGCGTTTATCACCAATACCCGAAAACCAAAAATGATATGTGTGGCGACTCAAAGTGGCACTTCTGTGTGCAGGGAAGAGAGCGCATGCACCCGCCCGAGGAAGCTAACTTCAAGACAAAGAGTGATAATAAAAGTGAGTCGTTGTTTCGAGCGCGAGTTCCTCACTTGCGCAGCTGTGCCGAGCGTCCCGTCTCAACATTGGTGACCCGGAATACAGACACAGTGACCGGAGTGTTGAACGAGCCGCAATAAAGATTCAACGTTTACGATCGACGCCCCTCCGACAGTCTCCTCAGTCGACAGTAGGCTGTCCCCATTTTGGACTGCGGACGCCGAACTTCGGTTCATAAAAGCGGAATCTCAGTTCGCAGCCAGATGAATCACAGCAGACCTTAAAAATACCACTACAAAGTGAGCAGTCTGCCGCCCACCCTAGCCAGTGAAATCAGGGATCTGTTGCTAGCTCCACCTGTCGAAAACGCATAAGCAACGCTAGCAGAAAACGCTTGTTTGCCGAGTTCAGGCTGGTGCACAGAGGCGAGTAGCGTGGTCACGCGACCATTTCCGACTGGTCGCAAACAGTCGCGAATGGTCGCAGACGGTCGCAAAGCGACTGCTTTGGCTTGTCGCTTCTTGACCGATTTTCATTTGCAAGACTGCAGTCGCAAAGCTGCTGGAAGCAATCAGAGATGCTCAATTTTTTTTTGTTTTTTATTGCGCTGGCCTTCTGCCTCCAGGTACAAACGAGTGCGTTTCTCTGGATCTGTGGCACTAATGCCACCACGGGAATACTAGGCTTAGAGATAGCAGGGCGCAGCAGCTCATGCAAAGTGTCGAATTTACATGGCGGCATTCGCAAGCTAAACACTATCAAATGAAGAGAAAAAAAATTGTTCAATATATCTTTCGCCCTTATTCAGAATCGTTTTAAGGGTGAAACTCGTTATAGCGGACATTTTCACCTCCAAGGTTGGTCTGGTGGGAGATTTCTTCTGTGAGTTTTTGAACAATAAAAAATTCGGAGCGTGCGCGTTGCCTAAAAGTCGAATGCTCCTGTCTCTCATTTCCCATTACGCAGCCATATGGCGTGCACATTGAGCACTATCTGACAAAAAGGGTTGCTACGTTATACTCGCTGGGTGTAACCTCTTTATTTTAGAAAGGTTCAGCGAGCGTTGAGCCGCATTGCCATGAATACATGTGAACTAGTATAAACCATGAACTCGAGGTGGTTATAGGTGGGAAGTAGACCCGAAGCGCAATGCCGTAAGAAAGTGTGCGTGTGCCACCTTTCTGTTTAGTCCTTGGAATGTCCACTGGATGGCGGTGCTTCTAAGTGGGGAATATATGATGAAAAGATGCGAGATGGTGGTATTTGAGTGTTGAATAGATGGGCGAACGGACACACAAACAGATGCATGGATGGACGCATGAACGGACGCAGGGCCGGATGCATGGACAAATGCAGGGATGGACGCACGAAACAGACGCATGCATGAACAGGCAGATGGACGTATGGACGGTCATAAAGACGGACGCATGAACGGACGGAAGCAAGATCGAATGGACAGAAGAAGCATGCTTCGTCACACTCTCCATTATTCACTCCGTGGATATGCTGCCTTGTTTTTTTCGTCTTGAACTTGACTTGTCACCGCATTCAATGCAGCACGTTTAGAACGCGTCTGTGCTTCATCCCTTGGCACCGACTTAAGACACCGCATTCGAGACGCGTTTGGGCTGCATTGGAGGCTGTGGCAAGACAAAATACATTCAAGATCGTTTCTAAATACGCACGACTTGTCGGAAATAGTCCTCGCCATCTCAGCGCAGCTTGGGAGGTGGGCGGTTTGCATGGCCGGCAAACTCTGGCGATTAAAAGGACGGTCACAACCACCACCGCCTTTTTTTTTGGCGGCGTCTGCACTGTCAGCGCTCACACCGTGGCGGAATGCTCCAGCACCATGACAATCTCTTGTTCTTCGCTTGAATCGAACTTCTTGACAATCTACGCTGTGCGAGAACGGATGAAAACAATAAATGCGGCACGCTCGGTCTGCTCTGCTCACTGTGCTGGCGGCGATCAGCTGACCGACAGTGGTCTCCAGAGTTCTCAATGATAACGAGATCCGGACGTGACTCTCCGGTGCGGAAACTTCCGATCGCTCACATGCAGCCTCTGACGGTGTGAACATCAGTCGCTTTTTGTTCGCCAGTCACGAATGGTTGCGCGACCACTGCTAGTCGCCGGTGCGCACAAGCATTTACGCCCTCCGAACCACAACGACTGCAGCAATTGCTTCGTGGCAGGGAACTCGGCTACCGTAGTCCTAATCAGCTTTTGCGGCACATGCAACAGTTGCTCGGCGAAACATCAACCACGATAGATAAGCATTGCTCCGAGAACTTTTTTTTGCATAAGTTGCCTTCAGCTGTCCACATGGTCGTCGTTGCCTAAAAGCACAGGATTTAACCGCAGCCGCTGAACTTGCTGACAAACTGGTAGCAATGACCCCGCTCACACACATGGCTGCCATACAAGCCCAGCGACCTCTAAACGAACTTCAATAGGTGCGTGAGGAGACTTCTCGACTTGCCGAAACAGTATCAGCTTTGCATGCAAGCAAAAGCGCGCAAACGATAGTCGAGATTAACACGCCGCTATCGCAAAAGCAGCCATAGTATATCAGCTCCTATCGTCAGAGGTTTCGAAGTAGTGCGCGTAAATGTATCCCATCATGCGTGCACTCGGGAAACAGCCGCGACAGGCACTAAGGGCGACCAGTGCTACTACGTTGCCTTTAAGTCTTCCCTCGATATTCTTTATTACCGACCGCAACAACGTAGTAGGTTTTTTTAGTTCACACAGGCGCCGAGGTAAATGCTATATTGGCGTCACAAGCTAAAAAAAGAAACCTATAGTGCATCGCCCTTGTAAGCTGTCAGTAACACGGTGTTAACATATGGCCATCGTTCGCTGTCGCCTAACTTCGGCTTTGGTAGAAGGTTTAGCTGGGTGTTCATAGCTGCTGATGTCAAATTCGCCATACTAGGCGCATAATTTCTCAAGTTGTTCGGTCTGTTGGTCGACGTCCGCAACTAGCGGCTTCAAGATCCTGTTTCTCGGGGAGCGGTACAAGGCACGCCATGTTGGCACCCCAATATCAGCCCGGCCTTGCATAATCTGGCTGGAGAAGCGTACTTCATTGCAATACTACAAGACTTGCCAGAGCTGACACGACAGCCACTGCCATCTCCTGAAGTAAAACACGGCGTCCTACATCGCATCGAAACCACAGGCCCACCGGACTATGCGCGACCACGGCACCTATCACCCGAGATGCTGCGGTTGGCTTGACAGGCGTTTGCCCACATTATGGAACACAGGGTAGTACATCCTTCATTCAGCCCTTATGTGTCACCTCTTCACATGGTTCCAAAATCAACAGATGGTGATTGGCGCCCTAGCGGGGACTATCAAGCGCTGAACCGGGTAACCGTGCCAGACCGTTACGCAGTCCCGCACATTCATGACATGACCTCCTTACTGCATAGTGCTACCATTTTCTCTAAAATAGATCTAGTGCGAGCATATCATCAGATACCCGTAGTACCAGAGGATATTTCCTAAACCGCAATAACAGCACCGTTCAGAATGCTCGAGTTCGTACGCATGTCTTTCGGCTAACGCAACGCCGGCCAAACTATATTCAACGGTTTATAGATGGCGTTGTCCGTGGCCTCGACTTGAGCAAGTTATACCTCGATGATCCTCTGATTGTTAGCAGTATTCCTGAAGTGCACGAACGGCATGTGCGCTACGTACTTTAGCGACTGACTGAGAACGGCATCGTTATATATACGCAAAGTGCGCGCTTGGTACCGACGCCATCATTTTTGGACCACAGCAATACAAGTGCTGGAATACAGGCTCAGGAGGACAAGGAAGGAACCTGTATGGCAGTTTACACAGCCGAAAAACCTCCGCCAGCTTCGAGAGTTCCCGGGACTCGTGAATTTCTACCGTAGGTTTATCCCAAAATGCGCCAACAATCTTCACCCTCTCCACAGCCTTCTTGCGGCATCTGAATCAAAGGCAACAGCCATAAGTGGAACGACCAATCCACAAAAGCATACCAGATGATTAAGGAAGCTCTCTCAAATGTTACCATGCTCACGTACCCACAGCCAAGTGTTCCTCGATGCGTCATGGTGGACGCCTCCGGTGCAACAATTGGAGCCGTATTTCAGCAGAGGGTGAGCGGAGTGTGGGGACGAATTTCCTTCTTCTCCAGAAAACAGAGCCCATCGAACGAAGGTACAGCACCTTCGGTATGGAACTGAGGTTGAGGTTGATGTTGAGGATGTTGTAGGTAGCCGGCGGATCTAGCCTTGCATAATTTGCAGGTAATTGCCCCGCTGGTTTTCTCTTTGCTAGTTGTTGCTAATGTCCTCTGTTTTTTACCTAAACACGAGCAGGCTTTTAAAATAAAATTCATGCATAGCACAACGTAATCCTGCATAAGACGGCGGCCTTTGTCCTATTCAGTTTGCAGTATTGTTCCGGTACTCTATCTCGCTGCACTGTACCCGAAACACAATTGTCACTTATCACCGAGTTACATGCGAGATCCGTAGCAATCAAAAATTTCAAGATAAGTCGTGACACCTGTTTCCTGAAGATTGAGGAATCACGTGAAAACACAATATCAGTCATACTGTCACATTGCGAGCCTAACTGTTGCAGTTCTTCAAATAAACTTTGCCGTTCCTTCTTAAGCCCACGACATTTAAGCAAATAGTGTTCTATATCACCGTTTTCCTTGCACTTCGAACACGAGGGCGTCGCTGAGAGTCTGATCTTGTGGAGCCATGCTGGTGTACGCACTGATCCCGTTCGAATGCGATGAAGCAAGCAGGCCTCTTCCCTTGATAGCCCTTGTGTCACACATGGCTGTTGAGGCGTCAGCCATAATGAGTGAAAATGCTTATTGACAGCCTCTCGTCAGATACGCTGCTTGTCTTTGGGAGTCTTTATCGTTGGTGTAAGCTCCAGAGCGTTCCGGGCAAGTCTGCAAGCCGCCTCATTACCCGCTATACAAACATGTGATGGAATCCATTGAAACTTAATGCTTATACCATTGTGACGCAGGTCTTTAAGGATTCGTAGTGATCTTATCAGTGCATTGATCTAAAACCAATCCATGTTTTAGCCGCTGCAAAGCGGGCTTACAGTCCGAAAACAGCACGACTTGTTGCTGCCTACAAAGCTTCAGTTTCTTCAGGGTTGCCTGAATTGCCACGCTTTCACATGCTGTCGATGAAACAACGCACTCCGAGTCGCGCTGCTCAGGACGCCTTTAGAGACGCGATCACAAACGCTGCAGCGCTTTCTCTACGCACTATGTCGACTGATTCAACGGTGAAAACTTTCAAATGATCGTCCTACTTTTCTTCAATATACTCAAGTACCAAAGAGCGTACTTCTGCTGTGGGTGTGAAACGCTTGCTGTGCCACTGCGGAATCGTAACCTGACAGTCGACATCCTCATGTGACCAATGTGGGTCTCGTCGAAGTTGTATTTGTTTGGGAAAATCGATGATAAGATGGCGAAGGTTGTTGAGGGCCACGAAAGCTCGCGATTCCGTGCGTCGCCGAAGGCGACTGAGTAGTGCTCGTCCGGGGCTCGATTCGCCAAGTCGGCAAAGCTGTGTCAGCAGTCGTTTAGAGGCAAGAAGACGTAACGGCGGAATACGAGCTTCATGAAGCACTTTTATGCTCGCTACAAACTTTGGCACTCCCAAAGCAATTCTGAGGCCTTTACGATGAAGTTTTTTCCAGCCGTTCGTGCTGTGACTCACTCGGAGAGATCAGAGGAAATTGGAAAAGTACACGATTGACAATTAACGCCTCATGTACCTTTATCATTGATGTTGGGTGGCTTCCCCAGTTTCTTTCTGCCATCCTTCGACGAACGTTTATACAAAATTACAGCGCTGACATTCTCTTGTCTACTGCCATTCGCCAATTCATCCTGGTGTCTAGTGTGACTCTATGAAATCTGATGTATTTAACTTGTTTAATTGATGCATTAGGAAGTAATATTTTCATCCTTGTTTCTCGCCTTCTCACACTTGGGAATAGCATAAATTCAGACTTTTCAGCTGATATTGTTAGTCCTATAGATTCAAGATAGGTTTGTGCGGAGAGTAAAACTCTTTGACCAATCATTTCCAATCGCTTGTGCGGATATCCAGACAGCCGGATGCATATGTCGTCGGCATAAATTGATTTTGTACTGCCTTGCTCACACTCCTGAGAGCATTAGGTAAACCATCCTTGGCCACAATGAACAACATTAGAGACAGGAGAGTGCCCTGCGGCACTCCACTGGTGATTTTCCTTGAGCGACTGAGCACTGTCCCTAACATCACCTGCATCGAGCGATCACTAAGAAACGCCTGAACACAGCGTAAAAGGTGCCCCGTTATTCCCATAGATGCAACACCACTAAATATCGCACCTTGGTACACGTAGTCATATGCTTTTGAAACATCCAGGAATATTGCCATTGTTGAGAAGCCGTATGCTCGTTGGTGTTCTATGTGACTCACCAAGTCCAAGATGTTTTCCTGTGCACTCAACCGTTGCCGAAACCCAGTCATACATGCTGAAAGGGACTTGTGATTTTCAATCCAAAATGTGAGCCGAACACAGGCCAGCTTCTCCATCAGCTTCGTTACGCACGAAGTTAGTGATACTGATCTGTATGATGCCAGTTCTGTTCTGTTTTTACCTGGCCTCAGCCCTGGCACGATCCAGGCCATTTTCCAGGCTTGAGGAATCTTTACCGACTCCCAGACATAGTTGAAATGAATCAAAAGCCCCCTCTTCACTTCTGCAGGCAGATTTGAGATCATTTGGTTTGTAATTCCACCAGGTCCAGGAGCACAGCGTCGACGGAGACAACTTATGGCTGACGTAGGTTCCCGCTGCGTGAAAGGTGCGTCGATGGCAGATGTAGAATGAGGCGGAAGTTGGTAAGGTGGTTCAGTTTCTTTTCCACTTACATACACGTCAGCATACTCTTCCGCTAGAGAGGGCATTGATGTATCTTTGAATAGCGCGAGGGTAATAAACGGCCTCAAAAGCTCGGGCGTAATTCCGACCCTATTTACTACTCGCCATATCCTTGACAGTGGAGTAAATACACAAACTCTCACAAAACGTTGCCCATTGTTTTTTCCGAAGTTTGTTGCTCGCTCGCCGCATTGCTGCATTAAGTCTGTTGAACTGAGTTTTGCTAGCAGGTTCACCACCTCTTCGCATAAGCCTTTTCTCTGCCTTTCTTCTGGCCGCACACAAATTACGGAGCTTTAAGTCCGGGGCTTGAAAATGTGCAGATCGCTTAAGCATAGTGGTTGCAGCCGCTTTGCTGGCCAGTATATCCTGAAACATATCCCCCGATCGGTGATCTAGATGCTCTCGGTAGCAATTGCAATCAGTCACTTTGCAGGATTTAGTTACTGTCAAATGGTAGCCAGCAACGTTGACCAATATAGGGAAATGATCACTGCCCATTCTGTCCGGAGCTGTGCAACACGTGAGTTGAACGTCACTTGAATGCAATGTCAAGTCAATAATACTTATACAAGCTGGGGGCCTAAAGAATGTTACATTGCCATCATTCGCAATGCATAAGTCTAGCTTATCAATAGCCTTTTCCAGACAACATCCACGTGCATCCGAACTCTTGTCCCCCTATGACGTGTGATGCGCATTGAAACCACCACAAATGATGCGCGGAACTGGGCAGCGATGACACAGGTCTTTCAAAAACTTTTCGATCAAACTTTTCTTGCGAGAAGACGCATACACCGATAAAATGCTGATTTTGCGGTTTTCTATCTGTGCCCTGATCGCACAAACTTTTATAAAATCTGTGCACAAGTCCGACACACTAAGTGCTACGTGTGGTATCTCTCTTCGTATATACAAAACAGCGCTTCCATTTAGGAAAGTCGTTATGGAGGGGTTCTTGTGAGTGACGTATTCAGCGATTGATCTTTTTTTCGGTAATCTAGCCTCCAACAGAGCCAAGGCCGGAATTTGATATTCTCTCAAAAACAGGTGTAGTTCATTCATCCGGGAAACAATACCGGCAGAATTCAACTGCATTATGAAAAGCACTTTTCGGCGATTTAACGTGCACTGAGGCTTAGCCTTCGGCATTCTACTGTTGGTTGTGCCCGAAACAACCAAGCAGCACTGATTCTAGAGCCAGCAAGGCCTGCAGCATGGTCTTCGCAGTATCTGGTGGCATTGTCACTACGTGTGAACGCAGAGCGGCAAACAGAACTCGAACAATCTCCGCAGTGTCGTGGTTATTTTCCTCATGTCTCTTTTCTTCTGCTCAAATTCTTGTATCAGTACTCTGGCATAGGTAGCTTGTGTAGAAATGTTCTGAGTAGACTCATTTGGCATGGCTCCTTGTTTTGCTTGACTGGCATTGCCCGGTGTTTTCAAGAAGCATTCTTCTGATTGCACCTCGCGTGCATTCTTTGTACTATTTGATATTCTATCTTTCACAAATGGAGAAAAACCCTCAGGTGATTGAGCAACTGGCCGAGCAGTAGTTGGTTCAGTTGGTTTAGGCGCCGTAAGAAAGACTTTTCGTCTATGCAGCGCACTCACTAGGAATGGGCACCCACTATAACCGGCGGGATGGTCACTGTTGCAGTTTGCGCATTTAAAGTCTTGCAATTTGCGCATTTAAAGTCCGCCTTGCAAGTTTTGAAGTCATGTGGACCACCGCAGTGTTTACATCGCAGCTCTCCTTTGCAAAATTTCGCCACATTACCAAAACGTTGGAATTTAAAGCACCTCCTCAGTGGCTTTGTGTATTCAGCTGTTTCATGGCGAGTAAGCCAAGGTTAATAGTCAGAGGTCGCTCGGTGTTTGGAGTACACGCAAGTACCACCGTGTCCGTGGATCTAACTTTCCACTCAATCGTAGAAGAAACTTCTCTTTTAACAATCCTCCTGAAGTGAATCATACCTTGGGGCTTCATGTATCCGAGAAGATCCGCCTCTCTGTACCACTTCGGGACACCTCTGATCAAGCAGGTGTTTCGCAGGTAGACATTAGGTAGACGAGCACAAATTTGTACACGACCCACAGCTTGCCACATTGGAGAAGCGCGCTCACTTGATCATCAGTGGCCACACCAAGTAGTAGCGAACCTTGAGCAGTGAAATAACTCCGAACTGGCTTAGCGTCAATGACTGATGTCACTGCAGAATGTAAAGCAATAGGGTTCACCTGTCTTAAGTCTTTTTTCACTTTCTACAGGTGATATAATCGCTGGAATACCCACAGTTCTGGTTTCGCGGTGGCTTATCATCTTGAAGTTTTCGTCCTCCATGTCCGACCAATCGTCTACCTTCTGGTCGAGTCCTCTATTGTGGATGCGTCATCGTCGTTTGTAGGTTCATTGGTGTCGCCACAGTTACATCCTCCTGCTCGTTAGTCTGGTCGTTTCGACGGCGTGTGGGATGAACCAGGCGCCTGTCCTGGTCGCTTGCATGGCTGGGCCATGGCCGAAATCCCAAAATCGAACTCTTCTTTCGGTCGCGTCTTCTCGAAATAGGCCCAATAAGAGTAAAATCTTTTTGATGCCGCAGACGTCTTTGCAAGAACGACCAAAAATAACGCAAAACAAGGAAAAAAAGAAGATCGCGGGTAGGGGTGGCTGCGCTCTCAACTTCTTTGCCTTCTTCCCGTTGTGAAACATCAAAATACCTAGGGAACTCCTGGCCATGCAGCAATTCGGCATATGCGACGTTATGTGGAAGGACAAGAATTTTTTGTGCTCACAGATCACAAGCCACTCACCTACGCATTGCGCGCGAACTATGATTCTGGTGCGCACATGGCACGGGAGCTCCGCCAAATGTCGTAAATCGCGGAATTCACGACAAATATACGCCATGTTAGTGGCACAGATAATGCTGCTGCCGATGCTCTTTCGCGTGGTCCAGTGAATACCATCAGCCTGCCGAGCGGCGTGGACATCACCTCACTTGCGACAGCTCAACGCAGTGATGGAGAATTGAAGTGTCTACTGACGTCTTCAATCATCGCCTTGAAGCTGCAATGGTTGGCAGAACCCGCGGGATTTGTATGCTGCGACATGTCTACAGGCAGGTCTCGACCGTTCGTCCCCTCGAACCTCGGTCACAGCATGTTTGACTTGCTGCACAACCTGGCGCATCCCGGGATTTGAGCCAACAACGGCTATGAACAGCGAGGTTCATGTGGCCAGGAATAAACCGGTATGTCCGACACTGGACACCAGAGTGCTTCGCATGCCAGCGCTCTAATGTCCAGCGACATACTGTGACCCCTTTGGAATCCTTCCCTCTGCTTGACTGTCGATTTGCCCTAGTGCATTTTGACATTTTGGGACCACTGCCGTTGTGTCACGGGGCAAAGCTACTTGCCAACTTGCATCGATCGCTTCACTCGATGGCCGGAGGTCATGCCCATTCCAGACATGACGGCTGATACCGTCGTCCGCACATTTATCTTACATTGGAAGGCCCGTTTCAAAGTACCGACAACCGTGACGACGGATCGCGGAAAACAGTTTGAGTCCGCCTTATTTCAAGCGTCACCCGGCTCTTGGGTACTTACCACATCAAAACAACGGCCTCCCATTCGATTAGCAACGGTATAGTCGAAAGGTTCCACCGTCATCTGAAGACGAACCTGACAGCTACGGCGAGTCACAGCTGGGTACACGCACAGCCGTTTGTTCTGTTGGGCGTTAGGACGGCTCTGAAAGCAGGTATTGGATGCTGCTCTACTAAACTCGCGTACGGAACAACGCTTCGCCTCCCAGGGGAGTTTTTTGCCCCTAGTTAGAATGAGAACGCGTACGCAAACGTGGACTACACAGTACGGCTGCGAGACATCATGAGCAGGCTACGCGCTGTTCCTCCGCGTCCGCCCACAGCCCGGCCAGTCTACGTGCACCGGGAACCCTCCTCCTTCTCTCACGTGTTCGTGAGGCATGACACCGTGCAGTGTAAACTCCGGCCCCCGTACACCGGGCCTTTCAAGATGCTGTGACGGGAAGACAAGCACAATACAATCGAGAGAGGTGGTCGTCACGACGTGGTTTCTCTATACCGCGTAAAATCAGCACATGCGACTCCGACAGTGAAGCACCTGCACCACCTCGAGCTACATCTTTGCAGGCACCCCCGGCAGACCACGTAGCGCAGCCCCAACAGGTCCTCAAACAATTCACGCGGAGCGGACGGTGTACGAGACTCCAGTTGTGTATGAACTTACGAACCGCAGTGGGTCGTCCAAGTGTGGCCGTTGTGCGCACACTCACTAAGGGGGAGTCCTGTGGCGACGCAAAGTGGCGCTTCTATGTGCGGGGCAGAGAGCACATGAGCCCGCACGAAAAAGTTATCTTCGAGACGAAGGGCAATAAAAAAAGTCAGTCGTTGTTTGGGACGCGAGTTGTTCACTTGCGGAGCTCTGCCGAGCGCCGCGTCTCAATAACTGTATTGGTAATTAAGCCGCTGAAATTTTAGGGGCAAAGCTCCTTATAGCGGCACCCGTTCGTCCCCCATAGTATGTAACAAGTATAACATTTTGCCCTCCAAGGTGGTGCCGGTGAGAGACTTGTTCCGGGCGTTGTTGAACAATGAAAAGTAGTGCTCAATGTACATGTCAATGGCTGTTAATGGCGAATGAATGACAGGAGCATTCGGCTTTTAGTTAACGCGCAGGCTGCGATCACCATTAGCAGCCATTGGCATGTACATTGAGCACCATCTGACAAGAAAGCGTTGCTACGTTATACTTGCTGGGTGTAACCTCCTTAGCTTTAGAAAGGTTTAGCGAGCGTTGAGCCGCAGTGCCATGAATACAATGAACTTGTAAATACCATGAATGAACTCGAGGTTGTTGAAAATGAGAAGTCGATACGAAGCGGAAGCCGTAAAAAAGTAAAGGCCGAATTCTCCGCCTCTCATTTCCCATTAGCAGCCATTGGCATGTACATTGAGCACTATCTGACTGAAAAAGTTTGCTACGTCATACTCGCTGGGCATAACCTCCTTGATTTTTGAAAGGTTTAGTCAGCGTTCGGCCGCAGTGCCATGAATACAGTGAACTAGTATATACCATGAACTCGAGGTGCTTAAAAGTGGGAAGTGGACCCGAAGCGCAAGCCGTAAGAAAGTGTGTGTGCCACCTCTCGTTTAGTCCTTGTAATGGCCGCTATATGGTGGTGCTTCTATATGGGGAATATTGAGGAAAAGATGCGAGATGGTGGTACTTGGAGTGTTGAATGGATAGACGAACGGACACCCAGACAGATGCATGGATGAACGCATGAACGGACGCAGGGGCAGCTGCATCGACGAACGCAGGGATGGACGCACGAACAGACGCACGCACGGACAGGCTAATGGACGCACGGACGGTCGCACTGACGGACGCATGGACGGACGGAAGCAAGAATGAATTGGCGGATGAATTCTTCGCCCCACTCTCCATCATTCAATCCGTGGATATGTTGCCACTTTTTTTTTACTGACTCAGAAAAAAATTCAGACGCTCTGCAATTGAGTCGTAAGTGACCATAGGGCGGATATCGCATGAGTACGCCTGCCCACTCATGGGCTGATGTTTGAAAATTTTTACAAAGCAACCTACGTAAGGTTGCGAAAAAGTTGAAAGGTACGACGTGAGCCGCAGGAAGAGATTGGCCTGGAAAGAAAATCTAGGCTATTGAGCGAAGCCATGCCTCGCAGATGCGACACACCGTGATAAGCATCCCCTGCCACAATACCATGATACCGTAGTACAAAGGCAGGATCGCTCTGCCGCGCTATCGTAACACAGGGAGAAAAGAAAAGGGTTGAGCGGCCAAAACACCCTTTTCACCTCTTCGGACAGTTTTTATCGCATCCTTACCCATGCACATCGCGAAAGTTCAATTATATGGCAGCATCACTTTATTACTGTATCACGCCTCAGAGCAGGTCGAGCAGCTTGTGGAATATAAGGCTTGTGGCCATCAAATCATTCGTGATAGCACTTTTTAGGATGACAGTATTTCGTTGCAACGTATATATTTAGGTATGTCAGTTTGTCTGTTCATCTGTCCGTCCGTCAGTCCATCCGTCTATCAGCCTGTCTGTCTGTCTGTCTGTCTGTCTGTCTGTCTGTCTGTCTGTCTGTCTGTCTGTGTGTTATCCCTTCTGTCCAACGGGTTAGGCACCCGGCGAAAGGTTTACCACTTGCTCAACGTCCAAAGGTCTTGATGTGGTGGCTGAGTTCGTAGTTATAAACATTGCCAATAAAAAGCAAACATTCAGCATATTTGATGCGCAGTATCAATACATAGCTGATGGGCAGTATCTTTTGTTTAGTTCACGCTTGGACACGTAATGCCAAAGGCCGAAGTGATTACTACGCTGCGCTCGCATTGTGACACAGCGAACTAAAAAGCACTTGCTTTCTAAGCTTCGCTAAGAAATTCGGGAGCATAAAATAAAACTAAACTTGATATATACGCTTTCTACAGGATTAGAGTAGCGCATAGCTTCGATTCTCACAAGGCTAACAACTCTAACTATGCAGCCAGGTGCCACTCTGTTCTTGCAGCGACTTTATCAAGCTTGTCACCATTGAACAAAATGTGTGGCCGATCGCCAGTTGATCTGGCTAGTGTGTCGACAACCGGCGATTGATTCATTGAATTGTTGGGTTTAACGTCCAAAACCACCATTTGATGATTAGAGACGCCGTAGTGGAGGACTCCGGAAATTTTGACCACCTGGCGTTCTTAAACGTGCACCCACAACTCAGTACACGGGCCTACAACATTTCCGCCTCCATCGGAAATGCAGCCGCCGCAGCCGGGAATTGAACCCGCGACCTGTGGGTGAGCAGCCGAGTACCTTAAACACTAGACCACCGCGGCGGGGCGACAACCGGCGATGAAAGCAGAAATACGTGATTATTGGGACTGTATTACGGAAGTACAAAAGCATTTTTTAGCTCATCCAGTAACGCGAACGCGTATGGTGTTGTTGAATAAGAATCGCCCCCGCTGCCATCACGTCCAGTGGCCCCAGCTAAGGAAAATAAATTACTGACAAACACATAAAAATATCTACTCCGACATTCCTGGAGCGCCCATCGCCACACACTACGCTTACTGCAAAAACTACTTCAGTATTTGGTGTTCTAAGAAAAAGTGCCGAATCGACGGTAATACATTCCTGTAGAAGCTTACCAGCAGACGTAAATCTAGAAAAAATAAAAAGCACCAGTTCTTCGCTAACACACCGCGCAGCACACGACGGTTACTTTGATACATTCTAGGTGGACGGCAACCGCTTTCAACTTGTCGGCAACGTTTTCAGTGCACGGCCTGTGCATCAGCTGCTCGGCAGTGCGTGGTTGCTAGCGGCGTTTGGCAAGCGGTCGTGGACCTCTGCTGCGTCATTATATCAAATACAGTAGCTCTAATTGTAACGACCTCGTGCCGCCACATACCACTGACTCTAGAAAATTGAAATTGCTCCAGCCACAGTTCAAATAGAGCCCGACGTTTCGAGACCGACTCGGTCCCTTCCTCAGGGGGTGACTGTCTTGGTCATGGAAGTGTCGTCGCGTCGTGTTCTCTCACCACGGCTCCGGCTTTCCCTTTCCACCACGTTTCGGAGACCGTGAACGTACACCGAAGGCATTGTTCCCAGCGAGCGGTTCATGTTGGCAGGCGTATGCTGAATGTGCCAAGACTCGAGCAAGAGCCTCTTTCCCAAATTCCGTTCTGTTTCAATAACAGAAGCGCCGTCTAAGTCAGTTTTATGGTCGTGCTTCTCGCAGTGCTCCGCCAGAGCGCTACGTTGCACTTCCATCTTCCTGACGTCGTTCTTGTGTTGGCACATTCTTTCCGGGAAACACTTGCTCTCGCCTATGTAGCTGGCAGGACACTCAGAACACGACACTTTGTAGACAACGCCCGGGTGTAGCTCCCTCGGAGGTCGGTCTTTCGGCCGCGGTAGCAAGCGAGCGAGCGTCGAAACAGGTTTATGGATTACCGTGACCCCGGCTTTTCCTAGGACTCTCGAGAGCTGTTCACTTATGCCCGGCACATATGGAATGGCGACGTGGTTGTTTGGCGTCTTCGTTTCTTTCGTGTGCGGTGGTGTGGCCAGGGCGGAAAGGGGGTCGGGCGGTGTGTCGTTGCAGGTGTCTTTCCGCGGGTGCGGTGGTTGTCGTCTCGACAAACGGCGTGACGCCCGGCGGATGAACGCTTCTGTGTAGCCATTCCTTCGTAGCTCGGCGACAATCCTCTTTTCTTCTTTCTTCCTCTCACCTTCCGACGTGCAGATTACTCGTGCACGTGAAAGGAGTGCCGAAACCACTGAAGCTTTGTGGGCAGTTGGATGACAGGACGCAAAATGCAAATACCTGCCGGTGTGAGTTGGCTTTCTATACACCGAAAAGGTCATGCGCTCACCCTGTCGTCTGACTAAAACATCGAGAAACGGAAGCGCCCCGTCTCGCTCTCGTTCCACCGTGAACCGTATCGCTTGGTCGACGGAGTTTAGATGTTCAAGGAAGCTGTCTACTGCTGCCTTCTTTATTATGCAAAAACAGTCATCCACGTACCTCACAAATACTTTCGGCCTGTCAATAAAGGAGCCCAGTGCCGTCTCTTCTATGTGTTTCATTGTGAGGTTCACAGCCGTAACGGAGATCGCCGCTCTCATCGCGGTCCCGCTGGCTTGTCTGTAGAAGCTCCCGTTGACGCTGAAATACGTCCCCTTGAGGCAGTATTCCAGTAGGCGACACAGTTCGTCGACGCCCAGGCAGGTTCTTTCATCCAAGAGCTCGTCTTGGTTCAACGCTGCTCGTGCGCTAGATACCGCTAGTGATACGGGCACACTGGTGAACAGGGACACGACGTCGAACGAGACGAAGCACTCATCGCTGCTCACGGTCACATCTCTCATGCGCTCCAAGAAGTGGCTGGCGTCGCGTATGTGGGTTGGTGTTTGCCCCACGAGCGGCGCGAGAGTCCGGTGGAGATACTTGGACAGCGCCCGGAGTGGAGACGTTGTAAAATCCACGATAGGACGGAGCTGAACTGTGGGCTTTTGGATCTTGGGAAGCCCGTAAAATCCTGGTGAAGAGCCGTTCCGGCAGATGAGCTGGAGGTATGTGTTTCTCGCCTTCGGGTGCGCTTTAAAGATATCCGCCAGGAGCTTGTTCATTTCCTTTGGACACTTGGTGTGGGGTCCTTCGCCAGCTTTTCGTAGGCCGGACTGTCCAGCAGGTCTCGCACTTTGTCGTTGTATGACTCCCTGTCGAGCAGGACCATTGCGTTCCCTTTGTCGGCCGGGAGGATGACAACCTTATCATCATTTCGGAGTGCATAGATCGCCTTACACTCCTCTCTCGACAGGTTGTGCTCACGGCGCTTTCCTATTTTTGATAGTACGCCGATAGCCTTGAGACGCACGTTCTCCCGAATGCCGCTGTCGAGTCGCCTTATGCCTTCCTCCGTAACCGCGATGATCTTCGGCAGTGACGGACGTGTCGTGGTCGTGTTGAAGTTGTGTCCCTTTGCCAGCACGCCGTGCTCTGTCGGGGAGAATTGTTTGGAGGACAGATTGACGACGAAATTCTCGTTGTTAGGACTGTAGTGGTGTTTTTCTCCTTGAAGCGTCGCAAGCTTACTTTTGTGGGTCGCTTGTTGTTTCTGCGCTGTTGTTGCAGCCACATTTCGTGCGAACTCCTCCAGTGACGGAAAGATGTCGGGCAGTCGATGTTGAAGTTGCCGTCGTAGAAAGAACAGGTCTAATTCCTTCTTCTTGCTGACGCTGTGGCACTCATGGATTCGGGCGTTTAGTAGCCGCCGTTCAGCCTGTGCGATGACCTTGTTGCCCTCCGCCGTGTGCACCAGGCGCTTGAGCTGAAGGCTTCGTGGTATCACGTTCCTCTCCCGACAGGTCCTCGTGAAGTCGAGATAGTTGCGGTAGGTCGTGACGCCGTGTGCTACGTTCACGTACCGCTTTGCGAGGAGCGCTGCTTCCTGACCGAAGTCACTGCGTAATGACTTAAACGTAAACATTTTGACAGCAATCTGTCTGGCTGGGTGGAAAAGTTTAGAAAATTGAAATTGCTCCAGCCACAGTTCAAATAGAGCCCGACGTTTAGAGACCGACTCGGTCCCTTCCTCAGGGGGTGACTGTCTTGGTCATGGAAGTGTCGTCGCGTCGTGTTCTCTCACCATGGCTCCGGCTTTCCCTTTCCACCACGTTTCGGAGACCGTGAACGTACACTTAAGGCATTGTTCCCAGCGAGCGGTTCACGTTGGCAGGCGTATGCTGAATGTGCCAAGACTCGAGCAAGAGCCTCTTTCCCAAATTCCGTTCTGTTTCAATAATAGAAGCGCCGTCTAAGTCAATTTAATGGTCGTGCTTCTCGCAGTGCTCCGCCAGAGCGCTACGTTGAACTTCCATCTTCCTGACGTCGTTCTTGTGTTGGCGCATTCTTTCCGGGAAACACTTGCTCTCGCCTATGTAGCTGTCTGGACACTCAGAACACGACACTTTGTAGACAACGCCCGGGTGTAGCTCCCTCGGAGGTCGGTCTTTCGGCCGCGGTAGCAAGCGAGCGAGCGTCGAAACAGGTTTATGGATTACCGTGACCCCGGCTTTTCCTAGGACTCCCGAGAGCTGTTCACTTTTGCCCGGCACATATGGAATGGCGACGCGGTTGTTTGACGGAGGAAGGCATAAGGCGACTCGACAGCGGCATTCGGGAGAACGTGCGTCTCAAGGCTATCGGCGTACTATCGAAAATAGGAAAGCGCCGTGAGCACAACCTGTCGAGAGAGGAGTGTAAGGCGATCCATGCACTCCGAAATGATGATAAGGTTGTCATCCTCCCGGCCGACAAAGGGAACGCAATGGTCCTGCTCGACAGGGAGGCATACAACGACAAAGTGCGAGACCTGCTGGACAGTCCGGCCTACGAAAAGCTGACGAAGGACCCCACACCAAGTGTTCAAAGGGAAATGAACAAGCTCCTGGCGGATATCTCTAAAGCGCACCCGGAGGCGAGAAACACATACCTCCAGCTCATCTGCCGGAACGGCTCTGCACCAGGATTTTACGGGCTTCCCAAGATCCACAAGCCCACAGTTCAGCTCCGTCCTATCGTGGATTTTACAACGTCTCCACTCCGGGCGCTGTCCAAGTATCTCCACCGGACTCTCGCGCCGCTCGTGGGGCAAACACCAACCCACATACGCGACGCCAGCCACTTCTTGGAGCGCATGAGAGATGTGACCGTGAGCAGCGATGAGTGCTTCGTCTCGTTCGACGTCGTGTCCCTGTTCACCAGTGTGCCCGTTGCACTAGCGGTGTCTAGCGCACGAACAGCGTTGAACCAAGACGAGCTCTTGGATGAAAGAACCTGCCTGGGCGTCGACGAACTCTGTCGCCTACTGGAATACTGCCTCAAGGGGACGTATTTCAGCGTCAACGGGAGCTTCTACAGACAAGCCAGCGGGACCGCGATGGGAGCGGCGATCTCCGTTACGGCTGCGAACCTCACAATGGAACACATAGAAGAGACGGCACTGGGCTCCTTTATTGACAGGCCGAAAGTATTTGTGAGGTACGTGGATGACTGTTTTTGCATTATAAAGAAGGCAGCAGTAGACAGCTTCCTCGAACATCTAAACTCCGTCGACCAAGCGATACAGTTCACGGTGGAACGAGAGCGAGACGGGGCGCTTCCGTTTCTCGATGTTTTAGTCAGACGACAGGGCGAGCGCATGACCTTTTCGGTGTATAGAAAGCCAACTCACACCGGTAGGTATTTGCATTTTGCGTCCTGTCATCCAACTGCCCACAAAACTTCAGTGGTTTCGGCACCCCTTTCACGTGCACGAGTAATCTGCACGTCGGAAGGTGAGAGGAAGAAAGAAGAAAAGAGGATTGTCGCCGAGCTACGAAGGAATGGCTACACAGAAGCGTTCATCCGCCGGGCGTCACGCCGTTTGTCGAGACAACAACCACCGCACCGCGGAATGACACCTGCAAACGACACACCGCCCGACCCCCTTTCTGCCCTGGCCACACCACCGCACACGAGAGAAACGAAGACGCCAAACAACCGCGTCACCATTTCATATGTGCCGGGCATAAGTGAACAGCTCTCGAGAGTCCTAGGAAAAGCCGGGGTCACGGTAATCCATAAACCTGTATCGATGCTCGCTCGCTTGCTACCGCGGCCGAAAGATCGACCTCCGAGGGAGCTACACCCGGGCGTTGTCTACAAAGTGTCGTGTTCTGAGTGTCCAGCCAGCTACATAGGCGAGAGCAAGTGTTTCCCGGAAAGAATGCGCCAACATAAGAACGACGTCAGGAAGATGGAAGTGCAACGTAGCGCTCTGGCGGAGCACTGCGAGAAGCACGACCATAAAATTGACTTAGACGGCGCTTCTGTTATTGAAACAGAACAGAATTTGGGAAAGAGGCTCTTGCTCGAGTCTTGGCACATTCAGCATACGCCTGCCAACGTGAACCGCTCGCTGGGAACAATGCCTTCGGTGTACGTTCACGGTCTCCGAAACGTGGTGGAAAGTGAAAGCTAGAGCCGTGGTGAGAGAACACGACGCGACGACACTTCCATGACCAAGACAGTCACCCCCTGAGGAAGGGACCGAGTCGGTCTCGAAACGTCGGGCTCTATTTGAACTGTGGCTGGAGCAATTTCAATTTTCTAAACTTTTCCACCCAGCCAGACAGATTGCTGTCAAAATGTTTACGTCTAAACCACTGACTCTACGTTGTAAAACACTTTCGTTTCTTCGTACCTCTGTCAGATGTCGCCATATGTCACGCAGTGCTTCCTGACAGTGTAATATTGTCTTTTGACGTACTTTTCAACAAAGCACCAAAATAGATGGCCAATTTTTGTTGAAATGGCACTCCTTGCTGATTAGCTTTGAGATTGGCAGAATCTTTCTCGTTGTTCACATTGATGACTAACACACGCCTCTACCATGTGCTTCATCTATCGGTCTCCTTTACCTTGCTCAACAGTGTGACTTACGAGCCTTTCTCTCCCAAGCACATTGAACGAAGCAGATTTGAGAGTAGGCATGTACACTAGCGCAACAAACGTTATGAAAGGAGCCATGACAGAAACAATGCTTCATACAAGTCAAAATCTGTCATTGCTGCGGAAAACTATTGGCACAAAATGCATTGCGCTTTCTGCCGTAAACTAAAATGTTTATTTAGCGGCAGGAAGGGCTTGTGCAATTATTCCCTGCAATATTACTGTGAAAAAAATTGCGTTACGTGAAACATCCAGTGAACTAGTCATGATTTCAAAGCACATAGTTTGCTGACTCACGTCAAGTACACAAATAAGTTCGCTGCCTGAAGTAAATATCAAGTAAAACGAGAGCAGACCATAAAACAATCAATAAAGTATAGAATGAAGCAATTGCCTGAGAATAAAGTAGTAGGAGTTACTCGACGCGCTCCTTTGTATCAAGGACGCCTATATGTAACTTTCACTGAAAATTGCTTTGTTAATACAGACCTTCTCGTCGTCATAAAAAAGTCTACTCATTGTTGCTATAGGCACAGCTGAAATAAGATTATGCCACGGGTCCCATTGCGTGAACGCTGGTCCACTGCATCACAGCAGCTGGAGGATGTTTTCACTTGAACGAGACGAAATAAAGAACCACGTCAGGCTGTGTAGCGAAATTACTTAGGAGTCAAATATCCTTTGAGGCCAACCACTTATATTTGTGAAGAGCAAATTAAGTGTAGCTCTTGGTGGCAATGGACTCATTTTAGCATTAAAAAGCAGTCTAGAAAAGATCACAGCGGATCCACGGACCTAATGATGATGAGGGGTGCAAAGCGTCCATCCCTCAATTCCGTCTGTCTGTCCGTATATCTGTCTGTCTATATATGGATATGCTGTGCTGGCTACGCCGGATGGGAGGACTGCCGTAGCCAATAAGGAGCTGCACCCTTAACACTTTTAAACGCCCGCCACCCACACATACTGGCTCGACGTGTTGCTGGCTTATCACTTGCGGGTAAATATTTTGATGGTCTGCTTCAATACAGGTTCATTAATATATATTATGTGGGTTTTTACGTCCCGAAACCACCTTATGATCACGGGAGACGCCGTAGTGGAGGGCTTCGCGAATTTTGACCACCTGGGGTTCTTTACCCTGCACCCAAATCTGAGCACACGGGCCTACAGCATTTCCACCTCCGTCGAAAATGCAGCCACCACAGCCGGAATTAGATCCAGCAACGTGCAGGTCAGCAGCCGAGTATTTTAGGCACTAGAACGCCGCAGCGGAGTTTTAGTACAGGTTACTGTCGACTAGAAGCGAAGTGGATCAAGAGACAGCCTCTCGGTCGTGCCTTACGAATTCCTCAGTTCGTATAGGTTGGGCTGTTTTGAGTAGCTGTGACAATAATAGCGCATAAAACTGCTCGAAAGAACGGGCTCACCTCACCTACCAAGAAGGTGTTGTCTTTGCCGCAAGGAAATCTTTAGAAAGGCCTAGCAATAAACCATACGTAAATGTGGTGTAAAATAAGATATGCCAGTTCACCGTTACGTATTATCCGATCATGTTTGACGTAATATGTTCTTGAGCTTAATTTCTGCATGGGGTGAAAACACGCCGAGATAAAGTACACAATACAATATTGTTCTCATTCTCTTTGCCTGCTCTCGTCTTGTGACAACTATTTTGCTCCTCAGCATTTAGGCCTTAAGCCTTAAGTAAGTTTAGCATCACATATGCTATAATTTGAATTAGAAAAAAAAAACACTTACCTCACTTGGCCCAGCAACAGGACTTGAAGATCCAGACTAAAAGAGTATAATGCTGCAATCACCACAACTATTCCAAAGAAACTGTTTATTGTGAAAACGCTAATTATTAACTAGCAGTAAAAACTCCTTTAGTTACCTATGCATGTGAAAAATTCGTTTCTTGTGCCCATAAGATCTGGCTACACTATGGCAGGCAGATAACCATTGAGTAGAACGAATATAATCATCTTTTTTTTACGGCTAAGATATCAATTATTTGCCACACTGTTGAGTTCTTGCACTGTGAGGCTAGTTTCCTGAAATTGTAGTGAGCCAGGCCGCAGCTAATTATTATAACGATACATTAATTTTCTCATGTGCCATGACTTGCTTTTGTTGTGCTGTTCTCTTTATTTTTGTTGTCATCCGCTTGCGATAATTTATCGCCACAATATCTCGACCGCAGTTACTATTGTGTTGTTTAGGTGCATGTATATAAAAATAATCAATGAGTGCGTGCGAAACAAATATACTTTCCTCACTGTTTATTACACTAGCACGCCTACGCATATTTCATAACTCCGTATATATTGCCAAGTCTTTCTATAAATAAACAATACGAAATTTAGTGTCCCTGTCGTCATACCTCCTTCTGTCATCAGCTTTTTCAAGCAGTGAGTATTTCGACTGATATGAAACACGTTTTGTGAACCTCAATAATAATATAACATGGCTCAAAGAGGCATACTTACTCCACTTGGACCAGGCATTGGGCTGACTGGACGACGTGGCTATAAAAGTGTAGCACAAAAGTCTACATTAGAGATGGCTACATTGACATAATCAATGCCGCATACCTTATATTGTATTGGAAGAATATTAAAAAAGAGCTGCTTTTGTGTACTATATTTCTAGGTTTCAGTTAAAAAGCGTTTCAGGAGACATTGAAAGAAGTTTGTGTTTAAACATTTTCATATGTTTACATGTATGGACAATTTTGTACTTGTTCACTTACCTGCGATGCCATTCTAGATAGATGCAGATGTCTTTGCAAAGGTAGTGCTTTATTCATGAGCTTTCACTTTTAACTTGAATATTTATTTTGCCATGGGTCATGCATCCCGGAAGCAATTGCTTCGGGTACAGAAGGGCTTGGGGTCACATAAATCTTTCCAGCAAATAGTGGTAAACATTGGGTGGCTATGCTCTGTTTAGAGTCGTGTTTCAGGTTGCAAATGTTCTCAAAATGCAGAACGCATTTTACAATAAGGTTTTCGGTCTCACTACGGCTGGGTTCCTTGACTCAATGTTGACGTAAGAGCTGAAAGCTCTCTGGTAGTAGGTGAAAAGTTGGAGGAGTCACGCATTCACGCGGATGGCTACCACTTTCATAAAACCTAAAGTCATGCCCTACATACATCAGGTTAATCATAATCTAAGGGTGGAACCAAGCAGATATGGTTTCTGCCTTGTACTTTTGGTGCCTTTAAAACAGGTGCATGGTTTACCTATGTACATCCAGAGAACCTAAAAAAGGCGTGGATGTGGTAAACACCATGAAACGCCGTACACATACTTATTACAAGAGGTATGTTCGAAATACCGCTGACAAAGCCCAAGTCCTACATTGGCTAGACAAGGTTGTGCCTGATTGATCGAGCCAGAACACATGGACGACAATTCAAGAATGACATTTCGGAGCACCTGTCTGCGCATTGTAAAGGCTGCGCGTGGGAATCACGGTTTCAGGGCATAAATATTTTTAGCAGAAGCCACGATTGAGGACTTTGAGAGATATTAGAAGGCTATGTTACAGTATTCGAAATAAAACTGATAAATGTGTTAGTGATAACTCTGCTAGATTATTAGAATAAAAAATGCGTTTTTATAACTGGTTCCCATACTAGGCTGATGAGTGATTTTTTCTATGCTTGCGCATGCTCCAACATTGTATATATTGCAACATGGACGAAATACGTAGTGCCTACGTTCTTGTTCTTTATTTCCTCTTTCTCTAAATCTTTGTTTTTATATACTGTCTTCAATTTACAACTTTTTTCATTTTGAGCAATATAGTACAGGTATCGCTTATATGACACTATACGTTCTCTTTGCCAATCCCCTAGAGTGGGTATTAGCCATGGATTCTAGGCTGCAAAACAAACAAACAGAACGCTTGTGATGACCGATGCGCTAGTTTCTTACTATTTCTGCGTGCACCACTGGATTTTTGCCTCGTTCTGAAACCGATGCAAGTGTAAGCGTTCCCGCGCCCTCGCCGGCAATAACGGCGGCCGCAGCAGCCTTTTCCAGAAGGCGCTATGGTGTTCGTAGCGCCGCGGACAGCAACGACACCATTGTCTACTCTCCCAGCAGGGAGGAATGATCTAAGTACGACTTTCAACTCGCAAAAAGCCGTAAGATCAAGCGCAGGAAAACCGTGTCCTACCTGACTTCATGGAAGTGTACCGATAAATAATCAAAATACCGCTGTCAGAATATTTTTGTACAAAAGCTTGCTATCGATAACTTTAGACGACTTACCAGACAATCGGTGTCGGTGCTTCTCGAGGCGGCGGTGCCAAACCAAGTTAGCGACGTGAGACTCAACTCATGAAAAACTGTTCTTGCTATCGACAGTTGCGCACGAGACTTCACTGAGCACACTGAGCAAAATTGTGGAGTTCGATTTCAAAAAATTTCGCTCGTATATCACATTGAGGAGTGGTTCTATTAATGGCGTCATCTATGATGTCTATATCTCTGTTCAAACACAAACTTGACCAGTCTTGTGAAACCATTGATTGATGGCATTGTGAAGATTATAACGAGGGTGCCATTGGGACGAATTCGGAGAGGGAAGATGGCTGAATTAAGAGAAAAAAGAACACTGGTGCAGGGAGCATGCAATATTGTCTTTCTGTTCATGAGGCTGTCGTGATTGCGTCCGATGACCTGAGCCCTTGAGTAAACCCCTTACTCACCACGATTGACGAGCCTTGTCAGGATCTGCACTTACCATCTTTCACCGAGAGTACGTCACACACAAGATGCCTGTTAACGTGCGAAGACGACTTTGTATTGAAGTGGAGGTCGGGTGGTGTTGCTCCTACTTACAACTAATGTTGCAAGAAGACTTCGAAGAGGAATTATTTTCAACTCCGGTACATGTGCAAAAATGACAAAGAGCGTGTGCATGTGTGACGGGAAGGACAGGAGCTGTTGTCTGAGATAAGCACAGCTCTCTTGGGAAGCCAAGAGATGCAAAAATTAAGGTAGCACTTAACGAGATTAATAAAGAAAACCAAGTCAAACTTCACAAAGACGAGGAGACAACCATGATGCTGGCACAATTCTGACAGGTAGATTCGAAAAAGTATATATTGGAGAACGTGATAATGTTGCTCTGAGTATACGGCCTGCAAGTGAATGTGTTAAGCAGAAATGCATGGCATCGAAGGTGACAGCCGTATGGAGCAGCATGGTCTCTGCAGTCGTCAGTGTAAACCTTTCGGCCGAACAAAAAGCACGTCAAGCTTATCTGAGATTTGCTTCGAAGCTCAACGCAAAGCGAGTGGAAATGACAAACCCTAAAATAGAGCCAGTAGATCATGACTTGGGCAAAAGCGGCCGGAACACCCCAGCACTAGTGCAGCTAGGAACATGATACTTCGAGTGAGTGTGAGCCCGTAACATGATACTTCGTACCGTTTGGAGGCAAATGAACTTCGAGACAACCGTAAGCTGGTGCGTATTTTGCACTACGTAGCTTGGCGCTCATACCCCGTTTTTAGGATTGAATACTGCTCCATCTGTATGAACATGGAGACGCCACTGCGATACACAGGAGCAGATAGGAAAGAGAACTCTGGTTCTGTGCTAGTACATGAAAGAAAATGACGAATATTACAAACCTGGTTGACATATCCCGAACTGAACTGTGACCCGACAATGGACTTCAGCTGAATGCCTATCATCAACAAAGGTACCAATTTCAATGCATCCCTACATTCTTCGACACGTTAGCACCGTGAAGTTTCATGCTATTCGAACTTCTTCAACCGGACCAATCGAAAAGCGTGCTACTTTCTGAAAGAGGAGAGAAGAATGTGACATTTATGACGAGTGCGACATTGAGGCAAGTTCGGAGTGGGAAACTGACTTGAAGAGAAGAAAGAAGACTAGTGCAGGAAGCTTGCACGGCCAGCGTACCCCTAATGGGATGAGCCATTCGTCTTGGATCCAACAAAGCAACCGGCTTCAATGGTTGTCAGGGCTTTGGATCCCGTGTCTTGGGTGCTCGCCCTGGTCGAACGTAACCTGGACACCAACAAGACGTCAGGGTGCGAGACATCCACGTACCCTCGAGTCAGTGAGCTACACGAAAATAAGTGTTTCCATCGTGGACGCTACGGCAACGGACTCAGTGCCACGTTTCCCGCTGCTACGGTAACCGCAGCGGCGGTGCACGTCAGTGTAGTCCAGAAAACTTGGTGGTGCGAGAGTGATGTGCGTTAAATGTTAGGATGTAGATTTTCGTCTCGCGTGGACAGGAACTTCTCTTTAAACCGTCTTTAACCTCGTATCGTCCCGACTTTTTTGCGATATGCAGTCCTCGTCCTATATAAATATTGTCTTTGTGTTCATGAGGCTGTTGTGATTGCGTCCGATGACCTGGGTCCTTGAGTAAACCCCTTACTCACCACGATTGGCGAGCCTTGTCAGGATTTGCAATTACCATCTTTCAGCCGAGAGTAGGTCACATACAAGATGCCTGTTAACGTGCGAAGACGGCTTTGTATTGAAGTGGACGTCGGGTGGTGTTGCTCCTACTTACAACGAATGTTGCAAGAAGACTTCGAAGAGGAACTATTTTGAACTGCTTGATTGATTGATTTGTGGGGTTTAACGTCCCAAAACCACCATAAGATTATAAGAGACGCCGTAGTGGAGGGCTCCGGAAGTTTGGCCACCTGGTGCTCTTTAACGTGCGCCCAAATCTGAGCACATGGGCCTACAACATTTCCGCCTCCTTTGGAAATGCAGCCGCTGCAGTCGGAATTTGATCCCGCGACCTGCGGGTCAGCAGCCGATGTCACATGTCTGAATGCTGAAGTCTGTTAGTCAGAAAAGATTGTGGCCCCAGTGACTGACTGATTGTCTCATAGATATCTGATTCTCTCCTCTCTTTTTCTGTTAATTCCCATCCGCCAACCCGAAGTGCAGGGTAGCAAACCAGACACCCATCTGGTGAACTTCCTTGTCTTTCTTCTTTTTGTTATTTTCTCTTTCTCGACCGTGACGTCTTTCAATGAATAAACAAGTGGCATGTTTACTGCCCGAGTCGTCGTACCTCCCTCTATCATCGCGTGTGTGTGTGTGTTTTTTTTGAGCGGTCAATTTGTTGAATATGTGCCATGTATTTAGAAGCTAAATATTTTTATAATTTCGATCAAAATGATATACATAACGCTCCTTGACCAGGCGTTGTTCCAACTGGCCTACAAGTATGTAAGCAAGAAAGCATCGAAAGTTGGAGTGATATGTGCCTACATGGGCAAAACCAGAACCGCCCACCCTATCGTGATTGGCAGGAGTGTTTGAAAAGTTGCAGTAAATCTATCTTGCTTAACAATATTTTATAGGAATTCAAACTCTTTGCTACCTCATATCTAGGCACAGGCAGCATGTCTGAAAAGAAGGTGACATAATAATATTATATTTGTTTTGCCCCTCAAGATTTATTCAGCGATGCTGTGACCAGGTGGTCTTAACTTGTGCACCCTTTCACTACCGCTTCTCTGATAATATCTTGGTTTATATAAGTAAAGTCCCACCTAATATGATAAGCGGCAGTCACATAGTATTATTTCATTGAAAGCTGGAGAGGCTTGAGCGTCTTCCTCCGTTTCTGAAGTGTCCATTACTCTGCCTTAGTTCTTTTGTGCAGTTAATTTTCTTGTGCCAACACGTGAGTAATATTTTGTCAAACTATGACAATTTTGTTAATGTCAAGAACCTCCGTAGGTTTGCATAGTTGAGCTAGAACCTGTGATGCCAGAACAGTTGATTTTATTACAAAGTCAGGCATTCTTTCAAAATCTGAAAAATTTCATGTTGGCAATTAGGAGCGTGAAACAGGCAAAATACATGAAAAGTTTTGTTACACTCAAAAGCACTTAACATAAGTAAACAGGACAATGATTGAGAAAATAATTGCACTCTTTACTTGGTACAAACTTCTCAAAATCACGTCTAGATTGCAGTATTCATTTGAAATTATCACTTTCCCGTTTCAACCGAAGCGCTCTACGGATCAATAATGGAAGTCATGTGTAACAACACAGAGCGCCTAACTAGCTCTATTTAGCTAAGCGAATGCCTTCTTTTTGTTTAAGCAAATGCCTGTAGATACAGATGTGGCAAATAAAAGAGTGCCGCTTTGTTGTTTCGCAACTGTCACGTGGCTTTTATGGCCAGTTTACGAATGCGCTTCTTGTGCACGAGTGTTAGTCGTTGGAAAATAATAAATGCGATGCAGCTTAGGGTCGATCTTAATCCGATGTGCGTCGTGACCATTCTTAATGCGCCAGCACGAACGCTCGCCCTCTATCTACTCTCCTGCGCTCCCCTTCTCTCGCCTCACTACACAGACGCATGGAGGGTCCCCAAACCTAAGCTCGCTTTCCCTTGTCTCTCTCTAGACAGCCCTCCCCCTGGCGTTTCCACCCCTATCGCACGCACACTAAGCCTCCCTCTCTCTCTCCTTCGCTGAACGAGCCAGCGTCTGCCAACCTATGCTCACTTCCCTCTCTCCCTCCTCTAGACATTCGTCCCCACGGCGTTTACACCTCCATTACCTATGCGCGTCACCTCTCCTCTCTCTCCTCCCTTACGCTCCGCTCTCTCACCTCACACCGCCTACGCAGGCCGCGTCTTTCAGCGAGCTTCTCGGTTGTAAAATTATTAACCAAGTCAAGCTGGGAATCGCTCATTTGTTGACATGGCTTTCGTGTCAAATAAACAAGCTTTTACAATAGTATTCGTGAGCGTTAAAGATGAACTAGCCAACTCGACTTTATTCTACACCTTCCTTCTACGCGGCCGTTTTGCTTCCTCAACATATACTAAATTGGGTATCACTAGACGTGTATAGATGACGAAGGTAAATGACACATCCCAGCATGATAATCATGACACGAAAGACATGTACGGCATCATTTACCTCCACCTCGTCACGTGCTGGTTTCAAAGTAACATATCTACATTTCTCATTCGTGCTTCGCATATCATCGATTTCTACGGTACGTGGATCTGCCAATGTTTCCTATGCAACGCTGCAGTGAGCGCCAGCGTCAACGCTGGCGCCCTCTGCTTCGCATCTACACATGATTCCCTTCAGCGGGAGATGGAGAAATTTTTTTATGAAAATTCGGCTAAGCCCTGTTTCATTTCCAGTCTATTTTACTATTTTCATCCTGTTTGGCTGTTCTGTTTTTCCTGGTTTATTTTTCCTTGTTCGCTGATTTCCTCTACCGATTACATGTACTACTTTCTCGTCAAGATACATCGTTTTAAAACTCCATAAGGCTGAAATTTTCGGAGACCTTCCATCACTCATATTCCTACCATAGTTTTGAGACGGAAATCACCAAACGGTATTTATGTTTATTGATAGCTCATAAAGCATTTGCTAAAAACCAAACGCCTGTGTATCGGGACGTCAGCTTCCTTCTATGAATATACAAGCTGCAGTGCCCACTGGAACTGCTTCTCGAGAAAGCACCACCACACGCAAGCCACCGCAAGCATTTCCTTTGCGTTCACCTGATTCCGTTTACCTCGGTGTTCCCTGTATGACCCTGTACTGTTCCCAATACCTTCATTTTATCTTTGTCACTGGTGCAATAAATTATGGAATGTTCTATTCTATTTAGCGCTTGGTACTCCATAGTCTCTTTAAACAACAAGGGGTTTGACACAGTGAAGCAAGTTATAGAGTTGGGAGCAGATCTTTAGTCTTTGCTGTCTTTCTTTTGTTTTCTTTATTTGTTATGGAAAGTCGGTATTCAGGTGCTTGAATTGAAAATCACTCCTGTGTCTTCTTTATTATTGCTCTTTCAAGAGCGAAGGTGTGTTCCGTAATAAAAACACAATAATTTAAAAATTAGACATCCATAAAGCTAAACTGCTTATTTCTCTTTTGCCATAGGGCACACACTAGTTGGATACCAGGCAGAAAGTATATATTACTTTGGTTTTAGACCATGGGTAGCATACTGAGGAACTGGAGTGCAACAGCGCCTTCCAAAATATGCTACCCGTGGTCGGCGTGCCATGTGGTGACGGTCTATCAAAAAAAAGTATGCGCCACGAAAGGATGAATCCCAGTAACCGCCAGCACTCCATACCATGCATATCATATCGAATTGGTTCATTGCTATAGCATAAAACATTTCGCTCAGTGGCGGCGATTTCGGCAACGCCAACGAAGTTCACCAAGGCACTCAAGATTCCTATGCAAAACCAGACTCAAAAAAGCGCGTATGTTGTTATGCCCACGGTACGGCAAAGAAATCTGAAGTTTAATCATGAAATTGTATGTCAACTAGGTATTTAACACTCCACATACGTCATGTTGGTATGGCGCAGTGGTTAGTGTCTCCAAGTGGTAATCCACAAGGTTGCACGTTCGATCGTACGCGGTAGTTTTTTTTTTTTAACGGGATGGGTGTCTTTTTTTGCAATGTTTAATACACAGTTTTTTATTTTTGTTGCAGCTGGTCACGGTGATCTGACGCCATATCACGCTCAAGCGTTGCCTGCACTGCAGCACCCACCATATCCCACCATGCGCCATAGTGGACGTTTTCCAGTATTCACCCACTACATTATTTCTCTATAAAGGAAGGGGGGCGGGGTTACACCATGCCCACAATTCGTGTTTTTTTCCATAAAGGGCCCTGTTTAAATCTTCACTTCTTGAAACATATTGGAACACTGATGATGCGTTGTCCAAATTTCCTGTGGAAAAAACTTGCGCACATTGCGTGCCTCGCCACTCTCTATCTTACACGTGATGGAGCTGAAGCATCATTTCATTTTCATTGTGAGGTACTCCGTCGTAGTGTTGGTATTGCTCTGAAACACTTACCGGATCTCCAGTAACGACGACAGTGCTCAATCTTGGTGGGCTAGAAGGCTGAAAAGGGGATCGCAGGGGGCACAGTAAGGGGACGTTCACATGAAAATCGATTAAACTGATTACTTATTTGAACAAAGCCGTTTACGAAGAAGCTGTAGTACTTGTGCTATTCTCATTATTATTGGAAAATCTGATTTCATAAACAAATTATATGAAACTGCAGTTGTCATGCTCGATATAATTTTTCATTTCAATGAAAATGTATATAACATTTGAAGGCCACTGTCGGTAAGTACTTTCATGGTGTACTTTTGATGGTGTAGTTTCACCACCTGGGGATTTTGTTTGTCACAGGATCCTAGCCTGTGGTGCATTTTTTCATTTAATTATTTAGGTCGTGTTACGAGCACTCATTCGCGTTCCCTTTATTATAAAGGTGACGGAATTATAATGTGATGCCCCAGCAGTTTCTTGTGTTCACGTTGATAAGTAGGCGTTTTTGATGTCAGTCACTATACATCAGTTTATTGGAGCTTCTAATATTTGAATACTTTGCTCATTTTCGGCAACCTTACCTAAAATATTGTCTTTCATCGTGATGAGTTTTATGTACCTCAAAAATGTGCTCTGTCGTGCTTTAAAACTTCACACATTTGTCTTGATATCAAACCTAAGGACGCGAAATTTTACGAAACCTCTGAGAATATAAAAAAAACAGAATTATGCAGAAACCTGAAGTATATTTGTAGCGTATCCTGTAGGCAGTAAGCTCCGAACATGAGTCATATGCCAACAATGCTATTCTCCGAGTAAGAATCGCGCGGACGAACTTAGTCGAAGGAACACGCTGCTTAGGTAGTACAAAACAACAACGAAGCCAGTTGTTTCTTCGACTTATCACCGTCTTGACGAAGTTTGCGTACCCAACCATGGATCGACTAACCCTTAAAGACTCCATTCTGTAAAAGAAGGAAATGTGCAAAACAAGATAAATAACTACAGAACAGCTTCTTGACCCGTCCTGTTTCATGCTCTGTATTTGTTATGAACAGTAGCAGAGTCATTTCAAATGACATTTTACTGGTACATGTTCTCAAAAGCTTTTGGTCGTTTTGCTATTGTAAGACGGCCTTTGTAAGCAACATCCCATCAACAATTCGCTTGTATATAAATTTGCTATAGAGCAGTCCTCATTTTATCCACTGCCGTTTTTCGGTATTCGATGCATGCCATACAGTCATAATACGATTTTTATTATACCACTAAGCGGTCAGTTCGCAAGAATAAATCACTTGCCGGGAGGAAGGTGGGACCACCGACTCCTGGAAGGTGTCCAGGCTGAAAAGTGTTTAGCACACAATGAAAAAATGATGAACAAAAGCAAGTACATGCTGTCAACTATTCCTCATTTGGGCGAAAACCGTACTTGCTTTGTAAGAAATATCACGTGGCGAGAGCCAGCATGTCAAAGAGCAAGACACATATAGTACCAGAAAACCGCAGTATTAGAGAGGCGAATCGGTTTGGGTTGTGCTTATTCGCTACAAGTTCTATAAACTGCGAAAATGTGCGCGTTTCATTGATTGATTTGTGGGGTTTAACGTCCCAAAACCACCATATGATTATGAGAGACGCCGTAGTGGAGGGCTCCGGAAATTTTGACCACCTGGGGTTCTTTAACGTGCACCCAAATCTGAGCACACGGGCCTCGACATTTCCGCCTCCATCGGAAATGCAGCCGCCGCAGCCGGGATTTGAACCCGCGACCTGCGGGTCAGCAGCCGAGTACCTTAGCCACTAGACCACCGCGGCGGGGCTGTGCGCGTTTCATTAAAACTGGTAATATTAAATTAAAAATTTCCCAGTTTCATCGTTCCAGTCCCGAGAGCATTGCATTCAGTGCGACTTTGCGGCAACCGAGAGATTGAAAAGTGGCATTCACCCGCCTCCTCCTTCATGTGTAGAAGAACGTCAACGAGTCTGTGACTGAATGCTCATAACATGACCATCATAAAAAGTTGTTTTGCTAGTAATGAGATATTAAAGTTCAGCGTTAGAGACAAGTAACACGAGTGCAACCACTACACGTAAATCTTGACTAATAACCAAAGGACGTTTGCTCAATACTCATTTACTTATTGAAATTCAAATAGCGAAGGCGGTATTCGTGAAAGCTTAGTCTTCGTTAGACGTCAACTAAAAAGCGTGAGTTCAAATGTCCCTCCCCCCCCCCCCCCATCCCACCCTAGATGAGTTTGGTATCGTCGCCTTATGTGGATGCTCGAGGTAGCCAGTGAGTTTTTGAAGCGAAGCTTGCAGTTACACAAAGAATGCGTTAGTGGCGTAGGGCTACAGTCCTCCACCAGCGAGCGCAAAAACAAATTCCGCTTTTCGACAGTGCACCCGTCAAATACAGATTAGTACTTCCCCCATGGTGATCATCCTTTTGTAACATAACATAGAGATGTTCTATTGGTGTGACTATAGAGAAGCGCGTTGGGCTGTTTGGTGCGTACTGAAGCTACGGACGTAGCTAATTAGTTTACAATGTATAATTCTCGTTGCCACTCAACATTGCGATACGACATTGCACGAACGCAAAAACAAACGTCAATTTTGCGTACAATAGTTGCGGCAATTATTTGGGAGCAAGTAAACGTGCTTTATTAGCAACCATGGAAGCAACTCTTTCCCGGTCTTTAAATTGATATCTTAAGCCATTTGGTGTACAGCACTGCAGGTGGCAACAATTTTTGAGCGTTTGACGTGTCGACCCACTTTCGCATATGTTTATCTTGCGTTTGTTAAAATGTGTATTTTTTCTAGTGGCGTTTTTTACCCAAGCGGTACCAAGCACAGTGTTCGCGAAAACAGAATGGTTGAAGGGTACGCAAAACAAAGATGTGTGAATCAACTCCTAGAAAAGGAGAACCATGCCTGGTAGAGTATAGCAGGGATGCGAGAAAGGGTGTTGAAAGACAGAAGAATGGAATGGAGGATGGAAAGGAAAACTCCTATAATACCACAGGCGTGCATTGGCAAGTATAACAGAGGGTTGGGAAAAGGAAGTGATGGTGGTTGGGCAGGAAAGAGGGAAAGGGAGTTTATAGCATATTATAGACTTCCATTGTGGAGTTCTGCAAGGGGTCCAATCACGGTGTTCCAGTGGCTTATGTACTCCTCTGCTGACCCGCAGGTCGCGGGATCGAATCCCGGCTGCAGTGGCTGCATTTCCGATGAAGGCAGAAATGTTGTAAGCCCGTGTGCTCAGGTTTGGGTGCAGGTTAAAGAACCCCAGGTGGTCAAATTTTCCGCAGACCTCCACTATCACGTCTCTCATAATAAAATGGTGGTTTTGGGACGTTGTACGCCACATATCAATCAAGTTTTGCAAGGGGATGAACAAAGATGTGAACATTATGAAGTCTTGGTTTATATTACCTTTTATTAGGCCGAGGAACCGGCAGCCGACAGCTACGATGAATGAGCCAAGATGATGATGCTACGTGACAACGATGAGGATGCATGAGCCACACATGATAATGATGATAATGTACCGGTGAAGAGGATGCGTATACTAAATGCTCACATCAATTCCCCCCACGTGAAAGCGGCCAGCCTGGCCGCGGCAAGTCAAGGGGACAAAGAACGTCGCATGAAGGGCTTCATACGGGAGACATGGACGACCTCTGTAGTTCGATAACGGCGATCTGCTGGGGCTACAAGTGGCGTCACGCGATAATTCACTGGTGATGTCTCTTCAAGAACTGTGTACGGCCCAATAAACCGAGGCTGAAATTTGTCGCACAAACCAGGTGTGCGAACAGGCGTCAACAGGAGCACTTCGTCTCCAGGTTGGAAGGATACATCACGATGCGATTCATCATAAACTAGCTTTCCGTCTTGCTGGCGGGCTTCACTGTTTATACGAGCTCGTTGGCGGCACTGTGCGAGTCGTGAAACGTATTCCTCTTAAGAGCATGGAGATGAATTCGCTTGGCAGGTAAAGAAGGAGACGTCCAGGAAAGAAGTAGGGGAGCGTCCATAAACTAGGTAAAATGGCGAGTAGCCGGTTGTTCGCTGAATGGCCGTATTGTAGGCGAAAGTGACGAATGGTAGAACAACGTCCCAGTTTTTGTGGTCTGGTGGAATATAGGCGGCGATCATGTCAGCAAGGGTGCGGTGGAATCGCTCAGTGAGGCCGTTAGTCTGGGGATGATAACTAGAGGCAGTCTTATGAGTTGTGCCGGAGGCCTGAAGAAGTTCGTTCACTAGTTGTGAAAGAAAGGCCCTTCCACGGTCACTGAGCAACACACGTGGAGCACCATGACGCAGTATAATGGCTCGGAGGATGAAATCGGCAATCTCAGAAGCTAAACCTGTAGTAACGGATGCCGTCTCGGCGTAGCGCGTCAAATGGTCAATGACTGTTACTATCCACCGGTTTCCATTAGCACTGACTGGGAGGGGGCCATGAACATCGACGCCTACAACTTCGAATGGTGTGGCTGGGCACCGAAGAGGCTGTAGTTTACCGGCGGGAGCAGATGTTGGTAGTTTTCTACATTGGCAGGTAGTGCAGGACCCGACGTACCGAGCTACACTAGTGGTAATGCCTGGCCAATAAAACCGACTTCGAAGGCGATCATAGGTTTTATGGTAACCAAGGTGACCAGCAGTCGGATGGTCATGAAGTGCCCTGAGGACTTCGGACCGAAGCGATCGGGGTAGAACGGGAACCCAGCGCTGACCGTCAGGATGGTAAATTTTGCGGTACAGCACCGAGTTGTCCAGCTTAAATTGCGAGAGTTGGCGACGGAGCCTTGCATTAGGTGGACGGGAACTGCCAGTGAGGTAGTCTATAATACGTCGACAGTATGGGTCAGCCAACTGCCGAGAAGCAAAATCGTGCGGGTCGTCCAAAGGCAGCTGGTCCATAGAGGCGAGAGAGGAAACCGCCGTAGACGTGGGCTCCGAGGGCGTGTCGTGCAAATTGATGGCAGAAACCCCGAGTGGAGTCGCTGGTAGTCGGCAGCGAGAAAGAGCATCGGCGTCACTATGCTTCCTGCCACACTTGTACACGATCTCAAAATCATATTCTTGGAGGCGTAGAATCCAGCGTCCGAGGCGTCCCGACACGTTCTTGAGTGTCGAAAGCCAACATAAAGCATGGTGGTCGGTCACAATGGTGAAATGGCGGCCATGCAGATATGGACGAAATTTCTGTACTGACCAAACGATGGCGAGGCACTCCTGCTCGGTGATCGTGTAGTTCCTCTCGGCTGCGGAGAGGACGCGGCTGGCGCATGCAACGACTCGCTCTCGCGAAGAGTTGTCGCGTTGCAGGTGCACGGCTCCTAAACCGCGGCCGCTAGCGTCTGTGTGCAGGAAGGTCGGTGCATCATCGTGAAAATGAGCAAGTACAGGGTCGGTCGTGAGGGCACTCTTCAACCTGTTGAAAGCCGATTCACATTCCTGAGACCACTGAAAGGGAAATCGGAAGCAAGTAGCTTATGAAGTGGAGCGGCTATGGAGGCAAAGTTTTGTATGAATCGCCGAAAGTAAGAGGCGAGACCAAGGAAACTTCGCAAATCTTTTGGTTTGTCAGGGCGAGGGAAGCGAAGCACTGCAGCAGTTTTATCAGGGTCTGGGCGAATTCCGTCCTTGCTCACAACATGACCGAGTACCTTGATAGATCTGCTGGCGAAATGGCACTTTTTGGTGTTAATTTGAAGACCAGCGCCCGCAAGACAAGTCAGGACCTCGTCTAAGCGTTGCAGATTTTGAGGAAATGTCGATGAAAAGACAACAATGTCATCGAGGTAACATAGGCAAGTCTTCCATTTCAGGCCACGCAGCACGGTGTCAATCCTGACTCAAAAGTTGCGGGCGCGTTGCATAGACCGAACGGCATAACATTGAATTCGTATAGGCCGTCCGGGGTTGCAAACGCTGTTTTTTCTTTATCATCTTCGTGCATGGGGATTTGCCAATAGCCGGAACGCAAGTCGAGGCTCGAAAAGTATTCAGCACCCTCTAAGGAATCTAGGGCGTCGTCGATGCGTGGCATGGGGTATACGTCCTTTCTAGTGATCTTATTGAGTGCTCGCTAATCGACACAAAATCGTACGGAACCGTCTTTTTTACACACCAGAACGATGGGCGACGACCAAGGACTGGTTGAGGGTCGGATTATCTCCCGTTGGAGCATATCGTCTACGTTTTCTTCAATGATTTTTCGTTCAGCTAGAGAGACTCGGTACGGACGGCGGTGCACAATGGATGTTCCGTCGGTCTGAATACGATGTGCAGTAGCAGTTGTCTGGCCCAGGGTGGATGAATGAACGTCAAAGGAGTTTGCATGCTTTTCCAACAAATCAAGCAGCTGCTGCTTCTGTGAGTCATTCAAGTCTTTGTTGATGGCTGCTGTAAAGGCCGAGGAAGCAGCATGATCTGCAGGATGGCCTTTAGAGGAGACAGGGGTAAGAGGCACAACGCACACAGGCTGCAGATCGCCAACGCAGGCGACAGTAGTGCCCCGTGGTAGTAAAATTTTATCTTGTGTGGTGTTGGTAGCAGCGAGGACAGTTGATTCATTGTTGAAGCGAGCCACACCTGATGCCAGAGCTATGCCTGTATTAAGGCAACACGGTGACGGAGTGACCAAAATGTCACCAGAGTCGACGTCGTTGGACAAAACTGTCACTAATTGATGTTCGTTTGGTGGTAACTCGATGTCTACTGCAGCGATGAGTCGAAGTGGCCTGTAGGTTTTGTCGTTGAGCAAGTGGTCCGTGTCAGTAAGATGAACGACACGTTGTGCACAGCAAATAGCCGCAGAAGCAGAGGAAAGAAGGTCCCAGCCTAAAATGAGTTCATGGGAGCACGGGGATAGCACAGCAAATTCTATATGATGAAGAATTTTGTCGATTAGTACACGGGCAGTACAGAGAGCGGAAGGGCGAATCATTGTTCCCTGAGCTGTAACCAGTGTCGGTCCATCATAAGGCGTCGTGACTTTTCGAAGACGAGCACACAAATCAGCACGAATAACAGAAAACGCAGCCCCAGTGTCCACCAAAGCATCAACGTCCACTCCCTCAACTGTGACCGCAATCATATTGTAGGGGCGCGCTGGAGGAATTGCAGTCCTGTGTTGGAATGCAGTTTGTCCTCCAAAAACTGCATCGCTTAGTTTTCCGGACGCCGATCAGAAGTAAGGGAAGCAGGCTGAAGAGGAGAAGAAGAGCGCCGGTAAGGTGACGGTGAACGGCGTCGGGTTTATCGGTGACTACTGCGCAGTTCACCCGATGCTGGCGGAGATGGAGACCGACGCGGCGGTGACGAATAACGGCGACCCTGGTACAAGGCTCCTGCGGTATAGTCCCGTTCGCGTATGTCATACCCTCGGCGCTCGTCTTGCTGGCGCTTGCGGCAAAAGCGTGCAATGTGACCAAGATAGCCGCAATAGTAGCACGTAGGCCGAGCCGATCGATGAGGAGGGTAGTAGCTTGCGCTAACTGCACCAGGAGAGAGAGAAGTCAGGGGGACAGGTGACGGCTCACGCGGTGGTGATGAAAAGCTCGTGGGAAAGCTTGTGGGAGGTGCGGCAGCAACCGACGCGTACGTTCGTGGCGGGGACGTCGAGCTGACGGTGCCTGGTGGTGCGGCGGCGGAGTGCGCGAACGATGGTAGAGTACGAGAGACAATGGGCTGCAGGTTGGCCATGTGGGTCATGGACGTGAGCTCTTCCCTGATGACATCCCGCAATGACGTTGAAGAGGACTGAGCGGGACACACTGAAGGTAGTGTGAATCCCATTTATTCTAATTCTTCACGTATAATCGCCCTTATCGTGTCTCGCAGGTTTGGATCAGTCGTAATACGGGCCGCATCACTGTCTGATTGTAGGCGCATAGACTCAAGTTCTTCGAGGCGCTGACAGGTTGTCGCAATGTCAGCAACGGTAGCCGGATTCTGGATCGCTAGGGCATTGAATGCGACGGGTGTAATCCCCTTGAGAAGCTGGCGCACCTTGTCTGATTCTGTCATTGGTGTGTCAAACCGGCGGCAAAGTGAAAGAACATCCTCGATGTAGGATGTGTACGACTCCCCGATGTGCAGTTTCCGAGTCGCGAGAGCTTTCTTTGCGAGAGCCGAACGAACAGCCGGTGTGCCAAAGACATGGCGAAGCTGATCTTTGAAGGCTGACCAGTCGGGGATGTCGATGAAGTGGTTGAGAAACCACGTCTTCGCGACACCCGTGAGGTAGAATGACACGTGACCGAGTTTGTAGGTGTTATCCCGCCGGTTAGCAGCGCCGACACGTTCGAAATCGTCCAGCCATTCTTCCACATCTTCCCCGCGCATACCAGCGAAGGGATGGGGCTCACGCTGGAGGCTGTTGATGACGTGAGAAGGCGCGGCACGCGGTGGTTGAGTGGGAACGGCTGCAGCACCGGCCTCATCTTGGTGCGACATATTTCCGGACACCTGGCCCAAGCGGCGACCTGAACGTAGCTCCAGGGGGTAGAGTGGTCGAGAGGATGGCGGGGGATCTGACAGCACCTCCACCACATATGAAGTCTTTGTTTAGATTACCTTTTATTAGGCCGAGGAACCGGCAGCCGACAGCTACGATGAATGAGCCAAGATGATGATGCTACGCGACAACGATGAGGATGCATGAGCCACACATGATAATGATGATAATGTACCGGTGAGGAGGATGCGTATACTAAAGGCCCACAATATGAACAAGAGAAGCAAAAACTGACGAAGACGAAATGGTGAGGTGGTGAACAGTAGCATCTACATGTACAGTATAACATAGCAAGGTGCGGCGCGTAAAGTGATGGTGAGGAAGGGGGTGACCTGAGGCTTACATAAAGAAAAAAAGGCTAGTGGCCATTATACAAAGAAATTGATAACTAATAAAGGAAATAATAAATTCAGAATATCATTTGAATATATAGTAAAGAAGTATGATCAAAACAAAGAGATGATTAAAGACGATAAAAAAGAACACAGTGTGTTCAGCATATAGGAGTAATTTCTTAACCGCGCTCTGCTGTTACATTAGGTTCTACTGCCATGGGACTGGCTCTAATATTTGTTGCTAAATTGAGAAACTTTGCAATGAGTTTGTTGTCGTAAATAATATATTTTTTTCCGAATGAGTAATGGCATTTAGTACGCTATTATTATGAACGACGGAACAGTTTGCGCAGACAATCGGGGTACTATGTTTTTACTAACCGTAACACTAGCCATTAGAATAAATTCTGTTTCGATAATCGAAATGCATTTACCAAAAAGTAGGTTAGCCACACCTTTTAACGAGAAAGCGCGAAGTCCCTACAGAGCCGCTGGGCCTACCGTGCACGATAGCAATTTCTAGTTGACATCAATACATATGCATGAAATAAAATTAATAGCACAATCTGCAATCAAGCCCAATCAGGCCTCTAATCTTTCAATTCGTCTACGTCTCCGTTCTTATGAATTAGATAGTGTTGGCGTTCTTCCAAGATTTCGGCAGACTTTCCGTCACGAGACACTTTGTATACAAGTGTGCTATTTTCTTCAAACACAATATTTCCACCATCTTTCAGCAGGTATGTTGTTACATTTTCTCACCAGTGCGTTTGCTTTTTTCATTCCTCTGAGACTTTGCATGCTTCCATGGTCGTTGCTGGTAAGGTGTAGAATTTTTCTGCGTTATGAATGCTTGTTACAATACCATAAAAAGTGATATCGTTATCCCTTCTTGGACAGCCAGCTTATAAACCGCGGTTACACTAACCACGGTTCGCTGTTGTTACAAGGCACACGAAACCGCTGTTTTGACGCTAACCACGGTTTTAAGAAACCGAGCTTGACAACCTCAGTTAGGCAGATATCCGAGAAAATGGCAGCGCCCACCCCCGAGTGCATGCCACGAGTGCGCGTTGCGTCTTGCTGTCGCGAAAAACGCGTTAAGCATTTCCATCTCTCTAGTAGCAGGGTAACATCGGCAAACTGAGGTTGGCGCTAAGCGTGGTTCAACGCGGGTAACCGTGGTTTGTCGTAACTGCGCTTCGCTTGCCTGTGTAACATGGTTGTAAGAAGCAACGCGAATTTCAAGCAAAGGGATCTGTTGTACTTTCTTAGCACTGTAGAATACGACCTGACCGTCTATCAGCTCTCAGCTTCACATGACTTGTGGTTCGCCTGACATTTTCTATACTGCTTGAAAGCCCATTCATGCTTTAAAAAAGCTGGCCTTGTATCTGCATGTTAATCTACATAGCTCGTCGAAAGACGATAGTCTTGTGTGTGAAGAGAGTGAACAGAACATTTATTTGATGTTATGCACAAGAAAATCGGTGAATGGTATTCTGGAGGCGTGCCGTTAGAGTATCTCGAGCGTTCAGCGGAGGTGAACGAGTGCATCAAGTCACGTTACATGGGAGACATGGGCGTCATTTGGCAGTTTTCTTGGCAAAGGAAGCGCACGGTTCTGAGACGGGCGTGCGTGCCCACCCGTCTCGGAGGTGCTAAGGTGTAGAACGCAAGGAATAAGGTAGGTGCCACCACTGTGTCGTCTTAGCGAAGCTTTGGCAACACTCTCCTTTTCGTGCAAGCGTTGCATGGTCAGCGGAGCGTGATAAACACTACGGTCCTTATGTGTATGTCTTTTGTATGCCTTTTCTAGTAAACGAGGCACATGAAGAATATATACGTGTTTTTATGGTGCGTCAAATATGTACGATATTTGATTTTACATTGACAATCGCGCAAGTATTACGCTGAATCTTGATAAACATTGGTGGGCGCTGCAGATGGGGTCGGCCGTTTGGGATATCGGCTGGTGCCGTTTAAAGTAACCGATTCGGTTGAGGGTGGACAAACAGACAAATGTACAGGCAAACACACAGACCATAATTTTCGCGTCGGAGGTCCCCAAGATAGACTACCGTCTTTAATCTGACCCGGTGCGGCTACGAACTTCTGAGCTTTTGATATTATGCCGGCTTAGTGCTCTGCAGGGCCTCCTTCTCACTGGTTTATTCTCTCATACCAGCTTCTTCTCTCGCTCAATTTCGACATTGGTAGCTTCAAAGTGTCTGATTCTGATTCATGGTACTCCAAATTTTGACATTTTTTGTCAGCCGACAATTCGCGCGCTGCTTTTCACGAACTAATCAGCTACTTTCATGTGTTTCTCACGTCGAGCGTATAGGTTGCGGGCGGTTTCACTGCATGAAAATTAAACGCGAAAAGCGGTATGAGCCTCGGGACAAAAGAAGTAGCACGAGAGCCGGGACAGAAAAGAAGAGAAGGATGAAGTTAAAAATAATGCAGTTTAATAAGGACGCCAGTTGCATACTCAGGCTATAATGCTGTTCCGTTTTTTAAGTAGGAACACAACAATTTTTTGGCGCAGCCGGCCGCCGAAACCAACTTTTTTTTAATTTTTATTTATTTATTTGATTTGGGCATTCTTTACGAAAATGCCCACAAAGGGGGCAAAAGGAGAGAGCGTCTCCTGACTAGGCCAACTGTTCGTGAGCCACTCCGGGTAAGTACAGCAAAACAGTGCACAGGAAATTTAAGATTTTTCAGACAAATAAAAAAGCAATGGTCATTACAACAAGCCTAGAAAATATTGGTTAAAGATTCAAACAAATCTTTGCCTTAGCGATAAATACAAAGACGTTATCAGCACTATTAACATATATTGAAATACATACAGTTTGTTTGTACTGGTAAACAATAATAAAAAAGAGCATTACAAGAGATATATTTGATACGTTACCAATACTCAACACACGCACCATATAAGTGGATTTGGATTATTACATTCGTAATTTGCTTCTTAAATGTTGTACTGCTTTTCGTCTCCATAGCGTATTCTATTACTTCAGGAATCTTATTGCACAGTAAAACAGTTTGGTTAATAATCGACTGTATGTCATAGCTTGTCCGACACATCAGCCCCACCAACCCAACAGTATGTAGATTGAATGCAATATCTCTGCCTAAGTATGTATCATAAAAACTCTGAAAGTCGTTTCTATTATTTTATAGATGAACATGGCTAGTTGTACCTTGCAGCACTCGAGGAATGGTATCACGTTGTGCAGACGAAAAAGGGACGTATTTGAGGGGACCGAGGTAGTTAGCAGACGTAGTGCATGTTTTTTGGAGAAGAATAATACTTTCACAGTTTGTTTTGTTACACGTACCCCAGACTTGAATAAATACATGATATTAAAGTGGATAAAAAAAGTACAACTGCCGTTTCGCTCTCCCATGAAGTAGATGCTGCAATTGTCGAATTAAAGCGATAGACCTTGATATCTTCAATCGAAGGTATTCACATGCTCGGACCCACAAAGGCCTCTTTGAAAGCATACGCCCAGGAATTGATTTTCATTTACCTGATAAATACTCTCACCAACGGAAATTACAGAAGTAGTATGATCTGCAGGTCTATTTTTCTGCTTGAAGAGCATACATTTAGTATTTTTCATACTTAATTCTAACTAGTTCACTGCACGCCTAAGACTTTAAATCATCCAACCAAGAACTTGCAGCCGCCTCCATATCAGAGATGTAAACCAGAAAAGAATACATTGATATCATCGCCGTACTTGACTATGTTTGGTGTAGCAGGAATGCTTACAATGTCGTAGATGTACAATATAAAAACTAAAGGACCAATTATCGATCCTTGCGGAACGCCATACCTAATTATACCCAAGTCAGATTTAAAATTATAAGCTCCACATATTGTTTTCTTGCCCAGTGGTAGCTTTTCATTAGGTCAACCTCACTCCCACGTATTTCATACATATGTAACTTTTTAATTAATATATCATGCATTATTGAATCAAAAGCCTTACGGAAGTCCAGAAATACTCATACCGTGTAAAGCTTCTTTTCATAGTTTTGAAGTAGGCTGTCCCTAATACAGAGTAAGGCAGTCTGGGTTGATCTACCTGGCTGAAATCCGAACTGTTCTTCAAAAAATATATTTCTTTTGCTTGTAAAATATACACTCTTTCATAAGTCAAGCGTTCAGCGACCTTTGAGAAAAGGGGTAATATGAATATTGGGCGAGACTTTTTAAGTTCATTTTTATTGCCTCCTGTAACACTAATTGTTACGCGAGCTATTTTCATGGATAATGAGAAAATTCTCGTCAAAAAGACCCTGTTACAAATATAGGAGAATGGAGCGACAATTAAATCAGCAATTGACTTAGTAAGTGTTACGGCAATGCCATCTTCACCTGGTCAACTATTCTTTAGTGAGCATATAGCAATGGCTACTTCCTCCTCGGTAACTTGTGATAAAATCAATGAATTAGCGCGCCGACTTTGAATATAGGATTCGGCTGGTTTGAGGTCAGACATTTGCGTGATAGTACTTTATGATCCTGCATCAATGATGTAAAGATTGAATTTGTGCGCTGGTGCTTTGCCACTATAGTGAATGTTGTTTATCTTTATATCGTGAGGAAAGGTGGCGTATTTTTTCCTATCAATTTATTAACTGAATTCCAAACCATTTTTGAACTCCCAATCATTGTAGAAACTTGTAGGCATAGCAATTTAATTTTGCTTTCTCTAGGTCCTTCTTTAGATTGTTTCGGAACTTTTTGAACTCGGCGAGAGCAGTTTGATCTGTTGTTTTTAAGAACCACTGAAAAAGTTTGTTTTTCTCGTTTAACCGTTTAAGAAGTACCGGCGTGATCCACTCCTTTTTTGCTCACTTGTGTTTCTTTACAACAGCGTACGGCAAAGCAGTGTTGTAACTGCCAACGATTATCACTGTGAAGAGGTTATATGCCTTAGACGGATCAGGTTCTCGATACAAGTCAACCCAGTTGCTGTCAAACATTAGAGAGCGAAATCGAAGGAATGTTCAATTTTTTATGTCTCTACGCGTATAATTGGGAGAATTCTGCAGTTAGGGCACACTTAATAGCGCGAAAAATGCATGTGGTCACTCATGCCTGAGCTGAATACGCCAGCTGGTGCATTGTCGGGTGATAAATTAGTGATACAGGGATCAATAATGGTTTCCAATCTGCTAGTTATTCTGGTAGGAATGTTAATGACGTCTTCACAGCCATATGTCAAACATGTGGGTGACTTTCTCCGTTTAAGAGAACTCCGTTGACAAGATAATCTTTTCTAAGTACCAAGCTCAAGATGATGCAGTGGTGGACCTACCTCGTGAGCTCTGCTCGGAAGAACTCGTGAACCTGGTTGTGGGAAAGGTAGCTGTGGACACTGCTGAACTACGACAGGAAGGTGCTAAAAAATGAACTTGCATGTGGCGACCTTCTACATTCTAGTTTTTGAACCATCGCATCGAAGAGACCCTGGATCAAGGTCTTCGAAGGAAGAAGTGAGCATCGTTTTGAAAGCTCTTCAGCTGCAACATGAAAAGATTCTGCAACAGGACCAAATTTTGACATCCCTTATATGCTCTCTTAATGCTGAGAAACCAGTGCCTAAATTCGTAGAGCCTGATGCCTGCGACGGTATGTCTTCAAGTCCAGACATTTGGCATGAGTTCTACGAATATGCCGATAAAAAACAGGTGGCTCTCTGACGGGGATGGAATCACTAACATGCGTGTTTACTTAAGAGGTGTTTCGCTCAAGTGGTATGAAATATGCATTCAGGAAGACAGTGTTCACTCTTGGAGTCGCTGGAAATAGAATTTTTCGACGGCATTCGGAAGCAATTCAGTACATAGATGGAGTACAGTACTTAATTTAGAGTCCAAGCAAAGCTCCCTTGTCGCGTACTTCTTCGATAAACGCCGTCTTTTAAAGCTAGCTGAGCCTTTGCTTCCATTTATGGCCGTAGTACCCTTAACAATACATGTATTACACACTCAAGTCTTGACGCAGGTGCAAATACGGTCACCAAAAACTCTAGATGACCTCCTGGTGTGTCTTCAGAACATACCATCAACTTCGAAAACAAGCATAACCGATAATTCAAGCAGCTGTTTCAGTCAGAGTAAAGCGAACTGGTCAAGCCGCGATCAGCGAGAACCGAGCCACCTCGCAAGTAGCACGAATAGCTAGACCTAACGCACTCAGAGAGGTCGAGTGAATAATATCGACACTGAAACTCAGGAGGATTCTACAAAAAAAAACTAATATATGAACATGGTCAATCCCACCTGACGACTCCAACTGAGATTGTTTCTTAAAGTTGCTCTAGCCCACTTCACATTCCCGTCGAAGTGGGAAACAAGACGATGATTGCTCTAGTAGACAACGGTGCATCTGTGTTCACTATAAATGCCAAGATGGTGGATGCACGTCGCGTGCGGAGTGGGAGAGTTCTTTGGGTACAAGGCTATGATAGAAAAGTAACGTTATATGATCAGTGGGTCTTTGTAAACCCCAAGTTATAGGGTCAGAAAAAAGAGAGCGACGTGTTGGTGGTAGTTGGGGTGACGTGCGACTTTTTGCTCTCAAAACCAGATTTAAAGAAATAAAAGGTCAACGTATACTGGGACGCTGTGGTTCTAGTCGAGGTCGTAGCAAGAAACGTGACATATGTAGATACTCTACCAAGGTCGATGGTACGAAGCAACTCTGAACAATCTGAATAAATCAATCAATTGAAGCTCAGAGAAAACTCCGAACAACTGGTTTTTACTGAAGGTCGGTATCAAGTACCAGTAACACTTATTTCCAGAGTCCTTTAGTTCTTACCACGATAGCCCAGAATATGGAGGACACGACGGATTTGGGCGCACCTACAACAAATAGGTCAAGATATTTACATAGCCTCCCATGAAGAAACACGTCAATCAGTACATTCGTTCCTCCCATGAGGGTCAAGTACACAAAGTCAAGTGTAAACAGCTTACAGAGTCTATGATACTACCTTGCCGTTCGAACGTGCCTTTCGAAGAAGTTAACCTAGATTTCGCCGAACTAAATGAAAAACGGAAAGGAGCCAAGAAAACGCAAGCTTTGCTTCTGGCCATAGATGAATGCACGAGGATGGCCGTGGCACGAGCAGGAAAAGAAGATGCAAATAGCGTCATAACTCTCCTCGAAAGAGACATTCTTAAGACTAAGCGGTCAATCGAATGCGATAACCGCCCTGCGTTCAAGAGCGATAAGCTAGCGAGATGGGCTCGGGATCACATTATATTGATGAAGTTCTGTGCTTCATACCATCCCGCAGCGGATGGGCTTACAGAACGTGCCATACGGGACGTGGAACAGTACATCAAGATGTGCGATAGTTTTCCTGGTGGATGGATATGTTCCTTGGAAGCCGCCGTGAAACATCATAATGGATCCTATACAAGTGGCTTGGGGTGCAGTCTAAAGTACGCTTCTTCAGGAGAAACCTCTATTCTAAACGCCGACCGTGAGTTGGGACTCTTGCAAATCATTAAAACCATCGAGGAGAGCCAAGAAAAATCAGAGATTAGATACGGAAAACGAATAAAGGAGATTTTTGACAAGAGGCATCGAGCAATTATACCAGGCATTCAAGTCACCAACCTCGAACTAGTGATGAAGTGAATAAGAGATGACAGTGCCAAATTTTACGGTCCTTACTCTGTGACCAAGGCTGCCACCCAGAAGAAAATTCTGAAGACTGTCTGGTACACTGGTGCAGGTGGATCAGTTGAATGCGCTTCAATTGGAAATGTCTCCAAATATTACCCCAGGAAGGACTAATTAAACGAAACCGCAAGGGTGAAGTGGTATGAGCCTTGGGACAGGAGAGAAGAAGCACGAGAGCCGGGGCAGGAAAGAAGAAAAGGATGAAGTTAAAAATAAAGCCAATTATTATGGACGCCAGTTCCATACTCAGGCTATAATGCTGTTCCGTTTTTCTAGGAAGGAACACTACAATAAACACTGCGGTTCTTGTTTGTATGTTTTTGTATGCCTTTTGTAGTAAAAACGGCACATGAAGAATATATACTTGTTTTTATGGTGCCTGGAATGTGCGCAATAATTATTTTTCATTGACAATCGCGCAACTTTGAACGCTGAATGTTGAGCAACATTGGTGGGCGCTGCGGATGGGGACGGCCCTTTTGGATATCGGCTGGTGCCGTTTAGAGTGACCGATTCAGTTAAGTGTGGACAAACAGACAATCGTACAGACAGACATACAGACGAAAATTTTTCCGTCAAAGGTCCCCAAGAAAGACTATCGTCTTTAAAACTGACCCGGTGTGGCTTCGAACTTCTGAGCTTGCGATGTTAGGCCGGCTTAGTGCTTTGTAAGGCCTCCTTCTTACTTGTGTATTCTCTCATAACAGGTTCTTTTCTGGCTCTTTTTGACATTGTTGGCTTCAAAGTGTCTGATTTTGATTCATGGTACTCCAACTCTTGACATTTCCTGTCAGCTGACAAGCGTGCTGCTTTTCGCTAACTAATCAGCTACTTTCATGTGTTTCTCACGTCGAGCGTATAGGTCGCGGGTGGTTTCACTGCATGAAAACTTAAACACGAAAATCTTCTAAGTGCTAAACAGTAGACGGGCACAGCCCTTATGGCTGTATCTAATTTTGTTGCCGTTTTGAGTAGTAATTAAAACTCTGGTACTTAGATATTGTACAGAACGATGATCCTAAGTGGGGAGTCAAATATACGTACTACTATTTACATCTGAGGCTTGCTTAATAACGTAAAATAGTGGATGACGAGGTAACAAGCGAAATATTTCTAGCTCTAGAGAGTGGAGAAAGGCAAGAAACTCCGTGCTAAAGTAATGACGTGTTTGCATCCCTCACAACATAGCGGCAGCTCGAAGTTTATATATACCCCGACAACTCTGGACACCACGTACGTACACAACGATAAGTTCATGCGACACTTTAAACGGCGACAAACATACCGAGCGCGAACACGCACGGTCATGGAAATATTCAATTCAAAGTTAAATATCAAAAAGCAGTTTAGATTGCGAATTCAACGGTATTTTTAAATGTAATCTTTAGTATATACGTTATGAAGTAAAGAGTGCAACTTTCCGTAAGGATTAGCATTGAAGGGCAAATGATGCACCGTTAAACTAATGTTCGTGAAAGTTTCGTGAGCGGGTACTCCGTCATAATTTTCTGTTATGAGACGAAATCTCAACAGCATGAAGAGCCATGCCCATGCTGCGACGCCATTTAGTTTATAAGTACGACAACCACATTGGTCGCATTGTTTCACCCTGATTTTCTTTGTTTCATCGACGTTAAAAGACTCCCTTTGACATTTGTAGCATTCCCGGCACTGTACTTACTAGTACTTGCTCTTAAACAGTGTTTGGGGGATGTACTTGATAGTTTACAGTTTGAGATATTCAAGTGCCCTCATCACTATCTTGAACAAATTTATCTATTTAGAGCGTAAATTTGCAAACTGTACATTGTGCTCGTGTCTCGTTAGCTTTTTTTTTGGTTCGTTGGTAAAGTTTCGTCAGTGTTACACCAGCTCGAAGCAAACACATCCATTAAAGAATGAAGATGATGGCGCTCCTTTCTTCAAGCAAAGTCGTTTTTCTACTTTGCAAGCATTTCAGATGAATTGGTTAATTGCCCCTAAATAATAAAATAAGCACTATTTGTTGTTCTTTGATGTCGGAGTCAAATTGCATCATTTCCCTCTAAACAAAACTATGCGAAGGCCAAAATAAAGTTTCGCTCATCACGGGCACCTTCCTCCATGCAAACGCGCCCTTGCAACCTGAGCACATCATGAATTCACTGTAGAGTATGGTGCTATTACTCTTCCCGAACTTTTGTGGGAGCACACGAAGTGGGATCACCGCCCCACCACGCACGACAGCGTTGGTTTAGCGCGCGTCTGCAGAATATTGTTAACCAACACAATCACGTGATTGTCGAGGGAGTGTAAAGGAGAGAGACAGCTTCTTACATAACCAATAACGCAGGCGTGAGTGCGGGCGTGTTGTGGAAATTCTTGGGCCAGTTGTCGCACGTTCGCTGTAAGGCACGTTACGCAAACCGGAGGAAGCTTCCCCAGAAGCTGCTCCGCCTCTAACATTTCTTTTTTATAATAATAATCTTTTATTACAATGTTAAAGGGCACGTTGTGATACAAAATAGGCCTGCCAAAGCGCCATTGGGCTTGAAGGGAAGATGTGGACCCTTCTTATGCACCGGCTCGCAGAGAATTATTCGCTTAAGATGTTTCGATGTGTTGTATCAGTGGCCTCTTTTAAACACTCTTTGTGAACCTTTAACGTGGTAGTTAAATAAAGAGTCCGTCAAATATGGGTTCACTGACCCCCCTGATCGGAGACGGGGCCTTCAACTTCCGCCCAACCTGGTTTTCTCGTTTAGTTGACCTACCTGTCGTTTTCTGAGCTCTCAATTTTTTACTTGCAGCTCGCTTTGGTATCACGTGAACCACACGCAAAGGGCACTCGTACAGTCAGACCATCTAAAACACAATATCTTGTGCTCATCTGAATGCCCTTTTTTTTCGGTAAAGTTACAGCTCGTAAAGTGTTAAACACGCCACTCACTGTTTTTAAGGAAACGCACTGACTAGCCATCTAATACAGTACCTGTTTTAATTCATGAAAGTATGAATCATCTCCCCTAAAGAATCCTGATGGATCGCAAAGCAGCAGCGGTGCGCACGGCGTCGACCTGGTTGAAACGGGCTTTTATTTGCTGGAAGAACGCTTTGAAGCGAAACTCGGTGTGGTGTATAGACGAGGAAACGTTTGCTTTGAAACGCAAAGACACGTGAGGTGGGATGCATTGAAGACGCTTGCGCTCGGCTTCTTTGGCTAACTACTCGTCGCTGTTACCCGCGCAGCAACTGTATTCCCGAACGCGACCGGTGTTCTTGACTCGCACCTTGTCAGTGTCGCTGGTCTTCCACTGCTGACGCTTGCATTAGGCTTCCCTGGCTCGCGCCCTGTCGGTGTTGACGTCGCCATACGCGAACGCGATCGGCTTTCCTAACCCTCGCCACGCCGGCGACAGCTGGGAATGGTACGTGCACACTAGCGGGAAGCATGCCACGACGGCGTCCCGCCCGTCGGTGCCGTCGCGCGGCAAGCATCGTTGCGCTGTCCACAGTGTCGGCGCCGCGAGATTCTCGAGCCACGCGAGGCCCTACGCACTGACCGGCTTGTGTCTTCTTCTCGCTGTCAGATGGAGAGGGGTGGCGCAGGTGAGACGATGGTACAGTGCCTAGAATAGGGAAGTATGATGAACGAACCGGCCAGCGCGTAATGCCTTGAGAGGAAACCGTTAAGGTAGCGCTGGCACACGTTTGCACGTCACCCACAGCGGCGATGCGATGTCCAGAGACGGAAATCAACCACGCGGACGGGCAATGTGAAGCTTCTAAAGTGTATTTTGAAGCATTTAAATTGTATTTTGCCTACCCAGAAGGCGTTAACATTGTGACAAGCAAACTCTCAGAAAGGCAGATCAATAAATCACACACAAATGTGCTGTAAATTATGATATGCCAGTTCAACGTTCCGTATTGTTTGGTCATGTTTGGCGTAATGTGTTCTTGAGCTTAATTTTCTTGTGAGATGAAGACACGCCCAGATAAAACAAAATACAATATTGTTTTCATTCTCCTTGACTGCTCTCGTCTTGTGAGTACGAATTTTTCCTCCTCGACATTTAGGCCTTAAGCCTTAAGTAGGATTTAGCATCACATGTACTATAATTTGAATTAGAAAAAAAAAGACTTGCCTCACTTGGCCCAGAAACAGGACTTGAGGACCCAGTCTAAAAGGAGTAATAATGCAGAAATCACCAGGACTCTTCCAACGAAACTGTTTATTGTAATAACGCTAATAATCAACTAGCAGTAAAAACTCCTTAGTTACCAATGCTTGTGAAAAATACGTTCTTCTGCCCATATAAGTTGGCTGCACTATGGCAGACAGGTAACCACTCATTAGAACAAATATAACCATCTTTATTCCGGCTAAAATATCAACTAGTCGCCACACTGTTAAGTTCTTGCACTGTGAGGCTAGTTTATTAAAATTGATGTGAGCCGGGCTTAACTAGTCATATTGTGATGAGGACAATGTACCACAAGAGCAGGTTAGATAGGGCTTCGGAGAAAGACGACGTAATTTTGGTGTAGGGCACAGCACTTGTTCTCCATCTTGGCTTGCGCGTTGGCGCTGTGTAAATATATCTTCAAACACCTTGATTCGCGTGTACCTTCACGTAACATTTTGGTGGAGGTGCTGGGTACAACACACGACGGAGTTACGCAGGGGACGCCTAGTCGCTGCTTTCAACATGTCCACCGGCAGCAACGCTTCGCCAACTGCCGCACCCAATGCATCAACGGCGCCGACCTCACCTGTTTTTCTCGTGGCCGCTCCACTCGCGATCCCGGCAACTTTTCGGGAACGAAAAGCGAGGACGTGGATGAGTGGCTTAAACTCTACGAGCTCGTCAGCATAAACCACAGGTGGACCAACCTTGATGCTGGCAAACATCATCTTTATTTGCAAGGAACGGCCAAGGCATGGTTTATTAACAATGTGAACGCGATCACGAGCTGGGACGTATGCAAGACCAAGTTACGCGAGTTGTTTGGTCAATGTGCCGGCTGTAAGCAGGCCGCAAGGAAAGAACATGTCACACGTGTTCAGACGTCTACGGAGTGCTACCTGGCGTATATACAAGATGTGCTGACCCATTGCCGTAAAATTGACCGAACCATGGCTGAAGCAGACAAGGTAGCGCACGTGCTCAAGGACATCGCAGGCGATGCATTTAACCTGCTTGTGTGCAGAGGCTGTTCTACCGTGCAAGATGTCACCTCGGAGTGCCAACGCTTTCAAGAGGCTAAAAGCCGTCGCATTGCCCACCACTTTACGCGCCTTTCCAACACTGCTGCGACGTCAACTCGCGAGGATCTTCGCATAGCGACCCAGCCCAATTCACACTCCGGTGAGATCACGAGAATTGTACGCCGCGAAATCGAGGCCATATCACCCGCACCCTTGAGAGCACTAGTACCGAGTGATCCTCATCCGACCATTTCGCTAATACAGACAGTAGTTCGCCAAGAACTAGCAAACACGGGTATTCACACGGTCTCTTCAGTGCACTGTCCCGACGCTGTCAGTTCATCTACCTCCAGCCACCCACAGCATTATCGCCGCCCTGCTCCACGTCACCGTGACCCAAATGCGCTGGATAACGCCTGACGACAGTCCAATTTGCTTTCGATGTGAACGAGTGGGGCACATTTCCCGCCATTGCCGAAGCACGTGGATCCTCACCGTATCGGGCAAACTCAAGCTATCTCCAACCTCCACTCACCAGCCCATCTCTATGGCCAGGAACTACCACGGCGTGATGGCTAATCTAATTACGACCCGACCACTACGACCACTGCCCAGTACAGTCGCTCACCTCCACCTCGACGTAGATTTTCCCAGTCTCTGCCGCCGCCCCGTTCCCCGTACCCATCCTCTTTTCGGCGGTGTTCTTCGGAAAACTAACGGCTGCAGCTCCTGGAGGTGACGCTGCTGATAAGACTTGCTCTCCGATTCCTCTGTTGACGCTGCCAACCAATCAGAGACTGATCGACTTTGAAGTGGACGGTTTATCTGTTAAAGCCTTAGTGGACACTGGCGCCCATATTTCTGTGATGAGCTCGCACATTCGTGACCGCTTAAAGAAAGTCCTTACTCCAGCCCCTTCACACAGTGTTCGTGTTGCTGATGGTGGTACAGCTTCTGTTATTGGCGTCTGTACTGCACGCGTCACTATCGCCGGACGTCAAACTTCACTTCTCTTCACGGTTCTCTCTCATTGCAACAATGATGTGATCCTCGGTCTTGACTTTTTGTCCACTCATTCCGCCCTCATCGACTGCTCAGTTGGTACTGTGCAACTTGACCTACTGTGTCCGATTGATCCGCCTAGTCCACCCCAAGCTCGTATGTGCTCTAGCTGAGCATGTCCGTTTGTCACCGCAAATTGTGACCTGCATCACCGTTATGCCCTCACCACCTGTATCCGAAGGCGACTATGTGTTCGCGCCCATTACATTCATTCTTTTGACTCACAGTGTTACCTTACCACACACTGTTATTCAGTTACTTGCAAACCACGCCTTGATTGCTGTGCTCAACTTTTCTCTTTGTCCACAAGTGCTCCCGCGTGGAATTGCCCTCGCCATGCTGACTCCCTATGACGAATGCATCATCTCAGCTCTGTCTTCGAACGGTGCTGGACACTGTAGCTACACGCATGCTCGATCGTCGCAAGCAAGCCCGTCTACTGGCGTTAAAAAATCGAGCGTGTCAGACCTTTTGCCACATCAAGCTGACGCACACTTTCACGTCCTTGAGTCATACTCGGATATACTTGACTTTTGCGATCGTCCGCTAGGTCAAACCACTGCTCTAAAGTACCGCAAAGACACCGGCGAAGACTCCGCTGTCCATCGACGGCAATACCACGTAACTCCAACCTAGCGCCACATAATTCAAGCAGAAGTCGACAAAATGCTCGCCAGAGAGATAATTGAGACATCATGTAGTCCATGGGCTTCTCCTGTAGTCCTTGTCAAAAAGAAGAACAACACTTGGTGAATCTGTGTTGACTACCGACATCTGAACAAGATTACTAAAAAGGACGTCTACCCGCTACCGCGCATTGTCGACGCCCTGGATTGTCTTCACGGCGCTAAGTATTTTTCGTCCATTTATCTAAGATAAGGGTACTTGCAAATTTTAGACGACGACATGGAGCGCGAGAAGACCGCTTTTGTCACACCCGATGGTCTTTACCAGTTTAAGCTCATGCCCTTCCGGTTATGCAATGCCCCGGCCACCTTCGAGCGGATGATAGACTCTCTTTTGCGTGGGTTCAAATGACCATTTTGTCTATGTTACCTTGACGACGTTATCATCGTTTCTCCAACTTTTGAGACGCACCTCGACCACCTATCCTCAATACTGGCTGTTTTCGCAATGCCGTTCTCTAAGTGAACTCGTCAAATGCCACTTCACACGCAAGCAAATAACCATGTTGGGCCACCTTGTTGACTCCTCTGGTGTACGCCCGGATCCCGATGAAGTGCGAGCCGTGCGGAACTTCCCCATTCCGACCTGCACCAAGGAAGTCCGCAGCTTTCTCGTTCTGCGCTCGTACTTTCGACGTTTTGTGAACAACTATGTGGAAGTAGCCCGTTCATCTCACAAATGTACCGAGACAATAATGTCTCATTCACATGGGCTGCTGCGCAGGATACAGCGTTTTCTACACTTATTGCATTGCTAACAGAACCACCTATTCTAGCCCATTTTGACAATGCCGCTCCTACAGAAGTCCGCACCGATGCCAGTTGCCACGAAATTGGTGCTGTTTTGGTCCAGCATCAAAGCGGCAGCGCCCGCGTTATCGCCTATGCCAGCCGTCTCCTCTTGCAGGCGGAAAATGAATTATTCAATCACCGAAAGGGAATGCCTTGCTCTCGTTTGGGCAGTAGCGAAATTTCAGCCTAATTACACGGTCGACATTTCACCGTCACAACCGATCACCACGCACTTTGCTGGCTCGCATCCTTGAAGGACCCCATTGGGCACCTTGGTCGATGGGTATTACGACTTCAAGGGTATAACTACTCGGTGTCCTAGAAATCTGGCCGCTTACAACATGACGCTGACAGCTTACCTAGAAATCCAGTGGACCCACCTGAGGTGTTCTATGAAGCGCCATGTGTCCTGTCTCTCTCCGCTTTACGCAACATCCGTGAGGAACAGCGCCGAGACCCTGTCTTACGTAACATCATCGAGAAGCTTCATTCTGCGGCACCCGATCCGTCTACTCAATTGTTCGTGCTCAAGGATGGCACATTGTACCGTTACAACGTCCGCCCTGATGGAAACGAACTGCTCCTTGTGGTACCTTCCCACTTACGTGCGAGCGTAACTGGCCAGCTCCACGATGCCCCCACTGCCGGTCACCTCGGACTGTCTCGGTCGAAGACTGGGCCAGTCGATTTTACTGGCCCACTTTTATCGCTCGCTCTGCAGCTACGTCGCCTCATACGACGAGTGTCAACGCCGAAAAAAACCTTCGGTTAGCCCTGCTGGACTCCCCCAACCACTTGCCGTTTCCTTTGATCAGTTCTTTCGACTTGGTCTTGACCTCCTAGGCACTTTCCCTGCGTCCACTTCTGGGAATAAGTGGATAGCTGTTGCGACGGATCACACAACCCGGTACGCCATTCCACAGGCTCTACCAACTATCTGTGCCACGAACGTTGCCGATTTTCTCCTGCACGACGTCATACTTCACCATGACGCACCAGGCCAACTCCTCACAGATAGCGGGCGCTATTTCTAATTCCCGGTTTACCGACGACCTTCTTCGCTCCTGCGAGACAAAACATAAATTTACGACAGCCTACCACCCGCAAACTGACGGACTGGCTGAGCGATTCAACCGAACTCTAACCGATATGCTCGCCATGTACTTATCGTTCGACCACCAGGATTGTGACGTTGCAATGACTTTCGTTACGTTTGCCTATAATTCCTCACGCCACAATGCAGCTGGTTTTTCACCTTTTTATCTCGCGTTTGGCTGTGATCCAACTTTATCGTTTGACACCATCTTTCCGACAGCCGTCGACTCGGCGACCGAATACGCCCGCAATGCTCTTACCATAGCTCGAAAAGCACGAGAAGTTGCCCATGAGCGCCTCTTAGCATCGTAAGATCAGCAGCGGCAGCGTTACAACTCCCATCATCGCCAAGTTTCCTTTACTCCGGGTTCTCTTGTGCTATTGTGGACTCCGACCAGGTGAGTTGGACTTTCTGAAAAACTGCTTTCCTACTACTCAGGACCCTACCGCGTTTTGCACCAGGTGACAGATGTGACCTAGGAGATAGCCCCGCTCTAGTCTTCTTCCTCCTTCCCATGCACTGTCTACAGACATTGTTCATGTATCTCGCCTTAGGCGTTACCACTCGGCAACATCATAGAAAGCACCGAGACGGTGCTTCAGCACCCGGGTTTATGTTATGAGATAATGTCCCACAACAACGGTTAGATAGGAGCGGAGAAAGATGACTAATTTTGGTGTAGGGCACATCACTAGCTCTCCATCTTGGCTTGCGCGTTGGCGCTGTGTAATTATATCTTCAAACGCCTAGTTTCGCGTGTACACGTAACAATATTAGCGCTCCATTATTTTTCTCATGTGCCATGGCTTGTTTTTGTTGTGCTGTTCTCTTTATTTGTGTTATCATCCGCATGCGATAATGTATTCGCCACACTATCTCGACTGCAGTTACTATTGTGTTGTCTTAGGTACATGTAAATCAAAATAATCAATGAATGCGTGCGAAACAAATATACTTTTCTCGATGTTTACTACACTACCACGCCTACGCATATTTCAAAACTCAGTATATATTGCCAGGTCTTTCTATGAATAAACAGTATGAAAGTTTAGTGTCCGTGTCGTTGTACCTCCTTCTGTCATCGGCTTTTTCAAGCAGTGAGTATTTCGAATGATATGAAACACGTTTTGTGAACCTCAATAATAATATAGCGTGGCTCAAAAAGGCATACTTACTCCACTTGGACCAGGCGTTGGGCTGAATGGGCGACGAGGCTATAAATAGTATACCACAAAAATCTACATTATAGTTGGCTACATTGACATAATCAGTGCCGCATACCTTATATTGTATGGGAAAAAATATTTAGAAAGTGATGCTTTGGTGTACTTTATTTCTAGGTTTCATTTAAAAAAGCATTTCAGGAGACAATTAGAAGAAACGCGTGTTTAAAAATTTTCTTGTGTTTAGATGTAGGGACAACTTTTTACTTTAAAGTTGTGCCCTACATACATCAGGTTCTTCACAACTTAAGGGTGGAACCAAGACGATATGGTTTCCGCCTTGCACTTTCAGTGCCTTTAAAACTGGTTCGTGGTTTACCCCTGTACTTCCAGGGAATGATAAAGAAGGCGTGGCTGTGATAAAAACCATGCAACGCCCTACACCGAATTCTCTACAAGAGTTATGTTCGAAATACCACTGATAAACCGCAAGGCCTACTTAGGCCAGACAAGGTGGTGCCTGATTGATCGAGCCACAACACGCGGACGACAATTCAAGAATGACATTTCGGAGCACCTGTCTACGCAATGTAAAGCTGCGTATGTGAAGAATGGTTTCAGGGGACAAATATTTTGAGCAGAAACCACGATTCATGACCTGGAAATGTATTAGAAAGCTATGTTACTTTAAGTCGGTGGTGTTGCTACGACTTAGAACGAATGTTGCGAGAAGACTTCGAAAAGGAACTATTTTGAGCTGCGGTACATGTGCAAAAATGACAATGAGCGTGTGCATGTGTGACGGGAAGGAGAGAAGCTGTTGTCTGAGATAAGCACAGCTCTCTTGGGAAGCCAAGAGATGCAAAAAATAAGGTAGCACTTATTGAGAATAATGAAGAAAACCAAGATAAGCCTCACAAAGACGAGAAGACAACCTTGATGCTGACACAATTTTGTCAGGTACACTCGAAAAAGTGTACTTTAGAAAACGTGATAATGTTGCGCTGGGTGTACGGTCTGCAGGTGAATGTGTTAAGCAGAAATGTAACTGCATCGAAGGTGAAAGCAGTATGGAGCAGCGTGGTCTCTGCAGTCGTCAGTTTAAACCTCTCGGCCGAACGAAGAGCACGTCAAGTGTATCTAAGATTTGCTTGAAAACCCAACGCAAAGCGAGTGGCAACGACAGACCCTAAAATTGAGCCAGAAGATCATGACTCAGGCAAAAGCAGCCGGAACCCCCAGTACTAGTGCAGCTAGGAACGCTGTGAGCCTGAAACATGGTACTTCGTACCGTTCGGAGCCAAATGAACTTCGAGACGACCATAAGTTGGTGGGAGTTTTGTACTACGTAGCTTGGCACTCAGACACCGTTTTTAGGATTGAATACTGCTCCATCAGTATGAACATCAAGACGCCACCACGATACACAGGAGCACATAGGAAAGAGAACTCTGGTTCTGCGGTAGTACATGGAAGAAAAGCACGAATATTACAAACCGGGTTGACCAATTCTGAACTGAACTGTGACCCGACTATGTACTTCGAAGTTGATTCATATCAGCAACAAAGGTACCGATCTGAATGCATCCCTACATTCTTCGACACCTCTGCACCGTGAAGTTGCACGCTATCTGAACTACTTCAACAGGACCAATCAAAAAGCGTGCTACTATCTGAAATAGGAGGGAAGAATATGACAATTATGACGAGTGCGACAGTGGGGCCAGTTCGGAGTGGGAAACTGACTGGAAGACAAAAAAAAGAGTGGTGCAGGAAGCGTGCGTGACCATCGTCTCCCTAATGGGTTGAGCCATTTGTTTTGGGTCCAACGAACCAACCAGCTACAATTGTTAGCGGGGCTTTGGACCCTATGTCTCGGGCGCTCGCCCCGGTCTAGCATGCCTTGGACGCCAACAAGACGTCAGGGTGCGGGAGATCAACGTACGCTCAAGTCAGTGAGCTACAGGAAAAGGCGCGTTTCCATCGTGGACGCTACAGCAACAGACTCAATGCCAGGTTTCCTTGTGCTACGATCACCGGAGCGACGGTGCACGTCAGCGTGGTCTAGAAATCTTGGTGGCACGGGAGTGAAAAGGGCTGAGGGTTAAGATGTAGACGTAGTCTCGCGTGGACAGGAACTTCCCTGTTAACCCTCTTTAACATCGTATCATCGTGATGATCGTTTGTGTGATACGCAGTTCTCGTCCCCTATAAATATATTCTTTGTATTGATAAGGCTGTCTTGAGTGCGTCTGATGACCTTGGCCCAATGAGTAAACGTTTTACTCACCACAGGCATTGATATCATAGATATGTCTCGCATGGGCACTACGCGTTTTATAAAACTTACATTCAAAAGAGAATCTCTGCACTCGCATGTCTAAGTGAGTCAATTTCGGCATCCTAAGCGACCGTTAAGCCTAAAGCCACTTCAATGCCACAATAGTTTGAGGTTTGGACACGTCAGCGCCGTGAGTTGTTGCACAATAATTTGCATGCACTGTGCCGAACCACAGGTGAAAACTCCTGGCCACCATGGTACTCAAATACCGCAATCGCCTGGGGTCCCATGACGCTTCGTCAAACGTCTGCCCCAAGATACAGAAGGAAGAAAACACTCTTAACCATATGGTGCGAGACTGGTTGTCTTGTCAGGAATTTGTTGCTGTCGTCACAATTCGGCGCTTCCGGCGCCGTTGTGGTTCAAGAGACTCTTTGAAACTTAGTTCACAGGTGACACGATGTCCTTTGCGTCCAAGACCGTACGTGTCCTCGTCAAATGCTGAGGACAGGGCGACAATAGAGCACATGGACACTGATATTTGGCCAGCATTGCTAAAACTGCAGCTAGAGAAACGACCACAGCCAAACCACAGCCACAGTCATAGCCATAGCGCGATCCACAGTGAATCAAACCGTCGCATCAGACCGAGCCAACATTGACTGAGTCAATGACAGCGCTGGTTAACAATACCACGCCTAAAAACACCAGAACATCCCTGCGACACTACGATCTCTCTTGGACCCCATAGTAGTGCGTTGGAATAAGCTAAATACTCCGTCAATATGAAAGGCCCTGACACAGGTAAAGGCACTCAATTCAATCTTTCAGCGCTTCACTATAAATAGTCACCACGGATAGCCCGCGACCCTCTCCAAGGCCACAATTTCCCTGTCACATGTCTGAATGCTAATGTCTGTTAGTCAGAAAATTATCCGGCCCCAGTGACTGACTGATTGTGCATCTTTGTATGTGCAGAGCTCTAATTCTCTCCTCTGTTTTTCTACCTAATCCCCATTCCCAACCTAAAGTGCAGGGTAGCAAACCAGCCACTTATTTGGTGAACTTCCCTGTCTTTCCTCTTGTTTTTCTCTCTCTCTCTCTACCGTGACTTCTTTCAATGAATAAACAAGTGGCATGTTTACTGCCTGAGTCGTCGTACCTCCCTCTATCATCTTGTGTGTGTGTTTTTGTGCGGTCAAATTGTTGAATGGTATGTGCTACGTTTTTTGAAGCAAAATATTTGGATATATTGATAAAAATGACACGCATAACCCTCTCTGACCAGGAGTTGTTTCAAATGGTCTACAAGGATGTAAACAGTAAAGGATGGCAAGTTGGAGTGATATATGCCTACAAGGGCAAAACCAGAACCGCCCACCCAATCGTGATTGGAAGGTGTGTTTGAAAAGTTGCATTATATCTGCCTTGGTTAACAATATTCTACAGGAGTTCAAACTTTTTGCTACGTCATATCTAGGCGCAGGCAGCATGTCTGAAAAGAAGGCGACATACTTATAATAATAATATATTTGTTTCGCCTCTGAATATTTAGTCAGTGATGCTGAGACCAGGTAGTCTTAACTTGTGCACCCTTTCACTACCGCATCTCTGATAATATCTTGGTTTATAGAAGTGAAGTCCCACCTATTAGGGTAAGTGGCTGTCACAGGTCCCGTTAACTAGGGAGGTGATCGCCGGGCAAACTCCCAGGGCCGAAGTATCGGCCCTCGAACCGCACTACGAAAGCGTGGACAATTTAGAAGTGGTCCTTTTTGGCGCGCCAGCGGACGCCGGCTGTGGCCCAAAGAACAAGTCAGAGCCGAGAGTTTATAAACAAACAAAATTATATTCTCAGTAATGGCAGATCGAAAACAAAACACAAGTATGCACACTCCACAATAGTTGAGTACAATATGTCACCAATCAAACAACGTACTACACAGTACAATCAGCCACACTTGAAACAACGGACACAGACAACAACACGCACTACAATGCAGTTGCATGCATTGAACAACCAAGACACTTAAAGACTAAAGAGATAGAAAATCTATTCAGTCCAAAGTTCTTGGAACAAAAGTCTGGATGATACCCTTCCGAGAATCACTCACTCAAAGTCCAGCGTTGTTGTCGTTCCGCTGCCCCGAAGTTTCTCTTCCAGGAAATCTCGCCGAAGTTTCTCTTCCTCCTGGAAACTTCGCGTCTTCAATTGGCCACTTTCCAAGCTGTAAACTTTTCGCCGGAAACACGTCGGCTTCACACACGCAGCTGTTGCCACGCGTCTTCGCTCGATAGCGGTAAACACACACTCTTGCCTGTAGCTCGAGTCGTCACCCCTGAGGTGGAAATCATCTTCATCTTTGTCTCTACGAACAAAGCCTTCGCCGACTACACGGCGGAATCCCTACGCGCTCTGGCGCTAACTTCCGTCTTCTTCTGATCTTTCGTTTCGGCTGCCCGATTAAATACCCTCCGCGCGAGATTCCGAAAGTTCTCGTCATTTCGTCGGCACAATACGCAGCGAAGGCTGCGGAGAGGGCGAGACGGTACAAAGGCCGTCCGCGACGGATGACTCAACCCGGCCTCACCGCGCCCCTTTCCATCTAGAAAGTTCGAGTGTGCTCGGCCGCCGTTGTGGGGTGAGAAGGTTCGTCGGCGAATCTACGCTTCCGAGGGGGAGAGTCGCGCCCGGGGAGTCTGGATGTTTGTTTTCTTTTTTTTATCGTTGGCCTCGCGGCGTCACTCCGGCGTTTCGTCGCGAGGAGTTGGCGGCGCGCTCTTTTTGCGCGCTCGTTCTGTGACACTGCCCCCCACTTTAAGATTATTATCTCATAATATTGAAAACCACACAAACGAGCGCAAACAGTCACCAAACACTCTCACAGACTGTAACACAATCCGTCGCTCATGACACTTCACATTCACAATAGATCACTCAATACAACTGGACATTGTAATTCACTTCCACAACACATGAAATATAGCCACAGGTACATGAATGCAACACTCCATCACATATTTCAAACAATAGAAATGTACAAACTTCTCTCATTACAGCAATTGTACAATACTATACATCCCATCACTGCAACGACATTTTGATTCACTCGACATACAGTTGTGACACAGGACAAAAACTCCAGTAACTTAACATATTGCACTCAGCACTGTCAAACACATTCCGTTTCGACCTCAACACTTATCCTGTGCATTTCGGACGGCGCTTGCGCCCTTTCTTACGGTGCTGGCTCGACCTCTTCTTGTTTTTCCTCGTTCTTTTTCGGCGAGCCCTTTCCAACGACGGTATCTGAGGCGGCGTCTGAGCCATCGTTGTCACTTCCGACATTGTTAGCGGGTCATAACGCTCAACCGATCCCGTCCGGTTATTCAGCCACTTGTTCATGTCCCGACATTTGGCCTGGCTGGCCGACTCCGTCATCTTTAAATTATCGGTCAGTTGAGGTCACACCGAAGTAAGCCCAGTTGCCCAGCACGTGAACTCATTCGATACGATGATGTTCTCATTCATTGTCTTTTGCGCCCAGGCTTCACATAGGGCTCGAGTGAAATCCTTCGCGGGATTGTTCTCCGCTGTGTCTCGCGGTCCCTGTGTCGGCGGGTGCTCCATCTTCGGGTCTTCCCCCAAACATTCTGGATCATTCGGCCCTCACGCCCCGTCGATGTTTCCGATGACGAGGTCGTACAGGGGGGTCGTCATGCATAGAGCCGTAACCTTCCCGCTGAAGTACGGGGTTCAACCTCAATCTCTGCTTCGGGAAGCATCCAAACCATACGGTCAATTAGGCAAACCGGTTTCGTTCTGGCTGTCAACTTGCTTTCCCGTACCAAATTTCTCCGCACGATAACCGTGGAACTACCGGTGTCTCTTGACACCGTAATCTTTTTGTCCGCAACTTTTCCAGACAGCATTTGCATTCCCTTCGAAACACCGCTTGGCTGTTTTGTCAATACAAAACCCACAATAGGAAATTTCTCCCCATTTTTCGACTCTACGAATCCATCGGTGACAGCATTACTACCGGATTCCGGTGCCGCTTGCACACAGGATATCTGGTGAGTTTGACTCGCTCCGTTTCGACATGCGTCTGCTTTGTGCCCAGTCTGACCACACTTAAAACATTTTACTAGCGTAGGGTTCGTAAAGTTAGTGCGACAGTTGCTAGCGCGATGACACACTCGATTACACAGGAAACATCGCGGAACACTCTCCGGTGCACGCTTCTTTTGTTCTGGTGCCGAATTTTTCGAATCTTCGGGACACTCCTTCTTGACCTTCGCCAAATTAGTTCCACCTTGCGCTTCCAAGAATTGATCAGCCAATTCTAGCATGCCTTCAAGTGACTCAGCCTTCCTCTATTTCAAGTACAGCGACAGGCTTGGGTGGCAACTAGTAAAAAATTGTTCTCTAATTAGGAGCTCTCTAAGCTCATCGAACTCCTGTGCTGTCCCTTAAAGTTCAATCCATCTGTCGAAAAAATGGCAAAGTCGGGCGACATACTGCGTAGCCGTCTCACCATCAGCTGGCTTTCCTGTCCGAAATCTAACCCGGAATCCTTCCACAGTGAATATAAATCGCTTCAGCAAGGCAGTTTTTACCTTTGCATAGTTGGCTGCATCGGTCGGCGTCAGCCTACCGTACACACTGAGCGCTTCACCACTCAAGCAAGTACTCAAACCAGTTGCCCATTGATGTTCCGGCCAATTTTGGCTCCTTGCAATTGTGTCAAATCTGTGAAGGTACGCGTCAAGGTCGTCCTTCCTTTCATCAAACGCCACGAGCAGGTTGCTTGGGTTCAAGCGGAAGCCACGCTCTTCCCGTTCGCTGCTTTCAACTCTAGCTTGGACGGGAGTTTCACTTCGCTGTTGCAAACGGAGCCGCTCGAGTTCCATCTCGTGCTGCCACTGCCGTTCCCTTTCAGCCATCTCCACTTCTCTTTCTTCTTTCAGCTGTCGCTCCCTTGCTTCTCTTTCTTCTCTCGCCATTTCGGCTGCCAACTTTTCTCTCTCCAGCTCCAACTTCAATTGCTGCTCTCTTTCTTCTCTCAGCTGTTGCTCCTTTGCTTTTCTTTCTTCTCTCGCCCTTTCAGCTGCCAGCTTTTCTCTCTCCAACTTCAACTTCAATTGTTGTTCTTTTTCTTCCTTCGCCCTTTCAGCGGCCAGCCTTTCTCTCTCCAACTCAGCTGCTTTTTCTGCCTTGGCTCTCTCAGCTGCCAACCTCTCTCTCTACAACTCAGCTTCTTTTTCCGCTTTGGCTCTTTCGACCGTCAACCTTTCTTTTTCCAGCTCAGCTGCCTTTTATTCCTTGGCCCTCTCTTTTTCCTTCTGGGTCACCCACTTCCGTAGTTCGGAGCCAGAAAGACCCATCTTCTCACCAAGAGCGACTAACTTTTTGATATCCATAGTGTCTCGCAACTAAAACCTTGCCGCGTGCAAAAACATCTGCCTAAATCAGTCTATCGAAACACTCCCCTGCACTCGTTAACGAGAACACTGAGCAACACACAAAATCGTTCCGATAGCACTATCAACTACTCGAGGCTCTTTCTCACTACTTTGGATACACTGTGCACCAAAAGGTCCTGTCGCGGACGCCAGATTAATTGTCACAGGTCCCGTTAATTAGACAGGCGATCGCCGGGCTAATTCCAAGGGCCGAAGTATCGGCCCCCCGAACCGCACCACGAAAGCGTGGACAATTTAGAAGTGGTCCTTTTTGGTGCGCCAGCGGACGCCGGCTGTGGCCCAAAGAACAAGTCAGAGCCGAGAGTAGATAAACAAACAAAATTATATTCTCAGTAATGGCAGATCGAAAACAAAACACAAGTATGCACACTCCATAATACTTGAGTACAATATGTCACCAATCAAACAACGTACTACACAGTACAATCAGCCACACTCGAAACAACGGGCACAGACAACAACACGCACTACAATGCAGTCGCATGCATTGAACAACAAAGACACTTAAAGACTAAAGAGATAGAAAACCTATTCAGTCCAAAGTTCTTGGAACAAAAGTCCGGATGATACTCTTCCGAGAATCACTCACTCAAAGTCCAGTGTTGTTATCGTTCCGCGGCCTCCGAGTTTCTCTTCCTGGAAATCTCGCCGAAGTTTCTCTTCCGGGAAACCTCGCGTCTTCAATTGGCCACTCTCCAAGCTTTAAACGTCTTCGCCGGAAACACGTCGGCTTCACACACGCAGCTGTTGCCACGCGTCTACGCTCGATAGCGGTAAACACACACTCTTGCCTGTAGCTCGAGTCGTCATCCCTCAGGTCGAAATCATCTTCTTCTCCTGCTTTGTCTCTACGGACAAAGCCTTCGCCGACTACACGGCGGAATCCCTACGCGCTCTGGCGCTAACTTCCGTCTTCTCCTGATCTTTCGTTTCGGCTGCCCGATTAAGTACCCTCCGCGCGAGATTCCAGAAAGTTCTCGTCATTTCGTCGGCGCGATACGCAGCAAAGGCTGGGGAGAGGGCGAGACGAAACGAAGGCCATCCGCGACGGATGACTCAACCCGGCCTCACCTCGCCCCTTTTCATCTAGAAAGTTCCAGTGCTTGCTGGGCCGCCGTTGTGGGGTGAGAAGGTTCGTCGGCGAATCTACGCTTCCGAGGGAGAGAGTCGCGCCCGGGGAGTCTGGATGTTTGTTTCCTTTTTTTATCGTTGACCTCGCGGCGTCACCCCGGTGTTTCGTCGTGAGGAGTTGGCGGCGCGCTCTTTTTAAGCGCTCGTTCTGTGACAGTGGCACTTACATAGTATAGTTTCACTGAAAGCTGGAGATGCTTAAGTGTCTTCCTCAGTTTATGAAGTGTTCATTTCTCTGCATTAGTTGTTTTGTGTAGTTAATTTTATTTTGCCAACACGTGAGTAATATTTTGTCAAACTATGACACAATTTTTTTGAAATTTATGAAGCTCTGTAGGTTTGCATATTTGAGTTAGCACTTGTGATGCCAGAACAGATGATTTTATTACAAAATCTGACAAATTCCATGTTGGTAGTTAGAAGCGTGAAACAGGCAAAATACATGAAAATATTTGATACACTCAGGAGCACTTAAAAATAGTAAACAGGACAATGACTAAGAAAATAATTGCACTCTTTACTTGGTACAAACTTCTCGAAATGGCGTCTCGATTGCAGCAGCTATTGTGAAATTATCACTTTCCCGTTTCAACTGAAGTGCTGTTTGCATCAATATTAGAAGTCAAGTGTAACAACACAGAGCACCTAACTAGCTCTTTTTGGCTAAGTGAAAGGCTTTCTTTTTGTTTAAGCAAGTTGATATGGATACAGATATGGTTGGAAAGTAAAATAGTGCCGCTTTGCTGTTTCGCAACTGTCGCGTGGCTTACATGGCCAGTTTACGAATACGCTGCTTGTGCATGAGTGTAAGTCTGTGGAAAATAATAAATGCGATGCAGCTTTGGGTCGAGTTTAGTCCGATGTGCGTCGTGACCATTCTTAATGCGCCAGCACGCACGCTTGCCCTCTCTCTAATCTCTTACGCTCCCCTTCTCTCGCCTCGCAACGCAGACGCATGGAGGGTCCCCTGACCTAGGCTCGCTTTCTCTTCTATCTCTAGACAGCCCTCCCCATGGCGTTCACACCCCTATCGCACGCACTTTTCGCCTTCCTCTCTCACGCCTTCAACGCCGAAGGAGCAAGCGTCTGCTAACCTACGCTCACTCTCCCCTCTCCCTCCTCTAGACATTCCTCCCCACGGCGTTTACCCCTCCATTGCGTATGCGCGTAACCTCTCCTCTCTCGTCCCTTACGCTCCACTTTCTCACCCCGCACCGCCTACGCAGGCTGCGTCTTCTAGCGAGCCTCTCGGTTGAAAAAATATTAAGAAGTGAAGCTGAGAATCGCTCATTTGTTGACATGGTTTTCGTGTCAAATAAACGAGCTTTCACAACAGTACTCATGAACGTTAAATATGAACTAGCCAACTCGACTTTGTTCTACACCTTTCTTCTACGCGGCTGTTTTGCTTCCTCAACATATACTAAATTGGGTATCACTAGACGTGAATAGATGACGAAGGTAAACGACACATCCAAGCATGATAATCATGACACGGAAGACATGTACGGCATCATTTACCTTCACCTCGTCACGTGCTGGTTTCAAAGTAACATATACAAATTTCTCATTCGTGCTTCGCATATCATTGATTTCTACTCTACGTGAATCTGCCAAATTTTCCTATGCAACGCCGCAGTGAGCGCCAGCGTCGACGCTGGCGCCAGTGTTGGCACTGGCGCCCTCTGCTTTGCATCTACACATGATCCCCTTCAGTGGGAGATGGGGGAATTTTTTTACGAAAATTCGGCTAAGTCCTGTTTCGATTCCAGTCTGTTTTACTATTTTCATCCTAATTGGCTGTTCTGTTTTCCTGTTTTTGTTTTCCTTGTTTTTTGTTTTCCTTGATTTCCTCTACCGAATACATGTACTACTTTTTCGTCAAGATACATCGTTATAAAACCCCATAAGGCTAAAATTTTCGGAGACCTTCCGTCACTCATATTCCTACCATTGTTTTGAGATGAAAATAACCAAACGTTATTTAGGTTTATCGATAGCTCATAAAGCAATTGCTCGAAACCAGACGGCTGTGTATCTAGACGTCAGCTTCCCTCTACGAATATACAAGCTGCAGTGCCCACTGAAACTGCCTCTCGAGAAAACACCGCAACTCGCAAATCGCCGCAAGCATTTCCTATGTGTTTGCCTGATTCCAATTACCTCAGCGTTCCCTGTATGACCTTCTACAGTTCCCAATATATTTATTCATTCTTTGTCACTGGTGTGTTAAAATATGGAATGTTCTATTGTGTTTAGCGCTTGGTACTACATAGTCTCTTTAAACAAGGGGTTTGACGCAATGAAGCAAGTTATAGAGGTGGGAGCAGATCTTAACCCTTTGCTGTCTTTCTTTTGTTTTTTAGTTGTTATAGAAAGTCGGCATTCAGGTGTTTGAATAGAAAATCACTCCTGTGTCTTCTTTATCATTGCTCTTTCAAGAGTGAGGGTGTGTACCGTCTTTTTCAGTGAGGTAAAGTGATACGCACAATAATTTATAAACCAGACATCCATATAGCTAATTACTTATTTTTCTTTTGACATAGGGCACTTTTCACTTTAATACCCGGTAGAAGGTATATAATACTTTTGTTCTAGACCACGGGTAGCATACGGGCGCCATCCAAAATATGCTACCCGTGGTCGGCTTGAGGTGTGGTGAAGGTCCATCAAAAAAAATTATGTGCCATGAAAGGGTGAATTCCAGTACCCGCCAGCACTCTCTACCATGCATCTCATATGATATTGGTTCATTGCTACTGCATAAAACATTTTGCTCAGTGGCGGCAATTTTGACAACGCCAACGAAATTCACCAAGGCACTCAAGCTTCCTATGAAAAACCAGTGACACAAAAGCGCGTATATTGTTAAGCCCCCTGTTTCAATCTTCACTTCTTGAAACTTGTAGGAACACTGATGATGCGTTGTCGAAGTTTGCTGTGGAAAAAACTAGTGCACAATGCGTGCCTCGCCACTCCCTAGCTTACACGTGATGGAGCTGAAGCATCATTTTATTTTCATTTTGGAGTGCTTCGTCGTAGTGTTGGTATTGCTCTGAAACGCTTACCGGATGTCCACGAACGACGACAGTGCTCAATCTTGGTGGGCCAGAAGGCTGAAAAGGGGATCGCAGGGGGCACAGTAAGTGGACGTTAACATGAAAATCATTTAAATTTATTACTTATTTGAAAAAAGCCACTTACGAAAAAGCTGTAGTACTTGTGCTATCCTCAATATTATTGAAAAGCCTCATTTCATAAACAAATTATATGCAACTGCAATTGTCACGCTGGATATAATTTTGCATTTCAATGAAAATATTGATAACATTTGAAGGCCACTGTCGGTAAGTACTTTCATAGTGTACTTTTGATGGTGTAGTTGCACTACCTGGGGATTTTTTTTGTCACAGGGTCTCTGAGCCCGTGGTGCATTATTTTCATTTAATTATGTAGGTCGTGTTACGAGCACTCATTCGCGTTCCTTTTATTTTAAAGGCGACGGAATTTTAATGCCATGCCCCCAGCAGTTTCTTGTGTTTATGTTGATAAGTAAGCGTTTGTAATGTCAGTGACTATTTATGAGTTTATTGGCGCTTCTATTATTTGAGCACGTAACGCATTTTCGGCAACCTTACCTAAAGTATTGTCTTTCATCGTGATGAGTTTTATGCGCCTCAAGAATGTGCTGTGTCGTGCTTTGGAACTTCACACAATTCTCTTGATATCAAACTTATGGATGGGAAATTTTACAAAATTTGAAAATATTTAAAAAATGACGTGATCATTCAGAAGCCTGAAGTATACTTTTTAGCTAATCCTGTGGGCAGTAAGCTCCAAACATGAGTCATATGCCTAAAAAGCAATACTCCGAGTAAAAATCACGCGGACGGAACTTAGTCGAGGGAACACGCAGCTAGGTAGTGCAAGACAACAACGAAGCCAGTTGTTTCTTCGACTTATGATCGTCTTGACGCAGTTTGCGTGCCCAACCATGGATCGACTAGCCCTTAAAGACTCCATTCTGTAAAAGAAGGAAATGTGCAAAACAAGATACATAACTACAGAGCAGCTTCTTGACCTCTCCTGTTTCATGCACTCTATTTGTTATGAAGAGTCGCAGAGTTATTCCAAACGAGATTTCATTAGTACACCTTCTCTAAAGCTTTTTGGTCTCTTTGTTATTGTAAGACGGCCTGTGTATTCAACATCCCATAAACAATGGATTAAAAATTTACTGTAGAGCGGTCTTCAATTTATCCACTGCCGTTTTTCGGTATCCGAAGCATGTCATACCGTCATAATACAATTTTTACTATACCACTAAGCAGTCCGTTCCCTAGAAAATCACTTGGCGAGCTGAAGGTGGGACCACCGACTCCAGGAAGGCTGCCAAACTGGAAAGTGTTTAGCACACCATGAAAAATGACGAACAAAAGCAAATGCATGCTGTCAACTATTCCTAATTAAGGTGAAAACCGTACTTGCTTTGTAAGAAATATCATGTGGCGAGAAGCCAGCATTTCAAAGAGCAAGACACATGAGTGCCAGAAAACCGCAGCATAAGAGAGGCGAATCGGTTTGGGTTGTGCTTATTCGCTACAACTTCTATGAAACTGCGAAATAGTGCGCGTTTTATAAAAACTGGTAATGTGAACTTAAAAACTCCCTGCTTCATTGTTCCAGTTCCGACGGCTTTGCGTTCAGTGCGACTTTGCGGACACCGAGGGATTGAAAAGTTGCATTCACCCGGCTCCTCCTTCATGTCTAGAAATAGGTCAAGCATAGGCAATTCTCTAACGCAGCGCGTATACGTTGGAGCTTTGTTTCTTACGAGCACATCTCATTCAAGTTTTCTGAGGACCAGTGCTGGCTTCATGGTAACTAATAAAACAAGCAGCCTAGCAGTACGAGTGCTTGGCTGAATGCTCATAACATGACCAGTATAAAAAGTTGTTTTGTTAGTAATGAGATATTAAAGTTCAGCGTTAAAGACAAGTAACAAGATCGGAACCACTGCACGTAAATCTTGACTAATCACCAAAGGACGTTTGCTCAATACTCAGTTCCTTATTGAAATTCAAAAAGCGAAGGTGATATTCGTGAAAGCTTAGTCTTCGTTAGACGTCAACTAAAAAGCGTGCGTTCAATTACCCCCCCCCCCAACCCACCCTAGATGAGCTTGGTATCGCCGCCTTATGTGGATGCTCGAGGTAGCCAGTGAATTTTCGAAGCGAAGCTTGCAGTTACTCAAAGACTGCGTTAGTGGCGTACGGCTACAGTCCTCCACCAGCGAGCGCAAAAAACAAAAATTAAACTTGTCCACAGTGCACCCGTCAAACACAGTTTGGTACTTCCCCGATGGTGATCCTTCTTCTGTAATATAACGTAGAGATGTTCTATCGAGGTGACTAGAAAAGGGCGTTGGGCTGTTTGGTGCGTATTGAAGCTATGGACGTAGCTAATTTGTTTACATTGTATAATGGTCGTTGCCACACAATATTGCGATACGACATTTCACGAACGCAAAAACAAACATGAATATTGAGTACAATAGTTGCGGCAATTATTTGGGGGCAAGTTCAACGCACTTTATTAGCAACCATGGAAGCAACTCTTTGTCGGCCTTTAAATTGATATCTTAAGCATTTTTGTGTATAGTACTGCAGGTGACACCAATTTTTCCAGCAAATTTTAACCGTTTGACGTTAGTTGATCCACTTTTGCAAATGTTTATCTTGCGTTTGCTTAACAGCATATTTTTCTCCAGTGGCGTTTTTTACCCAAGCGATAACAAGAACAGTGTTCACGAAAACAGAACGGTTGGAGGGTACACAAAACAAAGATGTGTGAATGAACTCCCAGAATAGCAGAACCATGCCTTGTATAGCATAGCAGGGTTGCGAGAAAGGTTTGTGAGAGATAGAAGAGTGGAATGGAGGTTGAAAAGGAAAACTCCTACATTACCACAGGCGTGCATTGAGAAGTATAGTAAGGGGGCGGGTAAAGGAAATGATGGCGGTTGGGTTAGAAAGAGGGAAAGGGAGGTTAGAGCATATTAAAGACTTCCATTGTGTAGTTCTGCAAGGGGCCCCGCCACGGTGGTCTAGTGGGTAATGTACTCGGCTGCTGACCCGCAGGTCACGGGATCAAATCTCGGCTGCGGCGGCTGCGTTTCCGATGAAGGCGGAAATGTTGTAAGCCCGTGTGCTCAGCTTTGGGTGCACGTTAAAAAACCCCAGGTAATCAAAATTTCCGGAGCCCTCCACTATGAAGTCTTCCATAATCATATGGTGGTTTTGGGACGTTAAACTGCACACGTAAATCAAGTTTTGCAAGGGGATGAACAGGGATGTGAATATACACAAGAGAAAAAAAAACTGACGAAGAGGAAATGGTGAGGTGGTGAACCGTAGCATAGACATGTACAGTATAACACAGCAAGGTGCGGAAACGCAAAGTGAGGGTGAGGGGGAGTGATATGAGGCCTACATAAAGGAAAAAGAAGGCTAGTGGCCTTTAGACAAAGAGGTTCATAAATAACAAAAGAAATAATAAGTTCAGAATAAGATATCAAATTATATTAGAAAACTATAATAAAAACAGTGAGATGATGAAAGACGATAAAAAAGAACACAGCGCATTCACCAGATAGGAGTAATTCCTTAACCGCGCTCTGCTGTTTCATCAGGTTACACAGACACGGGACCGGCTCTAATTTGTGTTGCTAAATTGAGATACTTTGCAATTAGTTTGTTCTCGTTTTTAACATATTTTTCTGAATGAGTAATGACATTTAGTACGCTAATATTATGAATGACAGAGCGATTCGCGCAGACAATTGGGGTCCGATGTTTTTACTAACCGTAACACTAGTCGTTAGAATAAATTCTGTTTCGATAATTGAGATGCATTTAGCAAATTGTAGGTGAGCCACACCTCTTAACAAAAAAGCGTGAAGTCCCTATAGAGCTGCCGGGCCTACCGCACGATAGCAATTTCTAGTTCACATCAATACATATGCATGAAATAAAATTGATAGCATAATCTGCAATCAAGTCCAATTAGGTCTCTAATCTTTCAATTCGTCTAAGTCTTCTTTCTTATGAATTAAGGTGATGTTGGCGTTCTTCCAAGAATTCGGCAGACTTTCCGTCAAGAGACTCTTGTATACAAGTGGGCTATTTTCTTCAAACAAAATATCTTCACCATCCTTCAGCAGGTCTGCCGTTACATTTTCTCATCAGCAGTGGCTTTGCTTTTTTTTCCTTCCTCTAAGACTTTGCATATTTCCATGGTTGTTTCTGGTAAGATGTACAATACTTCTGCGCTATAATGTTTCTTACAATACCGTAAGAAGTGATATCGTAATCCCTTCTTGCACAGCCAGCCTATAAACCGTGGGTGCGCTAACCACGGTTCGCTGTTGTTACACGGCACACGAAACTGCTGTTATGCCGCTAACCACGATTTTAAGAAACCGAGCTTGGCAACCTCAGTTAGACAGAGAACCGACAAAGGGGCAGCGTCCACCCCTTAGTGCATGCCGTGAGCGCGCGTTGCGTTTTGCTGTCGCGAGAAACACGGTATCAGCGTTCCCAGCTCTCCAGTAGCTTGGTAAAGGCTGGTGCGCATCGGCGACTAGCAGTGGTCGCGCGACCAATTGCTACTGGTCGGAAACAGACGCGAACGGTCGCGAAGGGTCGTGAAGCGACTGCTTTGACTAGTCACTTCCTGACCAATTTTTCAGTCGCGTGACTGTAGTCGCAAAGCTGCTGGAACTAATCAGCGATCCTCAATTTATGTTGTTTTTTAAGTGTGAGTACACTTTATAAGCGACCTCAAACCATCCACCGCCGTCGACGGCGTCCGCAGTCTTTTCTCTATCTTTAAAAGAAAGAGGAATTGGCGGGCCCCAGAGAGACGCTCTACCGAATAAGCCACGGACGCGACCTTGATATCCGTGTCGCTCCTCCGCTCTCCTCGCTCGCTGCAGCTGCGCGCTCACCCCTCTCTCTCGCGCGCCCGCCTTCTCTCTGTCTCCCGTCGAGAGCGGGTCGTGCGATGGATGTCCCGGAGGCAACGCTACCATCTGGATATAGGGCGCGTTACTGACACCGATATCAGCGTCGCCAACGGATTTTAACTTTACTCCCCCTCATAGCATCACCCCGTGCATTCGCACTTAACCATGTTCAAACTCGGGGAAATGCTTGGGAGCTTTTTTTTATTGCGCTGTCTTCCTGTCGCTAGATACAAATGAGTGCGTTCCTCTGGGTCTGTAGCACCAAGGCCACCACGAAATACTTGGCTTGGAGGTGGCGGGGCCTAGCAGCTCGAGCAAAGTGTCAAATTTACGTGGTGGTATTCGCAAGAAGGTAAACACCATCAAAGTAAAGAGAAATAAATTGTGCACTATCTTTCCCCCGTATTTAGAACCAATATATTGTCTTGAACTTGATTTGTCACCACCTTCAATGCAGCGCATTTGCAACGCGTTTCTGCTTCATGCCTTGGCAAGGACTTGAGACTCCGCGTTCGAGACGCGTTTGGGCGATATTGTAGGCTGTGGCGAGTCAATTTAAATTCAAGGACTATTTGTGAATACGTACGACTCTCGGAAATACTCCTCGTCATCTTAGCGCAGCTCGGGAGGCAGGTGGCTTGCATGGCCGGCCAACTCCCGCGATCGGAAGGACGGTTACACCCACTACTGTCTTTTTTTTCCTTTTGAGGCATCCGTGATGCGAGCGCTGACACCATGGTACAGCACATCAGCACCATGACAACGTCTTGTTCTTCGCTTGAATGGAACTTGACGCTGTTGGGAACGCTGTTGCGAGAACGAACGAAAAATATAAATTCGGCGCGCCCGGTTCACTCTGCTCACTCAGCTGGCAGTGATCAGCTGATCGGTGCCCGTCTCTGGAGTTCTCACTGATAACGATATCCGGACATGACTCTCCGCTTTTGCGCCTTCAGTTCGCTCGCATACAGCCTCTGCTAGTGTGAACATTAGTCGCTTTTTGGTCACCAGTCGCAAATGGGCACGCGACCACTGCTAGTCGCCGGTGTGCACCAGCCTTTAGAGTGTCTCGAGGGTTCAGCGGAGGTGAACGAGTGCATCAAGTCACGTCACACGTGAGACGTAGGTGCCATTCGGCCGTTTTCTTGGCAAATGAAGCGCATGGTCCTGAGACGGGCGTGCGCGCCCACCCGTCTCAGAGGTGCTATGGTGTAGAACGCGAGGCATCGGGTATGTGCCATCACTGTGTCGTCTTAGTAAATCGTTGGCAACACTCACCTTTTCGTGCAAGCAATTCATGGTCAACAGAGCGGGATAAACACTACGGTCTTTATGTGTATGTCTTTTGTATGCCTTTTCTAGTAAACGAGGCACATGCAGAATATATACGTGTTTTTATGTTGCCTCAAATATGCACGATAATTGATTTTTATTAGACAATCGCACAAATATGAACGCTGAATCTTGAGCAACATTGGTGGGCGCTGCAGATGGGTCGGCCGTTTGGCATATCGGCTGGCGCCGTTTAGAGTAACCGATTCGGTTAAGGGTGGACAAACAAGCAAAAGTACAGGCAAACACACGGACCAAAATTTTCGCGTGGAAGGTACCCAAGATAGACTATCGTCTTTAAACTGACCCGCTGTGGCTTCGAACTTCTGAGCTTGCGATGTTAGGCCGGCTTAGTGCTCTGCAGGGCCTCCTTCTCACTGGTTTGTTCTCTCATACCATCCTCTTCTCTCGCTCAATTTCGACATCGGTGGCTTCAAAGTGTCTGATTTTGATTCTTGGTACTCCAAATCATTTCCTGTCAGCTGACAATTTGCGCGCTGCCTTTCGCGAACTAGTCAGCTACTTTCATGTGTTTCTCACGTCGAGCATAGAGGTCACGGACGGTTTCACTGAATGAAAATTAAACGCGAAAAGTGGTATGAGCCTTGAGACGGGAGAAGAAGAAGCACGAGAGCCGGGGCAGGAAAGCAGAGAAGGATGAAGGTAAATATAAAGCAGATTAATATGGACGCTAGTTCCATACTCAGGCTATAACGCTGTGCCGTTATTTTATGTAGGAACACTACAGTATTTTGGCGCAGCCGGCCATCGAAGCCAACATTTTCTAAATTAATGATTTATTTATTTTATTGGGGCATTCTTTACAAAAATGGCCACAAAGGGGGCAAAAGGAGAGAGCGTCTCCTGACTAGGCCTACTCTTCGTGAGCCACCTCGGGCAAGTACAACAAAACAGTACATAGCATATTCAAGTATATTCAGACAAACTATAAAAAACAATGATCATTACAACAAGCGCAGAAAATATTGGTTAATGATTCAAACAAAGGTCTTCCTTAGCGATAGATACAAAGACGTTATCAGCACCATTAACATATATTGAAAAGCATAAAATTTGTGTGTGCATGGTAAACAATGATAAAAGAACAAGGATTACAACAGATATAATTGATACATTACCAATATTCAGAACACGAACCCTATATGTGGGTTTGGATTATTACATTCGTAATTTGCTTCCTAAATTTTGTACAGTTTTTCGTCTCCCTAACGTATTCTATTACTTCAGGAATCTTGGTGCACAGTAAAACAATTTGGTTTGACTGTATGGCATAGTTTGTCCGACACATCGGCCCCTCCAACGCAACAGTACGTAGATTGTATGCAAGATCTCTGCTCAAGTATGTATCAAAAAACTCTGAAAGTCGTTCTTAATTCTTTTATAGATTAACATGGCTATTTGTACTTTGCAGCACTCGGGGAATGGTATCACGTTGTGCAGACGAAAAAGGAACGTATTTGGGGGGACCGAATGAGTTAGCAGACGTAGTGCATGTTTTTCAAGAAGAATACTATTTTCACTGTTTGTTTTGTTACACGTACCCGAGACTGGAATACATGATGTTCGAGTGGATAAAAAAAAAGTACAACTGTCGTTTCACTCTCCCTGGAAGTAGATGCTGCAATTGTCGAAATAAACCGATAACGCTTGATATTGTGATGAACCGGTTTATTCAGCCAGGCTCGAGATAAATCACTGTCACAAAACGAGCGCTCAAAAAGAGCGTCCCACCAAATTCTCGCGACAAGGCGCCGTAGAGATGCATCGAGGTCAACGATAAAAAAAAGAAAACAAGCATTCAAAGACTCCCCGGGCGCGCGTCCCTCTCCCTTCGGAAGCGTACGTTCGCCGTCGAACATCCTCGCATCGGTGGCCGAGCAAGCCCTAGAACGTTCTCGATGGAAAAGGGCATGGTGAGGCAGGGTGCGAAACCGCAACTCTGCCTCACCATGCCCCTGGAATCTGTGAATTTTCTGATGAGAATTTCTGGAAAGATGAGAATTTTCTGGAATCTCGCGCGGAAGGTATTTAACCGAGCAGCAGAGATGGGAGATCAGGAGAAGAAGGAAGTTAGCGCCATTGTGCTTGCGTTATTCCGCCACGTCTGTCGGTGAAGGTTTTTTCCTTAGTGACAATCCAGGAGAAGAAGAAACTATGCGCCAGAATGCGTAGGGTGTTCCGCCTTGTGGGCGAAGCCTTTTGTCTTCCGTGAAAAAGGAAGAGAAGAAGAGGATTTCCACCAGAGGGGTGAAGAGTCGAGATACAGGCAAGACTGTGTGTCCACCGCTATCGAGCGAAGACGCGTGGCAACAGCTGCGTGTATGAAGCCGACGTGTTTCCGACGAAGAAATTTGGAGCCTGGAGAGCAGTAAATTGAAGACGCGAGGTTTCCTGGAAGGAAAACTTCGGGGGCAGCGGAACAACAACAACGCTGCACCTTGAGTGGGTGATTCTCGGAAGAGTATCATCCAGACTTTCGCTCCAAGAACTTTGGACTGAATAAGTTTTCTAACTCTTTAGTCTTTAAGTGTCTTGGTTGTCCGATGCATGCGATTGCATTTTAGGGCGTATTGTTTTCTGTGTCTGTTGTTTCGAGTGTGGCTGATTGTACTGTGTAGTACATTGTTTGATTGGTGACACAGTGTATTCAACTATTGTCGAATGTGCATACTTGTGTATCGTTTTGATCTGCCATAACTGAGAATATAATTTTGTTTTGTTTATCAACTCTCGGCTCTGACTTGTTCTTTGGGCCACAGCCGGCGTCCGCTGGCGCGCCGAATAGAACCACTTCTAAATTGTCCACGCTTTTGTGGTGCCTTTCGTGGGGGGGGGGCGATACGTCGGCCCTTGGAATTAGCCCGGCAATCACCTCCCTAATTAACGGGACCTGTGGCAATCACACTGCTGATGATATTTACAGGTAATTAAGATATACATGTGATGATGATATCTGAAGAGAATGAAGAGTCGTTCACTTGTCGCGCTCACACTGATTTCCCCGGGCGCTGAAAGCGGCTCCCTGGTCACTTGACAGTATTATGAAATGCGTCGGGCATAAGGCTTCAAACGAGATACGTGCACTATCTTTGTTCCTCAGAAACGATGATCATGATTAGCACTAAGAGGAGAATAGCGGTAATTGACAGGAGATGTATGTTCGACCATCGTGTACGGCCCAATGAAGATACTCATGAATTTGTCGCATGAGCCGGGGACGCTTAGTGGAGTCCATAGAGGAACTTCGTCCCCAGGGGGAGAACTCACAACACGGCGAGACGAGTCGTGCGAGATTTTCGAGTGTCTTGAGAGAGGCCGCTGTTAACATGGGCCTGGTGACGGCAGTGTAAGACGAGATAAAAATTCTTCAGAGAAAGGAGCCGTCGAGAAGCCGGACCGAAAGGAAAGAGACATCCAGAGCGAAACTCTGGAAGCGACCATAAACGAAAAAAAATGGAGAAAAGCCGGTAGTGTGTTGAGCAGCCGTACTTTAGATGAATATCACAAAGGTTAAAATTGCATCCCAGTTGGTGTGGTTGGGGTGAATGTATATGGCGATCATGTCCAATAGCGTCCAATGAAACCGTTCAGTCAATCCGTTGGTCTGCGGGGGTAGCTAGAAGTGGTCTTGCGAACAGGGTTCGAGGCACGCAAAACACACTTGACAATGGAAGAGAAAAAGACTTTGCCACGATCCCTCAGGAGAATGCGTGGAGCTCCATGACGCAAAAAGATGTGGCGAAAAAAGAAATCGGCGACCTCAGTGGCAGTCCCATATGGTATAGAAGCTGTTACTGCGTAACGGGTAAGGTGGTCGACGACCGTGACAATCCAGTGATACTCATTGTATGATATAGGAAGAGGGCCATACAAGTCGATTCCACTGACTTCAAAAGGCGAGGCGGACACGGAAAAGGTTGCATTAGGCCAGCCGGAGCAGCAGTCGGTCGTTTTCACCGTTGACAATGGATACGTGAGGCAACGTACTTAGCGACGGCTGAAGAGAGGCCAGGCCAAAAACAACGACTTCGTATTTTATCGTACGTCTTGTGATAGCCTTGATTAGCGGCAGATGGATCATCAAGAAAGGCTTCCAGAACTTCACGTTGCAGAGAATGTGGGATGACGGGTACCTACTTGTTGCCATCGATGGGTAAATATAGCGGTATAAAGCACCACCGCCAAGATTAAAATGTTTAGGTTGTCGACGAAGTCTCGTGTTTGGAGGAGTAGTAGAGCCGGTCAAGCGGTCAGCAATGGTGCGGCAGTATGGGTCGACACGTTGTTGTGAAACAAGGACGGGTAGGGTGGCAGGTGATGAGCTTAGCGCTGCGATTGGAGAGTTGCTGTCAGTTTGGAGTATCGATGGAGAGTGGCTTCCGCAGGCCAATTACAGCGCGATAGAGCATCAACATCTTGATGGTTCTTGCCAGATCTGTAGGTGACTTCGAAATCATACTCCTGCAAGCGAAGCGCCCAGCGACCGAGGCGACCCGATAAGTTTTTCAGCGGTGAAAGCCAGCATAGGGCGTTATGGTCGATAACGACGGTAAAATGACGGCCGCGAAAATATGGTCGAAATTTTTGCACTGTCCAGACATCAGCAAGGCACACCTGTTTGGTGATAGTGTAGTTCGTTTCTAGAGCGGTAAAAGCGCAACTTGCGTAAGCAACGACGCGTTCGCGTGAGTTTTCGTCACACTGCAAGAGTACCGCACCTAAACCATGACTACTTGCGTCGGTGTGAAGAATGGTGGGTGCGGTGGAATTGAAGTGGCACAGTACTGGATCCAACGTGAGGGCTTGCTTCAGTGCCGTAAAAGTGCTTTCGCAGTCTTCGGACCAAATGAAGGGAAGTTTCTTGCGAGGAGTTGATGAAGCGGAGACCCAAGTTCCGCGAAGCCAAGTATGAAGCGCCGGAAGTGGGAAGATAACCCAAAAAAGCTGCGCAGGTCCTTTTGACGTAGTGGACGCAAAAAATCGAGGACGGCGGCAAGCTTCTCGGGGTCCGGCCGAATTATTTTTTTGCTTACCAGGTGGCCGAGAACATTGATTGTCTTGCTAGTAAAGGTACGTTTCTTTGTGGTAAGCTGTAAACCGGCTTTTGCAAGGCATGTGAGGACTTCGTCAAGACGCTGTAGCTGCTGCAAGAACATGGATGAAAACACTACTATGTCATCGAGATAGCACAGACGCGTTTTTTATTTAAAACCACGCAATACGCTGTCTATCATGCGTTCGAAGGTGGTGGACGCAATACAGAGTCTAAAAGGCAACCAATCTAGCGTTGAAAAGCGGTCTCTTTATCAGACTCCGACATTGGTATCTGCCAGTAGCCTGATCTAAGGTCAAGGCTAGAGAAATACTCTGCGCCCTGTAATGAATCCAGTGCACCGTCAACCCGAGGGAGAGGATAAACATCCTTGCGCGTTATTTTGTTTAGCGCACGGTAATCAACGCAGAAACGCACTCTCATCTTTTCTTTGAACGAGAACAACTAGGGATGACCAGGGACTCGAGGAAGGTCGTATGATGTTGCGTCGTAGCACGCCTGAGACGTTTTCATCCATGATTCTGCGTTCTGTCTGAGACACGCGGTATGGACGCCGACGTACACTACGAGAGCCGTCAGTCTGGATGCTGTGAGTAGCGGTGGTAGTCATGCTCAGGGCGGGTGTATTCACGTCAAATAGAGAACGGTGTCTATTCAAAAGTGCGAGCAAATCTTCAGTTTGATCAGGTGTTAAGTCAGTGCTTATGGTTGCCGACACATGTGTGGAAGAGGTATTGTATGGCAGGGATTGTGACTTTGGGACATCGTTGTGGTTGTTGTTCGGAAGAGTAACAATCAAAACAGGCTCAATATCGACCGCACAAGATGCTGTTGAGCCACAGGAGAGCAGTACACACTCGTGTGTTTGATCTATGGCGGTTAGGTAGGTAGACCCATCGAAGAAGCGAATAAGCCCTGGTTTGATCACAGTGTCCCTACGTAGGGTATGGCCGTAAGGGAGAATCAGTACGTCACCATCCACAATGTCGGTGTAATTAACATTATAATTTCTTCGGTGTATGGCCGAAGTACATAATCTGACGTGGTGACCAGGCGCATGCGTCCCTCATGTTCAAGCGGAGAAAAGTCGGTGGCATTTAGATGCAGGAGGCGCTGATAATAATAAGAATAGTAATAATAGTAATACTACAAATAATAATTATAATTATGATAACATAATACCTTTTATTTTTTCAAATAAAAGAGTACATGTGACTAGGCCTGCCAAAGCCAATTGGTGGCTTGAGTGGCAGAGCCTGGCAGACAGCAAAACAATTAGGACGCGTTACAAGACTGTATTTCGTGGCCTAAGAGAAATGATAGGACAAAAAACAACGTGCATATAAGATTAGAAACAACAGGGCATAGAAGCAAAAGGTACAAGCATTATACAATAGTTACAGCAATTGAAAGTGAAAAGGTGTAAAGGAAAAGAGAAAGAATGATAGAAAATGCTTGTTAAGCAAAGTACCACACTGGATGATTGTGCAGCATCATGCTTGCGAGTGAGTGTATGTGAAATAAAACACGACATGCATTAAAATTGTAGACAGATACGCCGTAGCAGTTTCTTTAACTTGTATTTTTTTGTGTGCAAAAAATGCTGGGGTGAAGTACCTTGAAATAGGTTGGTACATAATGGGCTCGTATCCTAGTTCCATACTTGGTTGAACACCGCGGCCTTCAGTAACGTACTCTGGGCCTTAAAGAACAAGAAGTAACATAAGGAACCAGAAATTCTTTGGACCACAAATGTTTTAAAACAACTGTTTGAAACACAGTTCATTGAAGTTTGGCATAAAGAGCGTTTTGAAAATGTCTTTCTCAGAATTAATGTTAAGGTAGTAAGATATATTTTTTTTAAAATTGAAAGCAATATTCTGTTTATTCTATTGTGCCATCGGACATCACAGTGTCCGTAAATGGTTATTCCGTAGCGCAGTATACTGTAACCCAAAGCGTGTGCTATCATCTTACGTACTGAAAATGGCATGTTGTATCTTATATAATGGACGTGACAGAGCGCGAAGTCTTTTGCAAACATAGGCGAGATGACTATTCCAGGAAAGGTCGCTGTGAATGTATAAGCCAAGGTATTTCGCAGCAGATGAATACTGTAATGGACTACAAGAGCAGGATGAACAGTCAGAACAATGCAAAATGAAAGGATAGTCTAGGGTTACTTTCTTCAATGGATTATGGAGGCAGATTAGATTAGTTTCAGACACATTTCTATTAAAAAGGTTATATCGAAACCAAACCATGACTTTAGTGGCAGCTGACTGAAGTAAAGTAATCGCCTAATAAACGTTGTTTGCAGTCGTCACGATTACAGTGTCGTCGGCGTATTGATAAAGAGAAACCGGTATTGCTCTGTGAAGGCCGTTAACAAAAATATTGAATAGCAGCGGGCTAAGAATTGATCCCTATGGAACGCCGGTTTTGATAATTTGGAACGCGCTATGAGATTGTTCAACGGATACAAGTTGACGCCTGCCTTGGAGGAAATTTGCAACAAAGACCAGAAAGCACCCCAAAACCCTAACTGAAAAAGTTTATCCAATAACAAGGTGTGATGAACACTATCGAAAGCCTTGCTGCAGTCAAGAAGGAGCGCACAGGCAACTTTGTTGTTATCGAACGCCTCATTCAACCTATCAGAGAAGTATTCCAATAGCGTCTAAGTGCTTTTCCCCTGTCGAAAACCATACTGGCAAGGCGATAAGATGTTGTGGCTATCAAGAAGGCTTGTCATCGTTAACAACAAATGTTTTTCTAGGATTTGTGCTATAGAAGGCAGATATAATACCGGACAATAATTATCAAGCTTATCACGCGCACCGCATATTTGTAGAGGTATAACTATTGATGTTTTCAAGTTTATGGGAACTTCTCCACTAGCAAAAAAATGTGATTTATTAGTGCTAGCCGAACTTCATGGGTGTATTCAAATGTACGGTGCAAGTCAGTTATGGAAACACCATAAATATAGCATATTTTTTTACACTTCAAACTGAAAATGATGGATCGTAGGTCCTCATGTGATATTGAAGGTTTATAAGCCGATTCTCTAACACTGTGACGTAAAGTGCACGGGCCTACCTGGAGATTTGTTTCTTGTTGGGCATGTGTATGAAAAGGCTTGGTAACCCGGCAGAGCAAACTGTGAGAATTGTTCGGATGAAATGTTGATTTCAGTAAGGACGAAAGCATCGAAAGTTAGGCGAGATGATGAAGAGATGACACAAAACTGATTCCAATGTTTCCGAAGACTATGAATTTTGACATGCGCTACTTTGAAGCCGGTGGGTAAGGCACCAGAAAAGAATTTAGCTGCATTCGCGAAGTCGGTGCAGGTGATACTTTTTATATCCGCCATGTTTAGGACAGCTTATCCAAATCCCATAGTTTTTCAATGCGAATGGTAGGTGCTCCTTCCGCTTTTTTTGCTAGCACCTTTCCGTACCTCCTCCACACGAAGTTACGACCTTTTTCTTTTCTTTTCGAGCGGGTAAATTGGAAGAGTCCTCAGTTCAACCGTGTCAAATTTTCATTAATGTACGAGCGAGGAAAGTTATCAGACTGGGTAAGATCACGAAGGCCATTTCGAGCTTGAAGCCGTTTTTCTTTTATTGAAGTGTTCTGTACTTGCACAAAAATGGGTGGGCTGCGTGTAGAATTATCGTAGGTTGGCAAACGTCGTACCTTGCATATTTCATCTTCTTGAAGGTTTACTACGTTCAAACGTCCAGCTAAGTCACTAATAAAGGACCTCAGGTTTCCCTTGGTTTCGAAGGGAGACCATGAATTTCAAAGTTACAACGTCTACCACATTGCTCTAGTTCATTTATTTGCACTGTCGTTCTGTCAAGAACTTCAGCTTGATGGGCAACTGTAACGAAAACAGATTCCACCTGAGATCTTAGGTGAGAGATTTCGACTTGGTTACAAGTCATTGTAGAGAGCATGGAATCGTGTTTTTCCGACAGGAAGTCAATAGACGTTTGAATTTCTGTCACTGTTCCCACCATCTTTTCACAGGTTTCTTTGAAAGAGAGCAGTTTCTCAACTTTCGACACAAGCATCTCGACAGTGCTAGTCAGATGGTCGAATTCGGTATTAACAGTAGATAACAAGGAAACAAAAGAACCATTGCTATGACCCGAACCCATGCGAGACTTGCACATTTGACACGCCCACGTTTTACGCTTAACCTAGACATTTTGATATAAGCACTGTCAGTGATCGCGGAACAGTTTTTCCCTAGCTTAAAGCTTGTTTTACAACACGAGCACACCAGGAATCAGCCTTCGACAGGCTTGGTACGTGATGAACACAAGGAAGACCTTCCAGTGCAGTCACCGGCAATAACGAAATCACTATATGCAAGGTGAAGTTTAGGGACCCACCTGCCAAGCGACATGCGTCCTTCGTGATCAAGCGGAGAAGAGTCGGTGGCATTTAGATGCAAGAGGCGCTGATGACAAGATCTGAAAGCCGACGCAGAAGACGAGAAATCCCACCCCACAATGAGAGCGTGGGTGCACTCACTAAATACCGCGTAAGCGTTGTGATAACGAATGACTTCGATGCAGACACAAAAGGTACACTGTGCAAGTGGACAAATGAGAGCGTTCTTCAAGAGCGCTCTCATTCTGTTCTTCAGATGCGTAGCCGCATTGCTCGTCTTGATGCGTCTTCGGGAAAACTGAGCGATCGGTCCTCGCTAGCCGCAGTAGTAACAGATTGGTCGAGGTGGGCGCTGAGGTGCGTAGTAAGGCGGTGCACGCACTGGCGCTGACAACGAAGCCACAGGCGTATGGTCTGCTGGTGTAGGCACAGAACTGGTGGGTGCGGCAGAGAGCGTGGCAACGTCGGCGTACGTGCGCGTCTGGCACACGCAGGGACCGTTAGAACACGTCGGACGCGATGCGGACGCGATCTCTTGTTGAATCAGATCTCGCAAGCTATCTTTTTCAGAAGGGAGAGTAACATACGTAGAGCAGGAAGAGCGGCGCTTGTGAAGATCTTCACGAACGATGTCGCGTATGAGCGCATGCAAGTCGAGGGGTGCAGACAAACGAGTGTCGGTAGCATCGTGGCAGAGGCGAAGAGACTGAAGCTCGTCAAGTCGCTGACAGATGGTTATCACATCCTGGGTGGTGGCAGGATTTTGCGTGGCGTAGGCGTTAAAGGCGACGGTGTTAATGCCTTTAATAACATTTAGTCGTTCTGAGACATGCCGGTGTTAACGCGCTTGCATGGATCAAGGACATCCTCAATATAAAAGATGTAAGATTCACCCCGCAGCTGCCTGCGTTCAGCGAGCTTCTTCTTTGCTGCCTCCGTGCAAACTGTAGGGGCACAAAATATTTGAAAAATTTGCTGATCGAAAGTGTCCCAGTCGGGAAGATCCGGGTGGCGGTTCCAAAACCAAGTTTTTGCAACATCGAACAGGTAAAATGGGACGCTGCGCAACTTTTTGGATTGTCCAACTAGCTCAAATTACTGACGAGGTCATAGTTTTTGATCCAGTTTTCGATAACATCGCTTCGGAGACTGGAAAGCACGGGTGGATCACGCAGGCGAATGTTGTGGAGCGGAGCGGGTGGTGGTGGCTGCGGTAGGACGGCGACGTTGGATGGGCCAGGGTTTTTTTGGGCCGCCATAGCTGGGGGTTGTATGTGACGACCCGAGCGGAGCTCCTGCGAGAACGGGCGAGAGGACTTGAGGGAACGAAAAGCACCGTACACCGCTTGTGAGGAACCGGTTTATTCAGCCAGGCTCGAGCTAAATCACACTGGTGATTATATTTACAGATGATCATTAATCTTTCATGAATCGAATATAGATTTTACACTGAAATCTGAATCATTTAAACGTCATCTTAAATCACTTCTTCTTTCGACTGACGTCATTGTAGACCCAAAGTCATTTATTTATTTATTTATTTATTTATTTATTTTTAATACTGCCAGTCTCATTCCGAGACCATAGCAGGTGGGCGTACAGATTGTACATGCAGGTGGTACATTAACAGCGCAGAAAACAGGAACAGGAATGTAGTGAAACGACAGTCATCACAAAGAATATTAGCGAAAAACATACAAATTGTTTACATCTGCAAAGACAAAGAAACAATCACCAAAAAGAAGAGAAATTTTGCATGAAGTGCAGTGGTACACAGGCAATCAAATAGCAAACTTCCAAACACTCCGGTTAATACTTGTACACTCCACTAATACGCTTTCACCGGTGGCGCAATGCTTCTGGTAATGCGAGTATTGCCGCATTAAGAGAACATATTTTCTAATTTTAGTGCAAAGTCGGATACCGATTTCACACTAGTTATGGAGGAATCCTAACTGTTCCATTCCCTTATGGCAAGTGGAAAAAAGGAGTGCTTGAACGTGTCAATGCGGTAAGAGTACTCTTTCAGTGTGTGTGAATGTTTGTGCCTAATAACGCGGGAGTCTGACGGACGGATGTACAATGATGAGTCCATTTTATAATGGTTGTGAAGTAGCTGAAAAAGAAATTTAATGCACGCTTGTTTTGCTCGAATCGCAAGTGTTTGGAGGCCAGAGCTTGCTAACATATTTTTAGGAGAATCAGTGCGCTTATATTTGTTGCAGGTAAATCTTGCTGCCTTCCTCTGTACATTTTCTAGTTTTTGAATGTTAGTGACTGTATAAGGAAACTATACTGTGTTAGCATATTCTAATACCGGTCTTACGTAAGTAGTATAGGCTAAAAGCTTGGTTGAGTGAGGGGCCAACCGAAGGCATCTGCGAAGATAAAAGAGCTTCCGCAGAGCAACCGAAGTAATGTTAGAAATGTGCGCATCCCATCTGAGGCGTGACGTTATCGTGACGCCTAAATATTTGTGCGCATTCACTTTTTTAAGCCTGGTGCCTTTAATGCTGTAGTCATACTGGATAGCTTCTTTTTTTCGGGTTATCATCATGCACACTGTTTTTTTTGGGGTTAATCGACATTTGCCACATGTCGCACCAGTTGGAAAGATGGTGCAAAGAATCGCTTAGTGCAAGGTGATCTGAATGACTGTTAATTTCTTTGTAAATAATGCAGTCGTCGGCGAAAAGCCTAGTGGTGCAAGAGATACTGTCTGTGATATCGTTAATAAAAACAAGAAATAACAAAGGCCCCAAAACGGAGCCTTGTGGTACTCCGGACGTAACAGGCAAGTTTTCTGATGATACTTGGTGATACAGGACATATTGTGAACGATTAGTTAAGAAGTCCTTAACCCAATTTGTTAATATTCTATGTTCAATAATACTTCGAAGTTTTGCATATATTTTGTTGTAACATACGGAATCAAACGCTTTTGCAAAGACTAATAGTATGATATCCGTTTGCGTGCAGTTGTTAATAGATAATGCTAAATCGTGAACAACTTCTGTTAGTTGCGTGGCGGTCAATAATCCGCTGCAAAACCTGTGCTGGCAAGATGACAAAACGCCATTAACATCTAAAAAAAACAATTAGGTGTTTCAAAATTATATGTTCTAATATTTTGCATGACGTGCGTGTTAAAGATATTGGCCTAAAGTTTGAAGAATTATCGCTATTTCCTGCTTTGGGAAACGGTGCTATTTTAGCTTTTTCCAGCCGTCTGGAAGTTTTGCTACGCGAGAGATTTGCGGAAAACCATACCAAGGTATTTGCGGCACCATTCGGCATATCGCTTAAGAAAGGGATTGGGGATGTCATCTGGTCCCGAAGATTTTTTTGGGTCTAGGTCGAGCAAAAGAGAAAATATTCCTTCATCAACTACATCTATAGGGCTGATTCCAATATTATTCATGTGTGCAAGCTGTGGAATTTTCCCGTCATCTTTTGTAAAAACAGAGTGGAAATAGTTGTTGTACACGTAGGAGTAATGGTACGTTCTTTTTCTATGTATTTTCATGAATGTTCACTGTGATTGTAAAATGGGATTTGCTCCAAGAGTGTGTGGAACGAAGCGTAGTTTAAAATATGTTCTTCTGTTAGTATATGCAAAAAATGCATGTTCTGAATGTTTGATTTTTTTTATTATATAAAAGAAATATATTATGACATGCCAGTATCTTCTACCAATGAAATATGCAACCGATCTATATACAGTAGTATTTTGCTGATGTGTAAAGGTGTATGTCTCCAATGCAGACTGTTTTTTGGCTAATAGCGGGTGAAAGATCGTCAGGCTTTTAGCCATTAGTCTTTGGCTCCCACAAGAAAACATTCTGTATTTTTCCCTGCACATAAACAATGTTAAGTGTTGATTGTTGAATGAAAATGTACAAGTGATGATGATATCTAAAGAGAATGAAGAGCCATTCGCTTGCCGCGCTCACAATATCTTCAATCGCAGGTTATTCACATAATCGGACCCACTAAGGTCGTTTTGAAAGCATACGCCCAGGAATTGAATTTTGTTTACGTAAGAAATAGTCTCACCATTAAAGAGTAAAGTAGTAGTATGATCTGCAGGACTATTTTTCTGCTTGAAGAGCATAAATTTAGTATTTTTCATATTTACTTCTAACTGGTTCACTGCATGCCAAACTTTAGTTCATCCAACCAATTATTTGCAGTTATCTCAACATCAGAGAGATGTAAACCAGGAAAGAATACATTGGTATCATCGGCGTACATGGCTATTAGGTGTAGAAGGAATGCTTACAATGTCGTTGATGTACAATATAAAAGTAAAGGACCCAGTATTGATTCTTGTGGAACATCATACTTAATTATACCCAAGTCAGATTTAAAATTATGAAGCTTCACTTATTATTTTTCTTGCCCAGTGGCAGCTTTGCAATAGGTTAAGCGCAATGCCTCGTGTTCCATACATAACTTTTTAATTATTATATCATGCTTTATTGAATAAAAAGCTTTACAGAAGTCAAGAAATATTCCTAACGTGTAAAGCTTCTTTTCAAAGTTTTGAAGTAGGCTCTCCCTAATACGGAGTAAGGCAGTCTGGTTTGATCCACCTGGCTGAAATTCAAATTGTTCTTCAAAAATTATATTTCCGTTTGCTGTAAAAACATACGCCCTCTCATAAATAAAGCGTACAGCGGCCTTTGAGAAAAGAGGTAATATGAATATATGGCGATAATTTTGAAGTTCATTTTACTGCCGCCTTTAAAAATATTTGTTACGTGAACTACTTTCCAAGAAGATGGAAAAATTCCCGTCAAAAAGACCCTGTCACGTATATAGGCGAATGGAGCGACAAATAAGTCAGTAATTGCCCTAATAGGTGTTACGGCAACGCCATCTTTACCTGATGATCTATTCTTCAGTGAGCATATAGCATAGGCTACTTCCTCCTTAGTAACGTGTGATAAAAACAATGAATGAGCGCGTAGACTTTGAATACAGGACTTGGCCGGTTTAAGGTGAGACATTTGCGTGATAGTACTTGATGATCCAACATCAATGAAGTAAAGATTAAATTTGTCCGCTAACGCTTTGCCACTATAGCAAATGTTGTTTATCGTTATATCGTGAGGAACGGTGGCCTGTTTTTTCAATCAATTTATGAACTAAATTTCAAACCATTTTTGAATTCTCAATCATTGTAGGAAACTTGTAGGATTAGAAATCTATTTTGCTTTCGTTAGGTTCTTGTTTAGATTGTTTAGGAACTTTTTGAATTCGGTGAGAGCAGTTTGATCTTTTGTTTTTCAGAAGCACTGAAAAAGTGTTTTTCACGTTTATCCGTTTGAAGAGTAACGGCGTGATCCACTCCTTTCTTGCTCTCTTCTGTTTCTTTACAACAGCGTATAAAAAAGCAGTATTGTAATTGCCAACAATTATTGCTATGAACAGGTTATTTGCCTTAGATGGATAAGGTTCTCATTACAAGTCATCCCAGTTGCAGTGAAGCAATAGCGAGCGAAATTGAAGGACAGTTCTATTGTTTATGTCTCTACGCGTATATTTGGGGGAATCCTGCAGTTTAGGCATTCCTAATATTGCAAACAAGGCAGCTGGTCACTTATTCCTGAGCTGAATACTCCGGCTGGTGGATTGTCGGGTGATAAATTAGTGAAACAGGGATCAACCATGGTTTCCTATGAGCTCGTTATTCTGGTAGGTGTGTTAATCACGTTTGCACAGCCATGCGACAAACATATGGGTGACATTCTTCGTTTAAGAAACCTGCGTGGACAAGATCATCTTTTCGAAGTACAATGCTCGAAGATGAAGCTGCGGTGCACCTACCTCGTAAGCTCGTCTCAGAATAACTTGTGAACCTGGTTGTGGGAAAGGCAGCCGTGGACACTACTAAACTACGACGCAAAGGTGCTGTAAAAGTGAACTTGTGTGTGGCGACCTTCTACAACCTAGTCCTTGAACCATCGCGTCGAAGGGACTCAGGATGAAGGTCTTCGACGGAAGAGGTGAGAATCGTATTGAAAGCCCTTCAGCTGCAACACGAACAGATTGTGCAACAGAACCAAATTATGACGTCCCTATAAGCTCTCTAAATGCTGAGAAATCAGTGCCTAAAATCGTAGAGCCTGATGCCTTCGACGGTATGTCTTCAAGTCCAAAACTTTGGCTTGAGCTCTACAAATACGCCGCTGAGAAAAACAGGTGGCTCTCTGACGAGGATGAAATCACTAACATGCTTGTTTACTTGAGAGGTGTTGCGCTCAAGTGGTATGAAATATGCATTCAGGAAGACAGTGTTGATTCTTGCAGTCAGAGGAATAGAAAGGTTTGACGGCATTCGTAAGCGATTAAGTACATATGGAGTACAGCACTTAATTTGAAGTCCAAGCAAAGCTCCCTTGTCAAGTACTTCTTCAAGAAACGCCATCTTTTAAAGCTAGCTGACCCTTTGCTTCAATCTACGGCCGTAGCACCCTAATATTACATGGATTACACACTGAAGTCTTGAATCAGGCACAAATACGGTCACCAAAAGCTCTAGATGACCTCCTGGAGTGTCTTCAGAACATACCGCCAACTTCGGAAACAAGCATAACTGATAATTCAAGCAGATGTTTCAGTCGGAGTAAAGTGGACTGGTCAAGCCGCGATCAGCAAGAACCGAGCCACCTCGCAAGTAGCACGAATATCTTTACCTGGCTTACTCCAAGAGGCCGAGTGAATAATATCGTCACTGAAACTCCGGAGGAATCCACAGAAAAAAAATAATAAATGAGGGTGGTCCGTCCCACCTGATGACTCCAACTGAAACTGTTTCTTTAAGTTGCTCTAGCATACTTCACGTTCCCGTCAAAGTAAGAAACAAGCCAGTGATGGCTCTCGTAGACAGCGCAGCATCTGTGCCCATTATCCATGCCAACATGGTGGATGCACGTCGCGTTCATAGTAAAAAGGTCGTACGGGTACAAGGCTATGAAGGAAAAGTAACGTTACATGATCAGTAGGGCCTTTGTAAACATCGAGTTCCAGGGTCAGAAAATAGGTAGCGACGTGTTAGTGGTAGAGGGGGTGACTTACGGCTTTTTACTATCAAGACCAGATATAAAGAAATTAAAGATCAACGTATAATAGGACGATGTAGTTCTAGTCGAGGCCGTAGCAAGGAAAGTGAAATATGCAGATGCTCTATCAAAGTCGATGGTACGAAGCAACACAGAACAGTCTGAAGAAGTCAATCAAGTGCAGCTGTGGGAAGGCTCCGAACAACTGGTTTTTACTGAAGGTCGGTATCAAGTCCCACTGACACTTGTTTCCAGAGTCCTTTATTTGTACCATGATAGCCCAGAATCTGGAGGACACGACAGATTTTGGCGCACCTACAACAAATTGGTCAGGATATTTACATGGCCTCACATGAAGAAAGACGTCAGTCAGTACGTTCGTTTCTGTCATGTATGTCAAGTACACAAAGTCAAGTATAAACAGCCTACAGAGTATATGATACTACTTTGCCCCTCGAACGTGTCTTTTGAAGTAGTTCACCTAGATTTCGCCGATCTAAATAAGAAACGGAAAGGAGTCAATAAAACGCAAGCTTTTCTTCTGGCATAAGAACACTGCACAATCAGGAAAAGAAGATGCAAATAGCGTCATAACCGTCCTCGAAAGAGACATGCTTAGGACTACGCGTTCAATCGTATGCGATAACGGCCCTGCGTTCAAGAGCAATAAGCTAGCAAGATGGGCCCGTGATCACAATATATCGATCAAGTTCTGTGCTCCATACCATCCTGCAGCAGATGGGCTGACAGAACGTGCCATATGGGACGTGAAACAGTACATCAAGATGTGCGATAGTTTTCCTGGTAGATAATTATGTTCTTTGGAAGCCGCCGTGAAACATCATAATCGATCCAATACAAGTGGCTTGGGGTGGAGTCCACAGTACGCTTCTTCAGGAGAAACCCCTATTCTGAAGGCAGACCGTGAGTTGGGACTCTTGCAAATAATCAAGATCATCGAGGAGAGGCAAGAAAAATCACAGAAGAGATACCGAAAACGAATGAAGAAGAATTTTGACAAGAAGCATCGAGCAGACATACCAGACATTCAAGTCACCGACCTCGTTCAAGTGAAAAAAGGGATAATACATGACAGTGCCAATTTTTACGGTACTTACTCTGTGCCCAAGACTGCCACGCAGAACGAAATTTCGGAGATTGCTTGGTACACTGGTTAATGTGGATCAGTTTACTGCGCTCCAATTAGAAATGTCTTCAAATATTACCCTAGGAGGAGTAATTAAAAAAAACCGCAAGGGTGAAGTGGTATAAGCCTTGGGACAGGAGAAGAAGCACGAGAGCCGGGCCAGGAAAGAAGAGAAGGGTGAAGTTAAAAATAAACCAGAAAAATATGAACGCCAGTTCCATACTCATTCTATAATGCTGTTCCGTTGTTTTAAGTAGGAACACTACAATAAGCACTACGGCCCTTATTTGTATGTATTTTGTATGCCTTTTCCAGTAAAAGAGGCACATGCAGAATATATACTTGTTTTTATGGTGCCTCGAATGTCAGCAATAATAATATTTAATTGACAATCGCGCAAGTATGAATGCTGAACCTTGAGCAATATTGGTGGGCGCTGCGGATGGGGTCAGCCCTTTGGGATATCGGCTGGTGCCGTTTAGAGCAACCGATTCGGTTAAGGGCGGACAAACAGATAATTGTACAGACAGACACACAGACCAAAACGTTTGCGTCGAAGATCCCCAAGATAGACTATCGTCTTTGAAACTGACCCGGTGTGGCTTCGAACTTCTGAGCTTGTGATGTTAGGCCGGCTTAGTGCTCTGAAAGGCCTCCTTCTTACTTGTGTATTCTCTCATAACAGCTTCTTCTCTCGTTCATTTGTCTGATTTTGATTCATGGTACTCCAACTCTTGACATTTCCTGTCAGGTGACAAGCGTGCTGCTTTTCGCAAGCTAATCAGCTACTTTCATGTGTTTCTCACGTCGAGCGTATAGGTCGCGGGTGGTTTCACTGCATGAAAATAATCGCGAAAAACTCGTAAGTGCTAAACAGTAGACGGGCACAGCCCTTAAGGCTGTATCTAATTTTGTTGCCGTTTTGAGTAGTAATTAAAACTCTGGTATATAGTTATTGTAGAGAACGATGATCCTTACTTGGGAGTCAGATATACGTAATACTATTTACATCTGAGGCTTGCTTTATAATGTAAAATAGTGGATGTCGAGTTAAAAGCGATATATTTCTAGCTCTAGAGAGCGGAAAAAGCCAAGAAATTCCGTACGAAAGTAATGACGTGTTTGCATCACTCACAACATAGCGGCATCTTGAAGTTATATAAACCCACACAACTCTGGATACCACGCACGTACACAACGATAAGTTCACGCGAACCTTAAAACCAGCGACAAACAAACAGAGCGCAAACACGTATATACGGTCATGGAAATACTAAATTTAAAGTTAGATATCAAGAAGCGGTTTATATTGCGAGTTCAGCGGTATTTTTGAAAAGTATTCCTCAGTAAATACGTTATCAAGTAATGAGTGCAACTTTCTGCAAGGCTTAGCATTGAAGGGCAAATAATGTACTGTTAAACTAATGTTCGTGAAAGTTTTGTCAGTGGATACTCGGTCATAATTTTCTGTTTTAAGACGAAATCTCAACAGCATGAAAAGCCATGCCCATGCTGTGACGCCATACAGTTTATAAGTACGACATCCACATTGGTCGCATTGTTTAACATTGATTTCTTTTGTTTCAATGACGTTAACAGACTTCCTTTGACATTTGTAGCATTCTCAGCACTGTATTTAATAGTACTTGCTCTTAAACAGAGTTTGGGGGATGTATTTGATAGCTTAAAGTTTGAGATATTTAAGTGCCCTCATCACTATCTTGAACAAATTTATCTATTTATAGCATAAGTTGGCAAACTGTACATTGTGCTCGTGTCTCGTTAGCTTTTTTTGGTTCGATGGTAAATGTTTCGTCAGTGTTACACCAACTCGCTGCAAACACATTCAATAAACAATGAAGATGATGGCGCTCTTTTCTTCAAGCAAAGTCGATTCTATACTTTGTAAGCATTTCAGATATATTGGTTGATTGCTCCTAAATAATAAAATAAACACTATTTGTTGCTCTTTGAAGTCGGAGTCAAATTGCACCATTTCCCGCTAAAAAACTATGCGAAGGCCAAAATAAAGTTTCACTCATAACGGCCACCTTCCTCTATGCGAACGCGCCTTTGCAAGCGGAGCACTGTTACGAAAGACGGCGACACCAACATGGTCCTGAAAGCGCCACTGCTGCGAACTCCGCCGACATGGTCACCAGTCGTTTAGTAGCGTAGGTTTCTTAACTCGTGACTACTTCTGCGCAGAGCTGATAGACGAGCGGGCGAAACAACGGTGAGTTAAACAAGGTTTATGTACAGCATATATACAGAAGCGTTACAAATTCGGCACTGGGGTCGACAGCTTAGAGACCTGAAGAGCCGAGCTCTTCTCTCTAACACATAAGTCTCCTTCGCGACGCGCCGCAGGGCTTTTTTATATGCACCGGGAGTATTCTTTGAGTAAGCAAATGTCCAACCAGAAGCGCCGCTGGCCGTGAGGTCAGAATCCTCTAGTGGGGTCGCCCCTAGGCCGCGTCTTTTTTATCGAATCTGGAGCCGCTGCGCTGCACGTGGCTGCATCCAAGGACGAGTGACGTCGCCACGCATTGCGTCAGACTCGCCATACAGGAAGGCGCCGATTGCTTCGACGGGCTCGCTGTGCATGCGCGACACAAAGGCACCGCCGCGTGATGACGCCGTTGAGTTGTTCGCGTCAGGCGGGCTCGTGAGCAGGCCTTGACACAATTGCCTTTTTCAGAGGCGTGGACGTTCGGTGTGGACTCGCAGGCATAACAGCACCCCCGCCGCCAGACAACGCGCCGGAAAGACGAGCTGCTTCCACGTGGCTTGGATGTCAGGCCCGCTCGTTCACCAGGTCCCTCCAGGTTGACCGCCAGGGTCATGGGGAGAATGCAGCTCCAGACTCTGTTCCGGGAACCCATCCAATTCTTGAGGAAAGATCCCAGCTCCACTGGCTTGTTGCCACAACTTGTCGACCAGCTTCGCTCGTCTCTTCTGACGATCTTTGGTCTTAGCAATTGTCGATGGTTCTGCAACTTGTCAAGAACAGTTCGACAACTGACAACACACGACACAAGCAAGTTCGCTCAGTCACCCGACAGGACACCAGACAAAGTATACTGCAACATATACCTAGGTACGTGTCTATCGGAACTTCGTTCCCTCTTCATAAAGAGGCACATGTGGAACACAAGACTCTTAAAATGAGAACTCAATTTTTATCACGTACAACAACGTAACGAAATAGAATAGAGCATAAAGTTGGCTGCTTGAGCTCATTCTGGACGAGAACGCTCAGTAAGGCCGTGATGAGGACAAAATTTTGCCCCGAATCGCCAGCGAGAAACCGAAAGGTGGAGAAGATACTAACTAAACGCACTGCTCAATGCGTCTGCATTAGCGTTTAGCGTTCCTTTTTTGTAGTGAGCGTCAAAGTTGTGCTGGTGGAGTATCATGCTCCACCTTAGTAACCGGCCACTTTTAGGCGACATGTTATTCAACCAGGTTAGAGGACAGTGGTACGTTTCGACCACAAACCTCGAACCCGAGACATAACTAGCTAGCTTTTGAAGGGCCCACACGAGGCAAGCGCATTTCTTTTCAGAGGTACTGCATGCCTCTTCCCTGCCGCTGAGTTTTCGAGGTAAATAAAAAACTGGCACTTCGTTACCAGAACTGTCTTCCGGGCAAAATAAAGCCCCCATGCCGCGATCACTCGCGCCGCATTGATTCACAAATCTCTTAGAGAAATCGGGTGCCATGAGAACGGGCTTTTTGCTTAGCCCCTGCTTTAGCTGGCAAAACGCATTCTCCTTTTCTGAGTCTCATACTGCTTTAACCGGCTTGGATTTTCAAAGTGCGTCAGTTAGAGGGCTGGCAATGCTAAAGAAATTTTGCACGTAATGCTGATAGTATCCAGCCAGGCCCAAGAATGCCCTTATCTCAGATTTTGTGGTTCGTCGTGGATAGTTCACGACAGCGGCTACCCTAACTTCTGAAGGTCTATGCCAGCCACGCCCCACAACGTGTGCCAGGTAAGACACCTCGCCGCACCCTAGGTGACATTTAGTAACTTTCGCGTTAAAGCCAGCCTCTTTTAACCTGTTCAGCACGACGCCTAAATGCTCGACATGTTCTTCCCAGTTGTTTGAAAAGATGGTGACATCGTCAAGATACGGCAGAGCGAACTCAGACAGGCCTTTAAGAACGCGGTCTATTAAGCCTGAAAAACAAAAGGGCGCATCTTTCAATCCAAAGCTCAGCTTAAATGAACGATACGTTCCAAATGGAGAAACCAATTCGGCATAGCGCCTAGCACGCTCTGTAAGGGTGACTTGCTAATAACCTCGCACGAGGTCTAACGTGGAAATATAGCTGAACTGTGACACAGTTTCTACCCTCTCCTCTAGGTTTGGTGTCGGGTAAGTTTTGTCTCAAGTTATGGCGTTAAGACGCCGATAATCGATGCATGGCCTCAGATCTTATCCTGGCACTTGAACCAATATTAGAGCGGATGTATAGTCACTCTAGTCCGGTACTATGACTCCCAACTCCAGCATTTTATCGATCTCTTCTTTCATAATCTGATTTTGCACAGGGGAACAACAATACGGCTTGCTACGAATTGGCTCCTCACGAGTTAGCTCGATATCATGCTCGATCACCGTCGTGTTTCCGGGGCGGTCCGAAATCACGTCTTGAAACTCAGAAACAATCCTTCTCAGCTCCTCCTTCTGGACTTCACTTAACCTAGGCTCTGGGTTTAACTGCTCTAAGATTACCTCTGATCCCCTTTCGAATACATCAATAGAACTCAAAATTTCTTCTCCTTCTTCCTATGAAGCATTCAACAGCAGATTTACGACCGCTTGACGTTGAACGTATGGTTTCATCAAGTTACTGTGGTAAATTTTGTTTGGCCACCTTTCTAATTTCACTTCATAATTTGTATCAGAAAGCTTCAATGTTACTTTGGCCGGCCCTTCCTTATAAGCCTCAATCTTGTTCTTTTTAAACGGCCGCAGCAGCATTACCTGGTTTACTAATTCAAAAGCACGCTTCTTCGCCGGTTTGTCGTAGGACTCCTTCGAAACACTTGTGTAGCTTTCATGTGGCTTTTTACAAGATATTTCGTTTTCCCAAGCCTCTGAAGGAGGTCTAGAACATACGCAACCACATTAGGAACGTCATCGAATCCCTCCGAGGACTCGTGTAGCATTCACCATGGTGTTCTCAAACTCCTGCCATACACAAGCTCTGCAGGGCTAAAACCAGTGCTCTCATGAGGAGCTGATCTCAAAGCGAACATAGCGGCAGGAATACACGCTGCCCAGTTGCATTTGGGCTCGTAGCAAAGAGCTCTCAGTATCTGTTTCAGAACAGAATGTATACGCTCTACCGGAATTTTTAGCGGGTGATGGATCGAGCTGTGCACTACTTTTATTCCACATTTATCCATAAAGGTAGAGGTAAGGCAGCTGGTGAAGACACTACCATTGTCGCATTGGATTTCAGAAAGAAATCCGACGCGTGCAAATATAGGTAGCAGTGCATCCACGACATGAGAGGAATTGAGCTCCTTAAGTGGTATCGCTTCCGGAAATTTTGTGGCTACACAGAGAGCCGTCAGGATGTATGACAATCTTGCCTTGACTCTGGCAATGGCCCAACGATATCAATTGCTAGGCGCCGAAAAGGTTCTGTGATAATTGGCACAAGCTTCATGGGTGCCTTCCACTTGTCCGTGGATTTCCGCGCTCTCAAACAGGTGTCGCATGAGCATACAAAGTCTTCCATATCTTTCCAGCATTTCGGTCAATAAAACTCAAGGGAAACTCTAGCCTTGGTCTTCTTTATGCCGAGATGCCCTGCCCACGCGTTTTCATGCACCAGTTGCAATGGTTGGTGACAATATTTTTGTGGCACCAAGAGATGCTCATACTTGCGACCTAGCGCATTTGTGTAGCTCCGATACAGGAGGCCTGCTTTCTAAAAAAAAGAAACAGTCTTTTTTTCCCACGTTTACGCTTTCCATTAGCGCTTTAATCGAGAGGTCCTCACGCTGCTCTCGAATGAGCATTTCTCGATCAACCCTCGACAGCTTACTCCAACTTTCCGCTATAGGCGAGAGCGTTGCACCTCTCTCGTTCTGACTCAGAGGCGCCATGTCGTCTCCCCCTGCTACGGAAACCGCTCCAGTCGCTTCGGCGACGGGCCGCTCGAGTGACTGCTCACATGACTCTTACGGAGAATTTCCTCTCTGAGGTCCCGTCGACTCGTCGCCAAGGTCACTTGATGGTTTACCACATTGAACAAGATCAAGCCCCTGTGAAAGCTTCCGCGCTTGCGATAGTGTGAGGGCCTAGTACGCTAAGTTGGCGAAGAACGATTTACCCTGCTCTTTGACAAGCTGCCCTGAGTTGTTAGAGAAAAGATAAGCAAAACGATCGGGAAGCGCGGCAGAAACAGCTGATTCGGTACGAAGTTTACCGAACGGGCCTTCAATGACAACCGTAGCAATTGTTAAGCAAGCACTCTGCTTCTCGGCGACTTGCCTGATCCACGCGCATTCTCCTGTAAAGTCATCCGGAGACACCAATGAAAGATGGAACACGTCCACGGTTGCTGCTGAGTCTCTAAGTGCTCGACACGTTTTCCCATACACACAAATTCCTTGGAGATACGGGTCTAACAACCGCATGTTCTTTCCCGATTCTCGGATTGTTGCAAAATCAAACTTTTCCTTACAGTTTACCGTGATGTGCCCTTCCTTTTTTGCAGTTGTAGCAGATTAGCGGCTACCGTGATTCAAACTCCCGTGTGGTATCAGTGCGTTGTTTAGGAACCTCACTCGATTTCTCCGCTTCCGTTTGCCCTTCCCCTAAAGTGTCCTTCTTAAGAGAAGGGTCCTTCTTGAAATTACGGTGTGGAGCAGGTTTTCATTGATTAGGTTTCTTTGAAGAGCCCTCTTTCCTTTCTTTTTTTTCAACGCCTACTGCCCTGCTATGCAACTTTCGGCGAGTATAATAATTCTCAGCTAACTCTGCTGCCTTGTTTTGCTATACTTCACCAAATTTGTCCTGCAGCCAAAGCTTGACATTCTCCTCGATGCAGTGGTAGAATCGCTCCAATGCAATGCATTCTACCACTTTATCGCGATCGTCATGAACACCTTCGCCCTTGAGCCATTCAATTAAATTGGCTTTAAGACGACACGCGAAGTCAACGTTTGACTCATTCCCCCTTTTCGCATACCGGAACCTTTGCCTAAAAGCCTCGGGTGACAACTTATAACGTCTCAAGAGCACTTCCTTAACCTCGTCATAGCTCTCAAATGCTTCCCTCGACAAGCAAGTTATCGCGTCAGACACTTCGCTGGAAAGAAGAGCTAACAGGTTCTGCGACCAAAGAAACCGCTCTAAAGGATTTCGCTCACAGACGTGTTCAAACTCTACGAGATACTTTGCCATGTCCTTGCCTGCTACGAACGGTGGAAGTTGGTCCCGAATTCTAAAACCGCTGACCTGAACTGTCGGAGAAGCTATGCTAGGCGCCTGCGAACACTGTAGGATTGCCAGTTCTATTCGTTTCAACTGGAAGCGTTCCTGTCTCTCGGCCTCCTCACGGCGTTCGCGCCTTTGACCTTCCTCGCGGCCTGCTTTGATATCCACCCAGGCCTCATCGACTTCCTCAGCCGACACTCTTTCATCCTTCATAACCTCAAGAATCGTTTGCTTTTGTTTCGCACGGCCCAAAATAATGCAGCGTTCCTCACAAATTTCGATGAGTTCCTACACTTTAAGGTTCTCCATCGTTCACACTAGCCTCTTGCTGCTTGCCCTGTTAAGGATCTACTTGCCCTACCCTCTATAAGTCTACTAGCAAGACGCGCAAGCAATCTTTAACAATCCCTTGTTTACCCCCTCCGCAAATATTTTGTGTCAAATCGCTTCGACTGTGCTTGAAATGATAAAAGCTCACTCTAATGCTTCACACAGCCATTCTCTAAACTACTATAACCTGAGCTAGAGTATTCTGGTGAACTGAGGGGAAAACATCAGGCACTCACCGCATCGAAGTCAGTGAGACCGGCCGATTCCGCAGCTGCCAACCATTGTTACGAAGCGCGGCTCCGAAGACGTTACGAAGGGCGCCACGAAATCCCACCGCTGCCACCAATGTTACGAAAGACGGTGATGCCAACACTGTCCCGAAGGCGACACTGCTCTGATCTCTGCCGACACTGTCACCAGCCGTTGGGTAGCGTAGGTTTCTTAGCTCGCGACTACTTCTGTGCAGAGCTGATAGACGAGCCGACGAGACGACGTTGAGTTAAACAAGGTTTATGTACAGAATATATACAGAGGCGTTACACATTCGGCACTGGGGTGGACAGCTTAGAAATCCGAACAGCCGAGCTCTCCTCTCTAACACACAGGTCTCCCTCGTGACATGCCCCAGGGCTTTTTTAAATGCAGCAGGAGGATTCTTTCAGTAACCAAATGTCCAACCAGAAGCGCCGCTGGCCGTGAGGTCAGAATCTTCCAGTGAGGTCTCCGCTGGGCAGCGTCATTGTCATCGAATCTGGAGGCGCTGCGCTGCACGTGGCTGCACCCGAGGACCAGTGACGTCGCCACGCAATGCGTCAGACTCGGCAGACAGGAAGGCGCCGATTGCTTCGATGGGCTCACTGTCCGTGCGCGACAGCAAGGCACCGCCGCGTGATGACGCGGTTGAGTTGTTGGCGTCAGGCAGGCTCGCGTGCTGGCCTTGACACAGATTGCCTTTTTCAGAGGCATGGACGTAGGGTGTGGACTCGCTGGCATAACAGCACATCATGCATTCAATGTAGAGTATGGTGTTATTACTCATTCCGAACTTTTGTGGGAGCACACCAAGTGGTTCACTGCTCCACCGCGCACGATCGCGTTGGTTTAGCGCACGTCTGCACAATCTTGTTAACCAACGCAATCAAGTGATTGTAGAGAGAGTGTATAGGAGTGAGACCACAGCTTTTAACACAACCATTGACGCATGCGTGAGCGCGCGGGCGTGTTGCCGCAATTCTTGGGCCAGTTGTCGCACGTGTGCTGGAAGGCATGTTACGCAAACCGAAGGAAGCTTCGCCAGAAGCTGCTCCACATCTAACAGTTTGTTTTATAATAATTATGTTTTATTAACAATTTCAAAGAGTACATTGTCATACGAAATAGGCCATCCAAAGTTTTGTTGAGCTTGGGGAGAAGATGTTGACCCTTCTTATGCATCGACCCACAGAAGTATTTCCTTAAGATGTTTCGCTGTGTTGAATCAGTGGCCACTTTCAAACACTCTTTGTGAACCTTTAACGTGCTAGTTGAAGTGTCCTGCAAATTTGAGTTCACTGAACCCCCTGAGCTGAGACGGGCCTTCATCTGCCGCCCTACCTGGTTTTCTCGTTTAGTTGACCTACCCGTCGTTCATTTCTACAAGGTTTTTTCAGTTTTTACTTTTTTACTTGCAGCCTGCTTTGGTATCACGTGAACCGCGCGCAAAGGGCACTCGTACAGTCATCCCATCTGAAACGCAATATCTTGTGCTCACCTAAATGCTTTTTTGTTCCGGTAAAATAACAGCTCGTAAAGTGTTAAACACACCAGTCACTGTTTTCAAGGAAACGCACTCACTAGTTATCTAGTACAGTACCTGCTTTAGTGCATGAAAGTATGAATCAGCTCCCCTAAAAGAATCCTGATCAAATGCAAAGCAGCAGCGGTGCGCATGGCATCGACCTGGTTGAAAAGGGCTTTTACGTGCTGGAAGAATGCTTTGAAGCGAAACTCGGTGTGGTGTACACACGAGAAAACGTGTATTTTGAAACGCAAGGACACGTGAGGTGGGATGCAGTGAAGACGCTTGTGCTCGGCTTCTTTGGCTAACTTCTCGTCAGTGCTACCCGCGCACCGACTGTATTCTCGAACGCGACCGGTGTTCTTGACTCGCAACTTGTCAGTGTCGCTGGTCTTCCACTGCTGACGCTTGCGTTAAGCTTCCCTGGCTCGCGCTGTCGGTGTTGACGTCGCCATACATGAACGCGATCGGCTTCCCTAACCCTCACCACGCCGGCGATAGTTCTGAATAGTACGCGCACACTAGCGGGAAGCATGCCGCGACGGCGTCCCGCCCGTCGGTGCCGTCGCGCGGCAAGCATCGTTGCGCTGTCCACAATGTCAGCGCCACGAGATTTCTGATGTGCGCGAGACGCACGCACTCACTGGCTTCCCTAACCCTCTCCACGCCGGCGACAGCTGGGAATGGTACGCGCACACTCGGGGGAAGCAGCCGCGAAGGCGTTCCACCCGTCGGCACGGCCGCGCGGCATGCATTGGCGCGCTGTCCACAATGTCGGCGCCATGAGATTTCCGATGCACGCGAGGCGCACGCACTCAATGGCTTGTGGCTTCTCGCTGGCAGATGAAGAGGGGTGGTGCAGGTGAAACGACGGTACAGTGGCTAGAATAGGGGAGTGTGATGAACGCGCCGGCTAGCAAGTAGTGCCTTGGGAGGAAACCATTAGGTAGCGCTGGCACACGCTTGCACGGTTGATTGGTGGACATCTGCGGTAATGAGGGAGATAGGTCAGATTTCAGATTCAGTAGCGGTAATGAAAAACAGAATAAGAATGCAGCGGTAATGAAAAACAGGGCACTGTGGATTTGCAATAGGTATGATGTTGTGAGAGGAATATGGAAAGGGTTCCTGGTTCCTACTCTGGCGTTCGGCAATGCGGTCTTGTGCATGAGATCAGAAGTTCAAGCAAGATTAGAAATTAAGCAACTTGGAATAGGTAGGCTTGCTTTAGGAGCTCAAGAGAATGCACCAAGTCAGGGAGTACAAGGTGAAATGGGATGAACATCATTTGAGGGCAGGGAAACTAGCAGCAAGATAAAACTTGAGAAGCGATTGAGAGACATGGAGGATGAGCGTTCGACTAGAAAGGTACTGAGCTACTTGTACACAAAAAATGTCGATACCAAATGGCGGAAGTGAACCAGAAAGTTGACTGGTAAATACTTGAAAAAATGCAGGGGGCCAAACCAAAAAAAAAATTATCGGTTAAGAAGAAGGTGAAGGAAGCTGAGACCGATATTTGGAGAATCGACATAATTAAGAAGTCCGCAGTAGAGATCTATCAAACTTTTAAGCAGGAAATTGCCAAGGAAAGAATCTATGATAATACTCGGGGTAGTTCTGTACTGTTTGAGGCCAGGACGGGAGTATTGTGAACCAAGACATATCGGGTCAAATACGAAGGGGTAGACACGGTATGCAGTGCGTGTGGAGAGGAAGAAGAAACTGCCGAACACTTGATAATGTTCTGTAAAGGGCTTCATCCTAGAGTTCAGGATGATGGCGCAGAGTTTTTCAATGCACATGGGTTTAGGCACAGTGAAGGCAAAATTGACTTTACGCGGGTAGAATTAACTAGATGGAGGTTATCTGATTGGTGGCTAAAGTCAAGGCACGACTGAAAATTAAACCCTTCACTGCAAAGTACAAATCCTCAGCCTCGCTATTTAAGGAAAAAAATAAATCCAGCTTTAGGTTTATTAGGTATTACGGCTTGGTGGCGCTAGACACCACCCAATATAAGGGTACAGCCATATCCATCCATCCATCCATCCATCCATCCATCCATCCATCCATCCATCCATCCATCCATCCATCCATCTATCCATCCATCCTTCCTTTCATCCATCCATCCATACATCCATCCACGTCACACACAGCGGCGATGCGCTGCCCAGAGGTGGGAATCAACCACGCGCGCGGCTATTCTGAAGCATTTAAAGTGTATTTGGTTGCTCGTGCACGGCTTCAAATGGCGACCGAGCCAATATGTTAATTAGCTTCTGGAATTACTGGATGCCTAAGCGGGTGCGGGGAGTCCGGCAGGGGGCCCCGACAAGTGCAGTTGTGTGAACGTCGGCTCCTGTTTCACTAAATATTTTTGGATATAACTTTCCGGTCCCTGTTGCTGAGCTTCAAGTCCTTCGACGCAGTTATGCTCTACCGATCACACCGATACCAGACTTCTCTCGGTGAGTGATCCCACTGAGGAATTACTGGAACTTTTCTGCCAGGCCACGTTGAACACATCCCGCGCCTCTCGTGCCACGCTTCGCGCGGCCTCTTGCACGGCCATGCTTTTGTGAACAAAAACATGTCTATGCAAGCTGATGTAGAAGGAGTGAACATTACCCCTGAAGAGTGGCTTGAGTTTGGCTGGACAAAGGCCATTTCGAAGCGCAAGCAACACGATGCGTCCGAGCAAGACGCGCATGCAAGTTTGATACAACGTGGTGGCATCTCCGGCGGAGGTCGTGCATTCGCCGGCGTAAAGAAGCGTCTCATCGCTGCACAAGACTGCCTCGCCTACCAAGGGAGCACTACACAGTCATTGTCAGACCCCGAGGAGGCATGAACGTCAAGAATGTTAGTCAAAAAGTGGCCCATGCTTTGACGTTGGCATCACAACTCTGCCAGGCTGAGATGGCCGATGACATTGTGTGCCCCAACCCTACGCAGAACATTTTCGACGTGAGTACACCGACTGAAAAGAACGCCCGAGCATATTCAAGAGTCGAAGCAATCACAGTCGGGATGGCCAGCTATGAGGTCAGCTCGCACTTGGCCGCACCAGACAACACGTGTAAGGGGGTCGTCAGAGGCGTCGACCTAGACTTCAATCACGACCATCAGAGCAGCACGATTGTTCAACCAAAAAATTCGAGAGCACTAGAGGTCAAGCGCATAAACAACACCACAACAGTCATAGTTCTCTTTGACGGCTAGAAAGTGCCTACCTACGTGATGTCTGGGCGAAGTATGCTACGGTGCACGCTTTACCGAAGAGAAAATGATGTGTGCTATGCATGTGGAAGGCTTCGCCATCACGCCGACATGTGCCCGGCAGCATAAGATGTGATTTGCAGAATTGGCGGAGAAGCGTCGCCGTCCAAGGATCACGTGTGCATCCCCCGAGTGTGCCCTATGTGGAGGGCCTCACCCTACAGCGGACAGGCTATGCAGGCAACGCTTCCAAGTACCATATGTAGTGCGCCGACAAAGACGTGAACGTCAATGCACCAAGTCCCTAGCGCCGACCGGTATCGAGCAACTGCGGAGCTGCAGCAGATCAGCGTCGAGAGGGCGCACTGGACAACCAGCGCCACCGTCATCATCCAAGAGCGGTCACTTCAGATCACAGGGACTCTCGTGATCCAAGGACCCATCTGCTGTTCAATTACAAACGCCGCCCGCCAGGGCTACTCGCTGGGCCGACTGTGTCAAGGGAACGCCACTCAAAGCAACGAGGAAAGTGGGTGCACTGTCAGAGCGTGACGTGGCTAGAATTTCACAACTCGAACGCAAAAACGCTGTGCTAATGAGCGCTTTTGAGCGTCTTCAAGCATAGGTAGCTAAACTAAAATTTGAGACTGCGTCGTCACCCTCGTGGTCGCGTCCCTCATCGGGAACAGCAGACGTGCCCATTGAGATGCCGTCTGAGGCACCTGCAGACGAAAGTCCCGCAACGAAGAGAGCTCTGTCCCAGCCTTTACGAGATAAGTGGCTGGAAGATCCTAAATCTGACTCTAACGAGTTTAAAAACGACATGAAAGAATTTCAGGCCGAATTGAGGAACACCTCATGTCCCTTCGCGAAGCGTTCTTAGCTTTAAGCATGAGGGTTTTAACACTTGAATCCAAGAGTAATAGTGGGTCATCAGGTTCGACAGTGGCAAGTCCTTCATTTTCATCGGCTATCTCCAAAGCTAGGGCCACTCTAAAGGATTTAAAGGAGGCCCCTATACGTAGTGTGCCGCAAGGCAAATGAAACTAAACTCGCAATCATGTTGGGTCCGACTAGTAGTAGTAACATCGTTGTTTGGCAGTGGAACTGTTGAGGATCCTTGCGTAAGAAGGCGGTCCTTCAGCAATTATTTCGGCCTCATACTAACAAGCCGGAAATTTTCCTACTCCAACAAACATGGACGAACTCATTTACCCTTACAGGCTACAGGTCCCACTGCTTATTTGGGCATGATACGAGGGGTATCTGCACCCTTGTCTCGACGAAGTTTACCACCATATTTCACGATCTTTTCATGAGTGATAGTAAGACTGATCAATTGTTTGTCGAGGGTATACCAAGCGGGCAGCTTCGAAACAGCCTTTTCATCCTGAACATTTACAGTTATCCTTGGGACATGAGACAGCACTTAACGACGCTAATATCCAGGGTAGTAGAAAAGGCAGTTGAGGCCCCACTGATTATTGCTGGGGACTTCAATGCCTCACATCAGGAGTGGGGATATCACCAGACTAACGCAAAAGGTAGAGATCTCTGGCAAGCTGTTTCAGACTACAACCTAACTTTACTCATGGATCCTTCTTCCCTACTGGAATTGGAAATTCATGCTATATGGATACTACCCCAGACCCAACCTTCATGGCAAACTCGGGGTTGGTAACCTGCCACAATCTCAACGAAAGGCTCAGCAGTGATCATTACATTCTTGTCACTTCGATGGAAATACAGAGCAGGCCTCCAAGGGAATTTCAGTTCACGCATTGGGATTGTTTCCGCGAAATCAGGGCGCCAGAAAGTGAGAACGAGGAGTCCCCAGATTATATCAATCACTGGGTGGCACAGCTCAAGCAGGGTGTAGCTGCAGCTACCAAGTCCATAGTTACTGATCTTAGGGTTGACAGAATGGACTGCCATCTAGCGCATTTGCTCAGAGCTGAAAACGCCCCTCTTCGCAGATAGAAGGCATGGAAACTGCACTGTATGCTGCGGAAAAAAATCTCTGAGCGGAATCCCCAGATTGAAGAACACCGTCAGACACTCTTTTGACATGAATGGGTTGAATTGCGCAATTCGGTCGATGACTAGATGCACAGAAAAGGCAGGTGGAACTTCCAGAAGCATTTGTTGAAAGAATCCAACTCTAACTTCAACCAGAGGGTGGCAATAGACAACAACCTCCTTATGGCCAAACAAGAACACTCAAAACAAAAAGCTTCCGAACGCCTTGGGAAAAGTTATCTGCCAGTTGATCTCTCGTGTAATGCTGACTATCCCCCTTACGAGGGTACACACGTGGAGTCTTTAGACAAACCTTTCAGCATGGCTGATGTGAGGAAGGTTCTTATGAAACTGAATAGTCTATCAGCCCCAGGCTCGGGTGGTATCTCAAATTGAATTCTGCGTAATCTGGACGACGCTTCCAATAAAAATACTCCAGGACGAGATCAAGAAGGTATGGGAACAAGGCACTGTGCGGGAATCGTGGAAGCTGCGTCGGTCATCTTTATCCCAAAACTGTGACGTTCATTGAACCTTTGTAATCTAAGGCCCATATCGCTTACACCCTGCATAGGAAAGGTGGCCGAACACGTCATTAAGAGCCGCATTACTCAACACATTGAAGACCATGGCTTATTTCCGTACAACACGATTGGCTTCCGACTGGCATAATCGACTCAAGATGCCATGAAGTTCTATAAACACAAGATTATTGACGTTCAAACGAGAGATTTCAGCGCAATCTTGCGACTAGACTTAGAGAAAGTTTTTGACAATATCTCCAATACCCATATTTTCAACTCCATCTCTAGTTTTGGCTTGGGGCATAAAATCCACGCTTTCATCAGCTTTTTCCGTAAAGCAGAAAGGCCATGATTAAGATAGAAGATATGAAATCAGAACCTTTTGTTTTTTGGCTCCAAAAGTACGCCACAGGGTTCGGTGGCCTCGCCCCTTCTGTTCAATATTGCTATCTGTGAGCTTTCCAAGAGGCTCTCGCAAACACAAGGCATATGTCATACCCTTTGCGTCGAAGACATTACTGTCTGGTGCATGGGTGGCAGTGAGGGCAGAGTAGAAGAGGCACTCCAAAAGATGTAGAATACACCGAAGCTTTTTTTAGTGGTACTTGACTACTACTCTCTCCAACCAAGTCGGAACTTTTGCTTTACAGACCTAATTGAAGAGGTGTACAACCTCGAGGCTGGGTTCCCCCTTCCAGATATCACTATAGTGCTTCGCACCAGCTCTGGTTATATCAACCCAAGGGTAGATGTAATCAGAGTATTGGAATGCTTATAGAGGTGAATGGCACGAATAGACATACCATAAGCAAGCTCACAGCTGAAATGGCCAGCATGATCCGGCTTATCCTTAGGGCCTCCAACCCTACAGGTGGCTTGAGAGAGGGCAATTTACTAAGGCTAGTCCACGCTTTATTAATAAGCCATATTACTTAAGTTGCTGCCATGCACTGCAGGCAAAGTCATGAAAAGGCCAAGATTAATCTCCTCACCCGCAAGAGCATCAAAAGAGTGCTAGGGGTCCCTTCGGGTACCAGTACGGAACGCCTCAAGCAGTTCAATAAACACAATATGTTGGAAAAGATCATCGAAGCACAGCATACGGCTCAGATGGCCAGGCTATCTTTCTCGGCTGCAGGAAGGAGCATTCTGACAATCCTAGGGTATAGTGTGGTAGAAGACGAACGTAGTCAGTCGCTCACTAAGAAGCAAAGGGCCAATATAATGGTCACTCTGTTCCCCCGCAACTTACATCCGCAGCACAACGCGAACAGGCGGAAGGCCAGGAGTAAAGCACTGCTCAAGAGTGTTCTTGCAAACCCGGAGTCTGCATGCTTCGTAGACACGGCGCAATACGGTCGAACAGCCAACTTTTCGTTCATTGAAGTTGACCACGCAGGTTGTGCTATTCACTACACGTCTATCAAGAACACCACTCCCGCTAAAGTTTAACACGTAGCCATAGCTCTCGCTTTTCTTGACGACTACCGGCAACACATCTATACAGACTCACGAGCGGCAGTGCGAGCCTTCGCATCGGTATCGGCTGAAGAAGCTCGCATCTCAGGTAATAGGGATAGTTCAGAACACGCCAATATTTGGTTTCCGGCTCACCTAGCATCACATCTGGCCTCCATGGCAAACCTAAACGAGATCGCCCACGCCCGAGCACGCAAACTTACTCACCGTGCTGGGCAGCCTGGGGGATCTTCACACTCCAACTTAATGGTCTTTAGGGATGTTCTCACTTTCAAAGAAGTGACTAAACCTTATCAGCTGGACAGGATTTTCCCCCTTCTTCATAAGCAACTCTTGTAGGGCCCAGGCATTTACCCTCTGCATGCCTCAAACCAGGTCGTACCCCAGTCTTCGTTCTCACAGCCAGTTTATTGAAAGCACTAATCCAACATGCTCGGATTGTGGCGCCGTATCCACGTTAGAACACATTCTCTGTCAGTGCCCCTCATCACGTGATTCTCGGGACATGACTGAAGTGGAATGGAGCTCTGCGCTCAGGAGCTCAGAACTTGCACGTCACCTCTGGGCTGTCCAGAGGACCCATGACGCGGCGGTGAGGCTCGACCTATCCGTTCTGAGGTGGGAGCGGCCCACTGCTCTACCTGCTTCAGGTAGTGTTCCTCAGGACCTCAATAAAGTTCAGTGTCTGTCTGTGTTTAAGCGGGTGCGCGACTGAACTGAAATATCTGCAGGGTGCAAAAAGTGAGTCCATGACAGCATAAAAGATTTTATTGATGTGAATTGGAATGATGAACTCAGATGAGAGTCATTGCTTGCAACACATTTCGTGGTAAACCATTATTTACTCAAGCACTAATCTGTAAATAAAGCTTTATTATTCGTAACATACATAGCACGGTACAGCTACTTCTGCTAACACCATACAGTTTCATACTATAATACCTATGGCTCAAGCATAAACTTCGAGGCGAGAATCACGAGGGATATCTGCATGAAAACATTTTATTTTCTGTGCACTCGTCATACAACGCGTTTCGAGTAGCGACTCACTACCTTTTTACATTCTCATTATATGGTAACGCGTCTTTTTTTATTCACAGAAAGAAAGTTTTAGAGTTCACAAGCGCACCACAGAATCTTGTTTCCCTTGGCCTGGTGACGTGCCAGAGCGTCAGGTACTTCTTTTGACGGAAAGATGCTTACCCCTTGTGGAGCGCCTTTGTGTAAAAACGCAAATGGGTGCGCAGAAAAAAAGCTTGGTGACCGGATTGGTGAGGCTCGGACCGTGTTGTGGACAGCCTATTCTGCCATAATTTTTTGCAAACAGAAAACAAGCTTTTTCAATATGTCACTAAGAAGCTCATGGTATCTAAACCACATTGAGCAAGTGATTTCAAGGGTGTCTATAAATGCGAAGAGCTTCTCCGAAAGGCCTTCCCATAGGGGTTAGCACGTGGGGGCAGAGGGGGCGGGAGCCCCTTTTAATGACCCAACTGGGAGGGGGGCGCTAAATCTGCTCTATACATTGAGTAGGCAGTGGAGCCCTCTTTTAGTCATCTAAAAGAGGGGAGGGGGGTACCATACACCGATATAATAGGGAGGGAGGGGCGCTGCAATGAAATTCAACCCTCACCCCCCTGAACGGGAATTCTGCGCGCGCCTATCCCTTTCAATACGGACAACAGCAATTTTACTGTTCACCGTGTGCTCGAAGTGTCATACCTCTCGTTGATGTGCTGCTTGCACACAGCCAAGTTTTCTTGAAGCAGCTTGTCAGGACGCGGCATATCGCTCTCCGCTACTGCGCTAACAAATTTTCATCCTTCGGAACGCCGAACAACGCATGCTTCTGTTTAGCTGACTTGTAGCCTGTAGTGCATCCCGGAACGAAGCAGTGACTTTATTTTGGTGCCAAAAGAGGGCACACAGAATCACTAATGCCAGAGTGTCACCGCACAAAAAGAAACGAGGGCAAACGCGCCCGACGAAACTGTCGGGAACGCGCAAACAACGTATAAATGACTGCGCGCCCCCCCACGCGGCTCCTTTGAAGAGGCTTCAGTTCGCTCCTTAGGTGCGGCTTGCCGCTCATCACACTTCTCTATTCAAGCCCCTGTAACGATGGCTAAGTAAAGAGTAGGTTCGAGTGTTGAGAGTGGTAAAGAGAGGGAAGCGAGTGGCTGACACGCGGCCAGCGCATGGTAGGTGAGACAGAGAGATGGCACCGCACACTGCTAGGAGGGCATGAGCGGCTAGGCACCGCTCCTTCTGCGGAAACAGAAGTGGATGGAGGGACAGCGTTACGCCAGCTAGCCAAAGAGCTGCTTTGCATCTAAAATCTTATGGACCTACAGCGTAATATTGCCACGTTCTTTTCCCCAAGTTTTGTTATCGCCCCCTAACACTATGTTCAGCGCCAGCCACGCCTACGGTGTTGGAGAAGATTCGAAGCTGTAGTAGATCATTTTGTTAAGGTTACGTCCACTTTGTGAACATTTCAGATTATTCCAGAAACTATGTCACCGCTAGCTCTATAACACTAGAATGTTCGATGGCAAGTGTGTAAATGCCGACACGCTTCGCCGCTTTTCCGTAGATTGATGGCTGACGCTCTATTCGCCGCTATCAGTGCTAGTGTCTTACATTCCTTTTGCATGGCCATAAGTTCGGCCCGAATAAATACTATCTTCTTCGACATGAAGTCTGCCCCCTTTGTTCACGTCACGACCCATGACATCTGGTAGAGGTGCTGCTTCGTTCATTTACCGGACACCCGCGTCAAGCTGTGAACCCAGCCCACCTCGCAAAGAAGTTACCTACACCAGCCACGAGCCCCGAATAAGTCACAGGTAGCAGCGTTTACCTCTGGAGTATGGGCCTCTACAAGACAAGGCTCGAAAGTCCAAGGTCATGACCGTGGCCGTGGCAACGATGACGACTGCTACGCCACTTCCTGCGATCGTAATGCAGTAGCCAAGGAAAAAGCGATTTTTAATGGGTCATCGTTTAAAGTCCCGGACACCTGGCCCTAGACCTATGACCGCGTGGCCGCCCTCAACCAAAGAAATGCGGAAGAGCAGCTCCGTTGAGTCTTTTTTATCTGAAAGACGTGGCAAGAACGTGGTTCAAGAATAGGGAGCCGGCACTTCAAACGTAGGAACGTTTCTATGGCGCATTCCTGCAAACATTCACGAGCGTCGCTCGCCTAAAGAAGGTCGTTGCATTGCTCGAGAGACGGACGCCGCTGCCCAATGAAATTATTCTCATTTTCCTGGGAGATATGAGCCACCTGTTAAGCCCCAATGACCTCGACATGTTCTAGAAAAAGGAGGTCCTTCTGCTCGTGCGAGGAGGCAAGCAAGGACTCTTCGCTGGGCTCATCAGGACCTAAAAAGCCGGTTGCCGAATTGATTTCGGAAGCATTAACGATAAAGAAGACGCTCGAGATGCGCACATGGCAATACAACCGTAGCTTCTCGTCTATAAGCCAAGCCAACATCTAAGCGCTAAGAACCACTGACTTGCGTGAGACGATCTCAGCGATCGTGCGAGGAGCGATCATGCAAGAAAGCAATTTGCACGATCGAGCGATCATGCGAATTGCTTTTGTCAGCGCAGCCTCGCATGGGCTCCATCCCGGACGTCGTACGTCAGGAGATCCAGTAATCACTAGGTGTTTCTCAGTGTCAGGTTATGATGACGCCCGGTTCATTTTCGTTTAGGTCAAGCAGAATATACGCAAGAAGATGGCCTGGGGTGTCACATTTCATTACACACTCAAACACTTAGAATACACACAAAAGACGAACAATACCTAGAACCAATTTGGTCTGCCAACACTCAACAGTTAACACATTTCTCTAAAGCCGCGTCCTAGGTGCGTCCCTAAATTCACATTCAGCAGCTAACGTCTCTCGGACGAACAGGATGTAGGGTGTTGGGAGCTCACGACGAATATCAGTCACGCCGACGCCCGAGCGTAGCTCACCGCGTGCGTTCATGTTAGTTGATTCTGGTGAACTATAAAAGCCCACCACAAACGCTCCGAAGTGTGAGGACGTCGTTCTCATGCAGCGGTCAAACTAGTACCGACAGGTACTCCTGGCACACCCCAGGCTCCTCTGGTTCATGTGCCGTTCACGTGGCAGACGGGTGACGTGGCAGACAACTGTTCCCCTTATAGGCCTCTGAAAACCTCCTGGAGGCATGCGGTAAATAGCATTGGGCAGATTGTATCCCCTTGCCTTACATCCTTTCTGATTGGTGTTTTGTTGCTTTGTTTATGAAGCACTATGGTTACCGTTGGTCCCCTGTAGATTTCTTCCAGGATGTTTATATATGCTTCGTGAACGCCCTGATTTTACAGCGTCTGCTGATATTTCTACTGTTGCAAACGCCTTTTCGTAATCTATGAAGGCGATGTATAGAGGTTGGTTATGGACTGAGCGTTTCTTTCACACCTGACTGATCGTATTAAATGTGGTCGATTGTCGAGTAGCCTGTTCGAAATCCTGCTTAAAACTTTGGTTGATTGAATTCTAATGGTTTCTTAACTCTGTTAGCAAAACCTTTGTAAATCGCTTGTATAATAGAGAGAGCAAGCTGATCGGCCGGTAATTCTTCGAGTCCTTGTCATCTTCTTTCTTATGCATTAGTGTGATGTAAGCATTGTTCCAAGACTCTGGTACTCTTTCCGTCAGGAGACCCCTCGTAAACAGGGTGGCTAGTTTTCTAACACAATCTGTCCTCAATCTTTCAGAAGATCTGATGTTACCTAATCCTCACCTGCAGCTTTGCCTCTTTGCATGCTCTCCAAGGCTTTTCTGACTTCTATCATTAATGGTGGGGTGTCATCTAGGATACTGCGAGTTCTTATAGTATAAAGCCGTGGTTGTCCCGGCTACTGTACAGATCTCTGTAAAACTCCTTCTCTGGATTTACAGAGTAGGCAAAAAGGTTAAGGGGAGACAGAAAGTTAGGTGGGCAAGTGATATTAAGAAGTTTTCGAGTATGAAATGGCAGCAGCAAGCACTGGACCGAGTTGACTGGCGGAACAAGGAAGAGGCCTTTGTCCTGCAGCGAATGTAGCCAGGCTGCTGCTGCTGCTGCTGCTGCTGCTGATGATGATGATGATGACGATGATGATGGTGATGAAAAAATGGCTATAAGAATTATCATCGTCATCATCATCTGCTCTAGCGTTCTCCGCCTGCTTTTTTGCAGTCTCCCGTGCCTTGGCACGTTCTTCTTTTATTCTATTTTGCTCCTGGCGGTAAAGCTCATTAATGGATGCTGGAGATAAACCAACGGCATCTCCAGCCGCAAGCAACCATTCAAAGTTCATCTCCCTGCTCAAGACAGTCCAGGGCACATGACGAAAAGTAATTAATCCTGGCAGGCTCGCCATATTGTCACGGTATAATGTCGCCCAGCTCAGTTTTGTTTGAGTAAAGTGGAATGAACGCTAGAAGTGGGCACGGGGTGTGACACAAAAAGACCTTTCATTACACACTCAGACACACAGAGTATAGACAGATAACTTACAATCACTAGAACCAATTCGGTCTCCCAACATACAACAGTTAACACGTCCCTCTAAGGCCACGTCCTAGGCACGTCCCTATATTCACTTTCAGCGGTTAACGTCTCTCGGATGAACAAAGTGTAGGGTGTCCGGCACTTACGACAAGTATCAGTCGCGCCGGCACCCGAGCGTAGGTGACGTCGTGCGTCCGTGCTAGTTGTTCCTGCTGAACTGAAAAAGCCAGCCGCAAACGCTCAAAAGTGTGAGAACGTCGTTCTCATGCAGTGGACGAAGTAATACGGGCTGGTACTTCGGGTACGTCCCAGGCTCCTCTGGTCCGTGCACCGTTAACGTTGCAGACGGCTGTCCACAAGCCCAAATTTCCTGAAGGTCAGTGGTGTGACACTGACCGATACAAGCCGTTCTCTGCACCACCCGCCAGCTGGACGACTGAAGCCACGAAGACGGTAGCTCACCGAGGTACAAATTCGGGCGGCCTCGAACACATTGCCGTCCTGGGGCCGGACCTAGGCTGCCTCGAATATCTCCCGTCTTCTCCGTCGTCCTCGCCAACCTTCTCCCGTGCGCGCGCTCGTCCGATCTCTTGTGCACCGATGGACTCTGTTTGATTTCTCGAATTCGAATTCTCATTTACGTGCCATGCATCTTTCTTCTTTTTTCTTTCTTTTTTCTTGTCACTCTCGACACTCAGCCTCCGGAACCGCAGCTGCAACTAATGAGCTATGCTGCTGCAGGTCACGTCCTTCCCCGACGCCCATGCAAAAACGCCTTTCTGTCGCACTTCCGTTGACAGACGCCACCACCGCCGTCCTACCGTCCGCCAGCGGGACAGTGCAGCGCACCGAGGAAAACCGATGTTTTGCGCGCACCTGCCAATCACCCACTCAGTTACCACTGCGGTGAGGCCGGGAACCCCTACCGCTATTGCCACTAAGATGGGCCTACGGCACTTTGACATGAACGCGCCGTGTCTACAACGTGGCGGAAGACCGCATGACATCACCGACTACCTCGCGAGAGCGCAGCCAACACCCCGACGACCTGACTTTTGGCCGTCGCCAGATCACTAAGCCTCACCAAAACGCGGGAACTACACCAGCCCTGCTAGTGGCTGATCTACGAGCCATTACCTGGAAAAAAGGGCAGCAACTGATGAAGGTGCTGTTGCTGTACGACGATATACCAAAGACCCTCTACCGCCTTTGACGACAATGCCGCAACAAAATTGAAAGCATTCGCCACAAAAAAAAAAAGGATCTCTACATCGAACCTTCGCAACATGGAGACGCCATGTCTTAACGTGGAAGCATTAGAAAAAATAGGCGTAGCCGTGACCCGACGCCATCACCCAACCGCAACACATGACGACGAACAAAAGAACTTCACGTAATATTCCTTGGCCACCTCGTCACTGCTTTCTTTGATAGTGGAGCCGACTATTTTGTCATAAGTAAACCTTTAGTGATGAAGTTCAAAGAAGTGAGGACTGCATGGCAAGGCCCCGACATTCGGACTGCTGGAGGTCAAATGATAACGCCGACCGAAATCTGCACATCAAGAGTCACCATATTGATCATACTTATCCTGCGAGCTGTGTAATCTTACGAAATCAAGGCTGTCCGATTTATTTTCAAGAAATACGGCCCAACGTCAGGCTCAGAATTAGTTGCCAAAGCGGGATTCAAACGGGCTTCAGAAAGAAACAGAATTTCCCGTTTGTTGTTCTTCTTTAAGATAGTTAATGGTCGAATAAATAGTACCACAGGTGAATACTTAAAGTTCTCTTCCGGTTACTCTACCACACAACGTCACAAACACACTGTCGTTTCTTTCTAGCCCAATAATAATACTTTCAAGTATTCCTTTTTTCCGCGCACTGCTTAAGAATGGAATGAGCTTGACAGCAAAATTATTGAAACAGCCAGTATCGAGGCATTTGAAAAATTTATTTCAGACTAGTTTTTTTCCCCGTGAAACATTTTGTATGTTGTTTGAAGTGCTTTGTTCTGTGTTGACTGCAGTATTGTGCTGTTGATTTTGCTGTACTATGTACACCCACTCTGCTATGGCCCCATGCTGGGGCTAGCAGTATTGCTAAATAAATAAATAATAAATAAATAAATAAATAAAATTGCTACAGGGATGTGATACTTGGGGTGAACATTCTAAGTCAACACAGCGCAGTCATTGACCGGAGGTCTAAGTCAATGACACTAACCTCAAAAAACACGATGCCGACCCTTATATTGCCAAGGAATCACCCACTGAATGTGCTTGAAGAACACGTCACCGTGCCGCCCTTTTCCAGCGTCGTCATTTCCGCTGGCACCAAAAAAGCCGAAAACCTTGAAGGCATCGTCGAGGGTTATCAGCCCATTCTTCTAAACCACCATATTTGCGTCGCAAGAAGCATGGCTGAGCTGCGTGACGCAAAGCAGAGGTGGTGCTTACAAACTTCAGTCACGAATACAGGCACCTCAACTACGATACGATAGTCGCCTACATCGATGAATTCGCAAAGGTTGGTAAGTGATTCGCTCTCTTCGATGCTGCTGACGCTGCATCGACAAATCGAGGTCCCGAACTGAATTTCGACGTCAACCTGAGTATTTGAAAGTGCAAGCAAGACCAGCTCAAGTCCCAGCTCTTGCGATTCAAATAGTGCTTTTGGTCATAATTGAAAATTCGACAAGCCCCAGTCGCGAGACATCACATCATAACAGAAGAAAGTGCCCGAGTAGTTCGACAAAGCCCGTAACAAATTACGACACGCGAACGCGACGCCGTCAAGAAACAAGTCGACAAACTTTTAAGCGACGACATCATTCAGTCGTCCATGAGTCCGTGGGCGTCAAAAGTGGTAATAGTGAAGAAGAAGGATGAATCCCTGCACTTTTGTGCTAATTACCGATTACCGCCGCCTAACAATGTCACAAAAAAGAACGTGTACTCTCTTCCACGTATAGACGACGACCTGGAGCGACTCCACAGCGCGACATATTTTCATTCGATGTACCTCAAAATAGGCTGTTGGCAAATTGACGAGAAATATCTAGAGAAGACGGCCTTTTTGACACCAGACGCCCTCTACGAGTTTAGAGTCATGCCATTTCGTCTTTGCTCAGCGCCAGCGACTTTCCTGCGCGTTATGGACACCATGCTGGCTGGACTGATATGGCCGACTTGCCTTATGTACTTGGATGACGTTGACGTGTCTTCCTCGACCTTCCACGAGCATCTCCGGTGCCTTGAAGTGGTACTTCAAGCTATCGACACTTCTGCACTAACCCCCAAGCCAGAAAAATGCCGCTTTGAGTACGAGGAGCTGTTGTTTCTCGGACACGTGATAAGTAACTGTGGAGTCCATCCAGACCCGCGGAAAACACCCCCGATCTCTGAATTCTTGCGGCCAACTGACAAGAAGGCCTTACGCCGATTCCTTGAATTGTGCGCCTATAACAGGTGTTTCATCAAACGTTTTTCACAGATCGCTGATCCGCTAACCCACCTGACAAAAAGCAACGTGCGGCATAAGAAAAGGCATTTCATGAACTTAAACGACACCTCCAGGCGGCACCGATACTGGCCAATTTCGATGAACACGCCGAAACAGAAGTAAAAACCTACGCAAGCAGCGCAAGACTCAGCACCATTTTCTGCAAAAGACTGTCGGCGTGGGAAGGGCTATCGGTTATGCTTGCCAGTAGGTATGCGAGATCGAATCCACCTATTCTACAAAAAAAGGAGTGCCTTGCCATCATCTGGGCAGCGTCAAAGTTTCGCCCCTACCTCTACAGTAGGCCTTTAAAAGTTCTGAGCGAACACTTCACCTTGTGTTGGCTAGCCAACTTGAAAGGTACTACGGGTCACCTCGCACAGCGGAGCGTCAGACTTCAAGAATTCGACATTACCGTCGCCTACAAGTCTGGCAGAAAATACTCTGACGCCGGCTGCTTGTCTTGTGCACCCGTCGAACCAACAACGCCCGATGGCCTGGTTAAGAACAGCTTCTTAAGACGAATAGCTGCCGAATACTTCGCCGAGCAACATTGAGCTGACCCGGAACTCAGAAGTTTTGTGGAATACCTCGATGGTAACAAACTGCACGACTGCTCCAAATGTTTTCAACAGGAGACTGGTGTCATTCTTCTTGCAAAATGGAGTTTTCCCAAAGAAGTTCTCACCCCTTCCAGCCGACCGCCTCCTATTGGTTTCTTCAGCAGTGAGACCATAAGTACTTCAGGCCTTACATGACGATCCCACGGCAAGACACCTTGGTGTTTCCCGCAAGCTTGCGAGAATACGAGAAAGGTACTACTGACCACGCCTTACCGACGAAGTCACTCGTTACGTGATGACATACCGGTACTGCCAGCGGCGCAAAACACCGCCGACAGTGTCAGAAAGTTTTCTTCAGCGGAATAAATTAGCTCAACCAACGACCGTTCAAACAAATCGCGATGGACCTACTGGGGCCATTTCTGATGTTGAATTCAGTAAAAATATGAATCGTCGTAGCTACCGACTACCTTACCCGCTACACCGAAACAGAAGCCCTGCCCAAAGGTACTACATTTGTGGTAGGCAATTTCTTTGTCGAAAAGATCGTCCCACGTTACGGCGCTCCGGAGGTCGTCATCACCGACCGAGGTATGGCATTTACTGCTGAGCTAGCTCAAGCGATTTTAGCATACAGCCATCATCAAGCGATTTTAGCATTTATTGCTTGCTCTTTCTTTCATTAGATTTTTGTACTTTGATCTTTGTGAAAGCATCAGGATGATGCCTTTTTTAGAGGGGGTCAATGCCAAATTCTTTTCCCCCCGTTTTGTTATCGCCTCGTTAAACTATGACGATAGTTATAGCGCGAGAACAAAACGACGACACAGAGACAAGAAGGACACGAAAGACACGAGCGCTAACTTCCAACTGAGTTTATTGCGCAGAGCACGAAAATATATAGAGGAGACAGTGACCATGGCACAAGAGCAGAACATGAGTAAGAAGATATTGTGGGCGCAAGACCTATTTAAAGCATTCTCAAGGCAGGTTTGTGCTATGCCTCGCTTAACTATCTTACTGTGAGCAGAAGAAAAGGGGAGTAGAGGTTTCTGCGCACGTGGTTCATAACACCAACAGATGTGCTGTGGGCTAAAAACCAGATTTAAATCCAAGAAGCGTAATTTGTCATTATCGGGCATTTCATGTGTCACAACAAGAGGCTGCAAACAATTTTCGAACACGCCTATAGTTTGAGTGGCCAACGAGTGAAACATAGAAGACTTACAATTTAGAATAACCAAGAAATCATCCACGTATCTAAAAATTTTGACGACATGCGAGCCTTCTAACTTTTCCTGCAGTTTTTTGCCCATTTTTGCCAATAGAAGATCACTGAGTAGAGGTGCTATGCATGAACTCATTGAAACACCCTTTTTCTGCAGATAAATGCGATCATTCCATTGAACGAATGTAGATGTAAGATACAGCAAAACCAGGTCAAGAAAATTCCGCGAACTAATGCCAGTTTTTAATTGGAAGTTCAATTCCCCGAAAATTTCTATGTTATTCCTTATACATTCTAGTACCTCATCGTGAGGCAGCGAGTAGTATAGGTCCTTTATGTCAATTGAAAAACCGAAAAGATTAGATTGATTTGACTGTTTGAACTTCCAATTAAAAACTGGCATTAGTTCGCGGAATTTTCTTGACCTGGTTTTGCTGTATCTTACATCTACATTCGTTCAATGGAATGATCGCATTTATCTGCAGAAAAAGGGTGTTTCAATTGGTTCATGCATAGCACCTCTACTCAGTGATCTTCTATTGGCAAAAATGGGCAAAAAACTGCAGGAAAAGTTAGAAGGCTCGCATGTCGTCAAAATTTTTAGATACGTGGATGATTTCTTGGTTATTCTAAATTGTAAGTCTTCTATGTTTCACTCGTTGGCCACTCAAACTATAGGCGTGTTCGAAAATTGTTTGCAGCCTCTTGTTGTGACACGTGAAATGCCCGATAATGACAAATTACGCTTCTTGGATTTAAATCTGGTTTTTAGCCCACAGCACATCTGTTGGTGTTATGAACCACGTGCGCAGAAACCTCTACTCCCCTTTTCTTCTGCTCACAGTAAGATAGTTAAGCGAGGCATAGCACAAACCTGCCTTGAGAATGCTTTAAATAGGTCTTGCGCCCACAATATCTCTGCGAGCTTCAAAGCGCAAGTTTCCCGCCTTAAGGCTTCAGGCTTCCCCGAGGCGTTTATCGCGTCTGTTGCGGAGACGATCCTGCGGACTATGAAGGCGGAGCAGAGGACGCGACAGAATCTGATCAACACGGATACAGAACGTGAAAGGATAGCCGTGATTCCTTACATACACCAGATATCACATAGGCTCAAAAAAATCGGAAGACGTGTTGGAGTTCGCGTCCTGTTCTCAGCACCGTTCAAATTAATCAGCCTCACCAAATCTACCAACCCCCTGAAAACAAAATCATCAACAGATTGCAGAGTTCAACATCGAAACAGGTATGCAGCCTGCTCCCGGGAAGTCGTCTATAGGACCCCCCTTTCATGCGGTGCTTGTTATGTCGGAACGACCGGAAGGTGTCTGAACGATCGGCTTAGAGAGCACGCGAACAATGTTAAAAACGGGAAAGATGGGTTTCTTGCCCAGCACTGCACTGAGTGCAAGTGTGTTCCCCTCTTCGAGGAAACAGCGACGTTGTACAAACACAGAGATGTAAGCACCCGGGTCATCGTCGAGGCTGCGCAGATGGCACGCGAACAGGTGCCTTGTGTTAGCAAGCCCTCCGTGGCCTTGTCCGAGAAGGAGCGCAGGTTCCTCGAAGGATTCGGTGCGGGCAGGTAACGCGAACAGGTGCCTTGGATTAGCAAGCCCTCCGTGGCTTAGTTTGAGAAGGAACGCAGGTTCCTCGAAGGATTAGGTGCGGGCAGGTAGCTTTACCTTTCTGGTTCGGTTTCTTCTAGGCTTTTCTTTGCTGTCTTTCAGTGCCTTTGTATTTGTGCTGTTGGTTTTCTTACTCATGTTCTACTCTTGTGCCATGGTCACTGTCTCCTCTATATATTTTCGTGCTCTGCGCAATAAACTCAGTTGGAAGTTAGCGCTCGTGTCTTTCGTGTCCTTCTTGTCTCTGTGTCGTCGTTTTGTTCTCGCGCTATAACTATCGTCATGCCATACCAACTAGCCCAAGCTGCCACACTTCTCGTTAAACTATGTTCGGCGCAAACCGCACCTACGATGATTAATTGACATGTGAGGTTTCACACCCCAAAACCACCATATGAATAAGACAAACGCTGTAGTGGAGGGCTCCGGAAATTTCGACAACCTGGGGTTCTTTAACGTGCACCTAAATCTGAGCACACGGGCCTACAGCATTTCCGCCTCCATCGGAAAGCAGCCGCCGCATCCGGGCTTTAATCCCGCGACCTGCGGGTCAGCAGCCGAATACCTTAGCCACTAGACCACCGCGAAGGGGTCCGCACCTACGGTTTTCAAGAAGCTTCGCGGCTGTAGGTGATCGTTTTATTAAGGTTACGCCCACTTCGTAAACCTTTAAGATTATTCTGGAACCTACGTCGCCGCGAGCGATAACACTAGAATGTTCGATGGCAAGTGTAAAAATGCTGACACGCTTCACCGCTTGTCAGTTGATCGACGACTGACGCTCTGTTCGCCGCTATCTGTACCAATGTCCTACTTACCTTTTGCGTAGCCACAGTATCGGTTTTTTATCGGTTTCACAATAACAGTTCCTTCTTCGACTTCGAGGGTAATCCCTTCGTTCTGGTCATGACCCCATGACTATATAATGCCCGGCTAGCTAAGTCGGTAAAGTATCAGACGTCAACTTAGGGCCGTGGGCTGGGGTCCAATGTGGGGTGCGATGGGAAGGCTTAGGATGTCAGTGAGCCTAAGTTCGCAAGACAAGAGCCAGCAACGCTGGGAAAAAGAAGCACCTCCAAGCCATGACCCAAGAGAATCACAACCAACCTGCGGAGCCAGCACAAGAATGCGCCAGCACACACAGCAGGGCCAAATAGCCGGAACGAGCAATCCCCGCAGAATGGCGGTTAATGGAACATACTGCGTAAAACATAACGGCAAGAAAGCCGATGCGCAACATAAAAACAGGAAAGCGAACTCAGAAGTAACTGGCCGTAGAATATGAGCCAGTCACTCGCCTTGTCGGATGCCCCAAACCAGCTGGGCCTCTGCTCTGTAGCACACACGGACAAAAAAAAACCTATAGCGCCTAGCGTGACCGATACGACACGGCATTCTATCTCTGCCATGCCACTGAAAAATCCAAGTGCTCGTCTCGCCTACCTCTTCATCGGGCAGCCTTTTTTTACCTTCTGTGGCCTCTTCGGACACTGACGCTCGTTCTGTGCATGGGCGATGCATGTGTGTTCTCTTCGCCCTGCTTCCACCGTGTGTGCTGCAGATAAGGGTCTATCGGGCTGACATAGTATATCTTCCCGACCATTTTATGATAATGTATCACATGACAATAGTGCAACTGTCTTTACGTGCACGCCATTTAATGAACAAACTCTTGCCTTGGTCCTCGAGGCTTAGTGGAAGTTGTATGTGGTGGAATTTACTCAACTTTGTCGCACATACGCGCTTATGCTCATAGTTTTTCAATAAGCCTAGGCCAATTACCCTGGACCTGGTTCTAATAAAGTTCTCTGAGCTAAATCAACTGACGTACTTGTGTTCTTTTTGTGACATGCGTAGAACGCTTTTATTATGCTCAGCGATATTAGAGTAAGTTTGCTTGCGTTGTAGACTCAGTTTGTTGAAAGAGACTGTTAATTTGTAAGAGCATTGTGTGGGTATGATTTCGCCACTTCACGCGGGAGGATGATTATGCATGCGCTACTGATGGACGCAAAAGTTTTTTTTTTGAAAATATAGGTTACGACAATCACAACACGGTATCTCCTCAGCATTATACACAATTTAGTGAGATTCTTTGGGAGTTGCAATAAAAAAAAGTTGTAGCCTCTTTAATGGCCCTTCATATTTTTTTCTTCATCCCTGTTTTATGGTAGGTAAGCTGTTGCAATTTATCGATATTCGTACCGGGCGCAACAGATGAACTTGACAGCAAAGAAGACGATGTTTGAGCTCTCGTAGAGATTAGGCTCATCAGCAATCAAAAGCTATTATTAATTCGGACTTTTTGTCTGTATGTACACATCTAACGTCCGCAAAGCAGTCTCCTCTTCTCAGGATATTTTGGTCTCTCGTACCGCGTAGCCTATCAGAAGTTCCGTTTGTTTGGGTCCCCGGGCATGCTAGAATTATACTAAATGAAATTGTTGATTCGCTCACTTCGGCATCTTCAAATTTCCCGGTGGGGCTAGTTGCCCCACAATTTCCTTTTATTACTGCGGAGCGATTCAAACGCCTGTTATTCTTAGAAATCAACGAAACATCTCTCCTACAATCTGAAGAATTTCGGTGCTTGCAATTCACATGGAACACCGCAAAATGCCTTTCCCGTCAATGTGAGGTGACCCTCACAAGCTTTCACTGCAGAGTTCCTCGGTTAAATTTTTCTTTCAACAAATCAGGATTTTCACTAACTAACCTATATGCAGTTTGCAATGAACCGGAAAAAATAGATAACTTTCCTCTCACATGCCGCCGCTTCGCCTCACTGCGACGAATAATTCTTGAAAAACCGATTGGTATGCTCAGATTGCCAGTGAATGCATCCACCCTATTATCGTTTGGAGCCAGTCAGTTGGGTGTGGGCCACAGCGCTATTCTGTCAGCGCTACATAAATTTATTCAGGCAACCGGAAGGATACGCTGCTAGTGGTACTGTCACATATATCCAATTCTTTGTCCCCCTTCCTCATTCTTGTTCATTTGTTTTATATATTCTCGTTTATCGCATTCTTCTGCACTTTTTCACGTTTTTTTAAAGTAACATAATTATTGTTCCTATCTAATTTCTTTTTCTTTTTTTAGCAAGCGTTGTAAAAAAACTATTAAATATGAGGTACAGTGTGGCAAATCCCCCATGTGGGTATGAGCCAAGATATTCTAGGCGACAAAACAAGACAAGACAAGATTAGGCTGTATCTTGTATGCCTGCCTGGTTATCTTTAGTAAATATACTATTCAGGCACTTTTTTCGCGTAACATTTTGGTGGAGGTGCGGTTCTTTTCAGAATCAACATCCACGACAATTCTGCGCTGTGGATGTTCCTTGCGTGCGTCTGCGATGCCTGATCACGACTAGAGCGAAGAGTTGTCAGAAACCTCACTAATTGTGCCTCGTCCCACCTCACAGCGTCCGAGAGCGTTGCGTCTAGCCGTCACGAACCACACTGTCGTTCTGACCCAACCACATGACTCAGGCATCTTTTTTCGGCAACGACAACAAGGATGTTAAAGATGTTTTCAGCTATACAAACGGGTTATTGCACTATAAACTGGGACCCGACTCTCATGTTTGCCATGTTATATTTAAGCTTGAAGGCATGGCCAATGTTTGGTTTTCCAACCACAAGGAAGAGGTCACCAGTTGGGACATTTGAAAACGCAAACTCATCGATGTCTTCGGCAAGCCTGTTGGGCGTCGTCGTTCAGCGCGGAAAAAACTCGCGTGGCGACTGCAATTCTTCACCGAGTCATACGTGAGATACATTCAGGATTTGCTCGCCCTCTGCCGCACAGTTGACGACTAGGTGCTGGAGTTTGAAATGGTAGCGCACATACTTAAAGGGATTGCGGATGATGCTTTGAATCTTCTCGTGTTCCGCAACTTTCCGACGGTAGACGACGTCATCAGTGAATGCCGACGCTTTGATAATGTGAAAAATCGTCGTATTAATTCCCTAGTTTGGCATCTTCCCAACACAGCTGCCACATCTACCAGCGAAGAAGCCCGTGTTCAACCTGCCACTGCAGCTTCCGACAACATTTTGTGCATTGTTTGCCGTGAAATCGAAGCCGCCTCTCCTCTTACTGATCATGCCAGTGCCGCTGACATTTCTCATGTAACGATTTCTTTAATTCAGACCGTTGTGCGCCAAGAACTGGCCAACGCCCGAGTACAGACGCTCTGAGCAGTTAACAAAACCGACCAGTGTACTTAATATGTCCCGCGGCGGGAACAACTGTCCCCGTTAAAATAATACGGCTGAAGTGCGAACCTCCGATGACAGACTGATCTTCTGCTGCGGACGAGTGGGTCACAATTCACGTCATTGCCGTAATTCCGAAATTTGCAGCCTTGGCCACAATACGCTAACACCCGTCTCCCACCTAATGGTTTCCGCATGCAAATGCACGTTGACCACGACAACGCTCTACTACCCATGCCCACTTGACCAAACCACTTGCGGTTGCCATCCGGACTCCTGTTCCACTCACCTACCCTTTGTCGCTCTCCCAGACCTCCTACCACCACCAGTCCTCGGAAAATTAAAGGGTGCTGCTCCTAGAGTTGAGCCTTCTTTGGCGACCCGGCCCGAAATTCCTCTGCACATGCTACCCGGTCACAAGAATTAGATCAGCACAAATGTAGATGGCACACCTGCAACAGCACTTATTGGCACCGTCGCTCACACGTCAGTAATGAACTCCAGCCTTCGTGCTCGGCTAAAAAGTGCTCACTCCTGCTCCTATCACTATAGTCCGAGTAGCCGATGGAGCAACAGCAGCTGTCACTGGTATATGTGCAGCCTGCGTCACTTTGGCTGGATGTCATACTTCTGTTCTGTTTTACGTCCTGGCCACTGCCCACATGAAATCATTCCGGGAGAACATTTTCTCTCGGAGCATTCCGTCTTAATTGATTGTTCTGCTGGTGCTGTTCAACTCGCTCTACCATATGCCGTTGACCCTCCTGCTTCTGCGCCGCCAAAGCGGCGTCAACTACATTTGCCTATTCCATCGAGCTGTCACGTATATATACGTCTCTTTCTATCTGCCTGTGGCGGACAGAGATATGTCGTGTCACCTAACCCTACTGTCCTCTATTCGCTGAGTATAACATTCCCGCACACGATTATGACTATGAAGGACAACGTGGCACGTCTCCCTATTCTGAACTTTGTTCTTTGATAACAAGTACTGCCCCAAGGGATATGCCTTGCAACCCTTTCCCAGGCCAGCGACTACCATATTTCCACTTTAACAGAGGATGCACCATCACCTGCCAGTCTTGAGTCGGGCACTCCACCAGATAGCATAACAAAAGTGGTAGCCTCTGATCTCTCGACCGAGCACGGGAACGCGCTTCGCGGCCTCCTTGTATCGTATCAAGACGTCTTTGATCTCCGCGACCAGCCACTAAGCCAAACGACCGTCGTAAACTTTGAGATTAAAGGGCCACTCACCAAATTTCCAAAATACAAAAAAGCGCAATAGACTGTTCTGATATGTTTTGTCCGTTTTGGCGCACTACTGTAGCGTGCGACGTTCCCGTGACGTCCACATCGTACATGCTCTCGATTGACTGATATACGTGAAATATAACATGTGATTTGTCTCCTACACTGCTTTGCCATGCAGCTGCTCATCCGTTATTATTTGTTTCGCGCAAATATTGTGCGCAATCAATAAATCAAACTTCAGTTTTTGCGTTTTTAACTGCGCAAGCGGCCATAACAGCGTGCAGCGGAGAAGCGGAAAATCCTGATAGGCTCTAGCGCTCAGTGCTGTTATTGTTCACGGGCATTGAACAACTAAGGAGTGAGAAAGATATATCGTGTGTATGAAGGAGAGGAGAAATTCACCCCACCATCTTCAAACGTGGGATGGTGAGTGGCCGATTAACAGCAGCGATGCATATCCGGTACATGGGCGGCCCTATCGGATATCGTTAACCGAATGTCACGTAATCCAAAAAGATTGATTGATTGATTGATTTGTGAGGTTTAACGTCCCAAAACCACCATTTGATTATGAGAAACACCGTAGTGGAGGGCTCCAGAAATTTTGACCACCTGGGGTTCTTTAACCTGCACCCAAATCTGAGTACACGGGCCTACAACATTTCCGCCTCCAACGGAAATGCAGCCGCTGCAGCCGGGATTTGAACCCGCGCCCAGCGGGTCAGCAGCCGAGTACCTCAGCCACTAGACCACCGCGGCGAGGCGCGTAATCAAAAAAAAAGAAACTGAAAAATGCTTGCTCGGAACATCAGTGAGCCTTCTTCGAGCCCTTGGGCTTCGGCTGTCGTCCTCGTCAAAAAGAAGAATAACAGCTCGCATTTCTGTGTCGACAACCGGAATCTTACAAAGTAACGAAAAAACACGTGTATTCCCTGCCACGAATAGATGATGCCCTTGATTATCTTAGGAGAGAAAATTATTTTTATTCCATTTATCTCCTTGCGGCTACCGGCAGACAGCAGTTGATGACATGAACTGTGAAAATACAGCGTTTACAACTCCCGACGAACTCTATCAGTTTAAAGTAATGCAATTCAGGTTTTGCGATGTCCCAGGTACATTCGAACAAATCATGAATACTCTCCTTCATGATTTTGTATGATCAATTTGTGTGTGCTACATTTATGACATAATTTTTTTCTCGCCGACTTTCGCGACCCACCTCTAGCGCCTCTCGACTATTTTTTTTTTGTTTTCTGCAGGCAGGGCTTCAGATAACCTTGTAAAAATATCACTTCTGCCTCCGCCAACTCATTGTTCTCGGTCACCTTGTTTATTCTTCTGGTGTTCACCCTGACCTTGAAAAAAATTGTGCAGTGAAATATTTCTCTCTGCCGACCTTCGCGAACGACCTTCGAAGTTTTCTGGCCTCTGCTCTTACTTTCACACATTTGTGCGGAATTTCGCTGACGTCGCATGCCCACTCACGAAACTACTAAAGAAAGAAGTTTGGTCCTAAATCATAACGCACTTTTCATTAAGAGTAAAGACTTACCGGACTATCGCTAAGAGGGCTAGGTAAACGGACTCGGCCTCGACCTCGCTGAAAAGGAAAAGAAAATTCATGCGCAGGACCCGCGAAATTTGTCTACAAAGGACAAGACGGTATGCGCAGTAAATATTACCACAAATTTACCACAGCAACTTTTCTATAGCGCAGCTGTTGAAATCGACTGTCAGTAACTTCGTGTCCAAAAAAAAAGATACACACAAACGGGTAGGCGCTACAACAGTATGGAAATCCTACCGCCACAAACAGCAGGTGCGAACGTTGACAAAGAAAAAAACTTTGCTCGGCCAAGAGGACCTCGTTACACACTTTAGTGACACAGACCAAAATGATGACAAGAAGCAAATAGAAAAAGAAATTACAAGAGTTAAAAGGTATAACGATTAAAAAACTGAACGATTTCAAAAAACACATCAATTAGAAGTAAGAAAAGACAGGCAATAACAAAAAACTAATAAAAATGAAAAATGCAGAAATTGGTAGAAAAGCAGATAGAAAGCAGCTGGTACAAAAACAGATACGGGAAAAAATGGTGGATTTCACGTACAGTGCGAATCGATAATATGCGAGGTGCAAATGAGGAAAGTGGATATGTGAGTTTAAAATCAGCACAGCGTTTGAGACGGACGTAAATTATCCCGTGCATGCTTTCTATGTAATGATTATCATGTTTCGGCATGCCATTTACCTTTTTCGTCTGAAAATGTCACGTGTTAACAAATTTGGTACGTGTAAAGATAGCGAGGCGGCTGCCAGCGTTCTGTGAGCGTAGCATGCAGTAATGTCTTACATGACCCGCATATCATGATTACTATGTTTAGACGTGTCATCTACCTTCGTCGTCCATTCACATCATGTACCACCACTTTTGGTATATGTAACACAAACGGAACAATTGAGAGGGCACCATAAGCGTGCCGTGCAATCATGACTTACATGACATGCATGTCACGAGTTCAACGTTAGGGTCTGTCCCTTATGTTCGCCATTCGGCGCCGTGTCCTCACTGAACATCATGACGCGCCCACAGCCAGACATCTTGGCGTATCTCACACATACGAGCACGTAAGGCACCGTTTCTTCTGGCCAGACCTTACCTGCTCTATACGCCGATACGGCACCTCGCGTGAGTTGCGTCTACGTCGTAAAACCCCATCGCTACTACTCGTTGGCCATCTTCAAATAATCGACTTACCTACGGAACCATTTTACCCAGTTACGTTGAACCTGCTTGGTCCTTTTTCTACATCAATATGGGAAAACAAATGGATAGCCGTGACTACAGATTATGCACATGCTATGATACTACGCGAGTTCTACCGACAAGCTGAGCAACCGATGTCGCTGACTCCTTGTTACGGGATTTTCAATTAATGCAGGGCGCCACAAAACAACTTCTCACAGGCCTGGGCCATACATTCTATCTCAACACATCTTCTACATCCTACGTTCCTATTCCACGCAACAAACACTGATATATTTGTGAATTCACTTAGCCCCACAGGTTACCATCCCCATACCAATGAACTGTCTGAATCCTTTAACCGTGCTCTCACGATGATTCTCGCTATACATACGTGTCACCCGACCACGGAGACTGAGATCTTGTCCTTTGCTATGCTATTTTAGCGTACAATTATTCACTTCACGGCACAGCGGGCTATTTGTCATTTTCTCTAATGTACAGAAGAGGGTCGACTTTACCGCTGGACACAGTCATCTTCGCTCATATCTTGTTCAGCAACGAGTATGCTCAGACGCTATAACACGAGCCAATCATGGCCGTCAGCTCGTCCCCACTCGGCTAATGGTGTCGCAGACGAAAAAAAAGGAGTCGGTGGTTCGCTTCTGGGTTCGTTTTTGTTAACCTGGTCTCCTTAATGTCGGGTTCGCCTATCAAAAGATCTTTCCATCTCGTTACACGGGACCTTATTGCGTATTGTGTCAACTTACACCTGTAGCCAATGAGATAAGCATGTGTGCCCATCATCATTTGCTGTACAGTCCAGTGGTGTTGGTAACGTCTCGCGGCTCAAGCCCTACAAGAGTGCATCTTATAGCAACCTTTGAAGCTCTGGGATGGTGCCTCTGCCACTGGGGTCATGCTGCGTACAAGTGGCATTAAAAAGAAGAGGACAAAGACGATGAACTGGTGCGACCTAATCTCTATCGCTGGCGCTGCTCGCTTAAGCAGCTGTATACATGTATATCTCTGTCAACTCTTCCGAGTCAGTTTCCATCTCGTAACAATATTTAGGGGCGGAAGAATTCACTTAGCGCTTTCTACTTTTTGTTTTTCAAGCATACTTACACTTCTCCTTGAGCACGAAGTGTTTCCCACCAGGCTTTCCAGCCATATTATGGTGAAGTAAAATGCAAGGAAGCGAACGTTAGAGCTCATATTTAGCTAAAAATAATCCATTGAGAGGTATTTATAAGAATCTTGTTGCGAAACTCCCCATGGAACACACGCGAGAGCACGCCAGCTTAGGCCGACATCTGTGCTTTCTAATAAAATATATATATATGTGTCACTGTGCTGATTGATGCAAAAGAATCACCTCTGTGATCCTAATGAGAATCGCTGGAGACATAAAACGTGATAGTAGACGTTTCCTGAGCAGTTATTTTATTCTTATTGTGCTTTCAGCAATAAACTTGATCAATGTAGCCGCGCACATATCCGCAACATCAGGAAGTTGGCGCATATCTTCAAAATATTTACGTTTTAAAGACTGTATTGCCTCGTAAGCAGAAATGCTTTGAATGTAGCCTAATTCAGTAGATCAATATTTCAACAGAAGTTTTTGTGGGTAATGCTTGCTCAGTCAGCTTGTTTTCTCACCTACTTGAGGGTACTTTGATGAAGCCCATACGGTCATACGTTCTGGATGTGATTGCTCAGCGAAACGGAAATATTAATAAAAAGAAAAAACTGGAAAATCTATAAACGCACACATTTCTGACTTGGTGGTTTACTATAGAGTCGGGCAGTCAATTATTGTGTGCAACAGAATAAAAATTTTCATTTAAAAGCACCCGTAATACACTAAGATACATCGAGGTCTAAAGGAGAGTTAGCCCGACATCGAAAGAAAAAGATAGTGTACAATAGGTCACATGAACAACATTAAGTTTTTCAGACAGCATATATTTGATGTCTCTATCAAAAGACATTTGCTTGCCGAATGCACTTCGTCATCTTTTGCATGTCGCACACCTGCTATGTTGTGTCACTGACGCTGCTTGTGATGTTGGCATAAATAAATGGGAAGTGCAATGCGAATGGTCATTTGAAGATAACAGCGGCTAAATAGGGACCAAATAATTAAAGAAACAATAGATAGTGGCGGTGATTCAGCCTATAAAAATAGATCACCCAAGAAAAAAATATCAGATTATTGCCAGTAAACATGAGAAATAAACAAATAAATAATCGCAAAAACACGAGAAAAGAGAAAGTATGGATGATACCTATCTCGAGAAATCTTTGTAACAAGATAATGAAACGTGGCTTCACAAAGGGACTCGAGACTTCATTGTGCGCAGTTTTGCCAGGAGAGTGAAGGATTTAACGCTTCAGCACCGGATTCGAATATCATGCAAAGATCAGCAAGCAGCTCTAAACTTGCAGTGGTCACCTCAAATAGAAAGCAGAGACAAATTGAGCTTACAGAGCGAGATCGCGGGCTAGCGATTGTCGCGTCTCGATATTAATGTGCGCTGCTCAAACACAAAGAGAGACGTACAATATTAACGCACGATTATACACAGAATTCCAAACAGTGGCAATTCTTACTTCGTCATGTGTAAACAGCATGATCCTTTCGTAAATGCGGCTCCTTCTGTAAGCGAACTGATTTTGGTGGTGTTTTTCAGTATTATCCCCTATATTCTCAACGCTGTTCTCCGCCGTAGACGTGTCAAAGGGGCTCGTAAAGTGTCGGTATGGTCTGAACTGTATTCAGCCTAGCGGATGGTTCTCGGCCACGCTTTGTTGAGTGGGTGAGCTCTGGACCTTTTTGCACTCGACAAATGCGCCAGCTCTCTGTGGAAAATTGACAGGAGACCACAGAAAATTTCCGTAACGTCGCACAGAGACTTCACAACAACACATATGATTAGCTACATGTCCCTTCTAAGGACGTCGCTTTCAATGAAGTGCCTTTCACGCGCAATCGAACGCGGGAAAACAGTCGTTAAAGCACAAGTTTCTTGTCGTGGCATACCACGTTTTCACTTTTCCTACCGTTCGTCATCTCTAGGCACTTTTTTCGTAATTTTTCCAACGACTGCATGAACATCCAGCTACGAAGCAGGTACTTGGCATCGTTTCCAATCTTCAATTGTAGTACAGTAAACAAAATACCAGACATCGGTGAAAAGTGTCCAAGGACACTCAACGGTATTTAGCAGGCACACCGGCAGCGATCTGATGCTTACTGTGAGTGCGCAGCGCTGCGTCTTGGCCTCCACTCAGAGAGTACAAAGTTCACAGGAGTTATGGCGGAGCTTGAAGACCAGAAAAAGTATTGAAGGACTCAGCAAAAACTGAACGATGAGAACAGCGACTCACAAATGAAAGAGTTTCATTAGAAGAACACATGAACGTAAAAGCAATAAAAAAACATATCCACTTTGCACACGATGGAGGGCATACATGGGCCAGAGGGGCTGATGCGATTATGTGTGCTTAATCGAGGGCAAAAAACTGATCAAAAATCCAAATGCTTCGTCTCGGACATCGCATTTCCAATGGGTGAGGCTGCTCATCTAGTTCTACTGATTACGTTATTTTTTATAGCATAATTCAAGGATAACTAGATGAGTGATAGAAGCAATCCAGATTTACCGATTGGGTGACCCACCCATGGGACGTCATCGAGGCTTCAAATTAGCTGACCTTCTCAAAACGTGTGCCATCAGGAGATATGTTGCGTAACTTTTTGCATTCTATTTTAACACTTTTACGCATGTTGATACGTTTTCTTGTTTTTATAGCTTTTTACATACATACGTTATATGGGGAAAAAAACAATCGTGAGTCAGCACTCGTCCGTGTTCCTTTTGTTTTCTTGCGTCTTTACTAGCTGCCTGGGTGAAAAACAGTGCCTGCCTGCGAATGTAACTGGGCAGCGAAGAGAGTCTATCTTCAGCACTTTGGAACATAAGGACGTACGATGCTTAGGAGTCAGAATCACTGTATTGTTATGATTCAACACAAAAACGGTTATCTCTTCCATACATGGTTCCAACAAAACTCGGAGAACGGGGATGGGACTAGCTTTTACTCCAGAGAAGGTGTTTTATTACTGAAGATTGCTGAACGCACTCACCAGTGCTTTTGTCTGATTCCGCAACGACGTCGTGATTGTTTGTGTACCTTTATCAATTTGTTTTGTTAAAGCCCAATGTTCAGTTTATTTTTAATTCATTTAGCTTATACACGAAGTCGTGGGCACTAATATAGCTGCATCCAACCACGCAGGCATGGCTGCTTCATAATGATTGGTTGATCTTGGAAAAGTGTTCGAATGATTTTGAAGTATCATTCTGATGATGATACAGTGTCCGTATCTCTAGATCATTGCGCACAAAGTTCAGCAGTAGCAGCCGAAAAGCTGAATTGGTAGAATTATTTATTAATTTTTGGAATCATGAATATTGGACGAAATTTGGACGCAGTGTTAAGTCACCCTGATTCAGAAGCAACATCACTTTGCACCAAATTATGCAGACTCTTCCGGAAACTAGAATTCGTCCCACTAATACCCAAGAAAAGTTCTACGCCCTGCCGCGGTGCTCTAATGGCTAAGGTACTCAGCTGCTGACCCGAAGAACGCGGCATTGAATCCCGGCTGCGGCGGCTGAATTTTTGTTGGTGACAAAAATGCTGACGCATGTGTTCAGATCTCAGTGCACGTTATAGAACCCTAGGTGTTCGAAATTTTTGGAGCCCTCCCTTGCGGCGTCTCTCTGGTGATTTTGGGACGTAAAACAACACATCATAATCAACAAAAGTTCTACACAATAAACAGTGTAGCGTAGATGACGTCACATAATAATGAGCCCACAACCACTTCGTAATTCATTGCAGACTTGCACACTTATGAATCATGCGCGCTAAGTGGCCCATTCCTTTACCAACATTTTCTCAAACCTAATTTGTAAACTTTCTATCTTCTGTTCACAATTCATTTAATGTTTCCCGAAAAATTTCTATTTTGGCTTTAACAGGTGCCATGAATATGCCGTAGCGAGTGATAGGTATAAAAGCAAACGGCGACAACAACGCTGGAAGTTTCTTCGTAAACATTTTTTGTAAAACGTTGTCTTTTTGCGAGAAGAGAATTACATGAGAGTTTGAACGCATTATGTGCTCAAGGGAGTATACCCGTTCCTAATTGAGTCACTTGAAATAAGAAAATCCTCATGGAAGAATTTAGACATTGTATATCACTTCGTATTTCATGACAAGTGGTAACAGTCAAGTCAAGACAGCAGCATCTAAGTAGATCCGCTAATAAAAACAACGAAATTTCTATGGGACAGTTTTTATCAAATGATAAACCCCACATTTTTTGCTAAAAATGCACAATTGGCCACATCAACCTATTATTAGGAGTTTCATGGTTTACACAGAGATATGACAATGCAAATTCATCACATTTTCGGAAAAATGTCATCTTATAGCCGCCACATACGCATTACCACTGCGTTTAAAAAAGGTTGTAAAAAAAACACAATGACGCTTTAGGAGACAATTTATTTCGGGCAATATTGCCTACATGTTATTTATTTTATTAGTTTATGCTTCTTGTAATCATCTGCTCACCTCAATACAGTAGTTCGTAGATGGCTAGTGACAATGGTGAACATTTTCATTTATTTCTATATACAGTAGTAGCAAGATCTATAGCACTTTGTCTATTTCTTGTAGGTTCGATGCTTTTTAATTCTGTACCATTTGGTTCTAAACCTGGCGATTCTACATTTACTTATTTTATGAAGTATGAAGTAATCTTATCATACTTCGTTTATGCACGAGGGACTGACGGGAGCCAATCATTTACGCCTCAGTTCCACATGACAGTGTTATGAAAAGCAAGTACTACGCCTGGTATATCCCATATTGTGTACGTCATCGCTATCGTCAGCAGTTGTAACAACCATTCCCGGCGTGGTAATGATGATCAAACATGATTGATCACCGCACATTCTCACAATAGCTTGCTTAAAAGCAAAGAATGCTGCTCGACCTGCTGTAGGCATTCTCCCGCAGCTGGTGTATGAAATGACAGACTGAGTATGGCAACTACAAGCTTCCCTAGTGCTTGAGGACCAATTCATTTGACAGTTGTTCAAATCCTATTGATTGCAGAGCCGTACTTTCTTATCAAGTCGTGCTCAAGAAGTATTCCAGAACAGCAACATTGGATATATATAGTGGAAAATAAGTATACGCTTCTGAAAAGCTGTTCATTATTGCGTGTCGATCAGAGACCTATCCTTATCACACATTTAAGGAAGCTATTTTGAGAATGTGCAGTGGTGAAGCAAGTTTGATCATTATTGGCACGCCAAGAAATGGCTGCCTGATCTTCTAAGGGTCTGATGAATATCAGTCTGAAATTGAAACGTCACCAATAAACATATATATTACAATACTTGCGTTTTTCTCGAGCCATATACGTGGTTAAAATTATTAAGATACAAATTATGTCATTGTCAGAAACACGTCTTATTCGCGTGGCAATATTCAAACGCACACAGTATTATTACATACCGCTAAAAAATGAGTGAATGTGTTATTTGTGTGAGATTCACAGATTCATGTAAATGTGTGGTATATTATTTATCTAACATAATTCTACAAGCCAGCTTCACTACTTCTTTAAAAACCTAAATGTTAGGCCCGAAGTGCATAACAATTGTTTTTTTTTTCATGTATTTGTTTGTGTTGAGCGAGGGAAATACTTTTCACGTTGGTCCTGTACCGCGGCACGTCGATTGATGGCCAAACATGGTGGTGCCTCGTGCAATGCAATTTTCTGGAGCAATATGAAGCACAATGAAATAAAATGGTCCCAAGTTGTCCTTTCGGGAAGACTGCAGAAACATGCGCGCCGAGCTTAAAGCCATTTGAAGAAACAGGTGGTGTGTGACGTCCCTTTGAAATGAGCTTCTCCAAATATAGACTCCATGACTGAAAGGGGTATTATAAGAAGTTAAATACCATAGAGCACTGCGTTCATTTTTATCAACTCGACAGCGTTAAAGCGCTCGTTTTGCCAAATTTCCGGCGTTGGTGTCCGCCATGTTGGCTGTGCGCGAAAAATAATCATGTTGTGCATCACCGAAAAATTGATTATGATGAAAAATTTAAATAAAACATTGTTCTTTGGTGGAGTGGGGATTGAACCCGGGTCATTTAAATGAAAAACGGGTAATACGTGTCTGCTCTTAAATAGAGTGAAAAAAGTTATGATTAGAATTGATGTGAAAGTAACCTTCATGCTTTAGGAACACAGGCGTTTTGTTAACATAATTCCCAATTGAACATGAAATGGCGCAGTAATAGTGCGTGGTACAGGCATACACTTCCATTGGGTGAGAGTACACGTGAAGGTTATTATGATATCCTGGTTCAAAAAGGGTCGCTCACTACAAAACGCAGCCCCGCCACGGTGGTCTTGTGGCTAAGGTACTCGGCTGCTGACCCGCAGGTCGCGTGATCAAATCTCGGCTGTGGCGGCTGCATTTTCGATGGAGGAGGAAATGTAGGCCCGTGTACTCAGATTTGGGTGCACGTTAAAGAACCCCAGGTGGTCAAAATTTCCGGAGCCCGCCACTACGGCGTCTCTCATAATTATATGGTGGTTTTGGGCCGTTAAACCCCACAAATCAATCAATCAATCACTACAAAACGCAATAAATTTACTGCATCGATTCCCTCAAGGCCACGTAGTAAATGCACGACAGGTTCGAAAACATTTCATGCACTTAGTGTTTGAAGCACGCTCTAGGGACAGCATATTGCCATCGCGTACAGTTTTGAAGGGTTAGGCTTAAGGGTGCCCCAGTTTTTACCATATGTTTGGTCGGTGGTTTATTTCCTTTTATAACTTTCCGGATGCTCAATTAGCTATTGTTTCACATAATTAATTAAAATTGGGATGATGTAACACTTACAAATATTTGTACAGGCTAGCTGAACATTGGCTATAGAAAAGCCACATTACTCCCTTTTATGACATCTACTCATACGCAATTGAGAAAAACATACTACGCATACGTCTTGAAGCTCGTCTGTTGCACTCAAAGCTTGAAAATTGTCCTTTGAAATAGTATCAGGACACAATAGAAGACACTCGGGCAAGAAGTATTGGTGATGCATATACAAGACACTAGAGTAAGAATTGTATGCGATAGGATACTTGCCAGTTGTATTTATAATCTTCGCATACATTCGCAAAATGATACTTATAGATCCCAATATTGCAGTGGCTAACATTTATATACAATAAAATGTCTGTGTGTAAATTTCTAAATTATAGGTTAGTAAATCAAAGTTTTTGTCTTTCTAGGTCAAATTACGCTATCCCTCTTCTGAAAAATGTAATATGGTTTGGTTCAGCTGCTCAACTGGACAGCTCTTTAAAAACTTCGCTGGCAGTGACACTTGCTTGCCATTTCCATAATCATTTGAGTTACTGCAAAGGTTGCAGACCGTCTTGCTAGTTGCCATCTGACCGCCCGAAACTCAATAAGCAGCATTCGCCCGATGGAACCATTACCCGTCTGCTCTTTTATCTTGTCCATATAACACTGTGTATGCAAAAAGGAACCACCATTGTACAGCAGCCTAAAAGCGAGTGCGAGATATTTTGCAAAGGTTATGTTATGTGAAGCATGCAGAAAGAAGGTCACTGTGTTGTAATTCTCTTATTGAGCAAAACGTTATGAAGTAGCACCAGAGATATTTATAGGAGCTTTACTCACAGCCTCCCAACACACGTATTACATAGCACTGTTAAAAAAATTCGGGACTATAACAGAGGTAATTACGAAGGTATAAATAATGAATGCGAAGCTTTTTACTATCAGGTTTTTCTTCCATCTTTCCCGTACCGATCAGTCAACGAAAACTGGATTCTCTTCAAAAACAAAATCATTACTTTGGTTGATAAATACATTCCGCTAATTTCTATCTCAAACGACCATAAAAACCCTTGGTTTAACAAAACGCTTAAGTCTCATAGATCAAGGAAGAAGCAGCTCTACAAAATTGCAAAATGCACTTCGAGCCCTTCAGATTGGGAAAAGTACAAGGGTTCTATGAAAGAGTACTGCTCTCTTGTAAGCAAAGCGAAATCTAAATATTTTACACACGATTTGCCTTCCATGTTAAATACTAATCTGAAAAAATTCTGGCAAGTAATTTCCCCTCACAATGCTACCACATCTGTCAGTATACAAGATGCTAACCATATGCCTCTATCAGCTGTAGATAGCGCTTCAGTGTTGAACTCATTTTTTTTATCTGTGTTCACGTGTGAAGATCATTCCAGAGTGCCCGAAGTCCCCGAATTTGAATATACATTCATGGAACCTATTACCGTCAGCACTGAAGCGATTGCGAATCTCATTGGAAAACTTAAATTATCAACTTCTTCAGCCATTGATAAAATTAATTCTAAGGTGCTCAAAAACACGTCATTATGCTAAAGTAAAATCCTGTACCACATCTTCACGCAATCTTTATCAACAGGACAACTGCCAGCTGATTGAAATATAGGTAAAGTAGTTTTCTCATTTAAAAGTGGCAATAGATACTCACCAGAAAATTATCGCCCCCATATCACTAACACGCATTTGCTGCAAGATGCTTGAGCATATCACTTTTTCGCACATTTATTGTCATTTGGAAACCGATAACTTCTTTTTTGAGAATCAGCATGGATTTAGGCGAGTTTTTTCTTGCGACACCCAATTACTGGAATTTACCACTGATCTTCACTTCAATATGATAATAATTTACAATCTGACTGCATTTTACTATATTTTTCTAAAGCATTCGACCGCGTACCTCATTCCCGTCTGATTTCAAAATTAACAGAACTTCGTTTAGATTGGCTAACCTTATCGTGGATCCGTAACTTTTTGTCTTTTCGAAAGCCGTTCACTCTGGTTAATACCTCTTCCTCCCCAATTTCCGATGTCACCTCCGGAGTGCCTCAGGGTAGCGTCTTGGGGCCACTACTTTTTCTAATCTACATTAATGATCTTCCAACTAATATTTCTTCGTCAATACGGCTTTTTGCTGACGATTGCATTCTATACCGTTCTATAACTAGTACCGATGACCACCTTGCTCTCCAAAAAGACCTTAATCTCATTAACAACTGGTGTGGTGCATGGCAAATGACTTTAAATTTATCAAAATGTAATGTATTATCCTTTAGTTGAAAAAAAATTAACTGTTGAATTTGATTACTCCATATATAATTCCAACGTGTCACGGTCGTCTTCGTATAAGTACCTCGGCGTTCATTTCACTTCTAATCATACTTGAGCGGCACATGTAACCTACATATCTGCAAACGCATCAAGAACACTGGGATACTTACGTCGAAACCTACGAAACGCGCCAAATAACGTCCGCAAACAAGCTTACTTAACCTTTGTTCGCCCACAGCTAGAATTTGCATCACCCATATGGTCCCCCTTCTAAGCCTATCTCATTAACCAGCTAAAAGCTGTGCAAAACAGGGCGGCACGGTTCATTTCACGTATTTACAGTCGCCCCTCGAGAGTCACACAAATAAAACATGACCTTTCATTACAGCATCTAGACATACGGCGCACAGTTGCCCTCCTGTCTTTGCATTATAAATATATTCACGCGTCCAGGCCACCACCCTTTCCACTAACGGCACAATTGCGCATGTCTAAACGACTTCACAATCAGCGAAGCATCACACGCATCTTTGGAAAAAAATCATTCAATTCATCGGCTTTTCCTCGTGCCATAGCACTCTGAAATGACCTACCCGACGTTATTGTCAATTTAAGTAATCATAAAAATTTTCGCGAGCAATAATGATACATTTATCTCAATAGCATTGTATAATCTCCAGAATTTTGTTTTTGTTCTTTGTGCTTTTTTGCGGCTGGGAAATTCTTGTTGTTGCTTGAAGCCCCTCTTTGTCATTTGTGCAACCACTCTTATTAGTTCCAATGTTATTACTTGCTTTGTATTTTTATTAGTTATTAGTTATTAGTTGCTCTGTAGTTGCTTTGCTTTGTAGTTGCTTTGTATTGTGGCAGAAGTATCACCCACTAGCATTCTTTCCTATCTACCCCCCTTACTCTATGCTCCGTAATGGAGCCTGTAAGGTATTTTTAAATAAATAAAATAAAATAAAGAAAGAAAACCAGAGAAGGTCACCCCGAGTGATAGTATTCTCTAGCATGCTACTCCACGCAGGCGAATATGTATTTTATATCCCGCTATTTACAGTTGCGAATAATGTCAATGGCAACATAAATATTACAATCTACAACTCTGCGCCGGTTCCAAAATCACTGACGACGACAGGCTGGTGTTTGCACTTCAACCGGCGGTGCATAAATAGTGCAGGTTTTATCGCATTGGCGTGGGTGCAGTTGAGAGGGGAGGGGGAGCGGGATGGATCAAAAATGCAACATTTGGTGGGTAGATATAATTTGTCCTTAAATTTTGAAAAAAAAATTGAGGGCCAAACTACCTTTTCCTAAAAAGGCGAAGCAGTGAATGCGATAGCAAGATGTCACAATATAACTTAGTAATGCTCACAGGGAATAATCTCATTATTGCAGGGAATGGTCGTACTCGCACAAACTAGCGTTCTTGCAGTTTTGTAACATCATCCGATCTTACAAAACTGCAAGAACGTTAGAGTGTGCGAGTACGCCCATTCCCTGCAAAACAGGATTGTTGTGCAGTTTGCCGTATCAATGGTCAAAGCACAAACCTTTGAGATCACTGCGCGTTGAGGCCTCTTGAATTTCTCTCTTTCAGCCTGCGAAAAAAAAATGGCAGCATATCGACGGAGTGAATATTAGAGAGGGGGGCGAAGCATTCGTCCGTCCATGCGTTCGTCTGTGTGACCGTCCATGCGTCTATCCGCCCGTCCGTTCGTGCGTCTGTTCGTGCGTCCGTCTCTGCATTAGTCCATGCAACCGCCCCTACGTCCGTTCATGCGTCCATCCATGCATCTGTCTGTGTGTCCGTTCATCCATCTATTCAATACTCCAAGTACCACCATCTCGCATCTTTTCATCATATATTCCCCATATAGAAGCACCACCATCCAGCGGACATTCCAAGGACGAAACGAGAGATGGCACACGCACACTTTCTTACAGCTTGCGCTTCGGGTCTACTTCCCACCTTTAACCACCTCGAGTTCATGGTATATACTAGTTCACTGTATTCACGGCACTGCGGCCCAACGCTCGCTGAGCCTTTCTAAAACCAAGGAGGTTACGCCCAGCGAGTATAACGTAGCAACCTTTTCCTGTCAGATAGTGCTCAATGTACATGCCAATGGCTAGTAATGAGAAATGAGAGACAGGAAAAGTCGGCTTTTCCTTTCTTAAAATTTGCGCTTCTTATCTACTTTCCACCTTTAACCACCTCGAGTTCATGGTATATATTAGTTCATTGTATTCGAGGCACTGCGGCTCAACGCTCGCTAAACCTTTCTAAAACTAAGGAGGTTACACCCAGCGAGTATAATGTAGCAACCTTTCTTGTCAAATCGTGTTTTTGTGCATGCCAATGGCTGCTAATGGGAATCGCAGCGTGCGCGTTACCTAAAAGCCAAATGCTTCTGTCGGTCATTCTCCCTTAGGAGCCGTTGGCATGCACATTGAGCAGTATATTTTATTGTTCAACAACGAACAGAAGAAATCTCTCACTGGCAGCACCTTGAAGGTCAAAACGTTATACTCATTACACACTGAAACGGCTACGAGAGACGAACGGGTGCAGCTGTAAAGAACTTCCCCCCTAAAAAGGGCTACGAGATTTGCGCCACCGTACCAATGAGCGCGTGAGCTTGTTCGAAGAAGGCGAGATGTATGCTTTACGTTCTGAATAAATGCAGACGCTAATAAACGTCTGTCTGAGTTCTCGGGATGTGTCAGCTGTTCAAATGGCCACATATTTGATATTTGGTGCTGAAACCCAGCACTCGTGGTTTCTGCAAGTTTGAAATTGACGTTTTCACTGTGAGTCGGTCATCCATAACCATGCATTGCAGTTTTATCACCATGCTGGCGTGGTACTGTATTCCGACTCAAAAGCAGTCTGTTCTTCGCGCAGCTCCAATTGTGACTTGGCCATCTTAGTTTCAAAGTTAGTGTTTTGTCGTGATTTGGTCTGGTGAGTTCACAGGTCCCACTGACGTCTTCAGCAGGCTTTCATCTTAGCTTGTCTGAGTCGCATATGCGTGAGGCATGGCGACCTCTGCAGCCAGGGCACTCAATTCTCCATCTGCAATATCTTGCGTGGGAAAATTTACTGGTGCAACGAAAGGACCTCATGTCAGTGGGGAGAAGCCTGTTTTTATCTGATAGTGCTTAGTCTATAAAACGGAAGTGTGTCAAGTGCTGCGTCGATTTACAAAAGGTGCAGCTGCACCTCATGGGTGTAGTAAAAACTCGACAATGACGGCGTAGAAATTGTGTCGTGAAAGTTGGGCTTATCTTGGTATCTCGAATCAGCTGCATCATTTTATCCTTTATACACCACATATTGGCCCTTTTAGAGGCTCTCCACTTTATACAGACAAACTGGAGAAGCCGACATATTTCTGTGGCGCACTGATTCTAATAGTTGTCAATAGCGGACAACGCAGGCACCGATGCGCAAGATCTGTGGTAGGCAACAAATATGTCTTGTGGTAAAGCCCTTAGCAGAAAACCACATTTTATTAATGCGAAAACCACCTGCTACTGCCAAGGGACTCCAATCTGAATTGGCCGTATAGCTTGCGCAGTCTCACCAATTCGTTAGAAAAACGCACCGGAGTAAGCCTTCGAAGCTTTGAGAAACGTTTCTACTGCAAGTGTTTTTCGTCTCTGACACGCCTTTTAATCTTGACTAATGCGTCTTGTGGCACGCTTCGGTAGTAGGTAGCCCCGCTCTAGCTGCCACAGCCTCTACTTTTAAAAGAGTATCAAATAATAAGACTTTTCAGTAGAAGTAAGTAGGTCGTTTCGGTTGTTCAGCTGATCGAAGTGCTCCCGGATAGCGTTCCATGTGCAAAAGTCACAAGGGAAGGAATTAGGATCGTTTACGTAAAAGCTACTTGTTATTGGCCACTAATTCAGCTCGTGCGCTAGCACTCACAGCCGCTTCGTCATAGGCAAAGTCCACAGCAGCAGCTCGAGCACCACCACACGGCCATCCTGGCGTCCCTTCATGTCTCTATAACGAACGAAAGACGGGCAAGCTGCTTCCTTTTTGGTCGAGGAGCAATCTACTGGAGGTCTTTCACATGGAGGGATGTTATCGCATACGCTCTCCATGCGGTAAGTGGAGGAGGCCAGGTTCATTCATCTATGCTTCAATGGAGTAGCCAGAAAGTAGCACACCGGGCCCACGCAACCTCCCTGCCCCACCCGAAATACTAAATTACTTTGCCATAGCATACTGAACAAAAATGACCGTTTAATGGGGTGACCAACCTCTCTGCACCGCGAAATGAAGCAGGCGCCCCTCTACTCATCTTTGAAAAAAAAAACACTGTCTAGGCGAATGCTAGACTTCAGCCGTGTTCCTCACTAGAAGTTGCAAGCTTTCACTCGAGAGCACAGTATGCAATGCGCGCACAAAGTGGTAAATGTGTAGTTTATAGAGAACAAAACGGTGACTATGCGAACAGATACAGAGTTTTTCTATCATTGTTATCGCAATAAAAAAATTCACGGAAAGTGTGGAAGCAGTCTGGCTTTCTTTCTGGACAGCTACATAGCCTTCGCTGTAGAGCTCACCTGTTAACAGAATTGAACGTCCTTGGTGCGTCTTCAGTCGGTTTCGTTCCCGCTTTCACTAAAATTGCTAAAGGCGATGTCTCCTCAAGCATTCTGCCTTCTTAAAGACAGTATACAACACTATCGCTAAGCCCTTAGCGCTTCAGGATTTCGGACTTGTCGGCTACACTTCGTTACTTCTGCTTGCGCAGTCATAAATCCACAAAATGAAGCGAAATCTGTTGATCGTGGGCCAAGGCATGGCAAATGTGCTCCGGGGTAGCTCAGTAGTTAACGCCTCGCTTTCAGGACGCAGAGGTTCCAATGCATGGCAAAGCCTGGTGGCATAAAATTCAGAACGGACCTTTCCCATACATGAACCAATCAAGAGTTTTTGCCCTAATGTTGTCAGGCGACTCACAACACTGACGTCACGAATAACAAAAAAACACTAATGAAAAAAACAGGGCAAGCCGATAGAAAATAACGCGTTCAATTTTGCAATTTGAGAGGTTGTTCGTGTGCTTTAAAAAAAAGAAAATGGGCAAACACGGACATGACACTTTACGCAAAGCACTGCAAACTGCGCTACCTGAACAATATTTTTTATGTGTGCCGTCGGGTTAAAAAAATTGGCCCAGTATCTGCGTGTAATCTGCCAATGTCGTCGAAAATCAATATTCTTGCGTGTGGAGACAGTGAACAAAACATTTATTTGATGTTCTGCGCAAGAACGTCGGTGAGTGGTATTCCGGAGGCGTTGCGTTAGAGTGCCTCGAGTGTGCAGCGGACGCGAACGAGCGCATCAAGGCACGTCACGCGTAAGACATAAGCGCCATCTGGCAGTTTTTTTCAAAGACGATAGTCTTTTTGGGGACCTTCGATGGAAAAACTTTGGTCTGTCAGTCTTTACATTTGTCTGTTTGTCCACCGTTACCACGAACCGGTTACTCTAAACAGCACCAACCGATACCCCGAACGGCCGACCCTATCGGCGCAGCACTAACCAATGCTGCTCAAGGATCAGCGTTCTTACGTATGCAGTTTTAAATTAAAAAGCAATAATTGCGCATATCTGAGGTACTAAAACCACACGTCGATGTTTTGTATGTGTGCCTTTATACAAGAGAACGCACACACAAGCAATTCTAAGGACTGTAGCGTTAAACACGCTGCCCTGACAGTGCCACGCGGGGCTGAAAAAGGAATGTTTTACCAACGCTTTGCTAAAACGACATGGTGGTGGCACCTGCCCGTCGCTTTGCGTTTTACATTTTATCGCCTCCGAGAATGCACCCATCTTTCTGCACAGCACGCAGGCCTGCCTTCGTTTTTGGAGATAACTGTCAGATGGCGCTCGTGGCTAACGTGCATCGATGCGCTCGTTTGCCTTCGCTGCCCGCTCAAGGTACTCCAACGCAGCGCCTCCGGAATGCCAATCACCGATTTTCTAGCGCAGAACATCAAATAAATGTTTTGTTCACTCTCTCCACACCCAAGACTATCGTCTTTTGACGACATTTGCAGATTACACGCATATACGGGGCCAATTTTTTTTTTTGGAAAATGATGCGCGTGGCCCTGATACAGACATGCGCGCCCGTCTCACAGGAAATAAGGTGTAGAACGCAAGGCCACGGGTAGGTGCCACCAAGGTGTCACCTTAGCAAAGCGTTGGAAACACTCGCTTCTTCGTGCAAACTTTGCATGGTCAGCGCAGCGTGATAATTGGTACGGTTCTTAGAATTACTTGTCTATGCTTTTCCTAGTGAAAAATTGATTGATTGATATGTGGGGTTTAACGTCCCAAAACCACTATACGACTATGAGAGACGCCGTAGTGGAAGGCTTCTGAAATTTAGATCACCTGGAGTACTGTAACGTGCACTCAAATCTGAGCACACGGGTCTACAACTTTTGCGCCTCCATCGAAAATCCAGACGCCGCAGTCGGGATTCAATCTCACGACCTTCGGATCAGCAGCCGAGTACCTTAGCTACTAGACCACCGCGGTGGGGTTTGCTAGTAAAAGATGCACATGCGGAATACATACATGTTGTTATCGTGTCTCAGATATACGCAATAATTGCTTTTTATTGACAATCACACAAGTGTAAACGCTGAATTTTGAGCAACACTAGTGGGTGCTGCGGATGGGGTCTGCCGTTACGAGTATCGGCTGGTGCTGTTTCGAGTGCCCGTTTCTCGTTAAGGGCAGACAAATAGGCGAATGGACAGACAGACAGACCAAAGTTTTTGCGTCTTTAAAATTCAATGCGATTTTTACAATGCGATTGATGTTAGAAGAGCTCGCTCGAAAAAGCTTGTGGCGTTTCTCCAAGACAAATTTTTGGGAGACCAAAACGCACACTCCGTCCGCGTAGATCAGCCCGCTAACAATATGCCAATTTATGCCATACTCACCGTTGCTTTTAGCCAAATTACTAACCCTCAAAAATGGCAGACGTGGAGATTATCAGGCGTCCTGCAACGCTGTTGAGAGCAGGCAGGTGAGGGGGCTTGGGAGGATAGCAGTAGCCGTGCGTAGCACTCATCATAGGAACTTGTCACGTTCTGTGGTGCCTACAAAGCAAAGAGAAAGAAGTGGACGTAGTCGCGAGGTGGCGAAAGCGTGGGCCTTCGAAAACCGATGCCTTGGGTGGCGGTGCAACTTCTAGTGAGCTTTATAGAAATTCCCGGAGAGCAGACCGGAGCGGTGTCCTTTAGCGACGACCGCAGAAAAGTACACTAGCAACACTGGTGTACTTCATAGCCCGCGGCCGCAGAACAAACCGCGAAGTTTCGGGGCAAATTCTTAAAATTTGAACAGGTTTATTTCTATTTGCACGCTATATGTGTGGGCTACGCCCTATATGCGTCAATGTGTGTGGAACGTACAATGCCTCCTAGTAGATTACGTGTCTCCTGGATACTTGCAATCCTCGAAAACAGTGCAAGCTGAGATGCTTGTTTGTGGGTGTCGCTCTTTTCACATTTCACCCGGCGCATAGAAGCAGTAGGATTAAAGACCATCAGCTGTTTGCGTCGGCCGTCAGAGATGGCGCCTGTAAGCAAACCGGAGCACTAAGGTGACTCCTGCCACTACACGTACCTCCTGTAGTTAATTAACCGTGCCAGAGGTCACAGAGTTCTCCCGCGCGTGGTGACGGAGGGGGTGGTGTGGCCGGTGTTGACTGCGTCATTCTCTCTTGCTCATGCTTGGAGCATAGGCAGACTGTTGAGACGGCATCTGAAGTTTTGCCGGATAATTTTCCAACACCACAGCTGCGCTGTTTTTCACGAGATGTCTTCCGTTTAGACCAACACTGCCCGTTTCCTACTGGTCCAATATGAGCACGGCAAGTGAGCATGTCTTATAACTGTACCTCTGCATCTTAGGTATTTTAGACAGATTTCATGCCCTGGCTTCAGGGTTGGTAAACGACGAACACTGCGGCGACGTTTGTTTTTTCCGTGGCGCTGCTTCATTACTTGCTTGGTCTTTTGAATTCCCTGATAATCTGCGGGCATTGGTTTCAGGGTTTATAGAGAAATCAGAATTATGGTGCGAACACGCCAGTTGAATAATATCTGTGCTAGAATATAGCCGTTTCGAAGAGGTGTTGCACGGAACGCTAGAAAAGCCTTCTGTTTGGCGATTTTAAATACTGCCCCGGCGAATCCATCACCCTGCGGGAAGTTCTGGCTTGATGCTGCGCAATCGAAATCTTGAAAACTCGCATATTTGCAAGAATGAAAGTGTGGCCCGCTGTCAGATACAACAGTATTTAGAATGCCACGGCGTGCAAAAATTAATTTCATCTTCTGTATGCTTTTTGCGGGTTAATCATCTTCGAGAAGCGCAATTTCGAAATAGCGGCAGTAGTAGTCTGCACTAGAAAATCTGTGAAAATTTTCGCGCAGTAGAGCTCCACATCATGTTACTGCCAGAGTCGGTTCGGACGTGCCGTTGGCATCGACAGTTCACCCTTTTTTATCGATGCTCTATGCTATTGGGCCAGAGGTCTATATGTTAGTTGGTGGCTCTAATGATCCGAGGTCCATATTAAGTCTGTTGGAAAAGTAGCGAGCACTTGACTTCTCGCTCACGTCTCTCTTACATGGCGTTCGGTGATGCATTCCATGAATCTTGGGGAATGACACGCCGATTGCCCATTATTGCACATCGTCATGTACTGTGACCACGCGCCGCGATTGCCAGTATTGACGGTAGTCTTTCGAAGTCTTGCGCTTGAGCGTGGGCCACCCAATCGTCGTTAAGGCTTTATAGCATCACAGGTCAGATTCCACTTGTTCGCCGTGGCAGATTTTAAATGCTTGACACTTCTGTTGACAAACATTCCAATACAACTCTTGCGTAGGTTGATACTTCGCCTCCTGAGTCCTGAGCTGAGAGTGACTGACGAGATGGAGCATCAGCTCTAATGAGCTGCTTGTCTGCTATAAAGATGGTCTCGCAGTCATCCTACATTATGTGTAAACCAAGAGGCTGAAGTCTTGATCTTAGGCTGTCGAAAGATTCAGTAGGAACAACTGACACCAAAGGCTTGCGATCAGTATCCACCTTAAATCAAGCCCAATGAAGTCCTCCTAAAATTTTACACATGTCAATGTTATTCCGAAAGCTACTTTATTGATTTGAAAGTAGCCTGGCTAAGGTCAACGTTTTTGAAGCGTGCGGTACTGGCCACCGATTTTTGTGGCAGTCTTTTTGGAACAGAACTGCTCGCAGGCTTTGTTTGAGGAAACTGATGAAACGATGAGTAGTTGCGGTGGGTGATAACGTGCTAGGACGGTTTCTAAGTTGAGGTTTTTTTATTCTCTTGAAAAACCTTGTTTTTTTAGACATCACTGATAAAATAACTGGGCATGTGCAAAAGATTATTCAGTGTGTGTGTGATGCAACCAAACTGGGAATGAAGTGCAATGCGATTGCGGTTATCCCGGTAATATTTCTTTGCGTTAACCATTTGGCGACCTTATCCCAATAAAGCAGTTAAACTCTGTCACCTTGATTGGTGACTTTTTTTCAACAAGATCTTCAAGCATAACCTCGTTTGGAAGTGCTGTTTTGATCTGCGATGTGACCCCGTACCTTCGTACTCTTCTACAACGAAAGCTGTTATGAGATCACAACAAGGGAGCGTCAGCGTGCAGCGCTGGTTACGCACACCGTCTCCGCCGGTGTTCGTAACCGTTCGTTGAAAACTTGCCTTAAGCAGGCTTGATGTTGCGAAAGAAATGCGTAAGATTGAGTCATAAACATTTTGAGAACAGCAGAGTAGCAACCAGTAGTGAAACATTGCAAATTAGGTAACGGGTGGGTAACCGAATTTCCTGCACACTGCTACGTAATTGAACCTATGTTAGCACAATTGGGTGGCTGTATCTCAGCAGTGCATACGTAATGCTTATCAAATTGGATAGCCTGTACTTAAAACACAATAGACCCTTTAGAATACTCAGTTTGGCAACAGAGCTCTGCCGCCATATCATATTAACTGATGCGAGTTGGCGGGATATGTGTTCCAGCGACGCCGATGAGCGTTCCCTACAGCATACACAAAAACCGCTTGCGTTCCAGCAGGAGGTGTACCGCGTTTGATCGATACGCCACTGAGCGTCCCTTGGATGCCATGTCTTTGCTCTTCCGGTCATAACAGCTCATCCGGCGTCCTTAGAGATCACGCAAAAGCTGCAGTGGCACCTCTCACTGAAGTGCCTGCTGTAAGTCCTCCCGGGCGGCCCACCCGCTGCCAACCACAAACCCACCTACGCAGTGATAACCGCGTGCTGGTATCAGCAGCACGCATCATGGTGGGTTAACAAGACACGGCGAAAAAAAAAAGATAATTTCGGTTTCATTTCGTAGGTGGCGCTAAATATCAAAAAGGGTCTATTGATGTTTCACGAACATTGGAACTACTTTTAAAATAGATCATGAGACCTGGTGTGGCTCTGTGGTATAATGTTTGATTGCCACACACAATGGTTTAGTTCTGGGTCCTGGCCATTTAATTTTTGTATTTTTCGTGTCAACGTTGCCGATGTCAGCTTTATCGCAACGCTCACACGTGAAAATTAGCCATGCATGTAGTCGCCGTTGCTGGGTAGATGCTAGGTGTCAATCACCTGTGGCAAGTACTCGCATACTAGCTACACGCACCTGCAGTTATGCTCAACTGTCTGGGGTGAAGTGTTTGACGATGCACGTCATGGTATTGTGACATCACTTATGTCTTGACCAGTTCGTCATGTTTGTCAAAACATCTTACAATATAATACTAATTTTGGTTCACGACAAGGCAAGGACAACCAGACGAAAGCACCCAGACGTAAGCGCGTAATAAGATAGAGACATAGGCACTTAGGTAGACGCCAAAAGTGCTTGCAGTACGCAAAGAAATTATTTAAAAGATAAGGACACCAATGAGATCAGAATTAAAATGCGTCAACGTTTTGGCACCCAGAAACAGGAGCTTTGTAGTTTGTGATTGTGAAGAAGGCTCCTGTTTGGAGTGCCACAACGTCAGCCACAGGCAAGATGAAGAGTGTTTCGCAGTAGCACTTGCACAAAGAAAATTTATTTGAATAATGGGATCAGTTTTATTTTACAGCACAAAAAACAGTATACAATGAGCAGAACGCTCTCTCTTTTCTGTGTACATTGTGCTCTATTTGATTTTGAAGCATGATATAACAACAAAGGCAATTGTGCACGCTTCTGAACATGTAGTGCGTGTCTCCAGCACAAAGCACCTTGGCACGGTAAAAAAAAATTACGGCATATTTACGGGGTGAATGATGATGAATGGGCGAAGCTCCGGAGGGATTCATCGGTAAACTGTAAATCTTCCGTGTAATTCGCACAGTCGATCATCATGTAAAGACGTGAGAAACGCTTTGTGTGTATATACACAAATCAACTTTTATTTGTTCTTAGACGATAGATGGCTTGCGATGTCCCTTCATTATGACGGCTTTATGGTCTGTGAAATGAAGGGAGGGCGGTTCCTGTATGCGCGCTCGCACATCGGGATTCTGTCTGCGAGCGCGCGCTGCTGCCGCCTTGCGCTCTTTCCGCTGTGCAGCCTTATCCATCCGGCGACTCTGAGCGCGCGCCAACAGCGAACGGATGGATGGATGGATGGATGGATGGATGCTATGAGCGTCCCCTTTATAACGGGGTGGTGACAAGTATGCCACCAGGCTCGAAAAAAAAAAAAAAACCCTTTTTTCCCTTTTTTTTTATGTCAGCCTAATGCCTCTACTTCGATAAATTCTATCTTAATGGAAAAAAAGGTAAATTTTCAGCTTAAGTTCTCTGCCATTTACGGCACACTGTCCATATTTTATTTTTCCAATATTTATTTTTGTCCTTTCTCTCTAATTTTCTGCCACCAATACTCTAACCGTCTCTTACTTATTTCAATCGCGGGTGTGTTCAGCTTTCCATTGTTGTCCCTAAAACCCAAGGCTTCCTGTAGGCTCGTGCCCAAACGTACACCTGGGTGGATATCTCCACATTCAATCAGAACATGCTCCGCCGTTTCTTTATCTTTCCCGCAGCATGTGCATTGTTCTTCTTCTTTACTGAATCTTGCTTTATAACTACGCGTTCTAAGGCAACCCGATCTCGCTTCAAACAGTAAAGCGCTTCCCCTTGAATTATCGTAAAATGCCTCCCTCCTTATTTCATTTTTGCCCTTTCGGTAGTTACTCAAAGCCGGTTTTTTCTCCATAGCTGCCATCCAGTAAATCCTCTCCGCCTCCCTGACTTTTCCCTTAACACTCTTTGTTGACATATGGCTTACAATACCAGCTGTATACTTACTAGTGAGTCTTCTAGTTCTTTTTCTCCACTGTGTGTCCACGCTCTTCCTATACAAATAACGGAACACCTTCTCTGCCCATCTACTCTCCTTCATATTTCTTAGCCTTTCTTCGAACCTTATTTTGCTCTGCGCTTCCCTCGCCTCAAAACCTGCCCACCCCATATCGCCCTTTACAGCCTCGTTTGTCGTCTTCCCGTGAGCACCCAACGCGAGGCGTCCCACAGTCCTTTGATTTACATCCATTCCCGCCTGCACCTCTGCCCTCATGCACACCACTGAGTTCCCAAAAGTAAGCCCTGGAACCATTACACCCTTCCACAGACCTCGAAGCACCTCATACCTATTGTATCCCCACAACGCTCTGTGCTTCATTATTGCCGCATTCCTCTTTCCTTTTGCTGCCGAGGCTTTTTCCTGTACCTCCATGTATCTATCACTCTCATTTACCCATACTCCAAGGTACTTGTATTCACTTACCCTCGGTATTTCTTGGCCTTGTATGGACACCGTCTCATCACAGGGATCATTGAATACCATCAATCCACACTTCGTTACACTGAATCCTAGTCCAAGAGCTTCACCTTCCCTTCCGCATATATTCGCCAGCTGCTGTATATCATCTCGACTGTCCGCAAATAAGACGATATCGTCCGCATAAAATAAACCTGGAAGCTTCTGCTCAATCATCATGCCGCCCTGTTTGTGTGACAGATTAAAACCAATGTTGCTACCTTCTAGCGCTTTTTCCATACTCACCATGTACAGCATGAATAACAGCGGGGACAAAGGACATCCCTGTCTCAGACCCCTGCTAACCTCAACGTTCTCTTTGCTACGCATTCCTTCCCACTCTATGCAAACTGTATTTCCTCGGTATATCTCCCTCAAAAGCTGTATACAGTCGTCGCCCATGCCCATTCCTTTCAATATATCCCACAAAATTTCCTGATTAACGTTGTCGTATGCCCCAGTGATGTCTAGAAAAGCCACGTACAAGGGCCTATTCTCTATTTTGGATATTTCTATACACTGAGTGAGAACAAACAGGTTATCGTCTAACCGCCTGTCGACTCTAAATCCGTTCTGAAGTTCTCCCAAAATATCGTTATGTTCGGCCCATGTTTCTATTTTCATTTTTACTGCTTGCATCGCCATCCTGTATAGTACCGATGTAATGGTTAGTGGTCTATACGAGCGAATCTTGTCCTTTTCTCCCTTGCCTTTATAGATTAAGTTCATTCTACTTTGTCGCCAACTGTCCGGTATTTGTCCGTCCTTTAAGCTTTTTCTACTGCTTTTAACAATGCTTCTTTAGTGTTATGTCCTAGTTCGTTAATGAGGCTAACGGGAATCCCATCTAAACCCGCGGCAGTGCGCTTTGGAATTTTTCCTTCAGCCTTTTTCCAGTTGAAATTATCAAGTACCAGCTCTTCCTCTGTTGCTTTCTCCGCCACACTTTTACTCACCGGGGAGATCCCCTGGACGCTCTTTTGAAACGAATCGGCTGTTACCTTTTGGATGTAACCTAGCGCTTCGTACCCTTCCAATTGATTTCCTCCTTCATCTAGAATATGTTGTTGCGTTGTGACAGACTTCCTACCTAGCGCCTTTATGTGGCTCCAAAAATCCTAGGCGCGGCCTCCTTTTTTTCGTGTATCTCTGTCATCCAGCGTTCACTTTCACCTTTAATTTTTGCCTCTACCAATTTCTGTACAAGGGATTTTTTCTCTAAATATATTTCCCATATTTTTTGACTTCGTCCTGCGGCCGCTTCTCCTTTTTTGCCTTTCTATGCTCCCGTGAGGCTTCGCGTCGCTTCTCGATCGCCTCCCGGATTTCCTTGTTCCACCAACTTTTTGGCTTCCTTTTTCCTTTCCAGCAAACAGTTTTCTTCTCTTTCCCTATCTCCTTCGTCATTAGATGTAACAGCTCACTATACTCCCAGTCCTTGCCTGGTATTTCGCCTACTTCTTCCTCGACTCTTGCGGCTATATTTATTATTTGTTTGTCATTTAAATACGAGCTGCCAGACTTTGATTCCATGCTCATATTTTCAGTTTCGTATCCCATTTGTAATGTTATTCGTTTATGATCACTACCCAAGCTGTTAATGCCTTCCTCGTCTATCCTCATTTCTGTCAGTTTGTGGTAAATTCCTTCAGTCATGAGACAATAATCAATACTTGATTGCTTGTTTCCGACTTCCCATGTGATCTGGCCGTCACATTTAGGCCCCGTGTTAACTATCTCCAGACTATGTTGCTCGCAAAGATCTAGTAATAACTTCCCATTGGTGTCTGAATATCCGTCAAGGTCATGTATGTGGGCATTCATGTCCCCTAGAAGGATGATTTCGGCCCCATTACCAAATTCCTTAATATCCGCACTCATGCAATCCACTATCTCCTGATTCTTTTCTCTGCAGTTATTCCCCGTCCACAAGTAGGCTACCCCTAGCCACGTTTCCTTTCCACCTACTGTGCCCCGAACCCAGAGGTGCTCTGAACACGTCTGTTTCACTCTAACCCATTTGGCTCCGCGGTGAATTAGCATTCCTACACCCCCACCTTTCCTTTCCGATATGGTCCTGTTACACCCTTCCCAAACATAATTTTTAATATGTGGTGGCTCTTCCAAGTCTCTAAGGTGTGTTTCTGTAACCGCATACACGCCTATCTGTTCTTTGTTTAACTGCTCCTCAATCTCTAACCATTTTGCCTTCTTTCTGCCACCCTGCATGTTTATGTAACTAATTGCAACACGCGCCTTTTTCCTTTTTCTTTTACCTTTTTTCTGGTTTTTCGCAATTCTACCTGTCAAAGCGTCCTCCTGGTTGCTTTCCCTGTTACGAGCTACCCCGGACTCCGAAGGGCCCGTGAGCCCCCCAAAAAAGCTACTGCGCGTCCTGCCAGTCGCCAGCCCACCTCGTGTCCAAGCCTCTTATCGAAATGAATCCTGTCTCTTTGGAATCCACCCCACCTGTGCACTTCCCTGTTTAAATCCACTACCTCGAAACCCTTCTCTCGACTAATCTGCCATATCTCCTTGTTTGCGTCGACAACCGCTCTTCGCAGGTTGACGTTGCGCACCGGTACTTCCGGTACTGTGCATACTACAATTTGCACCTGGGGGGACACGGTGCGCATGTCATCCACCCCTCTCGCCAAGGCCGTCGCTAGTCCTGACGATTCTTTTTTCAGGACGTCATTTAACCCTCCCGCAATTACAACGAGGTTACGATTGCCAGCCTTAGCTGCGAGTTGTTCACCCGCTTGACTCATTACTGTCCCCAGCGTTTGTCCTGGGAACGTCCCTATCGCAACTCTCTTGTCGCCTTTCACCCTTTCTTTGATTGCCGCTGCGCATCGGACCAAATTTGAGTCACCGGCGATGATGACCTGTTCAGACATTCCTTCTGAAACCTGCACCTGGCTGCTGACTAGGTAACTAGCGTGAGTCACGGCTGCTGGTTTGCTCCCTCCCTCCCTCAAAACTACTTCCCGGTAGCTGGGCCCTGTGGCCAATGTATCTGCCTTTGTCATGCCTGTTTCCTTCATCTCTGCCGCACGGGGGGTCGTCGCCATAATGCTTCCGCCGTCACCTGCGTCTTCGTTCCCTTTCACGACCTTCGATAGGCCCTTCTCGGCTGCCCGGAGCCTTTCTTCCATGGCTGACGTTTTCTCTCGCTCCTTCGCCAATGCATTCTCCAGCGCTGCGATTTTCTCCATGAGCCCACTCTGGACCGCCATCATATTTTTCATTTTCTCCTCGAACTCGCACTGTCTACACTTGGCGTCATCTTCTGCTTTCTCCTCCGCACTAATTTCCACCTTCCGCCCTACCCCGCACTCGGAACACTTTACGGTCTTTTTGACCATGGCTAGCTCAGTTTACCGATGCCCACGTGTTAGAAAACTGTACTAAAATACACTGGTCTAAGCCAAAAAGAAGCACAATAATAAATAAATACGCTACACTTCACAGCACCTGCGCATGCACGTGGTCGGTCTACGCGCAGGCTTCAGCCACGTGGTGGCTGGAGAAAAAAAGACACAGTACAAAATACTAATAAAAAAAAACCGTACACCGTACTAGACCTAATCAAGCCTTACGCTAGCGCCTTACGTTCTCATAACGCTACATATAGAGGCAAGCTGGAAACATGCAAAAACACTTATCTGTAGCTGTCATTCCGGAGCTCTCCAAAAACACGTCCGACCTCTACCACTCAGCTCTGGGACATGTCCTAAAAAAAATGTACCTAAAAAAAAGAAGTAGCGCCAACTGCACCCCTTCACCGCTACCTCCTCTCCTAGCAACCACAGCAGCGCCTCTACATACAGGAGACGGTACCGCCATCTAGTGAACACTGCAAGAACTAAACTAGAGGTGGCTGCATACAGGGGACGGTACCGCCATCTAGTGAACACTGCAAGAACTAAACTAGAGGTGGCTACATAGAGGCTACAGGGGACGCACAGCCCACGCCCTAAGGAGCTTCGCCCCTAAAAAAAATAGAGAAACAAAGCCTAAATCACTAATTTGGTTTAACTGCCCTAACTTATACAAACGTTTTAGGTGACCACATGAATCAGGATGACTTTTAGAAATACGTATAAGCTGTTAAAAAGCAGGAAAAGATAGATTTTTGCTTTCTTTTTGTCTATAGTTAACCTTTATTTTGCTACTAACATATATACTCAAAGAGTTTGCTGTAGCAGGTTTTTTCAGCTTGTTTCTTAACGTGCTGTTGTGTGAACACAGAACTATTGAAAGGTACCGTGTTCATCACTCCATGCACGGTTGCATCACATTACGTGCCGCGGTAAACATTTTCGCACTGCTTACGCTAGCCGCAAAAGTGTAAGCTACACCTTCCTTGCGAAGTTAAAAGCCATCGCCAGCCGTTTTTAACTTCCACCACTGGAGGAAATTGAGGATGTCTTTGCGGAGTTCTGCCCAATGAGCACAATTACCACCTCAACCATTCCTTTTTCTCGCGCCGAACTCCGTGCCACTCTTCATTATCATTTACACATCTACTCTTTAAATACCTCTTCCAACGTTTTTCAGCACTGTATCATAATGTATGTTTTTTACAGTGTTCTTTGTTTTTGTAACATTATAATATTGTACACCTTTCTTAGACACGTTGCAGTTGTAAAACTTGGTCATTAGACTATACGCGAGCATACCATTGAAAAGAGGGGGGACGACGATATTTCAATCTATATTAGATGCTCGTTTCATGTTGTTATTAAATAGGCGAATAAGTTTTCGTTGCTTCCTAGTTGCATGCATAGGGTTCGATGTAAAAATACAGCCGCCCAAATTATTAATTATCGTACGCGAGCGGTGACTGCTGTGCATTAGCGTCACTCGATGAGCCGAGTAACAAAAAGGGTGATGTTTAGTGCAATCTCAGAAAGTGCGCTCATCTGTGCACGCGGTCTGCGTGGCTATCTCTTCTCGTTGGTGTAATTGCACACCAGTGCATTTCAGAGGCCCCACGTTGTGATGTCCATTTCAGAAGTAGGGAAGTGCGGCGCCACGTTACTAGAATAAACTCGGTTTCAAAACTCCGCCTGAGATGTTGCATTCATGGCGGTCACGAGAACTGGTAGCGCTGCTGTCAGATTTTGCTCCCGAGGCGTGGTTCGCACGTGCTGTGAACGGCGCTGGCGATGGTAAACGGTTAGCTGGGATTCTCAGTGCCAACTGTTTTCTGGTCTGCTCACAGCAGCCGTTATGTCACTAGTTTTTCCTGAGCGTGCGTGCGTCCCGGAGGCTGTGAATTCATTGCCGCCATCGTCTTCCGTTGAACGATAAAGCGTTTGCGGAGAGTTTTACAAGCTGAAAAGCTTTATTCTGCCATTGGCGCCAAAAAATCACTAGCTTAAGTAATTTACTACTCTTAGAAGCGTTCGCGGATTTATATTTGTGCCATTTCTTTCACGCAAAAATGAAACTGTGGGCTATCAATCTTGTGACCGATCAATAAAAGCAAAATGTGACGGATCATCAAAGTGATGAAATAAATTGTACTGTCTCGATTCTTTATTTATTTTCACACACACCATGCACACACAGATTATCTAGGTAATGCAGAGATACTTTTCCTACTCTTTTGCAAAGTTTTAGAGTTCGATTTGTACTCTTTCAAGCATTTGTATTTATAGACACGTAGTCCTTGAGGATAGTGTGTGCTGCTACCAAAAATATGTTAATCAGAACAATATCAGAGTAATGACAATTGCAAAATAATACAGAATCTTTGGTTTCACAAAAATATTTTGTGGCCAACACAAAGAGCAGCGTTTTTTTTTTTCTTTTCCTCTGGCCCCTTTCGCAGTGGGGCTTGGTCGCTCTTATAACTTATGGCCTCTGAAGAATGTTGTACTAGGCCTCTATGAAAACCCCATTGGCACTTCTACAGCACTGCCGGTTCTTCGATTGGTATATTTGGTAGGGTTTCCTAAATATTCTAGCTTGAAGTAGGGCTCACACAAGTAGAACGCGCTTTACCGTAACTGTAAACATGCATTTAAATATACATAATATGCTAAGGTGCTGCCAAGACTGGCTCAAAATTATAATCCCGCAACAAAGGCGTAGGAACCCCGGCAAAAAAATACTATTCACAAAATCAATGCACTAAACACTGCAACAGCCATCCTGGCACTTTGATCAACCAAGTAAACTTAGATAATACAAGAAGTCCGAGGCACTAATTGCCAAAAGCAAAATTTTCACTGACCCTGAAGTTTAAACGCCTGTTCTGAAAACGTATCGATGCGCGCGTCGAGAGCAAGCGTAAAGGCATGTCTGCGCTGCGAAACACATCGGTATAAACTGAGCGACGTCGGAGCCCGGAGACAGTGAGCAGGCCTGAAATTATCTAGGTGGCACTAGATTTATGCGCTGTATGCACACTTCTCGGACTGTTCTTGGCGTTGTGTAGTTTCTTTTACAAAAATTTGTTTGTCTTGTATGAAGCGTACTGAGGAAGAGCGTATTTATCCACCATGGGGTACGTCGACTTGCTTTGCCCTGGAATCCAACAGCGGCAATCGCAATGACGACTTCGCTTCACGCAACAACTTTTTTGTTTGTTCACAGGTGTATTTTTTTCTGGTAAATATTTACAAATATAAAAGCGTCTATAGGCAGCTTCAGAAGCTGACATTTAAAGAATCCACTCTCTTTGAACCTGCGGCGACACGCTAGTGGACGGACAGTCGTAGGGAAATGGCCTGTCTAGTTTTGTACGTTATCCGAGAGTTCATATTTTCGGGCGAATGAAAATTATAATTTCATTAGTAGTAAGAGTATTATTACATGCTGCAGCAGCTGGAAGAAATGACGAAGGTGACTCCATTCAGTATTACGTACGAGTATATTGTGTAACAACAATTTCACGAGTTGCAAACAAAACAACTACACAAATGGGACGACGCACGAGTTTGTCTTGAAGTAGACCGTGACAAGAGTAATGGGGCTCTGTGCGAATCACGTTTTCAATTACTAGCTTATCCTCGGTATAGGTGTCCGAGTGTGCTTTGACCATGCTGTGAGGGAACCAACAACTGTGCGTGTAACACTTGCCTTTTCAAACTAATCGCAGAATCTCTATCAAAAGTGTACTTAGTTTATTCACCAACTACGCTATAATTGCTTCTTTTGGAGCCCCTGAAGGGCCCTCTACCAAGGAGGATAAAAGAAAAATTGCTAGAGTGGAAGCCCCCGCAATGCCTTGCCAGCTGAAGTGAAGCCAGCTTTGCCACTGCCAAGATGGCGGAAACATGCTCTTTTCTGATAGTGCCCACTTAAAGATCAAGTTGCTTTGATATATGTAAATGCTACGTTAGTCCTATAATAAAAGATAGTTGTTCCCGACAAAATAACACACAGAAACGAGTATGGATGACTGAATCTTCAAAGAAGTTTGGCTCCAATTATAGGCTCTCTAAGCAAAACTAGTAACTGTAAGACGCACTTCGAGCACTATGCGACCCGAAAAAAGTTTCCTCATTAAACTCGTTGGGCGTTCGAGCGAAACCCTTCGGTTTTAATCATTGAACAGTGATGCCTTATCATGCCCCTAGTAAGATGGCCGCCACAGCCGCCATCTTGCGAGAGGAACGGCTTCACTTCTGCGCAATCAATTCCACTCCAGCCATTTTTTTATTCCTCCTTGCCCTCTACACGTGCGTAAAGCAACACGCTAACATATTGTCACGTGCGTCTCGCGAAAAAGACGAAGGCGACAGCAGATACGCGCATCTGCACGCTTTTATGCAGAACGCAACAACGAGAAAGACGAGGAACTCTCTGGCACGCGCGGTAAATAAAAAGACCGACCCACTGCTGTTTTCTCAGCGTCTTCAAATACGAACTCGGTCTTCACGTCGCGACAATATGTTTCAGCGCTCTGTAATGGGTGCGCCTTTACAACACCACCACGTTACACATTTCACATGTTTTGACACCTGCTGAGATTCTACGCTTTCACCGCTTCTTTATACTACATGCATGAAAGAAGCGTGAGCATAAGGCCTCAATTTTTTGGTTGGGCACAGTACTAATGAGAGCTTTTTCTACATGACATATATTATTTTTCATATCGGTTTTGATGATTGGGTGCCTATGTGGTAGCACACCTGTGTGGCACGTAAGCAGCCTGCTTTCAATTCACACTCATACTGAAGTTTTTTTATTAATTTTTATTCTATTAGCAGGTTTCTTTATCTTTTTGTCACAGATAAGATGATGTTTTCATGCTCACAACCGGAGACGCCAACCTCGCCATTTCTGCTACCCAAGCTCTTTGACGCCATCGTGTTAAAATATTATAATGCGCACAAATGTTATAAAAATTAGGCGACAACAAAACTTCATCTTTAGCAGTTGAACGCAATAGTGAAATGTTGTTCCTAGTGCGTATTCCAAAAACCTAATGCATGGATCATTTGCGAACTTGCTAAACACTCACTATACGTGGCCTTAAAGAAATAGGCGCAGTAGCCTGTGTGCCTTTTGCAAGAGGCACCAACTTTCAACCACGGAGCGATTATAAATATCACATATTCTGACACCCGTTGGCATTTGACGCTTGTTCCGCGTGATATTGCTGCCATATTTCATGTTGCATTGAGAACCATGTATACAGGACGCGTGTGTTTGTCAAGCAGGAAAGCGACTTTCACTTCAATTTCAAGCACAGGAAGTTCTTTTCACTGTTTTCACAAGCAGTATGCTACAATGAATGTTCGAAATGAATAATTGTTAGAGGCTATATTTCAAAGCAGGTGTTTCTTAACTTGTATTTGAAACAGGGCTGTCCATTGTCGCCAATGCTTTTTGCTCTTTACATGGCATGTCCTACTGAAGGCTTTTAAAAACGACCAGATTTAAATTCTCGTACCATTCATTATTTTGTAAAACGCAAATGCATGACACGCCAGTTGACATGCTGTTGTTATTCAGCATGGATACTTTTCAGAAAACTCGCATGCTAGACAGGCATGCGGAACCAATGGTGTCTTCGCGATGCCACGGTTTACGAATGACTGTGCCACTGAAAGATCTTTATGACAAACTGAAATTTCAGCCGGACTGGTATACTCAGTTTATGAAGTGTGCTACTGAAATGCCCGTTTAGACATTGCGTTGTATGATATTTACTTTGTAACGTCCATTGTACAGTTGTCGACTTCATCTTATGTATGTTCGATATGTAGGCCGCATTTTTTACAAAAATCGTGTAAGAAAACAAATGACAAGTGGCCATGATGCAGAACATCCACTTGTCACGCAAATGACATGTATTCGATCCCCCCTTGGACACAAACAACCCTGATTCTGTCCCCACTCGGCTTCAGGAGGTTTTTGTTATTGATTCATTTTATTTGAATCATTCTTGACCTCTCGATCACTCGTATAATGATGATTTTCTGCTCACAACCAATGACGCTGACACGAGCGATGGGAGTTTTGCAAAACGAACTCTTTAATGCAATCGCGCTTATACAAGTATGGGAGTGTAGACAGCCTTCTGTCCGAGAAAATACTTTTGGTGAATATTGTAAGCAAACACTGAAATGTAGTCGTAACCTCCATTAAAAATTACCTAGGAGAGCGACAGGATGAACGAAACAAGTTTAGGCTATGTCATCATTGCCGAGTTTTGAAATCCGGTATGGTGAAGTAAATAAACTTCATGCATATTTCTTCTTGATTCACATATAAACCAAATAATGTTGACCCTGACTGAATTCCAAAAATCTGTTGCAAATCGAAAGCTCTGAGTAAACATTGCCTCGCGAAAACACAAAGCTCACTGCCAACCACAAGTTCTATGAGGTTTCATTTGAAGATGACGACATTATAACACACCACCATCATGTTTTTCTGGCCAAGATACTTTGAGCTGACGTGGGAAGTGGGAGCTCGTGTTTACTACCAATCCACGCTTTTGGTCGGCAATTCCACCACGTAAATTGAAGCCAAATAGTTCATAACCAGGGCTTCAATCCTACCCAAAGCAATCATGGATCCTCTAGAAGGCCCAGTGCCCAGTTTAGGGAAGCCGACAGATATATAACAGCAGGATAAAAGGCTTGCGACGAACATCGCTGTCAACACTTTGAGAGCTGCACCACATTAGCATTCGATCAATTGTCAACTGCCCTGCTGCCTTCGAAGCAGTGAATATATTTGCTTTATTATGAATTTTCCTCATAAACCAACACAATCGTATATAAGCGGCCTACTTTTACTGTTGGCTACGATTTGTTGCATTTAATTCATATTGCAGCAGTAGACTGTTTTATAATAAAGGAGTAGACGAATTGAAAAAAAAAACGGCTAGCTCCTCACCTCTTTTGGATTGTGCTTCAAAAGCTGGAGTAGATGTCACTGCAACTTTGACTTGTACCACTTATGATGAGAACGTGATGACTAGAGTAGTTAATTTATACAATTTAATAAGAATATTCTGTTTCTTTTTTCTAAGGAGACCAATCAGGAGCTATTTGAAAAGGTTGAAATTGTGAGATATACGGGGAAGTATCTGTAGCATTTTTGAACTCTCGACTTATAGCGACCACGACATATTGTCTGGCAAACAGCGTAAACCATGTATTCTGTTTTGCCGAGAACGTATTTTTGTACCTGTTTTCCAGAGCGTTTATATATTTATTCCAGTAAGTCAGGTCGTTTGAGGCTCTTACAGACGTTTTAGTTCGTTTTTGTCAAGGCAAGAGGCCTTTGAGTAAACTTGTAGCTGTCATCATAAAAACTACGCTGAATATTCTAATTCATAAATAATATTCCGGACTTTGGTTTTAACGTAATGCAGACCACTCAATTAAAGGCAAGACATCGATTCCCAGTTGGCTCACAATGCACAACGCATCCAGGCCCATCTACACAAGTCACGTTTTGCGTATTCACAGCAGCAGGTGACAATTGCGACACGGGAAGGTATACTATAAGCACGATAAATATTTCATTTTGCTGATAGTACAACCCTATAACTACAAAGCTGGTGCGAAGAACAGAACGATGGTACGCCGCCACAGCAGATGATGCACCAAGAGTAGAACTACGGGATAGAGTGCCCCGATGGGCTCATTCAACTCCGCTTGATTCCAAGTGAAAAAAGTGCGTCGACTGCTGCAGTGGTCGCCATTACACGGCCTATTCCTGAATACGCGCACTGCAAGCGCACGACTTCGCGGCCTTTTGCTTTCTGGTAAAGGCACTTTGTGCTGAAATCACCTTCACAAACACTATATTGGTCATGATTGTTGCTAGTTTTGTAGGCTCACATCTTCGCAAGTAACCTAATGTTTCGCGCCTGAAAGTAAAGCAGAACGTATCAATCCTGATACGGCACCACAGCGCGGCCACTCGGCTGCTTGCCGCGGCTGAATAGTGCACAGCTTCAGATAACATTAGTCACTTTTTTACTGTGGGAGTGGATATGTTCGTACCTTTTTTGGTAGGGACGACAAGTCGTTTTTATTATAACAAGTTAGAGGTACGGAAAAATGTGTTCAAAAAGCAGCAATTGTAAGGTGTCATTCCCTGGACTGTCGAAATGAAAAGTGGTTCAAATGTGCACCTACATTTAAGGCACACAGTGTATGCTTTTATGTACGTCTGAAGCTGTTGCAGCTCAAAATATCCAAGTTCGGCAAACAGTATCTAGACGTGGATGACCAAAAATTCATCCAAATGGAATTGGTAGTAGAAAGAAGCAGTGGCTCAATTCTCCCCCATTTTAATGAAAAAAAGCGCATTTATTTTTTCGCCTTGTAAAATGGCCGACATAATTCCTCCTTAATTTTCGGAATGTGCAAATACCGTACTCGCACTAACCTGAAAAGTTTGAATTGTATTATAGTCAAATAAAAATAAACACCATTACTTTTGCGCATCTACGCGGAGTGCATTCGCAATAGAATCGGCACAGTAGGAAACACATTAGTTGTGCTTAGCTTTCAACTATACATAAATGTATGATACACCAGAGTTGATTACGGGATGTTTACTTGTCGAGTAGTGCTCAACGCAATGATTCTTGCCTTTTTACATACTGTTTATTTAATTTCATGTCTTTTTCAAGTTATTTTTAAGCTCTACGCCGCGCTCTGCTTCATTACACGTCACTTACTCAACGTGTGTTAATATATAATTCAGCAGTCAGCAAGCACCACGTGTTTAGTAACACACACTGCGAGTACTTTATTGTCGCGTTCTTCTTTTTTTATTTTTTTGACCATATTAAGAACGCTTGCTTTTAGTTCACATCTAATAAATAGTCCCGAATCACACGCTTTCTTCCTTTAAAATGTTGTGCTGCTGTTCTATTTAACGCTGTGTTCTTCGGTAACTTCGAGTAATCGTCGACTATAAATAGCTGTCGCAAAGGACAGCATTAAAGCGGCTTAATTCCTAATCCGTCCATGTTTGACAACACCGCCCTCAGCCGCCTTGCCTTTTCTCCAGCGCACCTGAGAGCTGCGATAAATTATTTTTACATTTGAATTGAAACACTTTGGAAAGTCCATAGCCAGGCGTTCCTGAAAAACTACTGAAGAGTGAATATGCGGTTGCCATGGGTGGACAAGGTTTTCCAGAGAGGCTCTCTTGTGTGGTGAACATCTACATATAATACAGGAATTTCAAAAGACGGTGTCTTGACAAGAGGGACAAGTCATATTTCAAATTAGTGCAACATATCCCTCACTACTGCACATAAGTGGTCGAATAAAACGGGGCAAAATATTCAACAGCTGAGGGCCACGCAGATTGTTTTTACGGTTTTTTAAGCTTTACGTATCAACTACTGATGCCTATTTTTACGAGCGCCACATAACAAAGATAGCACCTTTTTGCTCTGCTTCACACAAGAACCAAATACGCGATTCACGATCAGGAAGCAGCTACCTCCCACGAGTGTTTTGGTAGTACAGTGCAGCGAGAACACTTCGTATTTTTTACAAGAGTGCTGATTTAAGCATTTAAGTGCAACAGCCCCATGATTACCATTATTTTTTTTTCACGATTGAAAATGAAGCATGGTGATTCACTGTGGATCGTAAGAAATCATCCTATATGAATGCGCATTGGCAGCAGCTCAATTACCCCACATATTGAAATGCGACAACTGCCATAAAACACTAAAATGTGAAAAGCAGTATGTTACCTAAACTAAAAACCTACGTTATTCAATAGAAGCTCCGTTAGAGGGTGTTAATACTTCTCTCTGCATAAGCACAATTTATTTTCCGATGTAACTAAACACCCTGAAAAAAGTTATAGAATTCTTCTGTACAATATTGTTCTTGTTGGCTAGAGTAGCAAATTTGATTGATAGGAACATGATTTTCAAGGTGGTTGGCAGGATGAGCTGGCCACCAGGAATTATTTGATTTTGAGTGTGAAACCATAAACGTAAGAAATTAGGAAAAGCGTATGGTTGTTGCTGATTTGAACCATATATAAGCTTTATCTAATCTTGATTGATTGATATGTGGGGTTTAACGTCCCAAAACCACTATATGATTATGAGAGACGCCGTAGTGGAGGGCTCCGGAAATTTAGACCACCTGGGGTTCTTTAACGTGCACCCAAATCTGAGCACACGGGCCTACAACATTTCCGCCTCCATTGGAAATGCAGCCGCCACAGCCGGGATTCCTTTATCTAATCTTGGCTAAGACCACAGGCGCAATTATCATAATACACATTAGCTAGAGTCTTTGGCGAACAATCGTCACCACGCTTGCCAAGTGGTTTGCATCATCTAGCAGTGCGACCCTGTTGCAGGCAGAATGTATTATCTTCGCAGATTGTCTTGTCGTTGCAAAACTGGTGCTTGAGTCTCAGCTATAGGCAACAAGACAGAAGTTATACCCTGTTATATAGTAGAAAGAGAAGTACTATACAAGGGTCTGCTTCCAGCCTGAGTGGAATTGCCCATGATCGGTCTCACTCACGACGGTCTCACTCAGAAATAAGCCGCAGATAGTGATCGCCTAGAACTATTTGGAGCTTAACATGTCGTACAATCACAATAACAAAAAAAAAAACTGATAAAAACATTTTGAAGATGTGAAAAGGAAGCCTTTAACATTCATTAGGTGTCACTCCAGACTGTGACTGCACTATATTAGATCTTTTCCCTTGAGAGTGTAGCCCAAGCCCTGTGAAATCGAAACCAATAATAGAAGAAGGAAGACAACAATACAGCACAACGAATATACAATATGTTAAGCTGCGCTAACTGTAGAAGGGACCAAAAAAGAAGGAGATGAGCACAAATTTTTTGAAAACACCATTAGCGTGAACCCAAAGATGACTGAAAAAAATAATTTTCTCTCGATTATACCATACATATAGCAAAAATCACTTAGACGTGTCAGTGTGCATTTCTTGCTTTAATATTTAGGAATGTTTACATCTGTATACCAATAATGGTATAAAATGACGGCGTGTACTGCCATGAAGAACAATGAAAGCTCCTTGACGTCATGCACTATTCTAAAGACCTACGAAAACTCACAAGTGTCTCAGTCTCATGGAGCTTCTCTCCGCTCTTAGCAGTAAATTTTAGGATTGCAAGCGGGAAGCCTTTCGCCATTATGTAGGTCACCTACTCCGCGTTGATGCAAAAGAAAAAAAATCGCTGTGTACACCTTTTGGTCACATTGTCCATCTTTTTTTGGCAAATCGTTTTGTGTTGTCGCTTTCCGCTGCCTGTAATTTTGTAATTTGTTGTAAATTTGTATTTTAGACCTTTTTTTGGGTGAAGGAGCCAGTCAAGCTGGGAAATGCAGCTCTTTTTCCTTTTTGCCAAATCACGTATACAGTGTATTTTCGTGTACTTGTCACGTGGTTGAATAAACTCAAACTCAATCTCAAACACAAATACTGGTCTAGCAAAGTCCTCTCTTGTAGTGTCTAACAATTTAGATCGCTCAATCCTACAGGTCGGAAGTGGAGCTTGGGTCGGTAAGCGTGGCTTCGTTCTATAGCGAGCACTTGACACACAATAGCGTATCACCTCTTTCGCTGTTCGCCGAGCTTGTGTAAATCAGAAGTGCCCTCTCAGGTGGTTTAGCGTGGCCGTTACGCCTCCACGCATTGTGTAAACATGGGAATCTCGAACTTCGAGAAAAGTAGAATAGTGATGATCAGGTAGCTCCAATAGGTGCTTTGTATTAAGGCTTTCATTGAGGTTTAGTAGTCACCCACCATTTCAAAGTAGGTTTTCTCTATATACGAATCGTTGCAAGTCAGTCAACTTTGAACTTTTAGGCAGAACTTGCTTCTTACGAAGCGTGAGTATATTATCGACAAAGACTTCACTCTGATCTTGGTGTATTTAATGAAGCTCAGTTTCTAGTACTTCCTTCGTCCTCATCCCAGAGAACGTACGTCTCTTCTCACCGACAGCGGCTGGTCGCACTCGCTGGCACTTCTCTAGCTTTTGCGCGAGAACTCAGACGTGGCGATTTGTATGCTTGGGGAACCAATATGATAGCGTAATGTTTGCGGCACACTGCATTTGTTTTGGCAAAGCCGTTATGTAACTGTTGCTTTAGCGAAAGAGCTACAGCATTGCGCTGGCACGACCGCCCTCTACATTGTGCGAAAAGCATCCCAATACTCAATCAAATAAATTAGGTGGGCCTATCTATGGAATGAGCCTAGAATCGTCATAAAGCGTCAGCAGATGTCGCCCTTTAGAACGAGCGCGAAACGAATATAAACTTCGCAGACCCCGCCGATAAACTGTTGCTGCTCCCCAGTCCACTTGGGTTTTTTTTCTAGCAGTTGTTAATTGTAAAAAAAAATAGCACTTGTTCTATTAATACAGTGGCAATCGTTACAGGCAGCAGTTGTTTGTGTTTAATAAATGTGCAATTTTCAGTAGCAGGTGCAGATTTCGTCTATGTCGTGTACACGACAAACATAACTGAAGATGAACCGTAAGTTTGTATGTCAAATAAGTATTTAACACACAACTACCCTCATGTTAGTACGGCGCAGTGGTTAGTGCCTCCACATGGGAATCCGCAGGGGGCTCGTTCAATCCTCCCTGGCACCTTGTTTTGTTTTTTTACGGGACGGGTTTTTTATACCGTTTTTATAGAATTCTTTCTTTATTTTTTGTGGCAGCTCGTCAAGGTGATTCTTACGCCATTTAGTGCTCAAGCGTTGCCGGCACTGCAGCACCCACCATATCCCACCATGCGACATAGTGGGCGTTTCCCACCATTCAACCACTACATTAATCCACTATAATGCTGGGTGGTGGTTTACACCATGCCTACCACTCATTTTTTCCGATAGGGCAGGCATCCGTACTTCGGTCAACTGCACTTCACGTTATATAAAAAGCGGCGTACCAATGTGGTGACTGTCAGCAGTTTCTTATGAGAGCTGTGCCTCGTTACGTCAAAGATTGGCGCTGTTCGCCTATGTGCTTTGTCACCTTCTTGAAGAGCTATATGTGCCAAGTCCTGTACTTTTACTCCAAGCGCTAGCTCATTGATTGGTTTTCACGTAATAGTTTCTGTCGTTCCTTTTTCGAGTCTAGGCGAATTCTCCACCGTACCAATCTATGGTCACTGCATTGTACCTTGCGGGACACTTCCACATCCTGCACGATGCCTGGGTGTGCAGTCAGTATAAATTCTGTTTTGTTCTTACTTTCGCCATTAAGGCTCCTCAATTAGCACTGAGAGGAAAGTACAGAAATAGAGAGTCTCGCTTCAGATCAGGTACTCGGCTCTCTTTGAGGAAAACAGCCTTAGCGTGGACGCAATGAATTATAATCTGACGAGTATCAATACAGAGTGCGTAGTGGTAGTTGGGGGTACTGTAGTTAGACAGGACACTGGCAAGCTGCCCCAGGAAACAAAGAATCATATTAGGAAGCGTCAAAGCATAAAAGCCTTAAGTACAGCATACAAAATGGAGTTTGTAGATTTTTTGAATTTGAATATCAAGCGTAAGATATCCAATGTAAGAAGGTATAACAAGGTGAGAATTGAACACGCTCTGAAAAATGGAGGAAGCGTCAAAGCAGTGAAGAGAAAACTCAAGATAGGCAGAATCCAGAGTTATGCACTTAGGATCAAAGAAGACAAAGTAACTAATTTTATGGATAGGATAGTAAATTAGCGGAGGAGCTTTACAGAGATCTGTACAGTAGCCAGCATGATCACGACCTTATGATAAGATTTAGCAGTAACCGAGATGACTCCCCACCAGTAATGAGCGAAACAGTCATAAAAGCATTGAAGAACATGAAAGAGGCAGAGCTGCTTGTGAGGATCAGGTAACATCACTACTGCTGAAAAATGAAGGACAGATTGTGTTAGAAAAACTAGCGACCATGTTTACGAGGTGGCTTCTGACGCAAATAGTACCAGAATCTTGTAATAATACTAACATCTTCTTGATACGTAGTAAAAGAGATGACAACTACTTGAAGAATTACAGGCCAATCAGCTTTCCGTGTAGTACAAACTATTTACAAAGGTGATTGCTAACAGAATTGAGAACACATTATAATTCAATCACCCAAAAGAACACGTGGATTTTCGAAGAGGCTTCTCAACAATCGACCATATTCATACTATCAATCTGGTGATAGAAAAACGCTCAGAATATAGCCTATTACAATACATAGCCTTTAGAGATTACGAGAAGGCGTTTGATTCAGTAGAAATATCAGCAGCCATGCAGACGCTGCAAAATCAGTACGTAGACGAAGCATGCGTGAACATCCTAGAAGAAATATACAGGGAATCAACTGCTACAATAGTGCTTCATTAAGAAAGCAACAGAATACCAATCAAGAAGGGTGTAAGGCAGAGGGTGTAATGCTATTTACCGCATGCTTACAGGAGGTTTTCAGAGACCTAGAATGGGAACAGTTAGGCATAAGAGTTTCTGGAGAGTACCTTGGAAACCAGTGTTTCGCCGATGACACTGCATTGCTGAGTAACTCAGGGGACCAACTTCAACTCATGAATACGGAGTTAGACAAAGAGAGCAGGAAAATAGGTCTTAAAATTAATCTGCAGAAAACGAAAGTACTGCACAACAACCTCGCAAGAGAACAGCGCTTCGAGATAGCTAAAGTGCATTTGAAGTTGTAAAAGTTTATGTCTACCTAGGACAGGCAATAACCACGGAGTCGAACCACGAGACTGAAGTAACTAGAAGAATAAGAATGGGGTGGGGCATATTTGGTAAGCACTCTCAAACCATGACAGGTAGATTGCCACTATTCCTAAAAAGGAAGGTATATAACAGCTGTTTCTTGCCGAAACTGAGCTGCGCAGCAGAAACCTGGAGACTTACAAAGAGGGTTCGGCTTAAATTGAGGATGACACCGCGAGCAATGCAAAGGAAGATGGTTGGCCTAAACTTAAGAGACAAGAAGAGAGCAGTGTCCAAATAAATGAAAGTATTCTTTAGTAAAAAGGGGCATATGCTTCTTCTATGTATTTCAGCAACCTGCTGCCTGTCAGTGCTCCTATTTGCTCGAGGCGTGGTAACGAGAGAAGCTTCCATGGGGCGATTCTTGATTTCGCAGCAATGAGAATCGTGCTGATGTGACCGTTAGTTCACATCAACTGATCCAAGAACAAAAACAGCAACCTTGAAGAGGCTGCTCATTATTTTTTGTCATGGTTCCTAAAATGAACGAGATCTCTGTTGTGTCCACACGGTGACGTCCTCTTTGCCGAGGGAATAATGTTATGACCACGATCTCGGGTAAAATATTTCAAAAAACCACATAACTCCTCCTAAAGTACTTGCAAGCAACACCGCTGAATTACCGCCTCGGAAACACTGAGCTTTGCCAGTAGTCCACAATGTGTATCTCTTTCTATCTTTCCAGGTCGCGGGATCGAGCCCTGGCTGCGGCGGCTGCATTTCAGATGGAGGCAGAAATGTTGTAGGCCCGTGTGCTCAGATTTGAGCGCACGTTAAAGAACTCCAGGTGGTCGAATTTTCCGGAGCCCTCCACCACGGCGCCTCGCATAATCATGTGCTGGTTTTCGACGTAAACTACACTTAAGAATCAATCGTTCATTCTTTTTCTCGTTCACTTCCATACTTTCCTCTCCTCTCGCAAGTCAGTAAACCGGACATATTCTACTTTACCTTCCCTTCATTTTTGTTTTCATTTGTTCTTGCTCAGTAGCTCTTTGGACAGCGCTGTTTCCTTTTTAGGTAGATTTAGTTCGACGGGTATCCATCTTTCTTCGTCGTCATGGAGCAATTCCGTCATGGTATTAAACGCTGAGCGTGCTTTACTTCGAAGAAAAAAAGGTTACCACACACAATAAAAGCCTGTCAGTTACTCGCATAACCTAGTCTTGACGCGTATGTTCGTTTTAGCAGTAACAATCCATCCATCCATCCATCCATCCATCCATCCATCCATCCATCCATCCATCCATCCATCCATCCATCCATCCATCCATCCATCCATCCATCCATCCATCCATCCATCCACCCACCCACCCACCCATCCACCCATCCATCCACCCATCCATCCATCCATCCATCCATCCATCCATCCATCCATCCATCCATCCATCCATCCATCCATCCATCCATCCACGTCTGGGTACTGCCTCAGCCGTCGTGTTAATGGTATCTCTGCTGAAATACTTATGCGGTGACCTAACCGTAGGACGAACATAAATGAGAAATCATTAAAGATGACTGACATGCCATTCTTTTGTACGTGATCTCGCCGCTGATTTGTTAGCTTCACGTAATATCAAAATACTATGGTGTCAGGCAGTATACGACCAACTCAATTGACAGGTAGGAACGTGTAAATCATGTTATGCATGTCTGCATTTAACATGACTTACACGAAATTGAATCCGTGTGCTCACGACTGTATGGAATATGCAAGACTATATATATTAAATTGGCCTGCTCAGACAAATCTTTACGATGAATATAATGATAGTTGTTAAGATCTATGTGATAAAATATACGTGATGTGCTACAAGGCCCACCATTCATTTATTGTTGCACTCGCGACCAGTTGGCTTGCATCAGGCATCTCAACTATATATATTGCGTGATTTGGTTTTATGCGAAACATAAACAGGAGGTTGCACACGGAAATCCCCATCTGCATTTGCTACCAAGAATGATTTGCATGTCAAGCTCACCGTGTGGCATAGGCTGTTGTTTAGATTTATATGCAAAAATATTGCTAATGTCTGATATGGATAAGGTCTTATGGTAATGACAAGTAGTAATCCTAAAAATGCTGACATGTATGCTTATCACGGCACTGTTTGCGTGATTGGTTCATGGTAGTAGAATGGTCATTCCACTTTGGTGATGGACACCAGAAATAGCAATGTGCAGTCGGGTTATATGAATAACCCAAGTAACAAGTGCTAAGATGAAAATCATTTAAAGCATGACTCACGTAATACTACCTTTATGAGTGTTCAGCGGTTTTGATAAATTTACACATTAAGAATAATACCAATAAATCGGGCATTGTACATACCAGAATAGACGCTGAAGTAGCGTAGTTTGTGATCCACTCTACATGCATGCATGGCAAATATGTGATAGTGAAATACATAACAAGGCATGGATGACATATTTTGCCTCAAATTCTGGCAAGGCAATGTATGAAACTCTTTGCTAGCCTCTTCGCATTACATGACTTCTCACCTTGAGCAAAATCTGTCGTGTAAATTAATTGTTATGCGAGGGAATGTTTTGATACTGCCCGTTTCACCGCATTATTTCAGATTTATTCGAGTCTCATCAAACTGCTGAGGCATGTGATGAGACGAGTGATGAAGTTCATGTTTTCAGAAGTGTGGGCCACACTCTATGAATTTGAGATAGGTATGTTGGCTAACCACAGTGCAATGTTGTTGCATAAAACTTGTACCGAACAGATCATTCTGGGTTATTTTTGTTCATACACTATCCTCTCTTGATGAAAGAAGGTATAGTTTTATGCACTTCCATCGGCAGCTTGAAATAATGTAGCTTTGAATACCCTGGAAATATTAGCAGACACTTTGAAAGTAGTCTTTGATTTATCATGTTGCGTTTATCTTAAAATTCCAAAGTTTCCGAAGCCTGTTCGAATCTTTAGGCCAACCAAAGCCCAACAACACCACAACTACCACCACCACCACAGTCTGACGTGAAGCAAGATTTGAACGGAGGAATGTTGCTGACTGTCATTTTATCTGTTCGCTTGCTCTACTTTGACGGAAAAAATACGAGAGTGCTCAGACGATCACCATGTTATGTCAGTTTCACATACCATCTCTATTTGCCAGTATGGTTTATATTCCTCTTTGGATGACATCATTTGCACAAGACAAATTCAAGTCAGTAAAGATGACATTTCTTTATGGGGCGAATCTGTCTTCAAGAAGAAGAACACTGAAATCATAAGCTACGCTTGCTGTGCGATGATCATGACGAGCTCGAACTTCAGTCGTCCATAATCTGCTCATCTCTTGAAAGCGTCGGTTCAAATGCATGACTTATGACATTCTCTAGCGTGTACAAGGGAGCTGGCATTGGCTTTTATATTTATATTGTTTCCAATGTTCTCGGTGCAATCTTAAAAATATTCCATAACAATTGGGTTGATTCGGAACGTTGTGGTGTTGCCTGTGACAATAGATGATTGTGCGTGAGAAGTACGATCACGTTAAAGATCAAGAAATAAGCACACGTGTAATTTTATGTGCAGTACCTTTTCCGAACAATAAAATGAGCAAAGCTTCAATTGAAGTAAAAAGTATTTTTCCCTCTTCTAATAGACCCAGACGGCATCGCAGGACTTATGGGGACCCAGGCTAGAGTGAGTACATCAGGCCGATCACAAAAAAATGACGCAATTAAGTTGAAACAACGCATATTGTGACTTGAAAAATAACGTGAAACAGTAGCACAATATGAACAAATTTCTAAGGAAATATAATGCAGAAAGTGGAGTGCTGCATGATATATGTTTTGGTTACTTTTTGGCCAGTCTTGTTTTAGCGCTAACTTGATCCATGCCAAGGCAGGAATCAGTATTACTTGGAATTGCTGCGCAATAAATGTTACTCTTGCTTCCGTACTCACAATGTCTACGGCCTCTAGGTGGCACGCCACTCAATTCAAGATGGCTGGGGAAAGATGATCAACGCATGAACTCGCATAAGAAAAGAGGGGACGCAAGGACGTACTCCCCGGGCCGCTTTCACTGAATGAACTCTTGATCGTCGAATGAATGTGTAGAAGATCAAAGAACTTTCCCAACCTATGAAAACCGCTAAATGTTCGCGACCTCATTCCTCACCGCAGTGCATAGAGTGGTGGCGTCAGCTGAACGACCGTGTGTCAACGATGCTTTGGGTGATTCTGTGCGTGGTACAGAAAACTGTGCGAACTAGCATTCACGTACGAACTGAACGAAACTCCGAGATCATTCGTGCCGAGCCAGTCTGGTGGATTTGCCGCACTTGTAGGCCAGTGGCGAATAGCGCACCATCACGGCTGCACAGGAATGAACGTTTAACGTAGCGATGATTTGCAAACATACTACACCATAGCTATTTACGTTGTAAGCATCATGTAGTTGCTTCTTCAACGTAACACTTCAACGGTGCACAGTTTTTCACAAATTTTAGATAAGGCAGGTCAAGTTGATGATATTTTTAAATTCCACAAAGGCATTCGATCTTGTTCCACATGATAAGCCTATTAAAAAACTGGAATTGATTGGCCTTTCAGAATTTATAATTTCTTGAATTTCTTCCTATTTGTCTGACCGCATTCAGTTTGTAAGCATTGCCGGTAATTGCTCTCACCCGCTCCCTGTAACTTCTGGGGTTCCCCAAGGGAGTGTACTTGGGCCTTTATTATTTTTTTATATTAATGACATTGTTTATACTGTTTCCTCACCGGTCCAAATCAGACTGTGTGCTGATGATTGTGCGCTGTTCAATGAAATAACTTCTTATGACGACCACGTCTTGCTAAACACTAACCTCCAAAATATCTTTGCATGGTGCGAGCAATGGGAGATGAGGTTATACACAGACAAAACCGTCTTTATGCGAGTAACCAACAAAAAAAATATTTTGCCATTTACATACGAATCCGGTACCCAGGCACTAGCTGAGGTTGTTGAGTATAAGTACCTTGGTGTCAATCTAACCAGCGACCTCAGCTGGAATAAGCACAACTCTAATATTTGCGCGACGTCTTTCCGTAAACTTGGTCTTTTGAGACACAAACTTAAGCAGGCTCCTTCTACTGTAAAAAAAACTAACTTTTTTGACTGTTATATGCCCCTCATTGGAATATGCCTCAATCGTCTGGGATCCATACACAAAAAGAAACGTTGAGGCTCTCGAACTAAACCAACGCAAAGTGGTCCGTTTCATTTACTCCAAGTACCGAAGAACTGATTCCCCTACAAACCTTATGAAAGAAAACAGTATACCCACACTTGAAAAACGTCGTAGAATTCACAGGCTCAAATTTCTTTTTCTTTTTAATAACAGCAAGCTGTCAGTAAACCGTGATTTATATCTGAAACCGCTTACGACAGGACAAACCCGGTTTCGGCAAACTGATTCATTAACACCGTATTTTGCTAGAACAAACATTTTCAAAAACTTCTTCTTTCCTCGAACCATAAACGACTGGAACTGCCTATCTCAATTGTTAACCGGCTCTGTAGAGGCACTGGAGCGTATTTAACCAAGACCTATGTTTTTGTATCTTTTGTATGTGATGTGTCATTTTATGGTCCTTACTGTTTTACACCTGTGTGCAATGTTATGATGTTGCCCCTCCTGCTGGGGCTCTTAAATGGACCTGCAGTATTTTGTAAAGAAAATAATAAATAAACAGCCATGATCAGACGCTAACAGTGGGCAATTCCCTGCACTTCAAAGTTGCAGCTTTCATCAGCGCGATCGAAACAAGAATATCAAAACGAATACACGCGTACGCCTTTCGACACGTCAAAATGCGAAAATTCGTTGAACAACAACGTAGTTCGGACGGCAGCAGTGAAGTGCAGGAGAAGTTAACGTGGATTTTGACAGTAACTGCATATTCAATTGTTCTAAGCGTTTCGCTTCGCTGGTCGAGCTCAGGCGTGTAGGGGGCATGCGCCGCTTTGTATGATACACTGTAGATGGGATACATTCAACGCACAAGAATAAGTATGTTGTTATTTTGAGCTGGCTGTAGGATGTTATGCAATAAATGCAATCAAAGTGACTTAAGAGCGTGAAAAAACGATAGCGCATAACGCTACGCCAAGTGCAGCTCTCTGCTCGTGATCTAGCAGCTGATGGTTTATCATCACTGGCACTCTCAGTGCCTTGATAACCAACTACGTTCAGTGAAACATCCTCGACGTCAAGACGACTTCTTTGAACATCGCTGCTGCAAGTATTCTGAGGAATTCTCTTCGCCAAACGACTTCAATAGCACCAACAACGCGTCATTTGCTCCAATACACGGCAAGAGGAAAATCGCTTGCACTGTGCTGCAATATATCAACGAACGTAAAAAAAACGTTGCAGCGTAGGTCAAGGATTGGCAGAGCAAATCGTGAGCCTGTGCGACGTTTCGCGTACAATGAGTGTTATGGGGTTCATGCCCTACAAAAGCACTGACAAAAGCTATACGCACGCAAAACGAGGCAAGTTTCAACTGAAATGGTGAGACTTCAAGATCCAAAGTGGTTGCACAAATTCTGACGAAGGTAATAAGTGTACTCGGCGGGCTATAATCGAAAGCACGAGTTGCCACGTATTTTTACGAAAACTTCGCGTCTCGCAAGAACGAATCAGATATATCGTGTCATTGACAGTCCGGTATATTCACTGACGCACGAAACACACAAAGTGGTTTGTGTCCGTTTCTTGCTAACACGTTAACACTGCGGCTTGCATGGAGTTATTATACTGTGGCTAGCACGGCTAAACAAGGCAGCATTAGTTGTGTCTGCCTACTCATCATCAATGAGAGGCCACTCTGAGATTCCGCTAGGCGGCACGACAGTCTATGAACATTGCGCATATTGCAAGCATGTTCGCGTCGCACCAAGATATATTCCAAGGGTCTTGTCTAACTTAGGCGTGCAAATACTTTTTTTTTCGCCGCCAATTTGGGACCGCACTGCTCCTTGCGTAATGGCACCGCACTGCTCCCTGCATGGCCCCACATAAGTTGAAAGTCCGTACTGAGTGCGAACAGGGGTATATGAAAAATACTTGATATTTTGCGAACTTCTAGTGGCTGTGCAACTAAAATTATTCGTTTCTACTTTTCGACTAGTTTTCACAGCAAGTTACAATTTTTTTTATTTGAGAGTGTGGAGAAGAGTTCAATGGAAACGTAGTGCTTTATAGGCGTAATTGTATCAATTATATCAATTACAATCTACAGCTTATGTAAAAATACGGAGCAGCTATTGCGACATGCCTCCATCATAGATAACAACAGCAAGAAACTTCGCAGGTAAAATTTTGATAGTTTCCCGCAAAAGGGAATAATGTGTAGATGTGAAGAGGGCGTACTAACGCTTACACTGGTGGTGGCGCTGACGCTGGCGCTCATTGTGGCGTTCCGCCGCAGAACAACATCTGGAAGCGCAAAGCACGCAGTGATGTACAGTTGTTCCTACTGGAACATGCCAATCGCTCCTCATGGGCGCTGAGAGACCGACAACTCCGATGGGACACAGATGCCCACAGTCCTTTTGTGGTTAGTACGGACGCTGCAATTTTTGTTGTACAACAACGCACAGGATAAATCTCTTGCCGACACTACCTTGGAGATAAAGACCTAGGCACTATATATACGGTGGGCCCAGTGAACTGTCTTGCAGCGCAAGCAGTCGCTTTTTTTTCTATCAAGAAACTTGCTAGCAGACACGGCGTGCGTTGGCATTGCGCGGTCAGAGAAGGAGGAGCGTAAAAAACGGGGCAGGCAAGCATGCGCAATGGTGATGCAAACACCTCCGATAAGCACAGTGGCAGCGACCCATTCAGTTGTTGCAGAGCAAATTGTTTAGAAAAAAGGGCTTAAGAGAGCGTGGAAACAAATGTAGAACTCGGTGTACTGCTTGCCAGGCTTGGGGGGGGGGGGGGGGGGCGTCACAGCACGGCTGCTGTGGCTGATGTAGCCGGGCAGCGAGAGACCTGCGCAAACATTTACCGCCTGGACGGCAAGGACTTCGTAGTGAAAAATGGGAAGAATCGATGCATGCTCTGCTTGACGGTGACGCAGTGAGCGGCAGTTACACAGCAGTATGCGTGGCTTTCATTCATGTTTGCCGCTTGTCACGACTGGCAAGTTCCACATGAGTGAGGAGGGCTGCAGTGCCGATCGGGTGGACGGGACAGCTAGTGGGAACGAAATTTATAAAGTATTTTAGTGCCGCAACAAGGACGGGGGTGATGGAGTCCTTGTCGCTGGTACACAGGCCAGGAAGCGTAGGGACGCTGAATAGAGGTGTTGTGCGTGTTGAAAAGGATCCACCGGAAGCTACCCGGACATTCAGGAAGGAGAGGATTACCTGAACAGTGCATGACTCATGCGCTGAACGCGAATTTGAGCTCTTGCCTCGCGCAAAGGCAAGTATGTGGTATATTGGCATAGCATGTGGTAGGAGAGACGAAGAGAGAGTAACGCGTCGTTCACGAAGAGAGGGAAGAAGGGATGCTGCGCATGCGTAGTGTGAGGGCGAACGCAAAGCTCGTGCCGAGGAACATATATGCCCGAGCAATAGTTAATTTCATAACTGTTATTCTGGCGGAAAGAAGACGCGGCGCAACCATATTCGCGACTCAAAGTGAGCGCTTGCCATTTAGCGACCGTGCATGGAAACGGCCCTAGCAGGATTAATTATGAAAGGAGTATATGTTAACATGTTCCGTGCGTTGAGAAGCGGCCACGCAGTTTCTTTATTTTCACCATGATTTATGCATGAGCCCACAAGAGAAGAAATTTAGCGATGTCCAAATACATTGGCAGTGTCCCGCAATGCGTGGCATTACGGTTGAAAGATGAAAATTAACGTGGTCTATCTCTTCCCGAAAGATGCAGACAACGCGCAACGAAGAACAGCGTCAATCAGAAACTTGCGCATTGTAAAGAACGTGACGCACATTATTGTAGTTTGTTCCTCTCGATTCGCTCGCGATGACCTATTCTCCTCGTTGAGAGCAGCCTTACTTAGCGTGTGTGCATTCTTATCCCTATTCGGACATTTCGCAGCGCAGAGTATACATATAATATACAAGATATCGCTTAGGAAATTTGATTCGTTACGTGCGTGACTGTACTTTTTCGCATATGGTTTCTTCTTTTCTGCGCAAGTCGGAGTCCAACCCAATCTCAAATTAAGCTACTGTATTCTTTTTCGAACATTTTTTATTTCGCATGTGTGATTATACAGGCACACATACATGTGGGTGGTAGTCGCGCGTGGCTGGCGTGCATGTATATATTTTCGTGCGTATACATATTATGTCCATGTATTCGTAGCGTGAGTAGTGTGCATCTGTATATCTGCTTTGAATATGAACTACTTCCAACACAAAATAAGCTGGTGTTCGGAAGCGCATTTCATGTTGTAGGCCCGTGTGCTCAGATTTGGGTGCACGTTAAAGAACCCCAGGTGGTCAAAATTTCCGGAGCCCTCCACTACGGCGTCTCTCATAATGAAATGGTGGTTTTGGGACGTTAAACCCCACAAATCAATCAATCAATCAATCAATCGAAGCGCATGGCATTATTTAGTTGATACCCAATAACATGGATTGGCGAACAAACAAAAGCAGCACTCTTATTTATATCAGATTTACGATTCGCCTTATCTAAAGACACATTGGTCTAATGCGTAGCTCCGTTTTGTAATAAGTGAACGGCATGCATGTTTAGCTTTTTACGGGACAACGGAACACACTAGGATACATGCAATTGAGAGCCCGAGTAGAAGAGCAGAGTTACCTTGAAAGTCGCTAAGGTCTTGCCTGTATAAGTGCAGCAACGTAGCGCACAAGTGCTTCCAGCTTTCAGAGAGGTCCGCTACACATGAGCAATTGCCTTCTTCAACCTCAGACTCGCTATACAGGTTTTCCAACTTCAAGAAAATCTAATGTGGTTCACCGATGGGGCTCAATGTTTGCGTGCACAGCACAACTATTTCCGCTATGCTGCTGGTGAAATCTTTTGTGCATAGGGCAATGAGGTGGTGCGTGGCCAGCACCCTTCTCCTTCGGCGAATCAACATGATTCGACGCCAGCGATCAGAAACTCAAGCACCGCGCCAAGAGAAAAAACTGCGTTGACCCTCTTACACCCAGCCATCTTTGCTTTTTCTACCGATGTTGCCAGAACAAGAAGCATGTTGTGGAGTTGCGAAGAGTGCTAGACAATATGGCAGGGTTCGGGTGGATGCGCATGCCCGTCAATGCACTGATGTGCCATGACAGTTACAAAGCAAGCTGTGTCAGGTGCCGGAAAACGTGAAGATTTTTATATGAATCTTGCAGAACTTTTGCTTAACAAGGTCTCCCAGGCCTTTCACAAAAAAAAGTGCTTTTTAGGTGTGACACACCGAAACATTAGTGATCCCGCTATCATTCTAGAGCCACACTGAATTGCAAACAATGAATCGCTTTAAAGCGTTACCATTTTACCATAAGACAGGGAAAAAAGAAAAAATAATGGGTGGCCAAAACTTCCTATGGACCTTTCCTGACAGGGGCTTGCCCTCTACACTCTTGTGCGTCGACGAAGTTCATTTGAATGTCATCATAATTTCAATACTGCAGGGAATCATACAGCATGGTTTGCATCTAACGTTTGATCTAGATAGTGAGATACAGTGTTCGGGGTCATGGAGTGAGACATGATAATGCTGTTGTGTTGAACCAGCACACCTTGTTTACTAGCTTGAAGAATGGGAAAAATGTTTTTATGCCTGCCCACGCTGACGACCGACACGCAGCTCCACCATGTGCATCAACGCTTGGTCTCTATTATCATTCTCTATGGTCACACTTCCCAGCCTATCTCTTCCGCGCACACTCTACGATGCCATATTTAGATTACGCGCGTGCGCTTGCTCAAAGAAACAATATTGAAGAAGAGGATGTGAAAATAATGTTTTAAACACGTAAGAACCTGTAACAGCTGCGCAAGGTCATTGCTACAACACTCGCTGACATTTCTACAATAAATCGAATTGCTTAATATGAGGCGAGAATGACTTGTATAACGTGTTTCATAGACCATTTTAGCGGAAAAGGTTATGTTACACGAGACCTCGAGTGCACTAGAGGTGATATAAAGCACATAACGTGTCTATCCACATCAGGAACGTATTTAAACACGCTGATTGAAATAAATCTGAAATAAAGAGAGAGCAAATTCCAAACCACATGGGAAAGTATACCATGAAAGGGTAGCTTGAGAACTCAGGAGCTTGAGTTATAATTCATATAGGCAAAGCGCATGACGACCACAACACAACCTAGGGAGACAAACACAGCGCTAGCCTGCAACTAATGTTTTATTTGGTATCACACATGCTGTTTGTAATCGCAAATATAACATTCCTTAAAAGTTAACACAGTGTTTGTGTTTGTGTGTGTGTGTCTTTTTTGTATCTTTGTCGTGGTGCACTGTACTAATATCAATGATGAACTCCTACCAACTAACCCGGCAACGTGCCTTAGGAAGTTTGAGTTACCTAACATGGTACTTTAACAGAAGCGTACAGATTCGCCACATTTTATTAGAGACCGCTTTGTTACTACAGAACATGTCGTCATGAATATTTCAACCCAATCTTACTGATAAGCACAACTTCGAAAAGATTATGCTGCGGGTCTTAATGTGTAAACGCTGGTCCACAGCATCAGAGCAAGTAGACAGTGCCTTCAGGAGAACGCGATCAAGTAAGGAAATAGTTCACGTACAGTTGTGTGACGAAAGTGCTTAGGAGCCCAATAGCCCGTAAGGTCAATCACTTATGTGTCTGAAGAAGAAGTACTGATGTCGCTATAATGGGCTGGTTTTGATCATTAAAGAAATCACGAACAAAATTTTGCACGAACCTCCAACACCCAAATAAACGCCACGTTGGACTGGCCTATCACTTTCTGTATATTTGGACACTAAACTTCAAGACAGATCATAGGCGACAAAGAAGCGAGCAGGATTGAAAGAGAACCGGCTTCTGTGCACCCCGTGGCTGTTTCAGTTCTAGAAGACTGGGCTTTTTCGTGTACCAGTGACATCCATCGCATAGTGATATGCCCAATACGAGAGGCTCACCTCGCTTACCTAGAAGGCGCAATCGCAATTGTAAGACAGTCTTCAGAAAGGCCTAATCATGTAGTATACACGAATTGGATGTAAAATTGAATATGTCAGGTCCCCATAGCGTATTGTTCCGTCATCTTCTGTATAATGTGTTATTGCGCTCAATTTACGTATTGAAGAAGTATTCCCACACGTATAACAAATGCAATGTTGGTTACATTGTGTTTGTGTCCTCCCGCGTTGTCAGTAGGGATTTCACTCGGCACCAGTTATTCATTAACTAGTAATTAAGTTTACTATCACATATCACAATATTTGCATTGCGAAAAACACTTGCCTGACTTTGCCCAGAATCAGAGCTTGAGGATCCAGACTATAAAGAGTAGAATGCATCAAAAACCAAGAAATATTTCAAGCGCGCCAATTCGCGTATTGAAGCTAATGATCACCTAGCAGTAAAGATTGTGTAGTTACCGATGTTTGTGAAAAATACGTTTCTTTTGCCCGTTACGTATCGCTGCACTGTGACATACATATAAAAATTGAGTAGAACAAGTGTTCGCATTTTCATTGTGGCTAAAATGTTAGTTAATGGTCATCTTGTAGTGTTCTTGCACTGTAGGATGAGTCTGCTAAAATCGATGTGAGCTTGGTCGCAACACACCACATTATCGCTTCATTGTATGTACAGTGAGCCATGCCTTAGTTTCGCATTGTTGTTTCCTATATTTTTATTTCCTCATACCAGGGACACGATATCTGTTTCATTTTTTTATTCGCAGTTTTTTTTTGTTTTATTTAGCACGCTTCCGGTTGCAGGAAGGAAAACACATTGTCTGAAGTTGTTAGGTTGCTTACTCTAAATAATACTAGGAATTGAATGTCTTCAATAATATAGCTTATTCATGCAAAGTGGCTCTTGCACAATCTTGTTGATAATTTGTTTAAATGATCCCCAGGGGTATGTAGTACAAATCAGCTTTACTAATCTACATTTCCATACATCAATGAAGTCAGTGTATATGTATTTCAAAAGCAACCACGTTTAAAATGCAATTATGTGCTAGGTAATGTTAACGGCAATATATCCGACGCTGTACTTTAAATATTAGAACAATGAAACAGTATTTTTAGCTCGCACTGTCTTTTCCTTCTAACGCAAAGATATCTTTTCGTCGACTATTCCTTGCTAACATTTAAACAAAATTTGTTGTTAACAACGTTCCCTCACTCTGTCCGCCGTGGTAGCACATCACCTTATACAAAGAGATAGAGATTGTCAGTGAGCTTCTCCTTACTCAGTCACGTGTGGTGCATGTGGTTTCGAAATCATGCAAGGCAGACGCTATGTATGCCTTCTTCAAGAATGAAATATTCACATCGACTCCATTCAAGCAAGATACTTACCGAAGTTCAAGAACGACTAACCCTTTGAGTACTCGAACTGAGCCTAAACTGAAAAGAGCACAACCCGAAACCCAGGCATTAACCTATACTCTTTTAAACACGCATTTGATATGAACATGTTTATTCAAATCAAGTATATATAAAGAAGGAGTAGAAACATTTAAAAATCAAAAAGATTATGCAAGCGCCACTTCGCATGGATAAGCTATATTATTGAAGACATTCAGTTCCTAGTATGATTTATAGTTTAACAACCTAACAACTTCATTGTGTTCTCCTGCCTGCACCAGAAGCGTGCTGATACTGTGAGACACTGATGTGTTATATGGGCAAGTTGCTCGATGGAAATGAATTCACAAAACGGTCAAAGTCACTATCACGCCGTTGGAACATAGACTCGATTATGTTAATATGGCTTCTTATATGCTTTCATCTTTTTTCTTCGATGGAAACATGTTTTTTTGTAGTAGTAGTGAAAACATGCTTCTTTAACAGCTGAGGTGCATTTATCGGCACGATTCCTCTCTCGAGGCAGAGGCGAGTAGTTTACAAGCACTCCGTGATTTTATTTTTGTTTTCTGCAAAAATATATTGCTAGTTTTTTGTCAATGAAATTAAATTTTTTTGCATTCACTCTCGCGTGTTTTACACTGGTAACCTGTAAATGTCAGAAGAGTGTTTCTAAAGGCGCTGACACATTCTGCCTGACTAACCTGATTCCAGAAATTGCTCATTGGCTGAAACGGTGTGAGCCACACTTTCAAAGTATAAAGATTGGAAAGATTGAAGATCAAACACTTCGAGGGCTTTTCTAATTGTTTCAGAAACGAAATTGGCGACTGTGTGAGTATTGAGTAAGCAATACTTGTGCGAGATCCTTTTAATCTTAAATTTGTGTCTTTCCAACTGGATGATCCACTACGCTGATGAGCAGATGTATATGTGACTCCAAAAATAACTCGGTCTATATTGCTAGGTCTTTTTATTGGAAACTTTTCCGCACTTCTCGCCATACCTCCCTCTGCCTTCGTCTGTGTAAATGCGAAGCATTTCTTTGCGAACTTCGGTGACTTAAAGCGTTTCTATCTATCTATCTATCTATCTATCTATCTATCTATCTATCTAGCAGCCTACGACTTTTAGCTCTCCTGCCCGTTTGGGTAATGGTACCAATACAAAACTGGGTATGGCATAACAATACTGTATGACAAGCATATTTCAATAGTCATAACATGAAAATCACGATATTTATGTCGTGAATATTATGATTTACATTTTTTGATCCTGCAGCTCTTGCGGTGGTTTCGTTCACCTGGCATGTAGCAAAATTGGTACGGTATGGCATGATTGCGTGGCTAACTCAAGCAACAGACCCTAACATGAAAATACGTGTCATGTAACAACATGACTACATGCCACTCATAATGCGCTTGCGGGAGTTCCAATAGCATCGCATATAGCAAATTTTGTACTAAAGTACTTGAATGGATGACGAACGTATGTGACTGGTGCAAACAGGATAATCATGAGATGCGTGCCATGGAACAAGACTAAATGGCATGCTCATGATGCGCCAGCGGCCATTTCGCTAGCTTCACTTATACCAAATTTCGCATTGCGGTACATGAATGGATGACGAAGATATGAGACCAGCGCAAAAATGATAAACATGACATGCGTGTCCTGTAACAATATGACTACATTACGCCAATGGTGCCCTCGTGGCAGTTTCGCTAACTTCACATGTACGGACGGAATTCGGCATTACGTGACTCGAACAGACGACATAGGTAAATGAAACATCAAAACATGAAAAACACGACATGCGTGTCATGTAACTACATGACTACACGCCACACTCGTGATGCGCTCGCGGATGTTTCGCTAGCTTCGCATATGCCAAATTTGGTATTACGTGACTTCAATGGACGTCGAAAGTATGCGACTAGTGCAAACATGATAATCATGAAATGCGTGTCATGTAACTACATGACTACATGCCATGCTCGTGATGCGCTCGCGGCTGTTTCGCTAGCTTCGCATATGCCAAATTTGGTATTACGTGACTTCAATGGACGAGGAAGGTATGCCATTGGTGCAAACATGATAATCATAAAATGTGTGTCATATGAGAACATGACTACATGCCACAGTCAAGGCGTTAATACATTTCAACATGATCCGGTGCGCGCGAGCGCCACAGTCCGTTTTGTTCCGTCACGCCGGCGACGACACGTCAAGTGCCTATCTGTCTGCCATATACTCGCAAGCGCGTGCCGTGCTGTGTTGCTTTGACGCATGCGCGTTTCAGAATGTCCGGCGTCTCTCCGTCACGAAAAGAGACAGACGCAGTGCTGTCTGGGCTATGCATCACCGCGAAACGCAGTGTGTGGCATTTCGCGCTCGTTGCCGTCAGGTCGCGACGACGGACACGGGTTGCGCCGGTCGCGACTGGCATCAGGCTATAGAGTGTTCGTGTTTGGCTAACGTAGTGTCGCTGTCCCCAGCGTGGGACAGCGACGCTACGTACGTGGGATCTGGCCATATTTTTCTTGTTCTGTCAGGATGTTGATCGAAAAGTGCTATGTTCTGCGAGCCTCTACAAAATTACAGGTAGGATCTATGTGACACACTTACCCCACTTGGACTAGCAATCGGGCTTACGGGCGGATGAGTCTGTAAAACGCCTAGCACAACAAATTTAAATTAGAAATTCGTGCATGTACACAATCAGAACCACGCACCTTAAACCGTTTAATCGCAGTATTTATAAAGTCTGTAAATCTGTTTTGATTACAGATACTGCCCACACAGAAAACAACCGACCTGACGATCTAAGGAAATGACACGACAGAGAGGTCATAGCATGGTTTGAGGCGTGATACGTGAACCGTTTTACGCTCACGACAGCGTTGGCCTAAAAGTAGATCAAAGGGCTGAATTTCTTAGTTGACGGGAGCTGTTTGTCGCACCACTCGGTAGGGGCTATGGTATTTCGACGAAAGCTTCGGTGAAAGACCGGGATGGATAGGCAGGACCCAGAGCCAAACCAAATTTTTTGGGTTATAGTGGGCATTAGACGCAGAGGCATCGTGGTCAGTTTTTTGATTGACGGCGACGATAAACGACGGCGACGAAATGATCGACGGCGACGATAATACACCGGTTGCTTTGAATAGTGTTGGGTAGAGGAATAAAAATATCAATTCCGATGCGGTCGAATGGTCTCCGCTGGACAGGTTAAGGTTTGCAAAGGGCCAGCAGTGCTGTCAGAAAGCGTCTTGCGGCATTGACACGTGGCACATGACTGGACGTACTGGCGAACGTGCCGATACATGCTGCTCCAGTAGTATCTTAGGCGAAGGCGTGAGTAAGTCTTGATACTCCAGCGTGGCCATACGGGGGGTCATGCTGAAATGCAGCGCACATGTCCGAGCGCAAATGGTGGGGGATGACAAAGAGCCACCTACGGCCATCCGTCAGATAATAGCGGCAATACGACAAGCCTTCACAGACAGCAAAGTGTCTTGCTTGACGAGAGAGGGAGCGTGTGAAGTCGATTCTAACAAACAGTGAGGGAGGACATTGATCAGCGAATTGATCCAGGGATTCTTGTGCTGCTCGGCTGGCATGTCGGTGATGCTCAATGATGACGAATCGCAGATGGCGGTTTGTAAGCAGGCAAGGTCAGGAGGCAGCGGAGAACAGCATAGGCCATAGGCTTCTGAATGTCTGCTTCCTGAGCGATAAATAACACGGATGTCATATTCCTGAAGGCGTAAAGCCCAACAAGCGAGGCAGCCAATAGTGTTTTTTGCGGACGCTAGCCACAACAATGCATGGTGATCTGTGACAACATCAAAGTGGCATCCATAACGGTAAGTGCAAAATTTTCCAATAGCCCAAATGATAGTCAAGCACTCATTTTCCGTGACGGAATAGTTAGACTCTGCCTTTGTTAGGGTACAGCTGGCATAGGCGACAACGCACTCGTCGCAGCCAACCTTGCGTTGAGCAAAAATGGCACCGAAGCTGACACCGCTAGCATCCGTGTGAACTTCAGTAGGTGCATTGGAATCGAAGTGGCGGAGAACTGGCGGAGACGTGAGTAGCAGTCGCAGCGTCGTGAATGCGTTATCGCATATGGGAATTCCAGGCTGAGAGGTCCGCGCTACTGGAAAGAAGCTGGTTCAGGGAGGCGATTATAGAAGCGAAATTGCGGATGAAACGCCGAAAACACGAGCACAAGCCTACAAAGCTACGGAGCTCTTTTAGGGTAGTAGGCCTGGGGTACTCGGTAACTGCACGCAGTTTGGCAGGGTCTGGCATTATTCCTTTTTTTTTTGCGACGACATGGCAAAGAATTGCGAGTTTGTGGGCACCAAAATGACATTTTTTAAGTTCAGATGGAACCCGGCTGCCGTAAGGCACTGGAGTACTTGTTCAAGCCGGGAAAGATGAGTTTCAAAATTTGCAGGGAATACAACTATGTGATCTAAATAGTAAAGGCAGATGTGCCATTTAAATCTCCTGAGGACACTGTCCATCATCCTTTCAAAAGTCGCCAGCGCATTGCAAAGAGCGAAGGGCAATACAATAAATTCACAGAAGCCGTCAGGTGTCACAAATGCCATTGTTGGACGGTCTGGTTACGCCATTGGCACTTGCCAAAATCCAGAGCGCAGATCCAGTGAGGAGAAAAACTCCTCACCTAGAATGCAATTCAAGGCGTCATCAATGGGTGGCAGAGGATAAACATCCTTGCGTGTGATCTTGTTTAGTCACCGATAATCTGCGCAAAACTTAACGAAGCCATTCTTTTTCGCACGAGGACCACTGGCGAAGCCCAAGGACTGTGCGATTGTTGAATGACACCACGTTGCAGCATCTCACCTACGCGTTGAGTGATGACGTCACGCTCAGCCTGCAAGACGCGGTAGGGGCGCTGACGAAGCGGATTATAATGAACATTGTCGATATCGCGAGCAACAACTGATGTGCGTCCCAAGGGAGGTTGTCCGTGGTAAAAGGAGGCGCGGAAACGATCAAGTAGTTGAATGAGCTGATTGCGCTGGTCTTCCGTAAGCCCGGTGTCCATGCTGCGCCACAGAACGTCTTCGTCAGGTAATGAGGGTGCGGTGGCAACCGTAACAGTATCCACCGACATCAGCGTCATATCAGAAGGGGCATCGAAAGTAAAGATGGCATCATAAGCGTCAAGACGCCCAATACATTCGCCATGCAATAAGGTAGTGGGACGAGGGAATGAATTGCACACGTAGAAGGCACTGGAACCATCGGCAAGCGTTATGACGGCAAACAGGACGACAAGGTTCCGGCGACGAGCGCATTCTTGCGACGGCATAAAGAGGGCAGTTGATTCAAAGACGGAGTTGCACAAAATAGACACCACGGCGACCGAAAAAGCAGAGATGACCACGTCAGCGGCGACGACCACCTTTTTGGGTGAGCAAGGGAGATCTATGAATGACGTGTTGAACGCAAACAAAACGAGTTGTGCACGATCCCAGTCGACAACCGCATGATTAGCGGAAGGAACTTCCATGCCAGGATTATTTCATGAAATGCATGCGGAAGGACGACAAATTCAAAGATGTAAAACACTCTTTGAATCACAACACGAGCGGGGCATGTGGCGGAGTCTGGACGTGCTGCGAACTCGCTGTTCGTAGGAAATGTCAACATGTGGAGTCGTCACTTTGTTCAGTTTGCGGCATAACCCTTCACTGATTATACAAATAGCGGCACCTGTGTCGAAGAGAGCAGTTGTGATTAAACCGTCCACAAACACGGCAATCTTTTTAGGGGGTGAAAGATGAGGCATTGAAAATTCCGTCGGTGGCGCAGTTCTCGCCTAAGGAACTGCGACTGTTAGTTTTCTTCCTTGGCATGTTTGGAACGACGAAGCATGGGAGAAGGAGACCGAAGATGTGGTGAAGGAGATTGACGTGGGCGGAATTCTGGTCGACGGGAGTGGGGTTCAGGTGAATCAGGTGCAACATGTGATTTTGATTGCTGAGGGATGTTGCCGGAATGCTGAGCATCATTAAAATAAAATCTGCGGTGACGACAGTAGCATGCGACATGCCTTGAAATACCGCAGTTGTAGCAGGCGGGATGATTATCAGGAATACGCCAAAAGTTTACAGGTGCTCGAGGTGGCGAGAAAGGTCGACTTAGCGGATAAACGGAAACTGGCGACCTGTAGCAGTCGGTTTGCTGGACTTTATGAAGGGAGCGGTGGTTGGGCAGGAGGTCGGCGGACGGCATCTGCATAAGTCCGCGGTGCAGTACCTGATATTTGGGACGCGGACGAAGGGAGAGTCTCGGCATCTTGCGTCTGAATAGCATAGCGAAGTGAGTGGTCCAGTGGTGGGGAGAGGGGGGTCTCGTTCAAGGTGGCCACAAGAGAGAGCTGTCGAGCAACTTCCTCCCGGACGTACTGTTAAATTCAAGGCATCAATACGGTGTAGTCGGGGCCACTGCTTTTGCACTCCAAAGCCGCGGTTTGCATATTCGGTTTGCATCTGCTGTTTGCATATTAGCGCGACGTGTGTAAATTCGCTTCTTGCGCAGCTCATCAAAACTTTGACAGCGCTGAATCACAGCCGTGACAGTCTGTGGGTTTTTGGCCACACGCGTATGAAAAGCGTCACCACTGCCTTTCGTTATATTCTTTATTTTGTCAGCCTCCGTCATCCTCGCATCCACTCGCCTACAGACGCAGATCACATCCTCAACGTAGCTAGTGAAGTTCTCACTATTTCGCTGAAATCGTCCCTTCAGGCCAAGCTCAGTGCGAAGCTTGCGCATAGCTGGACGACCGAAAAACAAGCTCATGGTCTCTTTGAAAACTGACCAGATGGGGATGTCGGCTTGGTGGTTGTTGAACGATAGATTGGCCAAATCTATCAGGTAGAAGATGACATGAGTCAGCTTCGCAGGGCCATCTCACTTGTTAATTGGCTTGCACGGTCATACTCTGCCAGCTAGACCTCGACATCGTGATCTTCAGTGCTATTGTAGACTGGTGGGCCACTTAGACGAAGTACACCAGGGCACATGACAGGTGGCGGCGTGGAAGAGGCTTGTGGGGGATCGAAGCACTCGGTCATTGCGGAATCAGATTGTAGCTTACGGCTGCGGAGCTCCAGGACTTTACCCACCACGTTGCCACCAAATGCAACGAGCGAGTTTACGTATAAATACGTGTTATTATTTAAGAAGCATTAGCCACAACCAGCTGGTTCAGGCAGGAAGCCGGCAAGCACGAGCCACATGAACGTCAACGTCTTTTTTCACGCTGGCACAGAGCTGACAACACTATGCTAAGGTACAATATTTAAGCTCTATGTTCTGTGAACCTCAAATTAATATAGCTTGGCTCAGTGTGACATACTTACTCCACTTGGACTAGGAATCGGGCTTAACGGTGGATGACGCTGTAAAATGTACCATACGGTAATTTAGAATTGGGACTGCTTATGTGTTCATATTCAGAAGCACATAGTCTATATTGTTTGGCCGCAGTATTTAAAAACTTACATTAAACCTACTTTGGTAACACATATTCAGCACATTGCACATTTTTGCGTCGTTTTGTCCAGATGCAGAGCGTTTGTCCCAGAACGGGATGCGGTAGGTGTTTGAAGTATGTATTGTTTTGGCCACTTATTGCCTAGTCCGTGGCACTGAGATAGTATTCTCGTGCGAAATTTTGAATGTTCTTCATTGTGATGACACTACCAGAGCTGCACAGCCCTTTTGTTTTTGTATTGTGGCATCTTAGCTGTTTTTCTTTTTGCTTAGGTCATTTCACCTTGGTCAGGCATGTGATGGAGTTGTCAATATTTTGTCAATTTGCGATAACGTTGCTATTTTAAGGGCGTGGTTTTATCTTTATTATGAAATACAGGAGCGTAATTCTAAGGCATATTGAGCTGAGCACAAAGTATGATGTTTGGTCATGGCGTTCGGAATATGATAGCACTGCCTTACTCATCGAACCCCGGCCCGATGAGTAAGGCAGAGGGTGTTGCCTTCGAATCGGCTTTGGGGGCAATTGAGAAACTGCGTACTGAACTGAAGCCTGTTTTGCTTGAACTTCAGGGTATTAAGGCGGAACAAGCAACTACTAATAGAAAAATCCAGAATCTTATAGCGAAAGTAACTGCTCTTGAAACCGGTGCAATCGATCCAGCTTCCCCTGAAGTAGTTCCTTCTCAAAATGCTTTGCATGATATCTCAAGTCAGCTACAACAAATAAGTTCCAGATGCGATGATGCAGAAAAGAGATTAAGACGTTCCAACGTGATATTTTTCGGTTTAGAGGACGATGAAAAAGAAAATTGGGCAGCGTCTGAAGAAAAGGTCATCAAATTCTGTGCAAAAAAAGTCGAACTTGCCACTACAAGTGTGCAGTATTAACGTGTACACCGCCTGGGCAAATTTTCCATTGAAAAAAAAACGGCCCATTATAGCAAAATTATCTTCATTCAGGGACAAACAGATCATCTTGTCTGCAGCTCGTAAGCTTAAGGGACCATTTTTTTTCGATTGAGGAAGACTTTGCGCCACCAACACGTGTGGCCAGAAGAAAGTTGGTCGCTTTTGCCAGATCATTCGACAAGCCGTACAAGTTGGTCCTTGACAAGCTTCACTTGGATAAGAAGGTATAAGTGTATAATGCCGTTAATGACACAGTTGCTCAATCTTCCAGATAGCTAGATGTAAGCTTAAACTCGCACGCGCCGCATCTCGTGCCCCAAGCAGCCTTTTCCCTCTCGGTCGCGTACACGAACATCTGAAGTTTGTTACACAAACGTGACACGTTTTGTTCTTTTCTTGATGATAGCGATTCAGATATAGTAGTACTAACGGAGACATGGTTGAATCCAGATATAAGAGATAACGAAGTACTACCTCACAACGACCTTTAGAAAATTTATAGGAACGACCGCGTAAATAGGCGCAGTGGCGGCGTACTCCTTGCTATTAAGAAAACGCTTCATTCGCATTGGATTGATTCGAAATCTTCCGTCGAAATTGTATGGGCAGCTTTGTCTATGTCATCTAGTGTGGTATTAATTGGGGCTTGTTACCGTGCACCAGATTCTGATCATTTCTTTTTGGGGGACTTGCGTGATAGCATCTCTCATGCCATTCAGTCATGCCCATCTAACCATGTATATCTTCTTGGCGACTTTAATTTTCCTCTTATCGACTGGGAACACATGTCATCCTCATGTCAAGCGTCTCTAGAACTAATAAATCTAACGTTGGATTTCAACCTGTTCCAAGTTGTCAAAGAACCCACCCGTACTTCCAATATCCTGGACTTGGAATTCACCAACGCTCCTGACACAATACTTTCAATTTCAAATGTGAGCAGTTTTAGTGACTATATCCTCCTCCAACCTAATTTAAGCATCCCGAAGCCCGTATCTGGCAAAACAACAAAACAAATTCGCGATTACAATAGAAGAAGTTACGCTGCCATTAACACAGAACTAGAACAATTTTTCTTAAAGAGTTACTATCTAGTTTCATTTGTCGATCCGTAAATGAAAACTAGGTACTCTACAGAGATAAATTAACAGCGCTAGTCGATCAGAATGTTCCCTTAGTGTCCATAACCAACGATAAATTAAGCCCCTGGTTCAGCAAGTCCCTTAGCAAACAGCGAAACAAGAAGAAACGGTTGTACAACAGGGCTAAACGCTTGCGCACTGATGGGGCATGGCAGGCATACAAACACTGTTTGAAAACCTACTGCTCAGCAATAACCTCAGCTAAAGATAAATATTACTCGCAAGACCTACCTTCCCTGCTTCAGTCTAATCCCAAAAAATTTTGGCGAACTATACCTCCGGTCAGAGATACTAACACTATTACTTTACATGAAACTGGCAAAATACATATTCCTATCGCCGATTGACCCTCTGTTTTCATCAGGTTCTTCTCATCTGTTTTCACTCAGGAAAATTCTTCCAATGTGCCTACTTTTCCTGAACTTTACGCCGCCTATATGGAACCCATTACTGTCACTGTTGGAGGCATTGGATCACTCATTAGCAACCTAAAATTATCCACATCAGCCGGTATTGACAACATTATTTCCAAGATACTAAAGAACATCCTCCCAATATCAAGCAAAATATTACGCCAAATTTTTGACCAATCTTTATCATCTGGCATGCTACCGGACGACTGGTTAATAGCAAAGATAAAACCAATTCACAAAACTGGAGATGTTCACTCGCCTGACAACTATCGACCCATATCTTTAACTTGCATATGCTGCAAAATGCTTGAGCACATAATCAGTTCACACGTGTACAATCACCTCGAGACGAAGAATTCTTTCTTTCTTAATCAGCAAGGTTTTAGAAAGGGATTTTCGTGTGACACACAACTGTTTGAATTCACCACCGATTTACATTCAAACATGAACAGCAACCTTCAAACGGACTGTATCTTTCTTGATTTTCCTAAAGCCTTTGATCGTGTGCCCCATTGCCGACTAATCTCTAAGCTATCTGCTCTACGACTTGATTCTTTAACATTAACCTGGATTCGAAACTTCATTTCTTTTCGACAGCAGTTCACTGTTCTTAACAATCTTGCGTCCCCTTTTTCTTCTGTTAGTTCGGGCGTACCGCAAGGCAGCGTCCTTGGGCCCTTACTATTTTTAATCTACATTAATGACTTACCCTCCGAGATTACTTCTTGCATGCGTCTATTTGCCGATGATTGTATAATATACCGTTCTATAAACTCCAGTAATGACCACTTAACCATTCAAGCAGATCTCAACCATATTTGTAACTGGTGCGACAAGTGGCTTATGAAACTGAACTTAACAAAATGCGAGGTAATGTCTTTCACCCGTAAACACGTAAACTCTGAATTCTCCTATTACTTGAACAATACCATGCTTTCCCACACTTCCTCCTACAAATACCTAGGTGTTCTTCTCACAGAGAATCCTTCATGGGCCTCACATATTGAGTCTACCTGTGCCAAAGCATCACATTCACTGGGCTACCTACGCCGCAACTTGAGAAATTCCCCTACTAATATTCGAAAACTAGCCTTTCTTACCTTTATTCTGCCAATATTAGAATTCGCCTCAGCAATTTAGTCTCCTCATCAAAACTACTTGATTATTATGGTAGAAAGGATTCAAAATAGAGGTGCTCGCTTCATATCACGAAACTACGACATCACGTCAAACATAACGCAAATTAAATCAGACCTTCAGCTGCCGTCATTGGATAGCCGTCGCAATATTGCTCTTCTCTGTCTGTTCCAGAAATATATTACCTCTAATAAACGAACGCGGCTTCAACTTCAAACACCTCACTCTTTTTCACGCAGATTGCATAATCAGTTCAGCTTCATGCGCATATACGGGTCAACTAATGCATTCAATTCATCACCACTGCCTCGGGCCGTTCGTCTTTGAAATGACCTCCCTAAATGCATAGCCTCCATATCTAATCCCGAGACATTTCGCCGTCAGCTACTCACTCTGTTCACCATGTGACTCTGTTTTTGTATTCTGAGTGCATTGCGTAACGGTGATTTATATTCCCCTTGTCTTTTATTTTAAAATGTATCCCTCTGTCGCCATGTTCATATCAACAAGTGCTGTATTCCCTCAAATTTACCTCGCCCTGTATAGCCTAAAATGTGATTTCATTTATATAGATATATAGTTTTTCGTTGTTCTTGCACTGATCCTGCCTGTAAACTGTTCGTTACCTGTCTGTACCATTCCGATTCCTCCCCCCTTACCCAATGCCCTGTTCTGGGGCCTGTAAGGTTGTTTTTTTTGAATAAAGAATGAGCACTTCTGTTTCGCGTTTTCGCTTCATTCCAATGAAAAGTTATCTTTTCGTGGACTGTTATTTCATCACAAATACAGTACAGTACAACGGCTGCTAACCACAGTTCCTCTCTCTGTCAGCCACAGTGGTGGGGCCGCTAGGGTGCTTGGCTGGTGATCCAAAAGTCAGTGATCTGCAGGTGCTTCGCCACATTGAATCAACTAATGTTCATTTTGAACGTCTACACAATCAAGCATTGCGTACCCGGTTTATGAGGCGTGCAATGTAGGCGCTATATAGCACTCTTTCGGACAATGACACATTCTCATCGTCTTCATTTGAGCAAAACACTTACCAGAGGTGGAAGAGAAAGACTAATACTTGGGAGGCTGAAACTGGGTACAATCTGGAAACAGCATAGCCCGAAACACAGGCATAAGGTTACTCTCATATAAACACACTTATATTGAGATTTGAATGTTACTTAAGAAAGCATCTTTAAAGAAATAATGGTAATGAAGAGATTCGCAATATCTGGCAAGCGTCATACTGCGTAGGTTAGGTGTATTATAGCAGACCTTGAATGTTCTAGTGTAAGGAGAATGAAGAGCAATACGCCATAGTAGGCCATCTCTTCAGCCAAAAGCGTCGAGTGACAGCTCTGTGCCGTAACGCTGTGATTCCTGTGTCGGTTGTGGCCGCCCGCTTTTAGTATCAACAGACCTGCGGTTCAAGTGCTTCTTGCGCTAATAAATCCTATTTCAGAGTTGTGGATTGCTGGGTAAGTCAACCTAGAACTCCGTAACAGAAAATTATCTGTCCCCCCCTCCTGGAAATGGTTGACAAAAACAACCAGGAAGGTACGACCAAGCCTCCGATGATCATCGTGCCCACTGCACTACGGGCGCGCGATCCACCTTTTCCGATGGTACCGATGTCCAAGACGTTCAAGATGGGCTGTTGACATTTGAAAAGGTAGGCGCTAGCAACAAGTGCGATGACCCTTCGAAGCTGCAATATGTGCCCTTTTACTTAAAAAAGGTAGTGATTTTATGATTTAACACCCACCACTTGGATTCCCCGAGAAGGGAAGCGGGTTAGGGGGAGACAGAAGGTTAGGTGGGCAGATGAGATTAAGCAGTTTGCGGGTATAAATTGGCAGCAGCAAGCACAGGACCGGGTTAACTGGTGGAACATGGGAGAGGCCTTTGTCCTGCAGTGGACGTAGTCAGGCTGATGATGATGATGATGATGATGACTTAATTCGCCACTTGGGGTGCTTTTAAGCTACGCATTACTGATGTGTTTTGTCGGCCCGAGGTACGCAAGCGTCATGCCAAAAAGTATCTACAGAGACGCGCACAGCTTCAGGGGGAAGCTTCACAAGGTACATCGAGGATGTGCTCGACTTGTGCAAGTGGCTTGACCCTTCAATGATAGAAGCAGACAAGATCAAACACATCTTGATGGGCATAGAAGATGCCTTCTAGAAGCTGCTAGCGAAGGGCCCACGGACCATGTCCGAACTCGCCACTATTTGCCACAGCTTTGAGTAGTTGCCTAAAGAACGGTTCATGACACAGGGCCAGCGGCTACCGACGAAACTCTTGGGGTGTTGACCCTCAGCGAAGATCACAACATGCTTATGTGGGAAATTAAACGATATATTCGCGAGAATGTGGCCCCACAACATTTGTGCCTGGTTATCTACCGACAATGAAATCTTCTGAGTGTCTCGCGCCCGCCACAAGTCAAGAAATACAGGCGCAGAGCTGTGAGGCACTGCTGTCCGTCTAGCAGACTACACCTGTCACAGCACCATTGACTTATGGTGCTGTTGCTGCAAGTCCATCGTGACCTCTACCCTTTTCGACTTCTCAAGAGGCGTGAGTACCAGTGACGCCTAGTACACTACAGGGTAACGGCAACCTCTGGCATACAGCTGATAACCAACCCACATGCTACGCGTTCGTTTACCCATGCCATGTCGCACGTTTCTGTCGACGGTGCTTCAGAGTTACACCGCCAGCATCAAGATACTCCGACTACTACCAGGTTCCGTACGACGCGCGACGAAACCTACTGCCACAACTAGACCGATTACCAGGTGAAAATTAACCGCTAAAAGATGAACGAGAGTGCCAACCTTCTTCCGATTACCGACCGTTTCAACCTCGTCGCTCATCGTCCCCATGCCGTCATGCTCTGTCTCCTCTGCGTCGCCGACCAGGGCCAGAAAACTGACTGCCGCAGCTCCGGAGGCACGAGCTCCATCGTCGTCACAATGTGCAAGTCCTCGCCTGTCCCCCGCCAACGTTCTGGAAGTGTTTGTCAAAGGTCTACGAACTCTTGCACTTGTCGATACGAGAGCTGCCATTTTTTTTATTAGGTGAAAACCTTGCCACGCTAAATAAAAGGTCACGACGGCACCATCCAGATTTTTCCCTTGTGCAGCGATCGCACAACAAATTCAACGTAATGAAGTATGTTCGGCCAGAGCCACTATTCGGAACATTTTGTATCTCATCGAGCCTTTAGTGTTGGCCGCGAGCAAGCATGACGTAATACTCAGATGGGAATTCTTATCGCGGCACTACGCCGTAGTTGACTGCGCTCGCGCTCAGGTGGAACTTTCTGTGTGCACCGACGCCCCGTTTGCCGACACCTACCGACTTAGCATTGGCAAGCTTCGTGTCGCCACTGACGCTGACTTTCCTCCTCTTAGAACCAACATTGTTCCTGTCAGCCGAACTGACTTTTCTTGCACTACTGTTATGTTCACACCATCTGCCTTTTTCAGTCATTGCCACGGCACGTTTCTGCCTTATGCCATTCTGTCAAGCTATGAAGATGTGACTGAAATACTTGTTTGCGATGCCAGACTATGTCCTCTCACCTTAAATCATCACGAGATTCTTGGTTACGTTCACCCAGTAGACGAAAGTTCTATCGGGCAAGCTGAATCCTCCCATGACACCGGCCCAAAACTTCAGTCCGATGCTGTATCTCTGAGTTTCCATCCGGATGACGTCCCTGAAGTGACAAGGATACCTATGTTACCTGGATGATGTCGTCTTCTCCCCAGTTTTTCCTACGCACGTCGACCATTCGTGCACGGTTTTTCAGTGCCTCACTAAAACAAACCTTGAGCTTGATCAGAAAAAGTGCTGCTTCGAGGCCCGCAACTCGTTATACTTAGCCTTGTGGTCTCAAAGTTTGGAATACTTCGAGACCCGGACAAACTACGTGCAGTTACCAAGTTTCCAAAGTCGATACCATTCAAAGAACTGCGGACATCCGTCAGCTTGTGTAAATATTTTTGTCATTTCGTCTGTAACTTTGCATTGGTCATAGCACCGGTCACGAAACTACTTGCTCAGCCTGCCAGCCTTTATAAGTAGACCCTAGCATGCGATGACGCCTTCGACACATTAGGCCGCTTGCTTTCATTGCCGCCTATTCTACGCCATTATGACTCAACAGCTCCGACCAACGTGCACACTAATGGTAGTGGTGTCACCCTTGGCGCAATACAAGAGCAATGCAAGCCTGGTGTTCAGGAATACGTCGTCGAACATGCTAGTAGTCTACTAACGAAATCGGGAAGCAACTACTCTGTCACCGAGAAAGAGTGCCTCGCCATTGTGTGGGTGTAAAGAAAGTTTCGTTCTCACTTGTACAGACAGACTTTCGGCGTCCTCACCGACCATTACGCACTCTGTTGGTAAGCTTATCTGAAGGAGGACCCTAATGACCGCTTCGGACGTTGGGCGCGGTGTTTCCAAGAATTTGGCATTCGCGTAATCTACCGATCTGGGCGAAAACCTTCTGACGTGGACACGGTCTCTCAATCACCAGTGCGATTCAACAAAAACCTATACTGAGAAAGGGACGTTCTCATCACTGTCATCTCGATCACGAGCATGACATCTGAGCAGCGTGAAGATCCATGGATTACACCTTTTCTTAACGTCCTTTTCATCACTTCCAGATTAGCATACCCACACACTCTTCGTCGCCAAGCCACACACTTTGCTGTACCAGCCGCGCTACTATACCAAAGAAACGACAATGTAGATGGTCGTAAATGGCTTCTGTTTCCACCAAGCCATATGCGATCAGACGTATGAGCGTCATTTCATGCTGATTCACAGCTCGCTCACGTTGGCACGCTGAAGACGTATGAACGCCTCCACGAGCGCTACTACTGGCACGGCATGTACACCTTCGTCCAAAAATACATCCGATCTTGTCCATTGTGCCAACAACGAGTCATTTGCCCACTCACCCGAACTACTTCAGCCTCTACCATGACCAGAAGGTCCTTCCGACTGTGTAGGCTTCAATCTTTATAGACCTCTTCCTTACACCGTGGCTGGAAATCAATGGGTAATTTTCGCGTTGGCCACCTGACGAGAAACGCAGAAACAGCTCCGCTACCCTCAGCAGCTGCTCGGGACGTAGCCAACTCATCTTACGACGATTTGTCCAGTGTTACGGGACACTACGCGAAATATTCAGCAATAAAGAGCGCTTGTTCTTATTCGAGAACCTTCAGGAACTCTTTCACGCATGCTGTACAGTTCACCGCACCTCTACGCCTACCACCCACAGACTAACGATCTAATTGCGCGCTTCAAGCAAACACTGGGAGACATGCTCACGATGTTTGTCACCTCTGAATAGTCGAAACGGGATGTGGTGCTACCATTTTTAACCTGAGCATATAATATTGTGATGCAGATAACAACAGGCTGTTCATCTTTCTTTTTTCTATACGGCCGTGAGCCTCGCGCCACTCTTTACTTCATTTTGCCGTATCGCCCGGTCGCTTCCGAATTAGGTCCTATCTCTAGAAATTGTGCGGCATGCTAAAGAGTGTTGTCAGTTGACCCGCTCTTTCGCCTGGCACAGGCAATCCCTGGAAAAACAACGCCATGACCGTGACCAGCAAGTCTAGCCTCTCGCCGTGGGCTTGCTCATCTGGCTCTGACTGCCGTTCAACTCTCCTGGCCTGTCCTCCGAGTTTCTCCCAAAATACCAAGGTTCATACGGCGCCGTGGAACGTCAGTTTCATAAAACATATGTGATCGAGCTATTGAGCCCATCCGCACACAGGTGCCTCATTGGTTGCGAGAGAGTTCACAACAGTCAGTTTAAGCCATATCAGGAGCCCTTTCTTTTGTCTGCACCTTGACACCCCAGGATGTCGCCAGAGGGCTGTAACCTTTGTAGCCGGGAGGGCTGTATGAAGGAAGAAGAGCAACGCGCCGTAGTAGGCCCTCTCTGCAGCCAGAAGCATAGAGCACAAGCTCTTAGCCCTAGCGGTGTGATTCGTGTGATGGTTATGGCTGCCCATTTTCAGTATCAATAGACCTGCTTTGCCAGTGCTACTTACGCCAATAAACCCCGCTTCCTAGAACGGTTTATAGTGTAACAACCTAAGCGAATTATACAATGTTTTCTGATGCCTATAACCGGAGCACTCTTAGTAAATAATTTCTCTTCAAGTACAATTTTCTACACTCCCTTTTCCTACAGTACTGCCTGCCATCGCTGCCACCAAGGAGCACCGACTATGTGCATATGCCCCGAGTCTTGGTGACGCTGGAGGGCTTGTTTTATATATGCAAGTTTCTCAACGATACGGTTACTCCGCTAAATCATTCAAGCCACTAATACACCATTGTAATACACTTGTTTTTGTTATCAAGGCTGGTTATATGCTTCATCGTCGTTCTTTGATAGAAACATGCGTTTGAGTATTTCAATCGGTGTAATTCTTATTAACAGCTGAGATGGCTTTTTTTGTATACTTCACAACTGAAGACTAAGGTTATACGCCTTAGAGTGCGCGATAATTTTTTTTTGTAAAGAATACATTGCTATTTTGCTCTCAGTTAAAATATTCTCTTCATTTACTCGTGCGCACTTTGTACTAGTAACAAATAAGTGTTCCAAAAAGCCATCGGGCATGCTACTTCACTAAGGTGACGTCACAAAAAGCTGATTGGCTTCAACCGTGTGAAGCATAGTTTCAGGAAAAAAAGATTCCGGGCAAAAGTCAAGATGAAACACCAAGAGAGCTTATTTTAGTTTTTCAGAAAAAGAATTAGTAATGGTGTGAGTATTGTGTGAGTAATATATGTAGAACTTTTTCAATCAGTACTTTGTGTCTTTTATAACTGCCTGACCTACCAATCTATTGAACAGATGTATCACTGCCCCCAACTATGAAAACTCGGTCTATATTCTTACGTCTTCCTATCAATAAACTAGTTGAAACTGTACCACACGTGTCGCCGTACCTCCCTCTGTCCATGTCTTTTTTTTTTTTTCCTCAGGGTGTTTATACATGAGCGCTATGTTCTGTGAACCTCAAATTATTTTAGCTTGGCTCAGTATAACATACTTACCCCACTTGGACCAGCAGTCGGGCCTAATGGTGGATGACGCTGTAAAATGTTCCATACAGCAAATTAGAATTTGGACTGCCTATCTGTACGTAATCACAAGCACATATTCTTTGTTGTTTGGCTGAAGTATTTAAAAAGTTATTATTAGTCTGTTTTGGTAACCCAAGTTCAGCACAATGCACAATATTTGGGTAGATTTATTGAGATTCAGACCGTATGTCTCAGAACAGACTACAGTAGGTGTTTGAAGTATGTATGTTTGGCCACCTAATGCCTCGTTAGTGGCGCTGAGATAGTATTCTCATGCTGAATTTTGAATTTTCTTCAGTGTCATACACCACCAGAGCAGCACAGCCCTCTAGTTTTTGTATTGTGGCATCTGATCTGTTTTTCCTTTTGTGCGTAGTTCATTTCAACTTGGTCAGACATGCGATGCGGATATCAATAGTTTGCCAAGCCGTCATACCAGTGCTAAAGTTTAAGGGCCTGCTTTCATTTGAATTGTGAATTACAGGCACTCAATGCTAAGGCATATTGCGCTTAGCACAAAGTGAGATGTTTGATCATGGCGGTTAGAAAATCGTAGCACTTCTCTTCCGCGTGTTCGCTTCCTTCAAGTGAAAAGTTATGTTTTCGTAGGCTGTTCTTTGTTACAATTGTACTACAACTGCTGCTAACTACATTTGCTCTCTCTGTCAGCCGCGGTGGTAAGGCGGCCAGTTTGCTCGGCTGGTGATCCGAAATTCCGCAGGTGCTTCGCCACATAGAATCAGCTAAGGATCGTTATTGAGCTTCTTCTACACCATCATACATTGTGTACCCTATTTGTGAAACGTGCGAGGCAGGTGCTCTATATCACTCTTTTGTACAATGAAACATTCACATGGCTGTATTCGAGCGAGACACTTACCAGAGGTGAAGGAGAAAGACCAACGCCCAGGGGGCTCATGCCGGGTCCAATCTGAAAAGAGCACAGCCAGAAACACATGTAAAAATCTACAATGATGTAAACAGACATATAGTGAGATCAAATGTCTGCTTAAGAAAGTTTTTAAAAAGTTATTATAGTGCTTTTGAAATAAAAATGTCCTGCAACAGCTATATTGCATGACTACCTTATATTATAGCAGACAACAAGTATTCTAAGACGGTTTGAATTGTAACATCGTCTCCGCTTTAGACAATGTTTTCTGCAGGCTATAGCTGAGTCTGTCTCGGCAATTAACATTTCGTCCTCAAATACAATTTTTTGCACTGATGTCTTGCTCAGGTACAGCAGGGCGTTCCTGCCACCAGCGAGCGCTGATTATGTGTATATGCCCCAATCGATGGCGATGCTGAGAGAAATGTATGCTGTACATATGAAAGTTTCTCGACAGTAAGACTATTTCGCAAAATCACTCAAGCCATTATTACGCAATGATAAAAATTGACTTAGTTATCATATATATGGTTTGTTAAATGCTTCGTGTTTGTTCTTTAATGAAAACGTGCTCTTTTGTAGTACAATTGGTTTACATGCTTTTTAACAGCTTAGACGTGCTTTACCGTATACTTCATTTCTGAAGACGAAGATGAGTCAAGTAAGAGCGCCCGATAATATATTTTTTTTATTAAGACAGCACTGCTAGTTTGCTGTCAATAAAATATTCTTCTCTCTTTTACTCGTGCGTTCTTTGTACAAGTGCCTAATAAAAGTCAGTAAAGTGTTCCGAAAGGCGCTGAGGCAGGGTGCCTCACTAAGCTGATGTCACAAAAAGCTGATTGGCTGAATCCATGAGAAGTGTGCTTTCAAAAAATAAAGATTCTGGACAAAAGGGAAGAAAAAACTTCGGGAGCTTATTTTATTCAAAAAACATGGTGCCTGTGTCAGTATTGTGTAATGCATTTCCGAAATTAGTAACATCCATAGTTTGTGTCTTCCATAACTGCCCGACCCACTAAGCTAATGACCAGATGTCTTTCTGCCACCAACAATGATAACTATGTCTATATTCCTATGAATTCCTATCAATAAACAAGTTGAAATTTTACCGCACGTGTCACCAAACCTCCTTCGGTTCTCGTCTTTTTTGTGTGGTCAGGATGTTGAATGATCAGGGCCCTGTTACATCAACCTAACTATTACTGTCATGGGGGTGAGAGAGTAACAAAATAAATATATTTATATGATATACAGGGGGAGTCATACGCAGCTGCAGCCAAATTGGAGCAACTGCAGCAACAACAACACGAGCACGATTGCATTCATCATCTCCGTCGCCTACGTGATGCTCTGTTGTTGCCGACGTCGTGTAACATATAACCCCCCGCCGTCGGTAGCATTGTCTCGTTGCCTAAAAGAGAGTTGGATCATATGCGGAGATATATGGTTTCAGACGGGACACGTGAACGACGTTAGTGGCGGGTGTGGAAGACGACGACTGACTATGCAACGATGCAATCTCAAATGTGACCTCAGTAAGCCGGCGTAAAACCTTGTAAGACCCCGAGTAGCAATATAGGAGCTTCAAAGGGAGGCCAGCGTGGCGGCATGGTGTCCAGAGGAGGACCAGTGAACATAGGGAGTAGGAAAGCACTCTGTGATGGCTATCGTAGCGGGCTTTCTGAGAGAGATGAGAGCGCAGAAAGCGTTCCCGTGTGACTTGGCGGGTCACTTTAGCCCGAGTAGTGGTATCCCGGGTGTACTCTGTAACCATTTGCATAGTCGAGGGGACAATAGTCTCGAAGGATAACACTAGATGGCGGCCGAACAATAAAGAGAAGGGGGAGAACCCAGTGGTTTTGTGGCATGACGAATTGTATGCGAATGTCACATAAGGCAAAGTACTGTCCCAACCAAGGTGATATTTGGAAACGTTCATTAAGAGCATTGTTTCAAGATTCAATTTAGGTGCTTGGTAAGATTACTTGTTTGCAGGTGGTAGGCCTTAGTGAGCTTGTGACGCGACTAACACGAGCGCAGAATGTCACTAACTACTTTTGAAAGAAATGGCCGACCAGGATCGGTAAGCAGCTGGCGAGGAGCGCCATGGTGAAGAATAGTTTCATGAAGCAAGAAGACCATGACGTCAGTGGACAGCTCGTCGGTAACGCTCGTGTGATAGAGGGGTTTGTGGCGTAGTCAGTGGCTACAGCTCTCCACTTGTTTCCAGTGAGAGAAGTAGGATTTTATCCAACAATATCGAGACCGACGCGGTAGAAGGGGGCGGTGGGTACGCCTATTGGTTGGAGTGGACCAGCTGGTGGCAAGGTGGAATGTTTGGAGCACTGGCAGGACTCACAATTAGCAATGTATGGGCGCACAGAACGGTAAAGGCCTGGCCAAAAGAATGCGCGTGACCCCGAGATATCCAGTGGTTGGGGCGTCATGAAGCTGTTCAAGAACAGCGGAATGGAGTGTAGCAGGAACTAAGAGTAGTAGCTGTGGTACCTCGGCGCTGGTGTTGCGTCGGTAAAAAACGCATCACGTAGAACGAACAAGTATAGCGACAGGTCTAGGGGAGTCAAACGTAGAATCTGCATGATAGACCGCAAGTGGACATCGCAAAGCTGTTCCTTGCGTATGTCGGTGAAAGCAGACAGGGCAAAGACACAAAGACTGAATCTTGTGCCTAAATGTAGGGTGGGTCCGCGGGGTGACGGGATAGACAGTCGGCACTCTGGTGCATTAAGCCAGGTTTGTTTGCCAAGTGAAAGCTGTATTATTGGAGTTTCAAATACCAACGGCCAAGTCATCCAGTTTAATATTTAAGAGACGACAGCCAGCACAAGGCATGGTGATTCTAATTACCGAGAAGATGCGGCCAAACAAGTATGGTCAAAATTTTCCGACTGTCCAGGCTAGTGCGAGGCACTCACGCTCTGTGATGGAAAACTTGTTTTCCGAAGAAGAAAGGAGTCAACTGGCATAACATTTACACGATCCTGTCCTCGTTGCTGCTGGGCAAAAACAGCACCGATCCATGTTCGCTGGCATCAGTACGAACTTCAATATTGGCTGACGGGTTGAAATGGGCCAATGGGCCAAATTGGGTGGGGAAGTAAGTATTGTTGTATGAAGCTGAAGGCAGTTGCTTGGTCAGTACTCTTATAAAAAGGCATGTTCTTTTTCTGTAGTTCAGTAAGTGGTCTGCCAATGTCAGCGAAATTCTTGACAAAACGTCCAAAGTAAGAAAACAGGCCGATAAAACTCCGTACATCTTTTGTGAACTGTGGTACCGAAAAATTTTTGACAACTCGAATATTTCAAGGATCAGGTTTCACGCCTCGAGCACTGACGAAGTGACCTAGCACAGTTATTTTCAGATGGCCATAGCGACATTTCGAAGAGTTGAGCTAAAGTCCTGTGGTCCTGAAAACGTCAAGAACAGCAGATAGGCGGCTAAATTGGCTTTCCAATGTAGGTGAAATTACGATGACATCATCGAGATAGCATAGGCGTATGGATCTTTTGTATCCACGCAAGAGAGAGTCCATCGTCCTTTCAAATGTAGCTGGAGCATTACACAGTCCGATTGGCACAACCTTGAACTGGAACAGTCTATCCGGTGTAATGACTATGGTTTTCTCACCGTCTCGATGATCGACAAAAATCTGCCAGTACCCTGATCGTAAGTCGATAGATAAAAATTAGGCAAACCATGTAGTCAGTTGAGAGCATCGTCAATCCGCCTACAGTAGATACACGTTCTTACGAGTTACTTCGTTTAAGTGACGGTAGTCTACGCAGAAGCGCCAGCTGCCATCCTTCTTCTTTACTTGCACGACCAGCAATGCCACTAGACTGCAGAAAGGCTCAATGACGTCTTTTGTGAGCATTTCAACAACTTCGTGCTCGATAACTTGTCGCTCAGCATTAGACATGCAATAAGGACGTCATCGAAAGAGGCTGGCGCGTCCAGTGTTAATGCTATGAGTTACGAAGGTTTGCTGACCCAAATTGCGGTCATCAATATCAAAGATGTTATGGTACGATTTCAGCATTTGCTGTATATCAGCTGTTCCTGCTGGAAGAAAATCACCAGTGATCATCTTGTCAATGGTGGCATGCGCTGCACTTTGCGAGGAGGAGAATGGAGCAGAGGACGAAGATTCGGCAACGAATGCTGAATTGGAAGCATTGATAGAAGAAACGTTTGTCAAAATCATACAATCTGGGATAACTAGAGCGCACCAGCTGAAGTTTAGAATCGAAAGAGATGCTTTATTTCCAGTGACTGCCAAAAGTGTGTGAGGCATGGCAGCATTTTTCGCCTGCAGAACGTCAGAAATAGGTGACTACATGTAGTCACTGTCGGGAACAGGAGGGACAGTTCTCCGGTGCACGTAGGTAACGGCTTGAGTTGCTAGACGAACGTGATCTATAGAACACAGACGTTGTTGAGCTGGTATTGGGTCGTCAAGGTAACACGGTAAATCAAATTGAAGCATGTCGGTTTGACAATCAGTACGGGCAGAGTGGGCGGATCGAATTTCCAAGCCAAGGATGAGCTCATGGGAACATTTCTCGGGCACAGCAAATAGCACTGTCGTGGTGCGATCGGCAACACTTCTACGCGCTGAGCACATTTCAAGCACAGGAAGCGTGCCACCGTCGGCGACCTGGATGCGTGCCACCGTCGGCGACCACCGTCGGCGACCTGGCAGAGCAAGGTTGGTTAGATTACCGCACCAAAAAAAAAATATGCTCATTTCTGGGGAAACATATTCAGATATCCGCGTTGTGCACTGTATCGTCATATACTCGACATATCGTAATTGTGTATCTCTCATTGGATAAATATACATTTTGTAAATGTATTTTGATAAATGAATACATATAGATATCTCCAAAATAAATTTTTTATGAAGGCTCAGTACTCTTAATTTTTTTTAACTCAAAATTCCGTCAACTGTCAGTCTTGTGCAATCCTTGAACATATTTCTCATGTGTGCTAGAAGAAGCTTTCACTGTATTCCAGCAATGACGCTACCGAAACTAAGATGCGTTATTTACGCTTGAAATAGACCCAACTGAACATTCATAATACATTTGCATCAGAACAATCGTAGTGCCGCAGTCGCACCGGCATAGTGGGGCTGACCTCCAAGAAGTTAGCTATTATAAATCCTACGGTTACTGCGATTCATTTGAAAAAAAAATATCTACCACGCAGAATATTTGAACACACATCAAGAAAGCATAGCTCTTTAAAATTTGTATATGATATATTCACGCTTACTCTTCCGCTAGGGCACGTGGACTTTTGCATTAACAATGCAAGCCATAATCCGGTGAACTAAAGAGCAAAAAGCGAAAGTTTGTCCGCATACTGAGACGCAACGAGTCCGCTGAGAGAGGATAAAACAATCTTTTTGTGAAACTTGCTAAGCAAAGTTAGCAAGCACTACCAAAGATTGTCCTTAAGCCATATTTTATCTCTGTGCAGTTTAACAGGCTAGAACGCACTAGCTCACGCTCACCTTTCTGCTTTACAATGAATTAGATCTCTCTCTCTCTCTCTTCCCCACTGATACATGAGCATTAAATTTATGTTTTTTTTATGCAGATCGCTCATCACGTAAAAAAATGATGGCATGTGCTCCTTAATTAGAGCTTTGAAAGTTGTCTTGTTTTTAATTAACATAATTCCTGGTTGAATTTAGCTCAGATGTATTCATCAATGAAATTTTGGAGGATTTATTGCCTTTTGAATGGAGTTTCGTCGGTTGTAATTCAATGCATATAGTCCAGTAGATCCTCCGTGAGCGGTCACAACGTGGTTTATTTCGACGTTTCGGCCTAGAGTCTGGCCTTCATCAGGATTAAAGATACAGTTTGTTGGGGCTCAGCTTTATACAATCTCAAATCAGAGGGAAAGGAAAGAGGAAAAAAGACAGAAAAGAAAAAAGAAAAAAGAAAAAGAAAAGAAAAAGATAAAAAAGAGAAGAAGAAGAGAAAAATAATATACGGTGGACTCCCCTCGGGTGCCCCCTTTCCACTCTTCCCTCCACTTCTCCTTCATCTTTCTCCCCCTTCTCCCCTTCACCTTTCTGATGTCAGCGGTCTGTGTATGTTTCCTTTCACTAACGCATTCCTCCCGGCCAGACGGCGTTTCCTGGCACTGGCGGTTCGGTGTGGGGCAAAAAAGAGCTTTTTTAGGAAGTTCTAAGCCTTTAACTACTCGGAGTCCCGTAAACAATTCGTCGTAGAAGGAGGGGTGCTGCGTATTGTGGCAGAGGCTGGTAAGCGGGCATTTTAGGAAGTTCTAAGCCTTTAACTACTGGGCGTCCTGTAAACATTTCGTCGTAAGAAGAGGGGTGCCCCGTATTGCGGTAGAGGCTGGTAAGCGGGCGCCATGCGAATTCCTTGCCCGCTTCTGGATTACGCGTGTAGTTGGGGCCTCGCGGCTGTGCACAGGGTTGCTGTTGGGCATGTCATGCATGGCACAATTGATTGGGTAGTAAAATAAAACAGAAAACAGACGACAGCTGCAAGACACCACACATTTTCTTCGAGAAATCGCAGGCCTCTGTGTGCCAAAAAACTCGTACTTGGTTACTCTTGATGTCTCTTCATTATATACAAATATTTCTCACGATGACGGCATAGCTGCATTACAAAACATGTACACAAACTATAGACAGCCTAACACCCCAGATTTCACTGCCATTGCAACTTTGACGAGGATGGTCCTCGAACTAAATTCATTCGAGTTTAACCAAGAGTATTTTCGACAAATCAGCGGGACCGCTATCAGCGGGCACCAAAATGGCACCTAATTATGCCAACATTTTTATGGGAAAGCTAGAATCTGAATTCCTTGCACAAAGTTCCTTGAAACCAATGTTTTACAGAAGATACATAGACGACATCTTTCTTAATTGGACCCACAGCGAGGACAAACTTCTCAGCTTTATCGACACTTACAATGCTGTACATCCGAACATACACTTCACACACACATACTCGCAAGTTACCGTAAATTTCCTTGATGTTACCATAACGAGAGAAGAAGAGAAGTTCTCTACAACCCTATATCGCAAACCAACAGATCGACAACAATATCTCCATTACCAAAGCGATCACCCACACCACTGTAAAAACAGTATTCCATACATCCAGGCTCACCGGTTTAAGTGAATCTGCTCTAGAGACGCTGACTTTGACACGAGCTCACAGAGGCTAAAACCTATGCTCGAGAAACAAAAATACCCCCCACATGTAAATAATGACGCTGTTGAAAAAGCGAGAAAACTAAAGCGTGAAGACTTACTTATGGAGCGACCACCACGAGAAGACCTACAACGGACCAACCTCTGCTTGACTTACAGCACTAATTTCCCCAGTGTAAACAAAATCCTTAAACGACATTACAACATTCTGGAACCAAGTGAACGTCTGAAACGCGCATTCCCATGCGCTTCAGGCGTCGTTTACCGACGACCACGTAACCCCAAAGACACCCAAGTCCACTCCCAAATTAACACATCACTCCCAATAATTCATGCCGCCCTTGTTCAAAGCCACGATATCTTGTATGTAAGGCGATGCGAGAAACAGACAAAGCAACCAGCACGCAATCCAAGTTTTCGATTAACATACGAGGAAACCTAACATGCGATTCCTCTGATGTGGTATACCTACTCGAATTCAATGTGTTTGGTATGCAGTACATCAGACAAACAGAAACACCATTTAGGATTCGCTTCAATTATCACAGAGCCCATGTGAAATCAGCCCCAAGTCTACCTCTGTCAAAACATCTCAATCTTCCCGACCAAGCATTCGACAAAATATCAGTAACGCTCTTAGAGACGGGATTTAAATCAAATCGAGAACGTGAACAACGAGAGTCATACCTTATCCACCGATTTAACACCCTCGATAGAGGAATAAATGAGAATCCTGGTACACTTGCAGCAATTAAAGCATTAGAAAACAATAACGGCAACAATGAAAATAGTACCTGAGTTCACGGCACTGCAGCTGCGAAGGGCACTGGACAACCCAAAACAATTCTAAGTGTAACTACTCTTCCTAAATGCAGCTGTCGTCGGTTTTCTGTTTTATTTTACTACCTAATCAATTGTGCCATGCATGACGTGCCCAACAGCAACCCTGTGCACAGCCGGGAGGCCCCCACTACACGCGTAATCCAGAAGCGGGCAAGGAATTCGCATTTCGCCCGCTTACCAGCCTCTACCGCAATACGGGGCACCCCTCTTCTTACGACGAAATGTTTACAGGACGCCCAGTAGTTAAAGGCTTAGAACTTCCTAAAATGCCCGCTTACCAGCCTCTGCCACAATACGCGGAACCCCTCCTTCTACGACGAATTGTTTACGGGACTCCGAGTAGTTAAAGGCTTAGAACTTCCTAAAAAAGCTCTTTTTTGCCCCACACCGAACCGCCAGTGCCAGGAAGCGCCGTCTGGCCGGGAGGAATGCGTTAGTGAAAGGAAACATACACAGACCGCTGACATCAGAAAGGTGAAGGGGAGAAGGGGGAGAGAGATGAAGGGGGAAGTGGAGGGAAGAGTGGAAGGGGGGCGCCCGAGGGGAGTTTACCGTATATCATTTTTCGCTTCTTCTTCTCTTTTTTATCTTTTTCTTTTCTTTTTCTTTTTTCTTTTTTCTTTTCTGTCTTTTTTCCTCTTTCCTTTCCCTCTGATTTGAGATTGTATAAAGCTGAGCACCAACAAACTGTATCTTTAATCCTGATGAAGGCCAGACTCTAGGCCGAAACGTCGAATATAAACCACGTTGTGACCGCTCACGGAGGATCTACTGGACTATATATATATATAGTCAATTTTTTCATCCACTTTTCTTTCTTCTTATTTACATTCCATTGGCTTTAATAACTTCCCCTGTACATTCCTTGGCATTACTGTCTGTTATATCTCATACATATATATATATATATATATATATATATATACACATATATATATATATATGTATATATATATATATATCCACGTATATTGAAAAATTTTTGTAGCACAAGTTGTCACATGTTTTAACTGTTACTGCTTCGTGAATTGCAAATTAAGAATACGTGAAAAGAAAAAGGAAAATTCGGTAATTACACTCTTCACTTTGGTACACAATATAAACACGCAGTTATATATTCTGTGTCTTACATGTGCGTTTTTTATTAAAAAAGCAGCCATGATATACGTTCAAAGTGAAGGTAAGATGTCAGAAATGGGAACACAATACACAAGACCAATTTTAAGACAACATCACGAAGCGTTTCAGACAGACTCGACGTATCATAGATCGGGAGACGTATACTTTTTGAAAGTACTTTGTCATCCTTGGAATGCCAGATTTGTGCTGCATTTTACCGCTCGCGCAGCTGGCGATCTTGCTAAGTAGAAGTTTTAGGGACAATGCTTATGCCCTTATGACGATCATAGTGATGATTTAAATTAACCAAATTATAAAAAGAAAACAAAGTGTAGCGGCGTTTTCAAAATAAAAATGTAAGGTGTCAAGAAAAACTTTTAAAAAAAAAACAAGGAACAAATCATTCAACATCGAAATGTCGTGAAAATATGAAATGTTCGCGCAGTAGAAAAAGAGTTTTTACGTTGTTAAAACGCGATTATTCCTTGTCAGCTGTGGGTGGTCCTGCTTTTTTGTCTGCCTTGGAGCAGAAGGTCGCTGACTGAACCAAACTAATCGGTTTCGCATACAAAACAACGCATGGTAAGGCTTATACAGAGTAAGGTAGTACTCACTCAATATCCAGGCAGCCAAACCTGTTTTCAGTTATACTCAATGAAAAGAAAGCAATTAGAGTTGACTGACATTGCCCAAATAAGTAACACAGCAGCCAAGACAAAAATAAAAAAGATAGCAGAAACGAATCTTCAAACATCCAAACACGTAAAAATATGAAATGTTCGCGCAGTATCGGAACGAAGCTTTGATGATGGTGAAGCACAGTTGATGCTTGTCGGCTCAATGTAAAAGGCGACTGGCCCAAATATAGTAATGAGTTTTATATAAGAAATAGCACATGCTGAAATTGCAACACTATTAATTGGTACTCACTCAACAATCAAGGTACCTAACTTGTCCTCAGGTTTGCTCGATATCCATCAAACACGCTTGATTTTCGCTCGTGCATCTAATAGGTTTTCAACTTTTTATACTTTAGCTTAGTCATCCCTAATCTAAGTCACGTTTACGAAATAGCCAATGAGGCTCAGTCATGTTCTGCATGAACCTAAGGAATGCGCGGGCTCCGCTCTGAAGGTCGCACGACAAAGTGTACGTTATTGTCATCATAAGCATAACAATGCCCACTGGAGGGCGATGGCTGGTCATTTACTCTTCCGATCAACGCGGCCCCGTGCTCTCTTCACGCTGCCACGTTATACCCAAAAGTTTGTCAATCCCATTACTTTACCAAATTGTCTATCTCTACACAGCACATTTTTCCTTCTCTTTGAATTTCTGTCTGTCCCCTTAATGACAAGTGGCTATACTTTTTAGCCTATGTGCCAGGCCGATGCGGTCAATGTCCACTTACTTTCTCTATTTCAACTACGTTATTGTGATTTTGTTTCCAGGCCCACTCTGTTTAATTGGTTTCTCTGAAAAATCGCACTAATAAGGTAATGAAAAGAAAACTTTTAATACAACTAACGTGTCTAGTGTCAATCTAACAACCCAGAGGCTAGGCTAAATTTAAAAGCATACAACCCTTATAGATGATAGATGACATTTCATTGTGTCATTTACAATTAGGGCTGAACTTTTACAATTCAGTTATCTCTGCTGGCCTTAATACAAATAATATTCCTATATAGACTCGCATCCAAACAAGCAACTTCGCCAATGAACCTATCTTTTCATGAATATATATTAAAGCAACCGTGAATCTAATCATAATCTGTCTATTTTTTCAACTTTAAACAAATTGTGCGGGCATCGCTGAAGACGAAGCGTTTGTTTAGGAGAACTTGTAAAGTAAGAAATTATTTTCAAACTATATATTCGCTCACCAATCTTAAATTAGGAAAACCTCATTTATATATCAAGCACTGCTTGCTTCATGGCCAATGCCGCATGGTGGGTTGCGTAAAGTGGCAACCAATCAAACAATCAATACTACGAAGTTTTGGGTAACCTCTAGAGCGGATATGTGTCATATTCTGTAAGGAGCAAACAAACAAGCAGAACGCTTTTTTGTCTGTGACTGCGGCCAATGGACAGTCACAAACCAGCAGGAGTTTGTGATTAGAGCATGCTACCGATTGTACAGAATGCTAGCATATGGGAAAACTTCGCCCATATTAGAAGTTAGGTGTAGGTTGGAAAAAGTTGGTAGCGACTACCTCGCATTGACAGTTGAAAAAGTTATTTATTTGCAATTCTGTATATCTCTCAGCTAGTGTCCCTTTAATGTATCCGAAGTATTATTATTTTTATTTTTCCCATCTAAATTTCGAACTATTTTCGTGACAGCTGTTGGTAGAAGGCTACTAATGCAACTATTTAGTTTCAATATCTGTACATCTAACTGCAGCTAGTTCTATAACACTTTGTCTCTTTGCCGCATCTTTTGCTTTCCTTTAGTCAAGGCAAGTTCCTTGAATCTGTGGCGTAAACCTCCACCAGCGAATCGGCCAAGAACCGGGTAGTTTTCATAAAGGAACTACCTAACTAGAAGTTGGGATTTATTCATTTGGAAGAAAGAAAAATATAAAATAGGGCGAACTTTTAAAGGAATAGTAACGCCCAATGGAATAGAAACAATGAAGCGGCGAACTTCAATTTGCAAAAGTACAGAATAAAACCAAGAACTGACTTCAAAACTTCAATTCATTTCGACCTTTGACATATTTCCACAATACGTCAGCAATCCTCTCATCACTGTGTACAAGAGACAAACCGCTGAAAAAAAAAACGTAACTTTTCCGCTTTTCATATATATTCGAAAGAGGCGGAAAACGGCACCAAAAGTATTTTTGCTTCAGGCATATTATCTATTATAAGAAGTTAGATACTGCTCGGTTAACTCATTTACTCAGCAAAAAGAATAATCAGGGACGACTCACAGGCCAGCTTGGTGAGGAATATAATTAGCTGCGGAGTCAGCCAAGCATTCTTGTGATTCAGACTTCCACGTCTCGAGTTTCACATATTTTAATATTCGAATGACACGTCAAGTGATTGAATTCTGATGTGCTCACTAGTGAAGAAGCAGGACATTCATTTCATTTCATTAATAAAAGGAAAAACTTTCTCCTTGTAAATTCTTCACCAATATAGTGACCTCGTAACCTTTATGTTATGCATACAACTTGAATTTGAGCCTATCATTTATCTTTCATTCAGACAGGAAGCGTTTGTGCTAAGCGAACACTGCAGCAGTGTTATCCAAGGTTGTATGCGTCACCGCTATTGCCTGCGCTGGAAACAACCGTCCCTTGGCGCAAATGGTCGAATTTTTTTTTTTAAAGCGAGAAAAGATGCACGTCCTGTAGTTACTCGTCAACAGCTAGAAGAAGCAAACGATGATAGAATATCGACGCTGATGCTAGAAATAATTTCTTCTCCCCGAGGCCCTGAGAGGTTGAAAAGAGATTCTAGTATTTTCTGAGCCCATTGTTTTGTCTTTGTCACAATGCGGCTGACTGGCTTCCGTTAAAATTGGGCACTTGCAGGCTCCTCTGAAGTACCTAAATGGTTTGAAGTGTTCTACCTAAATGTGGAAGAATTGCTTTTCGAAACACCAACACTTGCCATGCTTCTATCTATCTATCTCTCTATCTATCTATCTATCTATCTATCTATCTATCTATCTATCTATCTATCTATCTATCTATCTATCTATCTATCTATCTATCTATCTATCTATCTATCTATCTATCTATCTATCTATCTATCTATATATCTATCTATCTATCTGTCATGCCAGCTAATATACTATGCCTTGCAGCATTGCGTTGTTGTATGAAGAACATAAAATCACTGGAACTAATATGAAAACTTCCAAATCTATGACGCATCTCTTGCTATACGTAATACGGTGCCGACTCTGTGGCGATCGTTTCATTAAATTGATGTGAATCAATGCCGTAGTGGTGGCATGTTCTTATTACGAGTACTGCATTCACTGCAATCTTTTAAACACAACATGAAAAACATATTGGAAAAAGAACCTCTTGTTAAACATCCGTAATAAATTGATTTTCATTACCGCTTCACACTTTTGTCTTGGTACTTTTAAGCTTTGTGTATAGCTTCTATTGTATATATTTATCTTTCTTTTTTCATATCGATCGTTTTTTTATTGCGTTTTCAATTTGTTTGCTCTTTTTCCTGCCGTTAGCTTCTATGTACGAAACTAATTACAGGAGGTCCCCCTGACAGTCTGGTACTTTGGGACCTCCTGATTCTGCATGCATCATGTGACCCATTTTTGTACATGCAATAATAATAAATAAACTTGAACTTGAACTTGAACAAATCACATGCAATTACAAGCATGTTATGTGCATGTCATTATATCATCGTAAGCTTGCCGCATGGGTATAGGGCGCTCACTGTAACTGATAATACCTTATTCGTTAACTTTGCAGTTTGTGCAGTTTATTGCAGCAAGGGTAATTTCGCCATGCTAACAACAAGTTAAGGTTACAGACAAGATAAATTCATGGTTATCAAGCGGGCTGCTATTTCCGAAATATGTAAATAATAAACTATTTCCAAAACCAATTGATGGAGATATGCCTTTAGTTTACCATATTTCCACAAAGAGTAACTAAATTATCCGGCATTGTGAATTAAGGATCGGCGTCCACGGGCTCGTGCGCACTCTTTTTTCTGGCAGTGCACCTCGTGCCTCTCGTGCGCGGGCACACGAGTCAGTGTGGTTTTATTCTGCAAAAAAAAAGTGGACGGGCTTGATGATGAAGAGTTTTGTTTTTGAAAAGCTCTAGAGGACTCATTCACATTTTGCACCTAGTTTTCAGGTCACAAGTTGGCCCATAATAAAGAAGTTTTTGGTGTTTATCCTCTTGAATCTCTTACAATATATGACATTAGGCGACTTAGTGTTAAACCTAGGGTGTGTTGGTTGAGCATTCACCTTAGCACAGCGCAGACGATGACGGAGACAAGGAAGGCCGATGTACACACTGCGCTAATGTAAAGTAGTTTATTTCACGAAAGGCAAATATTAACTTGCATACATACGCAGCTGACATATGCGACAACCCTGAGATAAGAACAAAAACATTTACCATATGTCATACGTTGTGTGAATGCCACTGCAGACAACGGCGTGTTTATATCTGAGATTCCACAGTATTATAATTATCACAAATAATTAAAATACTAGAATACTGGGTGCTCAATGAATACACAATATATATTCAAGATATAGCGCTTGTTGACAAAATCTGCGTCAGGTATTTCACGTGTCGGCTGAGAATTGAGCTCAGCCAGCACTACGGTTTTGTCAAAGAAGAGCGTGTGAGCGTAGTCGTTAAAATGGATGCCCAAAGGATCCTCTCTGTTGAGTAAACGGTTGTAAGTCAGCGCTATTGGTGTGTATCTCTTTCTTTTCATCATCTTTTACGGCTTGGTGTTAACTCTACTCTAATAGCACGGCTGCGATTCCGGGCTTCTACGTTGGCTTATATACGCTTTTAAAACAGAAAGCACTCCTGCTTTTTTTAAAGACGATTTTGTTTCTTGGGGACCTTCGGTGCAAAGTTTTGATCTCTCTGTCCATTTGTCTCTTTGTTCACCTTTAACATCGGGTGTTCTAAACAGCACCAAGCGATACCCCAAATTACCAACCCCACCCACAGCACCCACCAATGTTGCTCAATTTCAGCGTTCATACTTGTGCGATTGTCAATTAAAAGCAAATATTGCGCATATCTGAGGCACCATAACAACGCGTATATATTCTGTATATACGTCTTTTACTAGAAAAGGGATACATAGGTAATTCTAAGGACCGTAGTGTTTATGACGCTGCGCTGACTATGCAATGCTTGCATGAAAAGGCAAGTGTTTTCAACGTTTTGCTATGATGACACGATGGTGGCACCTACCCGTCGCCTTGCGTTCTACACCTTATCACCTCCGAGACGTGCACGCACGCCCACCTCAGAGCCGCACGCTTCGTTTTCTAAGATAACAGCCAGATAGCGGTCATGTCTCACGTATGACGTGAATTAACGCACTCGTTCGCCTCCGCTGCACGCTCGAGGTACTCTTACGCAGCACCTTCAGGATACCATTCACCGATTTTCTTGCGCAGAACATCAAATAAACGTTTTGAACAGTCCCTCAAGACGCAAGACTATCGACTTTCAACGACATTTGCAGATGAGCGTGCAGATTCGGGGCCAATTTTGTTTTGCTGTCTTGGAATGCTGGCAATGATTTTCTTGGCAAAGTACGTCGTACTTCGCCGCATCGAACACAGAGATAAAAAACATGCGTGTAACGTACTTGCCTGTTCATCACAAACTAGTGCCGCCAGTGGATCACGTATGGTACGGCACATGAAAGGGACACAACAGTGAGATACTAAATCGCCGTTCGCCATTTTATTGTTGTTTAATAGAGATTGATTGATATGTGGGGTTTAACGTCCCAAAACCACCATATGATTATGAGAGACGCCGTAGTGGAGGGCTCCGGAAATTTCGACCACCTGGGGTTCTTTAACGTGCACCCAAATCTGAGTACACGGGCCTACAACATTTCCGCCTCCATCGGAAATGCAGTCGCCGCAGCCGAGATTCGAACCCGCGACCTGCGGGTCAGCAGCCGAATACCTTAGCCACTAGACCACCACGGCGGGGCGAGAAAAAATATTGTCCGACTTTTTTCTCTCAATATTGCATTGACTGCGAAAACAGTGAGAGATGCATGACTGAAAATATGTTTGCGTGTTTTTACGCTGTTTCTCACTAGGGAGAAATACCAGCAAAAAGTATTAGGCATAGTGAAGAATAAGTGTAGAAAATGATCATTGGTGAATAACGTATCATTTAAAGCGGTCATAAAAACCTTCATTCGAGCCAATTATTGGAGTTGTCCTACCATTCATCCGCGACGTGCCACTGCTAGGGCTAAAGGTAACCACTGATGGTGAAAATGTGGAAAGTGACGTGGCCCACAAAGGTGTGAATGTGCATACTAACTGTGAGTCAACTTCACGGACGTGTGGGAACAAACAGTACCCCGGTAAGGTGATAACGTCAGGACTAAATATTGGTCTAAATATAGGACTAAAATATATATATTGGTTTAAATATTAGTCTAAAATATAGGGCTAAAAGTCGGACCAGCCGCCGTCAGTCCTGAAAGTTATTATGTGCTGTAGCAGCATCTTCCCCCCCCCCCCCCAAGACTAACCACCCACCCAATTATTAGCATTTCGCCAAATAGTATAGGGTTTTCAAGAATGGGATGTGCTATCCCTGTATTCATTCCTTAGCAAGTACGAGACGCGGAAATCGAGGACTTAAGATTATTTTTGCAAAAAAAAAAATCGCTCGCAAATTACAACGACGGCTAGAACACACAACGCTTGCCAGAATTAAGCGTTCATAGATCGATGGTAAAATTTGAAGCCACCTGCCTCCGCTCAAGAGGGTCCATGAGCGGCGATTCACACGAAAAGAGCCAACAATGCTGGCTGCAAGAACCTCTTTTATTTACCTACTCAAAAGAATCTCACGAAGCTTCCCAGGCCTCAACAACATGGCACAACAGATGGGACCAGAAGCCCCTGACAAGGAATCTCTACATACTGGCGGTGAACGGAACATGTGGCACGAAACATAACGGCAAGAAAGCAAACGAAACCTACACGCAACTCGTAGAAGATCCTCCAGCGACTCACCTTAGCGGACGCCACAAACCAGCGTAGCCTCTGCTCTGCAGCACTCACGAAGAAAAGCCCTGGAGCGTCGCGCGACTATTATCGCATCTGATTTTCCTGTAGCCGAAAAGCCAGTGGTCTCGTCTCAACTTCTATCCTATCGGATAGCGTCTTCTTCACTCCTTCTCTTATGGCTTTTGCCAAGGCATGATTTCATTAGATTTGTGGGGTTTAACGTCCCGAAACCACCATATGATTATGAGAGACGCCTACTGGAGGGCTCCGGAAATTTTAACCACCTGGGGTTCTTTAACGTGCACCCAAATCTGAGTACACGGGCTTACAACATTTCCGCCTCCATCGGAGTTGCAGCCGCCGCAGCCGGGATTTGAAACCGCGACCTACGCGTCAGCAGCCGAGTACCTTAGCCACTAGACCACCACGGCGGGGCCCAAGGCATGATCATTGCCGCTGTGTAACGCTAGCGCTTCCGTCAAATCAGCGGGCTGCCAATAAGGGCCCACGACCCGATCATTTTGTTAGTTGCCTGAACAAGTATTAGCTGGTGCCCCACTTACTGCATCACTGAGAGCAAACATGGTCGTCTATAAGTATGCCTTGAACAAGCCAAGCTTCATGCCTTCTGGCCGAACCACCGACACAGCCAGACAGCTAATTGTTCATACGGGCTCTTTAACGACTGACGCTATACAATGTGGCAACGATGTGTTTTTTTTTCGTGAAACCGAGGCTCCCTTATAGAAATACATGAACACAATATGAGAATACATGCTTCGAAAAATTCCGAGACACCGGTATTTTCACTCTCTTGCAGTGTCCCGTGTTTCTATAGGTATTCTCTAACAGCTCTCCAGATATCACACCACATCGCACTTTTTTCGCTCCTACAACAGGAGGTGTTACAGAATCCAAGAAAATCAATACGCAGGGCCATCACGTGTCTGCTCCTTAGAATAAACGTAAATTTTGCCTCCGAAATTGAATCAGTGACAAATAATCGGCGGCATAGAATATTGCGACACATTGAGACCTCTGAAACACCACCAAAGCTTGCCCGCTTCTCTCAGGAAAAAAACCCTCCTTGCGTCCAAAAAAATGCCTAAAATCATTCCTCACAATAAAAGCAGTAGCACGAATATTGACCAAGGTCATTGCATACACGCCATCAACAACGAGTTGACTTTATAATCACAAACTCAGGTAGAAGTATCTGTTTCTAAAAGAATTCTCCAGCGACCTTAGCTCTATCAGCTATGGTGTCTAGTTTTTTTTGTTGGGTATTGTTTACCGTCAACATGGCGGCAAAGTCTGCCTCAATCGAAGGGCTGGAGCTGGAGGCCAACTGCGACCAGAAACTAAAGCAGTTCATTCACCCCGTGCGCATACCACTGCCCATCACTTTTCAATTTTTGTGCAAACATCAATAGAATGGAACGTTCTTCCTGCTGACGTCGTGCACCACTCCACCATCACCCATTTCAAAGAAGCCATCCAACGAATCATCTCTTTGTGAACTGTCTACTCCTCAAGTAACACCCCTTAAGTGGGGCCCTTGATGTATTATAAATAAAATAAATACATCAGTCAGTGCTTCAGTGTGAATAAAAAGTTGAAAGAACCAGCTGCTGAGTCAAAAGTGGTGACGTTAATTGCACGGTATGCATGCGCAATCGACATTGTTTTACATGCTGCCAGCGAGACCACAAGCTTATAGGCATACGAACAAGTAATCGCTGCTCTTCGAAGTTTTCATGCAATGGGCATATGTACATGCATTCGCGTAAGTCTGACACTCATAGATATCACTCTTCGGCTGGTGGTACGAGAGTTCGGAACGAAACTGCTGAGGGCAATGCGATAATTGGAAAAAACCCGGATTTTACAGCTTAATATTCGGGATCTTGTACGCACTACTTACACAAAAAAACTAGGGAAATCTAAAGCGTCACCTTTAAGAGTTGACCATGAATGCGACATCAATATCCTAGTGCGTATTTCAAACGCTTGGTGCATCAAACCTTCTTGAAGGTGCTTCAATTCACTACCTGGCTCTAAGGGAATGGACACAGTTGTGTGTGTGCCTTTTGTATTGGATGGCTGACCTAAAACAATGCAGTCAATATAATAATCAGTGCTTTGACGCCCAATGTCAATAACACTGGTAACAATCATTACTACTGCAATATTTCATGTATACATGACACTTGTGATTGTAAAGAATGAAAGTTACTCTTAATGCCTAATGAGTTATGTTCTCTTTCATCACAAGCAGACGAATGGCCGTGTGGTAAGACTTCCACTTCTCACGAAAACGACCCTGGTTTGATCCCCACTCTGGCCTTACAGCTTTTCATTTTTTTTATTTGCCTCGTTCTTGACTTTTCAGTCACGCAGAGCCTGATGATTTTCGGCACACAACTAACGACGTCAACACCAACGCCAGAATATCTGCGAATCAGCTCTAATGCTATTGCGTTAAAAACTTCCATTTTGTTAATGAACGCAAACACATGTGGAAGTGTCTTTTCTTCACGGACCATAACAATCAACGAAAGCATGCACTTTGTTATGAAACACAAGCGCAGATAGTGGTATCTTTTTTTTTTGTTTTTGAACGAAGGCGCCAGTAATGTAACCCCCATCGGCCACTCTATTTTTTTCTTGATGTTGTGATGGTAAGAGGCGACCTGGTGGCTGAGACTGGTAGAGTCGATAGGCTGTATATAGCGTCTCGTTTCGATCGATAACAGGAGAGTAGTTGCTCAAGTATCCGTGCCACATGCCACTACCAGGCCATCAGTCAATAGACCAGCGCCAATAAAATCACGAAACATCAGACTGTTATCTCAAGGGTGTTGACCGTTTATAGCAAGGTATACGCGCACAACTGCAATACCTCGATATGTGACCAGTAGAACCTGAGCTCTAGCCCACGAGTGCAGGGTGAAGTCGTTGCTCTTCGAAGAGTTCAGGCATGTTAGCACATGCACGAGCACTTGTGTAGGAGTGGCACTCACTCAAAATCACTCCTTGATCAGTGGTACGAGTGCTCAGAATGATAACGCTAAGGGTCCTAAGGGTGGTAAATAGCCGCATTTTACTGCTCAATACGCCGAGATTTCGCAGCCACCACAACTTTGATGGACAGATAAATTAAATCCACAAACTGCCAGGTAGCCGTGTCTAAGCAGCCTTTTTGTGTGTCATGTCTTAACGACTGATCAGCTCCTCCAGAAATATCTGATAGATGGTTGGTGAAAGTCCAGCAGCTGATGCCACTTTTTTACTGGCCACTAATGTGACATTTCCCAAGCGACCACATTTCCTCACTATTCTTCCCTGTTTTGAGCGTACGGTTGGCGTATAGTGTCATACGTGGAAGTTTGGTTGTCTCTGCTGATACGTAAGTTCTAAAAGCATCCTGCAATGCTCTTGAGCAGATGCCTCGCCATGTCTTCTTCAGACAGGCTGGCATGCCAACACACCCACAAATTCTGTCCTGTATATGCAGTGCAGGTCTCCCAAAATTGTTGCCCCCCCCCCTTGTGCGATAGTCTCCTTACAGCACTTTTTTGCAGCTCAATTACCAAGGCACTTATTAATCTTGATAAAGTGCTCGCATCTGATCAGGATTTCTTCAAAGTTTTGATACATGTGAGGTTATCATCGGTGGGTTAGGAAACTACGTACAATTGTTAGCAGGCAGTATCTTATTTGTTTTAGTCACTTTACCGCTTGCTGTGAGCCAGTCATCAACGTCTCCAGTGACTTTGAGAATTGTCGTGACTTATTGAGATATGGCTACGTAGTGCCGAGTGCGGGTTCCTCAATGTCTCTATTATTTCATATCATTGAAAGGAAGAAGGCAAGCTGGCAAGGTGACGACATCCGCGAAGATCACTGCATAGTGCTTTGGTCATTTGTTGTTTTACCCCCACCCGTTGAACACTCTGTTGCGTTCGCAGTGTGCGTTTGGGGTTTATAAGAAAATGGCCAGGGTGACGAGCCTGCAAAGGGCTACCTCGTCCACAATTCATAAGTGCAGCCGGAACTAGAGCAGACAAGGTCAGGCTGTCAAAAACTTTCCTGTACACAAGTCAGTCAAAAGCATCCGTAGTTCAGTGTGAGAGTATTCCTAGTTCTGAAGATTAACGAAAAAATTTGCAACAATCCTTGACCACGGGCTGACGTCCCAAAGAATTACGTTTCAACCGTGTTGGAATCAAAGCCATCTTGGCACAACATCAACGGGCGCTCAACCGCATTGCCGTCTATGCTAGCTGCCTCCTATAGGCTGCTCTGTGCATCTATTTCATTTTAGAGCACATTCGCCTCACTCCTCTGGAAGTGGCGTCCCTAGTTTACAACGCATATTTCTCTATAGTAACGAACCACCACGCGCTATGCCGGCTTTCATCACTGAAGAATCCTACTGACCGGATCAGTTGCTCGGCTCTGGACTGCAGGAACATGCATGCACAGTGACCTACGAGTCAAAAGACCTATGTATACCCCATCGATAAATCAGGCTTTGAAGCTTGTGTTTTCTTTATTCATTATTCAAAAAAACCTTACAGGCCCCAGAACAGGGCATTGGGTAAGGGGGGGAGGAATCGGAATGGTACAGACAGGTAACGAACAGTTTGCAGGCAGAATCAGTGCAAGAACAACGAAAGAAATATATATATATATAAATGAGATCACATTTTAGCCTATACAGGGCGAGGTAAATTTGAGGGAATACAGCACTTGTTCATATGAACATGGCGACAGAGGGTTACATTTTAAAATAAAAAACAAGGGGAATATAAATCACCGTTACGCAATGCACTCAGAATACAAAAACATGGTCACATGGTAAACACAGTGAGTAGCTGACGACGAAATGTATCGGGATTAGATATGGAGGCTATGCAGTCAGGGAGGTCATTCTAAAGACGAACGGCCCGAGGCAGTGGTGATGAATTGAATCTGTTTCTCAATTGACCCCCGCTGCCCAAAGCAACCTCGTGATGCAGGCTCTGGTAACATCATCGAATGCCTCGAACCATCTTTCTACTTGTAGCATCACTTCAACGTGGTGCGCGGTGGCATACTATATCACCACAACCTTTATCCAAATGGGCTTGCACTGCTGCTTGTTCTTCCGAAACAGCTCCGCTCGGCTGTTCATAAGCTTCGCGGGCTTTGAACTCTCAGTCACCTTGGTGTGTCCCACATTTGCGACCGGAACTGACGACACTTCTTTCGGCCCTCCACCTCCATGAGGACTTATTACCGTACAGTTAATTTGCGTACTCGTTATCATAATACCAACATATAGTGTTATAGCTTACTAATTGCTTCGGTTTTTCCAGCGTTTAAATTTTTGCACAGTTAACCCCGCATTTTTTCTCATTTTGCACTGTGTGCGTATTTTTGCTAGAACAGTTTTCTTGCATATGAAGGCGGCAACCTGCCCTTAAGATCTTCAGTCTTTGGGCGGTTGGGTAAAAGCATCGTAAAACCAAACAAAACTTTTTGCACGTTTTCGATGTCGTAACAGTGGAGACAAAGAAGATTACGACGATCGGCTTCCAGTGGTGACAGCGCTGGAATCAGCAAGAGACGCCTGTACTGAGACTAGTGTGGAACTAGATTCTGCATCACTCATTTTCTCTGCTGTTCTACCTGGCCTATGCCTACCACGAAGAACTTTGTTCAAGCAACACCTCATAAAGTAGTTTTCTTTGGTGAGGCCTCGTTGCAAGTAACACATTTGAAGATCCTCAGGCTAGCAGCAAAGTTTTGCTTCAGCAAACCTTGAGTTCTGCATGAATCTTGGCCTTAGTGCACTCTGTGAATGACAGACTTTGAAAATCTCTAAGGTCAATATGTGTCGCTCAGGAATCCGAGGTTGCCACAGCGTTCAAGAAAAAGTCTGGCATGAAGTTTAAGGTGAGTCATTTGGTTGATTTCATGGCCACTTGTGCAACAAAACTTCGATCTCATATAAATAAGGGTCTTTCGTCGTGAAGCAAGGAGACAACGTTTCAGAAAAAGGGATGAAAGTCGTCATTTAGAACCTAAGGCTAGTCATGGACGAGTGACGAAAAAGGCTGTTAATTTATTTCGTGAAAAGAAGCTTAAAGAATTATGCGCTGGTGTGAACTGCAATAAAGAGGAAGTTTTAACCTGTTAATTACAGTTAAAACACACAAGAAAGTTGGTTCTTTTCAGGTGATTTTATCGCAACGTGGCACCTGGCAGAGGTTTGTGTATGGTTACTTGCAGAAGCATATTTAGCATTTAAGCATAAGAGACTACTACGGTGTGAACTCGGATGAAAAGGTCTAGATTTTGGTGGCCGGAACTTTTTACTGCATGTCTGTGTTTAGTGTAGATATAGATGACCTATTATCAGGAGCATAGTAGTAAGTGAATGTGTACAAGAGGATAATAATGAACAAATATTCCACATTGAGTGCGGTGTATCTGCGGCAGCCGTTCTAAAAATATTTAATAAGTTGTTGTACGCGACTTCATTTCCTTGAAAGCGCCATGCTTAAAGCACAGATTTCGCATGTCCACCAGTTCTCGGGTTGCGCCCTTACTTTGCGAAATTTTGCTGAGCCATGTAGACCACGTGCTGTCAGTAGCCCAGGATGGTCATGTGTTGAATGTTATGTGAAATGTGGATGAATATTTCGTGTTAATATATGATAGTGGTACTGCCAATTCTAGGAAAAAGGTGTTCGATGTCTTCAAGAAGAAGTTTTGTGATTCGTGCTTCACTTCCGAGGTTTCTAGGGAAGGATGCATCGAGTTCCCTAACTTGAGGGTCATTACAGAGCATGAGCATACCTTGCGAGTGTATTTTACAAGTCCGAGAAGCGAATTCTGATCTTGAGGTCACATTATTTCAGTTTGTCAAGGATGGGATTGCTACATCTTGTGTTGTGTGCGCTTTGCGTTAGTCTTGCCTACACCGCATGAAAGATTCTTTTTCTGATAAAGCCAGTTCACTACAGTATTCCAACTCTCTAAAAAGAATTGCTGTCCTAATTTTGAGTGAAGTTCAAAAGTGTAAGACGCGCTGACGCCTAGAGAGAAGCTCATAGTGTAAATGGGCTGGTTGTTAGCATTCTGTATGCACATGCCTTTTCTGATCATGTATGTATGAATGTAAAAAGCGGGTAATCATTTTGGGATGACGTAGTGTTTTCGCCAGAACAAGCTAGGCCACGTATGTACAGAGGTTGAAAGCTGAAGGCGGCAACAAAAAATGTAGGAGTTTAAAGCTGAACATGGTGACAGACTGGTTGAATATTACCAAGAGGTACTCTATCACAATCTCCTACCATCCAAAAAGTGTTATATTGGTCAAACCAGGCCTATGAAGTAACCGAATAATGAATTACAAAAAAATCTTTTAAAGAGCACTGTTCGTCCTATTCCTGCTTGCATAGGGAGGAATGTAAACGTCACCCTTCACAAAATAAAGTAAAGTGTGGTCATTGCTAAAAGATAGGACCTTGCGAAAATTGGTTAAGGCTTTATTCATACCTAGGTGCAGTGACGATTTTGTGGTGAAGCTATCGGTCAACCTACGTAAAGTACAGGTTAAATATCTACATAAAGTTTAGATTCAATATCTAACTGCTAACCTGTTATCGTAACCACGCGTACTTGCTTCTTTTTCGTGTGTTTTTCTAAAAGAAAAGCCTCAAGTGTTAGTCGGCGCCTGTCCGTACTCTCCTGAACTTTGTTCGAGTTTTTTGAGCAGATTCCTATTTACGAGGCAGCATGGCAATGCAAATACGGGTTGTGAGTATGATGCTCGGCCAGTATGTATTTGTTTGATGAGTTGCGTCATGATACTGCAGGCTGACAGTTCTGCTCAATAAAAGAAAGGCTATATACTCCGGTAGCTGGAATGCCCGAGAAATCGGCAAATAATATAAATGTAATATCTGCGTACGACTTATGTGCCTACATGCAAATAATGTGAATATATAAATTATATACTAATGCTTTAACAAACATCAGGACTGCAATATGACCCAAAGACCACTTTATCCATAATTAGTGCATGAGAAAAAATATTCTTGGATATTTTGCACCTCCCTAAAAGTAGCTGGATCAATTTTCATTTGAGGTGTGTACCTATGTGGAATGTCGGTTATTTAGACATAGAGATAATAAGTTTTTTTTGCCAACAGGCCATGTATAAACATAAACCAAAGCAGTGAGAGTATTAATCTCAGGACCACCTTGATTTGGCGCACCATAGGAGAGGTCATTTTTGTGCAAGGGCACAGTCTGGCTGATAATCACAAAGAGGAAACATGATAGTTTCCTGCATATAGAAAAGTGTGTTGCGACGCCTTTAATTCATGGGGTGAGTGAGTCGAAATTCGGTAATGCTTTATAAACCACATTTATTTTTCTTCAGACCACTAAAGCAGGGTGCAAAAAAGTAACTCGAAGACTCATATGTTTCACTGTCCATAAAAGCTTATTGATTTTCTTCGCACGACTTAGAGCAAGCAAATAGTTTTGTGAATGCCAACTACTTGCAAACACCATCCACGCAGGTACCTGAAAAAGGTGAACATAATTTGTTACTTTCTTTCTTGTAGGCAAGTAGAAGCACTACAAATCTTTTCTCACAGCAAACACTATTGCAACACAACCCAGGCCACTTCTTGTCTGCACAATCAGTCTTCTATCAAGAGCATTTTTCTAATTATGCGCAGCTACGCCTGAAGCTACCTCTACACTCTCGATTTCCTTATTATGACCCCTGTCACTACTGCCTAGCGTGTGCCATCTTCCCTGCACGACATCTTCCTGACACCTTACACCAGGTGTCACCAAATTGCAGCAGCTAGTGGGTCACAGTCACACAAATTCGTTAATGCGAGGCCCAAGGTAATGAAGATAGTGGGAAAGAAAAGGCGTTATTTGTACCAAATTTCAGCTAATTTTTTCATAAAAGGCCTTTTTCAAATCTTATAATAGTTCTTTCTGAAATAAATATTGCTATATCATTCCAATGACATATTGACACCGATATAGGTTTCTAAAATGACTAACGAATGGCGAATCTTGTTTTGAGTTATGTTTATGTATTCGCACAAAGTGATGAAAAAATATATAAAGTTCTATCAATTATGTAAAAATAAGAGGGCAGTGTCCTTAAGGGGCCTCAGTGTACAATCACTATTCGGTCTTCTCACTATAGGAGCCCTCTGGCATCGGCCGTGGCCCGAGCACGCTGAACCAACATCCGTCGGGCCCCCAGGTAAGAGCAGCTGAGCAGGGCTTCCTCCCAGTCCTGCCGAGAAAAGTTGAGTTTAAGGGGAGTTGTCGGGTTTTCCAGTCAGCCCGAACTATGTAGGAAGTGTCACTAGAAGTTTTTTCACAGCGCAGGTACTTCCCCGTGCAAGCATGGGTCAAGTGTTATAGGATTGCCGGACACAATAGAGTGTTGGTGTAAAGGCGAAGGAGACTTGACTCTTACAGGACTGTGGATAGATGTGAAGGCCACATTAATAATATCTTGTGATTTCACACAAAGGTGCAAGGGAATTCATATCGAGGTGTGGATTTGTACTGGACGAGGACTGCGGCCGGAGAGTGAGCGTGAGGACTGCATCTTTGGCCTCCTCATTTCAATTGTGGTATGTGTGAGTAGGGGCCCATACTATCATTTGGTGTGCAGGTCACCTAGGTAGCTGCTGTTTTGCAGAATTTCGTTGGCAAAGTACGGGACGTAGCTATGTTGAACAATGAGGGGGGCGCCCTTGAGTTCGTGATAATGACCTTCATGCTCTGATCAGCGGCGGCTAGTGCGATCTCGATCTCCTTCGCTTACGTAATGTTATGTGCACGGAAGGTGAGGCCATTTACTGCGTTGCTTTGGTAGCCACCAGGTTCTTGTACCGATCTCCGTGCAGCTGCCCGAGGTGTCGACGTAGAACACTCTGAATTTGTGACCATATTGGCGAGTCAAGGCTTGCGCGTGGCATCGACCATGTTATCATCTCGGGTCACGCTAGCTTGGTGAAGCCGCCGATTCCGAGACTATTTCCACGTTTTCAGAATGTGCAGTGCTTATTCGTATGTGTTTATGATTGATATGTAGTCGGGAAGCCGGGCAAAAAGGTGGCGAGTGGGTGATGATATCCTCGTATATTAATGTCATGAGGCTATTTAATGGGCAAGCTCTCGTGTAGGTTCGTGTATACAGAAAACCGATAATATAGCCATCATCGAGAAATAAGCTAATGACACCATTTGCTTCCACCCGAATCCCCAACACTCAATATATTTGCTAAACTGCCAAAAGAGGGTAAACAACGGAAAAGGAACAGAGCCTGCAAAAGTAGAAGGAACTTAACAGGAGTAATAGATGGCTAAAAGATGCGAGCCGCCCCGCCACGGTGGTCTAGTGGCTAAGGTACTCGGCTGCTGACCCGCAGGTCGCGGGATCAAATCCCTGCTGTGGCGGCTGCATTTCCGATGGAGCGGAAATGTTGTAGGCCCGTGTACTCAGATTTGGGTGCACGTTAAAGAACCCCAGGTGGTTGAAATTTCCGGAGCCCTCCACTACGGCGTCTCTCATATTCATATTGTGATTTTGGAACGTTAAACCCTACAAATCAATCAAAAGATGCGAGCAGTGCACGGAAATTAATGGTCACATGAGCAAACCAATATCACCATACACCGGGAGGCGTTCCTTGCAGCTGATGCGACAGAGGAAGGTGAAGACGTACTCGTGTAGCAGGGGAAGTTTGGCGAATAGGTTGAGAGACGCCCACATCATTCACTTGCAAGGAAGGAAGTGTCGGGATAGTTGAGTTCAGTGACCTTTCAGCGTTCGGCAGCCGCAGATCGCACACGAAGCCAGAGACGTTTCTTGGCCAACGCCAGAAGACCAAACAAGCCTTACGCACGTCAGGAGACGAGAAGAAGCTCTGTGTTCAGGTGGGAGCCCGCTGGAACCTTGATGAAGGAGCTCTGCTAGCCACCACTTCCGCACCCTGGCCTTCTTTTCCACTTGTTCCAAACTCAGCCACGTCTGCCTCGCTTGGCTGTTTTTTCCCGCGGCTCTCCTAAATCTCCGTGGAGGCACCTGTTGGCTTAAATTGTTCACGCCCACACGTGCCGCTACCGAGCGGCATCTTCATCGTCCTCTTTGTTTGCGGCTGATGGCATGGCGCACTTTTCAAACGCGCACAATGACATCACGAAAGCCCCCCTTTTGAAAAGTTTTTCCCCCTAGAAAAAACTGCAACTAAGTGCACGTTTCACCACACACAACATACATCCTGGCCAAGGTTAACACCAACCTTTCAATCCATTCACTTATCGTACCTTGCACGTTCACACAAAATTTACTAGAAGTTCACTACACAGCTCATAGCCAAGCGACAGCGTCGTTGTCAAAACCGAGAAAATCACATTTCTCGTGAAATTAAAGTTTTAAACCCAGGATATGTACAAACAATGTAAGTCCTCGTCCATGTCGTCTGAATCTGGATGCGGCGACCGGTTATTGGAACTCAACTTTCAGGTTATAGCATCCCACACCAGACGAACAGAATATTTGTTTCTTTCATCTGAATGCAGAACGAAAACCTTGTAGCGTTTCCGATTAGAAATGTGCCTGTAGTTCTGCATCACGATGCTATCCACATGGCCATCAGCCTTGCCAGCAGCATCTGTCACTACAGCTGGTGGCATGCAGACAGACACTGCTACAGCGCACTCGGAGTTTTTTACTTGGCTTGCACATAGGTCAAATGCTCCTTCATATAACTTCTTTTTGGTTTTCATACTGAACGATTTTGTAGTCGTTTCCTTCTCTTCTTCCAGAATGGTACACATTCTATTGACATGACGTAATCACTACGCCACGTTCAGGCGAGCTACCTGTATGTTCTCCGACCATGCCTGTGCCACTGCTTTTTTTAACACCCCATTTCACAACCACGTTAACCAATTTGGCCATCGACCCAAGTAAGTCACACTTTAACACCCCGTTAACCAATTATATGCTCCGCATCCTCCTCAGTGTTCCCCCGAGGGAAGCTGCGGGCAATTTTTTTTTGTCTAAAACACGTTCGCTTGTATATTGCGCAATACCTCAGAGACACCCTCAAAATATTCCTGTATCTGGTTTTCTTCAGACGTGCTTGCTTCAAGGATTTGCTTGATGGTGAATTAATTTTAGAGTTACTTCCTCATAGAAACACTATATGAAACACCTGACGAGAGAAGCTCGAACTTGTTGGTTAAAAGAACGCAAATCCAAAATCTATCTTACCTTCAAGTGGACCACAGGGGCAAGCGTGCGAGTACACAGCAGTCATAGCGATGGGTGAACAAGGGTCACCAAGTTTGCCGAGTGGTTTGCATCGTTTACGGCGGCGACCATAGTCAAGGCAACAAGTCCCTTCTATGCAGATCGATTGCGTGGAGCATGGGACGTTCTTGCGCCTCAGCTATAGTGACGATGAAAGAGAAACAAAGCAGCCATATAGTAAAACTGCGTCATCTGAGAGAGCATTTCTTTGTGTCAATACAATCATCGTAATAAGAATAATCATCAAGCACACAAACTTTGGTGTACCGAATGAACGAAATCATTGTTTTATTTACAGTTTTGCAGTTTTAAGAACCGTATCACGGCGATAAAACAAATAATAAAAGTGAAGTGGCAAAATTAGGCTAGACGGTACTTATTTATCATGAAATGAACGAAACTCTCTCTTGCTGATAATAGGCTTCATCACCACGACATGGGGAATTCACTCCTTTAAACTGCAATCAGCGCTGCAGTGACAGCCGCATTAGACGATAGCTTTTAGTGGCCATTTTCTGGAGGGCTTGTAGTTAATGGATCTGAACAGTGTTTGAATAAACATGCGAAATGAAAATGTTTAAGCGGGATCGCGCTCCTAGAACCCCGCTGTGCTCTTTTCGCCAACAGTGCGCAACAAAGAAAGTTTAAAGGACAAGTGTGAACAACATATATAGGTAAATTTTGTTGACACTGAATACACGTAAAATACTATACAAAACGTTATAACGGCACAAGGCACCGGCGTACCACAAATTTCCCACATTATATGGCCAAACACAGAGATGCGTATAGTTACAATGACGCTTTGCGTTAGGGCAGAACATGCTATTGGGTATCTTTTTAGGGGCGAAGCATCTTATGGTGTGGTTTGTGCGTCTCCGATGTCGTAGTGTGAAAGCTGTGCCACATATCCGTACATGCACATGTTCCGAAGAACGTAGCACGGCGTCGTTATCATGCTATCGGTATTTACAAAGCGCTGACAGCAGAAATGTGGTATATACTCTCGTTTACTCCTTGCTTTATCCACTGGATGACGGTACTTGTATGTGATGAATATATATGATAAAGAAAGAGGGATGGCGGTACTTGAAGTGTTAACTAGATGAATGGACGGACAGACATACAAGCAGACGAACAGCCAGACAGACAGGAACACGGACGGATGGATGGGCGCACTGACGCGTGGCCACACGCGCAGGCGGATGCACGGCTGAATGCATGATTGGATGCACAAACGGGCGCGCGTACGAATGAACTGACGCACAGATGCACGGACAAATGGAAGCACGGACGAACGCTCGAACGGGCACACGTAGGGACGGATGGACGCATAGATGAAAGCGCGAAGGATTGACAGATACTTCACTCTGCTCATCTTTGTTCATTTCGTGGATTTGCTGTGATTTTTCGCTGCTCAACTTTATTAACATTTGCATTGTATAACGCTGCGGTCATGAAGGATTACAATACACGGTCATGGTGACAAATTTGTTCAAAAGCACCGGAGCATGCTGGTAACTTGCTAAGAAGGATAAGACGTTTCTAGGGGAGAGAGAGATGAAACCTATGATAACCAGGAATGCGGCCGGTAGATTACCAACTTTTACTAACATTTTGTTTCTGATAAAAAGTTGACAGATGTAGTTATTGAACGAGCAAACTAAAGGACATGAGCATGACTTACAAAAGTGCTGAATTCAAGGAGTAGTCATTACTTTGCTGCTACACTATCTTGCGAGGCAGCTCAGCGCCTTGCCAGAAGAGATTTTAAGCCTCTTTCTTACGGGTATAGAGATGTAAGCAAAACCGTACATCTGCGAGTCTAGCCTACAATAATATTTCTTTTTTTTATCGCACGAAGCAAACGTTCCTCATCATTTCTCTTTCTTTTTGCGAGAGCCCATCTGTCAAGAAGCGAGACATTTTTCTTGATACACTTTCACTTGCACTTTCACTTTATTTCTTTAAAGGCCCCGAGTGCGGGCATTACATAAGGGGTGGGTGTACAGTAAGGATACATGATACATGACCATTCAGGATGAGTGGTGCACTTTTACAGCACCAATGACAGCATCTGGGTTGGTGGTGGCAACGACGGCATAGGGAAGGCTGTTCCAGTCTACAATAGTGTGTGGGAAAAAAAAGAAGACGAGAAGGTGAGAGTACGGGTTTGAGGACGAGCAACACTTAAGCAATGGCCTGTACGAAGGGATATGCGAGCAGGCGGTGAGATGTAAGGTGGCTGATTGAGTGAACTGATATACATTTTGTGAAACAGGGATAGGCTGGCAGTGCGACGGTGACAAGAAAGGGCGGGCAGGCCAGTGGCCGCCCTTATTGAGGATACACTAACGTTATACGAATATGATGAGTGAATGCACCTGATGGCGCGGTCCTTCACCATTTCTAACGCGTCTATGAGATAACATTGATGAGGATTCCAGATTGCGGACACGTACTCAAGTTTTGTTCGAATTAAAGATTTGTATGCGATGAGTTTAACGTGAGGAGGAGAGCTGCGTAAATGACGTCTGAGAAAGCCTAGGGTTTTGTTACTGGATGAGATGACGTTGGACCCATGCGGAAACCAATTGAAATCTTTGGAGATAGTTACACCGAGATATTTGAAAGTACTAACAGATTCAATAGGAGTGCTAGCAATTTTGACGGATAGAGGAGAGGGCTTCGCGAGCGGGTGACGGACATTAATGTACATTTACTGGGATACAGCCCCATCAGCCAGCGATCGCATCAATTCAGGATTTTAGATAAACTGCTCTGCAGCACAGCCTGGCCGGAGGTATTTCTTATTGACTGGTAAATAACGCCGTCATCTGCGAACATACAAACAGAGTAGGTAACTTCCCTTGGTAGATCATTGATATATATCAGGAACAATAGGGGACCCAGCACGGAACCATGGGGGACGCCGGAGGAAACAGGGACGGGGTTAGAGGCTATGTTATTGATACACACACACTGAGATCAATTAGTGAGAAATTCTTTTACCCATTCTATGACATCTGAATGCAAACCTAAGTGGGAAAGTTTTAACAGCAAGCGTTGATGTGGTACCTTGTCGAAGGCTTTAGCGTAGTCAAGGAATATTGCGTCTACCTGTATATTAGAGTACATGTTAAAATCCAGGTCATCAATAAAAAGAGCGAGCTGTGTTTCACAGGACAGACCTTTGCGAAAACCATGCTGTGATGAAGGGAAAAAGCTGTTGGAATCGAGGAAGTTCATGAAGTTAGTGTAGATGAGATGTTCCATGATTTTACATGGTATGCTGGTTATGGAGATGGGCTGGTAGTTTAGTGGGGAAACTCTGTTACCTGACTTGTAGACGGGAACGACCTTCCCCACTTTCCATTCGTTCGGTAATGTGCCTGACGATAGAGACTGTGAGAACAACAAGGTTAAGGCTGTGGCAAAAACATGTTCAGTGTTTTTTAGAAGTTTAGAAGTGACGTCATCAACACCTGTGGACGAAGAAACCTTTAGCTTTTCAATCAGTGATGCGATGCCTTCAGCCGAGAAATTTATAGCCGGCATTATTGACATGATAGGGGTAGGGCACTCAGGTAGGGGGGGGGGGGGCGTCTGGTTCGGCTGTGAAAACGGATGAAAAAGCGGCGTTGATTGTATTAGTACACTCAGAATCTGAAAGGATATCATCCTGATTCGTATAAATACGGATAGAACGGTTGGGCTGAGGGTTAATGATCTGCCAGAATTTACGGGGGTTATCGGTTATCATGCGGTGAAGGTTCGAGTGAAAAAAGGAATGTTTACGTTGATCAACGTCTGCGAGATATGCACGTCGTTCAGCTTGATGGTATCTGTACCACGAGACAGCATTTGGTTTAAACTCCGCGTTACGAAAGAGCCGCTTCTTTTTGTTCTCAAGCGTTTTAAGGTTTTTGGTATACCACGGCTTATGACAATTAGAAGGAATAGTGGTGACTGGAATCACATCACAACTATCGTCACGTGTTGATTTCCTGGCAGCACTAAAGCTAGCCAAAGTGAGCCCACAAGTAACATCAATAGAAGAAAAATTTTATTTGGGGAAGCGACTGATCATGCACGAATCTGCAATCGACATAGCATCATTCTTTTTGAAAATAGAGCAAACAATTGAGTATCTGAACGGTACACTTTCCAAGGCTGCTGTTCGAGGACTACGCGGTGGTACACTCAAGGTTGCCGGGTTTTTAGAGCACTATATGCCTGCCCTTCCTAACATCTATAGCTTATAAATGCTCTGCTTGAAGTGTTGGCAAGACGCTTGAAGAATATGACAATGAGAAGGATGAGGAACGTATGTACTTGCTACGTGTGCATTAACTGTCCAACGTGAGTCCTCTGAGCTTTTAACTTTTTTGTCTAACAAGATTTCAGTTACGGCTTAAGTTTCTACACGCAGATTTGCTTTTTGCGCACTCGCTATAATATTCGAAAATATTTTTCAAGGAAATGTGGTTGCTGGCTTGCTAAGTAACTTGGGAGAGTCTGACTCTTCTTGTCCACAGAAGCAAAAAGAAGCAATTTCATCGTTAAAGCTCATAATGCAAGGCATGATAGGAAGTCAAGTTTCCTTGTTTTTCCAGAGCTTCTTCTTTGATATAATGTGACCTGAGCACTCAGGGCAAAAAGCTAGCGGCCGGCCGTGGTCGTGAGTAAGAACATAAGGAAAGCAATGGCAAACACTTTTAGCACCATATATCTGGGGAAAACAGTGGTGTAGAGCGCGAGCCCGCCATGTATGAGTGTGTCCCAGGCTGGATATTTAGGCATTTCTCATCTTGCTGGCAGTGACCCGGTTTCCCAATATTATGCCCTCCATTTTCATTGACAGGGTTGCACGAGAATTGAATCGCTGGCAGGGGTGAACACAACTAAGGGTACGCTCCTTCGGCCCTTGATTTCTAAGACTTGCTCTGTGAGAAAAAAATGACGGCTCGAAGACGCAGAACATTTGCCAAGTCTTGGCACTTGTGGAGCGAATAGCACCTACGAGACGATGTTCTGAGTGGGCCACTTCTGCTGGTGCTTGTTGTATATAAAAAGACAATGAGGATGAATGCGTGTAGACTCAAATAAAGAGGATGATGTTCAGGCATCAGATACATCATTACTCTTTGCTTTGAATACAATTAGGCTTTCATCTTCGGGTAATGGGTATCGCAGGGCTGGTAGGGCTGGCACCACACGATCAGCCCAAGTACCAGCCTTCTCATTCGCTTCACAAGCCCCCCTCCCCCTCGTCGATGAATTCACATTCTGCTTCCTTTAGTTGGCAGGTCCCCCCGATTGCCGCCGATGATGGTGCGTAGCATGGTTCCCAGCCTCCTTGCCATGTCTAGTCAATGTTTTGTGCTATAAGGTTGGTCTTGCCATTAATACAGCGGCTTTTGAGGGCACCTTGCTCTTTCATATTCCTTCGATGGTATCGATGGTTTTAATGGATTTTTGTAGTGGCCTGAATAACGAAACTCTCGAAGTTCCCCAGCCAGCTGATAACAAAGAAGCCCAAATGAACTGGACTGCTCGTCCAGTGAACTGTCCTCACTTTTATTCATCGTAATTTTTTCTCACCAGGGTCACCCTCATGATCAAGAAAAGAAGTTTATTCTGAACACGAATGATCACATTCACTTCTTCATTTGCTGCGGGCACTTCGGTGGCCGTGATATGTGGGTGTATGAATTTTTTATTATTCCCAGGGTAAAGTTTTAGAAGCATGCTTGATCAACACTAACGCATACCAACGTGATATTGTGCTGCGTGATGGCGTTGCTCCTGAAAAGCGCGAGAGCGATGCAGTTGTCGGAGAACTGTATGGAACAAAACAGAAAACTAGAATTGCTGGCAAACAGCTGCGTGAGGACTGGCTGTGGTGACTACGAGATGCACCCACCTTGCTCGTGGGTTGACTTGCTTGTCAGCTCGTACGCCTAACAGTTGTACATGAATAAGCTGTGCTTTAGGTCCAGCTCAAGGCATGCGGCCACAGCACCGGCAATGTGCTCCACCAATCTCCTTTTCATGAGCCCCAAGAATAAGAAACAAGCTGGCTGGCCTACAGGTGTTGTCGGGCGCTGTTAGCCTAATGTTAGCCCTTAGTAAGCGCTGTGATCAGTCAGCTTCGCAGCACATGAATTATAATCACAGTGACATCAATGCGATGTAACCGAAATCTTTATCACAAAATCATCACTGCAATAAACCAAAACTTTTGTCGAATCGATCCGAACGTCAACGAAGACCTATATCAAAAAGACGCATAAACACTTTTTACTTCAAACTTAGTCACTCCACGATGATTGTAAAAGGGGACACAGCAGTGTTGCAGCATCTTAGTCACTGTGAATAAAGTAAATGATGCGCATACAGCTGCCGAAGCCACGACGCAGTACGCGAAAACAGGTGCTGTGGCAGTCCGCGCAAGACGTCGTCTGCTCCACCTCGCATAAGTGAGATGGCCCCAGCGATTGCTACAGCACCCACTAGGCGACTGCGCTGATTTCGCATACCATTTATTATTGACTAAGGCAAGTCAATGTTTACATGGATTTCATGGTAACATTCACACCTTCTGTATCATATAAAGAGAAACAAAATGTACCTTCACTGGCTCTTAGAGCAAACAAATTCCGTGTTTTATGAAAATTTATTTCCCTGCATAAATACAAAAAATAAGTATATGACTGCCTATTGAAGCACTTTTTATAACGCCATTGTGAGAGCCTTCCCTGAGTTTGGGTATAGGAATTCAACTAAAGCATCAATATATCTAAATCAAATAGAGACAATCCTAGCAATATCATTAAAAGAATTGATAGAATACAAACTATAGTGTGGGCCACCCATCGATACTGCTGGTAACGAAAAGAAGTAGGCATTTTCAGAAAAAAACGTTCATTCAATTACGAGTGTTCTGCAGCGTCCTCTCTACAGCTCCTTGGTCGTGTATTTTTTTACTGGTATGCGTTTGCTAGTGGCGACAACAATTATATGACACAATGTTTACATATTATATCATTTAGAAAAAAAAAACATAGATTTGTGCGTTCTCTGAACACCGAATTGTCATACAGAGTGCAAAAAATAAAAACTTGCCTTTTGAGCAGGAATCAAGCCACGATAAAATGCTTTGGCAAGCCATTTCTGAAAACAGGATGGTTTGAAAATCAGGACAAGAAAATACGAAAAGCCACATGCAACGTAGTATTTGTAATTCAAAAAGTATATATAATTTAGCGTTTTTAATTAAGCTGTTCATTCTGTTGTTTTATCAGCAAGACCTCATGTGAGGCTCCCCGAAACTAACTTTGCATTTATTCAGAATAATTCGGTGAGTGTATCGGATTTCAGAGCATCCCTGTAAACACTTCTTGTGCGAAAACAGTATTACGCTACGTACAAAGACTGTAGGTAATAAAACGAGGAGGACAATCACCTACAGTGAGAGCGAGCTACTTCATGTTTCAGCTCGTTACCGGGGTTCATTACTTCATGGAATGTCTAGAACTGTGAAATCGCTCCACAACAATAATGTGTACGGAATGTTCCTCCACGTTGCAAGAAAATATGAAAGCAGATTTCACGTATGGAATTGGTAAGTTGCATTGTAATTAAAAAATCTGCGCCTTATATTCACAAAGTGAAATAAGTTATAGTAGTTTGTTCAGAGATGATCGGGTAATGCACGAATCCTTCGTAAACATCTTCTACCACCATATAAAGACAACCAGGTTCTTCTATATTTAATACATACACACGGTATATTGTTTACGAGTGGATGTGATATACATATTTTTGTGAACTATGTAATGTAATATACATATGAGGTGTTCATTTACAAAGTACCAAAAATGCCCTCCTCGGAGAGCTTGCGAACTCACATCTCTTTAAACAATATTAGTTTATGATGAATGAACTATAGGCGTCATATATGCAAGATACGTTATTTCACCAAGTTCAAAGATGAGTGGGGAGATTAGTTTCTGTTTACAGGTTTAACTTATGATCAGTAAAGTATGTTGCCAAGGAATCATCGTGATGTCCAATACAATGGCAGCCAGTAAACCAATGTCGAGGTCTGTAACTTCAGGAGCCAAAAATTTCCCTCAGATTTTTCTTTTGAGAGAAGGCGGCTACAGTCGATCTTGATTTTAAGGTATTTTTATAATGGTGACTGTTGGATATCTTTGAGCCAGGTGAGATCTAGTCTGTAGGAAGGCTCGGTAAGGAGCCGGCGTCTTATGTGTGCATCAAACGTTGCGGCATCAGGCACGTTCCATGGCTGGCACTTCATAGTCTTGAATATGGGCGTGTGAACCTCCTGCCCCTTTATACAGTACTGGTCGCTGCCAAGAGTCAAACATCTGACGCACGTTCCAGGCAGACATGGAGCTAAGAGGCACTCTTCAAGGGGCTGTGAGCATGCAGCAGAGGGAGCTTGGGAGAATATCAGCAGTCATCAGTATCACTCATCGTAGGAGCGTTTCCCGCCACCAGGGTGACTTTATATGCGTAGCCACTAGCAACTCTGTACTAGCTGTAGGGTGCTGGCGGGGTCCTTGGCTTGGCAGCTAGAGGAAACTCTCCTTCAAGAACCGCGACGGTTTTGGGAGCGGAATGCCTCGAATGCTTGAATTATGGTCATTTTGTTGAACGACAAGCAGCCGCATACTTTTCAGCTGTGGCCGAACGTGTGGCTGAGCAAACTGCGCCTGAAGCGTGCGTCGGCATAGCCTAAGTCAGGTATCGACCGCTTTGGCGCTTGGCCGTGGCATCCCACACCCTCAGTTTTCGGGTTTCTCTTGCCGTGGCTTCTGTTTTGCTTCTGCTTCTCGACCTCTTACCACATGATCCGCTTGACGGCGCGCCCTCTATGCTTCTGCTTCGGTGGCCTGCAGGTCCAGGTTCACTTCACGGCGAATCTTTTTGCTTTGGCCTCCTGACTTATAAGCGCTGCGTGTTGGAGGTGAGCTCGAGGTGCTGTGCGTTTTGAGCCCGCACGCTGTTGCCTTGACTTTTGAGGTGTTCATGCGGCTGAGCGGTGACGTAGGTGTTTAGGATGAAGCTCCTTAAGGGGAAGGGCGGGGTTGGTCCCACGTCGCGTCGTAGATACGCGCTTGTACTACTACTCTCCAGATGGCACTGCGGCGCTCGCTCCACTAGGGTTCTTCGATGAGCTCGTGCTTAGAGGGTGGAGCCACTCTTTGAAGGGGTGAGTGGCACCTTCCGATCAGCAGCCGCTATTTGGCTCTCCCTGTCAGGTAGCGGTTGGTTGATTGAGACACGTGCGCGGCGTTTTCTCGGGCAAAATACCTCGGTGTTGCGTGCCACAGTGCACAAACCACTCACGAAATAGCTACAGGATGTTCAGATTCCCGAAAGATCCAAAAAGGCGCCTCCTGTGGCTTGTAAAGATCAAGCGCGAGAAGTGGCAACCCAAGGACCGTACGTGTTTGTGCAGCGTAATATGTGCCATTTCCGCATTTCGAGAGTTATATCTTAAAGCTCTGTCACACGGGCACATTCAATCGGAATAATGCTTGATGTGACTGCCTCGCTTACAGCAGCTTCAAAATGGTGCCAATCATTGTTGCGAAAATTGATTCTGATTGGGCTTAATTGTGATCACCAGTGCACCGGGTGCAATACACGTTCATTTGCATGCTGTGTACAAGCGTATATAACTCGTTCAATTTGGGTCGCACAAAATGCGTTGTTCTCGAACGCTTCCTGTACACAAGCGCCAGTTGCGCGAATATGTGCGCCTAAGTTGTGCGCTTGTTGCTACGGGCACCTTCAACTATTTCTTTTTGGGGCAAAGGCCTTCAACCCGTGAGTCTCTTTTCGCGTGTCGTCGTAGTCGTAATAGGTGGTATTTACCTCCGAGCAACCCTGTGCTTTTGCAGCCTACGCTTCGGCGTTCCGCACTACTTGCGTGCAATGCGGAGAAGAAACTACTTCCGGCCGCCATGATTAAGGTCTTGTACACATGTGTTTGCCTCTGCGACATACTAAAATTGGGACGTTTTTTGCTCCCACCATCCGTTTTCGCGGTTTAGTGTGCTGTATTTGTGTGCAGCCAAAGCTCGGAGTGAAAGGGTGACATGCCTAAAAACGCAAAACTAGTTAAATTTTATTCCTTGCCAAACGTTAGTTGCAGTCATGCAGATGGCCGTACACTGCAGGTTGCGGAGGAGTGTCATGGCGAGTGATTCAGCCGTCTGCACCACGCTGATTTTAATAAGGCTGTGAGGCGAGTGCTTGAGATTCATTTACCTGCGAATAGAAACTCAGTTGAGTTCCGATTCCAGCAATTACACGAAAATAAAGAAATCACTATAACACAGCAGACAAAAGCCGTCAGTTTCATTGCTCTCGCAGAGATATCTGCGAAAAGCACTCATCAGTGGAATACTCAGCGTTTGACTATTCATATTAATACATTCACGCTACACTGCGAGCGTAAATGAGAGGCACACGCTTTTGTTTTTCTCGCTAAAGGACCTGGCTCAGTACTCTTTTGTCAAGGCACAGGTGATTTAGAGAATAATTTATTGCTCCTGATACTTTTAATCTGATTGATCAAAGGTGTGGGTGAGCCAACCAGGTCGGAATTTCAGTCTCAGGTGCACTTTACCACAACCAAACTTGCCCCATGCATTAGTGTTTCGTCGTGGAAGTTCTCAAGCGTTGTTAAGCCCGCCACTTCAACTAGATTCGTAAAACATCGCACTAGTACCTAATTAATGGGTAAACTCGACTTTAGTGCTTACAGATACAATATAGGTTAAGATTATCTGACCTTCGCACCCACAGTGACGAGGTCACCATGACTTTTCAGCGAACGTTCGTGGACAAACCCACAAGTCAAGCATCTGACGACTCCTTGGCTTTGAGTCACCTAACTCGTCACATATGCATTAGGCAGTTCTTTATGTCTCGAAGTTCCACCTTAGAAACGAGTCTGCTGTCCAATGCATCTTCTTCGCGCGCCAGAACGAGTGGGTCTACGCATACTGCAGAGACCCACTTTGTCCGTGTATCGCTCTTTAGCGTCAGCGTCCAAATCTCAGCGTAAACTCTCAAGCGAGCCGAGCACACAACACACATGACTGTAGCAGCTTAACAAATGGTAAATCTCGTATTTTCTAAATCAAAATAAAACAAAACAAGAGCAATGCGCCCGCAGTAACTTCGGCACACCCGTTGGAACCGCTGGACTCAAGTGCCGGAATGCCACTGGCTACTATTATGGTGGCCTTCAAAATGATGCCCACGTGGTTGCCAGCGGCGTACTTTGCACTGCCGCGCCCGTCAAGCTGACGTCACGTGAATACAAACTATAGGCAGTTGCATTGCATTGCATGCCAATTAAAACAGTGCCACGGCATAATCATGGAGTGAATAATGGTGAGTGGGGCTAGGGACATAATGAGGTAATATGTGAAGTTGGAAGAATTACGCGTTCTTTTTGGTGCCGGTGAGTGAGTGCCCAGTTAAAGAATGATCATCTTGACATACAAATTTGTAAGACTCATTCTTGTTTGTTTTCTCTTTTCTTGAAACTGCATTACTGCATGGCAGTCACTGTAAAATGCTTCGGGTATTTTTAGCGTGAAGTTATTCCCCTTATTGCACGGACTTGTTGAGGTGTTCTGTATCGAAGCATACGTTGGTGCACACGGAATAGGAAAATTTACTTGATCGCACTGAGTACCCAGCATTAGGCATAAATGCATGCTGTAAAATACGGTCGTTTTCAGTAACATAGACCTTCTTTAGCCTAGGACGGTACATCGGTTATATATATATACGCGATCACGCAGTGGTCAATAAGCTGAAATACTTGCCTGAGTTGGTCCAGGTCGAATAGTTCCGGGATTCGTAGATGACCCAGGCTGAAACATGAAGATGACCAAAATCAACTCTGAAGCCTAAATTCATTTTCATAGAAGTTCAGTGGACTTGTGATCCAATCCATCCTAAACACTGTAGCTATAATTATAATGAGTATATGACCAAATTTTTGTGAATGTTAACAAAACTTGCGATAGTGTGCTGAAGTAAAAATGCTTTAGTGTCAGCAATCATTCCTATTCTGGCATATCTCTTATGAAACAATAATAGTTGAATGTGTAATATGGGGCCTTATAAATATATTGTTTTGAAAACCCAATAAATTTTGCTTATACTTAAATTTACGAATGAACATGCGGTCAGACAATGTATGCAAACAAAAGTGACCTATGTCACTGGTTAGCACAAATATACGTTCAGTTCGGCGTAGCTAAGTGTCCGTTTGGCACAGCGTAAGCCGGCAAGTCGCCGTTGGTTCACACCGGCAACTATAGCACCGTTTGCGCGACCTTTTACGACTGGCGGTCAAAAAGCGAATTATCGTCACACCAACAGAGGCTGCATGCGAGGAAGCTGAAATCGCAACGCCGGAGAGTCACGTCCGGATCTCGTTATCAGCGAGAACTCTGAAAACTGGTGCCAGCCGAGTAAGCGAAGTGAACTGAGCGCGCTGCATATTTGGTTTTTTCCGCGAATACGCAGCGTTCACAGCAGTCATACAGTTCGATTCGAGAAAAGAATAAGCCATTGTAATGACGCTGATGCCCTAAGCCACGGTGTTAGTGCTAGCAGCACAAAAGCCTCCAAAGCAAAAAAAAAATCACAACATATCAACGGAGTGCATGATGAGAAGTGGAGCATATCGTCCATCCGTCCATACTTTCTTGCTTCCGCCCATCTGTGCGACCCTCTGTGCGTCCATTCGTGCGTCCATTCATGCGTCTGTCTATCCGTTCGTGCGTTCGTTTGTCTGTTCGTATATTCATGTGTGCGTGCCTCGGCTCGTCCGTGTGTTCGTCCCTGCAGCTGTTCATTCATGCATTCATCTGTCCTGCATTTTTCTGTGCGTCCGCCCATGCATATGTCTGTTCGTTCGTTCATCTGTCCGTACGTCTTGTGAACAGTCAAGGTACTACCACTTCACATTTTTTCATCGTATATACAACATACAGAAGTACCGACATCCAATGAACATTATAAGGACTAAATGAAAGGTGGCACACGCGCACTTTCTTCCGGCGTGCGTTTCGTGTCTACTTCCCACCTTTCACCACCCTCAGTTTATGGCTATATACTAGTTCACTATATTCAAGGCATGGTGGCCCAACCCTCACTAACTCTTTCTAAAAAGCAAAAAAAGGTTACGCTCAGCGAGTTTTACGTGGGGACCTTTTTCTGGTCAGATAGCGGTAAATGTGCATCCTTCTGATACTAGTTTTTTTCAAAGTAAGCATCAAACTCAAGGACGATTTTATTATAGATTCAGTCTCCAATAATCGTCACTGTAAGTTATTTCATTAGAAAACAATTACCTTTATATTCGTGATTAACGTGCGCGGGTTTTCTTCTCAATTGAAATGGTGCGCGCGTGCCGTTCTTCTAGTCTGGCTATGAAGGTGGCCAACTACTGCTACGGCTACTACATACATTGCAGACGCATGACTCACGGCATAGGGAGCTTGGTCCTTAAAAATGCCTGTGCTGGGTGCGACCAATCGATCGCTCTTAAAGATTGGCTAGCCATGCACGTCACCTGCCTTCCGAGCTGCGCTCAAACGACCAGGAGTATTTTTGGGTGTCACGTATTTAGAAATGCTCCATATTTTCAACTTAACTTACCACCGCCTCCAATGCAGTAAAAAGGCGTAACGAATGCGCTGTCTTTAGTCCGTGCTAAGAAATGCTGCACAAACGCTTTCCGAATGCACTGCGTTGAAGGTGGTGGCAAGTCAAGTTCAAGATAAAAAAACTATTCTGATTACGGGAAAAGATAGTAAAAAATTCATTTTCTATTTATTTCGACAACGTTTAGCTTAAAATAAATGCGGTCATATAAATTGGATATACTGTGTTTGAGCTGCGGTGCTCTGCCATCTCCAAGCCAAGTACTTAGTGGTGGACGTGGTGGCACATACGCAGAGGAACGCTCTCGTTGGTATCTGGCGGCAAAAACCAGCTCAATGACAAAATACAATGATCCTGCATAGAAAGAAATGCTGGCGCCATTTCTGGGTAATGCTGATTGTTGGTTGGCGCATCTTTGCATCTGCAGTCGCACGACTGAAAAATTGGTGAGGATGCGACTAGCCAAAGCAGTCGTTTCGCGACCGATGCGACCAGTCGCAAACGGTCATGTGGCTAGTGCTAGTCGCCGCTGTGAACCAGCCTTTAGCAAATAAACAAAACTAAAAAAAAACACGTTTTTGTTGGCTTGAGTGTAGGAACCGAAGTGTTTCTCGAGGGTGACGAGTTTGAACAGCAATATTGGAAGTTGGATTGTCAGAAAGACACCAAGCAAATTCTAGGTGGTGTTGGAAGCATTATGAGTTAATCTCACCAAGCTAGCTCTAGGTAATCATGCAAGCACAATTAGCCTCTATAGCAAATAGCCGCTCATGAAAATGAGAACATGGCTCTGGGAGAATCGAAACATTGTTATCATACCTACTTCTACGTACAGCCACAGGCGGAAATGTAAGCATTCTTATAGCCATATCGTTGTCTTAAAATTATGCTCTGGCAGTCAAGATGAAAGACATAAAAAGCGCGTAGCAGTAACGGGCAAGTGCGTGCTAGCGTTCCATACGTGCAGCGTATCGGGGTCTAAACAGGACAAGAATGACGTTTTTATGCAGTGGTACCTTTGGACCTACCACCAGTGGTACCCTTTGTGCCCACATAGCTCTTCCTCTACCTCAGTGTTCTAAAGCTCAATTCAGTCAGCTGGCCACATTCACGCAATGTAGTCCAGCAAAGGGTGAAAGCGGGAAAGCAGGCGGAAAAGAGGCGGTTTGTGCACTTTCAGTAGGCCCCGCCATATGAAGGAAAGCTAGTTCAATATTTCACCAAGCTAGCTGACTCCCACAAGACACAAACTATGTAGCTAAGGTCACATCTCTAAAAACTAAGGTCACATCTCTAAAAACGTCCGGGTCGTTCAAGCACAGTTTTCTCGTCACCGACGCACTAAACAATAATGTGCAGCAAACATAGGAGAGTAATTATAGCGTTCTTGTTAGTGTGGCAATGAAATTGTAGAGGTCACAGCATGAAGCGCGGGGCACTCACACAATGCTTATCTAAAGCTCTACACCAACAAGATGGGATATCATTTTAGGAGGTGCACTGCAATCCGTCAATTCCTTGTTAAAAATCTAACACTGATAAACACAATCCCACCAATGCGCTTTTAGTTGCGATACACTATTTTAAACACGTCAAAGTAGTCAATCACACACTCCAAAACTCAAATATTTCGCACTTTTTTAGAGAAATCATATCGACAACTTGACCGCTAACCAGATTGTTTGTACTAAACATCTAGAGTGCACCTAAATCTCGACGAGACGAGTGTGGACACCTTGTAATGCTATGTAAAATCCAGCCAAAAATTAAATATTCTCGGAAATTTCATTGCGTATCATCCCGTGTTGTGATACCACACATTAACTCCAAATATTGCCAACTAGCTCGCGTTATGACTCTTGATCACTTAACATTGTAACATAACCAGAGCTAGATATGAGAATAGGTAAAGTTGGAACAGGAATTCTTGTCCTAACCAAACAATGGTCAACGGCTTCATTAAATGCTCATGAATTATTCAGATTAGGAACTCGCGAACTGGCCACAACATTGTGGTCGAAGAGACTGCTTTAGCACTGACACATGCTCCCTATTATAAGATTATAATAACAAATCGGGAGGCATTTCGACGCAACAGAGCTCCTGACAGTACGACGCACCGCCATGAGTGAATGGCTTATATCTCTACAGGCAAACTTGAAAGATGCAATCAAAAAGCTAACTATGACAATGGAGGTCGCAGAGGTGCATAAACAATTACGTATACTTTAGAAAGGTAGAGCAGGTCTTACCAAGCAATTAAGGAAAAAGCTGTTCAAGCGCAAGCTTCAAAAAGGGTTCACACAGATTATGACAGCAGCGGAAAAATACGCCAATAGCCTCCAAAAACAGCTTGCACGGCTTCTGCGACCTCCTGAATGGCATGCTGAATATATCTAAAACATGGTCAGTTCACCGAGATCTACTCAACCCGCACATACGAGAACCCAAACACAAAACACCATCTGTACTATTCTTCACAGAACACTGCTCAATGCGGACGACCTCCTGCGAATGATGTAACAGAGATACCTATTTACAGGCTCTCAGCCCGATTTCATAGTCTGTCCACACTATAAAGATAAGCATGGTGACATCACAGACGCAGAAGGAAAGGCAGCCCTGATAATTGTAAACAAAGCATGGCATCAGGATCATACGATATTCACAATTCACTTCTATAGAATCTCGATTATAAGGCCATTCACAACTCAGTGACTTTTACGAAAACAACGCACAGATAGCAGAGTTCCTCATGAATGGCGTCATTTTAAAATCACACTGATTCCATCACTTGGCAAACTTTTGTCCTTTCGAAATCTGACACCCATATCACTGACATCAAGCGTGGGAACGCTCTTTGCACACGTTGTTATAATACGCCTGCAAGAATACCTAGAGGTGGCAAACGTCTTTTCTACCACCTTATATTGGTTACCGTGCTTCTTTTTCAACATTGGACGCACTGCTGAAACCTAAAGATGTCGTTGATGGGCCCACTGTGGCTCAAATTAGAGCATTTTTGGCCTTGGATCTTAAGGGACATATAATATTGTCTCCCGTGACATCATTTTAAACAACCTTGTGTCTTCTCGATGTCATAAACACATTCACATTTACGTGCGTTCGTTTTTTTCTGTCCCCATGGGGACCATTGGCCTTAAGGAGCTTCGGTGAGACACTTCAAGGCTTTCTTCTAGTGGCACTTAGCAAGGTTAAGTTCCGGCACCTAACCTGCTCAGCGTGATTATGGCGAAGCTACCACCCCTACTACACATAATTCCGAACGTGCAGTACGCGCTCTGTAGCAATGACGACCTAATATAGGTAAGAAAAGTGACCGGCGGCACCATTGAGGACGCACTAAAGGTCGCTGTCAATGTTGTTCAAGAATATGCCTTTGCCGGATGACTCACTTGCGAATCCGAACAGTTTGGAAGTCCTGCGGGTTTTTCAACTTGGAAAAAGTACCTACGTACTACATGCTACCGTTCATGTTACCCTACATGTTACCGTTCATCTAAATGCAAATTTTTTTAAGGCTAAATAGGCTCCACTTATCAGGTCTTCATAAGCAACACAATATTAGGTCTTCATATACAACCCTCTCCAACTACTGCGCAAACACATCGCTCAAGTGACTCATGATTGAGCAGCAAACTGTCAACCTGCGCCATTGTTTCTTTTTTTGAAAAATGTACTGTCTGATTGGTGCGATCCCTCCTCATGAGGAGATAGACCAAATTTCCGTACCACAACCTACACTCAAACCGAGACAAACCGGACGAGCACCCTTCTACGCACGGCAGTAAAGGCTGTTCTAGGGCACCCTCATTACGCATCAACGCAGCTCATTCTACAACTTGCAGTTCACAACACCATACGTGAACTGATTAAAGGACATTGTATCAGCCAAATAGAACGCCTCTAGCGGACAAGACCGTGTCGTCTCATCTTATTTTCGTTGAGATACAGCTTGCGAAGCAAACCACAACAATAACCGAAAGAACTTTCACTGAAGATTTGCAAGGAAATTGAACGAGCCGCGTTACCCAGCAATATGAACCCTGATTGACTTAAAAGCCGTAAGCGCGCAATACTTTAAGCTGCGATGCGGGTCATACGTAACGGTACATTGAACGCACCAATCTTAACAACTCATGATGAGGCTCCGTATGCACAGAAACGGGCCTTGTGTCTCGTTGTAGTGGGTGATGTCTCGTCGTAGGGGGCGTCTCCGGTGGCGCGGTAGGCATCGGTGACGCTTAAAAGGGCGGACAGAGGGACGTCCGAGAAAACTGCCTTAGCTATCATATCCACATCACATATACCAATATTGGACGAACCAACTACTGTGGTTACTGATCCTCAAACTGCCTGTCGGAATATTGAGAAAGGAACGGTCACACCCTACTACCACCATCTCCTGACTTCTGTACATTCCATTTTGTTACACAGCGTATCGTCAGGACACCTGGACATGCCTCTCTCTACGGCCATGTACACGCTGATGCGGTAGTTCGAGGGCTTGCAAATCGGACGTCACCGGAAAAGCTGGGCGAATCGGACGAAGCACCGAACGACGCATTAAACTACACTGGCACGTAACAATATTACCTTCAAAGCAGTATGAATTTCTCACCACCCCACAAATCACTCAACCGAGAAGACGCCGTTGCCTGGCGGAAGCTTCAGACTTATTTCTTTCCCAGCCTTTACAACCTTCGTCTCTCCCACCCCATACCATATGCCACGTATTGCATCTAAGATGAAGTAAATGCCACAGCTTGTCACTGCATCTGAGAATGCCCACAAACGCCAGGCTACTAGACTATCCCTTCAACCTCACCTCTCTCCTCGAAGACTAGGATGACCATCTCTGAGCTGCATAAGCAGCGTCGGTTGATCCAGCGGGCACGACAAAAGGCGAGGGCCAATGGGGACCTGAACTAAGGTCTCCAATCAAGAAGAACTGTACTTTTTATCTGCATGAATAAATTTTTTTATTGTCTATCCATTTGCGAGTCAATTATGAGAGAGATCAGGCACCATAACAATGACAGCATGGAGATACCGATCTGCAACGTGACTACAACATGTAGGCTGATTCTGAAAAATAGCGTTGTTTCAGAATAACTCATCAACACCTTGTGACCGCCGATGCGTCTCACTAGAAGAATGTCTCAGACCAGCCACACTTGTGTAGCCTTCGAACGTGCTTATCAAGACAACAGAAAGACATGAAATGATTATTTGAGGGCCACAACCACCCGGGAGAAGTTCACGTGCCGCATGCGGTTGTTTGTTTTAAACTTGCGCTTTACTTCATTTGCTGAAATACGCTAGTGAGTATTCAAAAAACATAATATTTTAACATAAAATACAAAAAAACAGATTATTAAAATACAGCACTTACCTCACCTGGAAGAGGCATCATTTCCAGCAGTACTGGATGGATCAACTGCTCGAAAGATCACAGCACGACAATAACAATTGAGCCTACACACAAGGAAAGACTTTGAACAAAATTTCAGTTGATAGACAAATTTCGTTTTGAAGGGCGGTGTAATAATTCTACAGTAAAACGTTTTGTACAAAAGCCACATTGTATTGGCAGAATCATTTGAATTCCACTGCCACTATGCCAGCAATTGCTAGAGGTCACGGACTGTTTTATCTCTTGTTTAGGAATTGTGGAGGAGATCAAAAATTAATTTTAGTGAACGAGAAAATTCGTAACACATTGTTTGGTTCTCTTTCTGGTCATTTAGGAATATTTCAGCAAATATTTGGTTTCATCTCGCATATTTTCACTTAATTCTTAGTACACTAGCCGTCTGAACCTTGAAAAAAAAACAGCAAAACATATGTATCTTAAGGATTTAACGAGGCCTTCTAGGCTTATTCCGGGTCTTTTCTTGGCGTAAACGCAGTAGGGTAGAACAACAGCTTTTGAGATACCACGTAACAAACCTAAAATCAAGCACAAAGAATAAACTGCAGAGCTAAATGACCCCTTCCCCGGTAGAATCACGTTCATTTCGTCACTCTTACTCTGAACACGCGGATGCGCATGTTGCCTCCGTCACTAGAGGCAGCCAATATTCACCGATGCGTGATAAGCAAATGAATGAAGTTTTAAATACGCCACTCATTCTTGCAATCCGATACTTCTAACAAAGTTTATCACGCACAAGTAATAGCAGATCAGATAAATACAACTGCACCATGTAACAAAATGACTTCAGTGTGATATGCAAAAAAAGAATCATAGGTGCAACGTAAATATCACAGAAAGATACAAAGAGAAAAGCGGACTAGGAAGGTCGCTTATCTCAAAAAATCACTTGTTAACACAAAACTTTTGGTCTGTCTTTCTGTCGATCAGTGTGGCACGATTTAGCCATTAATCTTTCGCTCTATGCCCAGCTATCTTTCTCATGCGACCGCGCTCATACTTGTGAAAATTATCAATCAAAATCAAATATTACACACAGTTGAACAGCAACTTCAATACGTAAGTCTTACAAAGTGTGCTTCTATATTTAGGAAATGCATAGGTACGTAATTCTAAGGACTGTAGTGTTTATTTTGCTGGAGAGCTCGACAAATAAAATGGCCGGAGAGAAACACGGTAGTGCGCGGTGATCTCGGAAAACGCGGGCTCAAGCTCCTGTTTTGCGATATTACTGCCAGATGACGTCCGTATCCCACGCAGCTACTCCTCTGCTTTATCAATTCCAGGAAAATCAGGGCGATTCAACATAGGTAAGGCGCTGACTTAGTCACCACGTGAGGCCGCTGATGAAACCAGGACTCGATCAGTACTGCCGGCAGAAGGCAATAATCTTTAGGTGGCCTTTGCTACGAGCTCCCTGGTACACTGCCTTATTTTGAACATGAAGGATCTTCTGCTGTAGGCTCTTCATATAGGCACAAAGTTTCATGGTGCTTACACCCCTAAAGCGCATGCCCGTGGCCTCTCCTCGTATCTTTTCTCACACGCTCCCCTCTTTTTCGCCTCGCAAGGCAGATGCAGGCAGTGTCAACCGCGAGTTTCTTCGTCGACAAGACAAAGTAATCACGCTATACAGCCATTCACAAGTAACCTCATATATATAGGCACTCGATCTAGATCTCTGAGCTAGTGGCAATGGGAGAATTCTCTTGTATCTCCCTCACATTCACCGCCACCCAACAAGGGCATAAATGTGAATGAAGACGTGCCAAAAACTCCTGTGCGTTTTTGGACAATTGAAAATAGCAACCTGTGCGTTACCGAAAAGTGGGCTGTGGGCCTGTATGTCTCATCGTGGTTTTTGTCGGTCACTGCCCACTAGCACCGATTGAAATGTTCTAGTAGAAAACACCGGTCATTCACTGAGTGCTTTGCGCCTCCCCAGCTTTCACTCCTGCACAATGCCGCGATGAGCACCAGCGTCAACGCCACCGCTAGTGTAAGTGTTAGCGCCCGCTGCTTTTCATATACACATGGCTTTGTTTTGCGAAATATTTTGTTTTTCTGTGGACAACCAGCATTTTACCTCGACCTTTAGGGACACCGCTTTTATAGTGTATGCAGTCGCATTTAGCATAAAAGTTGTAGAAAGTGCGTTGTACTGATTCGATCGACGGTTGGTGACCCAGTTGTTTATGAGTTAAAGCGTCTGACGTTTCAAATAAGCAGCAGACACAACATCCATGGCAAAAAAAGAAAGGTTCATTGTAATGCAGTGCTTCGCTCTACATTCCACGTTTCTTTAGCCCTCTCTCTCACTTGCATTCCCAAACTGCTTGCTTACTGTATTTTGTGTGGCTGTTCTGTAGATTACCACCCCGCTCGGCTTTGCTCTCTTTTCTTTTATTCATAGCGTGTGTCTCGTTCTGGCAGGCCTCATGCCTTCATATTTTAAACGAGAGTTTTTTCTGCAACTGCCATCGCGTAATGAGATCTCGTGCTACATGACACCAACAGGCAAAAAGTGTGTTTTCCACTCGTCATAATAATACCTGTAGCACTGACTGACGCTCGCACGTTTCACGCTCGCACGAATCAACATACTTGCACAGCGCAAGACTACGAGTAGTTACGACGTAACTACAGAAGAAGAGACAAGGACAGAAAGAGCGCTGACTTCAACTGAAATATTATTATCAAATATGCTGGAACTATATACCCAAGAAGGAACATCACCGCGAAATCGCGCAACCTATTGCATCACCGCAAAACAATCATCATCTGATTATATGGTTACGACGCCACAGCTCAGCACAAATTGACAATATATTGTGTCGAAGCCAGAAACTCGATTTATTTTTCAGTCAGAGCAAGCGAATACATGCTGATACATCGATCAATCAGTAATTAGATTTCATTGGCCTGCATAATCTCCCGTGTTAGCCTTTGGTGGTGTTCGGCTACAACAGTAAACTTTTAGAATTCCGATCTGCAACCACAATCTCTACAATGAATGTTCAAATGAGCTTGCACAGCTGAATATACTTTGTATTCATGCTTCTGTAAACGTTGATTTAGGCACCAGCCCATTTGCCTAGCATATATCCTGCAGCATGACAGCGGGAGCGAATCAACGACGCCTATCACACATGCTACGAAATGCCTTTTATGTTTGATTGAGCAGTGCCTTCTTCGTGTGGACTGCGCATTCACCCGTTCGCTGATCGCTGAAAGCTTTTATGGGGCAGAGAAAACCACATTCACATCTACCTTATCACCTAAATTTTTCAAAATTGTGAGAAATTCTATGTAGATAGGATATCACAGCCACGCGCTTTGGGCTTCTAGCCACGCAGTTAAACAGGTGCTTCTCGTCCCTATTTAGTTGTCCTAAGCACCTTATCCGCCTTCAAAGGCAGTGCATGATCGGGAAAACCAGTGCTGATCAGACGGGATCTCTGCTCAAAGAAGCTGCTGATTAACGAGTGGCCGCAAGACTTTCGGAGCGCATCTCTAAAACAATAATTTGCAATCCCTCTCTTTACGAGCTTTGAAAGAGCCGACAACTACGGCAGATGAGGTTTGCCTCCTCAAGGCTCATATTTCCAGCAAATGTGATCACTTGAAATGTTTAATCCTAATTCTAAATAACTAAATGACTCATCCTGTGAAAGCTCATTTGTCATAATAAAAGGTGCCATGCACTCATCGAACACACGTAAGGTTTTTGAAACGACAGCTTCAAAGCCCTGATGGTCGCAGTCTAAAAGCACAAGAAAATCCTCAACAAAATGAAACATCTTTACGACAGCCGTTCTGTCGAGGCGGCTAGTGAAGAGTAGGACATTGTGAGCAAAAACAAAGTCACTTATAACAGATGCTGTGCAAGAGCCGATGCACACTCTTTCTTTTGAAAAAAAGTGCCTTCGTTCCATGATATAAACATTGTCTTTCGGAAATCCATCGAGCTCAAGAAAGCCACTGACTGTTATGCCCACAGCATTCTGAAATGCAAACGAACCGAAGTTGTCAGTGCAGTCCTCGACGCACCATAGTTGCGTGTCATGTGGTAAACAGTAGTAAAGATCCTTGATGTCAATGGATTCATATGGTGGTTTTGGGACGTTAAACCCCACATATCAATTGATGTCAATGGAGCAAGCTCTTAGGCCATTCTTGGTACGTGAAAGAAATGAGATGTTGTCATTAGAATCTTTTACCAGAAAAGGGTCGTCGATGGTCAGCAAGTTTAGCTCATCTTGAAAAACAAGGCCAATTCCTTCTGCCACGTCCCATTTTCCGAAACAATGACTCAAAGCAGCCAGCCTATTTAGTGAGTCTTTACCCTGAAGAATAAATCTAAGCTAAGCTTCTTGCTTTTGTCAACGTATTTTGCAAGTTTCCTTAATTTCAGTACGTTGCGCAACTTCTTGGCCTCTGTTTTTAAATTTGTCAGCGTTGCGTCGCTTCGGCATTCGAATACGCAGCTGATAGCATTGCTGGCTTTAGAACGAAGCAGTTTATTCGGCAATACAGCAAATACCCCATCCTTTTCAGCCGTCAACAAGGCTAGTGAATTCTCTTTGAAAAACATTAAAACGAGGTGAAACGGCAGGTTATTGTGGTCTAGTGTAGACTGCGACAGGTTTACGACAGAACCTGAATGTTTTCAGCTGTACATCTATCTGTTTCGGCCTCGGTAGCCCGTTGGGCACCTTGCCTTACAAGAGTCAGCATTTCCGAAGATGCCAGCTGAGGTTGTGTGGCGTACATGGGGCCCAAGCTTCACACACATTGTACACAGTCCGGGATGGGCACCTAACACGCAGTCTGGGTTGGGTTGCTCGGTGAAGCTTTTTTCCTGAGAGTGATGGCCTGATGGTGGGCCAACATCTGTTGCCAGATGAACTCGGTCCTTCTGCCAGTTGAGACGCAAAACTCCAGCCAGTTTTTCTTGGCCCTTCGATGGCTGTCGGTACTGTTCACTTAAAATAACATGACGTCCCGAAGCCCGCGCGCTCGACGTTTTCATTCCAAGCGAAGAAATTTGCAAATTCAAATCCCTTATCGCGTCGAAGAGATAAGGCTTCCGAACAACAGCTTGAGTGCTGGCGGTAGGAACTTGCGGCGTAAACAATATGCGCAATAAGCAATAAGTGCGCACTTGGAACTCAGCAAGGGCAATGAGGTTGGCGAGATGACATGGATCGGGGCTTTGAAGCTGCCGTTTCAAACATATTACGTCTTTTGAATGAGAGCGTGAGTGCTCTTATTCTCACGCATGAGCTTCTGCAGGATGCTTCGTTAAGGTTTTTATATTTGAGATGAAACATTTCATGCGATCACCTTTGCTGGAGATATAAGCCTAGAGTAAGCAAACCTCTTCTTCCATACTTGTCGGCTCGTTCAAAGAGAGAGATTGCAAATCATTTTTTTAAGAAATGCCCTCTGAAAGTGTTGCGGCTACTCGTTAACGAGCAGCTTCGTTGAGGAGACTTCGCCTTTGATCAGCGCTGGTTTCCCCGACCATGGCTGGTTTGGTGGCGGAAAAGATGTTCAGGACATTCAAACAGGGATGACAATCACGCGTGAACTGCGTGGCTAGTACCTCAAAGCACGTTGCTCTGAATCCCTATCTACGTAGCATTTCTCACAATTTCAAAAGATTGTGATAAGTTAGATGTGAAGGTGGTTTTCTCCGACCCAGTAAAGCTTTCAGTGCTCTGCAAACAGAGGAATGCGCTGTCCGCACGTAGAAGCAGCTGCTCAATCAAACATAGAAGGCTATTCGGAGCATGTGTGATAGCCGTCGTTTATTTGCTCCCGTTTCCATGCGACAAGATATATGATAGGCAAACGGGCCGGCGCCTGAATGAACGTTTAAAGGAGGATCATTACAATGTATTTTCAGCTGTGAAAGCTCATTTGGGCATTCATTGTAGAGATTGTGGTAGCAGACCGGAATTCAAAAAGTTCACTGTTGTAGCCAAACACCGTCACCAGCTAACACGGGGGATTATGCAGGCCAATGAAATCCAGGTACTGGGTGATCGATGTATCAGCATGCCTTCGCTTGCTCTGACTGAAAAAGAAATTGAGTTTCTGGCTTCGATACAATAGATTGTGAATTTGTGCTGAGCTTTGGCGTCGTAACCTTATAATGAGATTATGAGTGTCTTGCTGTGATGCAATAGGTTGTGCGATTTCGCGGTTATGTTGTGTCACGAGTATATATTTCCAGTGTTTTGTCTGAAATTTGTCAGTTGAAATCAGCGCTCTTTCTGTCCTTCTTTCTTTTTCTGTACTTACGTCGTAACTAGTCGTATTCTTGCGCTGTGCAAATATGTTAACTGCACCTGTTTTCTCTATAAAAACGAAGGAATGCCATTGCTGGAGCTCAGTGGATGTACATCGGACTAAGGCATCAACATTGATGATTTGTGTGGTTTAACGTCCCAAAACCATCATATGATTATGAGAGACGCCGTAGTGGAGGGCTCCGGAAATTTTGACCACCTGGGGTTCTTTAAGGTGCACCCAAATCTGAGCACACGGACCTACGACATTTCCGAAGGCATCAACATTAAACCCGTGTTGTGGCGATACCGGTTATCCAGTTATTCGACTTACGGGTTATTCGATTCGAAAAAAGAATAATCGGATTGACCGGATAATCGATTGGTTCTTTGGGTAAATATACCGTGATATTCGGATAATCGAATAACCAGATTTTCTTTTTGTATTGGTAGCACAGATATTCGTTTTTCTTGGATTATCTTCTTTGAAGGAAACCTTGCAACCATTTGTATAAGTCCGATATGTACTTTCATTCACTTACTAACATTGTTCTTTTGTCCTATTGTGGGGATTACGTGAGTGACTAGTGATAAAGCCTCTTGAAAGGTAGCTTGTGATTACCCTTTCAGAAACATTCCGTTAGTTGTGAATATCCGCAGAGTGCAAACGTGAATTCACATTTCAAAAACGGGAAGTCTTTGCATGGACCATCAGTGATCACAACTGTAATGCAATGACAAATTGTGCATGTTGTGTTGGTGCGTATCCAATAGCACTTAAAGTTCGAAAAAGCTCTTAGCGAGACTAAATATTCGTTTCCGAAAATTCAAATACCGGGCGTCATTCAAGCCGGATAAGCAGAATTCCCGTTTCTTCAAATTAGGATAGCCGGATAACCGGCTTTCAAGGCTAAATTCGCTTTTCTCTGGTTTAACCGGATAGCCTGTTCGGCGGCTACTTGCAAGCTCTACATCGGGTCCGTTAGTTGAAAGTTTCAGGTTCCGTGTCTATCGGCCACAAGTCATCTTCTTGTCCACATTTGTTTATTTACATAAACATTAAACCTACTTGTAAAAATATTTCCTAGGCATCCCTCAGTTCTGTTAGTTCTCTCGAAACTATTGCATGTACCAAAAAAGGGTCATTCTATTTCTCTTTTTTTTTCTTTTTACATATTGTGCTGAAGTATACTAAGGTATGCAACTATCTATATCATCGCCTTCTCCTGTACAATTTTGTCATTCTTACTCACCTTTCACGTCTCTTTTATAGTAAAACATAAATAGCCATGCTCCACGGAAGCTTGCATGCGCGATGTTATGAATTGATATGATATACTCCGCTGCACCCTAACACCTCTTGTTCACCCTGACCCCTTTCCCCCCTCCTTGGCTATTTGATAACGCATATGACTTTGATATACAAGGCTATGCAAGCTTGATAAAGTGAGAAGACTTGATATGACATCACAGGACCCCGTTTAATAGCGCGGAGTCGCAGTGATTCACGGCTATTCCTGTTTTTAGCAGTGAGATCTAAACACAAAAAAAATGAAATACGCACTAAATGCTTTTTTTTTCATTTTAGTTAGGTTAGAAAACCCCAGCTAACTTTGCTGAGTCTTTCCTGCGCGGATCCAATGAGCTTTGACTTGCTGTTGTTGAAAACGGTGATTCCGCACATAGAAAGACGGTGAAGATGGTTTGAGATTTTGCTGGCAGTCTCTTCCCGCAGCTTTGTGAGCAAGCTGCAGGCCTTGCTTATTGAAGTTTATATGAATGGTCGGCCTGGTGGCCAGGCGGCAATTGCAGACCGGTCACTGTGAAAGCTGAAAGAACGGCGTATCCATAATACACAGTAAACTGTCTTGGAACTGCTAATACAGATACATTTAAAGGGACTATAAAGAAAAATTATTACAGTCTAGATTGATGAATTGCACTCAGAGAACTCAAATTCCACATGCTTCACTGGCATAAGTTCATTATTACTGAAGAAAATAAACGGTGGAGATTAATTTTGCCCCGGTACGTCGGGGTAATTGATCAAAACGTTGGATAGGACCTTGCCCTTGTCGCTGATGAAATGTGCATAAGCATGTCGGGGATTAAGTACTTGCTTCTTTTCGCTTCATGTGCCTCTGATAGGTTCTGCCTCGTACATACTACCTGGACGTGCAAGACCATGCACTACCCGTCCGTGGCTAAAATAAGGTCAGGAATCTTTGTTGCTTGAGACGTTCAGTAATGCGGCTTCTCTCTGGCATGCCATTCTTTTCTCCTTAGCCTTTTGGCTAAGTATCGAAGGATGCAGTCGTGTTTTGTAATCCTTTGGTGGTGGGTACGGCGGCACCTTTGCAGTACGTGTCCCAACGACTCGTCGGCATCACACCCGCCCTGGCACTTTTCAGAAACGTCTTGTCCTCGCTTCAGGCAGCTGAGGTCTCTCTGAAGTCTTTGTGCGTCACATAATAAATTTCGAAAGGCTTTATCGTGTTTTTTCAACATCATCTCAGTAAACTTTCCTACAACTTCGTATGCAAGGTCTCGGGAACTCACAGATGACAATCTACTTCGATTTTATTGAGTTGAAAATATGTAGGACCCAGCAGGCGTCTTCATAATTTTTTAAGTCGTCGTGTTTGGTGCGGGAATGTCGCAGTGGCGTCTCCAACCGCTTCTCCTTGCCTGTTTTCTCGCTTACAAAGCGTCATGTTGCGGTAAGAAAAGCGTTTTTGGGATTGTTAACTTGAACTCTACAGATACGCAAAAGTTTGTTTTGCTCTTTAGTGTCCCTCAAAATCACCGTAACTTTTATGTAGATGGAAAGCACGCAGTGCGCCATTATTCGTTAATATGTCGATAGGTACACATCTGCCCGATGTTATTGACGTTTTGGGGATATTATGGCTGATTAGGATGAATACTATGACTTAACTTTTTGCAATTGGTTCGGAAGACTTGAACGAGGCACTAGTAATAAGTTCTAGTGTGTCAGCACGGCTATTATTCTACACTCTTACCACGTTATGCTTCAAGCGTTAACAAGAGGTAGAGAGTTCGTTGATGTTATGAAGAAAAAGATCATGCGTGCCTCAGGAGATCCCGAAGGGACTAATACGAGGACAATTGCAAAGTACTACTACGCTATAAAAGAATATTTTTGCGAAGCATGTGAGCATACAATTATTCATTCTTTGTTTTTATATGAGAAGTGGGGCACCTTCAACAATCCTGTAGGCACTAAGTGTACTTTATTGATGCTTTTGCTTACAGCGAGAAAAAGAATTAAAAACGGGTGTGGTTAACTGAACTACATTAGGTCATTTTTGATTGATGAAACTTTTGACCTAGAGTATATAGTTTTTTTTAAGTCAGTTTATAAGGCGTACTCTATAACAGTTGTCATAGGAATTTCAGCGCATGCTATCAAGTCTAAGAATTTTCTGCTGCCATAACCTAAGAATGTCGCGTAAACAAATATTTCAGTTGAAAGAAGCTCACCATCTGCAGTCTTCTGTTATGTTGTTTCGCAAAAAAAGTCGCCAACCTTGATTTTACCCAAAATTTTTTGCATAATAAACATCTTTTTCCAATGTAGACTTGCTGTTCTGTGGGTGTGCCTATACATAATTTTCATGATAACTATAATTGATTGCCACTTTCACTACACTTATCTCGTCTCACGCTCTGTTTTCACGTTCTTGCAGGTAACATCACTGTAATGATGATTTGATGCCGATTGGAATGACAATGCTTAATTTGCCATACCCGGGCCCAGCAAGACTAAAGAAAAACAACAAGCAACAGTGCCGTTGGAATAGTATCGCCGAGCGCAGACCTCGTTCCGTGCTTCAATTGTTTCCCCAAAACGTCTAAGCTCTCATATTATAGACAACCTATCCTACCAGGAGTTTCGGTGACGATTAAGCTCTGTTGAAAACACAGTTCGCCATGTCATGCGCGTATTCTTCACAAAGCTGATTTGATTGATTGATATGTGGGGTTTAATGTCCCAAAACCACCACAGGAATGTGAGAGACGCTGTAGTGGAGGGCTCCGGAAATTTCGACCGCCTGGGGTTCTTTAATGTGCACCCAAATCTGAGCACACAGGCCTACAACATTTCCGCCTCCATCGGAAACGCAGCCGCCACAGCCGGGGTTCGAACGCGTGACTTGCGGGTCAGCAGCCGAGTACCTTAGCCACAAGACCACCGCGTCGGGATTTCACAAAATTGTCTGAGGCAATTTCCAAGTTTCTAGACGTTGTCGTGCTTGCCTGCGATGGGATGTACCAACAAGTTTTCGAGGACGAACATGAATCACATTCAAGTAACAGAAACAGGCGCGTGTGGCACTATGACAGAACTTTCCTAAACATCCCAGATTACATTGCATGCATTAGAATAAAACTCCTGCGTAATGTGAACCACTTGATTCATGTCTTCAGGACCGTACAAGCTGAAGAGTGTAGAGCGCTTATTTAGAAAATTTAAGCACGTGAGTTAATGACCGCAAATAATCAATATATTCGTGATAAGCTCTCCCAGTACCTCCTTGTGTGGTCTACTCAGACCACAAACATGCCGGATACGAAAATAAAGTTTATTCATCAACATTTTATAAAATAGCATGACCAACACTACAACGACAAGAATAAATGCACAATACATAACGCAGTACCGCGTAGATTTGATTTTCTTAGTGTACTGCTCTTTTTAGCTTGTAGGTAATGTTTCGTCAGACGCATAGCTAGTACGTAAAATGACTTTGCAGCGTTACGCTACCCATTTTTGTAGATGGTGGAAGATGGTTTCTTTTTTTCCTATCACTTGTACTGCAGGTGCCCAATTTAAAGGGAAGTTTGGACTTTTATTTTAGCTTATAGAATTGAGAATTAGCAGACTGACTCCCGCCACACACTGACATGAACACAAGACACAAGTTTTGTTTTATTTTTCTTCTACTCGCTTCTTGCGGAAGCACGCTTCACCAAGATTCATCAGCGAATGTGCAAAGAAGATTCAGAATAAATTTTTAATGCTTTTTAAGCTTATCCTGTTTTTATACGTCACTAATCGTGTGACTAGCTATTGCAATTTATTCTGAGTCTTGCGTTTCGTTTGTCTTTTGAGATAATTTGTCAGCCTATGGGGAATGAACGTAGCTGTTTTCGGTAGTTGTTTGTTTTACTGACAGTTACTGAAGAGCCATGAGAGGAGACAAAGTATCTCACAGCTGCAAAAGTGTCATCAGGAAATTAATAATCGTTGATCATAAAGTCTGCTGTATAACTGACGTTGCAAAATGATCATTGATACCCTAACGAAATTGCGTAAAAGTGCATGGCTCAGAGGGGACAACACACAGAGGAAGCGCTCACTGCGTGTCATCGCTTCTCGTTTTTGTTTACTCCATATGGTCATGTTCTGTTCCGCTGTATATTCTCACAATAGAGCGTGCTGCAGCTTCTATGGTGGTGGAGCACTAGCGCATGAGCTTCGAACAAAGAAAAAACACCAGGCCTGTGCGGAACGCGCCGCACAGTCACAGAGAAAGCGGAAGACTGAGATTTCAGAGCCCTTTCTGAAAACACTTTGGGTAACCGCTAAAAGCACACTTGTTGTGTACCCTCTATGCCATTATTATTTAGAATTTGTGAGAAGTAGGCTGGCATTCACCAAGATACTTTTCGTCATTCTTCGGAAAAGCGTGGTTTCTACTAAACACTGCCAAGGAAAGTTGTGCCAATTTTTCATGCAGTGGCTGGCGTCGACGAGGAATTATGCTTGAAGTGGTATGTGGAGCACCTACTATGTGATCAAGAACAAGCTATTGTAATGGGTTGGAGCATGGAACAACCCACTGATTACGCTATTCGCATTGTGTGACCCCAGCACCAGCATGGCTCCGTGAAAGAATAATGCGCTTGCACGCAGCGGACCCGGGTTTGAGCCCCACTGTGTCCTTAGTACTGATTTTTTGCTTAGGTCCTGCGATATTGGTTACATACATATTGGCAGTGGTTGTGGTGGTACACAACTACGGCGCCGTGCGCGACCAGAATTTTGATCTTGTAACAGCTTTCGCAAGAAAAAAAATACCTCTTTACAAATGAACACTTGCCTGGTTGGGAGCAGCACCGGTTCCTACAGGTGAAGGAGAAGGTGACCGCTGTAACGAGTAAAAGACAATACTTGAGAAAAAAACACAGTGAAGCAAATATACACAACTTCAAAATAATATTATAACAAAAATTAAAAAAAAAACCATTAGTGAACAATTAAAATATTTCGGGTTCCCATGTTCATTGTGTCATCTCGTGATAAATAACCATGCTGTGTCGTTATAATTCATGAGTAGAGTCCATGTGCACGCTAACGGACACTTGCCGCTTGTAATGAGTGAAAAATGTCATTGCAGCTTGACGAGAATGGCATTGCCGGTCTCAGTCATAAGAGGGTTGATGATGATGATGATTGATGTGTGGGGTGTAGCGTCCGAAAACCATCATGAGATTATGAGAGAAGCCATAGGGGAAGGATTTGAAAAAATTAACAATTTGTGGTTTATTACCGTGCGCCCACACCTGAGGCCAACAGCATTATTGCCTCCATAAAAACTGCAGCTGCAGCAGCCTGGATTCGATCCCGCGACCTGCGTGTCAGCAGCCGAGTACCTTAACCACTAGACCACCTCGGTGGGGCAGTCTTCACAGAGAGCACGCGGAAAAGGGCCTTGTTTTTTTGCGTGAACGGTCAGCACCACCACCTCAAACATTAACGTTAGCCTGAAGGTTGAGGGGACCTCCTGCTGCGCACTAGAACTGAGCGTGGGTAACCTAAAAGTTTCGATAGAATAAAGATGCGTTTTGCAATATAATAATCTTGTATGTTAACATTTTCAGGAGCCAGCATTGCGACGTGCTGCAAACGTGTATTCTTTTTTTACGAAACTCTCAGCATGTTCATACTACGGTTCGCACGCACATGTGCCCAAAACAACCATGTTTAGATGATGCTACAGATGGTTACACTATGTAAAAGACCCCCGTTGCTGCAGCCTGGCAGAACAGCGCAGGTGCACGAACGGTCACCGCCATCGCCGTAGGAGATGAAAGGAAGGAAATGTCCATGTAAGTGCAAGACGCAAGCTCCTGTTTTGCGACATTACTGCCAGATGACGTGCGTATATCACGCAGCTGCTCCTCTGCTTACTAATGCCAGCAAAATACGGGTGATTCAACATAGGTAAGGCGCTGTCTTGGTCATCACGTGTGGCCACGGATGAATCAGGGACTCAAATGGTACTGCCGGCAGAACGCAATAGCCTTTAGGTGGCCTTCGCTACGAGCTTCCAGGTACACTGGGTTTTTTAGACATGAATTATCTTCTGCTGTAGGCTCTTCATATAGGCAAAACGTTTCGTGGTGTTCACACCCCCATAGCGCGTGCGCGTGGTCGTTCTCGTATCCTTTCTCAAACGCTGTCCTCTCTTTCGCCTTGCAAGGCAAACGCAGGCAGTGTCCATAGGGAGTTTCTTCGTTGATAAAACCGGTTAATCATGCTATACAACCATTCACTAGCCACCTCGTATATATAGGCTCTCGATCTTGATCTCTAAGGTAGTGACAATGGACAATTTTCTTGTATCTCCCCCACATTCACAACCACCCTACAAGGGCATAAATGTGAATGAAGACGTGCCAACAACTCCTGTGCGTTTTTGGACAATACAAACTAGCAGCCTGTGCGTTACCAAAAAGCGGGCTGCGGGTCTGTATGTCTCATCGGGGTTTTTTGTCAGTCACTGCCCACTAGCACTGATTGAAAAGTTCTAATTGAAAACACCGGTCAATCACTGAGTGCTTTGCGCCTCCGCAGCTTTCACTCCTGCGCAATGCCGCGATGAGCACAAGCGTCAACGCCACCGCTAGTGGAAGTGTTAACGCCTGCTGCTTTGCATATACACATGTTTCCGTCTTGCGAAAGATTTTGTTTTTTCGTGGACAACCAGCATTTTACCTCGACCTTTAGGAACACCGCTTTTATAATGTATGCAGTTGCAGTTAGGATAAACGTTGTAGAAAGTGCATTTTACTGATTCGATTGATGTTCGGCGACCTAGTTTATAAAGCGTCTGAATTTTTAAATACGCAGCAGACATGACATACATTGCGCGAAAAGAAAGGTTCATTGTAATGCACTGGTGTGCTTTACGTTCCACCTTTCTTTAGCCCTCACTCTCACTTGTATTCGCAAACTGCTTCTTTACTCTATTGTGTGTAGCTAATCTGTATATTGCCAACCAGCGTGACTTTGCTCTCTTTTCTATTATGCATAGGGTGTGTCTCGTTTTTGCAGGCCTCATGCCTTCATGTTTGAAACGGGTGTTCTTTCTGCAACTGCCATCGCGTAATGATATCTCATTCTACATGACGCCCACAGGCAAAAAGTTTGTTTCCCACTCGTCATACTATTTCTTGTAGCACTGTCTGACGCTCGCACGTTGAACTGCACCTTGATGAGACAGACGCTTGGGCTAGCTATTGATTAGGAATCAACATATTTGCACAGCGCAAGACTACGAGTAGTAACGACGTAACTACAGAAAAAGAGACAAGGACAGAAAGAGCGATGACTTCATCTGAAATATTATTAGCGAAAGCGCTGGAAATATATACTCGTGACAGAACATTACCGTGCCATCTCGCAACCTATTGCCTCACAGTAAGACAACCATCGTCTCATTATATGGTTACGACGCCGCAGCTGGGCATAAACTCACAATCTATTGTGTCGAAGCCAGAAACTCGATTTCTTTTTTAGTCAGAGCAAGCAAAGGCATGCTGATACATTAATCACCCAGTACTTGGATTTCATTAGCCTCCACAATGTGCCGTGTTAGCTTGGGACGGTGCTTGGCTACAACAGTGCACTTTTCGAATTCCGGTCTGCAACCACAACCTCTACAATCAATGCGCAAATGAGCCTACGCAGCAGAGCATACATTGTAATGTCTCCTTTAAACGTTGATTCAGGCACCAGCCCATTCGCCCAACATTTATCTTGCCGCATGACAACTGGAGCAAATAAACGATGGCTATCACACCTGCTACGAATAGCCTTCTATGTTTTATTGAGCAGCAGCTCCTTCGTGTGAACTGCGCATTCACCCGTTTGCAGAGCACTGAAAGCTTTTCTGAGGCAAAGGAAACCACCTTCACATCTACCCTTTCACCTATCTTTTTTCAAATTGTGAGAAATGCTATGTAGATGGAAAATCACAGCAACGCGTTTTGATATGCTAGCCACACAGTTGCACTGGTGTTTTTCGTCCCTGTTTACTCGTCTTATTCATTTTTTCCGCCTCCGCAACCAGCACATGATTGGGAAACCAGCGCTGATCAAACGGCAAGCCTGCTCAACGAAGCTGCTGATTAACTATTGGCCACAAGATTTTCGGAGAGCATTTCTTAAACAATGATTTGCAATCCCTCTCTCTACGAGTTTTCATTGAGCCGACAAGTATGGCAGAAGAGGTTTGCTTCCTCTAGGCTCATATTTCCGGCAAAGCTGACCACTTCAAATGGTTATTCTCAAATCTAAAAACCTTAACAAATTATCCTGCGGAATCCCAAGCGTCATAATAAGAGGTGCCTTGCACTCATCAAAAATACGTAATATGTCTCAAACGGCAGCTTCAAAGCCCCGACCATCGCAGTGTAAAAGCGCAAGAAAATCGCCAACAAAACAAAGCACTTTTACGACAGCCGTTCTGTCGAGGCGGCTAATCAAGAGTCGGTCATAGTGAGCTGAAAAAATGTCTCTCAAAACAGGTGCTATGCAAGAGCCGATGCACACTCAATTTTTTTTGCAAAAGAAGTGCCTTCGTTTGTTGTTACAAACGTTGTTTTAAGGTAAAAGTCAACGAGCTCAAGAAAGCCACTGACTATTATGCCCATAGCATTCTGGAACGCAACTGAACCGAAGTTGTCAATGCAGTCCTCAACAAAATAGTAGCGTGTCATGTGGTAAAGAGTGGTAAAGATCCTTGATGTCAACGGAGCAGGAACTTAAGCCATCGTTGTTACGTGGCAGAAATGAGATGATGTCATTAGAATCTTTCACCAGAAAAGGGTCGTCGATGGTCAGCAAGTTTAGCTTATTTTGAAAAACAAGGCCAATTCCTTCTGCCTTGTCCCATTTTCCGAAACAATGACTCAAAGCAGCCAGCCTACTTAGTGAGTGTTTACCCTGAAGAATAAATCTAAGCTAAGCTTCTTGTTTTGTCAACGTATTTTGCAAGCTTGCTTAATTTCAATGCGTTGCACAACTTCTTGGCCTCTGTTTTTAAATTTGTCAGCGTTGAGTCGCTTTGGCATTCGAGTACGCAGCTGATAGCATTGCTGGCTTTGGAGCGAAGCACTTTATTCGGCAATACAGCAAATACCCCATTCTTTTCAGCCGTCAACAAGGCTAGTGAATTCTCTTTGAAAAACGTTGAAACGAGGTGAAACGGCAGGTTATTGTAGTCTAGTGTAGGACTGCGACAGGTTTACGACAGAACCTGAATGTTTTCAGCTGTACATCTATCTGTTTCGGCCTCGGTAGCTCGTTTGGCACCTTGCCTTACAAGAGTCAGCATTTCCGGAGATGCCAGCTGAGGTTGTGTGGCGTACATGGGGCCCAAGCTTAACACACATTGTACACAGTCCGGGATGGGCACCTAACACGCAGTCTGGGTTGGGTTGCTCGGTGAAGCTTTTTTCCTGAGAGTGATGGCCTGAAGGTGGGCCAACATCTGTTGCCAGATGAACTCGGTCCTTCTGCCAGTTGAGACGCAAAACTCCAGCCAGTTTTTCTTGGCCCTTCGATGGCTGTCGGTACTGTTCACTTAAAATAACATGACGTCCCGAAGCCCGCGCGCTCGACGTTTTCATTCCAAGCGAAGAAATTTGCAAATTCAAATCCCTTATCCCGTCGAAGAGATAAGGCTTCCGAACAACAGCTTGAGTGCTGGCGGTAGGAACTTGCGGCGTAAACAATATGCGCAATAAGCAATAAGTGCGCACTTGGCACTCAGCAATGGCAATGAGGTTGGCGAGATGACATGGATCGGGGCTTTGAAGCTGCCGTTTCAAACATAATAGGTCTTTTCAATGAGTGCATGGCCGCTTTACATTCTCACGCATGATATTCCGCAGAATGCTTCGTTAAGGTTTTTATACTTGAGGTTAAACATTTCAAGTGATCACCTTTGCTGGAAATACTTGCCTACAGAAAGCAAACCTCTTCTGCCGTGCTTGTCGGCTCATTCAAAGCTCGTAAAGAGAGGGATTGAAAATCAATGTTTAAGAAATGTCCTACGAAAGTCCTGCGGTCACTCGTTAATTAGCTGCTTCTTTGAGCAGGCTTCCCGTCTTATAAGCGCTGGTTTCCCCGATCATGTGCTGGTTTTTGGTGGCGAAAAGATGCTCAGGACAATTAAACAGGGACGAGAATCACCAGGGAACTGCTTGGCTAGTAGCTCAGAGCACATAGCTGTGATCCCCAACTACATAGGATTTCTCACAGTTTGAAAAAATAGGTGATGAGGTAGATGTGAAGGTGGTTTTGTCTGCCAAGGAAAAGTTTTCAGCGATCTGCGAATGGGTGAACGCGCACTCCGCACGAAAGAGCCGCTGCTCAATCAAACATAGAAGACAATTCGTAGCACGTGTGATAGCCGCCGTTTATTTGCTTCCGTTGTCATGCGGCAAATATATGTTGGTCAAACTAGCCAGTGCCTGAAATAACGTTCAAAGGAGGATCATCACAATATATACTCAACTGTGCAAGCTCATTTGGGCATTCATTGTAGAGAATATGGTTGCAGACCAGAATTCGAAAAGTGCACTGTTGTAGCCAAACACCGTCACCAGCTAACACGGGAGACTATGCAGGCCAATGAAAGTCAGCTGCTGGGTTGTCGATGGATCAGCATGCCTTCGCTCGCTCTGATTAAAAAAGAAATCGAGTTTCTGGCTTCGACACAATATATTTTGAATTTGTGCCCAGCTGTGGCGTCGTAATCATATAATGAGATGGTGATTGTCTTGCTTAGATGCAATAGGTGTCGCGATTGCGCGGTGATGTTCTGTCATTAGTATATATTTTCAGCGTTCTCGCTGAAAACTTTTCAGTTGAAGTCAGCACTCTTTCTATTTTTGTCTCTTCTTCTCTAGCAACGTCATAACTTTTTGTAGTCTTGGGCTGTGGAAATATGTCGACTGCACCTATATGCCCTATAAAAGATGGAGGGATGCCACCGCCAGAGCTCAAAGGAGGTAAGTTGGACTAGGGCATCAACAATAAACTAGTGTTGCGGTAAGTCGAATAACTGGTTATCCGGTTATTCGACTTACCTGTTATCTGATTTAGAAAACCGGATATTCGGTTGCTTGTTCGGGTAATAATACCGTGATATTCGGATAATCGAACGACAAGAATTTTATTTTCTATTCGTAGCACAGATGTTCATTTTTCTTGGATTCTCTTGTTTGGAGGGAACATTTTAACCATTTGTAAAAGTCCTATATGTACTTTCATTGACCTACTCACATTGCTCTTTTGACCTAATGTGGATATTACGTGAGTGATTAGTGATAACGCCTCTTGAAAGGTAGCTTGTGATTACCTCTTCAGAAAAATTCCGTTAGGTATGGATATCCGCAGAGTGCGAAAGTGTATGCATAGTTTAGAAACGGGAAGTCTTTGCACAGGTCATTAAGGATCACCACTGTAATGCAATAACAAGTGTTGCATGTTGTGTTGGTGCCCATCCAATAGCACTCGAAGTTGGACTAAGCTCTTGGCGAGACTAAATATTCGTTTCTGAATATTCAAATACCCGGCATGTACGTCCATTAAAACCGGAAAGACAGAATTTCCGTTTCATTAAATTCGGATAACCGGCTTTGAAGGCCAATTTCGCTTTTTCTGCGGTTTACCCGCATAGCCTGTTTTGTAGTTACGTGCAATCTCTACATCGGGCGTGTTATTTGAAAGTTTCAGGTTCCGTGACTATCGGCCACAAGCTATCTTTTTGTCTACATTCGTTGATTTACATCAGCATTAAACCTACTTGTAAAAATATTTCCTATGCATCCCTTAGTTCTATTAGTTCTCTCGAAACAATTGCGTGTAACAAAAAAAGGCCATCCTACTTTTTTTTCTTCTTCTTACCTACTGTGCAGGAGTATACTTAGGTATGCAACGATGTGTAGCCACATGTTTCACTAATGCCACATGTTTCACTAGAATAAGTTCATTATTACTTAAGAAAATGAAGGTTGAAGTTTCATTTTTGAATTTCTTTCTGAAGTCCTCGTGTGTCACATCATAAATTGTTTAAGGTTTTATCGTATTTTTTGAACATCGTCCCAGTTAAGATTTCTGCAACTTCGTATGCAAGGGCTAGGGAACATGCACATGACAATCTATTTTTGTTATTCAGTAGAAAATATGTAGGACCCAGCAGACGCTTTCATAATTTACTACGTCATGGTGTTTGGTGCGAGAATGTTATGGTGGCGTCTCCAACCGCTCTTTCTTACCTGTTTTCGAGCTTACAACGCGTCATGTGTGGTAAGAAGCGTTCTCCGGATGTTTACTTCAACTCTACTAATATGCTAAATTTGTTTCGCTCAGTAGTGTCCCTCTAAATCACCGCAATTTTTATGTAGTTGCAAAGCACGCAGTGTGCCATTATTCGTCATTATGTGGATAGGTGCACATCTGCAAAGTGTTACCGGCATGTGGGGATGGAATGGCTGATTAGAATGAATATTATGGCCTAATCTTTTGCAATTTGTTTAGATGACTTGAACGAGCCGCTAGTCAGCATTTCTAGTGTGTTAGCACGGCTATAATTTTACTCTCTTACCACGTTATTCTTCAAGCGTTAACAAGAGGTAGAGAGTTCGTTGACGTTCTGAAGAAAAGAATCATGGGTGCCTCATGAGCCCCCTAAGCGACTATTACAAGTACACTTGCTAAGTACTACTACGCTCTAAAATTATGTCTTTTTGTGAAGCATGGAAACATATAATTATTCATTCTTTGTTATTATATATGAAGCGTAGTACTTTCAACACTCCTGTAGGCACTATGTGTACTTCTTTAATGCTGTGGTTTATGGCGAGGAAAAATTGAAAACGGGTTAGGTTAACTGAACTACGTTGAAATAATGTTGATTGATTGAAGTGTCGACCTACAGTATATTGTTATCTTAAGAATCTGTTTATATTGCGTGCTCTGCAGAACAGTTGTCATAGGAACTTCAGAACATGCTCTTATGACTAAGAGTTTTCTGCTGCCATAAACTATGGATGTCACGTAAACAGATAGTTCAGTTGAAGGTAGCTTATCTTCTGTAGTCTTCTGGTATTTTCTTTTACAACAAATTCATCAACGTTGATTTTAACCAAATTTTTTACATTGTCGAATTTTTTTTCGCAATTGTGACTTGCTGTTCTGCGCGTGTACATATACAAAATTTTCATGATAACCATATTATATAGTCACTGTGACTGCACTTATCTCGTTTCATGCTTGGTTTGTGCGCTGTTGCGGGTAACACGACAGTAATGACGATTTGATGCCGATGGGCAGGAAAATCCAGCCGGTGAAGATGACACTGCCTAATTTGCCGTACTTGGGCCCAGCCAGACTAGAAGGCAAACAACAGGCAACAGTACCAGTAGAATAGTAACGTCGAGCCCAGACCACGAGTCATCTTTAATTGTTTTTTCTAGAACATCTGAGTTTTTATAATATAGACAAACTATCCTACCAGTATTATCACTGACATTGGGTAAGCTCTATTGAAAACACAGTTAGCCATGTCTTGCACTAATTTCAACAAGGCTGTCTGAGGCAATTCACAAGTGTCTAACCATTGTCGTGTCAGCCTACGATGGAATGTACTAACAAGTTTATGAGGACGAACATGGATCACATTCAAGTAATGGAAACAGTCGCTTGTGGCACTGACGCAACTTTCCTAAACATCCCCGATTACATTGCATTCATTAAAATGAAACTCCTGCGTAATGTGAACCACTTGATTCATGTCTTGATTGATTGATTGATATGTGGGGTTTAATGTCTCAAAACCACTATATAATATTAGAGACGCCGTTGTGGAGGGCTCCGAAAATTTAGACCACCTGCGGTTCTTTAACGTGCACCCAAATCTGAGCACACGGGTCTACAACATTTCCGCCTCCATCGTAAATGTTGATTCATGTCTTCAGAACCGTACAAGCTGAAGAGTGTAGAGCGCTTATTTAGAAAATCTACGCGCGTGAGTTAATGACCGCAAATAATCAATATATTCGTGACAAGCTCTCCCAGTACCTCCTTGTGTGGTCTACCCAGACCACAAACATGCCGGATAAGAAAATAAAGTTTATTCATCATCATACCATTTATAAAATAGCATGACCAACAACACAAATCCAAGAATAAATGCACGGCACATAACGCAGGGCCGCGTAGAATAGATTTTCCAAGTCTACTGTTCTTTTTGGCTTGCATGTAATGTTTCGTCAGACGCATAGCTAGTACGTAAAATGACTCTACAGTGTTTCGCTACCCATCTTTGTAGATCTTGGAGGCTTGGTTATTTTTTTCCTACCCCTTGTATTTTGGGTGTCCTATTTAGAAGGAAGTATTGACTTTTATTTTCTTTTATCTAATTGAGAATTAGCAGACTGACTGCCACACACTGAGATGAACACACACACAAGTTTTGTTGTATTTTTCTTCCACTCGCTTCTTGTAGAAGCATGCACGCTACACCAAAGATCGTCAGCGACTGTGCAAAAAAGTTCCAGAATAATTTTTTCATGCTTTTTAAGCGTATCCTGTTTTTTTTGCGTCGCTAATCGTGTGACTAGCTATAGCATTTTCTTATGAGCCTTGCGTTTTGTTTGCCTTTTCAGATAATTTGTCAGCTTCTGGTGAATCAACGTTGCTGTTCCTGAAGTTTTTTTTTTACTGGCAATTCTTCAAGAGTCACGAGAGGAGGCAAAGAATTTCACACCTGCAAAGGGGTTATCACGCAAGTATTATTTCTTGATCACAAAGTCTGCTGTATAGCTGACGTGGCAAGTTGATCATTGATACCGTAACAAAACTGAGTCAAAATGCATGGCTGAGAAAAGACTACACACAGAGAAAGTGGTCACTGCGTGTCAGCGCTTGTCGTTTGTGTTTACTCCATAAGGTCGTGTTTTCTTCCGCTGTTTATTCACTCAATGGAGCGCGCTACAGCATCTATGGTGGTGTAGCACTAGTGCATGAGCTTGGAACGAAGAAAAAAAAAGCCAGGCCTTTGTGGAACGAGCAGCATAGTCACAGTGAAAGCGGAACACCGGAATTTCAGAGCCATTTCTGAAAACACTTTAGGTAGCCGCTAAAGGCACACTTTTTGGGTACCCCCTATGCTATTAGTATTTATAATTTTTGAGTAATAGGCCGGCATTAACCATGCTATCTTTCGTCATTTTTCGGAGAAGCGTCGTATCCGCTGAACACTGGCAAGGCCTTTTGTGCGAATTGTTCATGTAGAGGCTGGTGTCGATGAGGAATTATTCCTGAAGTGGTATGTGGAACAGTTATCATGTGATCAAGAACAAGCTGTTGTAACGGGTTGGAGCATTGGACGACCCACTCATTATGGAATTCACATTGTGTGACACCAGCACTAGCATTGCTCCGCGTAAGATACTGCGCTTGCACGTAACGGACCCGGGTTTGAGCTCCACTGTGTCCTTGGTACTGGTTTTTTTTTCAGATTTTATCCGATATTGGTTACAGACGGTGGCAGTAGTGCCGGTGGTAGACAACTATGGCACCGTGCGCGACCAGATTTTTGATCCTATAACCGCTTTCGCTATAAAAAATGCCTCCTGACGAAAGAACACTTGCCCGGTTGGGACCAGCACCGGATCTTCCAGGTGATGAAGAAGGTGAACGCTGTAACGAGTAAAACACGATACTTGGAAAAAATACACGGTGAAGCAAATGTAGACAACTTTACAATAATAATATAAAAAATAAAAAAATACTGGTGAACAATCAAAATAATTTGGCTTCCCACGTTCAGTGTGTCGTCTCCAGATTATTAATAATGCTATGTCGTTATGATTCACGAGTACAGTCTATGCACACGCTAAAGAGCACTTCCCGTTTGCGATGAGTGAAAAATATTATTACAGCTTGACTAGAATGCTATTGCCGTTCTCAGTCTTAAGAGGGTTGACGATGACGATAATGAGTGATGCGTATGGTGTAGCGTTCCGAGCCCATCACAAGATTACGAGAGACGCCGTAGTAGAGGGATCCAGAAATTTTGACAACCTGCAGTTTTTTTAGAATGCGCCCGCACCTGGGCACATGAGCCAACAGCGATTTTGCCTCCAATGAAACTGCAGCTGCAGAAGCCTGGATTCGATGCCGCGACTTGCGTGTCAGCAGCCAAGTACTTTAGCCACTACACCACCTCGGCGGGGCAGTGTTCAGAGACGCCACACGGAAAAGGGCCACGTTTTTTTGCGTCAACGGTCAGCACCACCACCTCAAATATTAACGTTAGCCTGATGGTTAAGGAGATCTCCTGCTGCGCACTAGAACTGAGCGTGGGCAGCTAAAGAGTTTCGATAAATTAAGGGTGCGCTTTGCAATATGATAATGATTTGTCTTAACATTTTCAGGAGCCAGCATTGCGACATGCTGCAAAGGTAAATCCTTTTTTACGAAACTCTCGGCGTACTCATACTACGGTTCACACGCACATGTGCCCAAAATATCCATGTTTAGCAGATGCTACAGATGGTTACACTATGTAAAATACCCCTGTTGCTGCAGCCTGGCAGAACAGCGCAGGTGCACGAACGGTCACCCCGTCGCTATAAGAGAGGAAACGAAGGAAAAGTCCATTTAAGTGCAGCTGCTCAGAGGACCTTTCTGCAAAGTTAGGATGAACAACACAAGCAAGCCCTTTTCCGGATTCCGTTAAGCCAAACTATACATACTCCACGTTATCAGGACCACAAAGGTTTGACCCACTGCCCCCTGACCTCAATGCCACGCACGATACTCTTCAGCTTGATCATATTAGCATGTTTCACGCTTTCTTTGTTAAAAAAAAACTGTTTTCCTACTAGCTTACTGAGCATGCGAAAGTTTCTGCTGCCTTTCAACGCTCTTTTTTTTTTTTACTCACACACGCCGGCAACTTGATGTCTCATGCGGTCTTTTTACACAAAAGATAGCAATTTTGTGTTAAAATAAAACACTTGCCGAAGGTTGACCGAAGACGACACTGTCCAGAGATATGGGATTGGAACTCTGAAAAAATTATTGCAAGACAATGAAGGTATGCGTGATCACTAACGGCAATGTAGGCTGGATTTTTAATTTAGCCAGGCACTTGAAAAGCACCAGTAGTAATTGTGCAACCACCGATATTATACATACAAGAGAAACGAATCATAAGTGCAATGCAACTTCAATGAAAATCTGCAGATATTGAAGTCAAAGAACGAAGAGAAGACATAAATAGTAGTAACCTTTCTACAAAATTAGGATAAACAACACATGCAACCCCCCCCCCCCCCGAATTCCGTTAAGCCACACTATACATATTTCACTTATCGGGCTCTAAAAGGTTTGACCCACTGCACCATTACCAGATGCTGCGCACAATATTCTTCAGCTTGATCGAATAAGCACGTTTCCCGCTTTTTTTCTTTTACCAAAACACTTTCCTTACTGAAATTACGGAGTAAGCGAAAGTTTTTGCTGCCTTTCCATGCTGTTCTTTTGACTCACACACGCCTGCAACAAATCCTGTTTTTCGCATTACCTTCTTTTTTTTCTCAGGTGTGTGCATATATGACATTACATCTGCCAGCCATTTTTCGAGAAGTTGATTTCGCTGAAGGAACTTAGTCTTTGTACTCTTGCGAGTACAAAGACTACGTCACAAGGTAATCAAGAAACGTCTTGAGGACGTCACACTACGCTACTGCTATTATAGGCATGAACACCAAGCTCGTTGTCATGTATTCGATGAAGTAGAACAGTCATTCTTACGCATGAGTTGTTCAATCAAAGCTTCGTTGGAACAGATATTCATAAAAGCTTGCGTTATAGACGACAGCTGTTGCGTAAATAATTATGCGAAAGCCTTAAAGCAAATATTTTCGATCAAGGGCACATATCAACTGACTTCCAAAATTGAACCCAACAGTGAAGACAACACAGCACGGATAAAACTTTGCACAGTCAACAGTTAGAGTCACTCAATATGCTCTTTTCTGCGAAAGCCACACTGAGTGTAACGCTTATATTAGTCACCATTCCATCAATATAAAAACTGCTTGTTACTGCCATCAGATATTTGGCAAAACTTTTTTAATAACCAGCTCATTATGTCTGTACATAATGCCCGTTTACATCAACACAACTGGTTGCGAGTGTATCTAGGTGAACTTGAGGATATTGAGCGAGTCCGAACTGAAATAATGTAGGCAGCAAGAACCTCCTTAGCTAACTCCTATTAACCGTTATAAAGGGAGATTCCCTGCGGGTATGGCGGGCATAGCTGTTTTCCTAGGTCTGCGTACCTCCAGAAGCATAGGACTGCGTACCTCGTCACTGTTCTCTACCCACCACTCAGAATATGATAGGTCTGACCAACTTAGCACAGCTGCCAAGTTTTTCTCAACGGCGTAACAACTGCGCGTTACTGGTATAATCATATCAATGAGAGCGGTTCGAATGAATAGACCTTCATAATACAAAATTGGTTTATCGTTTGGGCAAGTGTCACCAAACACACTGGGACTATTACTCGTGATTCTGAAACAGAATAGAAAAGGTGGCCTTAAGTAACTTAACAGATTATGAAAAACAACTGAAACTTTTGTTACCCCAGTGTGGTATCACGTCACATTCGGACTGCGAGGTGCGTCAAAACAATACCTTCGAACACCGATCAAAACGTTTTGGCTCAGTTTTTCTTTCTCTTGTCGCAGTGCCCCTATTTCACCCAAAATTACAATCTGGGCACGGCTTAAATTCTCAAAAGCTACATAAAAGCGAGCTTTCAGCTCTTAGTTGGTGATGCAGCTCTCCGCGCGCGTGTTCAGTGAGCGTATTGCAGCGAGTCTGTCTCCAATTACCCAGTGGCACACAGGTCCCATCAACATATATAGAACTGGGGCAGCGTGGATGGGTTTCTCCACACGATCATCTGCACCCTAACTATCGTTTGTCACAGTCTTGCCATGCTGTAGTACAAAAACTGAGAATGTAGAAAACGGGAAAAAGATAGCGCACTGTTTTTCATGACTATCTGGCCTTGGTGGCGCAAATTGTCGCTAATAAGTTCATTGATTGTATTACGAGTGGGTTCGATTGTATGGTAGTTAAGTCCACAGCAGCTTGAATGGAAATGCTAAACTTTTCAAATGTAGGCACTGCACTGTATCCGCACTCTAAAAGGTTCTTTATTGGTTTACTTTCTCTCTCCTCATTTCTTTTCTCCAATACACCACTTCCCTTTGTCATCCCCTTGTTATGCTACATATGAGTCATGATTATCATAGCTTAATTCGCCTTCTTTCTCCCTTCTAGTTCTTCGTCAATATATCTCTCACTTTTTTCCTAATATTTTCTCACCGAGAGCAATGTGATAATATCAATCGCGTAAATGCTTTTTCGGTTAGCATGCCCAGATAGTTCAGAATTTATGAGTCTAAACTTCGGGCGATGGGTACACAAATTTCTATCCCACCTCGAGAAAAATAATAATTTTATTTGCTTTTTTTTCATATCACCTGCCTCTCCACATCTCATCTCCACTCCTTTTCTTCTTCTTGTGCACCTCCACCTTCATGTGCCACGCTTTCGAGGCGCAACAGATAGATGTCTCATGCTTCCTTTTTACACTAAACATAGCAGTTTTTGTGATAAAATAAAACACTTACCGTAGGTTGACCGAAGACGACACTGTCCAGAGATAGGGGATGGGAAGGCTGAAAAGAGTATTGCAAGACATTGAATACACGGATCATCACTAGCGAGAGTGTATGCTTAATGTTTGATTTAGTCAGGCACTTGAAAAGCAGCAGTAATAATTGTGCAACTACCAATATTACACATACAAGAGAAACAAATCGTAAGTACAATGCAACTTTATTGAAAATCAGCAGATAATGAAGTCAAGGAACGAAGAGAAGAGAATTGTAGTGTCATGTGGTGTAGTACTTTGGATTTGATTAAAAAAAGTAATATGCACAAAACGACAACTTGCTGACAACAGACCACACCGTCAGCCTACAAATTATGCGCCAGAATCTTCGCCAATTGAGCTACAGTGGTGGTCGTCCGCTCAACCATTTCATCGACCATAAAAAACCCCTCCCCCACCCTATAAGGCAGATACAATAAAACATATCACCACTTCTGTGCCCTCATGATGAAACAATACTCAGCTTTCAGGTCACGTCCACTGGCACTTGCCATTGCATGCTTCAATCACCCCTGGCATTTTTCTTTCTGTCATAGATATCAGCTGCATCACAGTGAGATACTGACATATAAAGTCTTAGCTGGTGGCGACAAAACACACGGACGACAAGGCACTGTATACGACTCCCCTGCGCGCAAGCAAGCTGGCGCAATGCGCCACACGCCACATGGCCACGTCCTCAAATGGTTGTAGAGTACTTTGGAGGTAGAGCCATCTAAAAAAGAAATCTACAAATGCTTTTTCCGCGCATAGTAAATTGCATAAATCACGATCCTGTCTGCCGTAAACATATTTGAAATGTACCTCGCACAGTTTCCGTTCTGTTACATATCTTGAGCAAGTTTATATATTATTTACAGTGCGAGAATGTGAGTGTTTGTAGGGCTATGTTTAGTCCTTTATAACCAACTGTGATGACATCAATGACACTTTCTAAGATGTCAGCATTTTGGTTATGCCATATGCAGCCTTCCAATAAAATTGTTTTATCAACCAGAAGGCATTTTCACGAAATTATGCTAGTTTATCTCAATTGCTTAGTATGGGTTGAAAATTGGCCTAATATTTCCACGCTGTGTTGGCAAGAGCTCCGATAGTGATGAAGATGTCGTCATGACAACTGAGAAACGCTTTTTTGCGTTTTATAGCTTGGCTTTTTTTCTTACATACTACTCCCACATTGGTTTGAAGATTTGATTTATTTTCTTATTCAATCTTTTATATACACGCACATAGTGTTGTGATTTTTTTTACATGAAGGCTGATGTAACACGTTTGCTCAAATTCCAATAAGTAACATATACATCCCATGTAAGCACTAAATGGAGCAGAAGCTGAGAGGAAGAATAAAGGTAGACGACAGAGGAAATCCTTGAAACGAGAAGTGTCACTGCAGGAGCCGAACCTTTGAGAAGTCGTCTTGTTGTCTTCAAAGCTACCAACCTGAACGTTGCATAATATTGTTGATATTGTTGAATGATATTGCTGATAAGAACGCTGACTTTATTTTCACCCCGTATGCCAACGACTCTTCATTGCTTCAAAATCGCTGTATTTTAAAAACAGGCATGCAGAACCAAACTGGCAAACAATTCTTTTGATTGGCATTGAGCATAAGCACTGCATTGCTCCCACGCGTGCATTTCACAAATTATTTTGTATGCATTGAAATAACATCTGCTATTCTCAAATATAGGTGGATAAAGAAGCTGTTCTGTTAAACAGAGGGGGCTCTGTGCACGTAATCGTTACTAATGCTCTTCGCGAAGACTCGGCAAATGGTTCACAATTTCTCGGCTCGAGAGTTCCACAACTACCGCTTTTTTAAAGAATGGGTATAAAATGTGTACCACTTAAAAACAGAGTCTTTTGAAAAGAATATGCAAAAAGTCAAAACGCTCACAGGTGCGGCTGCATTTCCTGAGGGCAGAATTACATTGAATGCCACCACTTCATATGCTGAACCAGATTTCTAATAAACCAAATTGATTTATTATTCTCAGTTATGGCACTCATTGTGTTTTCTCGTTTCTGTTGCACAAAATTGCCCCATTTCTGTCTCACTATACTTTTTTTTTCTTCCTGAATAGTCATGAATTTTTTCTCCTACGTGTCTTACTGCTGAACATTACCTGCTTCGTCATAGTATGAGATGCATCAAAAAAAAATACCTCACTTGTTTGTAGCATCTAGGCTTGTCCTTCTTCATGCGCTGTGTTTTTTCTGGGATAAACAGCTGTGAAGTGCCTTGAATAAAACTGTTGATCTTATATGTCCTTTGTTGTTATTCGGTAGTGATTTAGTCTATATGACATTTACCATACAAAAAGCATTACACATCGAAAACAGCTGTGCCATTGCATTGGTGCTGTTTGTGTGATACGCAATATGTTCCACGTAGTTAGTATGCAGCACGTTTCTTCAAACTCAATCAGTACCTAGTTGCAATAAGATAAAATAACTTACCGGACTAAGTCTGAGAGCTCCGGTTCCTCGTGGGCTTCCAGGCTGAAAAGAAATAGCGTGAGAACGGGCAATAAATGAAAACTTGTTCATGCTACCACCTAATGCTCATGCTCTCGGCCAGGGAAACGAAACTCAGTAGACCCTGACAAAGACCTGTTGGTCAAAAGCGGGCATGTCAAACTCGAAAGCCCATAAGGCTACAGAAAATAACTTGAACTTATCGCACCTCGGGGCGTGCAAGGCTCGCCCAGTTTTTGTCCTTACGGTAAACATTACATTACTAAAATGGTACTCACCAGACTCTAACTCCATCCTTGAAAATGCGCCAAACATAGGCGACAAAACAATCACAATAATATTCACAAAGGTAATTTGGTTAGAGAAGCTTGTTCAGAGATGATTGGGTAACATACTAATCTTGAGTACCCGTGCGCAATTTTTGCCGCCACCAGAGCATATTTGTATGCGGAGTGAACTCTGTGAAGGTTGTAGAGTGGTGGCAGGGCCGACGTCGTGACAGTGATAGCAAACTTAATGACGAACTGCGACGGCGTTGGCCAGGGTTTCCTCGTTGTGGATGCCTGTTACTATGGTGATGTTGTTGAACCATAAGTGCTCACATATCATGTGTCTGTGGCTGAAAGTCTCATCCAATAAGTCGCGATGGAAGCACGTGTTGGTTTCTCCCATGTCAGGTAACAAGTGTTGTGGCACTTGGCTGAGACAACCAGCACCCACACTTCGGGGTTCTCTTGCTGCCGCGTGCGCTTTACTTCTTCTTTACGCCCTCGGGCTGCAGGGTTCACTTGACGGGACACAAGTTTTGCTACCGCTTTCACAGCTCCGTGTTTGTGTGAAGGCAAGTTCTCTTCACTTCTGCTTCACTGGCCTGCCACTCCGTGTTTTCTTTATGGCAAGCCCTCTTCTTTTTGGCCCCTCGTGCTGCCACCACAGATTCTTGGTGTTCTACCCAAGCTTCTGCTGCGGTGCGACCATGCCGCGCTGCTGACTGGCCTTTTGAGGTGTTCATGCGACGAAGCGGTAACAAGACAAACTGCGTGAGCTCACGCCGAAGAGAAATAAATGCATGTGCCGAGAGAATGGTGTGCCTCTCTCTCTCGGCACGCGTGCCGAGAACATCTATACATCACCGGAGAATTGTGCATGCCAATGCCAAACAAGACACCAAGACACGAGCATAAGAAACTTGCTGGGCAAGCTGAAAAAGATAATGAAAGGCAACCCATTAGTACAGCACACATATTTGTGTCATGGAGCAGCGGCGGTCACAGAGATAATAAGAACAGTACCCTTCACCCTACTCGTATCTCTACAAAAATGTGAAACGATGACGGTAAAGACTTGAAAGGTGCACCCCCTGGAGAAGGAGCTTTAAGGTAAGCTTCCACGTAGAGCCACCAGTCACAGGAGAATTCAAAGTTAGCACATCTTGTACTTGATGCTACAAGTCTGAAAAAAGTACGAGGGGCCACCTTCTGCGTTTCATCTCAGTTGTGTCGTTCCTTTTCCTGTCTTTTCTAACGTGTCTGCGTTCCAGATTTCTGTGTTCTATTTGTACTTTGATTTTTAATTATATCATTAATAAAGCACTCCAAGAACAAGAACAAAAAGACTTTTTTTGTTAGAGTGCCATACGTTAACATAATGCCTTACGATGCCAACAAAATGCCATATATGCAAACATAACGCCATACGACATTTTGCTAGTGCTATTGTCATAAAATACGATCGAAGAACAAAGGGGATAATGTTTCCTTGGTGAAAGCGTGCACACAAATCGCTACGCTATATGTGGTTTCCCCTGTGCTATGCCAAACTACGACAGGATGCGACAACGACAGCATATGATGGCGGTGTAAGGGGGGCGTTGATTGTTTTATTGACGCAAGACTGCAACCGTCCACAGAACTAGTGATCGACCTGGCTAAGTTCTGAAAGTAATGCCCAGCTATAGCATGCAAAGTTTCTATTAATAGTATCACGCAGCAATTAAAACGAACTCTATTACGCCCCAAAAACAGTGAAGCCACTTCGTCAACTAGCAAAGTTTACACGTCAGCCCAGGTCACACAACAGATGACAAAGATGGGCGCATATGAAAACGAACATGCACGGAAAACAGATAAGTGTCTAATGAACACCCACACTAATTTTTACACACGCAAGAATTGTCATCCTGGCCGCAGTTTCAAGCGAAAAACATCTCGTAAAAGGCTTTATTCGAGGTACGTAAACTACGTCAAAACCATGGTTGCAGTGGTTCATTAGAAGAACAGCCACACGCAATTATTGGTGGGCAATATCCACTAAAACACAGTGTACCGACCAATGAAGTGCAGTTGAAACTTGCCGTACATGTGAGAGCGTACATAGATGGGCAAAGGAGCATTTCGTCACCCGGGCTTAAGGACTCGAAGCCGTTAGATGAGTTGTATTCAGCATGTGATTTTGTTGGCTTGCTCCAGTCTTGAGCTGGATGAGCTGGCGACAGTCAAGCAGACTTGAGACGTATTTTTCGCTGGAAGATGCCTATTTATAGACGGGAAAAAGAGACGACCAAATAGAGATGAAAAAAAGAGGCGCCCAGAAAAGAAGATGGTAGCGACCACGAAGGAGGAATAATATTGGGTAACTGGTTGTGCGCTATATGGTGGTGCTTTATGCGAAAGTGACACATACAAAAATACGTCTTAGCTTCTGTAGACGGCATGGATGTACTCGGTTATGTCTGAAAGTTTGTGATCAAAGCGCTTAATTAGCTGTTGGCTTGGGTGTGTTTACAACAGGTTATTTTATGGATGTTGGCGAAGGCCTTGAGCACTTTGTTGACATCTAGTCACAGTATTTCCTCTCCGCAGTTGCTTAGGGTGAAAAAAAGAAGTACCGTGGCGTAGGTATAACCAAATAACGTGAGATTTTGCCGAATTGGTAGTTCATCATCCAGACAAATTTCCGCAGTGCGTGAAAAATAACCCTTATGCAGAAAAAGGCCACTGACGCGGGCAGCGCTTGTCCGTGTCAGCTGCCTTCTCGTGCGTTCATGTTTTTTCCCGCGCTATCGAACTTTTTTTTCTTACGTGACTAAGGACTAAAGCTTTTAGTACAGGTAGCGACTTCACAAGCTGAGAAAAAAGTCACGGAAGCTGCTTAGGGGATGCGTGTCAGATGGTTCGCCGCTGCAACTATCCACCTATTGCCAGCGAGGATCACAAGACTCGGACCGTACAGAATAACGCCAACTTACTCGAGTGGTTCCGTCAGAAACGGGAGTGGTTGGAGCTCAAAATTTTGAACAAATGTCACTAACTTTCGATGATGACAAATGGCACATGAACCAAAGACCGTCGCTACACTAGCGGAGAAGCCTGGCCAGTAGTACGGACATCTGAGGCGGGCATAGATTTTCTGGAGGCTCAGGTGACCAACTGTAGTGTCGTCACAAAATGCTGTAAAAATTCGAGCCTGAAGAAAGTGAGGTAGATTATTGATCCAGCGTTTACCACTTCAGTGGTAATTATGGCAGTACAGGACGCTATTGTCGAACTCCAATGGCGGCAGCTGTCGACGAAGCAGGCCTTTAGGGCAATCGGGGCGTCAACGAAAACGGGCTGTCAACAAAGAGGGGGCTACAATAGTACTAAGTATTGCCAGACATTGCTAAACTTGGCTAGCCATGTGACGTGACTACCGGCCACGCGATCCTGGGATTAGAGTAATTTGGCATGCTGTTACGTTTGTCTTGGTAAGAATTTGTCAAATTACTCGATTTTACCAGACATGTTCTGAGCGTTTTCCCTAGTGCTCCAGAATTTCAGTCACGTCAAGTGTTACGTAATTTTCAGTCACGCAACAGAATGTTGTGAGATTTTGAGTGATATTCAGTCAAGCGTATAATTACGCAACGTTACACAATTCTATGTCCGTGTCAAGCGTCGTGGTTTTAGTCACAGCGACAACATTTGCTGAATATATACCAGAGCACGTTGATGTTTTTATTGTCGTTTCTGACACTAAGACGAAAACTTATTAGCAGGAGGTGCATGACCACGATGTGAATGGATTATCTCTTTCAACAGAAAAAATAAAAAAGGAAACAAAACACTTGAATTAATTCAACTTGCACAACTATACATCTTCTGTTTAATCATAACAACTAATTTTGTTTCTTAAAGGACAATGAGAACAGTATAACAGCTATGCTGATCAATGATGACGTAGTTGAGTCGATAACTTGGTAAGCAGGTGGTAATTCAGTGGAAAAAACGCACCCCTAAGAGTGGAAAGTTGGATTATAAGGTTTGTTGCTAGTTTTACAAGATTGCCCACAATCCACCTTACGTAAGCTCTATAAAAAGGAAAACTTCATGGAAATAAATGAGCTTGAAACGTTGAACAATATTTCAGACACAACTTGTGCCTGGAGGCGATTGTCGTCAAAAATACATGTCTTATATTATTCAAAGTTGTGACCTCCAAGCTCGACTCTTGAGGTAAAGTCTGGTGTTCGAAACGTTGACTCCAGTGACATCTACAATTTTAACGATTAGCCATCACATGAATAAGAGTGAAATTGAAGCCCGCCTTAGAGCCTAACTGGAATCCCAACTCACCTTACTACCAGAGGCTATAAATTACTTCAGTGCTTCACCATACTTAATGTATATAGATTTTCATAGATCGCAGTAACTCCTTGCCTTGCCAAATATAAATCCCTCTAGAGGATTTATTGGAAACAATATTTATGCAAACTCCATTCTATTTGCTATTAGTGGCTCGCTACGTGAAGACAAGATGTGTCCCGAGGATATCTTCTACTGTGGAGTTCAGCAAAACACGTTTTTTGTAATTTTTCCAGGAGTAGGCTTAAGATAGATTTGAAAGTCACTAGACTCACAACAGTGACTGCAGTTCTTTATGGCAAGAGAGCATTGATTTGTGCCACAGCAGATAATAGAGCTGAGGACTCCAAGTGCCAGCTCGCGTACTAATGCAATATATTGCTATCACATACATTTGTCTTGGACATGTGTGTTTGTTTCATGTTCCCTAGAACGGTAGTTCTTAATTGACAAAATCCCATGTGGCTTCCCTCACAGGCTGCCAACTGCTGCTAGTTTTCTGCTTCCCCTAAATTACACGTAGAAGTATGTGAATCAACACTTTGCCGGTACAACTTATGTAGTGCTCCTTTGTTCTGTTTGGGTTCCACAACACTGGGTATATATGATTTGTGCTAAACAGTAAACCATACTAAGAATACGCTGTTTGTGAAGTGTGTTATGCATACCGTAAAGCAAATATGTGGTACGTTCTTTCGACAACAATGACTACCTTGTTACAAAAAATAATAAACCACAAACACGAGAAATTAGGAAAACTCTGGCTCCTGGGTACTTCTGTGCTCAAAAGGAATCAATTAGACAATGAGACATGTCGAATGTAAACATGTGCATGACATCAGCTCTGAGGCAATTGTTTACATGGATGAAAACATTCAATGCGCCTTGAAAGGGGTTGCTTGGACAAAAGTCAGCCCGTCCAATTAAAATTCCAATGAATAACTGAAAACCAGCTTCAACTAATTGCACCTCGTCGCAAGCAAGTTTTTTTGGTGATTGTAGCACCTCATATCTGCACAATCGGGAAACATAGGCGGGAAAACGGAACACAAAAAGGCAAGAAATGATGTCAGCTTTCTCACTCACGCGTTAAAATTACTCGTGTAAATCTCACCATTCGTCGGAAGGTGTCAACCGTAAACCAAGTGTGGCAAATCTACATACCTGTGGCTCATACCTGTGGGCGGGTGTGTGCAGCACGCTGGCGGAAAGTGCTTGACGACGTACGCGACGGGATTTTGTCATCACTGATGTCTTGACGAGCGAGTGATATTCGACAAACTATATTTTCCTCCCATACTGAGTCTTATTTAGCCCGTGTGAAGGGGGTGATCACTCAACCACCCAATAGCAGCCGTTATTGGGTAGATATATATATATATATATATATATATATATATATATATATATATATATAAGGGAGAGAAGTGTATAACTAAGGGCTCGTATTTCCGTGTTTTAACACAATATTAATGAGATATAACAGACAGTAATGCCAAGGAATGTACAGGGGAAGTTATTAGAACCAATGGAATGTAAATATATATATATATATATATATATATATATATATATATATATATATATATATATATATATATATATACAAAGCGAGAGGAAGGTAGACAAGTAGAAAGAGGCCCAAGTTCCCTGCAGTAAAAAAAGAAAACTTGTGACTGAAGGTTGGAATCTACCCAGGCACGACGGCTAGAAGAGATATCAGAAAGTTCGGCGCATGAGTGTTAAAAAAACCTGATATCTGCATCACTGGCCACGCAAATGCAAAGAATCAAATCAAGAATTAATGTCCAAGCAGGAATTGAACCTAAGCATTGTGCTTGTTGATTACTAATGATACAACAGCACCAAGCTAGGTCTGAGAACTCGCTTTCAATTAACCCGCAATGCTAAAAAAGTCAATTATGGCCGCAGGACTGGCTATTTAATTTTATACATTTTACGCGTGTACCCCTATGAACAGCCGTCTCGTCAAGTTTACATCAATTTTAGTTAGGTGCAATCGACTCGAGTTGACCTATGCAGCAGTGTCTAGCGTACCATGCTCGCGGGCACCACTGCTTCATATATCAGCTTGTACCTTCAGATGTTTATAACATCCAATAATCTCTTCGCATCTTTACGCAACTGTAAACGACTGGAGACAAATGAAAAAGTATCAGAAAGGTAAGGAGGTTAACTAGACTAAGTCCAGTTTGCTACCCTACATGCAAACAACTGATCATATTAAAGACGAACGAACCTAAAAACGAAATTCTCTTCGTGCAATGTCGATGACTGTGTTTGTTAGTGTTGTTTCATTGTTCTTGCCTAAAGTAGTTTCTGCAGATAGTGTGAGTCACGCAGAATTAGTACCATGTGAATCCTTGCTTCAGTGTTACGAAACTGGGTTGCGCTTGTACTAGGCAGACGTTATCAAGAACATTTTCCTAATATCACTATTACCATTCCTTGTCTTGCGATGAAACACTCATCAGATTTGGACCAGAAATGGGGTTTAATTGCGTTTTAGACTTAAAAAAATTAAGGCAAGAAAACTTGGAATAATAATGCCTCCATGCACTATAACAGCATATTATGCCGTTCAGATTGTGTATTTCCTGGCCACATTTGATCCGTATATTGGAACCATTTTGCGGGAGCTCTACCGGAAATCTGCTTTTGTTACCTCGATGAAGTGGCCATCTTCAAAGGAACTTTTAAGAAACGTAATCGTCGCATTGACAATGCTCTAACATGTTTGGTGAAATCTGCCTTGACGCTCAACTCAAAGACGTTCCGTATTGGTGAACGCGAGACGCTGGTTATGAAAAATCGTGGGGCAATACTGGAGTTAGGGCACACCGGTAAAATGTCGATGTCCTCAGCAACGTTAAGCAGCCGCAGTCTCTGCTGAATCTGCGAAGCTTCCGGAGTCTACGCGAGCTAAATTTCTCAGCTTTTTTCGGAATTTTGCTTAAAAAGGCCCAGTCACTGAAAAACTTCCAGCCCAAAAACGCCTGACTCCAGTAGACACCAAATTAGGAGTAAGCGTTCAGGAACTACAGCTGGTTCATAATGCATCAGATTGATCCCAGTGTTGGCGCGGAACGCCACCGAAATGCCACCTGTTTCAGCTTTTTATGCTTTATATAAACAATATCATTTCAACAGAAGAATTTACAAAGGTGAAGAAATAAATGACTGGCTAAACATAACTTACCGATGGCAAGTTTATGGGCAAAGTTCGTGGCCTTTCACGCTGCGGTTCTCAGATCAGTACATCCTTCTAGTTCAAGCAACCGAAACTACACAGTAGCAATTTAAAAATAATAAGTGCACGTCTGGTGACACTGCTCTGTTGTAATATAATTTATAGAGTAGGATAAGGCTGACGGAGGAGCAGTGTCATTTAGTTTTCTATTTTTTGTAACGTATTCTTTCCCAGTATTGTTGTGTGCATAGTTTTGCCTTAGTGGTTCACCACAGCATTGTTCTTACAATATTTTGTCTAGAGCAAGTACTACATAATAATAGTAAAAGCCTATTTGGCTTTGAATCAAAAAGAAAAGGCATCTCATATGCAAACAGAGTAAGTATAGCTCGAATTGTGCTTTTCTGATGAGGGAGACGTTTTAACGCAGACGTGGTTGCTTTTTCTTCGTTAAACATTGCTCGACAGCAAAAATACTCTCAACCTAATTCAGATAGAAAACTTTTTGGAAGCTTACCGGGACCTGAGGACTCCGGTGAACACTTCCCCTGCCTTGTCAAGCTGACTCTGCGTGACTTAACGACATTGAACCCGCAAGGCTGTCGTTTAGGCCTAGTATCGTCAAGCGGATGCATTCGCCTGACAAAGAATACTTGGTGGCAGATTTGAACCTTTCATCTGTGCCATCTACTAGACTGTCACGAATAATAATTTCTGTGCCAAATGCAGCAGCTACACGCAGCCGACAGTGCGACAATTCAATGTGCAACGGCCGAGAACTGTTCACTTAATGATGAGAGTACAAACCAACCGGAGGTCGTGCCGGTGGAGATTAGTCACCTAATGAATGGGCAGTCTTCTGGTGGTCCTGTAAATTAGGCAGAGTGAGGTCTTCTCGTCATCGCCCATCGGAAAGAAGCCTTCACATAACAGCAACCAGCAAAGAAAGGTAAGGACCACCCCTGATAATGCCTCCGCGCCCTTCCCTTCTCAGTGTTTTCCGTCGCCCACATCATCGCAGTGCTATCGAGTTCACATACGCCTACTGTTTTGCTGCGACATAACTTTAGTTCCCAACAACCATGTGCGAAGGGCGATGGAGCATGCTCTGTAGACCAAGGAATACAGAGGCTTCACAGCGTACAAATCGATGAACACGAATACTGTGCACTTGGCATCTCTCGATGAAGTGCATTAACTCTGCTCTTTAATGTCTATAACACTGTCAGAATATGGCCAGCTATATTTGCATTTCTACTTTGCATCGGGCACCCATATACAAAAGTGTTTAGTTTATGGCATTGACCCCGGAAATTCTCCCTAGATAAAAAATTTGGCAGATCCCACATACCTGAGAATCGACGTTATGCGAAACATGCGGAGAAAGGCTGACCATGCTACAATTTTTTATTTAGTCGCACGTCGTAATATGACGCTAAATATATGTACAAATGTTTCACGCACAGATATATTTTGAAGAGCTGTGGAGGTTTATGTAACTACTTGATTGCATTTGAGCGACAATGCCAGCTGGAACATGCGTATTAGCAACACCAGAAGCTGATTTGAAACGCTGAAGCTCGCGAGAATACTGGCCCTGGAACATGGTGTAAGACACAGTTTAGGTGGGGACACTCACTAGACGCGATTGACCAGATAAAGTGCCCGCGATGCGAGTCCGTCGGACCGCTGCCGGCAGTGTGCCTATCGTCGAGTAGACGCAACTTCAAGACCAAAAGAGGCGTTGCTATAACAACCAGTCCTTCGCGGAAAATTTGAATTAAAGGGCGCGAAGCTTTGTTCGTGCCGAAGACAGAAAAATGATTATTGCTGTCTGCAAGCGTGGTGGGGGCTTGACTCACGCTTAGAGCACGATATACATGCCTCGCAGTGGCACGCCTGCCAGTATTTGAAGTGGCTGTTGCACGTCCTCTGAACTTAATACTGCTTGGGGCGTAACAGACAGGAACGTAACTCACAAGCTTCAAGAAATTTTGCATTATGCGGTTTTTATTTAAGTGCGCTTGTTCTTATCGGCAAGCTGAATCTGCGAAGTGCACGAACGGCGTGGCGGGACACACATGGTTTTGATGAAGAGCAACGCAAACGTTGAATAAAACCACTCGGTTGCTCGTAAAAAAGAAGCAACACTTAAGATAAGTTGACCAATTTGTTAGCGTGCATTATATAGATACCGTCTGGTGTTGCAGAAAATTTTATTTTCGTGCCTTCAATTATAACTATGCGGAGAAATATTTACGATCGTGTGATTACCATCTTGGAGACAAGTTTACAGGGAACCGTGCGCGTATCTTCTCGCTAATTTTACTATCCCTTCTTACCTTGCACGAAAAGAGGATCGCAGTAATTTTTTCGCATCAAACAGTCATAATAGTACTGGAAACGTGCTCACAAAAAGCAGTGAATGCACAATGTAATACAGGAAAAAAAGCTCACTACATTTGTACCAGAAAAAAGAAAGCAATTTATGGCATTGTGTTGCTTAAACATAAAACAAATGGTCTTGCAGCGAAACTTATACATTCATAATCATGACGAATCATCTCATCTGTGAAGTCTTTGCTGAATATTGCGTCCTTTGTGCTGAGCGGATGGTCGTTCAAAAAAACTGCCTGATCACATGCTTTGAGGCATTTGGGATCAAGACAATGGGATAATATTACATATTTATGGCACGTAGGGTAACCAGACCCGCAACCACTGCAGCACTTTCTTTTCATATCCACTCACTGTATGGACATCTTCTTTTAGCAAATTTTATTCGTGGCTACTGACCACATTAACAACTCATATAACAAGTTCATTTCGCAAACGGGAAAGATGAAACGCCCTAAAGGCGCGCTAGCGACTGAAGCGGCCGGATGACTTGTCTTTTCCGAGTGAAAAACACGATGCTTTCGGAACACTGGTGTTGCCACCAGCCTCATCGGTTGTTATAGCAACGTTGCATAAATTGTTTTTTTTCGATTTTTAAGTTGCGCTGGTCTGCCGATAGATGCGCTTCCAGCAGCGGCCCGATGGACGCACGTCTGTGTTAATTTATTTGGTCTATCTCGTCCTATAAGAAAGTCGAGAAGTGTTCTATCGTGCCCTGGACACTGCTACATAAATCAACTTCAGTGTATGGCAACTAGCCACAAATGACATTAAGCCGACGCGACGGTTGTATCAAAAGAGTACTAATGAAATTTTCATAAAATTAGGTAGACATCACTGCAATAACTATTGTCGTTTAACGAAGCTTATTGTCTATTTGCGAAGTAGTTCAGAGACCTAGGGTAGCTCTGTGCTAAAATGCTTCATTACCACGCAGAATGCTTAGGTTCAATTCCAGTTGGTACCTTGGCATTCATTCTTTGCATTATTTGCGTCGACGCTACCGATGTCGGATATTTCTTAACAGTCAAGCGTTAAAACTGCCCATGTGTGTACTCGCCATTCCTAATTAGATATTCAGTGTCAATCACCTGTGGTACATACCAGCCTACCTGTGGCACATAGCCGCCCGTGGGTACGTGCCACTGTCTGGCGGGAACTGTTTGACCACCTACGGGACGGGATGGTGATATTATTCATGTTTTGAATAGCGAGTGATATAATCAAATCATCTCATCGTTCAATGTTGTTTTGGTTCACGCCAAGTTAAGAGGGTGACTACGAGAGCACCAAAACGCAATCTGCTAGATATATAGATAGATAGATAGATAGATAGATAGATAGATACGCTCAAAGTCGTTGAAGCTCGCTAGAAAACGCTTTGCATTCAATATTTTGTGCTTTGTGACTAATAGAACACGTGGTTCTCAGGGTCAGATTTATAAACGAAAGCCTTATCGCTTATAGACAGTGCAGGACCCCACTGTATTTTGGACAAATTTCGCAATTATGAATGTATAATGCGCCCCAAACTCTACCTTCACTGAACCAATTTTTGTTACCAATGCTTTCAAGTGGGAAACACGCAAGCAATATGCGCAGAGCATACTATTGGCCTCAAAAGGCTCCCACTAGATGGCCAAGCACGATATTGATGTGGCCTGTGTAAATCCGATGAGCACGATATGACAAACGTAAACTGTCCTTTAAGCAGAAGGCCACGGTGAGACTACGAAAGGTTATGCCGAAAAACAATATCGTAAGAAGGAATAATCACTTTGGAGTTCTTGCTGAAGAGCCGTAAGTATTCTCGTCAAAATAAAAACACGGCACCGAGACACAACTTTACTCTTCAGTGGGTAACTATGGCTGACAGTCCGAGACTAAGAAATCAAGGTTAGCTGAAACACTGCCCAAATCGTATGACGGCCATTACGACATTGACGCTCGAATGGAAGCACTGGCCAAAAACTTTAAGAGGCTATGCGAACATTAGAAATAGCCATTCGGCGGAATCAGGAATGAAGACTTACAAGCACCCAACCACTGAGTGCGCATTTCTCAGTAATGCCTGCAACCAACTTACCACAACAGGTCAGCCAAGCTGCTTCGACAGCAGTTTTCGATCACTTTTCTCAACTATTGTCACTCGTTAAGGATTGCTTGCATTTCTGTACGAGTGCATCGCAACTCTGCTACTACATTGCAACTCTCTGCAGTAGCTGTCACGCGTTGGAGCTTTTCACTGGAATCGTAGAGGCCTGAACTCACAAGTTAAAGGTTAAAACCAAACTAAAATACAACAAGGCAATACAACAAGGTACATGTATTGGCACTCCAAGAGCATCATAAACTGTGCTCCCTGTTCATTCAATTTTAACGCATATCATAACCCGCCCATCACAGATAGACGTGCTTTGAATATAGATTTAGATCCGGAAAAAGATGCATTGTAGATGTCGTCGGACATTTGTTATGCAGTGAATAATAAAAACCGTGCTGCAATGACAATCAAGAAGTTATCGCTGTCCTGAAACGACCATTACAGACTGGAATTGTACTTTTGTCTTTTTACACCAGGCCACATCGCACACATCTCATTTCGGAACGGGTAGCACATATTGAGTCTGCGTACATGGGAATCCTATCCTGGTAAGCGGAGATTTGATTGCTCCATATGCTGATTGGAGATATAAGGAGGAGGAAGAGAAAAACATTTCAACACAGGAATTTAGAGCACGCAGGCTCCTGGCCAACAATACGATTCTGCTGCACTCAAGCATTAATTTGTTGGTGCTCTATGACTCTGGCATCCCGGTAGGTTGTGATTGTCTGCTCAACCATGTCGTCTGAACGCAGTAGGGTCTCCCAGTCCTCCTATATCTTGAGATGTTCTAAGGCTCGTGGGGGAGGATCCGCCAGGCAGTAAGAAAGGATGTTTGTAGCAGAAGCTTGAGATTCAGGGCAGAGAGTGCAGGCTGGTGTTAGGAAATAGTGGTGATAGTGCGATAGAATGAGAGGAGAAGAAAGAGTATGAGTCTGTAGCTGGCGCCAGAGTGCGGCCTGTCGGTTGCTGAGGCACTCGTGCCATGGTGGATAAAGCTGACGCAATGCCCTATAGGCCTGAGTCAGCTGGTTAAAAGTGTGCGCGTGCTCCTTCGTGAATCCTGAATCGGAAGCCGCCAGTGCTCGGTCTAGAGAATTTTTAGCTAAGAGATTGGTGGCCTCGTTTTGTGGATTCTCAGAGTGCGCGAACACCCAGATCAACTGCCCACGACGGGGCGGGGGTGAAACGGGCGACTTCATTACGCTAAGAGCAGGGACGTGAACTCAGCCTAGCGAGAAATTTAGAATTGAGATTTTGGAATCGGATAAAACATACCATGCTTCAGAATTAACGATTGCCAAAGCAATCGGCTGCTTGGATGCTTCGGGGAAGATGACCGGAGGAAGTGTATGTGTACCTATTGGGGAGAGTGTGTGATCTGCCATGGTGGCGAGCGCTTCCTCACCACTCAGGCTGCGTCCACCCATACGACGTCTGGTTCAGAGCCGTAACGTATGTGCTGGATTTTAGCACGAGGTCGGTGGCGTTTATTGTAGCGGCTGGGGTGCACATTATGGGGAAGTGGTGTAATGAGGAGTTAACTGTGCAGAGGCCTTGGTATGGGAAGTAATATCGGATCGTCGGTCGGTATCTGGATTCCAAGAGGATTCAAAATATGCCGTCCAGTATCAGTTTGTTTGAGGCGAAGGTGTTGCGCTTGGCGGTGAGCGTGTATCAGTTCCCCGATAGTGTTGTGAAGGCCCACCTTGAGAAGTTGATTGGTGAGTGTATTTATGGGAACACGGAGGGAGGGACTACTTTGTATGCCCGATGGATAAGGGCTTCGAGAGCGTCAGTGTCTCAGCAAGATACTTAGTGGTAGAGAGTGGAGTAGAGCATGCGGCAGTGTACGAATGCGTGAATAAGACGACATAGGTCATGATCATTCATACCCCGGTGGTGGCCCGAAACTGAGCGAATCAGGTGCGAAATCGCCCCTACATCCTGCTTAAGTTTCCGGATCGTGTTAGAGTTCTTTCTATTTTTTTGGATACGCATACCCAATATCCGGAGGGTGCAGATTTCAGGTACCGACTGGCTTCCAGTTAAACAATGATGGGGAAGGAAGGAGAGTTATGGCTTTTAGAATGGATTTAGGGCAGTGCCCACTTCTCAGGAGAAAATGTAAGTCCTATACTAGCTGCATAGTTTTGCGTTGGGTTGGCGTTGGTTTGAATGCTGTCCTGTATGTCCCCATCACTTCCATTGGTAGAGCATAATGTGATGTCATCTGCGTATTGGGTGTGTTTTAGGTGAGGAATAGTTGGCAGTTGTCAGGCTAGGGGGATGAGAGTAACATTAAATAGGAAAGGTGAGAGGATGCACCATTGAGGTGTGCCGACAGTCTTTAGTGTGTATGTTGGGCGATTTGGCGGGTCCAACTGAATTTCGGTAGTGCATGCCGAGAGAAAGATCTAAAAGTAAGTGTATGCACGTGTGCCCACATTCGATGGAAAAAGAGCTGTTGAGATGCCATAATGCTCGACACGATCAAAAATTTGGATAAGTCCAGAGCTAAGACAGCCTTCGTGTGACCCGGAATAAGCGAATTAAATATGTTGTGGGTGATTTGTTGCATAGCATCTTGTGTGGACAATTGGGAGCGAGAGCCAACTATACTCTCAGAGTATAAGTCATAGCCGGTAGTAGGTTGTTTGAGCCTCGCCAAAACAACGTGTTCGGGAATCTTGCCAAGGCATGAAGTTGGTGAGATCAGGCGAAGCTTTTGCAGTGTGAGTGGTTTGTTGGACTTTATTATGAAAATTTCTTTTGGATGGCGCCACGACTGGGAAATTTTCATTCCATTATTTGTTGAAATAATCCGTAATGAGAGTGATTGAGTTGTCATGCAGGTTTCGCAGAGTTGTGTTGGTGATCAAGGATTTTGTGTGGAGTGACCTGCGCCTTGCTTATGTCGATGTGAGGTTCGGGGTTTGGTTCTTCTTTCTAGGCGATGTGTAGATCTCGCAAGTTTTATCCAAGAGATGATTAGGCTTGCCCATGTGTGTGTGCATAAGCTGGTTGACGCAGTACTGGGTAGTGGTATTCTTGTGCGATGGGTAAAAGATGTGCTGGAGGAGGTGTCATGCTTTTTTGCTGGTAAACCTGCCGGCGATGCCATCGCATTCCTGCCCCCAATGGCAGTGGCTCAGCTCCACTGAATATTATTGAATTTCAGATTGTAAAGTGGCTAGGCGTCGCTCTTGTGCCCTGATATCTTTACCCTGTTTTCTCTGTTCTAGAAAGCAGTGATAGGCATCCGACAGGTGTGCGAGTCCATTGTAGAGTGTTGAGGTGCCTGTGGTGGTTTCAATGAGCCGCGCATGAAACTGGATATCAGTCTGAAGATAGTCTATCAAGTCATTGATGTACATGATTGGGTTGTCTGCACAAGTGGAATGCGCAGCAGGGAGAGTTTCCCACTCCATGAGTTTGTGTGCCTTTGAGGTGAGCCGGGGTGGTTTGAAGTCACTTGCATGATAATCATTGCCCAGTGTGTGTTGTGTTCTTGCCCACGTGTCAAAAAACGAGCGCTCAAAAAAGGGCGTGTCGCGAAATTTTCGCGACGAAGCGCCGAGAGGTCCACAATAAAAAAAGAAAAAAAGCATTCAAAGACTCCCCGGGCGCGCGTCTCTCTCCCCTCGGAAGCGTAGGTGCGCCGACGAAACCTCCTCGCATCGGCGGCCGATAAAGCCCTAGAACGTTCTCGATGGAAAGGGGCGTGGTGATGCAGGGTTGCCTCATCCGTCGCGGACAGCCCTCGTACCGCCTCGCCCTTTCCCCAGCCTTCACTGCGTATCGCGCCGACGAAATAATGAGAACTTTCTGGAATCTCGCGTGGAAGGTATTTAATCGAGCAGCCGAGATGAGAAAGCAGGAGAAGAACGAAGTTAGCGCCAGTGTGCGTGGGGTTTTCCGCTGCGTCTGTCGGTGAAGGTTTTGTTCTTAGTGACAAAGCAGGAGAAGAAGAAAGTATACGCCAGAGTGCGTAGGGTGTTCCGCATTGTGGGCGAAGCCTTTTGTCTTCCGTGACAAAGGGGGAGAAGAAGAGGATTTCCACCTGAGGGGTGAAGACTCGAGCTACAGGCAAGAGTGTGTGTTTACCACTATCGAGCGAAGACGCGTGGCAACAGCTGCGTGTGTGAAGCCGAGGTGTTTCCGGCGAAGAAGTTTGACGCTTGGAGAGTGGCCTATTGAAGACGTGAGGTTTCCTGGAAGAGAAACTTCGGGGGCAGCGGAACGACAACAACGCTGGACTTTGAGTGAGTGATTCTCAGAAGAGTACCATCCAGACTTTTGTTCCAAGAACTTTGAACCTAATAAGTTTTCTAACTCTTTATTCTTTAAGTGTCTTAGTTGTTCGATGCATGCGACTGTATTGTAGTGCGTATTGTTGTCTGTGTCCGTTGTTTCGAGTGTGGCTGATTGTACTGTGTAATACATTGTTCGATTCGTGACATATTGTATTCAACTATTGTCGAGTGTGCATACTTGTGTATTGTTTTGATCTGCCATAATTGAGAATATAATTTTGTTTTGTTTATCAACTCTCGGCTCTGACTTGTTCTTTGGGCCACAGCCGGCGTCCACTGGCACGCCAAATAGGAGCACTTCTAAATTGTCCACGCTTTCGTGGTGCGGTTCGGGGGCCCGATACTTTGGTCCTTGGAATCACCCCGGCGATCGCCTCCCGAATCAACGGAACCTGTGACAATTAATCTGGCGTCCGTGACAAGGACCTTTTGGTGCACAGTGTGTCCAAAGTAGTGAGAAAGAGCCTCGAATTGTTGATACTGCTATAGGAACAATTTTGTGTGTTGTTCAGTGTTCTCGTTAACGAGTGCAGGAGAGTGTTCTGATATACTGATTTAGGCAGATATTTTTGCACGTGGCAAGGTTTTATTTGCGAGACACAATGGATCTCGAAACGTTAGTAGCTCTTGGTGAGAAGATGGGTCTTTCTGGCGCCGAACTACGGAAGGGGGTCACCCAGAAGGAAAAAGAAGAAAAAGAGAGGGCCAAAGAAGAAAAGGCAGCTGAGGTTGAAAAAGAAAGGTTGGCGGTCGAAAGAGCCAAAGCGGAAAAAGAAGCTGAGTTGGAAGGAGAAAAGTTGGCAGCAGAAAGGGCGAGAGAAGAACGAGAGCAGCGATTGAAGTTGGAGCCGGAGAGAGAAAGACTGGCAGTTGAAAGGGCGAAAGAAGAGAGGAAAGGGAACGGCAGCGACAGCACGAGATGGAACGAGGGCAACTGCTTTGAGTATTTGCTTGAGTGGTGAAGCGTTCAGTGTGTACGGTAGGCTGACGCCGACCGATGCAGCCAACTATGCAAAGGTGAAAACTGCTTTGCTGAAGCGATTTACATTTACTGTGGAAGTATTCCCGCACAGATATCGGACAGAAAAGCCAGCGGATGGTGAGACGGCTACGCAGTATGCCACCCGACTTTGCCATTATTTCGACAGATGGATTGAACTTTCACGGACAGCGCAGAAGTACAATGAGCTGAGGCAGCCCCTAATCAGAGAACAATTTCTTACTAGTTGCCACCCAAGCCTGTCGCTGTACTTGAAAGAGAGGAAGGCTGAGTCACTTGAAGGCATGCTTGAATTGGCTGATCAATTCTTGGAAGCGCAAGGTGGAACTAATATGGCCAAGGTCAAAAAAGAGTGTCCCAAAGATTCGAAAAATTCGGCACCCGAACAAAAGAAGCGTGCACCGGAGAGTGTTCCACGATGTTTTCTGTGTAATCGAGTGGGTTATTGCGCGAACAACTGTCGAACGATCTTTACGAGCCCTACGGTATTAAAAGGTTTTCAGTGTGACCAGACTGGGCACAAATCAGACGTATGTCGTAACGGAGCGAGTCAAACTCACCAGGTATAATGTGTCCTAGCAGCACCGAAATGTGATGGTGATGCCGTCACCGACAGAATAGCAGAGTTGAAAAATGGGGAGAAACTTCCTATTGCGGGTGCTGTAATGACAAAACAGCCAACCGGTGTTACGAAGGGAATGCGAACGCTGCCTGGGAAAGTTGCGGGCAAGAAGATTACGGTGGAAACATAGACGGGGCGCGAGGGCCGATTGATCCAGAATGTTTGTGGGAAGACCCGAAGATGGAGCCCCCGCAGACACAGGAATCGCGAGATTCAGCGGAGAATAATACTGTGAAGGATTTCTCCCGAGCCCTATGTGAAGCTGCTGTGCTGCTGTGCGAAGAAGCTGCTGTGCGAAGAAGTTTGTAGCTTGGAGAGCGGCCAATTGAAGACGCGAGGTTTTTTTGAAGAGAAACTCTGGGGCAGAGGAACGACAACAACGCTGGACTTTGAGTGAGTGATTCTCAGAAGAGTACCATCCAGACTTTTGTTCCAAGAACTTTGAACTGAATAAGTTTTCTAACTCTTTAGTCTTTAGGTGTCTTGGTTGTTCGATGCATGCGACTGCATTGCAGTAGGTATTGTCTGTGTCCGTTTTTTCGAGTGTGGCTGATTGTACTGTGTAGTAACTTCTTTGATTGGTGACATATTGTATTCAACTATTGTCGAGTGTGCATACTTGTGTATCGTTTTGATCTGCCATAATTGAGAATATAATTTTGTTTTGTATATCAACTCTTGGCTCTGACTTGTTCTTCGGGCCACAGCCGGCATCCGCTGGCGTGCCAACTAGGACCACTTCTAAATTGTCTACGCTTGCGTGGTGCAGTTCGGGGGCCTGATACTTCGGCCCTTGGAATTAGCCCGGCGATAGCTTCCCGAATTAACGGGACCTGTGACACCATGTGACAGCAAAGAGGGAGTGTCTAAGCAACAGTTCCGGACTAGTGTCCATATTGACACTGTTTTCTATTTGAGTAGGTGTCTTAAAGTTGATGTTAACGGAGAGCTGGATGTTCCGTAGGAGCAGCCACAGCCTGTGACCTCTATGTGTGGTTGTTTTGTATCACCAGTCAGTGTTCTGACTTTTTAGTTCGTCACTGATTTGCAAGAAATGTTTCCTGGGCAGTCGATGCAGCTCCTGAAAGAGAGAGTCCAGTGAGACCATCGGTTGGTTTGGCGGTGGTTTGCATTGTGTCCTGTATGCGCCCATCACTTCCCTGTGTAGACCATCGCGTGATGTCATCTGCGTAATGGGTGTGTTTTAGGTGACGAACATTCAGCAGTTGTTAGGCTAGGGAATTGAGAGTAACATTAAATAGGCAAGGTGAGTGGACGGACCCTTGAGGTGTGCCGATAGCGTTTAATGCGTATGTAGGGTAAGTTAGTGGGTCGAACAGTATTTTGGCACTGCATTAGCAATAAATATGAATGGGAGACTATGTGTGTGGTGAATAATTTCCATTAGCACGCAGGGTGTATGTAGTGTGTCTTACATGTGAGACTGCAGTGAACAAAGGTGGGCGCTGTCGGTGCGTCTATGGCATCAGAGTGTGTTGAGTTGTAACTAGGAAGTGTGGCCTGCGTATCAGTATCTCTAACAAGAAAGATATGGGGCGTCGGGGAGAGCGTGAGAAGTAGAAGCTGCAGTGGGGTGCGCTTGTCTCGAAAGCTACAGCAGTCCCATGTTATAATATGAATTCAATTATTATTGCCCCGTTCTGCCTAATTGAACCACAGGAGGAATGATGACAGGTGCTAAACTTTCGTTACTAGAGATCTGGGGATCTGCACTGGCAGGTATACTGCTATGAGGGGATAGACGGTGACTAGTAGAGGCAGCTGTGTCAAACGTGTCTCTAATGGGCCAACCTTCCTCTGGAGAAGGGCTTCCATGCATTGTTTTATGCGTGCAATTATTTTGTACTTACGTAGGCAATAAGGGTGTTGAATTTAGTTTCAATGCGGCCTTCTAGCTCTTGGACTTCTTTGTCGATTTTGTAGGATAGATTATTTAGCTTCGCAATAATGTTGATCAAACAAGAACAGGGGGTTGGGGTCTCCGTGCGTTGTTTTTTGGAGGGCGGAAGATGAGGAGTGGTGTTAGTATGCGTTTGAGAAGGGGGTAGAGAAGGCGAGAGAGAGGGAGTGGGAGGACCTAGTAAACGCTTTGTTAGAGCTGTAAGGCAGCTTACCTCTTCCCGTAAGGCCCTGAGCTCTTCATTGTTACTGTGATTGGCAGCTTGCTGGGCGGAGGTTGATGGCGATTTCCGTGCTCGATTGGTCTAGGTGGAGTCCTGCTTGGATTAGCGGCTCCGGTTACGGGAGCTGATTTCGCAGAGAGAAAAAGCTTCCAAAAGCAAAAAGCAACTTCTTCTGGTTGTTGCGGTGCTGCATGCTCCAGATCTCAACGCGGCTTGCAACGCAACTCTAGCATTTACATCTAGCCCACGTCTATGTTTCCCTGGGAATTCACCGCCATCGCGTCTAGTAAGTCAACAAAGTTACGGCACACCCAGACAACAGGTACCATGACGAACATTCATCATCAAAGCAACATGCGCAAGTACCTGCAAAATATATACAGATGCAGCTATCCTACAGGGCGGTGGAAGGACATCATTCCTGAGGGCTGTGCATAGTTTTTACAAAGTTTAGCAGCATTGTCAATCTATGGCAACCAGTCCTTCGTGATGGAACTTCAAGACATTCTCAATGCATTGTAGTATTTCACCTCTAATACGCGTAAAATAAGGCGAATTGACGTATTCACTGAGCTATTTGGAAGTTCTTGAAAATGCACAAGGCGATAAAAATCTGTGAGCCTTTCATAAAATAAACCACAGTACAGCTCCTAGCGTCAAGGTACAATGCATTGAAGGTTATGCTGCAAACCCACATGACAATACTGATGACTAGCAGGCACACTGTCCTCCAGGCACTTGGATCTGAAGGGCGATTTTCCTTCAACGTCAGCTCACAAACTCACTCTGTGGCCGGAAAAAATGTTCTCCGGCTGCATAAACGTGCTCTTATCTTACCATGTGTCTGTAATCTCCCCATTTATCTTACAAGGACAGAGAAAGTTGTGCCTAAAAGATTTCGGCCATGAGTTGCCGTTGCACCACCTGCTGGTATGTCATAATGGAACTGGTCACATTTACCAGTTGGTGATGCCTGCCTGCCTGGTACCACTCCAGTGATACCAGCAGATGCATACCATTTCATATGGACATGTCAACGGTATATGGACATGTCAACAGTTACAGCCGCAGAAGTCGAATCACCTCCTGCCATCCGGCCTTCGCTACAGAGACAAGACCAGTTACAACCACCATATACTAGACAGCGCATTCTTCGAGGCACTAATTCTTTTCATACAGAACACCGGCTTAACGGCGCACATTTGATATACATACACAAAAATAGTATACCAGAAGAGCAAGCCTATGTCGCAAAAAAAAAATAAAAGCATTCGACTGCTCACTTGCTGCAAACTTCCTAAAAAACTGGAATACTGCTACCATGAAGAAATAACCACTTTTTTTCGTACTGAAAATTTTTAGATCTTCACAAAACCTTAGAAGGTGAGTTTAGGAACACACATACTTTCACTTATTCAGCAAACTAAGCGTGCTTAGAAACTTGAAAGACATTTGTCTCTACTTCTCACCGAATGAACTGGCACAGAAACGCTGACATTGTTAGGAAAAAGTTGTAAGTTCCTAAAACATCGAGAAAATTCACAGCGCCTAGGTTTGGTGGGGGAAACTAGTCGTATTGACAAAATGACTCCATTCGGGAAAACAGATGGCTTGGTTCTCATCCACAAAAACTGAATCAATCTTATCAACCGTTGATCATAATTTTGAGCGCTGATTTTATTGCCAGCTTCCAAGGCCTTTCAACACTGTCATAGTGTGCCGAAGAACGGGAACTGCTTACATTAAGCACTTCTCACTTCGAATTCAACGTGAAACATCCTTATATATTGGTGTGGTGAATACTACAAAAATATGTATCATCTGTTCTTCGACTGTTCGAAACACGAGAGACATAGCCGGTTACTCGAACAAGCACTGCGCATTCTACACACGTAGTTAAAGGTCTACGCTGGGGAGAACGCTAAGTCCATGGTCATAAAGAATAAACGGCAAAGCTATTAAGTTCTGCAATGTTTTTTTTTTGAACAGACAAATACTTCTGACCAGTACCGACAGAGAGGCTAGTTTGACACTCTGCAATCCGACTGACTATGTGCTTATTTTGTCCGAACTAGAACTTTCGAACTCTCTGATATAGATTGGTATTTATGTGTATATCGGTCTGTATGTTTGTCCATAAGCATGTCGGTGTTTTGCTCTGCTTGTGTGTCTGTCACACAATTAGGCCACTTAGAGAAAGTTTAGGCACATGCTCAACGCCCAGCAATCTTGATCTGGTGGCTGTGTTGATACTTATGAACAGTGCTAATCAAAAACCAATTATTTCTATATTTGGTGCGCAAAGTTAATACGCAAACTTAGGTGGCGTGTTCCTTTATTAGACCATGCCCCCTTCTCTCCCAAGGAATTGTGAGAAAATACGAATCCAACCCGAACCATTCATAACGGCGTTTCACGCGTCAAAACGAAGCGTTAGAAGAATAAAGTTTTCTTTTTGGGGCAAAACGCCGGGGGCGCTGACCAGTGCAGACGCAAGAAGATCGGCTCCCGTTTCTGTGAATGTTTTTGGCCGCATTTTGGTGTTTCCTGTGGCCAATCTGCGTTTCCTTCGACGAAGGTTCTAATGAAGATCATGCAGATACCGAACGTTTTTCGGTGAGTGCCCTTTTTGCCGAATAATTAGAACTTTTCTTGTTGAACACACCATGGCTCGGCTAGCCCTACCAGGCTAAGCCTAGCGTGTACGCGAGGCACAGAAGAGAAACAACATGCCAGAAGTAGAGATGGTGGAAGGGCTAAAAATCCGTCAAGAAGAAGTGAGTCACCCGGGTTCGATGACAGCACTGGTCAGGAACAAGAAAGCTAGTTGAGAAGAGCCAGTTTTTGAGGACAACGCATCACACGTGAGCTTGAAGGAAGGCCGCCGCACGGAATCCCCGCAAGGTGCGATGAAGCGTCTTGCAGCTGCATCGAGGCTCCCCCGGCTGCCGAGACACCGCATATGAACTATCGTCTGACCTAGGGACAGACTAGACACCAGAAAAGTAAGACAAATAAGGCTTGCACTAGCTATTGTTATGGCGGCTGCTCTAGCCCCGAAAGAGACCGAGGGTGACATAGCTTGCCCAAACATGGAGTAAAACATTTTGCTCATTTCCACACCAAAGCAGAAGAACGCAAACGCCTGTGCAGCATCCAGCAAATTCATTTATCCAGCAAATCCGGATGAACAAAGAAATATACCAATATGGCGGCATATATGGCGACTCCTGATAACACTTGTACAGGAGTCATTCCAGGAGTAGATGCAGACATTAGCGAGGCCCAGCTTCATCAAATGATCGTAAACCAGTGAAATCCAAAGGCCATATAAGCTAAAGGAATCAAGAAAACCACCATGGTGCTAGTGTTTTTTGGCGGCTTGGAGGTGCCCAACGATCACCAGTATTTCCCAAAATGTGCCTTTTGCAGAGAACCACATCATATTGCGGGTAAAAAAACGTACAAAGAACACTTTCAAGTTCCCTACGTCATGCGACGTAAACGACGACAGCGCTAAACGTGTGCCAGAGAGACTCAACGAAAGAAGACTCAAGAAAGCTGGTCACGAGATTCCAGCGTGTCAAGTGGCCCCAGGCAGTGGCGTTCGGCCACGCCAGCTTGCCGCCGGAGCAGCCGCTCCAGGAACCGGGCTCGATGCCGGGTGCGGATCCAAAAAGAGCCTACCTGGGCGGATCGAGTAAGACCGAAGCCAACAGAAGTAACTCAGGCACCATTTCCAAAGCATAGGGAAGACCCCAGGGTAGCTATGTTGACAGAACAGAACGCTTACCTTAAGCTGGAGCTTCTACAAATGAGGACTGACCTGGAATCGTTTCGCAAGTGTTGCTCTTCGAATTGCGACACACAGCAGAATCTCCCCCCCTTCCAAGTGACGCTAAGGAGGATGTTAATGTTCCGACCAAGATAGTCAAAAGAAATCTGATGGTTGATCGGGTATATGAGCGTCTCACGCATCTGTCAGAGACGCAAAATTGCATCCTAGCTCGATAAAGGACACAAAGATTCAATCGCAGACTTCGGAAGAAAATGGCGGAGCTCAATTTCGAGATTAAGTCCTGTAATATACTTTCCGAACAGCAATAGAAAGAAGTATGCTCTTCGCTTGAGAGAGAGATTAGGGGGCAAATGCAATCTCTCATACAATTACTTGACGAGTAACAGTTTAAGGAGAATCCAAGAATGGCTATAGGCAGATTCGTTCACAGCCAAATGGCAAATGGGTTGTCCGAAATGGCCCTCCTGCAGGCGTTAGCGGACAGCTATCTTCCACGGGGACCTTCGGGAGATGCGGATTATCCGCGTTATTGCAGGACAATGGTGGTGGAGCTGGACACACCTTTCGCCAAGCCAGAAATTTGTGAGGTTCTACACGGCCTCAGCGGGCGCTCTGCAACGGGCCCGGATGGAGTCTCAAATAAGCTTTTACGTACATTGGACGGCAAATCTGTTGACAAACTGACCGATAAGGTCAAATAAATCTTGCAGATGGGGCTTGTGCCCGAATCCTGGAAGACTGCTTCGGTCTTGCTTATCCCAGAGCCAGGCAAACCTACAGCGCCGTTGAACATGCGGTTCATCTTGCTTACATCCTGCGTGGGCAAAGTGGTCGAGCCTGCGATTCACCATCGGGTATTCCAATACATCGAAAGCAGAGTTCTTTCCACGCAATATGATAAGATTCAGGCCTGCACTATCTACACAAGACGTCATGCTCCTTATCAAAAGACAAATGATTGACAACAACACCAAGGACTTAAGATGAATGTTAGCTGTAGACCTGTCTAAAGCTCTCGATAGTATCTCGCACAAGTTTGCATTTGAGGTGATTTATGATATGGGTCTTGAACAACGCTTCCACGCATATGTTAACTTCTTTCTTAGCGATCGCAGCGCCGCCAGTAAGATAGGTGAAATTAAGTTCTTGGAATTTATTTTTGGAGCAAGAGAGACCCCGCAAGGGGCAGTTATCACTTCTCTACCCTATTGAAAATCTTGGGTTGGTGGATGCTAGAATCGTTGGTGGATATAGTGGAAAAAATAGTGGGTATGGTAGAAATATTAGTGAATACTGTGGAAACTGTAGTGGGCATAATGGCTGATGGTGACGAGAGTGGAAAAAATGTTGGCAGGTGGTGGGGGTGGCGAGCCAATGGTGGTGATGGTGGAAAATGTTGGCTGAAGACGGCTAGAGTAGAAAAACAGGTGGCAGATGATGGTGGTGGTGGCAAGCCGATGGTGGTGACAGTGGAAAATGCCCTGCTCATGATGGCGAGGCAAAACGTGTTTGGTGGAAGGCTTGGTGAGCAAAGTGAATGACGGTGGCATGATGGAAGCTTGGTGGATGACGGTGGCACAATAAAAAGCGCATGACAGTATGTGAAATCACTTATTTGTAGTGTTTCATTCTTCAATGCGCAGAGATAATTGTTTAAGGTCAAAAGAAACCAACGCTGCCCAATACTCATTCAGTACGTTGTGTTTTTATTCCTGTGGTGTGAACAGTTAACGCTGCAGTTTTTGTGGAGCATAAAATATGCGGCCGGGAACATGTTTACACGCGCACGTACTCACATCATTTTGGCATCTGCGATGTGTTTCTTTCTTGTGATGTTTAGAAGACTAGAGTTGTCACTGTGAACATCACAATAAACGTTTTACATCGGCGAGCAGTTGTCGACAAATAAAAGAGCTCCAGTTCGCAATCGCCCTTTTCAATGTTAGAGCAGAATACAGCGGTCACTTGATATCACCGCGCTAGAAATGCAACTCTGGTATTTCTTGCACACTCTATTGTTTGAGCCGTCCCTTTAGGATAACAAACTGCGTGCGAATATGCATAACTTTCACTTTTGACATGCGTCGAGAGGAGCCCCAGCGAATTTTACTTTCACCCTTCTGTTCTACTACCATGATTTCTACCAAAGGTTAGTCATACCGACCGAGCCCATACATGTGTTATCGGCACTTCTGTGTTTAAGAATACATAATTTTGACGAGTAAAATTGATAATACAGCGCAGCTGTGGCATCATTTAAACTAAATGAAGCCTTTTTATTGTGTACGGTGTCCGCGCAAGAAGCGACAAACATCGATGCGACGCACTTGCAGCACTTCCACCAAACGTACGCCTCGCCTCACCGACAGCCGCCGGTCGCACTCGCCGGCGCTTTGCTGGCTTTTATGCGAGAACATAGACACGTCACATCGTAAGCCTACTGAACCAATATGATAGCATAAGGCTTCTGGTGCACTGCATTCGTTTTGGACGAGCCGTTATGTAGCTCTTCGTAACGACAGAGCAACAATGGTGCGCTGGCACGACTGCGGTGTGCGTTGCGCCAAAAACATCAAAATCAATTGTGTGGGCGTATCTATCGAATGAGCATCGAAGCGTCATAAAGCCTGAACAGATATCGCCCTTTGGAAGGAGCGAGAAACGGACATTAAACATGGCAGTAATCGCCGATAAACTATCTGCTTCTCGGTCGACTGAGATGTTTTTTTTTCGCGGTTGTAAATTGTAACAAAAACATAGCGCTGTTGCCATTATCGCAGTGGCAATCGTTACAGGCAGCACTTGTTCGTGTTTATCAAATGTGGAAATGTTATGAGCAGGTGGAAATCCCGTCCATCTCTAGTAAGCAACAAACAGTACTGAAGGTAAACAGTGACTTTGTGATTTGTCTACTTCTTTAACACACAGTCGCCATCTTTCGGTGTGGTGCTGTGGTTAGTGCAAGCATTTCAAAATTCGGAGGTGCCATGTTCCATTCCGCGCTGGCGCACCTTTTTTTTACGGGTGCTTGCTAAATCTTTCTTTATACAATTATTTTTATTATATCTTTATTGGCAGCTCCTCACGGTGGGTCTGACGCTGCTTCGCGCTCCAGAATTGCCAGTTGGAGTGCGCAATCCACCATCCGCTCCATAATACGTCACCATACGCCATGTGCCACCAGTTCCACCGCCATAATCCACCAAAATGGTGGATGGCGGAATCCACCATTCCTATGGTAGACGTTTTTTCATTAGGGCACTTTTCCAAAGAGCAATGAAAGGCCTTTCGGTGCACGTCACTATGGTGCGTGGACTTAGCCATGCTCTCTATACAGACAATATCACTGTGTGGTGCATGGGAGGTTCCGGCGCTTGGGTAGAGCAGGTGCGTCGAGTGAAACTAACTATAACAGATAACTTTTTGCTTACATTGGGCTTGAGTCTGTCAACGGACAAATATGAGCTGTTACTATACAGACCCACCCGAAGAGGTATGAGAAACATGACTCTTTTAGAGCTGATTCCGGTAGCAATATACACACGGGTTTGGCAGAAAATCCCTAGGGTGGACTCGATCAGGGTTACCGGGCTCCGCTTGGATTCTAAGGGTGGCAACTCGCACAATACAGCCCACATCACCTCCAAGATGGAAAACGTGCTTAGGCTCATACTCAGGGTTTCGAATTGCAGACGAGAGATGAGCGATAGCTGTCTTCTTTGACGCTATTATGCGTTTCTCATGAGCCACAATATTTTGCTGCTTCGGCGTTAAGCTGGTACAAAAAGGAGGAGGCGAAAATTGTCACGCCAATGCGCAAAACAACCAAGAGAGTTATAGGCCTTCCTATTCACAGAAGCACTGAGAGGCTCCTGCAATTGGGCATGTACAACACCTTTACGCAGGGGATCGAGGCCCAGCAGATGCCTGAGGTCTTGCGACTGTCGTCGTCACGAGCTGGTAGGTGCATCCTGCAATCCCTAGACTGCGGTACTACGCAAATGAACCTGTGTGAAGTTACTCGGCCACCCTTCATCAGAGGTACGTTTGCGGTAGCTGCACATCCTAGAAATGTCCACCCTTGTAGGGTGTCGCATAGCTCGGGCGCGTTATTTATTCAAGACGGTTGCGCAGAGTCCAGACTTTGGACATTTGTCGATGCAGCACAGTGTGTGTGGCCATTTTGATTGCTTTGCCATAATTTCACTTGATCACAGTGGCACTCTGCTGTGCGTCGCCTCAGTTAGGCAGGTTTTGGTGACAGTGGCTGAGCAAATCGCCATCGTAATGGCGATGGCGATATCGCGATGGCGAAGCACCCGTCTCGTCCAAAGGTCTTTACAGACTCACGTTCTGCAGCTAGGACTTTCGCCTCACGTTCGATCTCGGGGGAGGCAGTGGCCATCCTCGGCTACGACGGAGCTGCCGGATTCTCAGCATAACATTGTTAGCAGCCCACATGGCAGCCAACATACATCCTGATGTCCATAACGCCAATGAGTTTGCCCATGACCATACGTGAGGTATCACTCACCGCGGTGGTTCCGGCAAATTCGCTGGCAGGGACGCTGGAAGATACAGCCCCTGCCACGTCCGTGTATAGTGCGTGAGCAGCCAGCCTGGCTCTGTGGCGTGACACCTTGTGCCCATTGGGGGTTGTGACGTCACGTGCATTGGAGCATGCGATGTCTACAAACATGCAGGCCTGCTCTGCCCCGGTGACAACGTGGGATGGTGCACTTGTTTAACCGAAGAACCGTGCTTGCTGAGGGCACTTTCTTCATATCTATTTCAAGAAATGAAGCGGATATGACTGATAGCACATGCCTGCATAAACGACGCACTCATTTTGGATGTTTTGATTTTGTGGCCGTCTGAACTTTGTTTACGCAGCTGTTGGAATGATCATATCGTTATATATTCGCATGCCTCAAAACGGCCAGAAAGCATGCATCGTTGATGCTGTTGCGTTTTGTCAACGAAAACGCGCTTCGTCTTATGAAATAGTTGTGAAGAAAGCGCCCTGAAGGAGCGTGGATTTTCGGCTAAACTAGCACACCTTCTACTTTTGTCACCCCTGTATATATTGTCTCATTGTGCAGCCGCGAACGCTCCTGTACACGTGACGTCCCAACTAGCCACGGCTGCAAGATCTCGCGCCGCAGAGCAAGGCCTGCCGCTCGTGTGCTATACAGAGACGTGGCCGTGGCTCTACAGGGTCTCGCTACTCACTTTCCTTGAGGTTATGACCCATTATCTACTCTCTCGGAGGGCTTTTTCACTTCCACAGTTTAAAGTTACTCGACCACAATTTCCAGCCTTCAGGATGCTCGAAATGGGGTCTTTTCTTTCGCGGGGCACGTTCGGTACTTTCTCGCCCAGCATAGAACCGCTTTGTGCAGACTGCGGGGAGGCCTATTGCTCACTACCTCGCATGCTCTGGCGGTATCCTACGTTACACGACGCCAACTGTAACCAAGAAGACTGGAAGAAAGCCCTAAACAGCATTGAGCTTTTGATTCAACTTCTAGTTGTCCTGAGCACCTGCGAGAGGGCAGAGGGCCTTAGACTTCTGGTTCCTATGTTGGAGCGGCCCGGGACTGCTACGGATTCCCACTGGAAGGGGCGTCACAACGCAGTTCCTCAGGACCACAATAAAGTTCTTTTTCTGTCTGTTTGTTTTATTTCTTACACCATGCAGCAAATAGCGCCATTCGCTGCAGGCGGTGTTTTTCTGTCGCGACAAACGCGGTATGTGTTTCTGGCTCTTGTACCTAGTGCACGCAGCTAATGAAATACTATCAAGTGAACAAAACAAAAAGCGTACTCAGCTCCACGTTGGTGTTTCACATCGGCGTTTCGAGCAAACTTTTTGGATAATCTTGAGAGGCGCCTAGCCAGCGTACCATCGACAGTTGTGTGCGAGCCGCCGGGAAATCGGGGCGCAGGGAGGAGAGACGACCAAGGGCGACAGTAGGGGTGGTGAAGCGCTGCATCCATCATTTCCTACTTCCTCTCCCACCACATGCTCCTGTTGCTAGGGGGGGGGGGGGGAACAGTCTTTAAAAAAATAAAAAATAGGTGGCAACGTAAGGAAAGGGGTGTTGAGTACAGGATAACTAGCTCTCAAGTGAGGACACCTCAACCGATACACGCACGGGGAATCAAGGAACGAAGAGACAGTTGGAGTGAATAAATGAAAGTAGGCTAAAATATGGGGGGGGGGGGAATCAAGAAGGAGAAAAAAAAGAAAACTAGCATGATGGGAGGACGACATGTTTCACCGTGGGGACGGCTTATAAAAGTTGCTCTGTCAAGCTCGTGTCCTCGAAAAAATCCCCAAGCATTTCCCCGACGGTGAACATGGTTAAGAGCGAATGCACGGGGTGATGCTATGAGGCGTATTTATTATTTCGCACTATTATATTTAATAATCACACTATGGTGCCTTTATGGTGTAATGGTTCCTGGGAATCGCAATTTGATCACACGGGGGAGTTTACGTTAACTCACTGGCGAATGCTCACGGATTTTAACTTTACTCCCCCTCATAGCATCACCCCGTGCATTCGCACTTAACCATGTTCACCCTCGGGGAAATGCTTGGGAGTTTTATTACTGATGATGTTAATAAAGTGTAATTAATGAATTTAAGTGTTGTTTGGCATGAAGCATTTGTACACAGATACATTATATACGAAGTATTATTTATTTACACTTCACAACGCGTCCGGACGAGCAAAGTCCAGGGCTCGCACCCTCTCCCGCGCGGCACGTTCACTGGCTGGAACGGCTTCGGGAACGTCCACACGCTGTTGACGATTGCGAATGGCGTCTTGACGCCGGCTTTCATCGCCCTTCTCCGCCTGACGCTTGCGTTGTCGTTCCGCTTCTTGGGCCGCGTTCACGACTCGATGCTGACGCCTCATCTCGGCCTCGCGAGCGCACAGTTCACCATCCGCTGCACGCTTCGCCCGCTTGTCCTCAGCCTTGCGAGCACGAAGTTCGGCATCCTCTGCACGCTTCGCCCGCTTGTCGTCGGCCTCGCGAGCGCGCAGTTCGGCTTCCGCTGCACGCTTCGCCCGCTTGCACTCGGCCTCGCGAGCACGAAGTTCGGCATCCTCTGCACGCTTCGCCCGCTTGTCGTCGGCCTCGCGAGCGCGCAGTTCGGCTTCCGCTGCACGCTTCGCCCGCTTGCACTCGGCCTCGCGAGCACGCAGTTCGGCATCCGCTGCACGCTTCGCCTGCTTACGTTCGGTCTCACGAGCCCTTCGCAGCGCCGCCTTGTCTTCCAACGTCGGCGAAACCACCGCGGTACCGTCCCCTCCACCGACGGGTGCAGTGCTGGCATTCGGTTGTATTGCATTCGTTGTTGATGCTAGCGTTGCCTCCGGGACATCCATCGCACGACCCGCTCTCGACGGGAGACAGAGAGAGAAGGCGGGCGCGCGAGAGAGAGGGGTGCGCACGCAGCTGCAGCGAGCGAAGAGACCGGAAGAGCGAGCGAAGGGGGAGGGGGTACAAGGCGCGTTACTGACACCGATATCAGCGTCGCGTTCGTGGCTTATTCGGTAGAGCGTCGGGCTGCGGCCCGCCAAGTCCTCTTTCTTTTAAAGATAGAGAGAAGACTGCGGGCGCCGCCGACGGCGGTGGATGGTTTGGAGTCGCTTATAAAGTGTATTCACAATTAAAAAGGTTCAGTAAGGCCACAAGGGCAGAGTGGTGACGGTCCTCGTAGCTGGTTGGGTGTAGGATGTTCTGCAGGTTCACACATAGCAGTCCGACGAGACAGTATATTTTCGCGGGCTGCTTGCGCGCTTCACCAAGAGCAGGACACTCGCACAAGAGGTAGGACATTGTTTCCACTGCGCCGCATGAACGCAAGTCGGAGAGCTCGCGTCGCGCAGACGATGCCTCTGTTCAGCTAGTCACACGAAGCTGGTGCTCAGCGATAGGATTAGCCCTCGGTCGCGGCGGGTGAAACCGGTCACTCGCATGAGAGGAGTGGGGCGTCCGGCGGCCAAACAAGCGTCGGGGTGCTCGCGCGTTAGCTCCCGGCAAAGGTTGCGGCGGGCCGAATTGAACGACCTTGCGTAGTCGGTTAGCAGCATGGAGGAAGAAAAAAAAACTGAGAGGCCATAACGTCACATTTTGTGAAACCGGAAGTAGGAAAAAGAAAGAGCGCTCCTCCTCGCAGTTGTGGGCACACTCATCTCGTTGCTAGGAGACGATATCTGGTTGCTCTGGCCAGAGCGCAGAGACATCACCAGCTGACTGAGCCGGAAAGCAATACAACTGATTGCATTGACTAAGGAGCTGCGATGCCATCATTAAAACGGGAACGAGGTGTCAGATTCCACAGGTGAGTGTATTGAACTTTCTGTATGTTCGACGTACGGTATGATGGAGAGTATCCTCGCTGAGCATAATGCACAATACTTCATGAGTCTGCGTAGTATTCCTGGGGTTTATTAACGGCTCTTGGTGACAGTTCTTGAACGCAATAAAAGGCAGTGCAATAAACAACAACGCTGACGATACGGCGCAGCTAATACCAGAGTTTCTTTTTTCGTTTGCTTTGTCCGTGTCGTGATATCACTGTGTTTCAATTTATTCATGATGTTTGTCTATGTGTCAATAATGTCAGTGAATTCGCGTACATTTATAATTGCTTTCGTGCAGGATTCCCAAATATCCCCGTCGAAGGAGGCTATGAATCGAAACAACGTGACTGGGAACCAACGAAATGGTATTTTGTGTGCTCAAAACACTTCCCACCTGAGCACTTCAAAAGCGCAGTGCCAGTACCAGTTCGCCTTCGCGAGGATGCCGTTCCTACTGCCGTGAGAAACGGGTACGACGAGTTAGCTGCAGATTTGAATGCCCTGCAATTATTGGCGAGGCATGTAAATTGACTGCATGTTTATATGTCGCTATATTGCCCACGTGAGTGTACAGGAAACAGAATTAGGTTTCAGTTAGTACAAGCGTTCGTATTCAGTTTTTTCGAATAAACTTCTAGTTGAGGGCTTCAAGTCTATTGAGCTGAATGCAAGAAAAAAATGTGCAACTCGGCAGGGTAATCACCGTGGACTGTCGCGCACGCTTAACCGGAAAGTTAAGGGTACGCGACATAATTTAACAGTGCCTTCTGCATGCCCTCTTCCATAGAAGCACACTGCACCTTCAGATTATCCCTTGCATCTGTGCGTTTTAACATTCGCAACATAGAGTTTTATAAAATCGCACCAACCTGGCAGCACTTCAGTCAAGCTACAGTGGGGTTGGGCGATCATTCGAGTACGACCGCTTCGAAAAGAACTTTGGCCGATATAAAACTACCTTGCACAAAACGCAATGGAATCTGAAGACATCAAGCAGCTTCGCGAATCGCTTTCTTGGGTCAAACACAATTGGGTTAGGCACATCTTTCTCCTCTTGGCAATGCACCCTTCAGTAAGAGCACCGGACCAATGTTTTCCAATCGTCATCATTACGCACGGAAACAGGTCACCACTGTCTCCAACATTAGGAGCCGCTGGAGGGTTCCTCCTGTTCTCGGAAATGTATCATTTCATCGCGGAGGAGTGCAGCAGCATGGTGTCGAAGGCAAAAAAAATTCACAGCATATCCACGGGGTGAATGATGATGAGTGGGCGAAGCTCCTCAGGGGAAATAATTGGTAAAACCGTGACTGTTCAGTGAAAGTTTGCCCACTACATCATCAAGATAGACGTGAGAAACACTGTGTGTGTATATGTTAGGCGAGGTACTTGTGCTGGTGCCGTGACGCTTGGGCCTCTCGTTCTCGAACGCTGGGATTTTGGCGGTGGCGTCGCGCAGCCACACTACACGCTTCGGCCACCCACTCTCGTACGGCAGGATCTTGGCGGCGGTGTCGCGCAGCTTCACGGCGCGCTTCTGCCTCGCGATCTCGCACATCGGGATTCTGTCTGTGCGCACGTGCTGCCACCGCCTTGCGAGCTCGCCGCTCTGCATCCTTATCTATCGGTCAACTTCGAGTGCGCGCCAACAGCGAACGAATTTTATTACAACGCTCCCCGCCATCTAGTAAACAATCGAAGAATTAAACTACAAGTAGCCATGCCATCTAGTAAACAATGCAAGAACTAAACTAGAGGTGGCTACATACATACGCCGAGGATCGACAGACCCACGCCTTAAGGAGCTTTGGCCCTAAAAGTGAAGTTGCAGCGCGAAGCCTTCTCGGAGAAGCTGTCGCGGGCTTCGAAAACCCCTCGCGATAGCACGCTGAATGCTGAGCACGCAACCGTGGCGACATACTCACTGTAGAATTAGCTTCTGAAACCTTAGGTCATCCGCGAACACAACGATCCTATAAAACTGCAGATTCCCAGACAACGGGCCGATCAAAGGTGTAATTTGCCGAGGACGCGAGACGACGGGGCCATGACGGGGCATCGACGGCGTGCCCACATTGCCATAGCAACCATTGCGAAAGAGCACGTGACTTTCGCCACAGTTTTTTTCTGCCGCTTGGATAGCGAGGGACTCTCCTCAGTTTTCCTTTCTCCATAGTTAGCGAGATCTCGGCTGAGTGTGCTCGTTTGGCAAGTTCGTCTGCACCCTCATTCGCCGCAATGCCAACTTGTGATGGGAGCCACTGGAGCGAAAGATCACAGGCGCGCTCTTGAAGGGCCAGTAGGCTGCGTGCAGTGCGCTGAGCCAGAAGCGATCACGTTTCTCCCTCGCGAGCTCGCTACGGGCAGGTTTTGAGTTGCAGAATATTGCGGCACTCATGACGGCTGGTGAATAGGGTAGAAGGTCGGCAGCCAACGAAAGCCCGAATAGCTCGGCCCTTTTCGTGGATGTACAATACTGCAAGTGGCATTGTCACTCCATACTAAGCTGAGGGGCTATGCAGGCGGCAGTGGAGAGGATCAGCGTGCGCCCACAGGTGTTGCTATGAGAGAAGGAGTGAGAGTGGAAATATAACACTTGCCGGCGTGCTGAAAACACCGCAGACAGCACCGGATGCTTACCACTAGATGGCGTTCACATTTTAAACAGCGCCTACAGAGGAAAAATATCAACTTTTTGCAAATTTGCAGCAAAGCACGCAAATGAACAATATTTTTGTGTCTTACCCCTATATTGTACCAATCAAGTAGGGAGAGTAGTCATCGCTGAGTAGTGATGTCAAGTGTTCTTTCTTATTTTTTATTTAAAATAAGAAATGACCCAGCAAAAAGAAACACACGCACGAAACCACATCGACGTTTATATTTGGGCCTGGGCTTTCATTTGAGTTGAGGAAACCAATATCGGAAGCTGCTCTCATGATGGCATAGCATTGAAGGTGCTCTACTCTGGAACCGAAGGCCGAGAAATTGAATCCTAACTATTGAGCTGGGCTATGCACTTCAATGGAATTGAACCCATGTGTTTAGATCTGTATGCCTGTTAAGATGTGCTTTGTGCTCAAAATGTTTGAAGGCTTCCATTACACTTGTCATCATAACCAATGTTGCACTGAAAGACGCAAGTGTTAGAGAGAATACCTATATGGACCATAGCTCAGAAAACTTAACGTGAGTCTTAGACAACTTAAAGTAGGATTGTTATTTAGGCTCAATGATCATGCTTCTTAGGGTCATTTTTTGTTCTCGTCTAAAGTTTTTATATGTGATTTTTTCAATAGTGTAAATCACGCACAATTCGCACAAAGGTTATTGTGCGCTTTAGCGATGGGAGTTTTTTTTTCGGCTTACGAGGAAGAAAACACAAAGAATCATTTTCAAACCTGAATAATAACGTTGTTTGTTTTGGGATGCAACACTTACCCGACTTGGACCCGGAAAGGGGCCTAATAGTAGTTGTAGATACTGTAAAGGCAACAATATGGCAATTTAGAACGCCTGTGTTTATACGCAGGATTACATTTAACGTTTTACCAACACTATTCATTAAGTGAAAGTAAGAATATCGGTGTTAGCAATATTTTATTGATGACATGCTTTTTTCACAGGTTGCATATGCTTGCACACTACGTTAAACGTTAACTGTACATCGTTACTAGAGCTTACACGATATATCCTCATATTTCTCATTATTGCCACAGTATCTCTGCAACGCACCCGTGTTGACACTGCATTGAATGTTAACTGTTCATTGTTACAAAAGCTTACACGATATCTCCTTACATTTCACAGTAATGGCACTGTGTCTTTACAACGCACCCGTGATGACATTGATTAATTTTCATTTTGGTGGTTAATACCATTATCAGTGATTGAAGAAGCCTCTGTGATAAGGGATAATTGTGGTGACTGTAGTAATTAAGAGTGTTAGCGGAATCAAAAAAAGTGGCTAGTCAGCTAGAAGAACTATCAGCGATTCGACACTGACCTTGGGTTCAGGTCACCTACTCGCGGGATTTTACGCAACTGCACACTTTGAGCAAAACACAACTACGTTGTTGACCGGCCTCAATTTCTCGCGGGGTGACCGTGAAGAAAAAACACGAAGGGACAGCCAGATGATGAACATATTTATTTTCTTTGGATGGATGCGAGGAGGCATCGATGAATGCTTTGAGTGGGCCAGACGCTAGGGGTAGTTGCCACCAAGCGTTGTGTGCTGAAAATTTTGTAACTGGAACTATACTATGAACATGAACAAAAAATAAATAGGGAGACGGGTGCAAAATAGCCACTCTTTATAGCCGGTGCAGACTTTAAAACAGGTAAACTTTGACATTAGCGCATGGACGTGAAATAGTTATGGCGGACATGTCACTACATGAGCACTCAATTAATTTAATACAGCTAAGATTGATAAAGTAACATCGATGTGTCACTGACACAGATTGACCCATTACTTCTACTGTAATAAAATGCACCTTTGGAAGTTCCCACGCTTTCCTGTCTCTGCTTTTGTCGATAATCTTAGCTTGCTCAAAAGTGGCACATATGAGCATTACTTGATGTTCGCCGGAAGAAGCCCAACACCATTTTACTAATCCCATTAGAATGTTCCCTGAGGCCACATTAATACACCGTCCCGTTTGTCAAACGTAGGACGTGTCCCAGCTCAGGGGAATTTCATACAAAACACGTTTGGCACACCACCTGAAAGGATTCCCGTGCCTCTATGGCACCGAACAAACATGCAGAAACTGGCCAAAAAACAAGTTCTTCTATAGTACCTAGCGTTGTGTTAATTCCTCGACTTTTGATTTATCCTATAGGAAACGGGCCGATAACACAGCCGCATAGAAACGACGCATTAAAAAAGTAATCATGGAAGTCATAGTCATGATAACGCATTACTGCATTTTGCCCATAACACTATGAAAGCAAACCTTGTGCGCAATGTCAAAGGTGGTTGCGGGAGGAACCAGTGACTTTTTGTGCTATCTTCACCGGCTGCAGTAGTCTAGTGCCTAAGGTGCTCGGCTGCCGACCTGCAAGTCACGGGATCACACTCCAGCCGTGGCTGCCGCATTTTCGATGGGAGCGAACATGCTTGAGGTCTGTGTGCTTAAATTTAGGTGCACGTTAAACAACTCCACGTTGTCGGAATTTCTGGAGCCATCCACTACGGTGCCAGTGTAATCATATGATGGTTTTGGGACGTTAAACACCAACAAATATTATTTCTCCGTTACCTTCAGAGTATTACGTATTTCATTGTTTACAGTCGTGTGTCGATTATACTCCCTAGTTCTGACAAGCCGAGCGTTCCCACAATTGGTAACCTGGAATAGACGTCTACCGGGGTACGTCACTTCATCACGTCACCGACGCACTTGCAAGGCCACAGGTAGAAAACACCCCAACTGGTGCGTGAGCATGATACAGTCTTACGGTGATTGGGGCAAGTTTTTGTTGTTTTGTTAAAAACCTAAAGTTCAATTTACTGGGTACCAAAAACATCAGACCACTTTAACAGACGGTGCAACTGAGAATATTGTGTACAATCGGCACTGTGTGAACAACAATGCGTGTTGTTTGCAAGAACATTCCCACTCGTAGCAGTCTGGTAGTAGTTATCCGGCTGTCAATGAAACTTCACGTTTGAACATTTAGTTAAAGTAAAAATGCATTCGACGCGATCATCTGAGGGTCGGTGCATCTAAGTTGTCGCTGCATGCAGAAAAAAAGAGTTCATGCTGTCCTTGCTGAAAGATACGACTTCACACAAACTATTAGCACGTTTAGCATTGCTGAAGCTGCACATATGCCGTGCACGTTGAATAAGGAAACACAATTATTATATGAGTTGCATTATCACTGTATACAGAGTGGTTTATGGGCAAGTTTTTTGTTTCTTGAGTTTTCTTCATGCCAATTTTATATACGAGCGTGAATTAGGGGATAAGGAGAACTCTTATGGAGTTGGTATAGTATCTATCAGTGCCTAGTTTCAATGAGTGTGCCTAAATTCTTATCAGTGCATATAAATGGCTATTTTTGAAATCAGTGCAAATACGAACTTATTATCCTGAAAGATTGATTTCAGACACAGCTTGAGACCGGAATTCAGGTTACTGGGTGAAATCAAGGTTTCTTAACTTTATTATGTGCAAATTTTACTCCATCTCACAAGTTAATTTGAGCACAGTCAAGGCTTAAGGCCTCTTAGTCGATAAGAAGGTTGAGTAGCCTCTACACGTGTGTTTATTGACGTCGTTCCACAAGCTCGCACAATTAGAAAACAGAAGGTGCTTCTGTACAGCAGCACAAAGATGAAAAACTATGTGATATATTTGAATGTTTTCTGGAAAAAGTAGAGTGTAGATAAAACAACCGATGTCCATGTGGTTTTTGTTTTGTTGGTCACTATGTCACATTAAAAATTTTACCCATACACTGGAACTTTTTGCGTGCCAAATGAAAAGCTTTGCACTAGTATAATTTATCATTGCTTCATTAGAAGCCTCGAAAACATGACGCCAGGAGGACAGCTTGAAACCTTTGCTACTTGCCCGGTGGAGCAATCGCAAGGCGAATTCCTTTCCCGCCCTTTTCGGTATCGAAGCAACTCAGATCCGGAAGATCACGCGATGTTCACGCACTAACATTGCCTGCACACGCAAGGTTACATTCGCATGACATGCTCATCCCAGGTTGTGCACGCAAGCGATGTAGGGTCTTTTGGAGTTTTTATCTATTGTACTGTTTATGTAGTATCACTGCCCCTTTTAGAGGAGGCATTGGTGGGTTGCATACTTCTGTACGCACATGTTAAGAGAGACTGGCTTCGATCATGTGTATTTACCCCGATAAACAGCGAAGCACCGCTGAAACTGCTCTAAGGAACCAAGAATTCGCCACGCCTGAGTGCTGGCACTGGCACGTTGCGGGAATGCTGAGAACACCAACGAAAACAAAATAGCGGCAGCTTAGTCTCGCGTATCACTAAATACAAGTGAAAAAAAAACACACAGATAATTATTGCTTGTATGTTTTAGTATTTCTGTCATTCCGTCAACTTCGAGATTTTATTCAGACAAAAGATTGAATAAATTACACTCGTCACCTCGAAAAATTATCGTACTTTGACGTGCGCGGGACCATTCCTTGTGGTGTACGTCAGATCCACCATGTTGGGGTGCGCCCCGCGAGATGAAGATCAAGCGGCGTACAGTGAGACATTTCACCTCTTTCCAGGGCGCTAGCGTTGCAAAGTTTGGCAAATGAGAATATTAGCAGCCAGAGCATTCATTCCTCTTGCATCCTCGAAACTCTCAAGCCTGGTTAAGGTGTTCGGAGACGGAACAGAAAAGGACCAGATGCGGTTAGACAGAGTGGTTACGATAGAAAAAGACCCTTCTATGCTATTACCACTCTGGCTATTTGCTACCATGTTGCCCTTCTTAGACATGCCGTAAAAATAATCCCTAGAACCATTTTTATTGGTGGTCTAGTCCATGCTGTATTAGAAAAGAAGAACCATATTCTGCGAACCCAGCAGGAATAAAACTGCGTGGATATTCTCAATCATCGTTGCATTTGTAGAATCATCAGTTGAAACATTTATATTTGCTTTGCTGTCGTAGACACAGATGCCACACGTATTTGTTCGAAAATTTGAATTTTTTCAAAGCGTGCTGTCCCGACATTAAAAATTTTTAGGGCCTGAAACAGTGTTTTGCCCGCCTATTTTTTTGCCTCATAACCCGGTTTTAGTGCCTAAATTCCGGCATCTACTTATCAGAGACACAATACCAATTAGTGAAAACAGTAGATATTCTTGTTGGTTGCAATAAAAGTTGCGTATAAGATTTACACGTTGAAATAAGAATGCAAGCACGTCACAGACCACAGACGAAGTGAGGTAACTGCGCAAGAATGTCTTTTTTTTATAATCAGGTTCTCACATTGTAAATTATATAAACTTTTAACGGGTTAATATGACCGCCACCAAGCAAAAGTTCAATTTTATTTTCACGAGCATTTGCTATCCTAATCCTAACACTTTGCGAAGTGTGTTTCTAGTGGTTTTTCATTCCTTTCTGATCAGTGCTTATCCTATTGAGTGAGATAATTAGCAATGATCTTGTGCATAGCAGCTCGAAATATTTTTTGCCGTAGGGCTATGCCTTGTTTGAAACTGAAGTGCACTTTTAGCGGCGGAAAATAAGTACGTTTCCATTCATGTCATGCAAATATTTGTCAAAGTGTCTGTCAACTTGAACATGGAGGACCTTCGCTTTAGCAAAGACAAATTTTTTTTTGAAGGCTGCCATCTTAGACAAGCAAATCGGGACATGATAATTTAAGGGAATCGTGCATTCGCCACCGTGAGCCTTCCCATAAAAGTTTGATGATGATGTTTGGTGCTTTGTGGCGCAAGGGCCATTGATGGCCAAAAAGCGCCAGTTCATAGGACAAGAGATGTGGACAACAATTGTGATTTACGGCTCTATAAGGGCCTTAAAATTCCTCGGGCTAAGGCAGGCAAAAACATAGCAGTAATGAAACTATGACCATGTCGTGACAAGTGGGTGATGGTAATGAATTACGAAAATTTGTGACAATAAAAACCATGGTGGACATGCATGGCATTACCACAAGTGCCTCGAGTGTTCACCGCCTCGCGTCCAAAGGTCGTGAAGCAAGTGCTTTGTTCAGTGTAGCCGCCGCAGCGGAGACATCTCTTGAAATGTCGTGCTACGGATTGCCCAGGTATATCACATGAAAGGTACGGAGTTCTCTCAAAAAAGCCAACAACGTTTTATGTGTGAAACGTGGTTCCCTACCAACGAACATGGCTACACATGGCCAGATTACAAGAAACTAAGCTGTTTCCAGTAAAAAATATTTCGACGGATAAAAACATATGTGCAGTAAAACATATTTCCAGGGATTGAAAAGCGCAAGAAATTCATTTTTATAATGAAAAGTGCGCAGCTAAGTACTACCTTGTGGCACTCCTGTTTCTCGGAAAAATGTTTTGGAAAGAATGCTGCGCACTCGGACATGGGATGTCCCTTTTGACAAATAACTTTCGATTATCGTTAACATTTTTCCATGGACGCCCAGGTGGGACAGGTTTCCTAATACTCTAAAGCGCCATGTTGCAGCTTAAGCCTTTTCGATATCAAGGAAAACAGAGAAAAACTATCGTTTATGGACAAAAGCATCTCTTATCTGTACCACGATGCGAACAAAGTGGTTGGTTGTGGATCTACCCTCTCGAAACTCGCACTTGAATGAGTCGAGCAAATTGTTTGTTTCCAGGAAAGGTACAAGTCGGCAGTTGATCATTCTGTCGAAAAGTTCGCACAGGCAGCTTGTAAGTGCAGTAGGCCTATAAGTCGAAACGAAGCAGGGTGCTTTCGCTTTTTCAAAATGGCAATAATAATAGCCTCGTTCCTGGAAGTACGGATAGTGCCAGAAAACCAGATAGCATTGCGCAAGCAAAGTAAGGTGTTTTGCGTTTCGATTGGTAGGTTTTTAACATATTGTGACGGGGCGAGATCTAGGCTTATAGGATAGCGTCCACCGAGAATCGGTAGCCGAACAAGATGGCTGAGGTGCCTCTCGGCAAGCGAGTAACGCAGGTGTCTTCTTCATCTTCGCAAAGTGCCACTCTTGCTCCTGTCGATAATGCAGCGTAACATAACTCCCCTGCGGCGGAAGCGCCGTCACGGCCCTTAGTACGGTGGCGATGAACGAGCGGGGTGATTCTGTTTCCGTCTGGAAACGTGTACAACGTCCGTCTGGTGTGAGGGGGTCGAAGAGGAATTGTTTAGGGGTGTGATCTCGTAGCTCACGTCACTGAGTTGTTGTAACACTTTGTAGGGGCCACGGTAGTGTGGTAGTAACTTCTCACATAATCCCACTGGGCGGTTTGGTGTCCAGAGATGTACCAGAGATCCCGGTGAGAAGTGAACGCTTTGGTGGAAACTGTCATAGTGGTCGCTTTGGTGCGCTTGCGACAAGTGCAGCCGATCACGAGCAAGCTGACGGGCTGCATAGGCTCGAGGAACGACATCGTTGGCGTACTCAGTAGACAAGGGGCAGCCTAAGGAAGGAGCGTGTGACATGGTAATGCCGGATGTCGGCCAAATGGCAAATAAAACAGCGAATAACTAGCTGTGTCGTGCCGTGAAAAATTGCACGCGAACGTGACAAAGGGGAGTGCTTTGTCTCAGTCACGGTGATCTGGCGAAACGTACATTGACAGCATCTGCGTCAGCGTTCGATTCAGACGCCCGGTCAATCTATTTGTCTGTGGATGATGAGCGGTGGTACGCTTGTGCTCAGTGGAGCAGGTGGTGAGAATGTCATCCACAACACGTGAAAGGAAGTACCTTCCTCGATCAGTAAGCAGGTGCCACGGAGCGCCATGATGAAGAATGACTTCATACAAGAAAAAGTCAGCGACGTAAGTGGAACAGCTTGTCGGCAGTGCTTTAGTGATGGCAAAGCGTGTGGCGTATTCTGTGGCGACTGCAACCCATTTATTTGCGGAGGTGGACGTAGGAAATGGACCCGACAGGCCAAGGCCAACACGGAAGAATGGTTCTGTCGGTACGTCAATGGGATGTAGGAGACCCGACGGTAGCACAAAGGGGCACTTGCAGCGTTGGCAGCGGTTGCAAGCAGTGACTTAGCGAACCACAGAACGATACAGACCGGGCCAGAAAAAGTGACGTCGCACACGATCGTAGGTACGAGAGACGCCTAGGTGACCGGCTGTAGGTACGTCATGTAGTTGTTCGAGAACGCTGGTACTCAGGTGATGGGGAAGCACGAGTTGTAATTTCGGGTCATCAGCGTTGAAGCTACGACGATACAGAATGTGGTCGTGCAGTTATAAGAGGCGAACGGAAGGGTCTGTTGCAGCAGAGGTCAGACACTCGATGATGGAGAGTAACGACGGGTCACGCCGTTGTTCGGTGGAGATATCACCCAAAGCGTGGGTCGAGAGAACGCAGGGGTCTGAATCAAGGTCTGTCAAGTCGGGCATTTCAGCCGGATAACGTGACAAACAGTCTGCGTCTGTGTGCAGGCATCCCGACTTGTAGTGGACCATGAACGAGTATTCTTGCAGACGGAGCGCCCAGCGACCGAAACGTCCAGATGGGTTCTTTAGCGATGAGAGCCCGCAAAGAGTGTTATGGTCCGTAACAACGGAAAAAGTTCGGCCGTACAGGTAGGGCCTCAATTTCGCCACGGCCCACACTAAAGCATGCATTCATGCTCAGTGATGGAGAACTTCCGTTCGGCAGGTGAAAGAAGACGACTGGCGTAAGCAATCACGCGGTCCTTCCCGTGCTGTCGTTGGCCAAGGATCGCCCCAATTCCATAGCCACTGTCATCGGTCCGAAGCTTTGTAGGTGATGCAGGGTCAAAATGGGCCAGTATTGGTGGCGTAGTCAGCAGATGAATAAGAGCCGAAAAGGCGTCCGCTTGCTCTACTTCCCATGCGAAGGGAAGGTCCTTCTTTAAGAGATCAGTAAGCGGTCGAGCGATGTCGGTGTGGTTGCGAACAAATCGACGAGAATAGGAACATAGCCCTACAAAACTTCGGACGTCCTTGCTTGAGCGTTGTGCAGGAAATTGTTGTACGGCTCGCCCCTTGTCGGGATCTGGTTGAACACCAGCGGCACTGACGAGGTGACCAATTATGGTGGTTTGGCGATGTCCGAAATGGCATTTTGCAGACTTTAGCTGGAGAGCAGCTCTTCGAAAAACATCCAGAATGGCTGACAGACGCGTTATATGGCTGTCAAAGGCAGGTTAAAGGACGATGACATTGTTCAAGTAACATAAGTAGGTCGACCACTTATATCCTCGGGGAAGGGAGTCCATCATGCGCTCGAAAGTTGCCGGCGCATTACATAGTCTAAACGGCATGACTTTCAACCGGAAGTGGTCGTCGGGCGTAACGAAAGCGGTTTTTTCACAATCCACGGGGTCGACGGAAATTTGCCGATAGCCAGACCGAAGGTCGATAGACGAAAAGTATCGGGCACCATGGAGGCATTCGAGGGCGCCATAAATCCGAGGCAAAGGGTAGGCATCTTTGTGGGTCACTTCGTTTATATTGCGATAGTCCACGTAAAAGCGCCAGCTGCCATCTTTCTTCTCAACGAGCACGACTGGGGAGGCCCAGGGGCTGGCTCATGGTTCTATTACGTCTTTAATAATCATTTTGTCTACTTCATGCTGAATTACTTGGCTTTCCATTGAGATACGCGATATGGATGCCACCGTATAGGACTGCCATCACAAGCGTTGATCCGGTGAATCACTGCAGTTGTTTGTATGAGAGAGCGGTGGTCCAAGTCGGAATTGTCTCTATATGATGTTAGCAGACGACGGAGGCTGGCAGCTTGCGCTAGAGTGAGATCGAGAGCAATCATCTTGTTAATGTCATTGACAGGCAGAGTGTAATTGCGACCAAGACAGGGAGATGTAGTATCGGTGTCCAAATCAGTACCGTTGCAGCTGTCAAGTAGAGATAGGGTGGCCACAGACATGTCTTGCGCAATAACTTGAGTCAAGAGACTCACTTTGTGTAGTGGTATGACCACTGTATTATTAGCGACGGCGACAAAAGTATGAGCAAGGGCGACGTCTCGGGTCATCAGTACGTCGACTATAGGAGTGACGAGGTAGTCACCATCGGGCACATGACTTGAGCACGACAAAGTGACATATGTAGCAGCTTGCGGAGGCCAGCGAACGTGGAGACGAGAGCATAAACGGGGAGAATAGTCAGCTGGAAAATCGGCAAGCTGCGGCAGTTAAAGCTGAAGAGCACCAGTGGCACAATCAATGAGCGCAGAATGACGTGACAGGAAGTCCAAAACAAGTATTAGGTCATGAGGACACATTTCAATGACGGCGAGCTGAACTAATGTAGGATGACCGGCAATGGACACATGGGCCGTGCACATCCCTTGAACGTCAGGGGTCCTCCCATCAGCGACACAAAGTGTGCGGGAAGCGGCAGGCATGAGCACTTTATGTAGGTGTCAGCGAAGGTTCGCGCTCATTACAGAAATGTGCGCTCCAGTATCTATAAGGGCAGAAATAGCCACACAGTCAACGTCAACGTCTAACAAACTTTGTCTGGTCGGAAGCGTCAAGAGAGGATTTGTGGAGGGAGTCGAAGATGCAGCGTCACCTCCGGGCGCTGCACCATTTAGTTTTCCGGGTATGCAGGAGCGGGGTTGAATGGGGACGACGGCCTGCGAGTCTGCGGTGAGCGAGATGACTGGCGACGTCCTGGAGGTGATTTCGACTGACGACCATGCGGTGACGGAGATCGGCTGTTGAAACTTCTGTAGTTGTTTGGCGGAGAAGGCTGCGCGGCAAATGCGAAGCGGGTGCTGTCCTGTCGGTAGTTATGTTCAGAAGTCCGAGATGGCAAGGACCAGCGGTAATTGCATTAACGGACGACCTGACCGATACTGTGGCAATGAAAACAAAATGGTCGATTGTCGACGGTTCTGCACGCAGCAGGGTCACAAGATCGGGCCGTAAACTGCTGCTCGTGATAGGACGAAAGTGGACGCCATGGAGCTCGTGGCGGGCTCGGCAAAGCGCACCCGAGGGAATATTTATGCTGGCGAGTTCTTGGCGGACGATGGCTTGAACCATGTTAGCAGTGAGTGGGCTCGGGTCACTTCCAGCGGTGTGAGCCGGAGCAGAGGCAATGGCTTCATGTTCGCACCGTACGATTCGGGTCACCTGATTCGAACAATCTGGAGGTGGCGGCTGTGTTCTATCACGGTCTTCGCAAGACGATGTTGCTGCCGCATTCGGAAGGCGGGTAAACACGCTGTTAATCCACCGGCTCTTCGCTTGCTCAAAGCGCCGACATTCTTTTATGATGGCGTCCACCGTAGAATAATATTTGCAGATGAGGAGGTTGAATGCGTCATCCGCAATCCCCTTAAGAATACGTCCAACCTTGTCAGCCTCCGGCGTCTTGGCATTAGCTTTGCGACACAAGGCTAACACATTTTCTATATAGGAGACGTAAAACTCAGTCGAAGTCTGCACTCGAGGCGCGGGCATTTTGTTCGTGGCCATTTTTCTTCCAATCGGCTTTTCGAACAAGTCCAACATTTTCTTCTTACACACTACCCAATTCCCAAGTTCTGTTTCATGGTTCTCATACAACGATTTGGTGGTTCCCTTAGGATAAAATAATAGGTTCGCCAGCATAAGTGTCGGGCCCCATCGGTATCGAGTACTCACACGTTCGTACTCTGCCAGCCAATCTTCAAAGTCAACTTCATCTGGATCGCCGGAACCGCTAAACGTGCCAGGATCCCGTGGGATTCGAGTACGAAGGTTGTGGTCGCAGAAGGAGATGTAGTTACCGCATAATCTTTTGCCACAGGAACACCAGGAGCAGATGCAGACGCCGTGCTTTCCGTCATCGTTGTGGAATGACCCTTCAAACGATGGCAGCTGCGAAGTTTCGTTGCGAGACGGTTACCCAGTACGTCCCCCAAATGTGACGGGGCGAGATCTAGGCTTAGAGGATAGCGTCCACCGAGAATCGGTAGCCGAACAAGATGGCTGAGTTGCCTCTCGCGCAAGCGCCCAACGCAGGTGTCTTCTTCATCTTCGCAAAGTGGCACGCTTGCTCCTGTCGATGATGCACCATAACAATACAGTACACCATTCGATCAGAACCTGGGGTGCAATTACTGCGGAAGTTTAGGAATTTTTGGAGCTCAGATAAGCTGAAAGCTTGGTTGTATGCTTCGTGTTTTGTACATCTGTGTTCTAGTTTCTGCTTCTCCATTCTATTCTGTAGTTTTGGAAAACGTCAGTATAGTTTGACGAGCTGGACACTCGTTCGAATCATGCGCCGAGGAAGTTCACCTGTTCTTCCAGGATGTCACCATGTGTGTTTACTATTTGGAGTGAGTGTGCTTGTCTTTCTACTATTCTCCTATGAATTTATGCCTGCTATAAAGTTGTGCCAACTTATTCTTCTGGTCTCTCGGTGCGTCCTCATGCCTTGAGACTTTTTGCTTTTAAAAGTTTCAAGATTTTTTTGCTTTTGGAGAGTACCAAAGCAACCTATTTGTGATAGTATTATTTCTACGTGCATTCCGACACTCACTGTTCCATCAACAGACGTGTCGCCTGGCAGACAGCCCAGTTTGTGGGATACACTTTGCTGCAGCATCAATAAGAAGTTCTGTCAAAAAGTCCACATCAGCATCTCTACTTATTTCACAAATGTTCAACTAACTCAAGCGAGTAGCTTCTCTGAACTTGTCCCACTCCGCTTTATCTGTCTGCCATCTGGGAACCTGTGGAAGACCTTTGTCTATTGATGTGCTTAGAATTATGGGAAAGGGAACACTTCCAATAGCATTGCTGATCACTATTCATTTAAGCAGGGGTACAAGCGATGGGGACACAAAGCTGAAAAATATGCATGAGTAGGTTTTGTTGGCTCTTTCCTTTTTAACAGACACGTGTCCGAAGAATAGAGGAACTGTTTCTTTAGACGGCCTCGTGCATCGCAGCGAGAGTCGCCTTATAGACCATTATGTGAATTTAAGTCCCAAGAACCACATAAGGTTCCGGTAGTTCATCTATCAGGGGTTCAAATTGTCGTTTTTTGAGACGGTACTGTGGAGGTATGTAAAGAGAGCATATGGTGACATGTTTGTTCAATAGAACTGCTCGAACAGCCACTGCCTCAAAGAATGTTTGTAGTGGTAGATGTGTACATGCTATGTCCTGATCAACTATGATGGCCACACTACCAGATAACGCTACAGCGTTTTTGCGTTCATTTCTGAATAATAAATATAGACGTAGAAAATTCATGTTCCTGGAATATAAGAGTGTCTCTTGTACACAAAGCACAATTACTGAAGGTTTGTGTAAGTGTTCCCCGATATCGTCAAGGTTTCTAAGAAGTACTCCTACATTCCACTGTAAATTTTCTGTATAATTACGAGTTCAAATGAGTGCTGTGTGTACTGAACGAAGTTTTACAATGTATCAGGAGCCCTAGTCAGGCCTGCAGTGATAAAGGTTTTTGACTTTCTGGGTCGCTCCAATAAGCCGCGCCTGTTCTTCGGCGCTGAGGACACCGCTGGACTTGGTGTTGTGTTCATAAACTCGGACGAGGTGCTAGATGCCTGCTCGTGGTTCACGCGTGCTTGCATGGAAGTCTTGAGGATCTCTGCAAAACAAAAAGCCCTTGGGTTTTAGGTCTGGAGGCCTGCAAGCCTTTTGGTGGCAGTAAAGTCTGTGCTACTTTTGCTGAGGGGGTGAATAGCATTGCCACCCGTCCATTTTGTGTGGTACGTGCGGGCGCCGCGGATTTCGGTGGCACTTCCCCCTTTCATGCCACCTCCGCGAACGAAAGACACTGCAAAGGTAGACGGCCGCTCTAAATGAGATGTTTTCATTAACTTTGAGTGTAAGTATTTCTTTTTTGTGTTTGCATGTAGGACATGTGCGAGAGTAAGCGTGATGTCCACCGTCGCAGTTTGCGCAGCGGCGTTTTTTCTTTACAGTTGTCTGTAGCCTGTTCGTTTGAACTACACTTTGCACAGGTTTGACGACCGCGGCAGGTCTGAGAGCTGTGACTGAAACGATGACACTTAAAAATAAACGTCGGGGTTGGTGATGTAGGGTCGGAGTGTTGACTTTACGTAGCCTGTTTCGATATATTCTGAAATTGTTGTTGTATGAAATGTCAGAATAACGTGCTTTGTTGGGGTTTTTTTTGTTGTAACGCCTGATCTTTTTTCTTTAAACGTGCGAAAGGTGCTGCTCGTTCCCGCCCTCAAGGAGCTCACTCACTGTAAGGTCGATTAGGTCTTGATCAGACACTACGCCTCGGGAACTGTTCACGGAGCGATGCGGTGTGACAGATACAAGTGTGGTTTTGAAGGAGGTGAGCTTTAAGAGATTTTCATACTGCGCTTTGCTTCGTACTTCGAGAAGGTCACCGCAGCCATGCGTGATGCCTAATTACCTAGAACAACGGTATTGGTGAGGCATTTTGATACGACAAATGAAGAGACTTTTCTGCGTTTTTTTGTTTTTCTAGTCAATCACACGAAAGCGTGGAAAGATTTCTTTGGGTTTGAAGAAGACAATAAGCGTTTTTTTTGGTGCACCCCCTCTGAAGAGGAAGGGATCAGACAGTTTAGAGAAAAGAAAAGAGGCCATAAAGTATATATAAATAAAGCAGCCTTGCAAGCCGCCCACCATAGATAAACATTGGAAAACATACTACTCCTTCAGTTCGCACGCTTTTTTGGGGAGAAGTTCAAGTAGTCGAGAAAATCAAGGTGTTCGCATAATAATTTGTTTGTTTCGGCAGCAATCGCGGCCACCCACCATGGAGCCCAACTAGGGAACATTGAAGCACTTGTATAGAACTGCAGACGCCAGCAGTACGTTGCCACTATAACAAAATATATCTGCCAAGATATAGCCACTACACAAGGCTATTCCTCGCCGCCAAAAAATTCCTAATTAGAAGAAAGATTATGTCCGGACAGGTATGAAGTAGGAGATAAAGGCGAACATTTAGGGAGAGAAAGAGATAGGAAAAAGTGACTGCCAATTTGCCCTGGGAGGTTCAGCCCAGGGGTGCCGTCTACGTGAAGCCGGCACGAGAGGCGTGGGTTCCCCCTGCCGGAAGGCCTTAAAGCTCCAATCACCCAGCGTTGGTTCAACCATCAGGGTCCCCTTTTGTCAGGACATGGCAAAGCCACGCGTGGCTAGGCGTTGGAGGGATCGAAACACCCCGTTAACTCGGGTTCGTGGTGTCGCTACGCAACAGATGCCTCCGACGAACTTTAGGAAATGCGTGAAGATAATTCTCGGCTCACCAGCTTGTGATCAGCTTTCCGGTCGGAAAAAAAAAGAGCCTATTTAGGTGAGCCACACTCATCGCTATTGCCCCGCCACGGTGGTCTAGTAGCTAACATACTCGGCTGCTGACCCGCATGTCGCGGGATCAAATCCCGGCTGCGGGGGCTGTGTTTTCTATGGAGGCGGAAATGTTGTAGGCCCATTTGCTAAGATTTGGGTGCACGTTAAAGAACATCAGATGGTCAAAATTTCCGGAACCCTCCACTACGGCATCGCTCATAATTATATTGCGGTTTTGGCATGCTCAGCACTACATATCTATCTATCCACTCATCACTATGAAGACAAAGAGCAAATTATTTGATGGTATTGTTGGTGGTTCAGAATTGCTGCATGTAACTGCGTTTAGCCTTGTGCGCACTCGGGGAACTACCACGGAAAGCACTGAAGATGAACAGTGCTCCCACGTCATCATGAAACTGTCTCATTCCATTTTCGGTATCTACGAAACGACTGAGTTTATTTACTTATGCACCCATGGCCGAGGTGAACGTGTCACTCACGTCCCGAAATGAAAGAAAAAACGCCATTACATCGCCACTCTAAGCCGTATAAAAAGGTGACACAAACATACGGAAATCGTTTGCTAACTGAGGACGTTTAGGTGGGTGTACATAGGCGCTGACATCAAGTTTGTCAAATCGGCTGCTGTCTCCCTGCAACACTGTGATTTGTTGGCTGATGTTCGAGACAAACAGCGCCAGAATCTTGTGTGTCGTGTAGTGGTGCAAGGCAGGGCATCTTTGCGCTCTTCTCTCAGGCTCACCTTAATCTGTTCTTTTGAAAAATCGTGCTTCACCACCATAGTAGAAGAATTCCCTGAGCTGATGCGACACTATCAGGCATTCACCGAAGTGAAATACAATGTTGAGCACCGCATAGAAACCACAAGGCTACCAGCATACGCTCGGTCACGGCGTTTTCACCCGACAAGCTACACCTAGCACAACAGGCGTTTTCGCCTATGATGGAACCCAGCTTAGTATGTCTTTCATGCCGCCCCTATGCGTCGGCTCTGCCCCTGGCTCGCAAAAGAAGTGGCTGTGATTGGCGGCCTCGCACGAATTAGAGAGCGCTATACCGTGTGACAGTACCGGACCGTTACCCTGTGCCACACGTACATGGTCTCACATCCTGCCTCCATGGCGCTAGCATCTTATCAAAAATATATCTTGCGAGGGCATAGCATCAAATACTGATATCACAGAGGATGCTCAGAAGACTGCAATACTAGCACCAGTTGGAGTGTTCGAATTTCTACAAATGCCTCTCGGCTTACGTAATGCAGGCTAAACCCTTCAAAGGCTCACAGAAGGCGTTGTCCAGGCCCTCGACTTTCGGAAAGTTTGCTTGCGTACCATGGTGATGTCTTGCTGCTTGCTCGACGAGCACTACAGTCATCGACATTGCGTGCTACAATGGCTGATAGAGCATGACATTGTTAATCATTAAGTGCGCATACTTAAAAACGCCAGTACATCGCCACTCTAAGCCGTATAAAAAGGTGATACGAACATACGGAAATCCTTCGCTAACGCTGAACGTTAAGATGGGTGTACATAGGCGCTGACGTCAAGTTTGTCATATCGGCTGCTGTCTTCCTGCAACACTTAGGTTTGTTGGCCGATGTTCGGGACGAACAGCGCCAGAATCCTGTGTGTCGTGTAGTGGTGCAATCAGTTCTATTCCGCCCACGTCTTTTCATTGTCGGTTATCTTTAAGGAAACATTTAAATTGTCAAAATCACAAGGTTCACCGAAATTCTGTATTAAATTTGTACCGGGACCGTAAAATAAAAGCACAGCTTCGATAATAGTAAATTTTGTTGTATAACCATGAATAACGGCAATAAGACAATCACAGCAATCAACAAGAATGATGCGCAACTGCATCGTTTACAGCATTGCATTTCTTTTCAACAAAGTTCAAAAGACAAAAATCCAAGTGATATTCGGCACACATTATGTCTAAGACAAAGCGAAGTGCGTTTTAAGATGTGGTTCCACCATAAACAGAGAGCCCACAATGAAGTGCTACTTGCAAACAGAGTACTTGCTACTTGCTACTTGCAAACACAGCGCTACTTGCAATTACAGCGCTAACGATTGCTGCACTAACTCATCATTCTACTGTGCATACACAGTATTCCATAGTCAAATACTTCTGTACATCGTAATAGGCATGGGTCCACGGAGTTGATCTTCGGTTGACACGACTGAACAAACTGGCCTTAGAAGAAGTGCGGTAGATATGAGCACGTGCAACACGCCATTGCAAGCCGAACGAGCTGGAGCCTTTAATTGATTTTGCAGTTTAGTTAGAAGATGCCAGAGGGTGACTATCTAAGCCTAATCTCGTCGGGAACACCTCAACCCTAATTATTTGTGTAAACCATTTCTCTTTTCGAGCATTTTCATTAAACTAACGAAAAAAATACCTACACTTACTAACTCATGAGTGGTCGTTAGCACAGGGCCTACAACGAATGGCTCTGTGGAAAAAGCATTAATTTAAGGGCATAATATCTTAAAATCAGTTCCTATTTTGAAAGAAACGTTGTAATGGAGCAAATGTGGCACATATAGAACTTTGTTTTAGGTATATAACTTTCCTTTTAACGTCCGCTGTAAACTTGTGCATAACTGTCGCACGTTTTTTACGGAGTGCGAAAACTTATAAAATATTGTCCACTGGGTTAATCAACCCCTTATACACAGTTTCGTCTAAACAGGTCTTCACCAAAGCACCCTGTTTGTGTATACTATTAGATTTGAATCTTATCAAGTAAGGCTTGTTTCATAGATAAGGTTGGTAGAATTGATAGTCAAAAGTTAGCGAGAGTTATCACATGGTGCGTAAGCAGAGAAAGCTTGACTGTTGCTCGTAGACGAACTAGAATGATGACTGCTTTCCGCAAACTCAACGTCGTGTCTCTTACTGTTGATTATTTTTTTATAAAGTCGTTTTATTTATTTTCAGGCAACGCAACACTCATACCGGCGTGATTGTCCGCCATACTGTTATGAGTGCGAATTGGTTTATTACCATATAGACATCATGTGGAATATTTTCAGACTATCGATAACAATCGTAGTTAAACGTGGGATGAAACACTCACCCCACCAGGACCAGGATTCGGGCTTGATGACCATGGAGCCTGAAAATAGTGAAACAGAAGCAAGTACGTGTATCTTGTTTTGATATCACTACCCACAAAATTATCGTGAGAAGTTTCTAGTTACTCACATTATAGCGGATATTCGTTTATGAACAGGTTGATTCTGCTTGCACACGGCGTGTTTGAAAGCATTACAACGTTCAAGTTTTAGTAACAGAAGCATTGCAATAGCCTTTTGAAGTTAGTGGCCTTTTGAAGGCATTGAACACTGTAGGCAGTATGTTGTAAAGTGGAATGAGGCTACCTGAGCGGCACTGCGCTTCAATTTCTATATTATGAAACATGCATTGCGTCGGCAAGTTCTGCACTAATTTTATCATTGTGATCAAACGCGTGCGATGCTGTTAAAATTTCTTCTCAGTTGCAGGTACTGGTTCTCCATTTTGAGTATTGTTTCGGTTCACTCACAGGATAAGTGCATTTCATATGTAATTAGAGTCAGTTTATTTCACTGTTTTTTTTATGAAGTTGAAAAAACATTCGAGTACTCACTTGCTACCGTCTTTCTTAAAGGCTCGTATACTGCTCACACGGTGAAATAACTACTTGGGCGTCTACTGAAACTTTCAACGTGTTCTGAAGAAGCTTGCAAATCCAGTTCAAGAATACGCCCCACGTAGCTTTCCTTATTGCAATGAACAAGTATGGCTTAAGCATAGTTACAAAGCTCTACGGCACTTCTGTGTTCAACTTACAAAATTAACTGAGACAAAAACGTTGGTGTGGTGTGTCATTAGGGTTCTTGTTTTCTTAACATAAAAGAAGCTCACAGCACGTAGTCTTTGTGTGCAAAATTTGTCGCAATGAAATAATGATTTCGATTGTTGCCGCATTGCCCAATTCTGAGTTAAAGGAAAGAAATGGTCCTAAGGAATGAAACAGACGCATCTTTGTCACTAGTAGGTCTTCTTTTTTGTCTAGGTATTGAAATCCACAATTAAAACTTCCTCCGTTGCTGATTGATTGATTTGGTTTGTGGGGCTTAACGTTCCAAAACCACCATGTGATTATGAGAGACGCCGTAGTGGAGGGCTCCGGTAATTTCGACCACATGGTGTTCTTTAACGTGCACCCAAATCTGAGCAGAAGGGTCTACAACACTTCCGCCTTCATCGGAAATGCAGCCGCCATAGCCGGGATTAAATTTCGCGACCTGCGCGTCAGCAGCCAAGTACTTTAGCTACTAGACCACCGCGGCGGGGACCTCCGTTGCTGGACTAGCGCACACCATACTCTCAGTGTTCGATGCGAAGGTCGAGAGATAAAGTTGTAGCCAGGCTGGGCCTTGCATTTCAAGGGAAGTAAATCCGCACGATTAAATTTATGTGCCTTTTAATATGGCACTGGTGGTTGAAGTTTCTTCAGACTGTCAATACGCCATTTGTCATAGTCTAACCGTTCATTTTGGGCATAACACTACTGAAAATTTATCAATCTCTTTAAACCTAACGAAGCAACCATAGCAGCCGTACATCTTTATCAATTCTTTCTTTAAGAATCACCCTGCATTGTCTGAAGGTGTTATAGCAGAAGTGTAAAAGTGGGAAATGATCATGTCTTCATTACAACAGCACAATTTATCTCTACACTGCGGATTTCCCTGAACAAAAGTTCTAGCAAAGAAAAAGTTAGCAAACAGGTTTATCCTGGCATGGTACACACGTTTCTTAAAAGGGTGGTTGAAAGTTCTTTTCGCGTTTCATTTGCTCAAGGTTTTGTGTTTCGCCATAATTTCACAGGACGAACCTAGCAGACCAATTTTTATTTATTTTTTAGTTCATCGTGTAGGTTTTCAATAATATTATTTGTAGGATTTAACGCCTGAAACTAGGATGTGAATATAAGAGACGCCGTATTGGAGGGCTCCGGAAAATTCAACCACCTGGGTTTTTCGTCGTGCACCCGAATCTGAGCAAACAGGCCTACAGTATTATCGCTTCATCCAAAAATGCAGCCACTGCCGCTAGTAGACTTTGTCTGAGCTTGGTTCTAGAAGAACAGGCCTATGTTTTATCGGTCTAACCCAAGTCTAAAAGGCCGTTATTTTCAGGGGAGAGGGTCGGTGAGTTCACCAGCGATCATTTCGAATTCCGCTAACTATAAGTGAGTTCCCTACCACCTTCAACAAGACGTCATGCGCATGAGTGTGTTGTGGGCAGCGAGATGATAACGTAACACCTAATTACATTTATGTAGAATCGTCTTTATCAGAATAGTGTTTACCTGGCAAGCAGTTGAGTATATTTTCTTCTTTGTTTTATATTATATTTGATTTATATGTAGAGTAGAACGTCCCAAAATCATCACATGATTATGTCAGACGCTGTAGCGAAGGGAACCGTACGTGCGCTCAAATTTGAGCACACGGGTATAAAGCAATTTCATGTCCATACAAATTGCAATCGCCGCAATTTTCACCAAGGCAACGTGGGATTTTCTTAGCGTTGAAGTTCACCTCCTAATTTGAACATCAAGTGTTAAAACACTGCAATTCAGTTGTGACAGAACTTGTTCTTGACCACACTTGATTTTAATGAAAAGAAGACAATGTTCGTTAAACAACTGCTTGCGCGAAGTAGTGCCCAAAGCAATATTCCTTCTAAGAAAGTAAAAACAAAAGTACACCTGACATTAAGCCCTTTAAGTCGGCTATAGTCCTTTTGACATACGGCGAGCTTTTACCACTTAGAAAAACACAATTGTGACTACGAGACAGTTTTAGAATAATGCGAGTACGCATCCATTGGTATTTAACATTGAACCATTTAAGTTGACTAGGCAAAAGTGGATGTGAAACAGTTTACCACGTCTTACCAACGTTTGTCAAAACACAATCCATTTCCCCTGTTTATAAATTGAGGCGCCAATTCATGACAAAATTCAATAAGTCAATTTGTGAAACGAATACACACTCACATTTGCTATATGAAACTGTTAGGCAGTAGCTTGGAAAATGCGAGTATAGCAGACGACAGCGCCACATCATCTAGAAGATGACGAAAATGAAGGGGCACTGAAACGTGTCTATTGAAAAAAGAAGAGAAGGTACCCGCACAGAACGGAGCTGTTGGAATGTCGACAAGATAATTCAAAAGAGCCTGGAGCGAATCCACCACTACGCGCGAGGTTGGAAAGGCTTTGTTGCTGTCCTCAAGCCGTTCACGTTCTCAGCGCAAGGCGTGTCGGCGTAGCCAGGCACGAGTTCTGGGTGTATGGCCCTTCGGACATCTCTGGTACGGCGAGCGTTTTCGGAACACCAGAGCTACCGACCATGTTTCGGGAGCCGACGTAGCTCACAGTGTGCAGCTACGCCTATGCCTGGCGATGCCTTCTGCAGCGGGTCGCTGATCCATGCACCCAAGCGACAACTGCATTTGAGCAAGCAATGCGTTACACTTCAAGGCACCAGGCTACGGCACAGACTGTGAGACTGGTTACTATTTTCTTAAGTGTGTTAAAGGCATGCGTTTACGGTGACTGTAATTTTAAACGTTTTTTTCTCGTCCAATATATCTTCATTTTGTTTTCAGCACTGTCTTCATCTTCCCCGCGTCACACGCATTGCTGCGTGACGAACCTAGCCACCACATATCTGGCGTCTGTGAAACAGAACTTCTCTTGTTCAATCTAAGAAGAGCATCACATCGCATATAAGTATGCGATGGCTGATGATGGGGGCAGATAAGCTGACGGCGATCGGAACGGAATTGGGGTCAAGTCGCTAAGCACTAAAAGATTGGATAGACAAAAAATGAGCACGCAAAAAAGAGGCACGTGACGCTCGTTTCGCTGAATGAAATGCCGCAAAATAAGGCGAGGCCAAGCAAGTCACTCGATTGAAAACAAAGAAGGAAGTTTTTGAGCTAACGTTAAGGTTGCATGAGCTAGGCGCGACCACAGGTAGCACAACTACTGGGCAGCTTACAGAGGGTGCGCACGTAGGAACAACGCAGAGCTAGCAAAGTCCACGTAAACTCATCCTAGCTTTTAACAAGGAACGCGATGAAACGCAGAGACCGGGTACTCGAAGGTACTCGACCGGGAACGAGGAACGCAGAGACCGGGTACTCGAAGAGTTCTAGTGGCGAGGGGTTCAGTCAGACATTACCCGTTTTTTTAATCTTGCGACATGAGTCAAAGAACTATTCCCAAGCATTTGGTGGGTCGTGTACCACTCGGCAACACTTTTACAGTTGACACTGTGTTCAAGAAAGTAGCCCTTGATATCGTGGGTTCATTATCACCGATTTGAAAGGGCGGAAATTAGTATGTATATGTACACATAATGATGGATATAGCAACGAATTATCCCAGTGCTGTAGCACTGCCAAGCAACATACAGAAAAAGTCGCTGAAGCCCTCCTGGAGATGTTTTCTTGTGTAGGAGTCCCACGGGAGATAATCAGTCACAGAGGCACGTCATTGTCGTAACGTCTAATGAAGGAGCTAAACAGACTTCTCTCCTTCAAACAACTGCTAGCAACCTCATATCATCTCATGGCTGATGGTTTTATAGAGAGGTTCGACGGCACATTGACACATATGATAATAAAATGTGCCAGGAGAGTTCGAAAAAATGGGACCGGTACTCGGTGCTTTTTTGGTTATTGCGAAGTTCCCCAGCAGAGTTTAGGCTTCTCCGCGTTCGACTTCCTCTACGGCCGTTACATCAGAGGTCCCCTGGTGGTATTGAAAAAATCAAGGGCCACTGATCATTTTGATGTTGATGTAAAAGCATCCTGCGGATACGTGGTCGAACTGCGGAATCGTCTTCAACCCTTCTGCCGTTTATCCAAGAAGGAAGGAGCTTCAGAAAGCGAAGATAGTACAAAAGAAGCCTTATGACTAAAAGGCCGAGCCAGGTCAATTATCCCCTGAAGACAAGGTTTTTTACTGCCTTCATCAGATAACAGCAAATCGGTTCTAACGTGGAAAAGACCCTTTAATATCCTTGAGATGAGAAATGAAGCCGATTATGTAACTGACCTCAATATTAGAAGCACGCTACTCCACGTAAATCTACTGAAAAATAAAAATGAACGGTCGCCTGCACCACCGCATCAAGCATCAGCTGTTTGCCAGGGGGATGACACTGAAAGTGACGAGCTACCATGCGTACCATTCCAACGAAAGTAATCGCCTGCCGACGTAACCATATCAGAGTCACTTTCTCCTACCCAGCACGTGGAAGTCACCAAATTATTGAACAGGTACGACAACGTATTTACGGATGTTCCTGGCAAAGCGCACTTTGTGCAGTGCAGGCTAAGATTGACCATGGATAAACCCGTAAGCGTATGGCCATACCCTATGTCACTTGCTACCCAAGAAGCGGTACAGAAACTTTCGACTTCGACTTCGAGAAACCTTCGACTTCGACCTTCGAATAACGCGTTTGATGCTCGAACGGGTTATTCGAAGGTCGTAGGTTCGATTCGTGCTCACGGCTTGTTATCTTTTCATCCAATTTTCTTCTTACTTACAATCCAATGGTTTTATTAACTTCCTCTATACATTCCTTGGCATTACTGTCTGTTAGATCTCATTATTATTGTGTCAAAACACGGAAAAACGAGCCCTTAGGTATACACTTCTTTCCCTTATATATATTTATATATATAAATATATATATATATATTATATATATATATATATATATATATATATATATATATATATATATATATATATATATATATATATATATATATATATATATATATATATATATATATATATATATATATATATATATATATAGGTTGATGCTTGGAAGGCGGTGATGCACCAGCCGCAATTCACGAGCTCGAGCCGCTGCTACACTCTCGATGCTGCTGCCTCGGCGCCGGAGTACTTCCTCTTCTTTACAATGGCCCCGTGGAAAAAAAGGAGCCATCCTGGCGACTTAGTCCTGTGCAGGCGGCGTTGAACCGTCGTACTGCTTGAGCCTCTGGACGTGTACAACCTCGTGGCTGCGACGTCGCAAGTCTAACGGTGACGTAAGTGGCTTAATGAGGTAATTTACTGGCGAAGTTTGTTCGAGAATACAATATGGTTCATTGTACTTTGGCAGAAGTTTGGAAGCGAGCCCAGGTGTGCGATGCGGCACTGACAACCACACAAGAGCACCCCGAAGAAAAACGGGAGTTGAGGACTGGGCATCATGAATTGCTTTTGCTGGTTTTGGTCATCGCAGGTAAAGCGACGAGCTAACTGGCGACATTCTTCTGCGTGTCTGGCGGCGTTCAAGATAGGTAGGCACTTGGATGCGTCTGGTCGATAGGGCAGAATGGTGTAAATAATGTGGGAGGGGTGATGGCCATATAGGAGGTAAAAAGGGGAGAAGCCTGTTGTCGCTTGCGTTGCCGTATTGTAGGCGTATGTAATGAATGGGAGAACTAATTCCCCGTTAGAGTGATCAGGCGTCACCATACATAGATAGCATGTCACAGAGAGTACGATTAAAGCGCTCGGTAGCCCCATTGGTTTGAGGGTGGTAAGCGGTAAATGTGCGATCTACAATAGCACACTATGCGAGAAATTTTTCAATGTGACCTCGGACAAGAAGGCGCGGCCACGGCCACTGGGGAGTTCTTGAGGGCCTCCATGACGCCACACATAATGACGCAGTAGGAAAGTGGCAACCTCCTGTGCTGTAGTCGTTTGAAGAGCAGTGGTCTCAGCATAGCGCGTTAGGTGGTCGATAGGAACTATTATCCAGCTGTTGTCAGTCGGAGTCAATGGAAGAGGCCCATAAATATCTATTCCAACCCGTTCGAAGGCTCAGGAAGAGAGTGGTAAATGCTGCGGTTCGCCGGCGGAGGCGTGTGGTGGAGATTTTTGGCCCTGACACTCGGCACAAGAGCCGATGAAGTTGCGGACGAAGGTATACATACCACGCCAGTAGTAACGTTGTCGAAGCCTTTCGTAGGTCTTGAAAACTCCTGCGTGGCCACATTAGGTAAGCGTGGAAAGAGGAACAATTCTGTGACCTCAGGGTTCGTGGAACGACGAGCAGCCACTTGCGTCCCTCTGGTGCGTAGTCGCGTCGATAGAGAAGCGTGTCACGTATTGATAAGTGTGAGACTTGGCGCCGGAGCGTTCGCGTCTTTGGGAGTTCAGAAGTGTCGCAGAGATGATTGAGAAGAGACGCTGTCGGTGGGTCATTGCGTTGTTTGATAGCAATGATGTCAAAGTCAAGAGATGACAATGTCGAATCGCAAGCGGAGTCAACTGTGGCATTCTTGGACAGGGGGGAACGGGAAAGGGCATCGGCGTCAGCATGCTTCCGTCCTAACCAATAATTCACGCGTATGTCATAATCTTGAATTTTCAACGCCCAGAGAGCGAGGCGGCCAGATGGGTCTTTTAACGTCGAAAGCCAGCATAGCGCGTGGTGGTCGGTCACGACGTCAAAAGAACGACCATGTAGATATGGGCGAAACTTTACAAGGGCCCACACAATGGTCAAGCACTCCTTTTCTGTGACGCTGTAGTTGCTCTCAGCCTTGGTAAGTGTGCGACTAGCGTATGCCACGACGTATTCCTGATGCTCCGGTTTACGCTGTGCGAGCACAGCACCCAGCCCTACACCACTGGCGTCGTTGTGGATTTCAGTTGGAGCTTCAGGATCAAAATGGCGCAGAATGGGTGGTATCGTGAGAAGCCGCCGCAAGGTGGTGAAAGCCTCGTCGCAGGCAGGGGCCCACCATCAGAGGCCTTTACAATGTCTAAGGAGTTGCATGGGAGGTGCTATAATAGACGCAAAGTTTCGGACGAATTGCCGGAAGTACGAACACAAGCCGATGAAACTTCGAAGTTCTTTGATGGTGGCAGGTTTAGAAAACGCCGCAATAGCTCGCAATTTCTCGGGATCCGGGAGGATGCCTTCCTTGGAAACAACGTGGCCCAAAATGTTCAGTTGACGCATGACAAATTGACATTTTCTAATGTTTATTTGCAAACCGAAGTTAGTCAATTAAATAAGGACGTCCTGAAGGCGACGTAAGTGGGTGTCGAAGTTAGGGGCGAAGACCACTATATCATCGAGGTAACACAAGCATATCTTCCATTTTAGTCCACGCAGGATGTTGTCCATCATTCTTTCGAACGTTGCGGGTGCATTGCAAAGTCCGAAGGGCAGGGCGGTGAATTCATATAAACCATCTGGCATGACAAAAGTGGTATTGGGGTGATCGGCCTCCACCATCGGCACCTGCCAGTAGCCTGACTGCAAGTCTAACGAGGAAAAGATTTCGACACCCTGTAAACTATGCAAAGCATCATCGATGCGCGGTAGTGGATAGACATCCTTCAGCGTGATCTTGTTCAATCGCCGGAAATCGACACAGAAACGAATAGAACCGTCTTCCTATTTGACTAGGACCTCCGGAGACGCCCTTGGGCTCTGTGAAGGTCAAATAACGCCTCTGCGAAGCATGTCGTCTACTTGGTCAGCAATGACGCGGCGTTCTGTAGCGGACACGCGATATGGTCGTTGTCGTAGCGGTGAGTGGGACCCAGTGTCGATGTGGTGTTCTACTGCTAAGGCATGGTCGAGAGATGTTTGTGCAACGTCGAAAGAATGGCGGTAGCAATCAAGGATGGTGAGGGGTTGTGAACGCTGCGAAGATGTCAAAGTTTCAGCGATAAATGGTTGAAATATGTTTGCCGACGTTGAGTCAGCCGCTAAGACGACAGCCAGTTCACAGACGGAGGTAGGAGGCACCTCATCGGGGACGGATATAATTCTGGTAGAACTGATTGTCTAGACGTGGCCAAGGCACTCGTGACAAAGTAGGGATAAAGACGACGACTCACGATGATAAATTGGCCTTGTGGTTGAGCCTTCTACAAGGTCGAGAGCAGCAAAAAGCAGAGGGGGGGGCTCTTCCGGCGGCGAATATTGGAGATTGTGTGAAGAAGACCGTGCCGTCGGATATGGCACTGCATTAAACTGGTACGAACGCAAAAGAGCATGGAGGGATGTAGGTGGCATCGTTAACGACAAGTTTAGCGGCAGACTGGGTTTCAACAGACGCTCGGTCATCCAGTGAGCAAAATTCTACCTCAGCCCTAGCACAGTCGATTACGGCATTTTGACACGACAAAAAGTCCCATCCGAAGATAATAGTATGGGAGCACGATGAAAAAACAATGAAGTCTATCGTATACAGAACGTCCTGAATTATCACGTGGGCTGTCATACTGCGGTTGGTTGAAAAGGTTGACCACTGGCTGTGCGAAGCAATAATCTGGAGAAAGGCGTCATAACCTTACGAAGTGAGCGGCGAAATCCAGCATCGGTAACAGAAACAGCTGCACCGGTATCTACAAAAGCGACAGTAGGGATATTTTAGACGAACACATCAATAACATTTGTAGGTGACAAATGAGGACTTGGGAAAACTGAAACTTGCGCAGTTCTTGCCTCGGGAACTGCATCGTCCAGTTTTCCTCTTCGTTAGACGTGGGCCGTTGACGCATAGGAGAAGGCGAGTGGTGGCGTGGACAGGGCGAGCGAAGACGTCCCGGCCGAGGGCAGTGGTCGTTCTGGTAGCGGGCTGGCATTGGAGTGGAGGAACCGTATTGCGCGTTGGAGTCAAGCGGGAAGAAAGCTCATGGCGGTTTTCATTGGTGATATGCGTCCAGCGGCGGCAATACCTTGCGACGTGTCCGGGGTATCGACAAGCGTAACATATCGGGCGATAGTCGAAGGTGCGCGACGGGTTGGCGGTGTTAGTGCTGGTCCGGTGAACTGGAGGTGGTGGATAGCTCGCGCGAGGCTGGAACGGAGGCGAGGGCGCCTTGCGAGTTGGCATGGCTGCAGCCGCGGCGTAGGTGAGAGGAGCAGCCACAAGATTATGCTCGCGAGCCTAAGTCATTCAAGGTAAGGCCTCGGCGACCTCTCCTTGAATGACGCCTCGAAGAGACGACGGTAAAGTTTTGGTAGGTTCTGGTGTGAAGGGCACCAAGGAAAGCTGTCGTGCGACTTCTTCGCGGCCAAATGCTCTTATTTCGGCTCTTAGGGACGCTTGGTCATGACCATTGATCACACTAAACAGTGATGCCAAATCGTGTGCTGGAGGACATCTTGTCAGAGCTCGCTGCTTCCTCAATTCATTATAGCTTTGGCAGAGGCTAATTACGTCGTTAACAGTGGTCGAGCTTTTCGCCAAGAGCATTTGAAAAACGTCGTCGTCAATCCCTTTGAGGATGTGCTTCGTTTTTCTGCTTCCGTCATTGCGGCGTTCACGCGTCTGCACAAATCGACGACGTCTTCTATGTACCTAGTGAAGGTTTCACCCATTTCTTCTGCGCGTGTGCGTAAACGCTGCTCGGCACGAAGTTTTCGGACGGCAGGTCGATTGAAGACCGCTATAATCGACGCTTTGAATTGCGGCAACGTTCGGACGTCTGCCTCGTGGTTTCTAAGCCAAAGGCTGGCTACACCCGCGAGGTAGAACGACACGCGTGTGCACTTGTCCGCGTCCGTCCATCTGTTTAAAGCGCTCACCCGTTCTAAAGTTGAGAGCCAATCTTCAACGTCGTTGTCATCTGTTTCACTGAAGATTGGAGGCTCCAGCTGAAGAACACTGCCTGGACAGGTGGCCGGAGGAGATGGAAGCGTCTGCTGTTCGGCGTCCGGCATAACAGAAGGTAGTCGTCGAGAACGGAGTTCCAGGATGGTAGCGGGAAGGTATAGGGCACGGTACCCAGCACCTCCACCAATTTTAAAGAAGATTTATTGAGCAGAAAGGTTGATGTTTGAAAGGCTTGGAAGGCGATGCACCAGCCGCACTTCACGAGCTCGAGCCGCTGCTGCACTCTCAATGCTGCCGCCTCTGCGCCGGAGTACTTCCTCTTCTTTACAATATATATATATATTTATGTATATATATATATATGTTACGTATGAAGCGATGGTTGGTAGAGGCAGAGGAGGAGGAAGTGACAGTAGAATAAACATGGGGTATGAGCCAGGCCACGTCTCCCATTCATCATAGCGTCACACACCAGTCGACAGGATGGAGACCTGCCTGCCCCTTCCTCAGTCACTCATCATCGACGCAGTTCCCCAGAGGACACCCTGACCATACATTGACTACCGAATCATCGCCTAGAAGGACAACGACCAGCACCATGACAGAACCATCGGCTGACCTCGACATCCCAAGTACACCGGATCAGCGGACGACGGACCCATACAGGGCTGGTTCAACCTATTCGAGGTCCACGCCGCCGCTGCATCCTGGTCGGAACGGGAGATGATGATCAGCTTCACTGACTACATCTCCGGTGAGGCATTTAAGTTTTACCTCACCCACATCTTTGAAAATTACGAGTCTTGGCAAGAGATAAAAGAAGAAATGATCACTCGTTTTAGCGACTATGACCAAGACCTTCTTATTGCCAACCATTTCATGAAAACCCGACACTATCGTCAATTTCCTAAGTAATCATCGAGCGTTCGAAAGCCCAACGTGAATCGACAACTGCCGCAAGACAAAGTCGCACATGAGTTTACTTACAGAAGACCATGCGTATTTTGGGAAAAACAAAACCATCGAGCGGGCCTTCCTTCTGCACGAAAGTCGGCATTTTCGAAGTCATCGCTCCAGCACTTGACACGAGACGTTTCTCAACCACCTGATGTCTTTCACTGTTCGTCTCACATGCGTGGTCCACCACCTGGGTTTTCGTCACGCGGTTTTTCAAGCGCCCCTATCGCTCACCATTCGCCTCATAAGGACGCCTTGCTCATAATAGACCATCTGACGTATGGAGAGCCCCGCCGCGGTGGTCTAGTGGCTAAGGTACTCGGCTGCTGACCCGCAGGTCGCGGGTTCGATTACCGGCTGCGGCGGCTGCATTTCCGATGGAGGCGGAAATGTTGTAGGCCCGTGTGCTCAGATTTGGGCGCACGTTAAAGAACCCCAGGTGGTCGAAATTTCCGGAGCCCTCCACTACGGCGTCTCTCATAATCATATGGTGATTTTGGGACGTTAAACCCCACAAATCAATCAATGACGTATGGAGAAAATACCGAACAACGCCATGACTACTCGAAAGTGAAAATCCTGGTTTTACATCACTTGGCTCTTTCATCGCTCACAACGCTCACCTCACGCCTCACTCGCCCACTACGGTTGAGATAGAGCTGCGGAACTCCGAATATACTCAGCCAAGCCCAGGGCCAACCGTCCTCATCCATGCATCAGAACCGTTTATCTCCAAAGGTGCGGATACAGAGAAACAGCCCCAAGTAAAATCTAACCATTTTAATTCTTTCGCAGTGTCACCGTCGAGTTCCCAGCCACCTGAGAGCCCAATCAACACAGAAGGCTCGGAAGGATCAACTTTCAAGCACTGCCCTGTGCCAGGAACGTCCATTAGGAATGTCTTTGCAAGAGCCTCAGCAGATTTTTCTGTCAATTCTGGCGCACTATCTTCATTGCCTGACACGAATCGCGACACCCTAACAAGTATCGACTATTTGCTGGTCACGTCAACCGACAAAGAAAAGCGGGCTCATGGATCCAAAGGAAGTCCACCCCGTCAGACAGTGCAACATCAGCAATACCAAGAAAACCAACAAGAGGAACCCCAACAGCTAAAACGCCTACACCAACATCGGCAACGTACAACTAAAACTACATCGCCAGGATACTTGTGGCCTGAAGAGCGTCGTGATCAACATACACTAAAGAAAAGACTGATTCCGCATCTGAGCTATCTTCGCAAAAAGGAAAGCCAAGGAACTTTTCCGCACCAGCGTTCAAGATTGCGCCTTCGGTCTCAACATCTGCGTCATCACCATAGAAAACTCCCCAAAAGCCACAAAACAAGCGCTTGTGCTCTGCAGGAGCACAAGCAGCGCCTAATCAGCCGCGATCAACGGGCGCGCAAATTGCATGGACAGCATTTGTATGACCCACGACAAAAAATGCGATGCCTACGAAACATCCAATCCTGCAAAGCGTTCCGACCTCGTTCGTTCTTTGCAAGAATACCGGCTGTATTTCCATCTGTTTTCACGTCCAAAGCATTTTTGTGTTATCCAGGACGCAACCACCAGCCTCGCCCACCAGAACTCCTGCGTTAACCGGACTGCTGCACTTTCCCCTGAAGTCTTTGAATGTTTACGGAACTCCCCTGGAGCATAGAACCAATTGTGAATTTTTGACATTTGTGACTTTTTAACCTCTACTTGTTAACTTTTTCTTGTTCGTAATTTATGCCTTCTTTCCGGGGGAGGGAGAATCGTGTGACGTATGAAGCGATTGTTGGTAGAGGCAGAGGAGGAAGAAGTGACAGTAGAATAAACATGGGGTATGAGCCAGGCCACGTCTCCCATTCATCATAGCGTAAAATATATATACATATATATATATAAATATATATATATATATATATAAATATATATAAATATATATATATATATATATATATATATATATATATTATCTACAATTTAAGCACTTTGTCACCAGGCATAAACGAAAGTACAGGCATGCTTTCTAGTGTGCCTACCAAGCATTATCAGCATTAACCCATGGCCCGGAGCGCGATCTGTTAAGCTTGTTGGATACCGTCTCTAATGCTTCTGTTATTGTGTATATTTGTGTATATAATTTTACAGTAACTTGAGTTTATTATTCGCCGCCGCTATCACGATTGTGGATGCAAGACTGTATTTGATCGCGCACGCGCAATAAAAGCATCAACTACTCATCTTATTCATATCACAATGACTGAGCTGTTATATGACAAGCAATCCGACTGTAATATGACACGGTTTTTTATATAGTGATATCCATGTTTTCATGGTTGCTTTATCATTACCTATCTCTGGTTCTTACAGAGTTGTGCCGTGTGCTCTGAGAAGTGATTTCTGCTCTTTGATGTTCTAGATGTTTATATATGTATATTTATTTATTTATGTGTTTGCACGTTATCTAACTGTACCGTCTTGAACACTACACGCTATGAATTGTCTAATTGCTGAGATACGTCGCCGATCTTTGTTATCCCATGTGAATCGTATTTATAAGCAAGCGCGTTGACATGTACTTGTCACTTTGACAAAGGCTGGCCCACAAGCTGGATGTCAGTCAGGATATACCGTGCAGAACTAACGTGTGTCTTGCTTTCCTTTTCCCTGTATATATATATATGTCTATATATATATATATATATATATATATATATATATATATATATATATATATATATATATATATATATATATATATATATATATATATATATATATATATAAAGGGCTATCCAAAAAGGTACAGCAGCGAAGTTGGCACAATTTTTTATTGAAAACGTTGTCCTCCGGCATGGTGCGTCGTAATCACAGACAGAGGAAACGCATTTAGAGCAGCTCTTTTGGATCAAGTCCTCATGCTGAGTGGAACAATCCATCGTAAGACCACCGCCTACCACCCGCAAACGAGCAGGCTTACAGAGTGTCTGAACAAAACAATCGAACACATGCTTAACTTGCCATGGGCAGGATCAGGAAGTTACCTTGCCGTGGGCAGGATCCGAACCTGCAACTTCCGAAGATATATATATATATATATCACTTCATAAAGATCACTTTCTTTATCTCCAATATATATATATATATATATATATATATATATATATATATATATTGTCAGGTACAAGATAGATAAATACGCCGAGGAACGCTTAAGTCCCTCCAGTATTCAAAGATTTGGCAAAGCTGAATGAAGGTTTAAATCGTATCTACCCCAAAGGGCTAGATTAGACATTGGCAATTTTGGCAAAACTGCTGACATGGGCAACACGCGTCACGTAAATACAAAGAGAACATGTAGTATTCCCAGCAGGAATCGAACCCAAGCATTCTGCTTGGCAATCAATAATTTTCAAACAGCTTCACGCTAGGCCTGGAAACCTCTTCTCGAGAAGACCATCGTGGTGTGGAAACGTCAATTGTGGTTGCGGTCATTGCTATCCTATTTCATATACATTACATATGTATTCCTATACACAGGCGCCACGCCAAGTTCACGTCTATTTTAGTTGGCCCACCTACTCGAGTTGATCTATGTAGCAGCGTTCAGTGTTACCATGCTCGCGTGCGCCACTGCTTTATATCAGCTTGCCGCTACAAATGTTTCTAATACCAATTTTGCAGTTCGCATACTGCAAATGACTGATTATATAAAGCATCAATGTACCTAGAAGCATTAATGTCTTTTTTTTTCAATACCAACGGTTGTACGTCATTCTGCAGGTAGTCTGAGTCACGCAAAATTAGCATTAGTGTGAATCTTTACTTGAGTGTTGCGGGTCCGGTTTGTGCTTGTACAAGGCAGATTTTATGGAGAATATTTTATGAATTTCAATAATAACGTTATTTGTTTTGTGATAAAAAACTCACCCCACTTGGACCAGGAACGGGGCTCAATTGCCTTGGAGACTGAAAGTACAGTAGTATGGAAATTTAGAATTAGTAATGCCTGTATGCATAATAAGAAGAGGTTATGCTCTTCAGATTGCGTAATATCCCGGCAACGCTGAGAAACGCTCAAAGTCCCTGCAGTATTCAAAGATTTTGCAGAGGTGAATGAGGGTTTAAATTGACGCGTGAACGTTAAAAAACAGCTGACATGGGCACCACTTGTCGCGTGAATGCAAAGAAAACATTTAGTGCTCCCAGCATGAATCGAACCCAAGCATTCTGTGTAGCAATCAATAATTTTCATGCAGCTGAACGCTAGCCTGGAAAGCTCTTTTCAAGAAGACCATAATGACGTTGAAACGTCAATTGTGGTTGCGGTCATTGCTATTACATTTGATATACATTACATATGTACTCCTATAAACAGGCACCACGCCAAGTTTATGTCTATATTAGTTGGTGCCGCCTACTCGAGTTGATCTATGTAGCAGCGTTCAGTTTTACCATGCTCGCGAGCATCACTGCTTCGTATCAGCTTGCTGCTACAAGTTTTTCCAATACCAATTTTGCAGTTAGTATCCTTCAAATTACTTATATAAATCATCAATGAACCTAGAACCAATATTGTCTTTTATTCAATACCAACACTTGTACGTCATTCTGCAGATAGTCTGAGTCACGCAGAATTAGCGTCATAGTGAATCTCAACTTTAGTCTTGTGAGTCCGGTTAACACTTGTACTATGCAGAATTTATGAGGAATATTTTATGAATCTCAATAATAACTTTGTTTCGTGATGAAACTAAACACTCACCCCACTTGGACCAGGAATGGGGCTCAATCGCCTTGGAGACTAAAAGAAATGTTATATGGAAATTTAGGATTTGCAATGCATCTATGCATATTAACAAGATGTTATGCCCTTCAGATTGTGTAATGTCCTGGCAACGCAGAGAAACGCTCAAAGTCCCTGCAGTGTTCAAAGGTTTTGCAGAGGTGACTGAAGGTTTAAATTGACGCGTGAGCGTTAAAAAAACGCTGACATGGGCACCACGTGTCATGTGAATGCAAAAAATACATGAAGTCGTCTTAGGAGGAAACAAATCCAAGCATCTTTAACGCAGCGTTTGAAAGCTATATGGGAACCGTCTTGTGGCGCCTGAAACGAGAAATCTGTCTATGCTGCCTGAATGAAGTGACAATCTTCGAATGAAACTTTGAGCAACATAAGCATCGGCTTGACTTTGTTCTAACTCGTTTGATGAAAGCTGCTGTAACACTGAACTCAGAGAGTTTGGTATCGGCAAACGTGAGACACTGGTTTCAAGACCGTTTGGGGACAATGCTGAAGTTACGCCACAGTGGTAGAATGTAGATGCCATGAGCAACATCAAGCAGCCACAGACTCCCTGGGAGCTGCGTAGCTTTCCGAGCCCATGAACTTATTTCCTTCGCTTTTTCTTCTAATTGTGCTGAAAAAGACTAATTCATTGACTCAATTGCATCCCAACGACGCCTTCCCCCAGTGGACCCCAAAATATGAGTCAGTGTTTAAGCAACTAAAGTTAGTTCATAATACGCCGCTTTGATGCCTCTGCTGCAATGAAAATCCGCCTATGCCAGTTTTTTTCCCTTGTCATAAACAATGAAACTTTAACAGAAGTAAGGTTCACGTGCTTCCACTCTGCGTGTCTCGGTTGTGTAGAGCCTTTATTTCATGCAATTGAAAATACACACTAACATTTTAAAGGCAATATACGTGCCCTTCTGACAATGTTGCTGCTGACGTGGTTGCTTGGGCGAGTTGGTACAACATGATTCACTTAAAAAACAGCGCCAATAACGAGGGACAAGAGAAAGAACGAGACAGACAGCGGCACTGCTGTCTTTGAACAGCGGATGTTGCTGCGCTGTATATAGAATTTGCAAAGAAAAATAAAGCTGTCAGTAAAACACTGTGTTTTAGTTTTTAGGTTATACAAAATATGCTGTCTTAATACTTTTGTGTACGTCCTTTTCCTTTTGCGATTCACAAAACAATGTTGCTACAATATTTCGTGGGTGCTTGTACTACTTCTTAATCGTAGGAACCTGTTTTGCTTTTACTTACAAAATAAAGGCATGAATTTTGTTAACAAAGTAACTATAGCTCAAACTATGATATTTTAGGATGACTAAGACGTTTCAATGCATATATTTTTCTTTTCGCTTCGTTAAAATTGCTTCTTAGCAACAATAATCTAAGCAGTATTCAGATAGGAAGCATTTCAGAAGACTGTGGTAAACTGTGGACTACGGTGAGGACTTATTTTGTCTTGTCCTGCTGGTCCTGGGCGACTAATTGACTTTGAACTCACAAGGCTGTCGTTTAGGCCTAGTGCGGCCGAACAGCCATACTGGCCTGACGAAGATGTGCTGGCGCCAGATGCGAGTGTTTCAGTTGGCCCTCTACTAGAATGTCGCGCATGCCCAGTTCCATGTGAATTATGCAGCACAAACGTGTAGGCGACAGATCAATGACTCAATGTGCAACTACCATGGACTGTCCTCTTCGTGATGAGAGTAGGAACCAAACAGAGGTGCTGCCGGTGGAAGTTTGTTACCCCACGGACGTGCAGTCTTCTGGTGGTCATGCGAATCTAGCGAAAATTCTAGCGAAGTGAGGTCCTCGGGCTACAGCAAGATGACATTGCAGCGGAGCAACCAGCAAAGTTGAGGCCACTCTGGATAATGCCTCCACGACTTTCCCTTCTCAGTGTTTCTCGAGAGCTACCCTTTCGCAATCCTATCGAGTTCACATACACCCACTCTCATGCTATGACGTAACATCAGTGCTCGTTAAACATCTGCAAGGGTTCATCGACTATGCTCTTGAACATAAGGGATTAAAATAATTCGCAGCATACAAATTGACCGACCTGATTACTGTGCACTTGGCACCTTTTAATGAGGTGCAGAAACTAGCCTCTTTCAAATCTATACCACTGTCGGAAGATCGGCCGCTTCCTATGCAGTGCTACTTTCCATCTTTTCCTGATATACAGAAGTGTGTTGTAAATTTTACTGACCTGAAAGACTTCGCGACATAATATGTTACGAATTGTACACCACGATGCATGCGTTCTCGCGGCTAGATTCATGAGCACAAGTTGTACTTGTTATTGACGGTGCAGGACCCGCCCTGTTTTGTGGTCTCACTTTTCTACTATGGGTGTTTATTGCGCCCTGAACTCCGCCTTTCTTTGGCAGTTTTCTGTTACTGTTGCTTTCAATGGCAACCAGTGTTCTGGAGTTGTCCATCCGGAATCGCAGTGAATTCAAATCACTGCACATTTTTGCGACCCCACAATAGATTGGAAATTTTATTAGAGACAAAGCTTGAAAGAATACAATGGGATTCGAAACAAACGCAATTTTCGCGGATTGGTTTGGGAAGACAATTGCACCTTTTTTTCGAAAATAGAGCACAATTTTGTGCACATGCTGTTGTTCTAACTTCAAATATTACGAAGTGAGCTTCTTTATTTTAACAATAAACCAATGATTTCAAAATGATTGGCCAATCACAACAATGATACATTTACAAGCAATCCACATACTATCATTTTGTCCCTATGACGACTGTTGCTTTTTTATTTTTATTTATTTACAAGATACTGCAGGCATGGAGCCCAAGCAGGAATGGTACAGGCAGTAAGTCAATCAATCCAAGCATCACACAGCATACAATAATCCAATCATCACACACATACAACAATAACGCAACCAAGCTTATCATAACAGCAATGAATTAGGTGGGATTGCGAAAATCGAATTTGTGTGAATCGCAAAGGGAAACAACATCGCACTGAAAGTAAGCAATCAACAAAAGAGATCAGTGGAAAAAAAAAACATTTTTACATCCTCAGGAAAACATGTGCGTCAATAAAATCTGTCGACAGCAGGGCGGCAAACGGTAACTTTTTCCACTCACAGATTGTGCGCGGGAAAAACGAAAATTTTAAGAGATGAGTTTTGGATAAATACGGAGTTAAGGCAAGGGAGTGTGAATGACGACCGCGCCGTGTTTCCAGGCTTCTAATGTAGGGGCTGTGATCAAGTAAGAGGTTCGGGTTAACTAATTGGTACAGTAATTTTAGCCTAGATGATTTACGTCGTGATTTTAATATTTGGATACCACGTGTTTCCATCAGGCCAGAAACGGAGTCTGTTGAACCGTACATACCATAAATAAAGCAGAGGGCCCTTCTTTGAATTCTTTCGAGGCAGTCGATATTGGCTTTTGTGTGAGGATCCCAAATAACGCAGGCATATTCAAGTTTCTGTCTAATTATAGAAGTATATGCTAAGTATTTGACCTCAGAGGGAGCGGTTTTGACTTTGTGTCGTAATAAACAAAGTTTGCGGAAAGCGGAGCGCATATGTTAGTAATGTGAGAGTTCCAACTTAAGATACTGGTTGCTGTTACGCCAAGGTATTTGTGTTCATCTACATGCTTAAGCGGTTGGTCACAAGTACAATAAGAGAATTCAAGGGGGTGTTTCTTTCTAGTCATTCGAAGGTAAACTGTTTTGTCATGGTTTAATTCCATGTTAGTAGTTTTACTCCAAGAAGCAACGTTTTCTAACGCCGAGTTTAACGCAAGTTGGTCCTCGATGCTATTAATTTCATTAAAAAGTATGAAGTCATCAGCAAAAAGACGTATTTGGACCAGACTGTTTAAAATGTTAATAATGTCATTACAAAAAATAAGGAAAAGTAAAGGGCCTAGCACACTTCCCTGCGGTACGCCAGACGTAACAGGGAGAGCGTCAGAAGTGCTTCCATTAATGTCAGCGTACTGTCTACGGTTACTAAATGGGCAGTTAGCCAAAAGACGATGAACGCTGGAAGCCCGATTTGAACTAATTTATCGATTAATTTGTCGTGCAATACGCGATCGAAGGCCTTACTAAAATCTAAGAGTATGAGGTCAACCTGGCCCCCCTTATCCAGAACTGAAGAAGCGTGCTGAACAACTGTAAGTAGTTGAGTGACGGTCGAGAATCCCTTGCGAAACCAGTGTTGAAATGGAGAAAGGATTTGATGGGTATCTAAAAATTGTGTAATGAACGCGGCAACAACGTGTTCAAGTAACTCACAGGCGCATGATAACCTAAATATGGGTCTGTAGCTGGGAATTAAGAGTGGGTCGCCTTTTTTGGCAATAGGTACGATACGGGCTATTTTAAAATCAGAAGGTAGCGTGGCCGCATGAAGAGAAGATTCAAAAATAAGTACAAGAAATTTCGTCAAAGTTTCAGCATAACGACGGAGAAATGCGTTCGGAATGCAATCAGGCCTTGGCGTCGATTTGTGTTTTAATCGAAGTAACATATTTAAGACACCATTGTGCGAAACAATATTGACATCAGGGTATGAAGCTACTGAATTACTCTGTTTCAACTGAGACTGCGAAAATACGCTATGGAAAAACAAATTGAAGTGATTCGTAGGTTGTCTCTATTTTTCGCGTAACAACTCAATGCCATGGTATCCGTCTTGTGGAACTTCACGGTTGCGGCATACCTGCCTTAAGCATTCTGATTTTATCGTCCCCGATAGAGTGCACCAGAAAAGTTCTCTCGGTGCTATTTCAGCCGCCAGTTGTCTCCCCATCCTTAACCTTGTTTTTGCTTCTGCCACCATCAGTGACTCGGGCGCATACTCGAAATAGTGCTTCTTTACGGTGTGACGCGTATTGACACCGCTGCGATGCTCGTGTTTGCGGCAATATTTTGTATGCCAGCTTGGGCACACTCTCAACACATATATACCCTCCCCCCCCTCTTCTCTACAATACTGTCCCTCCTGCCCACGCTCATAGGTGCCTTTGCCTGAAACTCTATCGAAAAGGTCTAAAAGTCAGCGCAGCATGCATTAGTGCACGACCTAATGTGTGCTCTGTGAACTGTGTGTACAATGAACTGGTGCACAAAATAAACTGTACAGAGACATAGAATAGACATTTAACGCAATAGCGTTATAGTGCTTGTATTGCAGAAGTTCCACCTTCGTCATCGGCACCGTTGGTTGTGAGCAAAAAAGCTTCCATGAGCGAAAAATTGAGAAAGCAGCAATAAAATGAAAAATAATTTTTTGGTCTCACTGAGGATAGTGTCCCACCACGAAACCACGATATTACAGGGAGGTGATTAAGAGGAAAACACTACAGAAATGTCAAGTAGTGAAAGGGGTTTCCTTAACGCATTTTGTTCCACAGGTGTCACGACAAAAACAATCCCATTCGGCGATTTGTAGGTGCATTTGTGAGGCCATACAACTTCACCGAAAAAAGACTGGATAGCGCAGCCATCGCCGCTAAAACACAGAGGAACTTTCAAACAACTCAAAAATGGACAATAGTGTCCATCTAGCGGAAAACATAACATGCCTTTCCAGAGGCGTTATTCAAGCAAATAGCAAACGCTAGATCATGTGATGCCATCTGTGAGGCATTGTGAGACTCTTATAGCCTGCGAAATGGCGAGCGCGTGGCATGTTTCTTTGAGGCCATGCGACTCTTGCTTTAGATCGAATACTTTTACGGACCATTCGCATGCGTGCACGTGTGTGTATGTGTGTTTGCGTGTCATCTATGAGACATTGTGACAAACGAGTCTCGAATACAGCAAAGCGCCGTTCTGGCAGAGGGAAGTGGCCACACTGCACATTCACTGTATTACTATAAATACGTAGGCTTTCGCGCGCGCGCGTTTCTGTGCTTGTGTGTGTGTGTGGTGTATGTGTGTGTGTTGTGTGTGTGTGTGTGTGTGTGTGTAGCGAAGCATATTAATAAGTATGCACTTAGCGGTTGAAGGACGCACAAGGAGTCGGCTTTTGCTATTGCGTTCCACGCTTAAATGTGAAGCTTAAGGGTCCGCCAATTTTTGAATGCGTTGATTCGGGTAGACAACAAAAGCAAGCAATCCGACATAACCAAGGCGGTGCCTTTATTTCGTGACAATTCAGTAAATAGTAATTTTGGCAAAAAAGTTTTTAAACTTAAAAAATAATAAAACATCATGCTTTGAAACATGTACTCTTGAAAAAAATGCCTCCTTATTCGCTAATTACTAATCGTTTACTAGTAATAGATAGCACTAACCTTCTATTAAGTCGAGGTAGTAAAACGCTAATTAGTGAAGCTTGCTGGTGGGCAGAATAGCTTTTCGATAGTGCTTAGTCAATTATATATTTCATTCCTTAATTTTTACCTAACAGCTATTTATACGCGTATGCACATTGCCTTATTAGATAAGTCAATTACAAAAGTATATATGCTATAATCATCAAAACGCAATTGCTCCCACGCATGAAATAGAGGTCACTAATTACTTCATGTTATTACCATGGCAAGTACGCATCAGGGTAACAGAGATAGAGGCAGGCATGAACGGATGACAGAGGAGGATATACATGCAAATGCGCACATTGAATATCAAGACTTAGCCCGTATCGTATATTGTAGCAGTTGTTTAAAGCCTAGTTATGGTGCTACTTTCGAATGGCACACTACGTACCAGTGATCAGCCATAGAAATAAAGAACAATGAACGTTTTGTACACGTAATCGTCTGCCTTCTATATATGCGCGTCGTCACATACTATGAAATAATTATTCAAAAGTAGTCCACAAATAAATGACTAGTCTAAATGTCTTTTAATAGTTTTATAATTATTCAAGATATACGGCAGTGTTTATATAAGATCTGGAAATGTAGGTGGCTTCGTCATTGTCTAGTTAAAAAAAACCAAGAAAGTGTTCCTAGTCAGCAATGGCAAGTTTTTTAAGCTTTACTAGCTGCTGGCTACGAGGAATTGATCTGGCGAAGATTGCAAAATACACTCGAAAGGAGTAATTGCATGTGTTCCTAGATATTCACTAACTCTTCTTCTAAAGATTGTGCTGATCATGCAATTGTTATAGTTAGCCAAAGCCCTGCCCCTATGGCGAAGAGTAGTGTAGTGGTACTACTCTTCACCAAGTTACCAAGCTAGTATCACCAAGCTAGTATCTCTCGACCGTGGTAACTTGTTTAGCGTGGCTTTGCAGTTCTTATGCATCTCACGACATCATCTTTATGTTGTTACAATTATTGTTATCTTGATAAAGCTATGAACCTATGCCTTTCTCACGTTCAAAATTGTAGGAATGAAACTAACCTACTTGGCCATTCCCAGAATGAGAATGGACTTTTTTTTTCATTTTGGGCAATTGAAAAGAATGGAACTGCGGCAAATTGCACTTCCCACAACAAAATCAAGGATAGAAATTGCGGTTCTCATTCCACAATACTGATGAGGGCACATGCAGACAATTTTTCCATAGCCTACTATTCACCCAGAAAGGCTCACACCAGAGAGTGAACCATGATATCGACGTGGCCTATGTGAATTCGATGAGCAAGACATTGCAAATATAATCTGTTCGACTAAACATAACGCCCCAGTGAGGTTACAAAAAGCTATACGAAAAACTTTACAGTGCAAACTAACAATCGCTTTGGAGTTGTTGTTGAACAAGCTGAAATACTCACGGCAGAATAAACGCAAGGTGAATAAACTTGATGAATAAAGTATTATCACTTGATGAATAAAGTATTATTATTATTAAGGTGCCGAGACACAACTGTACTTTTATGTGGTTACACACTACTTAGATGAAGCACTCTCTACATTAGTTGATGCCTATGATGATATTGACACTCTAATAGAAGCACTGGCAAAGCGAATTGAGAGACTACGCGAACATAAAGAATTGGCTCTTCTGTGGCGCTCTAAAACAGGACCTACATACAATAAACCTCTGTGTGCACAATCCCCTGTTGCAACTGCGACCCACCCGGCACAGACAGCCAAGCTGTTTGGGCAACAGTTTTCGATCAGTTTCCTCAGCTGACTTCACTCGTAAAGGATTGCTTGCATTATGGCCAATTGTCTGCAGCAGCTGCCACGTTATTGAATTCTTCCTTAGCGTTGCCCAGACTTAAGCTAAAGGTTGGGAGAAATTAAAACTAAGATCCAATAAAACAAGCTAAATTAACGGTTCTGCTAATTCAAGAGGATAATAAGCTGTGCTTTGTGTAAAATTTTATTGGGTATTGTGACGACGCGGGATCGACGACCACACAAAGCGCCTCAAACAAGTACGCTTCATCGATCGCAAGTCTTGTCTTGTCGCCTAGGATATCTTGACTCATACCCACATGGAAGATTGGCCACACTGTACCTCATAATAGAAATTTTTTTTGCAACGCTTGCTAAAAAAGAAAAAGAAATTAGATAGGAACAATAATAATGTGCCTTTAAAGAAACGTGAAAAAGTGCAGAAGAATGCGATAAAACAGAATATATAAGTAGTAGTAGTAGTAGTACAAAACTTTATTATATACATAATCCAGACAGGCTTGAACTCCAGTGCCCCGAAGAATATACGGGGTGGAGAGCGAAGTCTGTCCTGCAGGGTGGTGCCCCTATTCCAGGGCCCCACTGGCGCGAGCCATCCGTTCAGCTCTTTGGATCAGTCGTAGCTGATCCACTAGGGTTGGGCTAGACAGCAGCGCCTCCCATTCCTCCCACGTGCCAGTGGTGTCGTGCTCTTCGTCGTGCTCTGCACACTCCCACGTGATGTGAAAGAGTGTTGGGGTGGCTCCACACCACGGGCACATATCTCTGTATGCCGTGGGGTAGATCAGGTGAAGAGTGTGCAGATTTATGTAAGTGTTAGTCTGTATTTTTCTTAGCGCTGTTGCCTCCGCAGCGCGGAGCTTGCTGTGAGGACGTGGATACAGCTGCCTATTTTCTCTATAGTACTTTAAAATTGTTGCGAAGCAAGGGTCCACGGGTGTAGGGTCATCACTTGCATTGACTTGAGTGGCTCGGTGATTTGTGAAGCCTCGAGCCGCCTCATCCGCGCGCAGGTTCCATGTCACGCCCTCGCGCCCCGGTGCCCAAGTCACAGCCTGTACGTATTTCACTGTGGGGTCCCATCCTGTCCCAACCAATATACGGAGCGCTTGTGCTCCAATTTTGCCCTTAAAATAGTTTCTGCAAGCTTTTTGCAAATCTGAAATGATTGTTAATGGAGCGTTTCGCGTCCATCCCTCTTTTATTGCGAGTGCTATGGCAACTTCTGCTTGTGTTGTCGACGCCTGATCTATTGAAGCGCAGGCTGTAATTTTCCCTTTATGGTCGGTGGCTACACACACATATTTCTTTGCATTGGTCTGATAAGGCGTGGCGTCAGTGAGTCTGGCCGTGTTCGAAAATCTTGTCTTTTTCTCTGTGTAGTCAGCCCTTGCCTTTCTTCTTCCAGCATGCAGAGTAGGATCTATGTTGCTTGGTATTGGCAACACGGTGTACCATTTTCTGAATTCGCTTGGTACTTCTTTAGTTTCTTGGTGTGTTTGTAGTAAAGTATCGCGCCCTAGTTTTGTTAGGACTGCTCTGCCCGTTGGGGTCTGGAGAAGGCGATTTTATTGCGCTAGTAACTAGGCCTCGGATAATTCTTCAATTGTGTTATGAAGACCAAGCGCCAGCAGCTTGTCGTTTGAAGTATTCCGCGGTAATCTCAGGGCTGTCTTGTAGGCCATTCTAATTATTTGGTTTGCTTTTTCCTTCTCTTCCCTGTTCATAACATGATATGGAAGCGAGTATGTAATGCGACTGATGACGAGACTTTTGACCAATTTTAGGGTATCTTGTTCTCTCATGCCTTTATGGCTGTTTGTAATTCGCGAGATCATGCGTGAGATCTGCTGTACTGATGTTTTGAGTTGATTTAGTGTGTGCAGACATCTCTGATTAGCTTGAAGCCACATTCCTAGTATGCGTACGGTATCTTTCTCCGGAATGACATTTCCGTCGAGCTTGACTTCCAGCTTTAGATTCGGGTCGATCCTCCGTGCTTTTCTCTTCGTGGAGCGAATGAGCTCTGATTTTTCGCAGAATATATAAAACAAATTAAAAAGAATGAGGAAGGGGGACAAAGAATTGGATATATCTGGCAGTACCACTAGCAGCGCATCCTTCCGGTTGCCTGAATGAATTTATGTAGCGCTGACAGAATAGCACTGCGGCCCACACGCAACTGAAAGACTGCAACGACTTCTTCGTCTTTTTCCTTCGGCCAAAAAGACACGCGCTGCTTCGTTGCCACCACCACTGGCACATACGCGCTGCATTATTCCCCCTTTAAAAGCATCGCCCCGATGTTAAACGTTCGAGAAGCAATGTGAAACCAAAACTGCACAGTTATTCACTGAAAGTAAGGTTTCATACGAAGCACGTGGACAATTTCTGGTGAATGGGTGTGGCGCTTCGAACACTGCAAGCCGTCCGGAACAACCTCCTATTTACAGCACTGATGCGTAGCATAACCTTGTAGGGTCTGAATTATCTTCGCAACAGCTTTTCAAAGAGCCCACACTTACGAGTAGGTGCCCAGACCCATACTTCGTCGTCCACGTTGTATATGACGGGTCTGTGCCGGAAGTTGTAATTTTCAGCATCGTCGTCTTGTTGTTTGGTGATTCTCAAACTGGCAAGTTGTTTGGCTTCTTCTGCTAGCTGGGTAAACTCTTTGGCGTACGTCTCATCGCCATCATTTTCATGAGGGAGTATTGCGTCTAACGTTGTCGTAACCTCGCGCCCGTAAAGGAGACTGAAGGGTGTCTTCCGAGTGGTCTCCTGACGAGCCATGTTGTACGTGAATGTGATGTAGGGCAAAAAGGACGTCCCAGTTCTTGTGCTCCACATCTACGTACATGCTTATCTTGTCAACCAGGGTCTCGTCGAGGCGTTCGGTGAGCCCATTGGTCTGGGGATGACGCGCCGTTGTCTTCCTGTGAGCTGTACCACTTAGCCAAAAAATGGTGCCTAAAAGCTCGGCCATGAACGCAGTACCTCTGTTGTTGATGACTATTGCGGGAGCACCGTGTCTTAAGACGATGGCTTCGATGAAAAATTGCACCACCTCAGCGGCCGTTGCACATGGCAGAGCACCTGTATCCGCGTATCAGGTCAGATAATCCGTGGCGGTGATTATCCACCTGTTTCCTTTGGCAGAATTTGAGAAGGGGCCCAGAAAATCTATGCCGCTTTGTGCGAACTGTGTCGCCGGCACTCGCACAGGCTGCAGCAGGCGAGCTGGTTTGATGGATGGTGGCTTGTGACGCTAGTAATCTAGACATCCCTGCACGTAAGTTTTGACAACTTCGGCAAGTGTTGGCCAGTAATAGTTCTGCCTTATTCTCGCCAACATTCTTGCGTAACCCAAGTGACGAGCGCTAGGTTCGTCTAGGAGGTCTTGCAGTACCTCACGGCGAAGCGAAGAAGGAACGACGAGCAAGTAGCTGCTGCAGGCGGGTGAAATGTTTCCCTTATAAAGAACGGCGTTTCGCAAGCAGTACGATGGCAGCCCTTTCACAAATAATTTCGGCACGCTCTTCGTTCGCCCTTGTAGGTAATTTATAAGTGGCAGCAGTTTAGCATCGTCACGCTGTTGTTGAGAAAAGATGGCAGTGTCTACAATTCTCAGAAAGGCCGTGTCGTCAACGTCGTTGTCCAGTGATGCCGTCTTAACAAAAGACCGAGAAAGAGAGTCGGCATCGGTGTGTCCTTTTGCCGACTTCTAGGCAACAGTGAAGTCAAATTCTTGGAGCGGAAGACTCCATCGTGCAAGAAGACGAGACAGATCTTTCAAGTTGACTAACCAACAGTGATCGCTAATAACGGTAAATGGGAGGTTGTACAAATAGGGACAAAACTTTAGGACAGCCCCTATCATTGCAAGACATTCTTTCTCCGTCGTAGTGTAGTTAGCTCCTGCTCGGGAGAGCATCCTGCTAGCGTGGACGAACACCTTTTCATTGTTTTCCTTCGACTGTACGAGCACCGCTCCAAGACCCACATTACTAGCGTCTGTATCAAGTATTGTTGGCGCGTCTTCGTTGAAGTGGGTCAGCACAGGGGGTGTTTTCATGCGCTGACGAAGCTCGTGAAACGCCTGCTGTTGGCCTTCGCCCCATCTGAAGAGGGTATCTTCCCGAGTAAGCTGTGTCAATGGCCATGCTATGCGCAAAAAAATTAGCAATAAACCGCCGGTAACAAGCACAGAATCCCAAAAAACGTCGCAATAATTTTTTGTCTGATGGCGTCGGGAACTTCGCCATGGCAGTAATTTTATCTGGGTCAGGTCGGATCCCTTAGCTTCTAGCCAGGTGACCGAGGAACTGAAATTCGTGGAAGCCGAAGTGGCAATTTTCAGGTTTTACAGTAAGACGGGCCAATTGTATTGCTTCAAAGACTGCTTCGAGCCTGGGCGACACGTAATCGGGGTCTCGTTAGTGTCGTGTGTCCGTAGTGTAAAAACGCGATTAGTAGCCGCCAGGGGGCAACTATCTACACCATATCTCGAGGAAATTACCTCAGTCTTGCAACAATTTCCCTTTATAGCACTGGTAATATCATGGACACTCTCTGCTGCATTTTGCCACTGGCATCGGGGTCACCGTCACTCACCGTATATGTATACGTTTTTAAATCTTTATGAACGCATCTTCTTCAAGCATCTTCTTCAAGGATCATCTTCTTCAAGGATCAAAAAACAAGGTATTTATATCTACCACTTACCGCTGTTTACGAGAATCTCGGGGAAGCTGTTGGGTTTTCAGCATGACCAGCAAAGTGGCGCTATGAGCGTGCGTCGCCACATTGTCACGGAGCAGCCGCGCGCGCTCTCATCTCCCATGCGTGCTTTCTCCGCGCAGAGGAGGAGGTAGACGTTCACTTACGCGCTCTTATCTCATGGTAAGGAGTATCGTACATTTTGGCTGGCCTCGGGCTTTTCACAGAACGATTATGTTGTCGATACCGTGCACAGGAAGGTCACTGCAATCGTTGCACAGGCTCTGTTTGCGAAAAACGCGCGCTATTTAAACGCAGCAAAGTAACAACTCAGACATTTATTAGTGTTAATCTGTGCCTGTGAGTACGTTTCACATTGTTATTTGTGCGTGAAACATGCAGGGAACATCCAGATCATCTAGCCATTTGGTGCGTGACCTACAATTTTGTTGCTATCACATTCATTTTTTTTTGCTTTTCCAGCAACATTGTAGAATTTTTTTTTCAATCTTGTCATTGACCTATCGAAACAAACTTCTATGCATTTATGAACCCAAGAATATTGGGCAGTCTGGGGTCTGCAACCCAAGGCTCTGCGGAATAAACAAATAATTAGGATCATAAAAGCTGGAACTATGCACTCACTTTTAAAGTGACAACTGTCAGACGTTTCCTCAGCCTTTGCGAACCATCACTAATAAGCAATCGTGACCTGAACGTTATAATAGAGTAACTGCAGCGCATATGTAACAATCGTTACTTATATTGTTCTTTTCACTGACCGTTGTTAACTTTTGTATTATTGTCGCGCGTTTTTCACTGCAAGCGAAAACAAATAAACGTCGGCCACAGGACTTAAGAACCCTTCATGCACAGTTTTGTCCAAAAAAGACTTCGTCAAAACACTCTGTTTATCTATACTCTTCTATTTGAATTTTAACACTTAAGCAAAAGTTTGCGAGAATTTCCACATGATTCACAATCACAGAAATCTCTACATTGGCACACAGACTAATAAAAACGATGACTGTTTTTCGCAAGACCAACGGTTGTTTCTGTTACGATTGCTTTATTCTTCTGCTTAAAAGTATTAATGCATACTTTTTAGGTAATGCAACACCTATACTACTGTTTTGCCCGCTAATGTGTTGTGAGTGATGATTCAATATTACCAGTTACACAGCGTGGAAGCCATTCTTAACCTGAAAAAGTAACGTGGTTCATCTTAGGATGAAACACTTACCCCACTTGGACCAGGAATTGGATGCGATGACGGTGGAGACTGAAAACAGTGTCAAAGTACAATTCGTTATGAGGAACGCCTGTATATTCAGAAAAAAATTGTATATATCAATTTGACATCACTATCCACAATTTCACCGTGAGATTTTTCTAGTTGCTCTAGTTACACCAAATCGTAGTTTCTGGGAGGTTGTTTCTGGTTGTACACGGCGTGTTCGAAAACACTACAACGTTGAAATTTTGGTTACAGAAGCATCGCAGTAGCCTGTGAGAATTAGTGGTCCTTTGAAGGCATCGCAGCGCTTCAAGTTGTATGTTCTGAAGTGGGATGGGGCAACGTGAAAGAACTGCGCTTGAAATTCTACGCTATGAAACTGCATTGCGTCGCTATTTTTGTGCTCGTAATTTCACCAAGGTGATTAAGCACATGCGGTGCTGCTAAAATTTCTTGCCAGTTGCAGGTACTTGTTCTTCATTTTGAGTACTTGTTTTATTTAACTCAGAGAGTCAATGCATTTTTTATGTAAATTGAGTGAGTTTGCAATTGCAATTGCAATATGCAATTGAGTCACGCTGACTCTGGTATGTTTTAATGAAGTTGAAAAAAACCGTTTGAGTACTCACATGCTAATTTCTTCTTTAAAAACTAGTATACTGCGCACATAGTGAATAACTACTTGTTCGCTTACTGAAACTTTCATTATGTTCCGATCAAGCTCGCAAGTCAAGTTTAAGAATACGCCCCTCGTGGCTTTTCTTATTTTAATAAAGAAGTATGGCTTAAGCATAGCTGAAAAGCTCTACTGATCTTCTGCGTTCTACTTACAAAATGAACTGAGAAAGAAATGTTGGTGTGATGTGTCATTGGGATTTTTGTTTTCGTAACATAAAGAAAGTTCACAGCACGTAGCCTTTGTGGGTGGAATCAGCCGCATTGACACAATGATTTCAATTGTTAGTTCATTACTAAGTATTTTTTGTAAGAAAGAGACGGCCCGATCGAATGAAAGAGACTCATCTTGGTCACTAATACGTCTTCTGTTTTGCCTAGGTATACCAATATTCAATCAAAACCTGGTGTGTTGCTGGCCTCGCGTTCACCGAACGCTAGTGTTGTTGCGAAGGTCGAGAAATAAAGTCATAGCTACTGGGCTGGGCATTGGGTTTCATGGGATATAGATCGATGCGGTTAGATTTCTCTGCCTCTGAAGAGGACACTGGTGGTCGAATTTTCTGCACGCCTTTACTACGCCATTCGTGATATTTAAACTGTTACTTTAGGCATAAAACTACTCAATATAATCAATTCTTTTACACCTCACGAAGTGATTGTTCCGCCCGGTACGACTTTATTATTCTTCACAGCAAGAATGGCACCGTATTGCCTGAAGGTGTCTTAGCAGAAGTGTGCAAGTGGGAAATAATCATGTCTTCATTACAACAGCACATTCCATCTCTGCACTGCGGGTTCCGCTGAACAATAGTTCTAGCAAAGAAACAGTTAGGAAATACGTTCGTTCTGGCACGGTACACACGTTTCTTAAAAAGGCAGTTCAAAGCTCGCTTCGCGTTTAATTTCCCTACGACTTTTGTTTGACCATACTTTCTCATGGCGAACCTAACAATCCATTTTTTTAAATACTCTTCAGTTTTTCGTGTAAGTTTTTATTTTTAATAATTTATGGGGTATAACGCCGCGAAAGCACGATATGAGTATGACAGAAGCTGTTTTAGAAAGCTCCGAAAATTTCAACCACCTCGGAATCTGAGCACACCCGCATCTAAGCACATGGGCCAAGAGCGTTCTCGCTTCCACTAAAAATGCAGCAGCCGCAGCAGGGAGATTTTTTGTCTGAACTTGCTTCTAGAGAGCACAGACGTGTTCCGAAATCGGTATAACACAAGTTAAAAATGGCATTTTTTGTGTAGAGGGGAGGGGGGAGGGAAGGGGTTTAGTTGCAAATGATCAAAATGCTGCTGAATAAAAGTGAGTGCTCTACCAGTTTTAGGAATGGCATCATGCACATGAGGGAACCATGGGTAGTCAGTTGATAACGTAACATCTGATTGATATATGGGATCTACTGTCCCAAAACCGAAATATATCTATATAACAGACGCCGTATTGAAAGGCTCCAGTAATTTAGACCACCTGAAGGGTTTTAACATGCACCTAAATCTGAGCGCATGGGCCTACAACATTTTTCGCTCCATCGAAATAGCAGCCACCATATTTTTTATGAAAAAAAAACGTTGGGAATTCGTTTTGTTGGAGTCAACCTTCCAAGTCTAACATCAAGCGTTAAAACATTCTGATCCAGTTGCTACACGTGAATTTATTGGGCACACTGAATTTTACTAAAAAAGATAGTTGTCGGCAAACAACAGTATACATTAGGTAATGCCTACCGTAATATTATTTGCATAAAGTAAAAACAAATGTGTGTATCTAGCTGGACCCTCTGGGACTCTTGTTTTCTTTTCAACGTATGGCTGGCTCGTGTGTTTAGAAAAACACATTTGTGACAAATATACAGTTTAGGATCAATGCGAGTACACTTGAGTTATTATTTAAAAATAATTTTTTTTCTTTTACAAGGTAGAAGACTATGCAGTTTTAAAAGCTTACTAACATCTCTCAAAAAACAGTCTATTTTACCACCTTTATCAGCTTCAAGTTCTAACTCGAGAGCGAATTGAATTAGTTGAATTGTGAAAGAACGATCTTCCTGAAAGCCCGTGTTGCTCCTTTAATAGCGCATTCACACTTGCCATATTGCATATAATTCTAGTATGCTTTTACACCCAAGGATAATGCATGATAATAATGTTTCTCATATAGGCCTACTGTTGACAACGACTTTTTTTATCCTGTTTCGTGAAGGAGAACAACAATAGCAATTTTTCAATCATCAGCTCCGAGCGCTGAAGGCAGTGATTTTCAATAAACAAATTAAAGTGTATAGAGTTAGGTGTACTACACTATTTGGGTATACGTGGCGATATATCACCTGGACTATTTAATTTGTTTTCATCTGTCTTTTAGAAGTTTTTCTATTCTCTTACACCTATTTCTGCTTCTAAAAATCTGGAAAAGAGCTTAAGCGTGGGGTACGAATATTGCTGTGTCTGAGTAGAAATACAGGCTATAAGTACTTTTCAAACACGTTGCTTTTGTCGCCATGATATTGAAGAGCTAGAAGACAACAAAAAATAGTTTAGTCCTATAGAATCTGAACTGCAGCTGCTTAAAAACTTCCAAAGAAACTTAGGATAGTTTGCGTCATCAAGCACTTTAAGGTATTCTTTTTTCGCACATGTTATACTAGCCCTATACCCCTGCTTTGCTTCAAATGACTGGTTTACTGGTTCATATATAGAATTTGTTCGTGCCTAACATATCAGCCCTCCTTCCTTTTAATTACCCTGAGAAAAAAACAGTTTCACTAAAAACTGTTTACGCTTGTTAAGTCTGGTAGAAGTGATGCTGCTTGATACCTGTTCGTAATTTCCAGCATACCAAATTTATCTATCCGACACAATTCATGAGTGCCATGATCCTCAACAAAACATTGAAAAACCGGCCATTCATGAAGTAACTACTGACAGATAGTAGAATAATCAACATTTTCGAAGAACAAAATTTCTCCTTGTCGCGGATGACCTTTGTCGAGGGATTTCTGATTTAATGCGCTGCGACATTATGATGATCGCTTATGCACCCTATATAGGAACTGAGCAATTACTATCAGGTGAGTTGCTCAACAAAAGGTCCAGAAGCTTATAGTTTCTAGTTGAAGAATTTAGATAGTGTAATATTTGAGAGGTTTATGTTATTTTTTTATGTCTGCAACAAAAAGGTTGTCAATGTCGCATACACCTCCCCCTCTATAAGTTTTTGGTCAGGTAAACAAAAAAATCACCTGTAATCGAAATAGGCTGTCAACATGCCTTCGGCACATTGTCATACGAGATCTGTTGCCTTTTGAAATATGAATGTGGTGGTACATGGAATGATTCATTAACGCTGTTTTATGTAATAATCCAGAGTGATTGAATAAAGGAACGGAGCACCAAATTGATTCAACGTCATGAATATCTATACCTAGCTGAAATTACTTCACAGAAAATCAATAATAACAAGAACACACTTTGATGAGGTGAATTCTGTCCCTCTAATAAGAAAAAAAAAGTGAACAGGAAATACTTCACTGTTCGCAGATGACTTTAGCCACGATTCGGGGTCGAATTTCTTGCCAGCCCCAACAGACTTTTTCAGACCAGTGAGTTCAATTGGTTTGTTTGTTATGCGTCTGCAGTTGACCACAACTGGAACTAGCTTACGGCGCACAAGTTTATCTTCATTTCTATGGTATTATTGTTTCTAAAACGGTACAGCATACAAATTTTCTTAGCTCCACGTGAATGTCCTACTGTTAACACCGTTTTACGTGACTGCTCTACCATGTCACCCTCTGTGAGGTAGTGCACACTGATAATTCATCTCAGCCCTGCAATACAAAATAAACGATTGTCATATGCTCACACAGTGTGTTTTCTTTGCAATGTTTATTTATTTCTTATTAATTTATACAGAAATACTCTGTTTTGTCAAGAGGCATGAAAGCCCGGGTTCTACAACTAAAAAACATTAATCGTCGTTATTACAGCACACTTGGTCACAAGAAAAGCGATTCCAATCTACTACATTATGAACAAAACTTTGCTCGAACAAAAATTTGTTCTATTGCGTTATAATCGTATTTGAGGTAATGATTACGTGTTATGAATAGATGAAGTGGTGCATTGAGGTGCTTGTTTTTTTTTAATGCCAGTCTTTTTGTGGTAATCCCGGCTGTGGCGGCTGCATTTCCGATGGAGGCGGAAATGTTGTAGGCCCGTGTACTCAGATTTGGGTGCACGTTAAAGAACCCCAGGTGGTCAAAATTTTCGGAGCCCTCCACTACGGCGTCTCTCATAATCATATGGTGGTTTGGTGACGTTAAACCCCACAAATCAATCAATCAATCAATTTTTGTGGTAAAAGCAAATGTATTGACAGTCTCAGCGGAGTATATACACCTACATTTACTATATTATTGTACCGATAACTACTCTCGGTTTGTTTTAAATGCCTTGTATATTCGGCGTCTTCTTACGATTGTTCGAAAAATCGCTGGTGACACCCATGCTCTCTTAAACTTTTCGAATTTAGCCGCATTTGCACTTGGCACATAATTATTTTGGGATTCCGTAATTTTTGCTCTAAATAAAGAGCACAGCTGTAAAACATCACCAACTTTGCAATGACAGAAAAAAAAAACAAATGAGCAAATAGTTTCTGCAAAGCAGCAAATTAATCACTCTCCTGATGATAATAAATTTTCCTCCATTTTTGACACTTTGGTCCCTTTATCTCAAAATTGAGGTTATCTACAAAAGTGAGATGATCGCTAATGCCGTGAATGCACGTAACGGAGTCTAAAATGTTTGGCGAATTGAAAAAATTTATTAAAACGACTATTGTTTGTCATGGCCACACTAACATAATGAAGAAACCGAACGTGTCAACGGTGTTTTTCACATTAAAGATTTCGCCTCAACCAGTCAAGGTGATGCATGTTCCATTAGACCATGTGAATTACGGTACGATAAAATCAGCGGCAAGAACAAACTGATGCCATATTTTCGAAATATACGTCGTACCATCCGTGCAACACAGCCGGGTCAAAGTTTGGCTGTCGATAAAATGTTCCGGCAATAAATTTTGTCTTGTCGGCAGAGTTCACTGTGCACCAGACCAGCTCTACGTCATAGAACCCGTTATCAAAATTAGATGACCGTAAAGAAGAGTGAGCCAACAGAAACCCCCTCCACCTGTTCTTGTATTGTTTCGGTAAACGTTAAAGTGGCTAGGAAACAACTCATGATCGCTGTTTGATGGTGTCAGCCATAATTTTGTCCTAAACACAATGTCCAACTTCGAACGTCTAAGTAAGTTCATCAAATTGATCTATTTCATTGTAGTTTGTGTTAATTCAGTATTTACGTTTATTGAGCAGAAGGGGATGCGATACAACGTCAAAAGCCTCACAAATATATTTACAAAAGCCACAATAGTTTCACTTCCCTGAACGACTTCATGTCGCTGTAAATCGGTAACACTAAATTATTTAGGATCCTGTAGAGCCACGCGACGCATTTCCGACGTATATTAGACAGAAGTCATGCAACACTTGGGTTTTACACAACAGGTATTATCATTCGTATTGAAAAAAAAAGAACACTTGCCGGAGAACCGCCAATGACGATACTATCCAGAAGTGGCCATTCAAAATTCTGAAAAGTAGATAGCGTGATATCCAAGAAGATAAGGACAGGAGAATACTCTGAACTGAATGTTTACTTCAACAAACGTGATAAGATAAAACCAGTACTTGTACAACTGCCAGGGTTTTGCGACAGTGATATTCCATAAAGAAGTTATATAGAGCTAGATAAATGTTGAATTACTTTAGGTTTCGCGCATATCTTCACATACAATACGAAGTTCTCCACTATGAGGTCCAATAGATTTCCCACGGAGTCCGTTTGATAATATAGCAATATTTCGAGATAAATCTTTGGTTTGGAGCCCTGTGTGAGCGCTGTGGTTATGCTCAAATATTTACCTATAAAGATTTGGCTTTTTGCATTATTTGCTGTTTTATATTCGTTACATTGATATAGAAGCAACACAAGAGTGACCTTATTTTGTGCCCTACAATGTGTAGTGCTTCTTTTGAGGCACGTATTTGTCATTGGACAATTATAATGCAGCTATTTATCCGTGCTTATCTGTGTATGGGCGTTTAAGTGATAAAGTCTATAAATCACGGCGCGGTGCGACAAAACTGTGATGAGCACTGTATTACCTAAAATACGCTTTTCTAACGCAAAAGAGGAGAATGTTTCCATAGTAGAAAACAGATTGGCTTTGGGTTTGTGAGCAACACGTGTTTTCCAACACATAAAACTCATTCGAAGGTAATTACGCAAAAAAAAAACTTAGGATATAGCTGCTTGTGTGTTTTGTAAAAGCATTTTTTATGCGCCTTCTAACAAAGGTGCATGGCGTGCTTTGAAATGTTTTGTTTAGTTAAACTTTTAGGCACTCTCAGCCAAAACACAATTTCTTATCAAACAGAAAGAACTTTCAGGAAAATATATTTGCTTCCAGAAAGTAACACTCCTTTTCGGAAATATCAGTATCGATTTTCGCTAGGTGGCATATTCGGCAACATCTGCTTTCTATATTCAAATAAATTTTATTGGCAGTAAAAAATTATCGGGATGAGAACGATGAATAACTTGTGCATGTTATGGAGTTCGCATTTTCGTCATTTTACGTTTGTGCAATTTGAAATGAAATATTTGTTGATTTTTTTGTGCAAGTTCTCAAGTCTGCCAGAAATGTATCGAACATTTTGACCCTAGGTACTAGCAAGCTAGTTTTTCTTGCTAAAAACATGGGCATCTATTGTGCTATTTCTGTTTGTGAAGTATCAGTCAAATAAGAACGAAAGAAGGAATCTCAGAAAAAAACGGAGTCCTGAAGCAGCGAACACTCCATGGATCAAGACGTTTCGCAAGAGTCAACGTTTTGACTACCATACTCGTCTTTTGCAACGGTAAAACCTGAAGATAGCACTTTTAAAGACAACCTAACTTGCCGAAATTTAGGCTTGAACAAGAACTTGTGTTCCAAGGAGTGTGTATCACATACATACACACTACTAAAAACATGCCTGTAAGTCCTAAAAGAAACAGAATTCATCTTCATAAAATTTATATGAGCATTGCCTCGCTGCTATGGTACAAACTTTGAAAATCAATTTTTAAGAGGAAAAATTTTTTGTCTTCGTGAATAAAGTGTTATGAGAAAACGCTAATACAAAAATGATTATGCTCCATATGTGCAGCTCACTATCAGAAAATCTCTAAATGAAATGGAAGGATCATTCGTCCATAAGTTTATTGCCGATTTAATAATTTGAAAAGCTTTTCACCATTCGTTGTGAGTATAAATCACTAGGCCTGCCCGCAACTTGAAACAAAGTCAAAGCAAAATCTAGAATAGCGGCCGTTCAGAGGCTTTTTTTGAACGCATGAGGCATCCTAGTTCATGCGCTTACCCTTTCACATTGGCATCCATGCCTTATTTCTTCCTTGTTGCAGGCTAGCTGATAAAACTCAAGGTTTCGCGGTATGTGCGGCTTTCCTCTTCATTACACCATGCTTTGCTCGCTCATTCTGTTGCACGTTAAAGAACCCCAGGTGGTCAAAATTTCCGGAGCCCTCCACTACGGCGTCTCTCATAATCATATAGTGGTTTTGGGACGTTAAACCCCACAAATCAATCAATCAAATCGCTCATTCTGTCGCACCCCAAGTTTGACTGCAGCACGTTGGTGGCCATGGGCATGCTGCTTCCTGTTTCTGTATAGACAGATAACGCGCAGCAGGCAGCCCTTCTCTTTGTATGTTTGTTAACTAAAGGAAATTTCCCGCTCAACGGCTCCTGATTTTCGGTGTCCTTTGTTCGTACTTTAGTGCCACGCCGTGTTCACCCTAAATATAACATCCACAGAATACAACTTGTGGCATTCAATTACTCGTATAATGTGAGCAGCCTGTGGTTCAAGCCTAATGTTTCCCATCAAACTGAGAGCGTGGCGTATGGAACAGAGAAATGTACCTACTCGATTACCAGCCAGCCAGCTGCAAGCGACCTCTAAAACATGGCTGCGAGCATTCAAGCACGCGCAGTCACATTGCCATATCTCGACATAAGATCGTCAACGTTAGGGGGTGGCTTTGCAGTTTTATCAGACAGTGGCCACCACTCGTCCGTCCCGACCTATTTTGGCAATGGGTGTACATCAAATTAGAGTTGCTTGCATGCCGCTCGCCTTTCATTCGCAACTTTTTTTTCTGAGATAAGGAGTTCAACAGGGCCTTCAATTGACAGTTTGCTGATATGTCTTCTTTGGCGTATTTGTTCCTTTTCACGGTGTGCGCATATGCGACTGCCCCGTGAGTATACGCGACGGTTCATAAATTATAGGTCACACATGGACTAAGTCGTAGATTACAGTCAAGGTAAACTTTTTCCCGGACTGATTGCAAGACGTCCGTTTGCTTGGGAGCTGACAGGCTCAAACACACATAGCACAAAAAAATAAGAACCATTTCCCCGAAGGGAACCCTAATGGGATGCGAAGCTGCAGTGGTGCGCACGGCGTTGACGCGATTGAAACGTGCGTCGACGTGGGTGCTGGAAGAACGATTTGAAGTGAAATTCGGTGTAGCGTTTACTCGAGAAAACGTTTGTTTTAAAGAAAAAGGGCGGGGCGCGCTAAAAACGCTTGTGCTCGGCTCCTTTGGCTCACGTCCCACCGGTGTTACCCGCGCACTATCTGTATTCTCGAACGTTATCTGTGTTCCTGACTTGCGCGTCCTCGGTCTCACTGATCTCCTTAGGGAATGCAAGGGTAATCCCCCACAAAGACCAATACCACCAGCTTCCTCCCTCGAGGAATAGGAGTCGTTCCTGTTGTCAGCTGACTACCGTCTCTATGCAGAAGTGGTTACCTGGGCCGAAACATTCGTGGCAAGATTTTGGCCGCCACCCATTCGTACCAACAGCAAATTAGGTTTACCAGCTTTGCTATGCCATGACTTAACTTGTTTCACTCTCTTCCACTGCCGAGGCTTGCGTTTCGCTTCACTGGCTCGTGTCTCGTCGGTGTTGAAATCACCACTCACGAACGCTATTGGCTTTGCTAACCATCGCAACACCGGCGACAACCGGTAAACGTACGCGCACACTAGCGGGAAGCATGCCACGATGGCGTCCCACCCGTCGGTGCGATCATGCAGCAAGCAGCTGTGCGCTGTCCACAATGTCGGCACTACGAGATTCTTGGGGCGCGTACAGGCCCGTACTTCCTTTGGTTCGTGGATTCTTCTCGCCGACAGATGAAGAGAGGTGGCGTGGGTGAGATGATGTGCACGTGAGGAGTGGGCTCAAACGTTGTGAGCAGTGGCAAAAGTCAAGAGAGAGAGAGCTGACACACGACGAGTCCGTGGCAGGCGAAAGAGAGAGAGAGATGTCACTGCGCACTGCTAACGGGGTGTGAGCTACTTGGCACCACACAAGCACCTGTGGCGAGAGAAGCAGTGTGGACGGAGGGGCAGCGTCACACTGGCTAGTCCAAGACTTCAATTTATTGGATGCGAAGCAGCTCTTTGACTAGCCAGTGAAACGCTGTCCTTCTATCCACACCGCTCCACTCGCCACAGGTGTTTGAGCGGTGCCAAGTAGAACTGCTGAAACAGCACTTCATACGCAAGAGGAAAAAAACGAATATTTAGCAGTTGCTTTTTTTGTTGAGGAGAATTATAACTGAGATGTTCAGAAAAAATAATATATTTTCATCAACATGATTTCATGCATAGACTTATTTTGAGTATCAACAAAAAAAAGAACAGTAGCTAACAATCGGTACAGGCTGAGAGAGTAATCAAGAATAATAAATGCTAGAACACGATTTTCGCAAAGTTTCTCCTCAATACAAGCTGAACACCGAAAACCCATGAAATAAACTCTCACCAGCGCAATCATCAAAAAGTGTATTACTTTCGCTGAAATGGTTGGGCACACTAAGAATTCAGTTCGGAAACTGCATGTTATGCATTCATCAAATGCGGATCAGGGACTATGTACACTGCACAATTGTTCATCTTCCCTTATTAAAGCATTGCCTGGAGAACCTTATAGATTGGAACGTTTTTTCTTGCAATATTTACTTGCTTGCTACCAATTTTTTTCCATGATGACCACACCCAAGATCTCCAAGTTGTTCTAATCCATCTCGATCAACGAGTATTTTACTCGAAGACAAGTAAGCAGTGGCTGTGCCGGAAAAGCAGTAGCCTCGCCGTGGTGGTCTAGTTGCTAAGGCACTAATCTGCTGACCTCCAGGTCACGGGATCGAATCGCGGCATTAGTGGTTGCATTTCCGATGGAAGCGCAAATGCTGTAGGCCTGAGTTCTCAGGTTTAGGTACACGTTAAGGAAACCTATTCGGTCGAAATTTCCGGAGACACCCACTACGGTTTCACTGATAATTATTGGTGGTTTTGGGATGTTAAACTCCACATATCAATCAATCAAATACAGCTCATAACTGTAGATTGCCTCAAATGCAAATGCTTTCTCACGTAGACTGGCATAAATCTTTGGATAGCTTTTCTGTGCGTCAGCGCCATGCGACGGAGCTAAGTCCAAATCTTGTTGAAGCTAAGTGCGCGCGCGCAAAGCAACATGAATGTGTTTACTGGAACACCAAAAACTAATCAATGAGAAAAAAACCATGCGTCAGGAACCCCTAAAAATCTAGCTTTTCTTTGTTGCTTTTCATCTCCAACTTCCTATGGACGACAACAATGTTAGCTTGATTTCTCAAAGCGTTGCAGGGGTTGCAGAGCCATTCGTATTTTCTTGCTGTTTGTCTTTTTTAAGGTACAATGTCGGACGTGGTTGTCGCGGCCGACAAATGTTTGTTATTTACGGCGAGTGATCAGAAGTGCGTTGCTTATTTCTCGTTTATGACAAGTCTCACGTGTCTACGTCTGCTTCACTAAAAGAAGGGCCCTTGACTTTTTGAGCTGATGGCAGCTGTAAAATATATTCATTGCGTCATTACTTTCGAAACGCATCGAGGCCTGCTCTTGTTCGCCTCCATCATACTTACAGTTCGTTTTGGCTAAACTAGGCTCCGTTTCAGTCATCTCGTCGCCAGGAACGAAGTTTGAACTTCGGTCGATCAGGACATTAGCCAGCGTAAATCATTGTTTTCTCCACCTGACTCAATATTTTTGTCCACGGATGATAGCTTGACGCAAATTCAACATCTGTCAAGACAGTTGTTATTTTACCATAGCTCAAAAAGGCTGTCTCTAAAGTGTTTTCTATCGCTGTGTTGCTACACGAAGCAGCCGTGCTCAGAGAACTTCCCAACACGGCGTGTTTACTGGGACTATATTCATGGGACGTTTTCTTGTATCTTGCGGGAACAAGTTGTGAAATTCAAATATCAGTTTAAAAAGCAGTAATTATGGTTCTTTTATATCCTATAAAAAGATTTCAAAAGACAGCGTTGAGCTACCAAAGGCTGGGCACTCAACCACACAATAAATGTTGCGAGGTGCTGACATCTTTAATGCAGCCGCATTCGCATTAAAAGGCTATATGGAGCCAATATAAGTGCGTCATTATTAACAAATAAGGCAGGCAACTATTCTTTGGGCTGCTGATTATTTCTTTCGGAAAATAACAAAATATTTAGGTGGTAGGTAAAGTTAGGTCATGATTTCGCTGGACTTTTTTTTGTTGTTACTTGCGTAGAATTTTTTTCTTTTGTTCAGTGCTGCAAGATTTTATGAATATAATATAAAAATACACATTAGAGTCAAATAAATATAGCAGAAGTTTTCATTTCTGTCGCGCTGAATGTATACATTCCACTGCGTGCCAGCTAGAAGTTATATAATACTATCTAGACAATCGAGTGCAAAGCAGCTAACAAAAATAATGCGCTTGCGAAATGTACACTTTAATGCATACTTACAGGACCTGGAATGGGTGGATCCTGAAAATGAAATAGCATTAAAATGAACAACAAGTAATTAATAGCGGCACAAACTCTTCACTGAAGGTTTTTTGAGAAATGTGTATTAAGGAAAAGTTATAATTCTGAATAAACTGTTATTATTCATAACGTCACACTGCGTGAGCAGTCTCGGTTTCATCGTGCATTGTCTATGCCAGCTTAGCTTACCATTCAAGAGCAAATGAAGAGAAAGCTTAGTTATCTGACACTTTAGTAACTAGCTTGTTCTTGTAAAAAACACTATTAGTTTCCTCTTGTTACGATATCTCTGCCTCAATATTCCTGCTGCTGAATTCGCCTTAAACCTCCTATTGAGTAAAACTTTTCTCCTGAAGACAAATTGAATATAAAGCTTAAAATTCCAAGCCTTCACTATTGTGTGAAGCGTTGCTCATATGTTGATGCGAAATAACTCTATTTACGTTATTTCTAGTAACAACAGTTTACTGGCAGCATCAGGTTCTTAAAATACTCTTTACGAATTCTTCCTCTAAGCTTAAGCGCACGTTTTCTCCTCTCTTTTTCATGCACAATATGGAATGCTGTATTATTCTGCATATCACACCTTAAAGTAGCCTTATTCTCCCCGACCATCCTGTTGTACTCCTGCAGGTCAGCCCCCGAAATGTAGTGTTATTGCCAGAGTTTACACAACAACTTATTCCATCATTTCTTCCTAGCACCTACCTGGAACGAAACAACCTCGCAAGACGAAATACTCCCGTTAGTGCCACTTCTTACTTACATGACGAGCTTTATTCAGCATTCTTCTAGTCGATAACTTTAAATCCGTGCTTTCAGTTTATTTCTCTTGGAAATTTGAAGGTGTTTAGAGGAGTTCAATTTTTTAAAAGTTCAGTGTTATGTCCGATGCTGTGGTAGTCACACAGTTTTCCAAGATTTGGCGTCTAGCTAATCAATAGAATTAGTTTTGTGTCTAACTTTTTTTATTATTACTCGGTCGCATAGTAGCTTGTAGTTCTGCTGCTTCATTATCTTTGTTTTTTCACTTCATCAGTCACCGAGTCAGCAAGGCTGCTGCAGTGGGCTCCTGTAATTTAGCCAAAGTGTCCCACTGATGAGAAGGAGCTTGCCATGGTGCTTCTAAGCTTTTTTTTTCTTTCTAAAGTTCTGACCGACCTTGCAAACTTTCATATAACTGACTTGGCAAGCTTCCTCAACTTCTTCATCAAAAATAAAGGAAATGGCACTCAAATCTTTTCAATACTTGAAGTATTTTGATGAATATACATAGTCAAGAAAAAAACATAGGACAACAACCACATGCAATAGAGATGATGGTAAGGGTTTGATGCATGATCTCATGTGCACAGAGAAGCACCGGTAGTTGAATACAGAAAACCTGCGTTTCTCTGTATTACAAAATTGACGCCTGCTGTTACCGAGAGAAGCCGACTTTATGAAGTTCCTATTTTGCCACAATGGTCTGGTGGTTACGGTGCTATGGTACTGACTGAAAGTTCGTGGGTCCAATTGCCGAATACCGCCAATTGCCGAAATATAGACCCAATGGTAGAGGGTCTTGTACTGAGGGATATCAGTGTTTAGGTTGGTATGATTGCAATCGTGGATATGTTGGCAGGCTCAATTGGTCTCGTATTTCTTGCAAAGAGCATTTTGCATATTATGGTACCATTGTGAATCGATGCCGTAAAGTTTGGCACTGCAAGATCACGTCCCCGACTGGTAATACCACTTCGTCAGAGGCGTTTCAGTCAGCACACTCTCTGCAGTCACCTGAATCTTTCGGAACCATGTGAAGCGGTGATGACTGCGCAGCAGAAATGAGTTGAATATATTCGATCTGAATCTGTGACTGAACTCTTGCCTTGTTGTCTTTACCAATAAGAAGCAAGACAAACAAAACGTGTTAACACGGTGCTCCTTTTGTCACAATGGATGAGTGGCATTGTGGGTTTTCACGTCCTGAAATATTATACAAGAAATAAATCTTTATTAAAGCTAAGACAATTGTGGAGAGGATTCGTCGTTGGCCTAGATAGAATGCAAGGGTGGTAAACTTAATGTCACGCCTTTAACTGTAAATTTGGTCTCTGAATTCACTTGGCACTGACTTCAATGTCCCCCCCTCCCCCCCCAAAAATTTTTAAGTGCCAAAAAGTATGCTATGAATTATCGAGCACTAATATCGAATTTACTCATGCCAAGATTTTTGCGCCAGCGAGTAGCTATAGACCGCGAAGCAGCGATTCGCGACCTAAAACGCAACTGAGGGATAAATACCTATCCCTTTATTGATTTATATTACTGCGATGTAGAACTATTCAAAAACAGCCGGGAATCCCGCCATATTTAGCGCTGGGAGCGCTACCTTGCGGCCACCTCCAGATCACGCCACAGCTGACCACTTCTTCACAGAAAAGAGTGACGTCAGTCTAAGCTGCTCTGCAAACATCTCGTCTACTAGGCGGACACATTCAGTTATGCCTTGTCACCTGTATCGCGGGTCGTCGCCGAAGAAAGCGTTGACTCGGGTTCAATACAATCGTCTGGAGCTTGGAATCACTGCGATTCGCGACGTTGCGAATCATTTTTGCTTCGTTCGTCCATTTGCAGAAAAGTGATTTCAGAATGGACGCCATTCCAAGCAGCACTGCAGAGGTTCCCGAGGATGCACGCTTCAGCCATGTTCGCTCGTGTGTCTCAGTTATCTATATTGGTATGTTTTGGCGTGCAAAGCATTCAGGTGTACGCAGAGAAGTCAATGCAATATAGCTATCGCGAATGCGCATCATCGGAGAATTAGAATAAATTTCCTGCTTGTCAGGTTCTTTTTGCGCCACCACATGGCCCCACCTATCCAGCTTCTTGCGGTTAATACGGTATTACCACATTTACGCGTACGCAAAGTCTACAGATGAACTAAAATTCAACAATACATGCGTGTGACTTGTTAGCGATTACATCTGACTACACGTTATTGCAGTTTTGATAAGTTGTGGTCATGTTGATGTGTAGCACGTACGTGATATGAAAAGACACCCTCATTGCGCTTTTTCCGTGCTTCTAACTACACGACTGCAACTCACCTGCAACTCAAAACGATTCTCCGACATGTTGACCAACAAGCACACGTTTAATAATGCTCTTTGCTTTTGCCAATCTTTTAATGGTGGGTTTTATCTTGAACATTTCACCAACTTCTTCAAACTGGTGCGATGAAGATCAGACATGACGAGCCACAGCTGAACTAGACCTCACCTGTGCGCGCTACCCGGCCCTAGCCCGGTTGTGGACGAGCGAGTGCGTTTTTGCACTTCGGCGCCAGTGGGCGCCACAATAAGAACACTCGGATCATAAAGTCATTGCTGCTAGGGCATCGTGACTCAGGATCGTAATTATGAAATGTATCATACCGAACACGTAGCACTAGTGTCGATGTCGCAAGGAGTCTATTTTTGGTTTTTTTTTTCTCCTTAGCTTTTCTATGCTGCTTGACATACATTTAAGATAACTTCCACGCGACGTATGCCATTTAAGTTTGGCTAAGAAGACCTATGCATACCAAGCGATTAAATGACGAGCACATCTGGATCTTGAAATTTTATGTCGGTGCTCCTTTAAGGAAACAAGCACGCCAGCTTTAGGAAAATCAATCGATAGGTGTTTCTCAAACAGATGTCAAGCCCAAGAGCTTTCTGCTCATGTGGTTCGTAAGATTCGTGTGTTTCAAGAATTAACTGTCACTTCATTTGTGTTCAATCAAGACATGAGGAGCAATACACAATTCAGATTATGTGTAGATGAAATAAGAATTTTTTTTTGAGTCAGCTTGTGACGTGAAATAACCGGCTGCCGCAAGTATGAAACAATGGACGCCCACAGTGCACAACCGTGGATTTCCCGTAAACTGAGAAGACCAACGGCACACTCAAGCACACGCTTCGTACCAGCGGTAGTACCAGGATACGCTGACTACAAGCCTAGGGTATCCGTCGTTATTTTGGCGTGTTGCAACGCAGTGCGTCGGCGGTCTGTTTTGATTGCGATCAGTTTGGCGACAACAAGGTTCTCCATTTGTGGTTGAATTCCTTGTTAGCTTTAAGATTGTGGTCCAAGAGGTCATCACGGATTTGTGCGAGGAGTGAAGGATCACGATTGCTCTCTACTGCAGGTACTGACAGAGAACTATCGCCTGTATATCTGTCGCCCATTTGTTCCATGCAGTCGCGGGTTTCTGTCGAGGACGCTAAAAATATGCTCACCTACTAGAGGAGTCACTACAGGAAGAGTTTGTGCAAAAGTATTACATGCAAGATCGGAGCACAGTTCCCACAAAGACGCCGCATGCGACATAAAAGCACTGCGTGCTTTCTTCAACCATTCTGAGAAGCTAATGCCGGCCATGCTGTTTGAAACCTATCTTCAGGCGTGTGAGCTCTATTTCAAGAATGCCTTCGTGATTGTCAGAATATGGACATTGCAGCATGTTTCTTGCGATCGCGAAAACAACAGGTCATATGACACCAGTATCATAGTCATAAACTCCGGTTCAGAAATACAACCTGCACCACTGCAAGAGTTTCTCAATGCTGAAAAGTGCTGGGTGAAGTGCCACTACTGCGGCAGCTTCAGAAGAGTAACGAGATTTTGAAGTACCACATAGTTTGCCGCAGAGTGACAGTTGGGCAGGGCTGCAAAAGTCTGCCCAGGAAAGTTTTCGCAATACAGATATCAATATTTGTCGAGTTGAAGCATGAAATAGTGAACTTTGTTCTCATTGGTCTTAGACGTAGCCGTATATTACAGAACTAACTTCCAAAAACAATTAAGGCAGTGATTATTGCTTTGAGAGACAATCACTTGCTTATGAGAAGCGTGTGTTTCTGACACATCTGAACCTCGGTCACTCTCAATCGGCTGAATTGCTCGCATGATGTTGATTGTTCGCAGTCGTTGGTGCTCCCGCTGCCACAGTCGCATGGTCGAGCCCTGCGTGTTCTAAATTGCCGCTTTTCGGCTGCTATAGGTTCTTTTCTCATGTTGAGAACGAGATTATTGACTTCACAGTCATACTGTCACTGGTGCCAATCATATTTTACCACATGCTTCGTTATTTGGGGCGAGTAATTCATCAGCCTTCCTAACTGGCCCCCGACCAGTAAAGCACTTTTGCTTAGATTAGCAGAAATGTGCCTTCTTTCTCCCATGAAAGCACATTAGCTTTTTTTAAAAAAACATTATCGAGATACCCGCGTTCTGCACTGCTTCATGATATAATCAATACATATTAGGTGCGTATGACCAATTTATTAGAACACTTGTCGCAAATGTACTTCAATACAGAAATGCGTGTACTAATAGGCATCTAACAGATGGTATCATAATATCCTTGTATTGCGCTCCTACCCATCCCTGCTGTTAGTGTCTTGTTCTCGGTTTGCCGGAATGAACGGCACTGAATGCCTACGCCGTGGTCAGACAAGAAATGGTGGTGCCGTAAAGCATCGACTTATCGGCAAGGGTTCGAGCAGCTGCAACGTTGCCGCTTAATGTCCGGGTTTCCACTAGTGCGACACCGTGAGGAGTTTGCAGTACCATACATTTTACTTTATAGTCACTCGCAAATGGCTCCCTATAACCACCGGAAAATTTCTCTCTCGCACTCGGCTCTCATTTTCGCAGGAGGCGCAACGCAACTTCCTTGACGTCGGCCAGACGGTAAGGGCTCGTCATATGCTAATTTCCTAGCTTCTACCTAGATTCTTAAGTACTATCCAGCTTTTACAATGTAGAGTTTTCAAACACTTACTATAAAGCCAGCGGCTTCAAGCTACGTTCTACAAAGTTCTCAGTTTGGTCAGTACCCTGCTAATCACCCTTCTTCTCTGTACCCTTTTACTACCATTTCGCAGTGTTATGCGAATTAATGGTAGTCGTTCTCTTTATGCGCGCAAGCCACCACAATGAATTTCCTGATGAACTCTCAGCACTTATATACTTTTTGTAATTAAAGTTCTTGCAATTGATAACACTGTGCTCCCAAGTGGCATATTTCTGACGTGTGTTAAACGAAGCTCCTACTTTACTAATATAAACAGGCTATGAAAACTCAAATTTGTCAATTGCACCAAAAATAGACGCGACTGAATGTTCCCAGTATGTCAGCATCAAAAATATTGTAGCATCCCACTCAACGTGGAATAATGATTCGGAGCTTCAGAAATTAGGTTGCATTCGGACACATAACGTTGCCGCAATTCGTTTGCAAAAAAGTGAACTATCTATCAAACAAATTACTCATGTGTATGTCAAAGAATCTCTGCGCTTTATAGTTGTGTATTTATAGAAGCATACTTACTTTTCCATTGGGACTTGTTGACTTTTCCACTAACAATGCCAGACATATCGTGGTGAAGTAAAGCGAAACAGAGTGGAATATAATGCTCATATCAAGGCAATAGAGTATTCTGAAACCAGCTAACAGAAACGTCTTTTGCGACACTTGCTAAATGAAGTTATCAAGCGCTACCAAACAACGTCATTGGTGCATAATTTTCCCCTGCGCAGTGTAACAGGCTGGAACACAGTATGTTGAGGCCAATTTTTTGCCTTCCGACAAATTGCCTCTCTCTCTTTCTGACTGACACATGAGTATAGCTTTCTCATCACTTATGTAGATCGCTTATGACGTAAATGGTGATGGTATACGCTTCATAAATAGCACTTTGAATGTTGCCCGGTTTCGAGTGAATGAGTGGCTGAAAGCAGCAGATGTGTTGTTATTCTCAGGAATGTTTTCTGATAAAATCAACAATCATCGTTTTCAATATTTTATTACGTTGTAAATAGAAATGCGTTAGAAACAATGTATCTCGGTATTAAATGACACCAACAAGTGTGGGAGAGAACAGTGAATAATGGTGCTGAGGCCATATGCGGCTTCATTGTAGATTGCAAATATAATATGTGAAATCATAATAAACAATAACATAGTGCATTGTAAGATTTGTTATAACTATTTAAACAAATATAATAAGTATCATGCAACACGATAGCTTTTTGAAGAAAAGTGGTCATGGTATAGTAAGAAACGTTGTGTTTCACCTAAAGGTAAGAGGTCACAGATTTAAATAAAATACATTGAGCATGCAGCGTAAGCATTATCAAGTGTTTCATGAAGACTGCGCGTTATATGGACTGGAAGACCTATACTTGTAGAAAGTACTTCATCATCCATGACATGGGAGAATTGTTCAACGTGGTGTCGCTGACGCAGCTGGCAGAGTTGCGAAGTAGAAAAGTGAATGACTATAAAGATGGCCGAGTGAGCATCGCAGCAAAGTAAGCAAACCAAGTATTAAAATCAAAAAAAAGTTAACTGGCCTTGGAAAAATATTAAATACAGCTATCAATGAAAAATGAAAAATTACCAGAATGGATTCCTCCAACATTAAGACCACGTGAAAATATGAAATGTCTGCGAGGTGGGTATTAGGTTCTAAGCTCGCGGCGGCATCTGCGCGAAGCTGATACACGGTGCAAAGAGGACTAAGGTGAGTTAAAGGAACAGTGATGCATGGTATAAACAGAGGCATTCCATATTCGGCACTATGGTCGACAGCTTAATGGTGTCCCACTGAGGTGTGTCGATGACCCGGGATTCCTTCGGTCACTCTCTCTCTTCGCGCAGCTTTGTTCATTTTATAGCCCTTTGGGATACCTTACATCAGACAGTAGTAATTTGAAGCCTCCAACCAGGAACCGCCGCAGGTCACTGGCTGGAATCAAAACCATTGGTGAGGAACTCTCCATGCGTTGCGTGAGGATTTGCCATCGGTTACATCAGGAGCAACGCAAGATATCTTACTACCTCCTTGGTTGACGCCCGTTACATCACACAGCTTGCTGGTTGTATCAGACAGCCTATCGATGTTGATGCTATTTCGCATCAGACAATACATACTTGAATACTTTGCCGAAGCAACGAGGTTTGTGTCGAACTTCCAGGCGTAACCGTAGAAAGCATTCGCTTAGTTATTGCGTTGTTGCTGCTTATCGGATGTGGGTGGTTCTGCCTTTTTGTCAGGTCCAAAGTTGATGGCCACTGACTAACGCACAGTAATAAGCTTTATACAAAAAACAACACGCACTAATGATGAAGCAGCTTAAACTGGCAATCTCTCAATACCCAGCAACTCAAACTATTTCACAGGTATTCTCGATAGCCATCAAACACACAGAACCCTTGGTCAAGCATATTAATCGAAATAGAACTCGTTATTTTTTTGTTATCCGGATGTAATTCTGATCCCACTTAAGAAATTTACACTCAACCTAAGTCATGTTTAGCGAACTGCGACTTCAGGGCAGGTAACACGACAGACAATGCCAATACAAGTAATTGACGTGTTCCTATCATATCTGAGATGAGAACACGTCTGATATGAGATGATTTCCGAAAACCTATTTATTCTAGGTACTTTTCTAAACGCAATCAATTTCATTCTAATCGAAAAAACATGTTATATCATTCTACTCAGGCCCTGCCAATGTGCCAAGTTTGGTGAATTAACCTTGAAGCTTCTTTTTTTGCGATAATATTGCCACAAAATTGAAGGTTCCATATGATAACGAGGGCACACGTATTCTTAATTCGGGTCACCTCCCACATGCAAGAATTTAACATTCTTTTTGCTGCAATTAGGCTAATAATAATACTGTTGTTATTATTATAATAACATTCATATTACTTTATCACTGTTCATTATAATATTATTCCACGCTTTGCATACCTTATGATAGTATTGAGAAAGCAGTGTAATACAGAAGTATGTACAATTCAGTACGATTTCTAACAATATCATGATAATGTGATGGTTATGAGTGATGCTTTATGGCACAAGGGCCATTTCATTGCCAAAGAACGCCAGGTCATAGCCTGAGATGCGAACAATGAATGTATTGGGTGGCTGTAAAAGGGCATTAAAATTCTTTGCGTTAATACGGGTAAAACATAGAAGTATTATATCATGGCAGTGACATTAAATGTATAGTGGGAATGGGCGGAGAAAGGTCCTAATAATAAAGCACGGTAGAGATACTTGACACTAGCACAAGTGCCTTATCTGCGCCCTTGTGTCCGAGGGGTGTGAGGCCAGTGCTTCTCAGTATAGCCACCGCAGCCAGCAACCTTTCTTAAGAGGTCGCGCTATGCGATGGTTTGGTATAATACAATAAAAGTGCTGATATCTCTTAAAAAATGAACACAGATTTATGAGTGGAAAGTGGTTCCCTACCCACGAACATAGCCAAGTGAAGTGGTATCTGTTGTCGGTAGGTTAAGGTAAAGTGTTGTTTTCTTGGAGTGTACAAGTGTTTACACTAGAATAAAATGTGAAGCACCGTGAGGGCTTCACCACATCTGTCCCACATGCTGGATCCCCACCAAACAAAAGGTATGAGTGTGTCAACTATGTGTGCCCTATCTTGAGCCTTTTACCCTTACCTCTGTACGACGTGATTTCGATAATGGCTGCCGATTGCCAAGGTGTGGCTTAATAACATACAGTTTGTTTTGTGCTAGCCTATCTTGCTTCCTCTGCCAGTTATCCCTTAGGTTTCGTTTGACAGACAGTTTAAGGTCAAGGGCGGGGATTGATATGGGTGTAGTGGCAGCGCTTTCGTGGACGGAACCTTCAGGCTGATCCACCTTCACGTTGTTTGTGACCTCATGGTGCCCTTGTACCCAGAACACTATGACAAATTGTTTGATTGTGTAGAGTGTGCATAAAATAGAGTTAAGTGGGACAAGGACAGCGTTTCTTTTTGTTTCTCAAGAGTTTCCAGAGCTTTTACGACATTGAGGGAGGGCGTGTAAATTACAGCTTTTTCTAGATTGAATTGTTTATTGCGTTTAGCGGCCATAAATATTCCGTAAGTTTTCCCTGTGAATACGTTTGTATCTGGATGTAGAGTGCCAGCATCTAAACAGGATGGCCCGACAGCAGCGTAAGACGCAGAATAGTTAAACTTAAAAGCATCTTTAAAAAACTCTGGACATCTGTATTTGTGTTGAAGTTCCAGGAAGTATGCGCGGATGTGGGCGATTGGCGCTTGTACAGTAACTTCCAGAAAAAACACATCTCAATAGAGGATATGCCCCTGCCACAGTGGCAGGTATGCCACAGGAGCCTTTGGCTGTGTTCGAGGGACACACCAGTCACCTCAGCGAGACCATTCCTACGAACTGTATAGGGCTGTCTCAACGAAGGTCTTTATTGAAACAAAGCGGAGTTCGACAAATCAATTTTATTGGAATATGAGGAGTGTTTCTTGCCTGTGTTTTCCTTGAGTAAATGCACAAACCACATGTAAGATCTCTGCAAGTGAATCGACCGCTCATTTGACTCACCGTAGAGGCTTCCTACAGGGCAGGTGCAAAAAGCACCCGTAAAAAACCGGATGCCCAAATGGTGGACAGGTTCAAGGATTTGCAAGGCACTTGGTGCTGCAGACTGATATATGATCGCCCTATATTCTAGACGTGTGCATAGAAGGCCTTTATGGACAATCATCAATCACTTTCTATCACTGCCCCTTAGTTTCCGCGATAAAACCTTGACGACATTCATTGCTTTCAGACACTTGTTTTTGATATGTTTTGATGAGTGATGAATGAGAGGTTTTTGTCTCAAATAATGCCTAAAATGTTTTTGCTCAGACTTCACTGGTGGCTTCTGGCCGTGCACGTTAATGTCCGGGTCTAGATGGAGACCTCTCTTTCTTAAGAATAAAACGAATGTGCTCTTTTGTGGGTTAAGGGTGAAACCGTTCTCGTCAGCCCTCTTTGTTACCTTATTCAAGCCAAGTTTATCTTGGTGCTCGCGCATTGCGAAGTTGCATGATTTTTAGCCTATCTGCACGTTGTCGGCGTATATGCAACAGAGCATGCTTCGTGAAATACAGGTATGTACTGTATTCATTTTTATAATGAGTGTGCAACTCAGCAGACCACTTTCCGGCACTCGCGTATCCTGTATGAAAGCTCGAGACAAGACATTCTCCATTAGGACACGAAAAGTGCAACTGAACAGATAGAATTATGTTCACCGTATTACCTCAGACACCTAAGTGCGAGAGGTCTCGCAATATGCCAAAGCGCTATGTGGTGTCATAGGCTTCTTCCATATCGAGAAATACTGATATAAAAAATTTCTTATGAAGAAAAGATCTCGAATTTGTACGTGAATTTCTACCAGGTGTTTAATAGTAGATCTGCCTTTTGAAACCCGCATTGGTAAGGATCAGGTAGGCTGTTAGTTTCAAGAAAGTCGGCCATTTGTTCTTTCTTCCGAAACTTTGCATAGGCAGCTTGTCAGTGCTATGGGCCTGTAACTCTTAACAAACGATTTATCCTTGCCATCTTTCAAAATGGAGAGACAATGACTTCTTTCCAGCTCCATAGGATGTCAATGTAAAACCAGATGGCATTTTAAACTTAAACTAAGGTTTTTTGCGTTCAGAGAGGTAGGTTCTTCAACATTCCTTTGACCAAACGATCACATGTCGAAGCAGAAGTGCTGCAGTTGATTAGAGATGCCTTGATTCAGCTAGTGAGAAAGGTTGGTTGTATGCCTCGTATTTTGTACATCTGGTACCTAGTTTCTGTTTCTCCACCTTTGCCTCGTAGAGCGGTAGGTCTTGAGAATAGTGTGACAAGCTTTAAACTTGCTCGAAGTGTGTTCCTAAGTGGTTTGCCTGGTCTTCTAAGTTGTCGCCTTGTGTGTCCACTAGAAGGAGCGCATTTGCGCGTCGTTCTGCAATGGGATTTTATGTTCTTGAAATTTGTGAGATTTTCAGCCATCGGTGATTCTCAGAGCAATCTCCACACTTTGTTTTGTTTTATTACGCGCTTTTCGACACTCGTACCACCAAGCAACACGTCGTTAGTCAAATAATCCACTTGTTTGTCGAATGCGTTTGGTGGCAGCGTCAATAAAAAGGTCGCGAAGTGGTCTACAGCAGCTTCTACGCTTCACGCACACAAGTTATTTCAGGTTGAGAAACTATCTTTCCGGAACTGTTCCCAATCGGGCTTTCTCGGTGAGCCATTCGGGTACATGTGAAGGACAATCATAGAATGTATGTGGACTCAAATTTACCGGGAAAGCGTCATTTCTGTAAGAATGATTTATGGTGGTCTATTGCAGTAGTGGTAGAAGCAACGGAGATGCAATGCTTAGGTCTCTGGAGGAGTAGGTCTCGTTCTGAAGGCTGTAATACGTAGGCTGTTTCTGATTCAAAAGATTGAAGAAAAGGGAAGTGTTCAATACGGCGACCTCGGGCGTCGCAACAAGTGTCGCCCCATAGGCTATTATGTGCATGAAAGTCTTCTAGAACATGATAAGATTCGAGAAGTTCATTTATCAAGGGCTAGAATTCATGTCTGTTAGGTTAAAAATCTAGAGGTATGTATAGGAGCAAATTGTGACGAGTTTTCTAAAGCGTACCGCTTGAACAGCCACTGCTTTGAGGGACGATCGAATCGGTAAGTGCGCGCATAAAATCCTTTGATTAACTATAATGGCTACACCTCCAGATGCCATTGCATCGTCCCGGTCCTTTCAGAAAATAGTGTAGCACCGAAGAAACGTCGTTTGTTTGGATTGTAGGTGTGTTTTTTTGTACACACAGCACTTTTGGCGATTGTTTGTATAGGAGTTCTTGGACATCATGAAGGTTACTGTGAAGGCCCCTGTCCTTCCATTGTTTGAATCCAGGGTTCATCATGAAAGTAGAGTAACGTGGTGTGTATAAGAGATGGGGTTCTGTTATTTAGAGGAAGGTCTGAGTTTAGGTAACAAAGCCGTCATCGGGCCCTGTTATTGGCTTTTTTGTCTTCCTGGCCCCTACTAAGGAGCCACGCTGGTCTTTCTGTACCAGGGGTACGATGGTGTCCGTTGCCTGCTGGGAGGCACTGGAAGCCCGCATGCGGGGGCAGGTGGTTTCGGGTTCGGACCTCGCCTGGTAAGACGAGGTTTTGGCGCCTGATGACCCTGCGGTCAGTGGTACCTGTTAGCGAGCTGGCGGAACAGAATGGGCTGCTACCGCCAATGGGGCAGAGGTTACAGCTAACGGCTAACTTTGCGCTGGCTGAAGGAGTAGTGGGGGCTGGTGGGACGTCGCCTCCTGGCGCGCCACGTCAACGTAAGATTTTGTGCAGAATGGCGTTCATCTAGTACGGACTTCTTTATATGTGATGTTTTCTTTTACTTTGAGCGGGATAAACTCTTTTTCTTTCTTCCAGTTTGGGCAGGAACCAGAGTATGCTGAATAAACACTGATAAAGTTGTTGCAGTGAGGTGTGTAAGTACACTTAAAAGAGCTGTGTCTTGGGTCTCCACATTTTGCGCAAGTGGTTGACCTTGGCAGCTTTGCGAGCCGTGGCCAAATTTTCGGCAATTTTAGCAACGTCTAGGGTTGGAAACGTAAGAGCGAACAGAGAGTTTGATGTAATCTCTCTCATTAATTGTGATAGAAAATTAGATGCAAATGTTAAATTGAGTTTCGTGGTAGGTGTTCCCTTGCCATCACGTCTCATGATGATTTGTTTAACTTCAGTTACATTCTGCTCTTTCCAACCTTCTAGAAGTTTTTGTTTGGACAGCCTGATGAGGTCTGCTTCTGATACGACTCTGCGTGAGATATTTATCGAACAGTGAGGCAAACTAGATGTTGGGCTGGTGCGAAACACTGTTATATTGCAAAGTTTCTCAAATTGTTGTCGCTCAGTTAGTCTGAGCAGGAGATCACCACTTGGCATCTGAGTTACCTTGTAACCTAATCTAAAGATTTCGGTCAGCGACCTTGAGACAAGAAATCGAGAAATTGATCTTAATTTTCAGTTTATTCGGAGTTTCACAGTAAAATCATGAAATTTGCGCACCCTCTTTTGAGAGAGACGATCAAGTAGTCGGGGAAATAAAGGTGTTACATAGTAGTTTGGTTTTTTTGACAGAAAAGGTGGCCAATCACAATGAAGCCCGTCTAGGGGACACTGAAGTGCTTGTGTAGGACTGTAGATGCAAGCCGTACATTGACACTATTACCAAATGTAACTGGCCAAGGTTGAGAAACTACGCAAGGTTGTTTCTCGGAGCCAAGAAATGTGGAAGTAATTAGAACACAGAATATTACAGCACAGATATAATGTAGGAGATAAAGACGAAGATCTAGAGAGAGAAAGAGATAAGAAAAGGCCACTGCCGAACACACCTGGGTGGGTCAGCTTAGCGCACCGTCTACGTGAAGCCGGGGCCAAAGAGGTGTGTACCCTCTGGCGGGGGGCATTCAAGGTCCAATCACCCGTCGTCGGCTCAGCTCCCAGGCTCCCCTTTTTGCCGGGATCGGCAAAGCCACGCACGGCTGGGCGTGGGAGGGAGTTCAACCCTCCCCCTTTAGCTCGAGTCCATTGTGTCTTTACACACCATGCGCCTTCTTCCGCAGACGCTTATGCGGAGATATAACGTCATGGAAGAGTTACTATCAAAGGATAAATCTCACATTGTAAGCATGACTATACCAGCCTAAATATTTCATAAAGAGACATAAATTAGGTAATAGCGATGCATACACGTCGCGTAGCGGTGAATGTCGTATTACAGGAGCGATATTACAAGTTGCGCGTGGGTTTGAAAATTGTGGTAGGAAGAGCCTCGATTAGAAATGTGTTAAACGAATTCATTTGTGCATATGTACATCTCTGAGGAGGTTTCCTGTAATGCATTTAAAATACCGATTTACTTGTTTCGGTAATCTAAATTTTGGAACCTTACCATGGCAGCGATTGGCGAAATGTTAGTATTAAACTCAAAATTTTCAATTTTGTGTGTGTATAGCATCACAACGATCTATTGCACTATGTGCCTGTGCTGTATCTTTTATTCTCGTTAGCTTTTATCTATAAAACTGGTAACCTATCTTTGTGAATTTCCAAAAAAAGCTGAATTCCCAATCTGATATTTATGCTTACAAGGCAAATGCGAAGCTATCATATATCTTTCAGTCACGTAAGAAATAAACATGGTAAGTGTAAACCGCAGCAGTTACCTAACAATTCCTACGTCGTTGGTAATGCGTCCGCTGCTAACAAGTGTGCCTTGGAATAGCAATAAAGACATCTTCAGGGTACCGAGCAGCCACCGCACGTGAGGACTCATAAATTCATCACATGTTGAAAAACTTTCTGCAAAAAAATAGTCGCCCAGTGTAAAGCGATGCCTAAGAACAAAGTGACGTCACAAAAATGAAAATTTTGCTGATTTTCGGTTATAATTGTTATAAGAAAAAGCGGATGAATACAAAAGAAGCTACATCTGCAACATTCTAATGAAATCGATGAAATCGACGAAGACGATGATGCAATCGTGCTTGCATGTTGTTGTTTTTGTTGTACCTCAATCTTGCCTGCAGCGGCCTCTGAATCCCCCTGAATATTTTGGAAATAAATTCATTTCATTCATTCTCTCCCGCCCGTGTCATTTGGTGGAGGTGCGCCGTACAACACAATGAAATGGAGCCCCGCCGTGGCCGACGTTTGGATAGTTCCGACATGGCAAACCAGGGACTCGCTACCGCTGAGGTGACTACTACAACAACTGTTGTCCTTCCGCAGCTAAAAGATCCTGGCATGTTCTGTGGCACTGATGACGTCGACATTGAAGAATAGCGTTCGTTGCCCGAACGAACATGTAAGAATCACCACTGGGATGAAACTCTTATGTGTGTCAACATTCTGTTACACTTGAACGGAACACCAAAGGTGTCGTTCGAGAACCACGAAGATGAAATTGGAAGCAGAGATGCATGCAAGAAAAATATGCGCGCCAATTTCGGCAAGTCTGTAGGCAGAAAGGCAGCGACCAAGAAGGAGTTGGCATCTTGTGCGCAAACGTGGGCAGAGTCCTTTGTGACCTACTCTCTAAGGCAAAAGGGTAGTAAAAGGGTGTGTGGTTTGTCCTTTTTGGGACTAAAGGGGCTGCCACAATCATTATATCTTTAAGGACTAAGGGCACCAGGTCTAACAGTTAGTCTCCTCAAGGAACTAACATTTAGTCCTCACATTTACAGCTTAGTGAGTAACCCTTAAACTCACAGTTCACCCCAGAGGACTAACATTTAGTCCTCACATTTCAACTTATAGAGCAAATGTCAATCCCTACATTTACACCTTACCGGGCAACCGTTATACCTCACAGTTGCACCTTGCCGGACAAACTGTTGATTTACTCAAATACTCCAATCAGACGAACTTTTATTCCCCAGTTCGAACCTTGTTATTTGTTTATTTTTTGCCAGGCCTAATACTTTTTTCGCCTGTTTTACTGCGCAGTGAGCAACAAACTCCGCAGAAAAGAACACGCAAAAAAGTAGTTAGTCACCTATGTGTAACTGCTTTCGCAGTCACGGAAACAACGAAAGAAAAAATAGTGACATGGAAATACTTCAATTTTCTACATACCCCTGAAGTTTCTCCATTCTTTTAAGTGAATTAATGGTGAAGTATACAAGTCCAGTGCGCGTTAATATAAAAACAAGCGTTGAAATATGACACACAAATATCTTTACCTCCACATCTCGCACAGCCCTTGTGAAGCTCCTCTGACGAAAGAGATGGATGACGGGCATCGCAGATGCCAGCGCACAGTCTTCAGCATGGTGTATACCCATGGTTGCACGATAAGTATGTAAAATAGTGAGTCACACGTGACAGAAGATGAATACGAAAAATGAGATGAATACGAGAAATACGAGAAGATGCATATGAGAAATTCGTGCAAGGTGAAATGAAAACATAAGTGAGAGATGACATGCTAATAATTTTACCGTGATATAACACATCGTCAAAGACTCATTTCGTTCCCCGTAGCGCAACAGTTAAGGAGCGGCGGCCGCAGTCACAACTCCACGATTTACCATACCGCTAACAAGTCGTCGAGTCCTAAGCGAGCGACGTTGTTCAGCTCGAGCAAGCGAACGCGAGACCAAACACGGCACTGCACGCGGAGTGTCTGCCACCAGCGAACTTCGAACAGAAAAGCGAGCGTACGCTTGGCCGTCGCCACGAACAGCGCCGAGCTGGTTTGGAGCTAGCGCCGAAGAATTCGACGGTAATGTGGCCCCTTTCCATTAACTCGAGCGAGTGCAGCGCGCAAACGCGAGTCTGCCGCACCGGCCAACACACTGCGCCGAGCTGCTTGCGACCGACTGACGGGGAAGCGAACTGTTATGGTGACATATTTTCAGTGAGTTCCAACACTAGCAAAAGCCCCACTAGGCCGTGCTGGTGCGCTTACAGTGCGCGATATACTACACTTAGGCTCTTTAACGAGAACTCGCAACGTGTTTTCGACGACTCCCAACACAGCGACGAGGTCTCAGCCCATTATTTTAGCACGGAGGTCATCGCGGCGTCGAAGACAGGCGAGCACTCGATGAGCGAGCGTACGGGAGGCCGATGGCAATGGCGGCCAATTTCCAGGCAGTCGCAAAGCACAGGCGAACTGCAGACGCTGAAGCTGACCTTCGCTATGCATTCCGTGCTTGCGATATACATCACGACCGATCCCGTTTCCGGCAAGTGCGATCCGTATCGCACACGCCACAAGTAGAGTAGAATAAAGAATGATAACCTACTTGCCTTAGAATCCAGCGCCGTTTTCTGCCCTGAGTCGGACTGAAGTATATATCCGATAGGCCTGTTCTTCTCGGCCGCCATATTGGCCTTCCCAACTGTCGCTGTCGTGTGTTTGTCGGGACTGTCTTGAAGCCAGAGATATACAGTTCGGCGTGGTGACGTGTCGAGGCTTGATCCAGACTTCATGGGTGCAGCAAAACGCTAAAAAAGCAGCCCACGCTCCTCCAGGCGTACACAGAGTACCACGTCGTAATTCTTAGATCGTCGAATCCGGGCGGCCGTGGTAGAGCACCCCGAACGCGACGCTACGCAACCACAGCCGGCCAAGTATGGGGAAAGACAGAGCCAGCAGAGGAGGAGAAGGACATGTGTTCTTTCAAGAAGGAGAGCTGGTCACCTTGGCGACGCTTTTCGTGCTGCCTCCAATGCCCGGGCGGTTCATCTCTTGTAGAGAGTAGTGGTTTCGCGCCACACGCTTCCCTCTGTGGTTGCTCCTCATCGGTCTATCCGTTCATCGCGTGCGCCTATGGGGCTTCGTTACTCCTTTTTCGGGTGATTTTCCCTTAGAGTGCACATACAGGACGTTCTCGCCCTTTGCCGAAAAGCAGACATTGGTGTAGAAAAAACCGAGAAAGTAGTACACATAATTATGAAAGGCATTGCAAATGATGCATTCAACCTTCTCATATGCAAAAACTGCATTATGGTCGATACCATCACCAAGGAGTGCCAGTGATTTGAGGCCGCAAAAATTGACGTATCGCCCGCCACTTCACTTGAATACCAAACACAGCAGCAACCTGGTCGAGCGAAGACGGGCCTGCATTACAGACGCCGTTCATTGCAGAGCATGTGACCAAAGATCATCAGATGTGAACCTGAAGCTTTGTCTCCTGCACTCACGTGCTCCCATTCCTGTTACTCTATCCTTCAGATGGTGCCACTGGTAGCTGCCATTTTGCGACAAAAGCTTTCCCATGATGGACTGGTCTCCGAGTGCACTACAGCTCCCTCTCAGCTGATCAATCGTCGTCGACGTGCCGGCCGTTTCCTATGCCCAAAGCCAAAACCTTCCGGTGCGCCCTCGCAATCCAGAGAGTGAAAGACTGCTGACGATCGTCCGATTTGTTTCAACTGCTGCCGTATCGGCATGTGGCCCGCCTTTGTAACACTCGGTGGTATTTAAATCAGGCATCCTATGGGTACACCCATCGCCCAGAGAGGGACTATGGACGCTTTCAACTTTACTGAAAACCACCTTAGGCCACCAGTCAAGACGCTCTTCTATGCCGCCATATCGTCGTCGTTCTCCATCTCCGTATGCTCACCAGTCCCGTTAACCGCTCTCCCGTCACCCGTCGTCTCACTTGCCCCAATTTCACTGATCAGCGTAGCTGACTGACCACCTGCCGCGGGAACCTAGATGATGCAACTGCCGGAGGTGATGCTACTACGACCACTTGCCTGCCAAATCCTCTGACAATGCTGGCGACCCCACGCAACCTTATGGACGTTGAAATAGATGACATGCTCGTTGTTGCACTTGTGGAAACAGGGGCTCACATATCAGTGATGAATTCATAACTTTTTTGCCGCCTTAGGAAAGTTTTAACGCCGCCCCCAAGTACCCCTTATCCAGGTAGTTGACGGTGGCACGTTTCCTGTGCTTGGAATGTACTCCAGGAGTATAAGTGTTGCCGGTCGCTCCACGACAGTGCTATTTGCTTTGCTCGAGAATTGTTCCCGTTAACTTATCCTCGGCATGATCTTTTTATCCACCCACTCTGTCCTTATTGATTTTAGAACCGGCATGCTTTAACTTGAATTACCGTGCTACCATGACGACCCAACACCAGCTCAACCACGTGTTTTCTGTAGATCACGTTTGCCTAGCACCTCAAGCCGCGAGCTACGTGAACCTGCGATCTTTCCCTTCCTGTTCCCGACGGTGCTTACATGTTGACACCTAATGCTGACGTTGTGCTGGCCAAAAATGTTGCCGTGCCTCACACAGTTTTGACAGTCACGGGAAGTACAGCATCTCTTCCGATCCTAAACTTCAGCTGGTGCGCTCAAGTTATCCTAGGTTGTATGACTTTGGCAAAGGTTTCTTCTATTGATGCTGCTATTTCGGCGTTTGTTGCCAAACTTTCTTCGTCGTCTGCTCCATCCTCCTCCTCGAAGAGCGCAGCAGATGCTACCGTCGACAAGATGATCGCCCCTGACCTTCTTCTTGCACACATTGCCAATATCCAGCACCTGCTGAACGCCTACCGTGATATCTTTGATTTTGATGACCGTCCTTTGGGTCAGACATCCTTCGTAACTCAAAGGATTAACACTGGAGATGGCAGTCCTATCAGACGACGTCCTTATCACGTGTATAAAGCTGAGAGCAAGTTATCTAGCGCGAAGCTAAAGAAATGCTCACAAGCCCTGCCACGGTGGTCATGTGGCTAAGGTACTAGGCTACTGACCCGGAGGTCCCGGGATCGGATCCAGGCTGCGGTGGCTGCATTCCCGATGGAGGCGGAAATGTTGTAGGCCCTTGTGCTCAGATTCGGATGCTCGTTAAATACCCACAGATGGTTACAGTTTCCGGAGCGCTCCACTACGGCGTCTCTCATAATCATATGGTGGTGTTAGGACGTTAAACCCCACATATCAATCAAATTATTCAAGAAATGCTCACAAAAGACAACATCGGACGTTCTTGCAGTCCATAAGCATCGCCGGTTCTGCTACTCAAAAAAAGGATGGGAGCTGGCGCTTGTTCGTAGACTACCGTCACCTAAACAAAGTATCACGTGAAGACGTGTATCCACTGCCGCGGATGGACGATGCTCTCGACTGCCTACATGGGTCTGTCGACTTTTCATCTATCGCCTTACGATCATGATACTGTCAGATTTCTGTAGATCATTGAGACCGTGAGAGAACCGCAATTTTTACATTAGATGGACTTTTCAAGTTCAAGGTTATGCCGTTCTGATTGTGTAACGTCCCATCTACATTTAAAAGCATGATGAACTCTCTCCTGCGTGGATGCAAGTGGTCAACATGCCACTGCTATCTCGATGACGTCATCGTATTTTCACCTACAATTGAAAGACATCGTAGCCGTCATAAGGTTTTCCAGACACAGGACTTCAGCTCAACTCTTCCAAATGTCACTTTGACCATTGGGAAACCAGTCTTCTGGGCCACCTTGTCAGTGCTTGAGGCGCACAACCTGATCCTGACAAAATTAGAGTTGTCGAGGATTTTCCCGTACCACGCTCCGCAAAAGATGTACGCAATTTTAGCGGCCTGTGTTCTTACTTTCGATGTTTTGTAAAGAATTTTGCTGACTTGTCCCACCGCTTACGGAACTAGTGAAGAAGGAGGTGCCTTTTTGGCCGATCCTGGTCGCTCATTACTTTCAAAAGTAGTAAGTGACATCGTTCGATCGCGTTCGACGCGTCACAAGCTCACTACGACATACCAACTGCAAAGAAGTGATCTTGCCGAGTGCCTATATCGAACCTTGACAACAATGCTCTCTATGTACGTTTCAAAATATCACCTTGATTGGGATAGTACTTTGCTTTACGCGACATTTGTATACACTTCGTCACGCCACGAAACCACTGGCTTCTCCGCATACTATTTATTGTTCGGCCGCAATTCAGCGTTACCCTTCGAGACTCTTCTCCCATCAGCAACGCAAACGGTTGCAGAGTACGCCCGGAATGCCACTGCTCGGGCTCAAGTGGCCCACCAAACTGCACGGAAACGTCGTCTTGGCTCGCAGATCTCTCGGACGGCCTGTTACAATAGCCATCACAGAGTAGTTTTTTTACTCTCAAGGTGCATTAGTCCTGCTCTGGACACCATGTCGCCACGTTGGCATTTCCCTTCGAAGCTCCTACCTCGCTACTCCGGGCCTTACAAGGTTTTACGCCGGCTTACTGAGGTCACTTATGAGAACGCTCTGTTGGACAGTCGTCATCGTCCGCACCTGCCACTGACGTAGTCAACGTTTCCCGTCTGAAACTATACATCTCCGCATAATATGCAACTCTTTTTTAGGCGCCGAGACGGCGCTACCGGTGGTGGGAGGTTATTTGTTGCACGACAACAGCAACAAGAGACCATCAGGTACACGAAGAAGATGATGAATGCAATCGCGCTCGTGTTGTTGTTGCTGTTGTACCTCCATCTTGGCTCAACTGCCTCTGAATCTCCCTGTATATTTTGTAAATATACAGGGAGATTCATGATTTTACCCATTCTCTCACCCCCGGGACAATATGTTTTCTTTCCCCACGCTGGGGTGCCATGCTTTTTAAACACCAATTGAAAACTATAGCACACAAGCTTAAAGGAAGGAAACAGTTAGAGGGGAGCATATTGCAATCTGAAACGAAGAAATAAGGACATGCTGGTACATTAGAGAATAAAGGTACGTTCGCTACGCTGAAACATCAACGAGGCCTTTGAGGATGGCACATGTACTGCCATAGCAGAGGCACAGGTATACCAATCGATGGGACTTCGCGTATGCAGACACTGCGTAATAGGACAGCAATATTGCATAGGTAGCAGCGACGGTCAGAGAAGATGCTGCTCTTATAACGCGCTGCACAGTCTGTAGTGTCGAAAGTGTATAGGACGATGAAGGAGGCACAGCCTTGGCCATCAGTGAAAAGGAGACCGAAATGGTCATCAATGTTTTTGAAAACGCCATTTAATATTAAAAGTTGGGAAGGGTGACGAAGAGAACCGTCCGTATAATAAATATTGTTGGAAGATTACGGAGACTATTGTGCTCATTCGGGCACTATCTATCCAGGGACTCCTAAAGAAAGGGGAACCTAATTCGCTCTACCAAGGTCTCACATACTAGTCAAACTTCTGAAGCTTCCTTGTTACCGAAATTTCAAAAAAAGTTAGTATAGGCGCACATATAAGAAAATTGTAGCACAGTGCAAGCCGGAGTGGCGATTATTGCTGCAGCAGACATATCGCTAAATAATAAAGGCGAGGTAATGTTGTAAAAGTTACAGGCAGAGGTTTTTCTTAGCGCCATACTTAGCAGCAACTGGCACCAAGTTTTTCGGTACCAGTGCAGGTTTTGTTATGTGGCGGATGTTCAGATGGTTTGGACAGGTCACAATAAGAGCGATGATTTGCCAATCTACAGGCCGGGGAGGTCCTGCTTCACGGCCTGAACCCCAACGGCCAGACATAATTTATGAAACCCTTGCTGCTGACATGTCTGAGTAAATTCCGACCATTGATTTGGAGCGATGCTCAATGGCTGACGTTATTCAGTGATTTTTTAATCAACATTTCTCTCAATTCTTTTTTCTCCACGATGGCAATGAACCATGCTTTCCTGGCTTCACGATGTAGCACTTCAATAGCTGCTGGGAACAGTGACCATTGTGGACTCATATAGACGCGGTGCAGTAATATAGTATAGCGCGAGCTACGTGAACGGCCATCGGCTGGTGGGCGTTTTCGCTGCCTACATATGATGTTGTCGAAACTCTGCGGAAAAGTGTTACTACTACAGCAGGCTGCCCTGTCAATCGGTTGCAAGCAGGTCGGCGCTGGCCTTTCGCGGCGGCCCCGATGGTGAGCCCAAATATGCGCTACACTCTAAGGCAAAAATATGTTAAAAGAATGTGTGGTTCGTCCTTTTGGGGACGAATGGGGCTGCCACAACTATTATTTTTTCTAAGGACTAACGACACCGGGTCTAACAGTTAGTCCCCTCAGACAAGCTAAAGAGACTAACATTTAGTCCTCACAGTTACACTTTAGTGAGTAACTGTTAGTCCCACAATTCACCTCAAAGGACTAACATTTAGTCCTCATATTTGCATTCTATAGCACAACTGCTAATCCCCACATTTCCACCTCGCCGGGCAACCATTAGTCTTCACAGATGCACCTCGCCATACGAACGGTTGATTCACTCAAATACTCCAATCGGATGAACTTTTTATCCCCAGGTCGAACATTGTTTTTTGTTTATTTTCCGCCTGCCTAATACTTTTTTCGCCTGTTTTTAGCGCAGTGAGCAACAAATTGCGCAGAAAAGAACACAGGAAAAAGTAGTTGGCTACCTATGTGTAACTGCTTTCGCAGTCACGGCAACAACGAAAGAAAAAAGTGTGACATCGAAATCTTTTATTTTTATACATACACATGAAGTTTCTCCAATCTTTTAAGTGAATTATGGTGCAGTATGCAAGTCAAGTTTTGTTGTCACATCTTGTTTACTCTTTGTGGAGCTTCTCCGACGGAAGCGATAGATGGCAGGCATTGCAGACGCCAGAGCACGCAGCCTTCTGTCTGTTGTGTTCTCATGGCTGCACGTACAATAATATTGTAAAAATAGTAAGACACGCGTGACAGAAGATGACGATGCACGCATATGACAAGTAGGTGCACGTTCACATAAAAACATGCGTGTAAAATATGACACAAATAACTTTAACTTCAAATCTCGCACAGTCCTTCTGACGCTGCTCTGACGAAAGAGATAGATGACAGGCATCGCAGACGCTAATGCACACAGTCTTCAGCACAGTGTGTGTCCACGGCTGCACAAAAAGTATGTAAAATAGTTAGTCACACGTGACAGAGGATGAATACAAATGCATATATGAAATACGTGCAAGGTGAAATTATAACATACATGAGGTATGACATGCTGATAATTTAACCGTGATGTCACATCGTCAAAGACTCATTTCGTTTCCCGCCACGCAACAGCTTAGGAGCGGCGGCCGCAGCCGTAACTCCGCGAATCACCGTACTACTAACAAGTCGGCGAGTTCTAAGCGAGCGGCATCGTTCAGCTCGAGCGAGCGAACACGAGACCAAACACGGCGCAGCACGCGGCGTGTCTGCCGCTAGCGAACTTCGAAAAGGAGAGCGAGCGTACGCTTGGCCGCCGCCACGAACAGCGCCGAGCTGGTTTGGAGGTAACGCCGAAAAAATGGACGGTAATGCGGCTCTTTTCCACAAACTCGAGCGAGTGCAGCGCGCAAACGCCAGTCCGCTTGCGCGGCGAACGGACGGCGCCGAGCTGCTTGCGACCTACTGACGGGAAAGCCAACTGTATTGGCGACCAATTTTCAGTGAGTTCCGATGCTAGCGAAGGCCCCGCCAGCCCGTGCTGGTGCACTTACAGCACTCGACATCCCACAACCAAGATCGTTACGAGAACCCTCAACGTGTTTTCGATGACTCCCAACACAGCGACAAGTTCTCAGCCCAATATTGTCAGCCCGGAGCTCATCGCAGCAGTGAAGACAGGTGATCACTCGATGAGCGAGCGTACGGAAGGCCTATGGCAGTGCCGGTCAATTTCTAGGCGGTCGCAAAGCAGAGGCAAACTGCAGACTCCTAAGCTGACCTTCGCGGTGCATTTCGTGCGTGCGATATACAGCACGTCCGAACCCGTCGCCGGCAAGCGCGATCCGTATTGCACATGCAACAAGTATATTAGAATAAAGAATGATAACCTACTTGCAATAGAATCCAGTGCTGCTTTCTGCACTGAGTCGGACTGAAGTATATCTTCGATAAGCCTGCTATCTACTCGGCCGCAACATTGGCCTTCCCAACTGTTGCTGTCGTGTGTTGGTCATGACTATCTTGAAGCCAGAGACATACAGCATGGCGTGGTGACGTGTCAAGACTTGCTCCAGACTTCATGAATGCTGTGAAACGTAAAAGCAGCAGCACACGCTCATCCAAGTGTACACACAAGCACCACGTTGTAATTCTTAGATCGTCGAATCCAAGCGGCCATGGTCGAGCATTGCGAGCGCGTCAACGCGAACCGTCACCAGCAAAATACGGGGAACGACTGAGACAGCAGAGGAAGCGAAAGATGACTAGTCACCATGGCAACGCTTCTCGCACTGCCTGCCATCCCCGGGTGGTTCATCCCTTTGGATCGTGTTTGGAGAATAAGTGGTTTGCGCGCGGCACGCTTCCCTCTGTAGTTGCTCTTCAACAGTCTATCCGTTCATCGCGCGCACCTATTGGGCTCTGTTACTCCTTTTTCGGGTAATTTTGCCTTAGAGTGTATGTGCTCTGGCACTCAATCAAAAAACGTTTTGAAAAATTGCTTGCCTTTGCTGCCCAATTCATCGGCCCTTCATCCCCTTCATCGCCTGTATATCAGTGGCATTTACACGCGGAAGGGTATGTACCACAGGTATACGGGTATGTGTCACGACGTACGTGACGGGATCGTGACATTATTCTTGTGTTAACAAGCGAGTCACACCTATCATATCCTCCCATACAAGTTTTGCTTCTCGCCATATTGTAACGCACTTTTCAATAAACTCTTTTAATAAGCTAACGTAGGCTGGGCGAACTTGTGCCCGAGAATTATAGCACAGCTAGATTGTCTCGAGGATTGCCTTCTGCCTCTTCTTCTACGTTCTTCTTTTCTTTCAACCCGGTTCGCGCGCAGCTGGGTCCCGCAGGCTCGTGCATCGCAAACCATCTAGAAGGCACAAGTATTTGCTAGCGCGCGTAATTTGAAGTCACATTGTGTCATTGCCCCCCTTTCCAGAGTGCATCGTCCCGATGCTTGTGTCAAACTGGTTGCATGGCAGTCATTCACAAACCCTCGTCGGGGATGTCGTTAACGTCAAAGAACGTTGTATCTTCAGCGTTTCATTGCCTGTCGTGATATGGTTTCATCCTGACGACATGCACAGTTTCCGTGCGATGCCGCCGTCGGGATGAAATATCCTGTCCCTCTGGCGTAACTTCGTAGTTGAGCGAGCCGACGCGGCGGAGCACTCTGTACGGACCGAAATAGCGGCGAAGCAGTTTTTCTGACAGGCCACGTATTCGTACAGGAATCCACACCCATACTCTGTCTCCTGGTGCGTACTGGACGTCTCTTCTTCGCAGATTGTATCGATGCGTGTCGGTTTTCTGCTGTTGGAGAATGCGATATCGTGCCAGCTGTCTAGCTTCTTCTGCTCTTTGTATGTAGTCGTGAACGTCATAGTAATTCTCGGGCGTCTCGTCAATAGGTAACATTGCATCTAAAGGTGTCGTTACCGTCCGGCCAAAAACAAGTTGGAATGGCGTCATCCGTGTTGTCTCTTGCATCGCAGTGTTATAGGCGAATGTTGCATAGGGTAATATTTTATCCCAAGTACGGTGTTCTATATCAACGTACATTGACAACATATCAGCCAGCGTTCTGTTCAGTCGTTCCGTTAGACCATTTGCTTGAGGATGATATGCCGTCGTTTTTCTATGACTGGTGTGCGTCAATTTCATGATACATTTCATCAGGTCGGCCGTAAATGCAGTCCCTCGGTCCGTGATCAACGCTTTTGGAGCTCCGTGTCGCAGTACTATGTTGGAGACGAAGAATTCGGCTACTTCAACGGCTGATCCTTTAACTAGAGTCGCTGTCTCGGCATATCTGGTTAAATAGTCGGTCGCAACTATTATCCACCGTTTTCCCGATGACGACGTAGGAAATGGGCCCAGTAAGTCCATTCCCACTTGTGTGAATGGGGCTTCTGGTGGTTCTATCGGTTGAAGGAGACCTGCTGGTTTTAGCGGTGGCGTTTTACGTCTTTGGCAGTCCCGGCAGGTTCTGACATAGTGTCGTACAGAGCTAAGCAACTTAGGCCAGTAGTATTTAGTGCGGATGCGTGCTAACGTTCTGCTTACTCCTAAGTGTCCAGCTGATGGATCGTCGTGGCAAGCCTCCAAAATCTCTGGTCGCAGAGGTGAAGGGACGACAAGCAGGAATGTCGCTGTGTTGTTGTCAAAGTTCCTTTTATACAGGATGTTGTTTCGTAGGACAAACGATGACAAGGCGCGGACAAAAGGTCGTGGAACATCGACAGACTGTCCTTGTAGGTACTTGATCAAGAGGAGTATCTCAGGGTCGGATCGCTGCTGATGTGCCATCCCTGATGGTGTCACAGCTCCCAAGAAAATAAAATCTTCACCATCCTCGGTGGACGCAGAAGCAGCAGGTTGAATCGGAGCACGTGACAAGCAGTCCGCATCACTGTGCTTGCGACCTGACTTGTACACAATGCGTGATATCATACTCCTGTAATCGCAAGCTCCATCGTGCAAGCCGTCCACATGGGTCCTTGAGATTAGCCAGCCAGCATAGCGAATGATGGTCGCTTATAACTCGAAAAGGCCTACCATATAAATATGGTCGAAACTTGCTGATAGCCCATACCACGGCAAGGCATTCTTTCTCGGTCGCTGAGTAGTTCACCTCAGCTTTCGAAAGAGTGCGACTGGCATACGCAATGACTCGTTCTTGTCCGTTTTGCCATTGGATGAGCACGGCCCCAAGACCTAAATTGCTTGCATCCGTGTGGATATCGGTTTCCGCTTCCTCGTCAAAATGCGCCAGAACAGGATGGCTTTGAAGGCACTTTCGTAGTTCATTGAAGGCATCCTCTTGTTCGGCAAGCCATACGAAAGGCATTTCCTCTTTTGTCAGCCGTGTCAGTGGTTCAGCAATTCGTGAAAAATTTTTAACGAACCGTCGATAATAGGCGCAGAGACCTAAAAATCGCCTAACAGCCTTTTTGTCTGTTGGCTTCGGAAATCTTGCTACGGCCTCAGTTTTTGCAGGGTCTGGGCGGACGCCTTCTGCACTGATGACATGGCCGAGAAAAGGAGCTCACGGAAGCCGAAATGACATTTCTGCGGTTTTATCGTCAAGTCCGCTGATTTGATCGCAGTGAGCACGGCCCGGAGCCTTTCCAAATGTTGCTCAAAGGTAGCAGAGAAAACTACAACATCGTCGAGATAAACCAGACATGACTGCCATTTAAGACCACAAAGCACTGTGTCCATCATCCGTTGGAATGTGGCGGGTGCTGAACAAAGGCCAAAAGGGAGTACCTTGAACTCGTATAAACCGTCCGGTGTCACAAACGCTGTCTTTTCGCGATCTCTTTCGTCCACTTCTATCTGCCAATACCCACTTTTAAGATCCAATGAGGAAAAATACCTGGCATTTCGCAGCCTATCCAGAGTGTCATCAATTCTTGGCAGAGGATAAACATCCCGTTTGGTGACGGCATTCAGCTTCCGATAATCAACGCAGAAACGTAAGGTTTGGTCTTTTTTCTTCACAAGAACAACAGGTGACGCCCATGGACTTGATGAAGGCTGGACTACATCGTCTCTGAGCATTTCTTTAACCTGATTACCAATAGCTTCTCTTTCTTTTGGTGACACTCGGTAGGGATGCTGGTGTATTGGCCTCACTGACTCGTCGACAATGATGCGATGTTTAGCGACAGGAGTGCGTCGAACCTTAGATGACAACGAGAAACATTCGGCGAATTCCCTTAAAAGACCCTCTATTTGCTCTTTTTCGCTTGGTAGTAGGCCTGGCTCGATGTCGATGGCTGCAAGGACAGACGCCACGTCTTCGAAATCAGAATCATTGGTTTCAAAAGTTCGCAGCTCCGTAACCTGGACGAAATCATTCAGACTGGCGATGACGGTTCCTTTTGCAACGTGCTGCACCTCATTTCCAAAGTTTGTGAGTAGAACATTTGCACATCCGTCACGTAACTTAACAAGGCCTCGTACCATGCAGATCCCTTTTTGGAGTAGTAAGGCAGTGTTGTTGTCAGCAAATCCTTCGAATTCACTGAATGCTTTGTTGTTTACTGCGACAGATATGCTCGATCTTGGCGGAACCATGACGCCATCATCTGCAATACAAAGGTCATATACGTTTTCTTCCGTTTCAAAGGTACCAATCGCGTGCCTAGTCGAGAATGAGACGGAAGATTCTCGCAAGTTAATTACAGCGCCATTAGCTCGTAAGAAATCCATGCCGATAATCAAGTCTCTTGAGCATTCCGGCAGCACAATAAAACTGGCGACGTACGTGAAACCCCGTATTCCGATTCTTGCTGTGCATATTCCAGTAGGGTCGATGAGGTGCCCTCCTGCTGTGCGAACTTGTGGTCCCTTCCAAGGAGTCATCACTTTCTTTAGTATTTTAGAAAGTGCGCTACTCATCACTGAATAATCTGCGCCGGTATCTACCAGTCCGATGACTTCGTAGCCGTCAACGAACACACGTAAATCGGAAGCAACGTCACTATCGAAGCACCGGTTTCTGAATCGGTCGTCGTTCAGAGTCAGCAATGGAGGTTTTTCTGCATTAGCGTCGACAGCGGCCTTGCCTCCACAGGTCGCTGACTCTAGTTTTCCCGACGCGGGCTTGGGGAACGAGACCTTGGGGAGCTTGCTGAAGGTCGGGGGCTAGGCGATCTATACCTCCCCGTTGTCGTTGCTCGAGGTTGGTGTCGTTGGAAGCCACTTGAGGTTTGACGACCTGACAGGTATTCTGCAATTTCGAAGGGACGTTCACCATTTCGTGGTCGAGGTGCATTAACAGGAAAACCACGGAGTCCTGCCTGGCGGTAGTGGCACGTTCGGTAGATATGACCAGGCTCCCCACAGTGGTAACACAGCGGTATCCTGTCGGGAGTGCGCCAGACATCGCTCTTCCTTAGTCTCCTCTCTGGCGTTGGCTGCAGGGTGCTCGGCGGCATCGGGTACTGCATAGGTGTAGCCGCCGCGACGTCCGCACGTCCTGGAGGTCCTCGTAGTAGCACATCAGCATACGTCATTCTCGTCTTCTGTTGTAGTGGCGGCCCTGGCTGTGCGTTGCTCGAAGGTTCGCGTACCACCTGCCTGACCTCCTCACGGATCACATCGGCCAGAGATGAAAGCATTGGAGCGTTCTGGTCAAGACGCTGCCTCTGCAGCTCTTCTCACACAACAGACCGCACCAGCTCGCGTAGCGCTTCCATGCCGTTACCGAAGGCTGGTGGCAACATGTCCAAGGAAGTGACGATCGCATCCCGGTTGTATAACCTTGCTCGCTGTTGTAGCGTCCTTTCCATTGTAGTAGCCTCGGAACGAAACTCGGCGACGGTGCGCGGCGGGCTTCGAATTAGTCCGGCAAAGAGTTCTTGCTTCACGCCTCGCATCAGATGGCGCAGCTTCCTGTCTTCGCTCATATTTGGATCCGCTCGGTGGAATAAGCGAGACATGTCTTCCAGATACATGGCGACAGTTTCGTTATTGCGCTGTTTTTTTGTCTGGAGCGCAGCTTCAGCTCTCTCTTTACGGGTGTGTTCGGGAAAGCAGCGAGCAGCTCCCGTCGAAAATCATTCCATGACCGGAAGGTGGCTTCGTGGTTTTCATACCACGTTCGTGCGCTATCTTCCAGTGCGAAGTAAACACTTCCAAGTTTGCGCTCTTCCCCATATCCGTTAGCCTTAGCGACGCGTTCAAAGTGCTCAAGCCAGTCCTCTGAGTCCTCGTAGCTTTCACCGTGGAAAGGCTTTGGTAGCATTGGCTGGTTTACGACAATATTGGCTGGAGTGACCTGAGCTGTCATGTCGGTTGCGTACCCGTTCACAGCCGTTGATGTTCCAAGCGAAGTCGATAAAGGTGAAAATTCAGGACCCTCACCACGTAGGCGTCGACTGCAGCGCTGATGAACAGGCGTCAGCTCGTTGGGTCGAAATCGCTGTGGTTCTGGACTGTGCTCCGTCACTCGAGAGGGGCATGGCATCACACCCAGCACTTCCACCAGATTTGTAACGCACTTTTCAATAAACTCTTTTAATAAGCTAACGTAGGCTGGGCGAACTTGTGCCCGAGAATTATAGCACAGCTAGATTGTCTCGAGGATTGCCTTCTGCCTCTTCTTCTACGTTCTTCTTTTCTTTCAACCCGGTTCGCGCGCAGCTGGGTCCCGCAGGCTCGTGCATCGCAAACCATCTAGAAGGCACAAGTATTTGCTAGCGCGCGTAATTTGAAGTCACATTGTGTCAATATTATCGGGGTAATCAAGAGAGCACCCAGAGGCAAGTGGTTAGATATATAGAAAGATACGCAGCAAGCACAAAATGTGCTTTCAGTACGTAAATAAGCGTTTCTCTTTGAAAAATACGACATTCTTTTCGTCTTTTGTTGTCGCATTGAGTGTGTAAGAATGACGCTCGAATGAAAACATATTTGGAATGTTTTTTCAGAGCCATTTGTTGGTTACTATAGAAAAGAAATAGGCGAAAATGCATAAGGCATTGCAGAGAGTAGTTGTAGAAAATCATCCTTGGCGATTAACGTATCATATACAGTGAGGATAAAAAATACATCCGACTGACTATATTGAGTGAACCAGCCGTCTGTCCGCCGATGTTATACTGTGGAGACTAACGATTTTTAGTCAAGGTGTTAATGAGGGGACGTACTCTTATTGCATGATATGTGGGGTTTAACACCCTAAAACCACCATATTATTATGAGAGACATCGTAGTGGAGGGCTCTCGAAAATTTAGGCCACTTGAGGTTCTTTATTGTGCACCCAAGTCTGAGAACACTGGCCTACAATATTCCCACCTTCATTGAAAATGCCGCCGCTGCAGCCGGGATTTGATTCGGCGACCTGTGGGTCAGCTGCCGAGTACCTTGGCCACAAGACCACCGCGGCGGGGCAGGAGACTTACTGTAGCCTGCTGAAGTGTAAATGTGATGACTAACTTTTTTTGTTCAGTGGAGCGCTTTGTTGGTCCTAACGGTTGCTTGATATGGTGTACATTGGAGAAAATGGCGTTACTGCCTTGACGTGATCAGTAGGGCTAACTAACCCGCAAGTCTTGAGACGAATTATTGGCTGTGACAGCACATTCTTCTTCAAAAGGACAAACCAAAGATTCACTTAAGAGTTTTTGCCATAAACTGAATGGTTTTTCACGAATGGGAGGCTCTATTTTTGTGTACTTTCTGTAATGAGTATGAGACACTAGAATCGAGGGCTGAGGGATTACTCGGAGTGAAGTCAAAAAGTAGCAAACATTTTATCAGAATGAATTCAAACATAAAACGCTTGTCGGCAGAAAGTACTTTATTTATGACTGGTAAAATTCGTGAATCAGCTGATCTCACAGGTTGCTCTGCAGCATCACTGACAGCAGCCACAGTCGTCAGTGAGTATGTTTTGAACACTGCAAGCTTCAGGCCTTCTGGCAGAGCCACTGACCAAGCTGAGCAGTTAAGCGTTCATAGTCAACGGGTCTTCAAACGACTGACACCATACATCAGGGCACCCATGTGTTCTCCTCAGTGTCTAAAACTAAAAGACTTCGCGATGGCATCGAACATGGTGTTATTATGTATAATTCACGAAGATAATACGTGAACGCATGCATCAAAGAATGATGGGACAGTGATCAGTTTGCTGACTTGAAGCATCCCGTGTTCTTTTTTAGAGTTTTCTAACAGTTCTTCGAAGGCATCATCCCATAGGTAAATTTCTTAAATTCGAAAACTGACAGTGGCACTGCAAGTTCGAAGCAAATCGTTACTCTTGAATATATCGTCTGTGCTTCATGGAAGAATCATAAATTATGTCACGACCACGTGGTCAATGAAACGTCCGCGGTACAAACAACAACGGGGCCCAGTGAGATGCTACCATTGCGACAAAGGTCATGTTCGCGAGAAAAACATCACCTTGCATCTTAAATGGTGTTTGGTTAAGCAACCAACCCGCGTACAGAGTGCTACTGCGACAACTACGGAACTTTTTTTTGTTAGCAACAGCATGCTGCGTCATCCCTACTGAAAAATTCTGTATGAAATCTTACGAAAAATATATGGACTCCACATAGTTTCGTTATGAATTATACGGAAAGAATATAAATTCATATGGAAGCGTACGGAAGTTGTATGGCATATACAGAAATTTTTTAAGGAAAATACGAAAGCATACAGAAATCATGTGCGGCATACGGAAAGTTCCTTATGAAAGATATGGAAGGATATGGAAGTCATGTCGTAAATACGAAACGTTATTTAAGCAAAATATGGAAAGATATGGAATTATGGAAAGATTTACGGAGTATACGGAGGATTCCTTAAGGAAGGGGAAATACAGAAAGATATGAAAGTATGGAATGGTTTACGGAGTATACGAAAGCGTCCTTAAATGGAAAATAAACGACGCATACGGAAACTTCTTTACTAAATTATTGCAAAATACAGATTTCCAGCGGACTAATAGTAATAAGACCTGAGGTATTAATGTCACTAGATTCAAATAACACTTTCACCCACGAGTGCCATTCAATCCGTGATGGCGCTACACCACACCCCGGAAAAAGTAACGCCATTAGGACCATACATGATATCAATGTTGACCATTCAGAAAGAAATTGCTGGAAAGGTTGATGAAAAGAAATGTTGAGTGATAAAAAATATGAAGGTATGCTGAAATGAATAGTAAGTTTTGCACAAAAATAACTACTACACAATTGAAAAAAACACAGACAGGGTGGGTGCACCCTTGTAACTGTCAATTAATTTATTATTATTCTGAACAGACAAGTGGAAAGAATTTGCTAAATAAATGTGCACAAAATTTTTATATATCACATAATTTATGGCCACTATGAGCCAGAATGACCTACTTAACCAGTACAAATAGCTGATAGGATAACCACAAGCAACACGCCATGCGCAGCATGACAGAAAAGAAAGCGTCAAAATGAACGTCCTTATTGTGTCTATTTAGGTTTTCTACAATGCGAAGTAACATATGCACACCTGGCTTGCGGTGCATAACCTCATACATAACCTCATACATAACAAAAACCCAGAGCATTTCGCATTTCTTCGCTTTAAAACACGGTCTCGCACGTGCACGTGAACGGCTTGCAACAGAACTGCCGCAGCTTTATGAAAGCAAGAGTCTCTGCCTCGGTTCATTGCGCTCATGCAGCTGAGCCATCACTACAGATACATGCATATACATGCCCAGAGGCATCCGCATGTTTACATCATCGCCGACAGCACCGGCATCCAAGTACCACTCAGGTGAAAAGTAAAGACATTTGTGATGGCATTCTAGTTCAAATTATAGATTCCCTACAAAAGCTACATTATTACCGTGTACGCATGCATGCAGGTCAAATCGGTAATGCTGAATTTTGCGACCTCTTAAGAAGGTAGACAATTTGTTCGACTGCGACGGCAAATGTGTTTCTCGAACTGCCTAATTCATTGAATTCTAATGGTATATATCTATGTGTAGCAGCCACATAATCTCATTAGATACAAATCTCATTCCATTCAAATTACACTGAAATGTCTACTGTGACAGGGTTATCTAATACACAAACGGTTTGAATACGATCGGATTTTGTAAGGCGCACACGATAAATGGCTTTAAGTGCATGAAAAGAGCATGAACATACAATCACAGGTTTCACCTAAGAGGTGAAACAGGTTTCACCTAAACTACAGGTTTCCCCCAAGAGGGAAGTTTGCAAAATATGCCTCATACTTTCACTTTAAAGTAGGGCAAGAGAGTTGCAATGAACCTTCCCCCCTCCTTGATGGAGAACTGTGGGTAGACCGAGATATCCCGAATATTTATTTAATTATTTATATATACTGCAGTCTTACAGGATCATGATTATTGGAGATGATGTATAGATTGCATGAAAAACAGGCTTCAGTAAACAAAAAGCTTGTAGCATCACAGGAATAACAGTGATGCATATGGAAAAGTAATAAAACAGATACAGAAGTTTTCGTGGAAAAATATTACTTATAAGCATGAGTACAAACTCCATTTCATAGTTGCCTGTTCAATATAATTGTCATACTACACCTGCTCACACCCCTTGACAATTACCCATAATCAGACTCGTAGGTACTGTAAAATGCGAAGCAAGCACCTACACCCAAGCAAGTGCCCTTCTCCCTTTTGCGGGAGGTCCTAAATAAGTGCCTGGGGCTAGTCGAGCAACGAGAAGCCCCTCCCAAATCAGGTAAGGTTATTATTCGCTGTAGGGGGAGTGGAAGGGGGCTTGCTTGAAATCTTTTGGTACTTGCATTGATAAGTATTCATTTTACTTGCGCACACACTTTACTCACATTCACACATAACTTCAATGAAGAATATTCCCTCTACTCCCCCCTTCAGTGCTCACTCATTCGCCTCCTCACGCCTACTCTCATCATTGAGTGTTCACTCATGTTCATGATCACATCACTCGTCACTCATTCATACTCACGCTCACTCAAATCATGAGTAGTCACTTGCATTCAAACTCAGACTGACTCGCACTCATTACCTCACAATGATGCTACATGCGAACTTGCACTCATGTAAGTAATCACTCATGTTTACACTTAGGTTTTCTCAGGACACTTGTCACTCACTCATAATCTTACTGATGCCTTTCAAATGATTGAATGTGTGCACCTATGATTGAGTATGCCAAGGTAGTTTCCATAATTTCTTCAGGTACATGGTAATAGCTGCTAACGATTCAATTCAAATTAAGTGAGCTCTGTATACAAATATCCATGTGCATAGGTTTGTTACCGTGCAAAAGTGTGTCACAGTTCTGTGTGCCAGTGTGGTAGAGAGCTGCACACACTAGCTGTTGATAGTTGCACCCGGTTGCTTCTCGTGTTTGAAGCTCTCTCTCAAATCGCAACCGAAAGTGGTCAATATTGAGAGGCCTGTGATTATTTATCTGTCACGTGCTGCAGCAAAGGATGCGTCATGTTATGACTAACAGGCCCCCAGCAATACATTGCAGCAGAAAAACGCGAGGCCAAAGTTTTTGTGTCAGTACCCTTAGAAAGACACTTGAAGCAAACAACTATTCATGATAAAGTGAAAGGTTGATGTCCAAGAACATCTAAAGCATTTTAAAGATTTGCATATTAGTAATTGAGAAATTAAGCAAATGTAGCGCACAACATGCACCACCAGTGGAATGCAATAGTACAAAACTCGTGACGTAGCAGACCCTCAATATAATTTAGAAAAATAGTAAGACTGCCTTAAAAAAACAAAGATTCCAAAGGGAAATATCAGAAAAAAAGGTTCCAAAATGGTATAAAATATTACGCATGCATTCTTTTGTTAAATTGAAACAAAACAATTTCTAGTGCCGTTGCCTCTCAACACATAGGTGAAAAAAAAAGTTCCATTTTTGCCAAGCTCTGCACGCTGACGCGCCATAGTCTAAAGATAATTTTATTATTCATTGCTGCTATGTGTGCAATGCTGACTTATAAAATTCCACCTAATAGCAACCTAGAAGTTTTGCCCTACCCTTGCGATGTCATAGGTTGCTCAAATTTCGCGTACAACTTGATCAAGAGCACCTGTAGGGCAAGACTTAATTTACCGATGGGTGCCTAGGAAGGAACCTCTATATTCAAAGTAACTGAGTGTTGCACTTTGTCAATGCAATGAACTGAAAAGCCTACTTCTGAGCTTGCTAATAGCATGCAAACTACCGAACCTTGGTTTCCTTCCAAACTAATGTTGTTTTATGAAACAAGCACCTTGAGGTTTCTGGAATGGCATTTTAGAAGTGCAGGCTATGTAGATGTAGCGTCGAAACATGCAATAAATAAATTTTGAGGGAACCCAATTCTTACTGCGACGAAATATTTTCGAAGAATCTGTAAATGCACAAGAGAGTCACTGCATTTGATGACTCACGAATACAAAACATATTTAAACAGCAGTCCTTGAAAAACGAAATTCTTTGAAAAAAAGTGTGTAAATAATTCACTATCGTGACATTACCTGCAATAATAAATTCCTCAAATGCATGAGTGATACACTTGAATCGCAAAGAAACTATGACCACAGTGCACTTGGGTAGCCACCACCATGACTGTTTACGAAAAAGAGAAGCTGGCGTTCATGATGATGATCATTCGTTCATCGCTACGGGCCACTGCAGAGTGCCCAAGCCAAAACTTCACTTAACTAGCAGTGACTACACCTTTACACTTTTAAATGCAAAGCGCAAGAATTTGTGACAATTTTACAGTGGTAATGTGGTAATATTTTAACAGACTTGCACGAAAACACCCGCTTATTATGCTGACTCGTAATCATAGACTAGGTAGCGAAATTGGCATCCACATGGAGCTTCTTGCGCTGCAGTAAGTTGTGGTTCACTAGCTTTGTTGGCTTTGCGTACCCATTGCTGCCGCACGTCGTAGCGTGTATGGAGTGGTAGCAGTGACTGTGTATGCTTAGTCCAACGTAAATTGCATGAAGCGATCGTGAAAGCCGATTTGTCTGCCCACAAAGATGCCCGCTTCAATGAAATAGCGGAAGTTCATCACCTTAGTAAATAAGGCTGAAATTGTCATTCAGGTAAAAAAGGGCAAAGAAAGAATGTACGTTACTAAGAATGCAGCATCTCGTCCAGCTCGCTGTCCACAATCATCAAGGGCACCATTAATAGCGGGCAAGAAGAAGGCCCCCATTATTAGTATGCTTGAAAATGGCGTGGGAGCTAGAAGCAAAACCTGGATGGTTGCATTGTTCCCGGACGTAGACAAAGCGGTGTCCGCGTAGTTTTGTGAACAGCAGGAAGGGTTGATACAGTGTGCGAATACACTTTTTGCAAAAATGTTTTTTAGTCAATTTCCTCTTCCCTGCCGCTTTCTCATGCCACATAGGTTCCGCAAGAACAAATTTTTTCGCTTTCCTCGCCGATTTGGTTATTGCGAGATTCAACTGTATTGTTCTTCAGTGTCCCTTCAGCATTTTTGCACTAGAAATTGCTATGACATATCCCATAAGGCATCAGTCTCGTTCGATTGAGTTCGGCAAATCACACACATACATTTTCTCTTCAGCTGGAAATGCAGGTAACAAACAAGGTGCAACAATATCCGAAACCTTCAACACAGATGGATTAGACACATGTAAAAAAAACACTCCTTAATGTGGCCAGGCAGCTTGACATTACTTTCAGTGCATACTATTTTCTTGCAGAAAAGAATTATTTCTTCGGGATTGTGTGAGAAATTCTGCACAACAACAATCCTGTTGATGACAAAATATTCTTCATCAGCAGGTCGCACAATGCTGCTATCACTCTTTTTTGCCCTCTTATAATGCCTGCTATACAAAATTGTTCCCTTGAAGGCAAAACGAAAATGTTCATAGAAAGCACTTGCAGACATAAACACTGAGTGATAAGCACTGATTCCCTCTGCTGTCAACTCAGGCGAAAGATCAGGATTTCCAAACAATGATACTGAGTCAATAGATGTCACTACCAAAGTTTTCGGATAGTCAAAAAGAGAACAGGTGAAATCTTCGACCTTAGTTTCAAAGGACCGCAGTTTAGTGATGAGATGCAGCTGCTGGAACATCACGAGCTTCTCTACAACCCGGTTTGGTACCCCTTTTGCTCCCGCGATTGTCTTCAGCAGTCTTCCATTGCCACTCTCGAACACAAAGGCAGAGTGTGCCCATAGCGGCCTGAACCTTTCCACAGAAGACGCAAGGTGCAGCAGTTGATGCAGGTTGAATGTCATCATGCGTGGACTGTAGAGTGTCTTCGTCCGGGAGACGAACTCTTGTAGCAGACGACCTGGATATTAAATATTCAGTACTAAATGAACGCTGTAGTTCTGTATGAAATTGAACATTTCAAAAGGCCTAGTATGACGCAATGGGCAATGCTAAAACCAAAAATTACATGAATTAGTATATAAAACTAATTTAGGTCGTGCAATTAAGTAATGCCACTTTGACGTTTGCACCTCTTCATGGTAAAACAATGCGGTAAATGAGAACAGGGGCAGAATACACGTCTCGCACAAAAATCAAGTTTTCATAAGGCAGTGATTATATATATCAAGTCCTATTAATATTAGAAGCAGTGTGGTAAAGACCTCGTCCTAACGGGAACTGAAAACAAAGGCTGCACAGAAACACCTAGAACTGTAACATGCAACTTCAGCACAACTTCTTCCGAAGGCAATGTGTCAGTAACCGGCACTACACTGGCCATTTAGAAAGCACTAGTTTTTGGTGGTGGTGGCAACATACATCTTGTTTTATATTTGTGTTGTGTTGACGTCTGATTACAATGCCATATTTATTGGAGAAATTTACTGTAAATAAAATGTTCTCTGAGTCAAGCCACTTTCTCTCATTGTAAACATTGAGGCGTGGAGTAGTTTCAGCATATCAAAGGAGACGATTCCTAATTTTTTATAGCACTTATGAAAGTGACCACGCTTATGACAACAATTTTTCACAAGAACTTAATGGTCGATAAAGCACCAACAGTGACAGGGACAATGCAGATGATGCTAAAAAGCATGCTGCACATCACATCATGTGCTGCTTTTAAGGGACCCCGAAACGGATTCTATAATTTAGCATAAACACTTTGAAACGCTAAAGAATGTCCCAAGAATCATTTTCAAACAAATTTAAACTCTTTGAATAACTGTATATTAGTTTCAAGGCTTTAGACATATACATCAGTATTGATTGCAATGGCTCAGTTGAACGAGTTTTCAGCTTCTTGCATAACCTTACGTAGCTTTTTTTCACATTATATAGCACCAGCGACTTATCTGACTGGCTATGACCACAGTCTGTGTCAATGAAGTTCTGGTGGTACGTGAGCTTCAAATACCTGTGTTACAAAATGCCTTTAAGTTGACGTGAACTATGCAATAGTGTTTACTTTGAGGTTTTTTCATCGGGCATCTTTCTATTGCTAGTTTATTCATATAAGAGAATTCATTTTTCCTTAGAGCACCCCTTCAAGGTACGTCGCGGGCCCCGCCGCGGTGGTCTAGTGGCTAAGGTACTCGGCTGCTGACCCGCAGGGCGCGGGTTCGAATCCCGGCTGCGGCGGCTGCATTTCCGATGGAGGCGGAAATGTTGTAGGTCCGTGTGCTCAGATTTGGGTGCACGTTAAAGAACCCCAGGTGGTTTAAATTTCCGGAGCCCTCCACTACGGCGTCTCTCATAATCATATAGTGGTTTTGGGACGTTAAACCCCACATATCAATCAATTTAAGGTACGTCGCCACCTTTAAAAACAATACTTCAAAAAAAAACTAACTCCCCCTTTCAACATATTCAAATGTACAGGCATTCAGGAGTGCTCTGCAGCACAAACGACTATATATTTCTGTTTGGCAGTTATCTTCGTTTTTACAATTACCAGTAGACTTCTCTAAATTTGAAAGTGATGCTTTGTGAAAATGAAACCTATATTTTGATCAGTAACGCAAAGTTATACTTGTGCCAAAACTCGCAGGATACCTTTAGATTGGTTTGTGATGAAGTATTGTAAAGCCTATTAAGATCGAGTAATGGTAATTGTGGCCTTTTGTATTGCTAATTGCATTATTTGCTCGTATTGAGGCTCAGAATGTGACACAATGTTCACATTGCACCAACGTGCTGTACGACAATTGTGAAAGCTATTTTTCATCAGTTCATCAAGATTGCCATCTTACCAATAAAAAACAAAATCTGGCTAAGTTCTGAGTTAAACAAAGGCTGAAATGCAAAGTGTAAAAAGTCGATGCACCTGCAAACAATTAACTGAAACCTACGGGCACAAGTCAATACAAGCACAAGTGATGTTTTTCGAAAGACATGCTATATGAAGAGAAGACTGTGTAGGCACACATCTGTTTAAATATGTTTTTATGAATTATGCCTGCGCAAAAACCTAAAACATGAATGAATGCTTCAGTCGGGCACTTTGGCAGCATGTTTCCAAAAATGTCCACGTCGGCTCGCACACCGCTTTCTTTGGACTGTTAGATTGAACATGTCAGTTCTGTAATCGAAATGGTGGCACGATAGTTATCTTAAGGCAAGCTGACATCAATCCTAGTTACAACAGCACAGTAGCTTGTCTCTGCAAGCACCGCAATCACTCGCAGATTGTGAACCGCCAGTCAATGGCTGACGAGAAAAACATTTATAAAACTAGGAGCAGCTCAACCACCAAACGAGGATCGTGGTAGCTGAGGAAGGTCCCAGCTATGAGCCTACTGGCTAGAGGAAAACTCCTTTTATTTCTTTTTTTCAAAACTTTATTTTGAAGCAGGACTGATAGTTGGCCTAGTTGGTGATATATTATGGGCAGGAACAGCACCCAAACTCACAAGACGAAGAGACACAAACAGCACTTGTTTGTGTCTATTGTCTTCGTCCCGTGAGTTTGTGCGCGGTTATTGCCCATATAATGTTTCATTTTTAGTTTATTCTTGCACCAAAAGTCATAACTTTTGAATGATTTAACATTTCTCAATGAACATCCCATGCCTACTTATAGAACAATAATCTATACAATGCATTTGAATAATTGGAAACCACCCATAGCTTTTGATGTAAGGTTTTGACTGGATTGCAACCATCTAAAATTACCCTCTTCTGTTTTTAATATACTATACTTATTATTGACAACAGTGCAAATATTCTAGTTCACTGCATAGCCCGATTGTACAGCTACATCACCGCCAGGTGATTTTCATTTGGTGTTGAAGGATCGGTATTTAATATCGTTCCCGCAATAAGGGGCAGGAGGGGGGCATATTATGGACTATTTCCGTAATTCATTGTGAATACTTGCACTTTTTTGTCTAATATGCCCAAATTGTGTTTTTAAACAGCCACTTTATTGCCAACACAAAGCCATCAAAATCAAAAAAGATTTCTGAGAAAGTTGCAATATACCTTAAGTATAGCAGCATGAATATTTAGGAGGTGAATGTTTTTTTACTGTGAAGTGGGGGGGGAAGCTGCACAGGTGAGTGTGTAATATTTGTTGGTTAATGCTAGTTGTCCCATGCCCAATACAAACTTTGACATTGGCACATGTCTCAGTGTGCCATAACCAGCTCAGATCACAGCTGCCATATTGTTTCATTTATCTCCACAGTGAGTGTTCAGGCACTCATCATCACCATCAAAATTTTCATGTATGTCGTCGTAAGCCTGGTCAAAGGCAACTGCCATGACGTGATGCTAGATTCTAATACTTTTGGTGGGCATGTTGATGTGAGAGCAATATTTATTTGTGAGAGCAATATTTATTATAATTGTTGTGCTGCTGTTAATTTTTATAAATTTATAGCTTTAATAATTTCTCTAATATGATTATCAGGCAGAGAACTCCTCATTAAAGCATTAAGGCCTGTTATATGAGTGAAGTGCACGGTTGAAGTGATTTTTTAATTAGGCACGGCAAGAAGGACTACTGACAATGCGTTACCTGTGCCAGTGCGTGAAACACTGGTGATTGAAAAAGGAGAAAACCCACAAGAAAATCGCAGAAAGGAATCCAGAGCCCCGGCATCAAAGAAACAGGAAGAGGAGGAATCGTGTGAGTGTTTTTTTTTACATTGCGCCAAAATATTGTAACGTCAAAACACAGTAATCATATTCCCCTAGTCTAGCAAATCTAAAGGTATTGACTTGCATTAACCACCGGCTTCTTGGCCAATCCCCCTTAGTGGGTGAGAGACAAAAAAGAAAGGAACAAGCAAGCAAGCAAGAACGCGCCTAGGGTGCGGAATGTGAGCTGATCAGGTGCAGGTACCGAGATGTCAAGGCATGCACCCAGCCGGCGACGACAATTACGGGGTTCTGGGGACCATTCAATCACCACCAAGGCTATTGGCTAGTTCCTGGCACGGTCTGGTTCTGGTGTTCGAGCTGAAGACAGTGCCGCAGATGACGTCGTCTACCGGGAGCGGGAGCGAGCCGTCGAGCTATGGGCCGGAGCTTATGCACTCCCACCACGGCAGCTTCACCGCTGGACTGTTAAAGAACGCGAACCACTAGTGAGCCGTATCTATCTCCTTGCGTGTCTGGACTCCAACTCAAGAATTGGAGAGACTTTAGACTCGTAGGGGTTTCCCCTCGTTAACGAGAACTGCCAGTGTTAGACTACCTTTTGCTGATCTTAGAATTCCCCATTTTGTGTTTTTTTGTTTTTGTGAAAACATTTTTTTCAGGCAAATGAAACGCTCACCTGTTTTTTCTCTCCAGAGAATAAGGTTTCACAGCTAGCCCGACTGGTTTTATTTACTGAACCTGTCACAAAGTCACAAAGAAACATATGGCTACTACAAAAGCCCTTCACATACCTTATTGAGAATCATGGTTGGTATCAAGTTGCAAGGCACTGTATGAGGGGCATCTCTTCTGAACTGTATATGAGATTGGTTTATTTAGAGCTAATGTGAACTGTTTTGTTATGATGCCTTCTACAGGAAACTAACAGACTCAGCCAATGCACACACCCCCTTTTTCTAAGTTTAGCACACACAAGTGGTGTATCTTCCTTACGTCCTCTAAAATTGTGATGTAAGAGCAAGCCACATAATGTTAAGTGACAAGGCCCAAATGACTTTCTTTCGGTCTTGCAAGTTGCACTTGCTTGCGCTTTTGTCCCACAAAATATTTTATTTCTTTTTTGCATTTCTTCTCAGCGCCTTTACACTAAGCGCTTGGCACTACCCATTGTATAACAAAAAACTGCAAACACATGCTGTAGTAAGCGATACACCTTCATAAGGCTAGAGAGAATCACGCGAACAACAACCAGCTGTGGAACTTCCAAGCAGTGCACCATATGGTGGAATGCGTGTGTGCTGCCTCTCCCAAATCTAACTTCCATGAAGAACGAAAAAAACACAGCATTGTTTTATTTTCCACCATTTATGTGGCACTTGGGCACTTTACACTTTTCAGACATGAACATCACCAACTTAACTACGGAATGCGTTTGTTTTTTTAAAAGGCCCAAGTCTATAAAGGGACTCTTAAACAACCATACTTTTAAACAACCACACTTTTTAGAAGCAACAAGAAACCCACACACACAGGATTTCACATTAGAACAAAAGCATTTGCTATGACAGCCATGTTACTCTCACCTGTATTTGAGCATAAATTTTACCTTTCGGATTGACTTTGCATCTAAGAAAATTATCAAGCAAACATTTTCATCTCTCAACGGATAACCCTTTACACTCTACAGTCAATCTGAGCAACTTACCAGCACGGTGAACTTGTGGCGAAGTCAGCTCTTCTAAAAGGAGTATGTACACAGCTTCAACAAGAAGCACAAAGTGGTTCAGGTTGCGCTGTGGCAGGATCTCTGAGCAGCAAGGCACGGCATAGAAGAGGAGCCAGTGGCGCTATTCACTCGCCTTCCAATGGCATCGTTCTCTGATTGAGCGTGGGAGCCTAGTGAAGCACTGAGGAGGCTTGATAAAGAGCAGCCTCTTGTCCACCTGTGCGACAGTTGATGGGCGCCCTGCCGTATAATGTGATATAAGTAACCCATTCCACCATTTTATAAGAGGGACATAATTTTGCAAAAAATACCGTAAAAGAGCCATTGCCATAATGAAGCATAAGCATCTATTGCAGGCACCAGATATACGCCTCTGGAGTGCTGAAATACTGAACTGTGTGATTAACAAGTCGCTTTTTTTCCTACTTCCTAGCATGTTTATGTGGTAGCATAGTGTACTCAACATCAAATCAGTTGCAGAACTGATGTACCATTGCCTGTGCATGGTAAGAGAATAAACCAGAAAATCGTAATTGGGCCATATATCTTGATGCCACGGCCAACATTTTTTATCCAAAATATACAGTTCATTCATAATTACATATTAAGAATCATTTTTCAAGTACTTAAAAATTGATAGGCCTGGGCAGATAACAGTTGGTAATGTTAGTAGTTAAGTGCAACTCGTGAGTAGAGGCTCTAGCATATTACTTACCAATGTCATTTGGTTTGAACCACCAACTGGAGATGACAGCTATCAACATGTAAATAAACAGCCCTCTAGCCTTCAACTTCAGCTTCAGTATTGTCTGTTGTTAGCCTCTCATGACTTTATCCTGTGGTTTTTCTTATCAAGAGTGTTTACCTTGCCAGTGATTCTTTCATATAATGTAACTATATTTGAGAAATCGTATTCACCTTATTGCAAATGACTTTTACCAAATTTTTTATCTGAATAAAGGTAGATGATTGGGAATTGTTTACTTTGAGCTTCAAAGGCCATTTGCTACAGGTCAGAAGTGGTCTGTAGCATTTAAAAAACACAACCCCTACAATGCCTTCCTTCCAAAACAAATTCATTTCTCTTTTGTATTTTGTTTCCACTGACTGCTTACTAAACTTAGAAAATATTATATGAACTAAATCACTCTAATGGGGAACACAGCACTGCATGCCTGTGCTCCACCAAGTGCATCAGGGTGTGGCAGGGCACTTGACCATAGCGGCGCACATGTAATGGGATGTGTCACTCTAACCGTATAGCACAGCTTTGCGAGTAAAACATGCTCCATTGTTGAAGTAGATGTTGCAAAGCACCCTCTGTGGCTGCAATAAATCGCTCCAGTGTGCAGTCGCACCGCATTGAGTGGCACTGCGCTCAGCATCGCCACACTAAGCCAAGTTCGAGTGGACAAGCCGGTCCTTATTGCTCTTTAACAAAATATTGCTGCAAGAAAACTACGAAAGCAAAACATAGATATATATTATATTTCAAAGCCTTCATCGTTGTGAAAAATCCAACAGGCTTTTATTCTGAAGTTGTTGTCCCAATATGATATTTTTAATGCAACCTGTCATCCCTGATGTAGTCTACTTATGCCTTGCTGCTTCAGCATTTACACCTGTTAGCAGCATTAGCAAGCATTTTTGATCTTTTACTATATATATATATATATATATATATATATATATATATAACTATGTTGTGAAGTGAAATACTAAGATACACGACTTCAACTTTTGCAGAAGTGACGTAATTCCATAACCTGGACACAATGCACACAAGCATGACAGATTTGTATAATTACATAAAATGGGCACTCACATGTCAGACCAGCATAATTTAGATATTTTCGAAGCGTATGTACTGAACGTTTCTCTAACAATCATACCATTTATATTAACGGCACATTTCATGTACAACATATGTTAAAACTGTTTCAGTCCAAATGTTCATGCATGTAATAATGAACTTTTGTGACATTGGGCTGCCTTCTAAGGCACATCACATGAATAATTTTTTTTCAAACACATGACAAACTGCCACACACAACATAATATATTGTATATGTCAAGGAATCGAGCTGTGTGAATTTCGTGAAAGCTTATTGATTTCCAGTAAACTGACAATGCGAAATAAACATGGAAACTTATTTAAACTTGCACTGCAGAAACTATTAAACTTATGATGAAAATTAGGCCATATAAACAAACAAGACAAAAGAAAAAGCAGGTACACATTGTGCCTTGCTTTCTTGCTCTGCCAAGTTTTCATCATAAATTTATACCAACCAGCCCACCTATCAACCCTTCTGCATTGTACGAAACCAATGTCTCTTGAATTCCATTAAAAGGTTCTCACTAACTAACGACAAGTAGCCCTTATTACCTGCGCCCATCATGTAGCATATACTTAGCTACAGGTAAGCATGTTACTCCAGACATTTTCAGCACATGTTGAGACAAGCTGGAGGGAATTCGTTCACAACGAGTTATGTTTCGTCCTTAGCCAAAAACATGGGGCTGAACCCCGACTTGTATTCTACAAAGCAATACCAACCTACGTAAAATGCTTCCTGATTGTTGCTGGAGTCGAACCAAGCATCCGCAAAACACTTGGTGACGCCAAGAAGGACACAATGCATGTAGTCCACAGTTTGGCCGAGGACAAGGTCAAAGCCCTTCAACCTTGCAAGCGGGGAAGGTCTTTTCAGCCCATTCACTGGCTCGCCGACCTCAATGGCAAATTTCATGTCTCGCATCATGACTTTTGGTGCTCGCAGTTCATCTGCCACGACATTCATGTACCTCTGGCCTCCTACGAAAAATTGGTAGAAAAGCATCAGTACCACATAGCCCTTATCATAAGACAATGCAAAAAGTGTAATTTAAACACAGCCTCACAGCTTTAATTTAGGCTATGAACCACTTGATGAAATTATGGCTTTCTGTATAGTAGATACACTGGGCCCTATCGCTTTCTATTCTTAGATATTACGCATTCTGAATTTGAAAGGCTTTACAATTCTAAGTTTTTCATAGCAGGTTACTACTATTAGCAAAACACTATATTGTAGCAGTAGTTTAGGCACCAGCAATATTTTCTCAACAGTGAGGCACACAATGAATGCAATATACACAACGGGAACAAATTACCTTCATGATGCTCTCCGCAAGCGTAGCACCAGGGACACCCGAACAAGCCATTAAACTGGACCATGCTATTCACAGCAGCACGAGCAGGTGCATCGACGCAGCAGTAGACAGCATGGATGGTCGACCTAATGACTGATGATGCTGTATTCTAGATCAGGTGGCCAAAGTTGTTGACTTCTTGCACGAACTTGCCCATGAACAGTGACATGTCAGGGTGCCGTCCAAACCAAAGGCCAGCAACCAAACAATTTTTCATACGACACTCAGGTGGCAGCTCATTTATCAAGAACTGGATCGGCCATATCGATGATGTTGACGATTTAAAGATGGGGCTCCCATCTGTATTGAATGTGAGCGTCAAGTCCACGCTGCCAAAAGTCCCACTCCGGCGCAGTTTCCTGAGAATTGCCCCATCTGTTATGTCGTCAAGGGCCCCTGAGGTTTTGTTGCTGCCTTCATTCAACTGAATAAGTAGCTTGAAGCGATCATCCTTACTTCGGGCAATTAATGTTTTTACTTGCTCTTTCAAGTCTAGAATAATAAAAAAATGTCCTTTGGCCTTCAGCGCAGAGACGTCCCTGTCTACAGAACAAGTGGGGCACCTCATGGTACTTGCACCAGTTTGGGAGTTCAGCAGGCTGCCACAGACATCACAGTAGAAAAAGTGCTTGACGAGGCTCCTTGTTTTGGACGACCACATCTTCCTGAACAGGTGCTTTGTTCGTGGAAGGGTGTTCCCCTTGAAGCCAAAGAGGCCATCAATAAGGCTGAGAGGATCACCTAAGGCCACCCAGCTGAGGCCATGAGTTGTCGCAAAGGCCATGATCATAACTACTGCCGCTGCCCTCGATGTTGTTGACCCAGGCAAAGTATGAGAGTCCAAGAGCGCAAAATCTGCTGCTAGTAACTCCGACTCATCTAGAAAGGTCGGGAGCGCCTCTTCCGATTTGTTGCTAGCTTCAGTGTCACCATCGTTCTCAGAACAGTCGCTGCAGTCGCTGAATATGTCATCAATAAAAGGCTCATGCAGCTGGGTTTCTTCATCACTTTCAGCGCACGCACCATTATCATGTCTCCGCGTGTTCACAGACAGTGTCGTCGTCAAAGTATCTGTCGGCCTGTGATGACCGCACATCCTCGGGGTCCAAGCCGCCCTTCTCGCCGCGACTAAGCGCATCGTCTGCGCCGCCTGTGGTCAAGGAAGGCTCACTGGTCGACGGCGACGGGTGACCGCTTGATGCCTGCGCGTCCGCGGAGACTTCGGCATCGTAGCGAGGGTCACAGGGGCCGCTGCGCTCTCGCTGTTTTTTTCCAAAACGCTGTCAACCGCGGCAGCACGAAGGGCTCGTCTCTGTCGAGATAGCGTTTTCGAGTGTTCCTTGGTGAATCCTGGCTCATTTTTCGTGCAAAAAGCACGGCTTCACAGAGCAGCCGGCGCAGAAAAATGACTTGAATGTGGTCGTCCCTAGAACACCTGGCGCAAACAAACTTTGGGGATCGATGAGCGAACTCATGTTGAACTGTCAAACCACCAGGACAAACAGGAGCACGTCCGTAGTACTCGCATGAGTTGTGAAACTCTCTAGGTTTTCTGTATGAAAATGCGAACACATTACTGTTTTTCCGGTTCAACGCAAAAAAGTTGTAGCGTCACCTACTGAGTAAAATACTTACTATAATTTGATTATTTTTGCTTTGTTGTTGTTTTGAGGTAGTGCAAACGATAGTTAACTTTCAAAAAAGTTGAGTCAACATTTTCTCAAAATTTTAGATAGCGGTTTTGCAACTCATACAGTTAAAACACTTTGGTGTTGGCTGAATTGTTACCGAACTCAATCTTGTAAGCAGAGGTTGTAAGTTCTGTTAGAACTCTACGTAAATGCAGGAAAAAAAGAAGTGTATATATTTATTAAAACAAAAATTAAAATACCAGTTACACTGATGACACGCATTATGCATATTCGGACTATTGCCTCAGGGCACTCCGGGGGCTCTAAACACTTCGGGGAAAAAAGCAACCAAGTACTGATACCAAAATAATAAACCAAATACGTACCATACGAATACATGGTAAATAAAACGCATAGAAAAAATGGTGCATTTCTAGATCTTCAATATATGTTAAAATCACCACTTTTAAACAAGATCAATGCATTCAAACAATCAACTGATTTTGCTATTGAAATTAAAAATTAAAGTTTTTTTATTCATTCACCCCACCCCTGCGTGTTCAGGATTCTCTGATACGCTCTGCCCAGGCAACAGACAGCATTGTATTGTCATTCGTGTTGCGTTGAACTACTTGCAGATATTCATTGCCTCTGTGAACTTCGACTGATATGAAACTGCCCGTGCTGCTTTCCTATTGTCGAAAGCCGTCTCCAAGACTACCTGCTCCTGCGTGTTCTTTTCAATAAATAGTTTTAAAAATACACATATGCCGGTCACGATATCGATTTGCCATTGTATGATTCACTAAGGTAAATATAGATTGGCAAACACACTCGGTCACCAGACTCTGATCGATCTGCGAGGTTGAGTACGATTGCGCCTGGCTGATTAACATTTTAGTCTGAGTCCGCGTGAGCCCTAAGCGCAAAACATAGGTCTTAAATTAGTCTGAGTGAGCTGTGCCTTTGTTAGGCCACCAAATTACTCACGTTTACAATCGCCTGTGCACACATATCTCAACGCACGAGCGTTTATGATCTACATGATGTACACCATATGCCATACGGCATATGGTGTGGGCATGGAAGCATCGGCAGAAGCATGTACTCATTCATGCTTCCCTACGTTTTGCAGTTTCTCGTTGAGTGCCTGAGTGCAGCCAACGCCGGAGCATTGCTGCCGCTCGGCGTGCATTCCAGCGTGGCTTTCCCTTCGACTGCTGACGGCACCTGCCTGGATACAACCCAGGGTCCGGTGCTCTACACTTTGTCTCATCAGAGCTGGTTCTTCGAGGGGAGGGATCTCGCACGTGCCGCAGCAAAATCGTCATCGGCCACGACGACAGCGACACCACTGGCCCCTTTAAAACCGTGTTGCACGCATGCCACCGGCAGTGGGCATGGAAGCATCGGCAGAAGCATGTACTCATTCATGCTTCCCTACGTTTTGCAGTTTCTCGTTGAGTGCCTGAGTGCAGCCAACGCCGGAGCATTGCTGCCGCTCGGCGTGCATTCCAGCGTGGCTTTCCCTTCGACTGCTGACGGCACCTGCCTGGATACAACCCAGGGTCCGGTGCTCTACACTTTGTCTCATCAGAGCTGGTTCTTCGAGGGGAGGGATCTCGCACGTGCCGCAGCAAAATCGTCATCGGCCACGACGACAGCGACACCACTGGCCCCTTTAAAACCGTGTTGCACGCATGCCACCGGCAGTGGGCATGGAAGCATCGGCAGAAGCATGTACTCATTCATGCTTCCCTACGTTTTGCAGGTCAGTTATTTTAACAGACTACCGTGTAGGAGCTTTCGATCTGACAACCCTTTTATTATGGTGCTTCCATGCCCAGAAGCCCTGTTACAGCCTTTTTGTGACCTTTTGTTGTTAATATGTGGTGATGTCGAGCAGAACCCGGGACCCAAGGATGATCAAATTACTGAAATACATAAAATGGTGAAAGATATGCAAGAACGTTCGATTCGCATTGAAACCACGCAAGCGGTAATGTCAGGTGACATCCAGGAGCTTAAGCAACATCAGCTTTCGCTTACTAAAGACATTTCCAACATATTGACGCGCCTGGAAACGGTTGAAAAGCGGACATCCATTATAGACAACATTCAGCGCGAACTGACGGCAACGAGTCAACTTACAAGGCAAGTGCAGGGCGACATGCTTGGTCTACGTGCGCGTCTCGATGAGGCTGAGGATCGCTCTCGGAGGGATAATCTAGTATTCTTTGGTATCGCAGACAATGCCTCTGAAACTACGCAGCAGACTGAGGAAACTATCTTGAGCTTATTTCGCCAGTCCCTTGATCTAACTTTATCTGGTGATAACGTTGCACGCGCACATAGAATCGGCCGCTTTTCCACTAATAAAGTTCGTCCGATTATAGTAAAATTTACCACCTACAAAACGAAAGAAATGGTTCTTTCAAAACGTCACATGCTCAAAGGAAGCAAAGTGGTTATGCGGGAGGATTTTTCTGCCAACACTCGCCGTACTAGAGCAATGCTGACCAACTTCGCCAAAGAGCTTCATTGCCCTTTCAGTGTGCGCTATAACAAACTTTTTGCAAATGAGAAATGTTATGGCTACGACTCCGTTACTGATACAGTGCATGAAATCGGGCCATCCAGACGCGTAACTAATAACGCTAGTGTCGCCAACTCCTCTTCTCGGCAACTTCGTTCTGGTCGACAATTTAATGCTTCCTCGGGAAGCTAGGAAGAAGCAAGGGGTGGTGGCACTTGCGTTGACCACAGAAAATTGATCGTGCTGTCTACTAATGTTCGCAGCCTCCTGTCCAAGAAAGATGAAATGAGTGCAGCAGTTAATGATTCAAACGCCGATATTATTGCGGTAACTGAAACGTGGCTTTGCGACAGAATACGAAACGAAGAGCTGCTGTGCTGTGATAAAAAATACAAAATATATCGCTGCGACAGACCTAATAGATGTGGCGGTGGTGTTCTTCTTGCGGTGAATGAGAGCATTGAAAACTACGCTGTTGCAATAGACTCGGTTTTGGAGGCAACATGGTGTTGCCTCAACGTGGCTTTTAGGAAAGTTGTCATTGGCGTATGTTACCGCCCACCTTCAGGAAGCGCAAACTTTTGCAATGACCTACATGATTGTCTGAGCCATGTGAAGGTTTTGTTTCCTCGCGCAGCTGTGATTCTACTAGGCGATTTCAATTTCCCTAACATTGTGTGGTCAAATTCTTATTCATATTCCTTGCCTAACTCAGCGGAAGCGGAGCATTTTATTCGCATCTGTTCAGATTTTGGTTTGACGCAGCTTGTTAATTTTCCTACGCGCGTTACCGATACTACGTCATCCATTCTTGATCTTATATTGACATCAGAACCAGATATTGTATCTTCAGTGTCCAATGTACCTGGTATCAGTGATCACGATATTATTCAAGCAAATATATTACTGCCATTCTCACGCATGCGTAAGCAGCTTAAAACTATACGGGATTACAGAAAGGCTGACTTTGACTCAATTAACAAGGATTTGGGCACATTCCTAGATGAGTTCTTACCCAACTACCCTGAAAGATCGGTGCAGAGCAACTGGGACTTATTTAAAGCTAAAGTTTCAGAGCTAACCGTTAAACATATCCCTATAAAACAAGTTCTTTCCAATACACGTGCTCCATGGTACAACAGATACATAAACCGCCTTTCAAACCGTAAGAAAAGGTTTTATCGTGCTGCTGTCAAATCCCCGTCTGATAAACGTTGGTCTACTTACAAATCTGCTGCCACAACCTATTTATCTGAAGTGAAACGAGCTAAGTCTTCCTTTTTTAGTCACACTCTACCGGTTATGCTGAAAAATAACCCTAGACAGTTTTGGAATTTCGTGCGTGGCAGCGAGCGCCGCGCTATAGCCTTGCTGACAGCTGAAGGGCATCCCGTGCCCGACGTAGAATGCGCATCTGTACTAAATGACACATTCATAAAAGCTTTCTCTCGCCAGGCGACCATCAACAACCAAATCTCCTTGCCGTCACCCCATTACCTACCTATGGACGCTATCTTCGTTACCTCGGAAGGTATTCGTGCGGTCATTAAGAAACTTAAAAACTCATCATCATGTGGAGTTGATGGTATCAATACTAAATTCTTGAAGAACACTGTTGAATACTCCTCTATTATCCTGTCATGCATTTTTTCACAGTCCCTGCAGCATTCTAGCCTTCCGGAAGACTGGCTGGTCGGTAAGATAGTGCCAGTTCACAAATCAGGGCTAACACACAATCCATCAAACTTCCGTCCAATTTCACTGACATCTGTCCCGTGCAAAATACTTGAGCATATCATTTTCACCCACCTTGTTAACTTTCTCGAGTCCAACCAGTTTTTCACACCCTCGCAACACGGTTTCCGCAAGAATTTTTCTTGCGAAACGCAGCTCTTAGTCTTTACAAACGACCTGCATGTCCTACTCGATTCTGGATTCACCATTGACTGTATTTTTTTAGATTATTCTAAGGCATTCGATAAGGTCAGTCATCATTTACTACTTCTTAAGATGAAACACTTAAACCTAGACCCTAACGTGTTTAACTGGATTCGAGCCTTTCTTTCCAACCGAACACAGTTTGTTTCTGCTAACAATATTGATTCCCCCGTCCAGCCGGTGCTCTCGGGTGTTCCCCAAGGCTCTGTGTTGGGACCCTTACTGTTCTTAATTTTCATGAACGACCTGCCAACTAATGTCTCATCAAAGGTATGCCTATTCGCAGATGACTGTGTAATTTATCGGAAAATAACTAACCAAAATGATGTTACCTCGCTCCAGACGGATTTAAATAACATATTTACCTGGTGTCAATTATGTAACATGGAACTAAACATTTCAAAATGCAAAGCAATGCGTGTGTGCCGCACCTCACTTGCGTATCCAGATTATCATCTCAACGATACCCACCTCGAGTCTGTTTCATTTTACAAATACCTAGGTGTTCATATTTCCAGTAACCTGTCATGGAACCACCATGTGGAGCACATCATCGCCAAGGCTAACCGTTCTCTCGGGTATTTTCGCAGGAACTTCTACATGGCGCCCTCATCCCTTAAGAAACTTCTTTACACTACTTATATTCGTCCATCACTTGAATACGCATCATCCGTCTGGGATCCTGGTGGCACTACACTTACACATGAATTAGAAGCAGTCCAGAATCGTTCAGTTCGCTTCATTTTAGCCAATTATAACCGCACGGCCAGTGTTACCTTAATGAAGTCCCAGCTCAACCTTCCTGAACTCGCCATTCGGCGTAAAATAGCCCGACTCAGTCTCCTTCATAAACTTTATCATAGCAAAAATCTTCGTGAACAGTTTATTAAACCCCCCTCATTCATATCACCCAGATTGGACCATCTACAAAAAGTTCATGTTCCCCGCTGCAGAACCGTAACCTATTCGCATGCCTTCATTCCAAGAACCACATCCGAATGGAATCTACTACCACAATCAGCTACGGCTATTACCGACACATCACGTTTTAGGGCCTTTTTGCAAAACATGTTTTGCGATGTTTGATTCTGCTTCGTGTTATATATGTCGTGCTTTTTTTTCAAAATCGTTGTCATGTATTCCCGCTGCTACATTTAATTCTTTGTTACTGTGTGTTTTTGCCAACCGCTTTGTATTTTCCCTTCTTTTCCTTTACGTTTTGCCGTTTGCTGTATTATTTTGTATTGCCACTCCCCTCTGTAATGCCTTCGGGCCCTGAGGGTACCATAAATAAATAAATAAATAAATAAATAAATAAATACATCAATGTTTATCAATCAGAGCGTGATTTAGCGGATGGCGCCCAGGTGCCACCTCTCCTCCCAAGCTACATTTCACGGGAAGTTCTTGATGAAGGTATATCGTGTGAGTTCCTCGCTAAATTGGAACCACCGAACTTTGTATTTTCAAGTGCAGATCAAAAGTTGTATGACAGAGTTGTGGGAGGTATTGACATTAAAGAGAAATGACACCAGCATCAAAAAGACTAAATTATGCTAAAGAACTCATGAGTCAGCTTCCTTAATTCAAGGCTCAAACTGAGGTGAATCCGTGAGTCCCAGTGAACACTGCAAAGTATAACTATGGCGAGCCTGGTTTACACCCGTGAAACATGATATCCTGGCCAAGATGTGCACGCGAAAATTCAATTCAGTGGCGTGCAAAGAAATTTACCAGCGGTATTGCTGACGCAATCAGCTCCACTTTTCTTAATATGATATTGCTTCTAACGGAAGCCACGCATCCCCATATACCTGCTTCTACCTAGAATCAGCTCGTCATAAAACCGAGGTGAACAGTAGTGAAATGCCGGAGCTCAAACGGACAATAGGATATGCCCATTTGTCTGCTTTGTTAGCTATTTTTTACGCATGTTCCTTAAGACGCTCGTTTTCGCATCGTTCCATTTGCCTGATGTAATATTGCCAAGTTACACTAAGCAGTTAAGGTCGGTCAACTCCCGTTTCAGAGAGCTGCTTAATTTAGCGTCTAATTATTTAAAACATAAATACTGTTGAGGTCTTTCGAGGGACGCCCTAGCAAGCCTCTTCGAAAATTTCGACGAACCAGAGTTCTTTTACGAAGCTAGCATTTTTAAATTCTAAGCACACGGTTCTCCAGCATTTCGCTTCTATCGAAATGCAGCCACTGCAACTGGTGTTATCAATCGAGTGACCTTCAAGCCAGCTGTCGAAGTGAATAATTACAAGAATATGTTGAAATTGTACTTGCAAAATGTGCACGCCTTTGTAAATCATTAATTGAAGTGCCCTTTCTGTAAGGCCGCTTCCACCATGTAAGATGTGCGCGATGACCTTTCATATCATGGAGGAAAGAATATTCCTTACATATATGTCACTCTGATGGCTCTTGAATAAAAGAAATATTTACCTTATTCATTCACTCACCAAATAGAATATATTGTTTTTTGACAGATAGTTAGTGTGGGTAGTTAAAAATTGGTGCTGTTTCATATATTTACCTACAGAAGCATAGCCAGAATTTTTATCGTGAGGGGGGGGGTCAGTCATCAATTATGCATGTTTATGCATACGCATTTGTATGTGCGGCTGTAAATATAAGGATGTAAATTGAAAAATTCTGGCAGGAATTGAGTGTCCTCCCCTGGCTACGCCTCTGTTTTTCATTCCTACATGCATGGTTTCAATGCTTCTAGTGAGAGCAGACGACGTTTAGAGCCCACCGCGATAGCCAAAAGCCATGAAAGCCCAAAGCAGACGAATCCATCCGTAGCCTAGCCTCTAAGGGCCATCTGCTTGCACGCTTCCTCGCTGTCGCGCTGCCTTGTCTTTTTGTATCATTTACATTTGTTTTTCTTCTCTACCTTGATTTTTATAATAATGTATGCGTATGTTATATACAAGGATGGCGCCAGAGCCATTGTGTCGCACCGACTTGTGAGGGATTTCTCTCCGTCGTCTGAGAAAGACATCGCAAGCGGCGAAAATAAAATGATATATTGGCGCCAGAAGAAAGACAATGCAGATGGCGATCTTGAGGATTTCTTTCCCGGGGACGTCATCGAATTGGCGGGTGAGTGGCGTACAGTATGCTGTAAATTATGTCTGATCATTACGCCTTGTACATTTTTATCTTTTGTTTGCTATCTCCGCGCCTTTTTCAGTACCATCGGCGGACAGTAACCGATTATAAGTAAACTTGTATGGCGCCAGTTGATCTCGGTGATTTTTTTGTCGTTACGCTATTACTTTACGCATATGCAAAACATTTGACTGTGCCAGAAAAAAAATTAAGGCGGTTCACATAACAAGGAAAGCTTGCGTATATCTGTGCCCTGAAGAAGTAGGCAAATTGCACATACATATATTGTTGTGCCACTGTGCTCGCTGAAGAAAGCACTAAGAATATTTCGTTAGCTATTTCTAGATGTGTTGATGAGTTTTAGATTTTGGAACTTAAGGGTACGATAAATGGCCGTCTAGTCGAGAATAATTGAATAAAAAGGCTACGGCGCCACACACAACAAAACAAAAATGTAACGACGTTTCGGCACCCAGAAAGGGAGCCTTCTTCCCAATGCAAAGGCGCCCTTTATGGATGCCGAAGCGTCACTACATTTTTATCCTGTTGTCGTGAGTGCTCTCGCCTTTCTATTCAATTTTAAATTTCTGTATAGAAGCAATGTTTCACCCATTGGGCCATCTTATCTCGCATTCCTAGAGTGCAGCTCAGCTCTAAGTGTGCCTTGTTGCTTCAAGAAAGTTTCCGTAACATGATTATAATGCTCCCTTTGATGCCTTGAATGGTGCTGTGTTTGTAAATTGTGTTGCAGTGAGCTATCACTTCGGGTCGCTGCAACATCAATTTCATTAAATGCATCAAACATAAGTGCACTTATGAATGGGTGTTGAAGCCAGGCTGCATTCTAAACCAAAGAGTTCTCTCAATCGACAATGCTATGTCTGTTTAGCCGATAAGAGCAGTGGCATTGAATCAGCTGAAGCAGCACTTCAGAAAGAACTTCAGTCTTTTACATGTTTATGCTACACATGTCTTGGATTGAGTAGAACTTCTGTAACAAATACGAACAAGAAAGAAAAATTGTGATATCTTCACAGAAGAGAGGACTGCTTTTAGCAATATTATTCAGATACCCTTTTGAAACAGGCTACAGCAACAAGTTCACTGTGATCTAAGTGCATTGCTTATTTACCAGTGCAGTGCAAATCTTCTTACACTGCGCTTATGAACCTGCATTATTGCAAATAAAGCACAGATGTCTTGACAAAAAGGTATGCATTAAGTACAACATGTGCAAAACTTTACTTCGCTATTCTGTGGGCAATCACCCCCTTGCCTTGGTCATGATTCACAATTCTTAGCTTGGCAACTAGGTCACAACTAATGAGGCGTAGGTGATAATATACTTGGTACAATAATCGCCCTTTGGCTTCTTTATTGTATCACGTCGTCCACTTTTAGTGTCCGTCGATTCTTAAAAGTTAGGATGTCTGTCTAGTAGCTAGCTGCCAATATGAAATTATTCTTGTCCAATAACAAGTCCATGATTTACTACTTAGCTGCATAGCTGGCAGTCACCATTTATTTTGAAAGTGCCCATGTTTCTTTGTCAATAAAACTTTGCATGTCTTAATGATATATACATATATGCATACTTTTTATCACTTGTGCATCAGCAATATTGCAATATTGGGCATTCCTATGCCTACTGGCAACTAATATCACTTTCTCTGAGTAGCCTTGCTGTGGTGTTGTTGTTACAGAATCCAAGCAGGAACTTGCACGAAAAGTGCATAAGCGTCATCTACGATGGCCAGATCACGTATTTGACGACGTTCTTTGGGTTTCCCTTTGTGAGGTAACTAAACTTTACCTGTGAAGCATCTCTGATAATTTATCCTGACAAATGTCTCAATAATTCTTTTTTGTAAGTCTATTGAAAGGGTAGCACAACAATTTTTGAGCGTGGCTAGAAAATGCCGCGAATCTGTAGTTGAAGCTCCTGAGAACATGTGAGCCATTCATTCTAGCTCAGCGTGTCACATGAATCTTGCAATTATTCATCAAAGCCAGCTTGAACTTGCTTACTGTTCTCTCATAGTGATGCCGTAAACCATATTGACCACGCCCAAGGTTTTTGATCATCGGCCAATTTCAGACTCAATAATGGCATATAGGGACAGCTGCGACTGTGGGATTCCAAGACATGCTTGCTCACTCTCTGGCAAATGCTAAAAAAGTTTATATATGTGTAATTCCTTACAAGACACTGGAAACATTACAAATTATTACTTATATGTAATATTGCAATTATTGCTTAATATGTGTTGAAGAATGAAATTTTTTTCAGCAAATTCATTATCAGTGGTAATAAAAGTATTCATGCAGTGTTGTTCGCAGGAAGAATTGAGCCAAAAAGAAAGAAAGAAAAGCAAGAAGGTGCAAAGCGGAAAAAAATGGAGACTATGTCAATGAATTGGCCTGCAGATGATGAAGCTGGGCATGAGCCGGAAAAAAGTGGGAAGTATGCTCGATTACAGCAGGATATTATTTCCCTTAGAAAGAAGTTAGTGGAAGAACCAAAAAGAAATAAGGATTTGCAAGACGTTGTGGTTAAAGGAATGGGTAAGCACTGCATGTTGGGTTCATAGAGGTCCTTGAAAACCTTGAAAATGCTTGACATTGAAAAGTTCACTTTCAGTACCCTTGTTTCAATAGATGGATAAACGAATAACTTCATTCTTCCATCCATTCATCCATTCATTCGTCGAGGACTTTCAAGCTCTTTGAACGAGTTGGCATAGAATGCTCTCTTTGAAAACACCTTGAACTTCGGGGTCATGGCTATTTAATATTAAATTGACAGTACAACCTTCTCTTTTTTCTATTATACATTTGCATTAGTGCAGCAAACTGTCCATTTCAAAAATAATACACAGTGCAAGTTTGCATATTTTCTGTTTGTTCATGCTCTGTCTTATTGTCCATTTCAATTCTCAACCCTCATGCCACCTCATCTCGCTTTCTCTCTCTTACTATCATCTTTTGATGAGTTCACTTTTGCCTCTTCCATTTAGGTTGCTTTTTCTCGCTTTTTTCTCGGTCAAGTGAGTATATCATGTAGTTAATATGCTTTTAAAATGCCAAGACTTGCTAACACTAGGAAAATTCTTAGCACCTGTCCTGAACTGTTGTGTGTTGGGGCACTGCTTATAATGACATCAGCATGGGACTATTCTATGGTGTAGTGATAGTTAAAGCTTGTTCAAACACAGCAAAAGTTTTTGTTGTTTTCAATCTAAGGTAAAACCTAACATCCTCTGGTAGGTACTCAGAAGGTTCAAGTTGACTTGGAACCAAAATAGATTAAAAGAAGTTTTTATGAAGGAAATAATTAAAGAGGCACTGAACATTTCAAAATTTTTGCAAGATGCTTTTTCTTCAAGTGCTGGTACTAACGCTGATAGATATGTGGCGTTTAACGTCCTAAAACCACCCTATGATTATGAGAGACGCTGGCACGATTGCTATTGTGTTAAAACATTTGTCACCCGTAGTCACTAGCTTGGTCTTGTTTTCACATAGCTACATTCGTTCAACAAGCATGAAACAGTTCAATCAACCTGTTGTTTTCGCGTAGCAGGTAGTATGCAGGTGGTAGCAATTTATTGTTCTTGTCAATGCTTTCACATGAACATGGCCATCTGCTTTTGTTTTTCATGCGATGGGAGTTGTCTCCACGCAACTTTTTTGTTATCCCTGGTTGCAAAATCGCTGCATTCATTCTGTTCATGGTTGCATTTTGGCTGCATCACATTCTATTTTACTGCCTACCTGGTCTGTACTCACCTGGACCAAATATATGAGGTTTCAGTTTTTGTGCACAAAAACTGGCTATTCACACAAGCACTCATAGGTTTGCAAAAAAACAGTCATAAAAGACTTAAAGTACCTGGATTTCACAATTCCAGGTGTCAATATTACAAACCGTTTCATTTACGAAAGTGATTTAATTGTGATTTTCAATTTCAACTGGTTGTGTAGAAGTGCGATAAAATTAGTCAGAGTTTGAAACGTCGTATTGATACAAAAATTTCTCGTTGGATGCAGTGTTTCATGGGTTGACACTGCCTTGAAATTTCTAGACTATCTTTGCATTCTCTACTTTCAAATCTGTGCTAACCCTGCTATATATCATGTTTCCATTTACCCACTATCGATGCAGAAAAATTGCTGAAGAAAGCATGCTGAAACTGTACCAGTCAGCAGCAGAAGGTATGTGCACATTAGTTATTTCAAAATGGTGTTTAAGGTCAATGAAATGTGCATGAGTTCTGTGTTGAGCTGGTTGGACAGGGCATTCATTGTGTGGGAAGGCAGCTTCGAGCTATAGGAATGTAGATGTTCATGAAAATTTTTTTAAAGTGTGCTTGTTCACCCATTGATTTTCATTTAATTGCAAGAAAGATATTGCACTAAATTCATGCAGGCCCTGTCCTCATAATCTCCTTGACACTTACAGGAGTACTGAATGAAAATATTCAAGGCGAGATTACTAGAAACTAAATTTACGTAAACGCATGCAATTTCCATGAAACATCAACGGGTAATACAGCCAGGAACAAACTTTAACATAGTTTTAAAGTGTGTGATCTGCGATTGCACACAGCAATGCTGAAGTACAATGAAGAAACTTTTGACATTGCCATCAAATATATAGGAATGTGTACAACTAACCAACTATGACATCACTAGTTTGGTACCTGCCTTGCTTCACGTTTGTTTTCCCCCTCTGTTGTCAACTGCGTGCACATGTGCACGTGAGGCTAAACGTAAACAGTTCACTACAGTCTTGCATAATAAAAGGCTCTGCAATGCTTCTCCATCTGCTGTGCTGAAGTGCATGTAATGCTGAATACTGAGATGAATGCAAAAATAAATATTTAAATAGAGGCGCGGTAACAAAAATTATTAGCCTTTAAACTCTAAAACCCCAACTGATGATAAGAAAAGATGTACTTTGTTACATTTCACTCTCCTACTAACGTCCGCTGGTTACAAGCACAGTGTGTTTTTTAGTGAGTTACTATAAGAATCGCCACATGGTGGCCCTTGTGCAGCGCTCCTAGTGTCAGTGTGTAATTGTTTTAAAGTTGTCATGTTAAAAAAATTATATAAGTTCTTGTGTTTTTGAGGAAAGATAAAGCATATTTTTTAATTTTTAATGCACAAGTGTGTGGCCTATTTGTGGTACTAAAATATTACGTTGGACTTACCGTAACAAACAATTCAAAATGCGCAGTCAATTTCGTCACTCCCACATAATGAAGCAATGCTTCTAATCATAAAAATAGCTGCTCTGTGCCACTGTGTTCCAAAAACAAAGTTTATTATTAAAATAAATCATAATAGCGTTGTTTCTGTGGTTTCCACTTATGTAACGACAGTGCATTCCACAGTTGGAGAAAAAGCGGTGAAAACTGCATGCTTAATTTGGGTCACAGGATCCCTTCATTTTAGCCATCTGGGTTTACAAAGAAACCACTACAGTCCCGCACATATACATGTTCTTTCTGTATCTCTACTACAACTTCGTGCAATAAAATTGTCTCCGAAAATAACGGGCCAATTATCTTGCGTAAATTAACATTTGTAACCTAATGAATGGGTCGATAGCTGCTTAGTTTATTGAAATTAACAATATGTAAAATTTTGCTGTACTTCTTTGATGGGACGTATGAGAAAAACAGTGAATTGGTTTAGATTGATAAATTGTACTCTGAGAATTTTATTGTCATTTATTCCACTACCATTGCTTTGTTACTAAAGAAAAAAAAGTTCAGATTTTCATGTTTAAATTTTGTGCCGAAGTCTGCGTGTGTGATGTCAAAGATTTTAAAGTGTATTTATTGTATTTAGGTTCCACTGTCTAAATGTAATTTCCTCATCCTTAATGTGTAAGGTCTGTGCCATCCTCTGATGACAATTTACTGAATTTTCTTCAATTAGAAACCACGTACACTTTAGTAGGAGCCCTCAAAATTTGTGACGTCACAGCAAATGGTCTGGAAAATTTAAGGTGGCGTTGTCACCGGTATTTTTCTTGCGGGTTTTCTCGCTTATTAAGTGTATTCTCCCTGCAAGTGTGGTGTTTTGGTATCGTCGAAGGCTACTTTACTGATGGGGTGAGAAAAGTCATCTTGCCCTTTAGTGTCCCTTTAAACTTCAAATGTCTTTTTTTAGGTGCCAGAGCCAGGTGCACAGGGGTTTTGTGGGCCAAGGGAGGAGGACTGCCATGCTGCTGGAGATGACGTGGTTGACAGCCTTCAATATACGGTATGCATCAGTGGTCGTTAGAAGTGAACTCATTCTGGAGCAGTGTTAGTGGATAATTATGTCCATAGTAGGAGTACTTATTTTTATAAGATTTCATGAGACTATAACATTGCTCTGGGGTTTTGAGCGATAGTTTTCCTGCCATTGTGCTAATATGTCATTGCTGCAGGCACTCCCAAATTCAGTGTTAGATGCACGACAAAATGTGCAGGAATATGGCCCGTTGAACAGGCATCCTGTCAGGGCATTGTTAAGCTTTATCAAAAAAAATAAGATGAGTACTGACTCAACTAAACTTAACAACAGAAAACATGCAATATATATATTTGTCATTGCGGTGTCCTTAATTCACATGAGACCTCGCAATAAAAAATAGATTTACTCTCACAGAAGAATTCACAAGCCGCACAGGCTTATACTCAAACGGCACATAAGCAAATCGCGTGTATCCCTCTTTCTACAAAGTGCCATCTTCTTTTACCCATAACAGGGCACGTGCAACTCGTGCAGGCGCTAGTAGTCTGCCAATATTATACACCCCAAATGCACAAAAAGAGAAAAAATTGCGAGCACTTTGATCAAAAGTAATGGCAATTCTTTATAGTACCTATCAAGAGATTTTTCTTCATGTGTTTGGTACTTATGTTCTGTCGACTTGTTTATCTTGTTCCATGTTCTTTTTATGCATCATGCAAGTACCAACTTGCGCAACTCTCTAACTTCCATAGAAATATAATACAAATTGCTGAGAATTAGTCTTATTCACCATCCTTGTTGAATAGTTTACTTACTTATATTCTTTTCGCCGATAGTTATGGTGAAATACTACTGGTGTAATGTGGGACAAATCACACACTGCATCGTAAACTGTTACTGTTGTTACGTTTATTTTAAAATGACGGCCAGGAGCAAAAGGAATTGCACTATACTGCTAGCTTGAGCTGGTGATTTTTGTTTAGTACTGCTCAATAAGCATCAGTTCTGACCCAGTATGCATATTTTTCTCCTGTTGTTAGCCTCTTTGGTTAATGTGATTTTCGCTATAATACGTCTTACCTAAATTTCTGTCTCCCCATGAAATACATATTGCAAAGATTTCAATACACATTCATGCTCTTATAATTTCACACTTAATTTGCAGTACTGAAATGTCGGAATCTTGTATAGCAAAGTTCTGCATTAAAATGAAGGCATTTTTGACACGTAGAGTTACTTAGTTCTTAGATGTTGTGATATTTGTGTGTTAGTTGAATCATTGAAAGTGCTAACATCTCGAATATTTACTTCAAATAAAAGCACCACATGCTGCAACATCAGTGCCACCTCCAGTAGCACCAGCAGTAGCAGCAGCAACACCACCGCCACCACCACCAGCAGTGCTGTTAGTAGATGCGCAGCAGACACCACCACTACCAGCTCTGATGCCAGTGATGCCACAAGGAGCTCAGCACTGTTCTGAAGCTGAGACTACCCAGGTAAGGTTCCCTGTAAAGCATTCATAATTGCCTAGTATACGCCACACACCACTAATAACATGATCACTTATGAAGGTGGACTTACTGTCATCTTTTTTTTGCTCCTGTTTCCTTTGCACAGAAATCTCGTGTGTACGAATGCCGAGTACTGTGCAGGTGCACTGGTAGTACAGTTGCTGATCGTCTATATGGACTCGGTGTGAAAGGTTGTGAAGTTTGAATACTTGAGTGTAAAAAAAACAGGGGGGGGGGTTCCTACAAAAACAGCACCTTTATTGGCCTTGTAGCTGAAAAAACTAATCAATGCAAGCCTGTAGATGCATGCCTATGCACCACCAAGTCTGCATGTATTTCAACCAGTGTTTGGCCGAATAAATGGTTTGAGACTGCATAGCTGTTGTAGAATTTCGCAAGCAAGTCAGCAGCGAGTTCCCATAACTGGTGCTCTGGCTAAGGTGAAAATGGTCATCACATGGCATTCTGCATCGACCGTCTGAAAAAAGGTGAAGGATGCAACCCATGTATATCAAAAAAAGGGAGGGGGGTGGGGGGCTGGATAGGATGTCGTTTCTGTAGCCTTTTTTTGTCATCTGTGTGGGTTGCGTCCTTCATCTCCTTTCTTCAGAATGAACCAGCTAGCCCAACAATATATTCTAAAGTTTTTCACCTCTACTTTTTTATCCCTCCAGTGTCTTCCTGCGTTAGGATCAGAAGCAATACTAACAATGCATTTGGTCGTGTCCCTGTATACAAGCATTTTAATGACACAGCAACTTATGACAAGTAACTTTGTTTCCCATGTGCCACTTGCTGGCCTTGTGTGCACAAACGTAAAAGCGGTCGGGACATCAAGCCATTTTTTATGAAGGGAGACACAGTCATGTGTCCCTTCGTAGGGACACATAACTTGGTGTTACAAGGGTACATATTGCTGTAAAACCCACAGGTCGGATGCGCATAAAGTCTGAGGTGCACTTTGGGGACACCTAACGCAAAAACATTTTACCTGTGTATAAGCCAAGGAAAGCAGAATCTGAATACACTGATTTATGCACTTATTGTATTTACTGAAATCTAATGTGCACCTTCTTTTTATGGTAAACTGAGTCTAAAAGTTGCATCCGCGCTATAATTGAGCAGAACAGGAAAAAGCCTGCTTGTTGCATTGCCATTAGCATTTCAAAACTGGCCGTCTCCACGCGCATCCGACCTGCCGGTCTAGGTGACATCTCTGCCATTGTTTCTTTTGTTTGCTGCAGTTTTCAAAGTCAAGATAGGAGCCAACAGATGGAAACATGTAGCGGGATAATCGAAGTGAACAGTGGAAGTGTCTCAGACAGGCTGGCCGACATTTCGATAGGAGGACCTATCTTTGTCATCTTGGCGTGTTAAATTTTGAGGGGTTTGTAGGGACGTCATCTGGTGGAGGCGCATGTCCCTGTTCATAATCGCCGTCTCAAAATAAAAAAAAACTATAAAAGCAAGAAGTGCAGTCCTTGCTTCATTTCAAGTTAGACGGTAGTGGTTCAAAATGTTCTAGGAGGGTGGGGAAAAAAGGGGGGAGGACGAAAAAAAACAAGAAGAGAAACGCGCAAAGTAGGTACGCTGCTATCACCGGCAACTTTTTGTGTTGGCAGGACATGGCAATCGTCTGCAGGCTTCGAACTTTCCTGCTTTTTGCTTTTTTCATGTCTGTAGTGGACATCGCTTTGCAGCACACTGTTCCTACTTTGTTTGTTCTTCCCCTTCATTTCTTTCCCCATTTTTGAATGCATTTTGAATCACTGCCATCTAACTTGAAATAATGCGAGGACTGCACTCCTGTGCTTAGCTGCACACTGGGTGCAGCTAAGATGCAAACTCCTCTGGGTGATGACCCGCAGCAGTAGTCACACAGCAGTCACTTCTTGGTAGTGACACCAATAGACATCGAGCACAAATGTAGATGAGAATCCCGGCAGTGCTCCATGCTTCTGATTCAAGTCTGCGAGTACCCATTCAGCATAAAAAATGCTTTAAATGCAGCTGAATAGTGCTTTTTGCAATCCTTTTTTATATGGTTTAAAATCTTGAGCATCGTGATGTGATTGCAACAGTACCTGTTGCATAAGCTTGGTGATGATGATAGCACTGCACAGTGTCAAAACCGAAACTGAATTCTGGCAAGAAAATTTTTAAATCAGCATATATAGTATGGAGCAGAAATGTTGCATCATGAAATTTGAGAAAAATTTGGGACTATATGTCCAGTGCTTTTACAGTGCTACGTTTGACCCTTTGTATCCCATGTGCCACGTTGATGGCAGTTTTGTTTCAAATTTCTTCTACCACGAAATTTCACTCAGGCACTCTTGATTCCTAGCTGTCACAAAGGTGAAAGTCCCAGCTTTTACTGGGGCTCACTTGGTTGGTGGCACCATTGGTACAGCGCTTGAGTGCTGCTTTTATTCTAGAAATGAAGATCACGTGCAGCCACCAAAGACGATGTTTACTTAGCCTTTTCATGGTTCTCTTTTATGTGTAATATCTTGTTATATTAACAATACCTCTATTCCTTTTTGTGTAGTCTACTTAACAATACTAGTTTGTAATATTTTTGTGCCATTAATTATTGACAACCTTGTGTGCAATTCAGGCTTGCATACACATTTGTGGCACTCGGGACTAGGATGTCCAGCTTTTCCCTGTGTTCTCAAATGTGCTGCAGTTTGCAGTATGATGGAGCTTTTTTATTTTTTACAGCAAAAGAACTTGAGGAGCATCTCAAAATCCTAAAAGGGTTTTTTTTATTTATGAGGCCAAAAGTTCAATGACAAAATCAAGGCGTTTTGTTTTAAAATGAATAACCAAGTCTAAGTGAAAACAAAGGCTTGGAAAAACACAAATTGCGTAGAAATGTATATTCTGCCTGAGAGAAAGCAATGCATGGTTGGTGAAAGCTATAGAGATGTTGAGGATGAAAAAGTTCAACTTACATCGAGTCCGATGAACAAACAAAAATGATGGTACATGGTGAAGCATGATAGAAGAAATAGAAAAAAAACAAGCCAGAAAAAACAGTCACCTGCAGCTATGTTCAGCTAGAAACTGCATGTACTGATGTGTACTGGCATGCATTGCATCACATATGCTATCTCTCGATACAATAGAAAAGCATTCCTCTGAACTAAGAAGCAGCTGGGAGAGTTATATGGAAAGAAAAAAAATATTATTCAGTTGCACATGTGTAGTGGACTATAGGTGCAAAGGTTGAATTGGGGAAGTACTCAAGGTCTGAAGATTGCTTCAGAAAAGGTCTGGGTGTGTGCCTCACGCTGAGTGATGATGACACTACATTATCATTCAGCGTACATGTAGGTTTACGGTAAAGTTTTCAACAGAAGAATTTCCTGGTTGTCATCGAAGTTACATCCAACTTAAAATTTTTTTGTTCCTTTGTCTAAAATTGTTTTTTAACAATCGAGAAGTCAAGATTTATAAACAAAAATTCATATAAACTTGCATTAAGAAATTTAATAAAAATTGCTTTCATTATCCATGAGTGATCTACATTAAGTCATTATGTATTCTTTTATGCAGAAGGATCTTGGGAATGGAGTCAAAATCTTCCAAGAAAAGTGACTCTTCCTGATGGCGCAGCCAAAAGATACCCTTTTTGTGAGGGACACAGCCAAGGCGTTATGGGGGATCCAAAATCTCTACAATAGGAGCATCACGGGCACCCCATGTCGCCGCTTTCTTCACAAGGAGGATGGTGGGCCACCAAGCGTAGAAAAACAAGCGTTGACGCCCGGGAAGCTGGATGCCCTGAGGAGTAAGCCTTTTATTTTGTGTTTATGGTAACTGTTTGCACTGCCTATGGTAGCCAGTACATTACAAGTACCTGAGCTAAATTTATTATCTCTTTTTCGTAGGAGTATCGTCAAGTTTGTATAGTTTGAAGTAATCCTTACAAGCACTAAAATGATGAATGTACCAACCATGCACCTCGCACTTGAAACCATCAACATAATTTTCAGTAATTTCCCTGAAAAAAATATTTGAGTAGCAGGGAAATAATAATGTGAAAAATCTCGTCGGTCGGTGAGAACTCATTTCTGGTTGTGCAATAGTCATAAAAACGACTTGAGGTTTTAACTCAATCTTGAAGAAGTATATGTAGTCGAAAACTGAAATATGGTGCAATTCATCATACCTAGCGTATGTGCAACTCTGCGAAGAAAAAGCACTTGATTAACTAGGCTTGGCCTTTGGATTTGGCGTTGCAGTCTGATATGGCTAAATCCAATATAAAACAAAACATTATGTGGAGCCAACAAAAGCATGGCATTTGATAGTGTCCATTCTCGTTTATGAGCCTGCCAAGCAGTCACCCCAGAAGAAGGAGATGAAATGGTCCTGAAACAATGGATCAGTTTATAGTTTTCAAATTTTAAGTTTAAATACATTGGGCTACAAGCGGCTGGAAAGTTTATTTTATTTTTATTGATTTTCACCCAGCCAGACTCTGTTGAATATGTTCACCTTTAAAATATTGCTATGCTTGGATTGTGACACCAGCTATTCAGTTCTTGCCAGTACAACCTTGCAGTTTTGGAAGACTGGTAAAATGCAGAGATCTCTGACTCAGATCACTATATATTACACTTATATTACATATATCACATTTGATCTGGCAGCCATTGAGGGTAAAATCAAAGGAAACTCATGGGCACCATGACTAATCACCTTTGGTTATGGTTCTACATTATATAAACAGGATGAATAAATACTGTTGCTGCCCATGAGTTAAACTAAACAAACTTCTTCGAATTTTTCACTGTCAATAAAGTGTTGGCTTCTGTATATTCACTCAATGTGCTGTTGAAGTAATAATAATAAAATATTATTAAACTTCCTCTCATAACCTTTCCTTGCTTGAAGTTCATCAAGGTAGTCACTACGGTGTCATATCAGCCTCGAATACATAGTTTCTAGAGTGTGTAGGGACCTTTTTAAAACAGCAGAAATAAGAACAGAAGACAAGAAAGATACCAAGACGAACGCTCACCCTGGTCTGTTCTCCTGCCAGTGTTCTTGCTTGCACCCTGTTTTGTGAAGAACGATGGACAACTAACATGCCCAAGCAATTTCCCTTTCGAAGAGTGTTTGGAGTTAGTGGATAAGTGATTGAATATTTATTTATTCTGTTTTTTGAATGAATATACATCATCAACGTTGATGAGTGCTAGTACTTTTTAGTTTTCAAGTCTCAAACAGTGCGATGATTTCGATTTTCTTCTGCCAGAGTTCAAATAGTAAAATTTAATTTTGTGTAGGGGAAATCACACAGGTTATCATACTCATCTAGCTGAATTACAATTTACTTTTCATTATGTCTTCAATATGCCAATGAATACTAGTGTCATGCTAGTGTCATGCTTTTTGCACAGTGCAAAGTGTTATTCAATTTTTTATAACATGATTTCATTAGGCTTAAAACTTGCTGTTTGCTCATGCGTACTGTATTTGGTGAGCTGTTGTGGTCTGGGTGGCACGTATTTTAATGGCGAATGCGCGAACCTGTCTATGTGTGTGTATATATCTCGGATTCATAACTTGCAGTGTTTTGTGCTGAAAAGCTGTTCAAGTAGTAATATTGCAGACAAACCAAAGTTTAAAAGAAGTAAATGTGCTTATATATATTTAAATATATATATACAATCTGAGTGGGGGCTTTTAATGGCAATACTTCAATTTTACTTAGTACCCGGGAAATATTTGAATATTTAATTCAAGATTTCACATATTGTGATTTCACTATAGATTTATCATCCCGTTCAATTTAGTGAGAAAGACGTACTTAGTTATTTTCCATGAGATAAGCACGTCATTTACATGTTCTTGCTTACAATGGTGCTCATTCACGCACTTTTCATTGCTATTGATGTATATACAAAAAATAATATGGGCATTTCTTTTTCAGTGTCATTCTGTATGTTTTATTTTTCTGCGCTATTAAGCTGCCTAAATGTGCTCCTGACTCATATCTGTTTATGATTTATGTATTCAGGTGCATACGAGGAACACCTGAAGGTGCATGAAAGCCAGCTATCAGTTTCTCAGCGTCAACGGAACATGAACCGGCATATGGCAGATTTATTGAAAGTTCTCAAGAAATGAGCTGGAAGAAGCATGCGGGGGGGGGGGGGGGGCAATCCTCTGCTTTTCCTGGCAAGCCAGTCGGAGCGGTCGCCACCTGACACTACAGGCCACATCAGCAGCAACCGTACCAACAATAAAACTGTTTTTTATAAATTGTTCATTTTTAAATTGTTGTTGACCATTATTTTCCCCTATCTTCTTGTGGGTGAGCTATCACTCGTGAAGTGGTGGTGCAAGGTCATGTTATTTGAAGTCAACATTGAGGTATGCATGCAAACTGATATCACAGCTAGGATACACAGAAAATAAAAAAAAGATTTAGTCCTTGCAGCAAGGCTGCTAGTGAAGTGCATGTAAACGCTTTTCTTGTGCAAGGACTGATTTCATTTATTTCTAACAGAAGCTACATTTATTATGCCGTCCTTAGCAGCTATAGGGAGAATTAGCTGGCATTTTTTCTATTAAATAAAACCCTGAATATTTTGTTGGAGTATGATGGCAGCTTGTGATGTCCAGCAAAATAGTTAGATAGCTTCTTAACACATTTGTTTCTTTCAAGCCTTTGTTTATTCATCAAGGCTGTTTCAGATAGCAAACATATTTCACCTTCATGCAACATATTAAGAATGAAATATTCATATATATTTCTACACAGTACTTGCTTTTGCAAACATTGTGAATGGCCAATTGCTTTTACTCGAGATCTAGGATGTCCATTTGATCTTTGCAAGATGCAGCAGATAGCTGCAAGGTTTCTGCATTATGCTGATTTCCGTAAGCTTCTTATCGGGTATTTTAGCATGATATGGCACTTTCCGTAAGCTGCGGATGTCTGCATCTTTCCGCACAATATAGCGCTTTCTGTAAGCTGCGGATGTCCGCATCTTTTCGCATGATATGGCGCTTTCCGTAAGCTGCGGATGTTCGCATCGTTCCGCATGCTGCGGCTTTCTGTAGTCCAATATATGCGTATATGCGGAACGTTTCAGTAGGAATGTGGCGGATACCAATGTGCTTGTTGAAATATCTGATCACAAATTGGTTTACATAACCGTTAATGTTAATGAAGTTCCAAAAGGCAACAGGGAAGAACGCGTGGTATCTGTCTTCTCGCGCGCAAAAGACGTAGAAATACTGGACACATTAAACTTGCATTTTCCTCGATTCGCTCTACTTTCTGAATGTAGTACTTGTACTGTTAATAACCTTTGGTGTTTTTCCAAAAACCCTGTGTTGCAGTGCGTTGATGATTTTGTGCCAGAAAAAGTGAAAATAATAAATGTTTTTAGCTCATGGATTACAGCCCAGTTGTTCGTTTGGGGTGAAAGGCAAAAATGATAAGAAAACAGCATTGTCAGAACTCCACCCCGTCGACCATACATAAACTCAGCAACATGCGCAAAGAATAAAGGACAGTATCAAGAAAGCAAAAGGTAGGTTCTATAATGTCACTTTAGAAAACTTTTTGCGATCTCCCTTAGCGTAATTTTGGCAGCATTTTGCCCCCAAAAAAGAAGCCTTTTCATAATGTATGGGTAAATGAGACTATCGTAAGTAACAAATACACTATCGCCAAATTATTTAGGTCGTTTTTTGTTAAGTGTTTACTGATGTTGATAGGAGAAGGCCATGTTCAAACACGTTTATTATTTTCCCAGCAATAAGTGACCTTGGAATATCAGAGGAAAGAATCTTGTCTCTGCTTCTTAACATAGAACCCAAAAAGACACCTGGTACTGACAGCATACCTAACGCATTTCATGTGAGGTATTTTGAATGGTGCTTGAAGTTTTGTGCATAATTTTTCAGAAGTCATTGTCACAGCGTGTGCTTCCAGATGACAGGAAATTCGGACAAATTATCCTCATACACAAATCGCCCAACACTTCTCTCGTTTCCGCCCATAGACCAATTTCTCTGCTTTGATCATGCGCGAAGGTGATAGAACATATTATATTGAAGCACCTCTCAGTTTTTCTCGACAAAAATAAGGTGATCAATGGCCGACAACACGGCTTTCGAAAAGAATTCTCAACCATCACACAACTGTTGGAAACCGTTCAGGACATTGCAGCTATTATAGATAGGCAAGGCCAGATTGACATGATTTTACTAGACTTCGAAAAAGCGTTTGATCACGTGTCGCATCCAAAACTTCTCGTAAAATTTAAACCTATACTTAAAAATTATACATTAATTTCATAGATTGAGGCCTACCTTCCTTATCGAAATCAAATAGTTTCTATAGATAAAGTCTTGTGTGATTCACGACCGGTGAAATCGTGAATACCTCAAAGCTCAGTGCTTGGGCCACTTCTTTTTTTTTAATTTTATAGACAACATTGCCCATGATATCCCGGTTTCTATTAAGATATTTGCAGATGATTGCATTCTTTAGCAGAAAGTACGTAGTGCAGACGACCAGGTTCTTTTAAACGCAACGTTAACGAAAATATATTCTTGGTGTGCAGTGTGGCAAATGAAGATTAATGAAAAGAAAACGATAGCTATGGCTGTCACACGCAAGCGGCTTCCTTTGAAACTCTCATAATCCATCAATGGTCAAAAACTGTCATTTGTTAAAGGTTATAAATACATGGGGGTTGTATTAAGTGCAGATTCTGGGTAGAGTGAGCATGTTGCCTACATTAAAAAGAAATCTTTACAGAAACTAGCACTTCTAAGACATTCTTTGCGCAAATCTACCCCAAAATTAAAATTAATTGCGTATAAAACTTTTATTCGTCCGATCCTCGAGTATTCATCTGTGGTTTGGGACCCCCATAGTCAAGTAAATATTAAAACACTTGAAATGATTCAAATAAAAGCAATCTGATTTGTATAAAATTGCTACAGTGTTCTTACGTCTACCAGTGAACTGTTAGAAAAAGCTGACCTGTATACATTGCAGGCGAGACGACAACACGATCGATTGAAGTACATGTTTCTACTTTACCACGACAAGCTACGCATAGACAAGCTCGCGTACATAAAAACGGTTCACCACCAATCAACTCTTTCTGAGTATCCAGAAAAACTGAAGGAGTATTCTTGTAAAGCAAAAACCTTTGAAAACTCATTTTCTGCGCGCACTGTCACTAATTGGAATGCTCTGTCTGCCGTTCTGCTGAACTGTGAAACCGTTCAGTCGTTCATGTGAAAACTTAAACACCAGCAACCCACTTGGCTTTGATCTTTCTTTGCACTTCACCTCTATTATTGCACCACACGTCCTGAACAGGCTTCCGTTTATGTTCCCCTCTCTATAAATTTTTTATATCAATGCGTTGTATTTTGAAATATTGCCAATTTTTTGAACCGTTATATGATGTTTTGGTGTGTATGAACCGATGTCTGTCGTCATCGTTTTATGTTTTCTTCTCCTTTCGGTTCGTATACGCGTAAACCACTACAATTGTGTAAGTAATGACAATTTACCTTGATGCACTAGTTTTTGATGGTGTAGCTCTGCATGACATGTTTCCTTGCCTGTTGTATTTTCATATTTCTTTCCTTTTTTGTATCACCCAGCCATGCCTAAGGCCTCACACTTGAGGCTGGCAGTACTTCTGAATTAAAAAAAAGAAAAAGCACCGCTCGCGTTAAAAACAGTAGCGCTAGCGTCTATTAAGGCCATTGTACCAACACCTTTGATAAACACGCTCTTTTTTCATTAAACAGATACACAGGCGAAAGTATCCCTTCTTGTAAGACCATAGCCACCAACAATATTTTGCTCTTTGTTTTGAAACAAAAACACAGGCTAAGGTAGCCCTTTTTCTAGGCCTATTACCATTAAAAAAACTTTCATATTGTTATAAAACACTGTCATGATAAAGGCGTGAGAAAAAGATAAGTGGTCACCGTGCAGGGGCGAAGAAGAGAAAACCGAAATGTGTGCGGGGGTGACGCGTGCCACCGCCGTGGGCCTGCCAGTGGTCGAGACAGCGCAGCGGTCAAGAACAGACGGTTCTCTGCGGGTCGTCTGGTCTGGGGAACTAAGCGACGACCTCCAGGCGTCACCGTTTTAGATGCGGAAGCATCTTATACTCGCGCCTTGTAGTGCGCCGTCCGCGCCGTCCGCACCGCTTCTCGAACATTCGACAGCTGACGCGCGCGCATGCGCCGTCGCGCCGTCGCCCACCATCTGTGCCGCGCGCGCTTCTCCTTCGAGAACATTCGACAGCTGACAGCGCATGCGCCGTCGCGCCGTCGCCATCTGTGCCGCGCGCGCGCTTCTCCTTCGAGAACATTCGACAGCTGACAGCGCATGCGCCGTCGCGCTGTATATATACTCAAGGTCGGCGCTCGCTCACTCAGTTGCCGCTCGTCGGTTGGTTTGTACGGCGCGTCGACGTCCAAGGTCGCGGTGAAATGAATTCCAACGAATCCACAAACACAATGATCGACGTCCGTTCGACCAGTGCCGCCCTTTCGCATACGTGTGTACGTGTTCACTCATTTAACACCCCCTCCTACAACCACGTTAACCAATTTAGCCATCGACCCAAGTAAGTCGCAATTGAACACCCTATTTCACAACCACGTTAACCAATTTAGCCATCGACCCAAGTAAGTCGCACTTTAACACCCCGTTAACCAATTATATGCTCCGCATCCTCCTCGGTGTTCCCCCGAGGGAAGCTGCGGGCAATTTTTTTTTGTACTCCGGCTGTGCACTGGTCCAGAGAGCAGGCTAGGTGCAGGGGTCCGCCTGGCGTTCCTGACTGCTGCAGGGCAACAGCGACGAGCAAGGCCTGCATTTCAGCTGGACAGCTGGCCCAGGGATCTGGCGAAATGCCCTTGCTTTGGCCGTCCTTCACGGCGATCGAGTGTGTTCCGTGGGTGGTGGACCACTGCTGCTGAGGTAGTTCAGAGTCGCTAAGACAACGCGGACGAGGCCGGGACGAACGCGGTGGCCAAGCTACTGAGCTACTGCAACAAAGATGTGTGCCTTGGCGAGGGCTGGCGCACGTTAGCGACGTCAACCAGCAAGACGGGACATCGTCTCCGAGCGGCAGGAACCGACGCCTCTCAACGGCCTCCAAGACGGCGAAAACCCCATGAAATAAAAAAACAAGCAGCGCAGCTGAGACTTCATACAATATAGTACCTCGCACATTGATCAATATTGAATATGTTTTTATGTAATGTATGGTTGTGTGCGTGCACTCGTGGCTTGACTCAGTTCCTTGGTAAGTGGTCCTGGGCAATGCTTGATGTTACATCAAAATCTGGTGAGCCTCCCAAAATACTGCTCATCAAGACATTGAAGGAAATTGTCGTCCCTCGAGTGCATCTTCAAAACAGGCGGTCTGACCATGGAAACTGATAAAATACCCGCGGTTCGGTTACCTCTAGGATTATCAGGCGCAGAACTGCGTAAGTGGGTTGAAGCAGAACAGGCGAGGCAGAAGAATGAACCTGCTGCTGAGCGAAAGGTGAGCAAGGAAGTAGATGAGAGAGCGATGTCAATCCTCGAGTTGAAGCTAAAGCTTCAAAAAGAAGCTCTGAAGGTAGATGAAACAGCGAACACTAATTCTGTTGCTCCGCCGGATAGGCATACTGTGGCACTGCCGAACATGGGAATTACTGTGAACATGCGTATGAGTAGCGATGCGTTAGCAGTAATTGGCCGAATGACTACCACAAATTCTCTAGATTATGAGAAAGTTGCGAGAACCTTGCTGCAGAGGTTTTGATGCACTGCGCACGGATACCAAGAGAAATTTTGTAAGGCACGAGCGGATGATGGGAAAACTGGCATAGAGTTAGCTGCAAGATCCTCCAGGTACTTGAACCTTTGTATTGACGTGGCCGATGTGCCTAAGACGTTCGATCACATCCAAGACGAAATGCTCACCTAACAGTTTTTTCGCTGTCGTCATCCAATGCTCACAATTATTTAAATGAATGCGACTGCATTCTTTTAAAGTCACTCCAAAAGCTAGCCGACGCTACTAATCGCTTCATGGAAGCACAAAACCTATCAAGCCTCGGAAAAGGTTGTAACAACTCAAGAGATTTCAAGAATATTTTCAATGCTGAAAAAACACTTTTAAAATGTATGCTTTGCAAGCGTAAGGAGCATCAAGCACATGAATGTCGCACTTCTGCTAAAAAGGTGATGAAATAAAAGGTTTGTGGAAAAATTGCTCACAAAAGTAATGATTGCAGGAACATGAAAGCGCAGAAATAAAAAAAGGTCTGCGTGTATTGTTAACGAGAACCATCCCAGTTGTCCTTAGAGTGGACCTACTGAAGGCGAGAAAAAATGAAAGAAATGTAACCATCGTAATTAATGTACAGAGGAAATGTAATCCCTATTTATTGCACAGGGAATTCTGGTAGTTAAAGTGAAGTTCCGGGCAAACAAGTCAATAGCGCTTTGAGACACGGGCAGTAGCACTGCAATTATCCGGAGAGATCTGGTGCCGAATGAACAGTGGACGGGGAAGAGTAGCAAAGTTTTGCTGATTGATGGTTCGGCTAAGGAAGTACCAGAAAGCGAAATTCGTGTGAGCACTTTGTACTTCACAGGAGAGATGACAGCACTCTTTATAAACAATTCTCCGTAATAATCGCTGCTTGGTAACCTGCCAGGTGTCAGAGGCACTCACAATCCGGATCATCAATGAAAGCCTGTTGCAGCTGACCAGAGGCCTAAGGTGCTGAAATATTGGATTGTGGAAGGTATTGAACATCCCCGATACGTTCCTGCTACAAAGAAACCAGACGAAGACAAAATGAATCGATTGACTGTTCCGAAGGTTCAATACTGTGACGTGACAAAAGACCAGTTTTTCGAATTACAGCATGAGGCCAAAACATTGAAGGATTTTTTCAATGATGTTGGTAAAAACTTGAATTCACCAAAAGGCCACAGTTATAGATTTCTAAAGAGAGGTGGACTGCTCTACTTACAATACTGCCTTGTGACTCGGAGAACCTTTAAGCAACTCGTCGTACCGAAATACTTTACATGACATAACCTTGATGTCGGTCATGAGAGTCTTATCACAGGGCACCAAGGCATCCGACGCACAACAGGCTGAGATTTGGCTGATTGTTACTGACCGGATCTGCGCGGTGACGTGAAAAACTTCGTGAAGTCATGCGCCAAGTGTCGATGAGTGACGCCAAAAGGCAAAATTGGTGCTCCACTTTTAGGCAACATGCCTGTCATACGAAAGCCGTATTAGCGTGTAGCGGTTCACTTAATTGGTTTGTTCTCACCGAACTCGGACCGTGGCAACCACTACATTTGAACTCTTATTGACTTGGCCACGCGATATGCGGATGCCATTTCAAACTCCGCCATTGACACTGTGCATGTGTCATTTTTTTCAAGTCGGGTTACCGAAGGAAGTCATAAGCGACCAAGGGACAAATTTTACAGCGAAACTCATGGGAAAATGGGGTCATTTTCCCATGAGTATCGCTGTAAAAATTTTCTTTGTAAACTAAACACCAAGTTTCTTCGAATGACCCCCAACCATTCCATAGCGGATGGGCTCATCGAAAAGTTTAGAGAACGCTCAAAACAATTTTGAAGATGTTGTGCCAGAAAAAACCACGATCCTGAGACAGGTATTTCGCCCCACACCTATTCGCTTACAGGGAGGTGCCACATACGAGCTTCGGCTTCTCGCCTTCTCAGCTCGTTGATGGTAGTCGTTCGAGGACCTTTGACGGTATTGAAAGAGCTGTGGAGCAATGATGGCATTGACGGCGAAGTTATTACTACATACACCTACTTGGTCAAACTTGCAAACTGCCTTGAATACACTTGTAAGCTGGCACATGATGAGTTAGATAATGCCCACACAAAAAAAGGCATTCTATGATCGCAAGAGCCATCCTCGAAAACTGAAAGTGGAGGATAAGGTACTACTGCTTTTTCCGACAGATTCCAGCTAGCTGCTCATGCAATGTAAAGGTTCATTTGAAGTTGTCAACGAAAGATTGAAGTTGACTACATCTCACAATAAGTGGAAAGAGGAAAATTTTCCCAATCAATATGCTAAAGAAATACGAGGAATGCCAACCTTTATTAGTGCAGCATGTATCTGCTATAACCGAAGCCGACCAATGCCCCCTACAAGTGAATGAGGAAAACCCAAGCGAAGAAAACTCGCATGAGATTCCTTGCCCTAGATAACTCCGCACACAGACTGCGATTTATGTTTAATTATGGGGCAATCTGAGTGTTTACCAGCGTTCTTACGTGTTTTATTTATTCGGGGATTTTCAAAACATCTTCTCTGACCTTGCAGGAAAGACTGACCAAGCAGGCGCTATGGTTGATATCTCATAAGCCTATACACGTGCCGCAATATTTCATTTCTCTAGCTGTAAGGGAAAGTGTAGAGGAAGAAGTGCAAGAAACGCTCAAATTGGGCATAATTGAAAGGTCGCAGTCACCATACCTTGTCCCATCGTGATTGTTAAGAAACCAGACAGCGCGATTAGTTTATGCATTGAATTCAGAGAGCTCATTACAAACTTTATTGTTGACGGTGAGCCATTACCACGCAAAGACGTTGTTCTTGTCCTTGTTGGTAAATGAAATTTTTTTCAATGTTTCACTTCACCAAAGGCTATAAGCAAGTGCACATGGCAACCGGCAGCAAGCAAAAAAACTGCATTTTCTGGTACCTTTGGACTATACCACTATGTATATATATGCCCTTTGGCATAAAGACAGCTTCCGGCTGTTTTCGCACGCCTCATGATAGCTGTGCTTGGAGACATGCAAAACGTTTACCATTACTTAGATGATGTAGTAGTAGCCCTAAACACGTGGAATGAACTTTTGTTCGCCTTGTGGGATGTATTTGACCATAGAAGACACGACAGTTTAACCACCAAGACTAGTACCTGTGAAACAAGAAAGGAGGCCATCTGTTTCATTGGTTATTGAATAGGAGACGGGGAAGTTGAACCTTTTCTGAAAACACTTGACAAGATTCTCGAACTAATCTGCTCCTACAGGTAATTTTTTGTCAACTACGCTGAGCTCATCAATACTTTTACCAACCTCACCCGGAAAAGACAGAGCAACACCATCACGTGGGGACCGTCTCAAGAAGAAGCTTTCGATACTCCCATTTTAAAAGCGCCCAACATAACAAAAGACTTTCTCCTCGGGAACGACGCCTCGACTACTAGTCTTGGTGCTGTACTGCTCGAGGTAGGAGAGGATCAGGTTTTGCATTTTGTTGCGTACGCTAGCCGAAACTTGTTGGTTCGGGAAACCCGCTATTTCAAAATTGAACGGGAATATCTGTCACTTGTCTAGGCAGTCTAAAGTTCCACTTTTACTTGCATGACAAGCAATTTGTTATACAATCCGACCATCAACAGTTGCCGTACCTGCAATCTACTAAACATCTAAACAACAGCGTTTTATGCTGGAGCCTACTCTTTCAAGTGTGTTCAGTTTCAGTATCGTACTTTAAGAGGTCGGATAATTCCGAAGCTGATTACCTGAGCCGCATGTATGGAGACGTATTGCAACAGGGTTTGTGCATTCCTAAAGGTTTGTGGACATGATACTGAATATTCAGTGAGTGATGAGAACTTCGTGACATTTTTTCTGCCTCTTCTTCATCTCATAAAAGTTATGAACACCTTTCCTTATGGGAGGTTGTCATGCTAGAAGCATAATATAGGCTGGAAAAAAAGTAAGCGGTCGCCATGCGGGAGCGATGAAAAAACCGAAATGTGTGCGTGGGTGACGCGTGCCACAGTGCGCGTGCCAATGGTCGAGACAGCGCAGCAGTGAAGGACACACGGTTGTCGGCTGGACGTCCGGTCCGGGGAACTAAGCGACGTCCTCCAGGTGCTACTCTTCCTGTACTCCGGCTGGAGAATGGCTCAGGGACCAGGCAAGGCGCACGTGTACAGCTGGCGTTGTTCACTGCTGCAGGGCCACCGCGACAAGCAAAGCATGCATTCTGGCTTGGCAGCTGACCCAGGGATCTGGCGAGACGCCCTCGTCTTCGCTGTCGTTCACGGTGATCGAGCGTGTTGATGGTGAACTACTGCTGCTGAGGCTGTTCAGAGTCGTTCAGACGACCCGGGCATAGAGGATAAGAACGTGGAGGCTGAGCTACCAAGCTGCTGCAACAGATATTTCGGTCTTGGCGAGTGCTGGCACGTCCCGTCTGGCACTAGCCAGACGGGACGTACACTCTGAGCGGCGGGCATCAACGTCCTTCAACGGTTTCAAACATGACGAAAACCTTCTGATTTCAAAGGAAAATTAGTGCAGTTAGGACTGCATATATTGGAATACCTCCTCCTCCATTGATCATTATTAGATTATCTTTCTATGTAATATAGCTTTGTGTATGTGCACTCGTGGCTCGACTCCATTCCTTAGAGAGTGGTCTTAGGCTTAAACACTGATGTTACCTTACAACCACACACACTGGTGAGGTACCACTTTTTGAAGCAAGTCACAAGTGATCTCACCGCCATCAGCCACGCTGTCTGGTGTGGTGAGGGTGAGTGTAGACATGGCCTTCAAGGCAGACACTTTCTAGCGGCTTGAGATTGAATCCTGTTGGACCCAAAAAAGTTTCGTGTGGTCAAGAGCTGTACCCCAGTAAGTGAAAGACGTCTGGAGATTTGTCGCACATTATTCCTAGTTCATATGATTCATTATAGACTATGCAATAATCAATACACTACGCGCTCATCTTCTGAAGAAAGACGTGCTTTCCCGTTAAACTCCTTGCAAGGTGCAGCTGTTTCTCACCTCACCACACTTTCAATGACGCCACCTATAATGAACCACTTTGACTCATTCCCTCCGACAGAGGTCCCAACTGGGGACCTCTGTCCGGTTCGGAGCCATCGTTACACAACGCCAACTGAGACACGAAAGCATTATCGTCTACACTAGCCGCCTTCTTAGAGCTCCCGTGTTCAAATATATCATTTTAGAGCGTGAATGCCTCACTCCTTTCTAGGATGACATGAAGTTCCATCCAGAACTTTTATTACACGCATTCCTTGGTAGTAACGGACCATCATGCGCTAAGTTCGCTTTCATCACTAAAAGACCTTACTGACCAATTTTTTTCGCTTGGCTTTGCGACTGCAACAGCCTACATACAGAAAAACCAGCCAGTCAGGACCCTAATATCACAACACAGACCTATTTTCCTTCTACGCGTTCAAGGAATCGGCATCAGCAATTGTGTCAGCTGTTTTCCAACAGCCCCACACCGGTGATAAACAATTGCGTAATGCAGCCTTGCGTACATCCTTAAAAACCTCGAATCATCTTTCTACAGGTCGCAAGAGTCGATCGTCGTCCTCTGTCATGTATTATACTACCACAAATCTCAAATCAGAAGCATTTTCAGCGTACTGCAAGCACTTTTGGCATCTATCTATCAATCTATCTATCTATCTATCTATCTATCTATCTATCTATCTATCTATCTAGCCGTCTGGGTCCTGGTGCTTTCTTGATAACCCCCTAAACTTGGCAGAAACCAAGGTTTAGTACGCGAAGGTAAGATAATTTGATAATATGACGCGCTAGTCAAGATATCAATTTTGTCATGATTGAGTCGCGTACGTCGTGAAACACTTTCCTAAAGACAGTGGCCCATACCATTGAATACGCGGGTATGTGCCACAAGTGACCGACACATGAAGTCTGCCTGTAATGCCAATACGCCAAGCGAGTAAATTTAACATGAACGTTTGAAAAAAGCTGACATCGGCTGCGTTGACCCAACAAATGCAAAAAAGAAAGGCCAGGGTCCCAGCAGGAATCAAATGCCAGTTTGCTGCGGGGCAATGAAGCGTTTTACCACGAAAGCGCGCCAGGTCTCGGACGTACTTTTCAGATACACCCTAATGTTCGTGAAACATCAATTTTCGTTGCAGTGCCGGCGATTAAATTTTATAAACGTTTGACGTGTTATCCCATGATACATCCGGCACGTCGACTTGAGGTCAATTGAAGTTAGGTGCCATACGCTTAAGGTGTTTTATGTAGCAGTGCCCAAGGCGAGCACCAGCGCTTCTTATCAGCTGATCCCTTCTAGTATTTCTAATACTCTTGTTCCTGTCAGCTTTATTGCGCAAGTGCAAACAACTGGTTATATAAACATCTGTGAGTGCTCAACATATGTCTCTGGCTGCAACATTTGCACACGTGTTTATCGCCATTTCATAACGTGAAGCGCCGTAAAATGTTAACACCTTGGTCACCTTCCTTCTGCATGCTTCGTATTAGGTCGATTTCCAAGGTACGTAGGATCCGCCGAAGTTTTATCCGACCAGACCAGTTTCCGCTTGGCAATACAAAACGCTGATACTCTGCTGTTCACAAGCTTCATGTCATTCACACTGCCGGTCACCTAGATGTGTCACATACTTAGCCCATATCTGTCGACGCTTTACTTGGCCAGGGCGATCGCGCTCCGTCAGAAGATGTATTGTGACGTGTGAGACATGCAAGCGCCGTAAAACGCCATGGACACTTCCCGCTAGGTGCATCACCCACGCAACTTTTCATAATAACTGTTTTTTCGCTTAGGCTTAGACCAACTTGACCATTTTCCTTTGTTTTTCTATGGCAATAGCTGAATAGCTACTGCTGCGCAGTACACTACACTCTACGTCATCACATGAGCTCTTTCAACAAGCTGCTCACAGATGTCCCTGACTGCTTTCAGTGGGGCGTGATTTCAGCCTACAGGACGCCACCTGCTTATTAGCCCTGGCTGCACATTTCCATAGGGGGTCACATCGAACATACAGCGCCCCTGTGAATCGACGCGCAAGCTCACTGCGTCTCTCCATGCGCAGAAAAATGGACTCACGAAGCGTCCCAGTCGAACACGTACTAACATCCTTGCCAAGTATTTTACTCCGACCACTCTCACTAGGACGTTCCTTTCCCGTACGTCACATTTGCGAACAATAATTCGCGCTATGACCCTAGCGCTTGCTCTCCCCTTTCTTTAAGTCCTTCGGCCAAGAAAAATGCCTCTATATGCAGTCATTTCATTTCGCGTAAGAACGACTAGCGAAAAAACCCTTGAAGATAACCCTCGGGATGCCAATGCACGCGAGAGCACCCATACTCGCTTTGTGTGCTTTCCAGAAAACCAATGCCATTTCTAAAATCAACCACACTGAGACGTGCACTTCTAAGCCTTGATTGCTCTCCAATTTATTAAGTCCGCTTGTCGGCAAAACTGCTTCCTCAATGCACAGGCTCATACCGATCACTTCTTGGGTGTCTCCTATGACATACGAAATCACTCGTGTCATACAGTCGTTTTCATCAGCCCCTCAAAGTGAACAAAATCTTACACGTACGTTTGAAGCCCTACCACTCTCCATGTGATGGTAGCATATAAATGCGGTGAGGCGTTTTTTTATTACCAAGGATCATGAAACTTGTATATTGCAATCTCTAGAACAATGCACTAGTGTGCCTTCACGTTCTGAGCTCAAATTTTCAGAATTGTAACTGCTGTTTCGAGTATATGCATATCCTACAACCTAATTGAAACTGCCGTACCATCGCTAACGTAATCATACGTACACACTGTAAAGAGGGCTGGGCAGTACCGTGATACAAGTGCATCGCCACTGTATTTCGGAGGGGCATTTAGGTATTTTATTTGTGCATGGTGAGACATTGCAAAATTGAATTTCTAAATATGCCCAAGATATTCAGTGGCCCGAGGAAAGAGCGAGCGTCATGCATTCGGTCCTCTACAAGGATGTGGCCAGCACTTACAATGCCTACCTTCCCTCTTACGGGGTTCTGTGAGTTGCTCCTCTGGATTCAAATAATTTCACTGCCTGTAGTAAAATGCGCTTACAGCAAATCAATTATATCACAACAATGTGCAGGACAATGGTAATTCTTCACTCTTCTCTGTCGAAAATAACCTGGGGCTTGTTTACAAAGCAGAATTTAGGAATTCTTGTGCCAGGACCAGCCCAGGCAAGCCAATGGCTTGCTTAGTCACCATGAGTTGTAGGCCTGCGATAGTGTCGAACTGTATAACATTGGCTGCATAGACAATAGTGCTTGCACAGTCCATCCCAGTTTAGTTCGAACACAGGCTTCACGGTGCCGGTTACTATATTCCAATAGTCTGATCCGATAAGGACCGTACTCTCTTTGTCTTCTACTCCTTGTGAAGAGAGAGCTCGTGTATCCAAGTTCATGTTGTTAATTTCTCTTATAGTGTTTTTTTTCTAGTACCGGAACACATTCAGTGCATATCGTGCCCACCAGTGCCTTTATTGAAATCGGAAACTTCTTGTTCACAGGGAGAATCAATGCACGTATCTTCTTCATGGGTTTCCGTGTGTTATCGCCCCCGAACACACCGATGGTCAAGGTTTCCTCTTCTATTAGTTCGCATCCAAATCTTCCATAAGCTTTGGCTGTAATAAAGCTCTGCTGACTTCAGCCATCAAAAAGGACTCAGTAGCGACCGGATAATTTGGCGCACAATACAGTGGCTGTTACACTCTGCAGCATTACGACTTACCTTGCCTGCATGGACACTAGATTTACCGATGCGGATATCACCTTGTCGTTTTTGATGTCACCGGATGCGCAAACTGATGTTGCGTGACTTCTTGAGCACTTGCCATAATTTAACCAGCTTCCGCAATCTTTTGCCATGTAACCCTGCTTTAGGAAACGAAAGCGTCGTCCCGCTTTCGTGAGCATGTTGCTTTTGTTTGAGAAGTTGATACGCTTCGTATCACAGTCCTCGGCAGAATACTTTTCAGAACGGCAGAACAGGCATTGTTGTGGACTTTTGGTTGAGCTTTGTGGAGCAGATGTCGCGGAAACGTCACGTGGACGACTGGGTTTTAGTCCTCCCTTATCTGGGGCTCGACGAGTTTTTGTTACGTCTTGTTTATCAACGACTTCACGACAACTGAGTTGAAGGCCGAAGAATTCCAAAAGCATTCGTTGATCGTTATCTTCTGAAACCGTTACACAGTTTCAATTGCCTGGCGTATTCGAAGATGATGCAGCCCATGAGAATTCCTTGTGCATCTCGTGCAAACGCAGTACCCTGTCCGTCGGTAAACCTGTTAGCAGGATTTCCCGAAGCATGGAGCAATAAGTTGTCGAGTTTGTGCCAAGCGCTTTGAGGCTTCGTATATGAACCTGTACCTTGTCGTAAATTTGGCTCAGCTGACGAGCATCTACAGACGATGACACCAGTTTTAGATCCAGCAAACCTGTCAAATTGTTCTGCACAATCACGTGCTCATCTTCTAAACGCTTCTTCAAAATTACTATAGCGTCTTCGTAGCAGTCTTCGGTAGCTTGTAATCTCGATTTGGCCGACGCGGTCACTACGGTAACGAAAGTGTTGAAGTACTTGAACTTGTCAGCTGTGCTTACTCGCTGCTGTTGTGGACTGCTGAGCTAAACTGCGTCTGAAATCTCTGCCATAGTCTGCGGTTACCATCATATTTTACGAGTTCTAGTTGATTACACTTGCTTTTGCCAGATTTTAACGGGTGAACGTTGGTAAGAAGTTGGGCTGGAAGAGCCAGACATTCATTCAGCTTGACTCGTTGATTCGCTTTGAGGGTAACAACCTTGTGACGGTATTCTTTAGCGTCTAATGTCTCGGTGTCCAACAGGTCGTCTGGCGTCTCTTCAAAATTGCCTCATCCACTTTCCCTATCTGTCCATAAAATGAGCTTATTCAGTCCAGGAACACACTTATTGCTGCTGCAGTGACGGCTTATTTCCTCACAAGTGGTCTTCTACTTTGGACATCAGGACATTTAGTTGGAACGGCTGGCTGAAGCGTCTTCTATGATATCGTTTCATTCTGTCGCCCACCGCCGATGTATCTCGCCAAGATCGCAGGCGTCGTCTTCCGAGGTGTTGTGGCTCCTAACATCGATGATGTTGGCGTTGTCAAATGTCCCGGGTTTTTCGCACCATCTGTTGTACCTCTGCGCCTTACTGCTGTGGCGCAGCTCACATCAACCAAAGAACTCGTCTTGCCAGACGGAAGGCTTTAACAAAACTCAAGAAGAAAGAAAAAGACAAGGGAGAGGTGGCACTCCCACTAGGCCAATCGTCAACTCGTGAGGAGGCTCAATAATGATGATGGCAGCTGTTCAGCTGCGAGGGACAAATAAAGGGAAATAACAAGAGAAGAACAAGTGTAGGTCTTGGTAGCAATGGGGTAATTTTTAGCAATCAAATGATTGATGAAGAAAAAATCACAGCGTATCCACGGACTTAACGATGATAAGTGGGGTGAAGCGTCGGTCCTTCCACCCGTTCGTCGATTTGTCTGTACGCATGTCTTGTCTGTCTGTCTGTCTGTCTGTCTGGGTGTCTGTCTGTCTAAGAATAAGCCAGTGCTGGCTATGCCTGTGGTACGGACTGCCATAGCCCATAAAGAGCTTCACCCCTAAAGCTTACAAACACCCGCCGCCCACACATACAGGATTCATGTGTGACTGGCTTATCACTTTCAGGTATATATTTTGACAGTCTGCTTCAATACAGTGTACTGTAGACTAGAAGCGAGAAAGATCAATAGACAGGCTCTTTTGGTCGCACCTGAAGGATTCCTCAGTTCTTGTAAGCTGGGCTCCTCTGTGTACCTTGGACATAAATAGCGTAAATACCTGTAAAAAAGAGCCGGCTCACCACGCCTGCCGTGAAGGCGTTGTCGTTGGCGCAACCAAACGTTTAGAAAAGCCTAGCAAAAAACCAAACGCAAATGTGGTGTAAAATATCATATGTCCGTTCACTATAGTGTGTTGCCCTGTCATGTTCAGCATGATGTGTTCTTGAGCAGTATTTTTGTACGGGATAAAGGCATGTCCATGTGTAGTAAACAATACAATGTCGGTTTCATTCTCTTTGTCTGCTCTCGTGTGGTGAGTACAATTTTTACTCTGCAGTATTTAGGTATTAAACCTTAAGAACTTTTACCACCACATATCTTATAATTTGCGTTAGAAAAAACGCTTGCCTGATTTGGCCCAGAAACACCACTTGAGGACAAAGACTAAAATAATATAATGCAGCAATTACCAACAAATATTGCGAAGCTACTGTTTATTGTAATAACGCTAATTCTCAATGAACAGTAAACATTTTAGTTACCAATGCATGTGAAAAAAATACGTTTTTGTGCTCATTCAAGCTGGCTGCCTCATGGCAGACAGATTGAGTAGAAAGAATATACACATCTTTATTCCGCCTAAAAGATCAGTTAGTTGCCATACTGTGCTGTTCTTGCACTGTAAGGCTAGTTTCCTAAAATTGATGTGAGCCTGGCCACCACGAATTTCGTTACCGGTCTCTTCTTTTCGCCATGCGCCAAGGCTTGGTTTTGTTGCGCTGTTCCCTTGTGTTAACTTGCGCATGCGATAAGGTTTCCGTGCCATTATCTCGACCGCAGTTGCTAGTGTGTTTCTTTAGGTACTTGGTAAATCGAAATATTAACTGAGTGTGTGCGATGCAAATCTACTTTTCTGAATGTTTATTACATAACCATGTTTATTACACAACCATGCCTACGCATACCATAGCTCGGTATGTATTGCGAAATTCTTCTAAAAATCGACAATATGAAAACTTACTGTCCGTGTCATCGTACCTCCCTTTTTATCGTTTTTTTTCACGCGGTTAGTATGGTAAATGATATTGGCTCTGTCCTCATTATTATTATAGCTTTGCTCAAAATTTCCCACTTACACCACTTGGACGAGACATCGGGCTTAATGGCCGACGAGGCTGTGAAAAGTAGTGTACAAAAATGTGCATTATTGATGGCTACCTTGGCATGATCAGTGCCGCATATCCTATACATACTGCATTAGAGGAATATTTGAAAAGTTGCAGCACACCTGCCTTCCCTATTGCAAAACCCACTGGCACTGTCCCTGCGCCATACCTGATTATTAGACCAATGTGGCGGTGCATACTATGTTGGTGGCACGCTACAGTGCACGAGGCGCGTTGGCACCCTTGACACGGGACCACCCATTATTGGCCAAAATGCGGCTCTAAACTAGTTTTTAGGAATTTTTGTCATGCGCACAATGTAATCAAGGCTGAAAGATGAGCGCAGCAAAAAAAAAACAAAAATTAGGGAAAGTTAGTAATTCCGAGTCATAACCTTAACACATCACACATCCACCGCCTAACACGCTTTCTAATACACTACAACTAAACGAAGAAAACGGATGTATTTTTGTTCATCTTAAAACATTTTGGTTTTGTCGCTTAGAAACGCAGAGTTTTGTCCACTCGTGTTCGTGCCAAGCTAACAGGTCAGTGTTAGCTGATCAAGTTGGTACGAGGTGCCTTGAATCATATATCTTGCGCATTTCATTGCAAAACTTATTAGCGCAACCGAAGTGTGTTACGGCATTCGCCGTTACTCGCTTTGCGTTTGTCGTGCCTATGTAGAAAACAGCGTACATTTCAACTACTCAGAGAACGCTGTAGATTTCATCACCCGTTTGGAAGTATTTCCCCTTTTACGTTCCGCGTACGACAGCTGCCACATTTAACTCAAGTTGAAATGACGAATTAGGCTTAGGGTCATAACTTGTGTACCACAGTCACTTAGAAGATTGCAGATATTCAGTTACGAAGAGTATAATAATTGTGAGAATGTAGTTTCGATCATAACTGACCCATGGCCCCGACGCAGTGGTTTAGTGGCTAAGCTACTCGGCTGCTTACCCGCAGGTCATAGGGTGGAATCCCGGTTGCGGCGGCTGCATTTCCGAAGGAGGTGGAAATTCTGTAGACCCATGTGCTCAGATTTGGGTGCGCGAAAAGAACCCTAGGTGGTTGAAATTTCTGGAGTCCTCCACTACAGCATCTCTCAAAATCATATGGGGATTTTGGGACGTTCAACTCCATATATTAATCAATCAATCTATCATAACAGACCCTTAAGAGGTCCTACTTTCACCTTCGACTACACAGATCAGATACTGAAAACGCCGAGATTCGGCAATGCAGTGGCGAACTGCGGCCGTGGACGTGCGGCTTTTGGCAATACGAGTGGGAACAATTTATTTATGCACTGTAAACAAAAACATACCAAGCTGGGAGCAATCAGGGAATGATGTGCCCTCTCTGCCCCGGTGGCTTCACTCAAACCAGATTTTACCGAAGACAATACATCAATTTTCCACCGTTTTGCTCCGGTCGGTGCCGGTCGAAGAAAACCGGAGGAAAACGGGGCAATTCCCTAGATTATGCTCTCGTGGCTACTCCGGAAACCCTCCGGCACATTGCTGTAGCCCCAGTGCATTCTCTGCCTATCCTCCGGCTCATCCCACAGTGGCACTTATTGGCTGTTCGAGGAGTGACGTAGGCAGCCTCGCCGCCGCGAGGCCGTTCCCCACAAACCAACATGACGCAGACCAAGCCGGTGCGTGAGGATTGAGACAAGTGTTCAGCGGCGTTCGACAAAATAAAATTGTCCTGTGCACCTTTTGGATATCACAAGTGACTGCTAGCAGCAACGAAGGTTATCATCGACAGAAGGGAGTTGTGTGAACGGTAATCGTGTGACGGTTCCTGGCAGCGAACGACACATTGTGATTTCGCGAGTGTTGAGTGACCCGACGGTCGCTGGTGCGGCGAAAAAATGGTGAGTGAGCTTTTCTTGAATGCTGTTCTTGTCAGGTAGTTCTAAGATTGGGTAATGTTGGTTGAGACCAAACAAGTTATCAATAATGGCCTAATTCTACAGGATATAGGTAAATAAGTCAGCGGAAATTGCGATAACGTGTTGTTTGGACTATGTCTCTTTTTAAACATAACTTCTGTATTGTATTCACACCTTGTATTATTTGTAGAGCTGTTTTGATACGCAGTAACGGAAATTATCATAGTTGAGAATTGATTTTATAAGAAGTTAATAACTCTAATGAGAAAACCTTAATGGCAAAAAATATTTTTTCGTCTTGTCAGTAAGCATAAACGGGTAATATTCGTCCGCTTCCCATATTAATAAAAGAAAAGTCAAGGCTTAACACTACGTATAAATCATTTCGCCTATCGTGTAAATCCAACTAATGAAACAGAATAATTGGTATCATCGGTAATTTGTTATTTTTCTTTATGAATGTAGTGAATTGAGCTTGGGCGATGTGTTTTTACAGACTTTTGAACGCATACATACAATCTTTTTTGTGAAAAAGTTCTTTTGATTGTATAGGTGGCATTGACATATTTATGCGGTCATCGTGCTTTCAGAATGAGAAGGAGAGGAGGAAAGGTGCAGACTAGACCAGTCACAAGGAATAAGATAAAGAATCAGACAAATAAAACTGTCGCTTGGCAGGACGGATTGCGGAGCCCTCGACTTTTCTGTGAAAAGGGGTTTAGTAAAAAAAAAACTTTTGACAGCACAGTTTACCTTCTCGAGAAACGTGCCGCTATTTCTGTGTTCATCATTGGAGGGAGTAGCGTCAGGCTGCTGCATTTTTTTTTTCATATCCTAAGGAGAGGGGGAAAAACATCTCAAACCTAATTCTTACCTACTGTTCCTCTCCCCACAAGTGCTGCGCCGTGCTTCCTACAGGGCTGCAATGACAAGGCGCCTACCTCTAACAACAAGCACCACCCCCAGTCCTGATGCTAGCCATGAATGCAGTCTTTTTTTAGATTTGGCGGTGGAGACAGGAGTTAAGTTTTCCCGAAAAAAACAGGTAAAACTCCAGGTTTTCAGCTTCATGTACCCTATCATTTTATTAAAACGCTCCTTTCTATCTCTCTCTGACGAGCAGTGCTTAAATACGAGTATAGCTTTGACCTGGACAATGCAACAACGCTCGCCTGTGAACAGAACGAGGGAAAAGAGAATTCGCGGAATTCAAGCACGCACGTCGTGACTTCTCACTTACATGACCTTCCAGGACCTCGGACGTTCGCACGGACGTCTATATTGGGTAAACTGGTCAACCTTTCCTTATTTACTCCGGTATATAATGAAAATGCACTTGGCGGTGGCGATGGGATGTTAGTACATTTTATTGCAAACTTATTCTTGAAGTAACAGTGAACTTTTCTTTATTTTGGAATTGAGGTTGTTCGTTTTGAAGCAGTACATGTTCATGAAATAACCATACTTCGAAAAATACTCAATACGAAAAGTAGAAAAACAGAGCGGGCAGTAAAAAAAGAAAAAAAACAAAAAGAGTGCCATTTCTATCAACGAATATTTTGCAAAGGTGAATAGAGGTACGCTTTTCTAAAAGACAGGCCGCAAACATACAAACAATAAGGATCTATATTTGCTTGAAGTAAGATTATGAGGGAAAAATGTAACGTGCCTAATATCATCAATATTATCTGATAACATTAGGAAATGATCGGGAGAGGCATTCCAAATATCGTCTTCGAGAGTAGCAAATTTGTCCATTTTAGTGGAAAAAAACGTGCTTCCCATTGTTTAAGCAAGAATAAGAATATCAATTTAAAAATACATAGGGAACTTTCGTCCGCTTTGAACTTTGTTTGCGTCACGGGGGTGTTTTTTACTGCGTATTGGCTGTCTGACACTGCAGTACATAGAATAGACTCCCTAATATCGAACGCAGGTCGTCTGCTTTGGTGTGTGTGTGGTTAATTTACGAGTGTATTTATTTTTGTGTACACGCAGATGGTACAGAATTTGACGAGTACCCATGGCTTCAGTGTCCTCAGAATTCGTGCCTCTCACATAACGTTTAGTTGTCCTGTCTAATTTTTTTTTTGCTAACGTAAGCAGGAAGCAATAAGCGGAACCGTTACTTCGTCAAAGAAGCTCATGAACGCTCCTTTTGGGATAGTGAGCAGTTGTTCTTGGTGGCCCCGCTTTCTTCGTCAGTCGTGCATCATTTCGCAGCGTTTTGGTCTTCATTTGAAAGCGCTGCGCTTAAAACTTGCGTGCTGTTGTTTTTATGTGATTAGTCCTTTTGAGGTTTATTTTTGGTGGCTTTAAGATGTTTGTTTGTTCTTGTCATCTTTTCCTAAATTTTGGGTCATCAACCGGAAATGTCAACCTATTTCATTAAAATGAAAGAATAAGAACTGAAGTGTTTTCTCGAGTTTCATCTGCTAGAGCTATGTAAACAATATACGCAGCAAGTCTGCCGAGCTTGCATCAAAATCGAAAATTTCTTCATCCAACTAACGCGTGACGCGATCAGCTTATAATGAATAAATATAGGAGCAAGCACTTTAATATAAATGCTTATACAACCCACTGAAATTTCGACCAGACGAGTCAAGGACATTCGTAAAATACTCCGGAGGTTTCCAGATAAAGCTCCGGATAGCCGAAGTGAAATACCTGCGTAAATAGCTCCGGAGGTTCCGCAGAATTACTCCGACTGGCCGGAGTAAAGTATTACTTCCGGATGTGCCACGCGATTGCTCCGGCACTTTGCTGCGAAAATTCGTGGTAAAAATTACTTTGAATAGGAGGGTCACTAGAGGACAAGCGTTTTACTCCGTCTTCGGAGTAATTTTTGCAGTGTAAAGCGTATTCAGCTTTATTTAGACCAATACTACTGCAATACTGTGTTGCGTATTATTAGTTCGATCGATGTGATTTATAAAATATATTGACGAAACTCAATCAAACTTGAAAGAAAGCGCACTCACGCCAAGGAAGGAGGGGGGTGGCTGGAGCTTTGCCCCCCCAATTCTTGCCTGCCTGTTTTTGCTCCCCAGAGAGAAAGCATTGTAAAAACACGACGCATAACTTCAGTGCCTGGCTTCCTCCCTGAAGAAACACAATTGTCATCGCTGCCCGCTCCCACGAAAAAGAATCGTGTCACCGCTTCTGACCCACACGCACGACACGTGATTGCTTTATTGTTCATGCACATCTGGGGCCTAAATAAAACTATTGCTGTATATGTGCAGCACATAGATTTTATTACCGTCATATTTCACGAGCTTTACGGTCGATGTCTCGTGTTTGAAAGTGAAGCCTTACAGAGTGTGCACTGATCAAGGCTAGTTTTTTCGAAAATGTTGTTTTCCTAACAATTTCATTCTGCGGCAGAGACTGTACAGCGTGACCTATGCCTCCCAGTGCACTTTCGAAACTGGGACACGCAGTACAGGGTAGCCCAGTTGGCTGCTAACACGCTGTAGTACAACTGTAAACACTCTACAGCGTTTACAGTGTCTCCCAAAGGGCGTAATCGCACTGGAAGCCAGTGTAAACGCTGTTTTTTTTTCGATGGGGTTGACTACCAATTGCTGTCGCTCTTCGCTTCGGCGTCGCTCGTAATCGTACCTAGGTCTTGGGAAGTAAATTGCCACCTAATTGTATTATTAGTACTTGTAGAACTCAGATATTACTTAACGCGGCAAGCCTGATTTTTTAAAGCACGATGATCCGTCTCAGTTGCACGGCTCTCTACTACTTGATGTAGTGTGACATATGCTGTGTTTTAGGCGTTTTCTGTACCTTATTTTATTTTGCTAAGACGTGTGGTGTAACACACCTAATATTTTGTCCACAGATAATAGAAGTGCTTAATTTCAAGATTCTGCGTTGATTGCACTATTAAATTTGCGTCGGTGATGCCATGGCATAATGTGTTTAGAATAAAGCCGGGTGTAAACTTTGCAGTAACCGCCGCTAAAGTCTACCTGCTTCTCAGTCCACGGATTTTTTTTTCCTTGCGGTTGTAAATTGTTACAAAAATATAGAACTGTTGCCATTATCGCAGTGGCGATTGTTACAGGCAGCAGTTGTTCGTGTTTATCAAATGTGCAAATTTTAGTAGCAGGTGCAGATCCCGTTCCTCCCAAGTAAACGATAAACAGAACTGATGTTATACATTGACTTTGTGAGTTGACTACATCTTTACCACCCTTATCGCCATCTGTCAGCGTGGCGCAGTGGTTAGTGTACTCAGTTTGAAATTCAGAGGTGGCAGGTTCGATTCCACGCTGGCGCACCTTTCTTTACGGGTGCTTGATACGTTCTTTTAATATAATTATTTTTATTATTTCTTTAGTGTCAGCTCGTCAAGGTGGTTCTGACGCTGCTTCATGCTCCAGAATTGCCGACTGGAGCGCGCCGTCCACCATCCGCTCCACCATACGCCACCATGCACCACGTCCCACCATTTCTACCGCCATAATCCACCAAAATGGTAGATGATTGAATCTACCATTTCTATGGTGGACCTTTTTTTAATAGGGTTTTTACATGCATTCTAGATGGCCTGCAGTGACTGACAACACTTTTCGCGAGATTTTTTGACAATATCGCAAAAGCGCCATTGCTTTAAACATAAACATCGCTTTATGTGTTTTACTAGTCTGACATATCAACCTATATTTCTTGGTTAAAAAATTAAATATTACGAAGTGCATAATCTTGTTGCTGAGAAAACCTAGCTGGATAAACAGCCTCGTACTCAGCTATCGACAACAGTATTGAAAAGAAAAGTTCTTATAATCGGCTCATTCTCTCCAAACTTTCGAACTAAGATAATCAACCTCAATTATTTTGGAATAGCAGTTTATATGGTTGCGTAAACAAACAAATAAAATCACCTGCTGTATAAGTAGAACCTTCAATTTCGACAATAGGCTGTTTTGTAACACTTGAATGCCATCTTCAGACTTTTCCAGCATTACAGCTCCAAATGTGGTTCACACCATATTGCAAGAAACGGCACCACCCGCAGATCACAATGAACTTGCAGGAAGAAAAGAGATGAGTCTAGCCACAGCAAAACACAACAGGAGTTACTCGATATTAGCGCGATACTAGTGGAGGACGGCTGCGTGATCTCTTTACGCTATTTAATGATTTCATTCTGGTTTGCTTTTGAATATACTATCCCCACGACAAAAACTCTGCCTGAGTAAAGTACTGCGCTAGAGTTACTAAAAATACAAATTTAGCAAGGAGACACGAAGCGAACTGCGTACGCTAAAAACGCTTGTGCTGTCTTCTTCTATGTGTCCTCTCTAGCTCCTTATTTTGCAGTACTGCAGCGCAATTTTTTCGTCACCAAAACCAACCAGCTCAATGTCTCACTTCGCTTAATCTCTGCCTTTTTACATTTTTATTTGGCCTCCGGCAAGATTTGCTCAATGAAAATTAGATATCTAAATCATACAAAAACAAGCCTTTTACCATGAAGATTCACTTTGCGCCTGGCTGCCTGTCCTTTTTGCTGACGAGCGTTGTCAAACACACTTCCAAAAGCAGATGCGCACAATGTATTTGCGTGCTTTAGTGAACTTCCACGCCTAAACATGGAATTTCAAGGAAAATGAAATGACGATAAGGAAAAGCTGCTCAGAAAAGAAAATAATAATTTCTGTTCTACATAATATGGTAGCCATGCATCATATACTAGGACAAACTCCTAATTTCATGTTCTTTATCTGCTCTCATATAGTGGTTCTGGTTTTCACTGCACAACAGGTAAGCACTTCATTTCAATTATAGTGAATATGGCAGATCGCTTAGCTTGCTCTACAATACAGCACTCACCTGACTTGGTACAGCAACAACCCCGTCAGTACTTACGGCAAGAAGCTAAAAGGATTATAGCGTAATGAAAAACAAAACAAAACATCGTGCTAGTGAACGCACTTTACTATTTATTTTAATGCAATATTTATAAAGTAGCAGCTCAGCACAGCTAATACCTAAAGAAGAAGAGGACCAAATTTTTATGTGAAGCAGCTTATAGCGGAATTCATTCTGTTGTGTGGCGTGACCTCCTATACTTGCCTAGCAGGCGCCCTCTTCTTCCCTCTCCTCTCCTACTCTCCCTTCCTATATCCCGAGTCATCGAAGAAGGCAACGAAACGCTTTCTCGGTAGAGCAGCATCCATATCTCCACATCGCATGATCATCACCCTTCTTTGTATATATTCTCTTATACGCACCCCCTTCCCCTACCATGCCCTCTGTTGAAACACGTTCCACGTTTCTGAGAGAGAGAGAGAGAGAGCGTAAACCTTCTTTTAAAGGTGACAGTCTTTCTTGGGAACTTTTGACGGAAAACATTTGGTCCGTCTGTTTGTCTCTCTGTCTGGCTGTCTGTACATTTGTCTGTTCGTCCACCTTAACATTACCTCAAACGGCACCAAACGGCCAGCCCCATCTGCACCGCCCACCAATATTGCTCAAGGCTTAGCATTCAAGGTTGTGCGATTGTCAATTAAAAAGTAATATAGCACATATCTGAGGCGTCACCACACCGCTTCGATGTTTTCTATGTCTTTCTTTATACCAGAAGAGGAACACACAATTAACCCTAAGGAATGTAGCGTTCAATCACGCTGCGCTGACAGTGAAACGCGATGCTCAAGAAGGTGTTTCCAACGCTTTGCTACGGCGTCAAGGTGGTGGCACCTGCCCGTCGCTTTGCGTTCTACACCTTATCACCCCCAAGACCGGCGCGCATCTTTCTAAGCGGTCTTCACACTTTCCAACAAAACTGCCAGATGGCGATTGTGTCTAACGTGCCTCGATGCGCTTGTTCGCCTCCGCTACTTGCTCGAGGCACTCTAACATAGCACCTGCAGAATACCATTCACCGATTTTCTTGCGCAAAACATCAAATAAACGTTTTGTTTACTCTCTCCAGACGCAAGACTGTCGTATTTCGACGACATTTGCGGAGGAACATGGAGATTTGAAAGCAATTTCTTTCGTGGTCGTTCATCGTCGACGTTGAAGTGTTTCGAGTTTCCATGATACCGAGCGTGTCTGCTTTGGTTAGCATGGGATCGTGTTGGATGCCTCTTGCGTGTGCGTTAAGAGACCGGCTGCTTAGCAGTGCTAGGCGTGGCGGCAGCACCTTCCTCGCGCTAGTGTGGATAGGTGGTCGGCGGCGCGGATAGAAATACACGCAACAGCGCTTCATTGCGTGCAGACTGGGAAGATTGTAGCAAGGTGTATCGAATTATGATCCAGTCTGACCTTCAAATCTTCTTATACGTTTGTTCAGTGTTCTGCTGACGCAAAATGTCGTCTTAGCGCAAGAAAACGATCACTCATTCACTTCAATGCCCGTAGCCTTCGCAAGAACAAACGCGATTATTGCTTCATCGCTTCTTTTCAGCATGCCTTCACTTTCATTTGCATATAAGAGACTTGGCTTTCAGATGCTGAGAAAAAAATGCATCGCTTTCCATCTTTTCACGCAGAATATTGCCATCAATAAACAGACAATCGTGGTGGTGCAGCCATTTTCATTTCTCAGGATATCATCTACACGTAGATCTTATCTAACATTTAACCTGGACCACAGCGAATCAGTATGAATAGAAGTCGACCATTCATCACTTATTCACAGAAATAAGAACACGGTTCACGAGTACATTTATTGTTCACCATCATCTTCAGTCAACCATTTCTTGCTTGGTTTTGATGACGCACTGTCAGAACTATTTTTTGAAAACAAGGACGTACTCATTGTACTCATTTTACGTACTCAAAACAAATTACTCATTGTCGGTGACATGAATATTAATTTACTAGACACTGGTGCCACCTCCTTCACAGCTTATAAGCTTATACCGACTGCTTCACTGAATTTGGTTTAGAATCGCTAAATGACTGCCAGACTAGATCAGGCTTTCATGTTGATGGTACGCTCATTAATCGTGTATTGTCAAACCTATCACCTTCACCTTGTTCCGTGAGTGTTGATACCGACATAACTGATCATTTCCCGATTTCGCTTACGTTTCCTAATGATATGGCTGCAAACTACAGTAACTACTACACCTCACTGTTGAATGCGGATGCCTCTTTAGAAAGTATAAGTAAGACTGATTGGTCGCCTACGAAGTCTCTAAAGTATCCCGAAGCAGCACTGAATAATTTCTGTTCCTTAATTTTGGGGGCCGCCTCGACTAACACATGTACTGTACTATGTAGAAGAAAAATATAATAACGCGCACAACCCATGGATGACGAATGCTCTTCTAAAGAGCTTGAGGACAAAAGAAAACTTGTTAAAAAAACTGAACGTCAGCCCTTTAACGCTGCACTTGCTAAACGTTATAGACGTTATGGTAAATTATTGAACGTGTTGCTTAAACAGGCAAAAAAGTTACTACGAAGGTAAATATTTACATAATAAGAACAACCCCAAGAAGCAGTGGCAGCTACTTAACTTTTTTCTCAATTCAGGTCATCTAGAGATACGCCTATTACGAAAATAAATTATAAGGGTCTTAGTCTTTCGTGGCCCAATGAGAGCATGAATGCTTTCTCGGACTACTTCTCTTCTGCTTCTCCTAATTACTACGGACATGTCCAGTTCCGTAGCAGTTCACGCCCCACGCTAAAGTCGGTCTTTCTATCACCCGTCACGCCGAATGAAGCGTTTTCGACAATCAACAACCTAAAAATAACGGGCCTGGTTTACACAGCGTCTCCGTGAAACATTTAAAACTAGTTCAACGTTTAATGACAGACACGCTGTGTAACAATATAAACCTGATGTTCAAACCAGGGTTATTTTCTCCTTTCATCCAAAATGCTAAGATCGTTCCTGTTTAAAAAAAGGTGGAGAACCAAATAGTTTCTAGCTATAACCCAATCGCTATTCTTTCCTGACTTAGTAAACTCATTGAGAAAACATTTTTCAAGCGTCTTGATAACTACCTAACTAAGTTCCAGTTGTTAAATAATAACCAATTTGGTTTCCGGCATAGAATTTATACTAATCTAGCAGTGTTGTGTCGAACTGACTACATTTAAAACAAATGAATCCTAATAATTTGGTAGGATCAATTTTTTTAGACTTCACTAAAAATTTTGACACGACTAACCATCCCGTGCTGTTTGGTTAACTTGAGTGTTATGGCATAACAGGCCCGGCGCTGACATTCCTAAAAACTACTTACTTGACGGCCAATATACAGTACACCTAGCAGATGCATATTCGGCAACTAAATGCATTAGCCAGGGTGTACTACAGGGCTCAGTTTTAGGCCCTCTGCTTTTCGTTTTGTATAATAATGATCTTCCGGGTTTTCTTAACCTCTCCAATCAACTTCATTGCATCTTATATGCTGAGGATACTACCATATCTTCATCCGATAAATCTATTACTGTTCTGATTTCTAGGCTGAGTATTGCAATGAATAACATATATTTGGTGTACCAATAAATACTTGGTATTAAATCCTTTCAAAACAAAATATATGGTGTTTGAGTGTGCTCAAAGGGTCTTAATGATGATTCTTCAACTAAAAATTGGTTCTCACTCTATACCTGCTTGCGGTTATGTCAGTTTTCAGGCACACATCTTGACCCTAACCTCACAATACGCTGCTACGTCCACCATCACAAGCATGTGACTTTATTCGGCACCAATGCGTTAATAAAAGCTCGCCTTTTATTCTCGCAAGACTCTGCTTGCGTTGTAGTTTGCTTTCATTCATAGTCAACCTAACTACGGTATCACTTCATGGGGAAACACGTACGCTTGTCACTTGTCGTCAATTCAACACATTCAAAATCAGGCAATACGCATCATCACTTCCACGTTCATACAATCTTCGCATGCCTCTGCATTACTTCGCTCATACAATATCTTGCCGGTTATTTGTTTGTTTCAATTTTACATAGTAGTGTTATTCTACAAATTGCTTCAAAACAACTCGCCTCTTTCATTTTTTGAACAATAAAAACGTAACGAGATTCGCAGCTAACAAAATTTTTTGTTACACACAGTTCATAGTAATTATGGCAAAAAAACACCGGCGTTAACTGCTATTTCATTTTGGAATGAATTACCTACAGCCACTTAATCTCTTGTTTCCGTGGCAGCCTTAAAAGTCACCACAAACATCACTATCCTAACTAAGTGTATCATGTTATATCTTTTTTCAAATCGACTTTTTTTCTCATTACCTCTACCTTTAGTTTTCTCTTGATGTACCTTTTGTTTTCTCTTATTCATGTTCCACTGATTTATTAGTAAACGCTTTAACTCACTTGTTTTGATTTTGCTCCTTATTCTGTTCTTTTTCTGTACTAGTCATTACGCTCTGTATATGCGTAACTAACCAAGGCTCCCACTAGAGTTTCTTACTTTGGGACCCTTGCCTGTTTATTGTTCATGTTGAAACATCTTGTTTTGTAAGCATTAAACTGAAACTGAAACTGATTGTTGGCGGAAAAAATACGTTGACTGCGATTTGCTATTATTATTTGCACCCTCTTCTACTGAATGAATGCATGACGCTTATGCAACGTTACATTACCCGCGAGTAAATCGCATTCTGCCTTTCATAGGTATGGCGCCCTGGGTGACTCTCTTCGCGCTTTCGCACTATATCAGGCCTATTATCCATTGTTTGAACGTGATTAGCCTGTGTTTTGCCTGCTACGCACTGCTACAGCGTGACTAAAGTGTCCATTTACATCATCATCTGCATACTACAAAAAAGACAAAAAAAGATCGTAGAAAGCCTGCATATCTGTTTCATTCGATCAGTACCACCGTTCGCACCTTATACGCTTATGATTTTTTTCCCTCAATCTGATTAATTTGTGAGGTTTAACGTCCCAAACCACCATATGATTAGTAGAGACGCCGTAGTGGAGGGCTCCGGAAATTTCGACCCCCTGAGGTTCTTTAACGTGCACCCTTTTTTTCTCAATTTGTTCACCATGAAACTTGCAACAGTCTATAGGTCTGGTCAGGAAAGCTTAGTGACTAATAGCGCTTTGCGCTATACTGCGTTAACAACGTGTACCGAAATGTTCTTGCACCAGTAAAAGTATGATATAGGAGCTCAGCAGAGAGCTTTCACCGGTGGATTACGCGCTTGACGGTGCTAAAACAAAGGCCTGAATTATGAGACAAGCATGTTTTTTTTTCCTGAAAAAAATGTGCTACTGCCTTCCGTCGGTCAATAACAACGCCACGCACTTGGAGAAACGTAGTAAAAAATGGACGTTGTAGTGAAATTATAAGACATTATATATACGGCATACCGTTTGAATTATATTCCAGCGTCTGGAATCTTTAAAATGTTCTTAAATCTAAGCACATGGCTGCGCATGGTAACTGTGTTTCAGGTACAGTATAAGTACCGAAATTTCACAGTGTATGACATAGTAGTATGTGTAGTCATTCCTTGGCCAGATATATACAACTACAATTTTTTGCATGATCAATAAACTACAGTGTCGTAGTTGTACATCTGCCAACAGCGCGCAAGTACATAGTCTAATGTCTCGTTTTTTCTGTTTTTTAGAACTTAGTCGCTATAGATCATCGCGTTCACAAAGCATTTAATGATCCTCATGTTTGTGAGGAAGCCTAGAGCACTTAGCGATGTGCTTGAAACAGAAAGCGGTACCGACTCTGAAATTATTTGGGCGAATATAGCGTACGACGATAATTACCAATACTCCGAAAAGTAGCCCTCGCTGATCGTACTACAATGCATTAGCAGCCGAGCCAGACCAAATGCGTTCAGGTGTCGTTTCAGGCATACGTAGAAACAGTTACACTCGTGCTGACATCACCAGACAAATAACAATTAGAAAACGTGCATGATCTAGGCGTTCATGGAAACACGACGTGGCCAGCAGATTACGCAAGCAGCAATCCACACTTCGCCGTTTCAGCCAGTTGCCAACGTGAACGTCGTCAAACCAAACAAAACTTTCTCCACGTTTATGAAGTCGGAACAGTTGAGACAAAGAAAACTACGACGATTGGCTTCCACTGGTCTACGGTGACAGCGCTGGAACCCGCAAGGGACGCCTGTGTTGATAATGGTGGGGAAATATATTCTGCATCACTCATTTTCTCTGCAGTTCTACCTGGGCTATGCCTACCACGAAGAACTGTGTTCAAGCACGACCTCATGAAGTAGTTTTACTTGGTGAGGCCTCGTTGCAAGTAACACTTTTGTAGACGCTCAGGCTAGGAGTTAAGTTTTGCTTTCAGCCAACTCTAGGTTCTGCATATATCTTGGCCTTAGTGCACTCTGTGGCTGACAGGCTTTCTAAATCCGTAAGGTTGGTATGTGTCGCTAAGAAATCAGAGGTTGCCGCCGAGTTCAAAAAAAACCTAGCATGAAGTTTAAGGTGAATTAATTGATTGATTTCATGGCCACTTGTGCAACAAAACTTTGATCTCATATAAATAAGGCTCTTTAAACGTGAAGCAAGGAGACAACGTTTCATAAAAGGGGATGCAAGTCGTCATCCAAAACGTAAGGCGAGTCATGTACAAAAGATGAAAAGCACGGTTAATTTCTTGCGTGAATAGGAGCTGAAAGAGTTATGCGTTGGCGTGAAACGCGAAAAAGAGGAAGTTTTAACCTATTCTTCCCAGGTAAAACAAATAAAAAAGGTGGTTTCTTTTAGGTGATTTTATTGAAACGCAGCCCACGGCGAAGAAACGTGGCAGCTTGGGCTAGTTGGTATGGCATGGCGATAGTTATAGCACAAGAACAAAACGACGACACAGAGAAAAGGCAAGTGTCTTTCGTGTCCTTCTTGTCTGTGTGTCGTCGTTTTGTTCTTGCGCTATAACTATTACCCGGGCAAAGATTTGTGTATGGTTACTTAAAGAAGCATATTTCGCCCCGGAGCATAGGAGACTACATCGGTGTTAACCATAATAAGAAGGTCTAGTTTTTGGTCGCCGGAACTTTTTACTGCATGTCTGAGTTTAGTATAGATGTAGAAGACTTATTCTAAGTAGAATAGTAGTAAGTGAAGAAGATAATGATGAACAAATATTTCACATTGAGTGCGGTGTATCTGCTGGAGCCGTTCTAAATGTATTTATTAGGTTGTGAACGCGGCTTCATTTCCTTGCAAGGGCCATGTTCAAAGTAGAGGTTTGGCATGTCCACCAGTTCTGGGGTTGCGCCCTTAGTGAAATTTTGCAGAGTAACTTAGAGCACGAGCTGTGAGTAGCTCAGGATGGTCATGTGCTAAAAGCAATGTGGTATGTGGATGATTATTTGGTGTTCATATATTATGGTGGTATTGTCAATGCTAGAGACAAGGCGTTCAATGTCTTCAAGAAGATTTATGGTTCCAGCTTCACTTCCGAGGTTTCTAGGCAAGGATGCATCGAGTTCCTTAACTTCAGGATCACTACAGAGCATGAGCATACCTTACGAGTGTATTTTACCAAGTCCGAGAAGCGAACTCTGATTTTGAGGTCTCATTATTTTACTTTATAAGGGGTGGGATTACTACGTCTTGTGTTGTGTGCGCCTCGCGTTTGTCTTGCGCACACCGGATGAAAGATTCTTTTTCAAGTAAAGCCAGTTTACTGCAGTTTTCTACGTTTCTGAAAAGTGCTTCTGTCCTGAGTGAACAAGTATCTAACAAGTTCAAAAGTGAAAGAAGCACTGAGGCTATGAGAGACGCCCATGTTGAAGATAGGCTGGTCATTAGCAGTCAGTATGCACATGAATTTTCTCAACGCATGTAAAAAGCAGGTAATGATTTTGGAATGACGTAGTGTTTTCTCCAGAACAAGCTAGGGCACGTCTGCACAGAAGCTGAAGTTGAGGGCGCAAAAAAATGTAGAAGTGTAAGCTGAACTCCGCGACAGATCGGTCGAGTCTTTCAAAGAGGTACTCTATCACAATCTCCTACCCTGCAAAAAGTTTTACATTGGTCAAACCGTGCCTGTGAAATTACCGAATAATGGATTACAGAAAATCTTTTAAAGAGCAGTGTTCGTTCGATCCCTGGCTGCGGTGGGAGGAATGTAAACATCATTCTTTACAAAATCAAAGTGTGATTGTTGCTAAAAGATAGGACCTTGCAAGAGTTTGTTGAGGCCTTTTTCATACCTACGTGCAGTGACAAATGTGTGGTGAGGCTATCGGTGAACCTACGTAAAGTCCAGGTTGAATATCTACATAAGGTTGAGAATAAATATCTAACTGCTAACCTGTTATCGTAACCACGCGTCCTTGCTTCTTTTTGTGTGTTTTTCTCAATATAAGCATCAATTGTTAGTCTGCGCCTGGACGTGCTCTCCTGAATCTTGCTCGAGTTTTCTGAGCAGATTCCTATTTACAAGGCAGCATGGCAATTAGAGATTGTGAATATGATGCTCGACCAGTCTTTATTTGTTTGATGAGTTGCGTCATAAAACTGCAGACTGACAGTTCTGCTCAATAAAGAAAAGGCTATATAAACCGGTAACCAGAATGCCAGGTAAACTGCAAATAAAAAAAATGAAATATCTGCCTACAAAATATGTGCCTACATCAAATAATGTGAACATATAAATAAACTACTAGTGCTTTAATAAACAGCAGCACTGGAATATTACCCGAGGAAGACAACTTTAGCTGTAATTAGTGTGTGACGAAAATATTCGTGCATATTTTGCACCACTTTATAAGTAGCTCGATCAAATTATTTCCTTCTGGTGTGTACCTATGTGGATTTTCGGTTGTCGGGACATAGAGATATTAGGTTTTTTTGCCAACAGGCCATGTGCAAACACCAACCAAAACAGTGAGAGTCAAAATTTCAGGACCACCTTGATTTGGCGCACTATAGGAGAGGCCATTCTTATGCAAGGGCATAGCCTGGGTTGTAATCAAAAAGAGCAATTGTGGTAATATCCTGCATTTTGAAAGAAGTGGGTTGCGATGCCTTTTTATTCTTGAGGTCAATGAGTCGAAACTCGGTAATGCTTTATAAACCAAATTTATTTTCCTTTAGACCACTGAAGCAGGGTACATAAAAAGTAACTTGAAGACTCATATGTTTCATTGTACATGAAAGCTTCTTAATTTTCTTCGCACGACATAGAGCATCCAATTATTTTTATGAATGCCAACTACTGGCAAACTCCATCCACGCAGACACCTGAAAAAGGTGAAGATATTTTCTTACTTTCTTTCTTGTAGCAAGTAGAAGCACTACAAATATTTTTTCCCAGCAAACACTATTTCAACACACCCCCTGCTACTTCTTGTCGGCGCGGGCAGTCTTCTATGGAGAGCATTTTCCTAATTATGCGCAGCTACGCCTGAAACTACCTCTGCACTCTTGATTTCCTTATTATGAGCCCGGTCACTTCTGCCTGGCATGTGCCATCTTCCCTGCACTACATCTTCCTGACGCCTCACACCAGGCATCTCCAAAACGGCTCAGCTAGTGGGTCACAGTCACGTGAATTCGTTCATGCGAGGCCCAAGGTATTGTTGGTGGTGGGAAAGGAAAGGCATAACTTGTATAAAATTGCAGCAAATTTTTTCATAAAAGACCTTTTTTCACATCTAGTATTAGTCCTTTCTGAAGGAAATATTGCTATACCAATCCAATGACATATTGACACTAATCTAGGTTTCAAAAATCACTGATAGAGAATCTTTGTTTTAAGTCATGTTTATGTATCCGCACAAGCTTATGAAAATTATTTAGAGTTCTATCAGTTATGTACAGGGAAGAAAGCAGTGTCCTTAAGGGGCCTAACTCTACAACATCGATGCGGTCTCCTCCTTATAGCAGCCCATTGGTGTCGGCCGTGGCTCGAGCACGCTGAACCAAGACCCGTTGGACCGCCAGGTCAGAGGAGCCGAGCAGGGCTTACTCCCAATCCTGCCGAGAAGCGTTGAGTATAAGGGGAGGTTTGGGGTTTTTCGGTCCACCCAAACTGCGTAGGGAGTGTCACTAGAATTTCTTTCATAGTGCAGGTACTTCCCCGTGCAAGCGTGGTTCAAGTGGTATAGGACTGCTGGACACAATAGAGTGTTGGTGAAAAGGCGAAGGAGAATTGACTCTTACAAGGCTGAGGACAGATGTGAAGGCCACGTTGGTAATATCTTGTGATTTCCATAAAAGTGCAAGGAAATTGATATCGAGTTGTGGATTTGTACTGGACGAGGACTGCTGCAGGAGAGTGTGTGAGGACTGCATCTTTGGCCACTTTATTTCAGTTGTGGTATGTGTGAGTCAGAGCTAATAATATCATCCAGTGTGCGGCTTACTTAGGCAGCTGCTGTTTTGCAGAATTTAGTTGGCAAAGTACGGGACGTAGCTATGTTGAACAAGGAGGGGGGCACCCTTGAGTCCGTGATAATGACCTTCGTGCTCTGATCAGCGGCGGTTAGCGCGATCTCGATCTCTTCCTCTTACGTAATATTAAGTGCACGGAAGTTGAGGCCATTTACTGCGGTGTTTTGGTGGGCCACCAGGTTATTGTACCAATCTCTGTGCAGCTGCCCGAGGTGTCCACACAGAAAGCTCCGAATTGGTGACCATAGTGGTGAGCCAAGGTTTGCGCGAGGCATTGGCCACGTTGTCATCTCAGGTCACGCTAGCTGGGTGAAGCCTCCGGTTCCGGGACAATTTCCATGTTTTTGGAAAGTGCAGTGCTCATCCGTATGTATATATGATTGATATGTAGTCGGGAAGTCGGGCAAGAAGGCGACGAGTGGATGATGCCTGGGACATCCTGGTATATAAGTGTCACAATGCTATTTATTGGGCAAGCTCTCGTGTACGTTCGTGTATACAGAAAACCGATGACATAGCCATCATGGGAAAATGAGCTGACGACACCATTTGCTTCTACCCAAATCCCAACACTCAATATATTAACTAAACTTCCAAAAGAGAGCAAACGACAGAAAAAGAACAGAGCATGCAAAAGTCGGAGGAGCGTAACAGGAGTAATATATGGCTAAAAGATGCGAGCAGTGCGAAGAAATAAATAGTCACTGGGGCAAACCCTTATCACCATACACCGGGAGGCGTTCCTTGCAGCTTATGTGACAGAGTAATGGCGAAGACGCACTCGTGTAGCTGGGGAAGTCTGGTGAATAGGTTGAGAGACGCCTAAATCATTCACTTGCAAGGAAGGAAGTGTCGGGATAGTTGGGGTCAGTGATCTTTCGGCGTTAGGCCGCCGCAGATCACACACGAAGCCGGAGAAGTTTCTTGGCCAACACCAGAAGACCAGAACAAGCCTGACGCACGTCAGGCGACGAGAAGAAGCTCTTTTTCCAGGTGGGAGCCCGCTGGAACCTTGATGAAGGAGCTCTGCTAGCCACCACTTCCGCACCCTGGCCACCTTCTCCACTCGGTTACCACTAAGCCATGTCTGCTTCGCTTCGCTGTTTTTTTCCCGTGGCTCTCCTAAATCTCCGTGGAGGCACCTTATTGGCTTAATAAGTTCACGCCCACATGTGCCGCAACCGAGCGCCATCTTCATCGCCCTCTTTTGTTGAGGCTGATGCCGTGGTGCACTTTTAAACGCGCACAACGACATCACAAAAGCCCCCCCCCCCTTTAGAACGTTTTTCTGCCTAGAAAGAACTGCCAAAACGTGCGCGTTTCACCACACACAACACTTATCCTGGCCAATGCTAACACCAATCTTACAATCAATTTACTTATCCTACCTAGCACGTTCACACAATATTTACTGGATTTTAACTACACAGCTCATAGCCAAGCTACAGCCTCTTGCCCAAAACCAAGAAAATCACATTTCTCGGGAAAGTAAAGCTTTAAACCTAGGATATATACAAACATTATAAGTCCTCGTCCATGTGGTCTAAATCCGGAGGCGACGACTGGTTATTTGAACTCAACTTTCAGGTTATAGCGTCCCACACTAGACAAACAGAATAATTGTTTCTTTCATCTGAATGCAAAACTGAAGTCTTGTAGCGTTTACGATCAGAAATGTACCTGTAGTTCTGCATCAGGATGTTATCCACATGGCCATCAGCCTTGCCAGCAGCATCTGCACTACAGCTGGCGGGATGCAGACAGACACTGCTACAGCCCACTCGGAGTTTTAGATGCGGAAGCATCTTATACTCGCGCCTTGTAGTGCGCCAACCGCGCCGTCCGCACCGCTTCTCGAACATTCGACAGCTGACGCGCGCATGCGCCGTTGCGCCGTCGCCCACCATCTGTGCCGCGCGCGCTTCTCCTTCGAGAACATTCGACAGCTGACAGCGCATGCGCCGTCGCGCTGTGTATATACTCAAGGTCGGCGCTCGCTCGCTCAGTTGCCGCTCGTCGGTTGGTTTGTACGGAGCGTCGACGTCCAAGGTCGCGGTGAAATAAATTCCAACGAATCCACAAACACAATGATCGACGTCCCTTCGACCAGCGCCGCCCTTTCGCATACGTGTGTACGTGTTCACTCATTTAACACCCCCTCCTACAACCACGTTAACCAATTTAGCCATCGACCCAAGTAAGTCGCAATTTAACACCCCATTTCACAACCACGTTAACCAATTTAGCCATCGACCCAAGTAAGTCGCACTTTAACACCCCGTTAACCAATTATATGCTCCGCATCCTCCTCAGTGTTCCCCCGAGGGAAGCTGCGGGCAATTTTTTTTACTTGGCTTGCACATAAGTCAAATGCTCCTTCATATACCTTCATTTTGTTTTCCAAACTGAATGATTTTGTAGTCATTTCCTGCTCTTCGCACAAAAAGTGCTACACATTCTACTTTGACATGACGTAATCACTACGCCACGTTCAGGCGAGCTAACTGTATGTTCTCCGACAATGCCTGTGCCACTGCTTACATCTGCCAGTGTTACAGAGGATGACTCTACAGCTACCGCCTTAGATGTGTCCATAATACATACGCTCCTTGCTATGCCACTTCTTTTGCTTCCTGCACAGGAAGAATCATCATCTCTATTATTGACTGGCCCTTAGTTTTCAGATGTGCACTCTATGCGAAGATCAATCACCCTTTCGTCAGGGTTGTCTAGATGACTTCATTCCCCCGCTGTTAATGTGCATTCCGTTGCGCCACTTCGCGTAGCCAAAAGACTATACAAGAAACTCGACTGTTCTTTATTTGACGCTTCCTGTGAAGCCATGTTAATCACGGTCACCAAACCGCGACTGGTGTCGCTGTCGCCCTTCCCTTCGAATCTGCGTCCACTTCTAGGGAATCTAGTTCTACAGTTTCATCACAGGCATTGTCAAGTCTGTCATTGAAAATAGAGACTGAATTGCTCATAAAGGTCCTAGCACTGAAGAACACATCGATTATCTGCTCTTTGGAGTTCAGATACAAAAATTGTTCTCGCCAGTCTCTACCTTTCAGTCCCCTCATTTCGGCCTTCGCCGGTTTCAGCCGCAACTGAAGCGTTTTTTGCTTTAACTCTTCATTAAAATTTTCCCTCTTTCTCAGTTCTTTTTCAAACTCCATTTTCTCCTTCCTGTCTTTTCGAATGCGCCTCTCACGTTTCTTACACCAAGCCATCATTTCATCGCCCATGCGTCTTGCCAATTCTTTTAGGTATGCCCTACTCATGTTCCTGTTCTAGTGTGGAGAGGTAAGTGGTAAAAGGTATCGTCCTGTCACGAAAGGCAATTGTCACGAGGCTATTTATTGGGCAAGCTCTCGTGTAGGTTCATGTAAACAAAAAAACCGAAGACATAACCATGATCGGGAAATGAGCTGACGAGACCATTTGCTTCCACCCCTAATCCTCAACACTCAATATATTTACAAAACTGGCAAAAAACTGTAAACAAAAGACAAAGAACAGAGCATTCAAAAGTAGAAGCCTAACAGGAATAATTAATGGCTAAAAGATGCTAGCAGTGCACGGAAACAAATGGACACTGGAGCAAACCAATATCCCATACAACGAGACGCGTTCCTTGCAGCTGATGCGACGGAGTAACAGCGAAGACGCACTCGTGAAGCAGTGGAAGTGTGGCGAATAGGTTGAGAGATGCACACATCACTGACCTAGAGAGAAAGAAGCCTCAGGATGGTTGAGGTCAGTGACCTTACGGTGTTCGGCAGCCACAGCTCGCACACGAAGCCGGCCAACGCCAAAAGTTGGCCAACGCCAGAAGACCAGAACAATCCTGGCTCACGTCAAGGGACGAAAAGCATTTCTGTGTCCAGGTGGGAGTCTGCTGGGACCTTCATGCAGAAGCTCTACCTGCCACTTCCGCACCCTGGCCCTTTTGTCATTGGTTCCCGACTCAGCCAGGTCTGCCTTATTTCGCTGTTTTTCTCCCGCGGCTCTTCTAAGTCTCCGTAAAGGCGCCTTATAGGCGTCAGATGTTGACGCCCACACGTGCCGTGACCAAGCATCATCTTCGTCGCCCTCTTTGGTTGAGACTGATGGCGCAGCGCAGTTTTCAAACGCGCACAATCACATCACAATTACTTTGTAAAGTGCACGTGTGGCAGCTCCTTCACGGTGTTTACCATCCCCATGCCGAGAAGGCGCTTGTTGCAGATGTTTATCATAGACTCGATGGATTTTGTCTAGATATTGCCGAGAATGACATCTAGTGCCATCTTGCAAAACCAACGTAAGTAAAGGTCTGGAGATACTTACTGGACACGGCTTGTTAAACTACATGAGTGAGCCACAAGAAATTTTTGCAGCGTAACCCCCTATGCCTAATGAAAACCTGGTGGACTGCCCAGCCCACCTTGCCCTTTGCCTTACGTATACTTAGCTACTGTTTTTTGTGTCATTTATGTTCTTGAGGAACCCCCGTATTCAATCTCTTCGTGCTCTGTTATAGGTACACTGAGAAGTTGAAGCTCGATTTGGTGATGCACTTTGATGATGGACTAGTGTGCACACATTGTGATTCGGACAGCGAGAACTGAAGGCCACTGCGATGGGCGTAGTTGCACAAGATGTCCGCAGCAGTCTGCAGGTTGCCCTCAATATCTGTAGCCGAGATGTGTGGTACAGATATGGTGATAAGTATATATATAGCGCATTCTGTATGACTTAGGCTTTCGCCACCTGAGCGAGGGGTCCTAATATTGTCGCAATGAATAGGAAGGACGACTGTACGGCTCCCTGTAAGGTCCTTCTCGTGCCCTATTAGTAAGGGCCGTGTTCAGTGTAGTGAGTTTGAATGTGTCATAGTCGCTTGGTTAAAAACTACGTAGTGTGGTTGAAGGTGTTCCGACCAAAATGCATCTGTGAGACATGCGTTAGATGATCTCGTGAGTCACGACATCAAAGCCCTCCGTCGGATTTAAAGCAGGCACAACTTTCTCTTTTTTTGGGACACTCGACTTGGTCGGGAATGTCATTACTGAGCTGAAGCAAGACGTACTGCGCAGATCTGTGTATTCGGCATTAGAGCATTGTCTCTGCAAATGTATTTTTGGCTTCCGTACACTTAGAGAACCTGTCGGGCACCAATGTCTTCTTTATTTTCTTACAGAATATTGAAGAAGGTGAAGCATAGGTAATACACGCTAATGGGTTTGTCCGATTTGGGTATTATGGTGAAGTTCGTCTTTCACTATAATTTGAGGGGTTTTTCTCCAATTCAAGTAAAGGATATATATGCAAGTAACTTTGGTAGGTATAGCCAGGAAGATCGGCAAGCGATTTAACGATGCTTTATCCTTTTCCAATGCAGTTCCCCGCCACATATTGCCTAGCTGCACTAGTTGATCTAGCGCCGCATGCTTGGTACCTGCATACCGTTGGCGGACCATTAGCGGTGGTGCTGTGTTCATAGCTACTGATCTCAGAGTGTACCTGCCAATTTCACCATGTCTATATAAAAGCTCTAAATAGCTTGTCAGAGATGCTTTTGTGTCTCCGTTCGATTTTATTTCAGATCGATCAAGGCTCGGAAAAAGTGGCATGTACTCGAGCTGTACATTTGTTGAAAAGTGGGGTTGCCTTGGTCCACCCAATTAGATTCAGCGAGCTCACACGCGCACACTACCACTCTCGGATTGAGCTCGGTGTTCGGAATTACGTATTTTTACAGGCGCCGTTGGTGTACAAGGCTGTGCCAGAGCGTTTTAAGTTCAGGGTGGTGGTCATCCACTGTTGTAGTTACCTCCAAGAGTTTAATGTGCGTTTGTGAGCCAGAAAGGTTGAAAACCAGTTGCTGCGATAAAGCATGGTACGCTTCCTGTGCAAAGGCGCTCCGATTGGCATACATTTCTGAAAACTGTGTTTAACTAGAAATTTTCGCTTCTCTATAAAGTGCTTCCAAAGGATGTGTATAAGTAGTCATATTGTGTATGCAGTGGTGACTGCCGAGTGCCTCGTCGGTTCTGACACAATCCGCATACTGGAAATTTTTTTTTCAGGGAAGGTCCGGACATGTGTCAGGGTCACAAAGTTACCCGCACGAGCGGGGTAGGCAGGATTGGTGTAAAGTTAGGCCTAGCGTGGGCATAAGATTTCACAACTTACGGCGACGTTTTTCTTCTCACACGTCTTGCCAAAGTTTCAAGTTTCAAGTTTATTTCACATTTCCTCTAACAAGAGAAAAAAACGCAAGGGTAAGAAACAAAAAGCTGCAAACAGGAGCTTGACTGAAATCTCCCATGCACCAAAGGCTACCTGCAAGCGGCCTATAAGAAGTGGCTAAATAGGTCTGTGATTGTTATGTTGGCTAGTCACATTGAGCAATAAGTGTTTAGCCGGCACAGTGGTAGTTCCGGTTTACTAAGGGGCTGGAGTGTGCGGGCAGCCAGTCGAGCGTTTCAGGCAGTGGAGAGGTGGAGAGAAGAGAGCATTGTGTTGCGATTGGGCGGAGGAGCCAATAGCTGTGGGTGTATGAGCAGAGTGACGTCTGCCTGAACCTGTGACGTAAGCGTGCAGGGTGAGCTTGGCGTATACGCGCAGCTGTGCCGGGACCTACTTAGCACTGCTCCAACATCTACGACAAGGCGAACTCGCGCCGACGCGTTCGCACGGACGCAGGTACGTATGGCGTCACCCACGTGACTGAAAAAGCTGCTTCGCCTCAGAAAACGAGCAAGGTTTTTGACTAGGCTAGTTTGTGAAGACTTACAACTGCTCACAGCGCACTCATTGACATGAACGAAGCAAAGATACACGGAGACAAACGCTGAATTACAACTAGAGTTTATTAAAAAAAACATGCGCGTATAACTATACAAAATTGTCTATGCGCAAATACATCCTGTCGAAAGCACCCTTTCAATATGCGAAGAAGTATTAATTTACTCAAAGTTAAAAAAAAGTGGGCATGGGGGTTCGCTGCCCACAAGAATCATAAAAAGTTTCCGGAATGTGCTGTAGAAAGTTTGCTCATTGTCTTTTTTGTTTACCGCAGCTTCAATAACCAACCTTTTCTTTTCACGTGTCGTTTAGCGATTGTTGTAGTGTGACCAAAAGTAAGAGCGCAGCCACAAACAAAACAATGTTGCTCGAAAAAGCCATCTCTACCTTTTTTTGCTTTTGTCGAAGCTGTAGCGTACGCATGTTGAGACATTTTTCTATTTTTCCCCCATATGCCGCTCCCCGAGGGTAAAGTATGTCATCGAACACTCGTTTAGCATACCCTTCTATCAGGATTCTTTGCTCAGTAAAGCAGCCATCGTCTCTATTCACAGGTCATGTTGGCTTGCATAGCTTCGACAGTTTATTGAGAGTGCAAAAAAAACGGGACCTCTGATTTTTCGCAGTATCTTGAAGTAGTGCGAAATCTGATGCAGATATAGGAGTGCCACCGCCTTTCGTTTTTTTATTATTGGCCATCTCCAGTGTTTTTTGCGCAGTCTCACGATCTTTGGCCTTCTTCAACAAGCTTCTCGCTACAGAAATCAGTAATGCTTTCGGGAAGCACGCATCTTGAGACCTCGACAACTGCGCATAAAAGCTACTGTGAACACTTTGATGACATGAATTGTTGATGGCATTCCAAAAGAAGTGTGTGCAGTGGCTCTTTTTATGAGTTTGCAATGTGATGAACGAAAAGGCAGAAGTGGTTTCTAGGCACGTGGTGTCATGAAGCCAATCGCTGATGACGTTAAACTTGAGCCTAAAAACTGGATTACAGCTTCTCACGGAAGCCTGTTGATGAAGTCAAGCGGTGGAGGCTTTCGTTGAAAATATTCACCTTCTAACGAACACACTAGCAGAACAACACTTCATCGCTATCTCATAAAATGAGAATGTCTCAAACCTTATTGAAAATCTCTAATGTTCGCGTTCCGGCGAACTTAAAAGCCATAATCTTATCAAGCTCGGGGGTTTGACTTGTTTGGGCATGTCATGCGCACACGCCATCTTGGTCGGATTCCGGAGGGGATAAAGTAGAAGATTTGGCTTGCGAAAGTTACGCGAAGGAGCGGCAAGTGTTTCGAGCTTGCCTCTTCTCATCCTCGTTTTGCACCGCTTTAAATGGCCTCTTTTTTCCGCTCGTGAAAAACCGAATCGAAAAATTTTTCGGCAAAATGTTCCTCATTGAACCCCCAACAACCTCCACTGTCTAACTAAAATTTCGTAAGGGGCATGGTGAGTCACCCTTAAAAGGTACGCTTTGATTTGTATACGGCATTTTTATGGCATTTGTAATTTTAGTAGTCGCAAGCTTTCCCCTAGCTACCCACTTCGCGTAACATTGCACACCTACACTTTACCACGGTTTCTTCTGCTGTCTCCCTCTGCACGAACCAAACCCCACCTGGGTTCAGCCCGCTCTTCCTGTCTCTCTAAGCCATGCCTCTGGTCCTGCATGGATACCCCCAATTTCCGCTCTCCTCAATTAATTGCCTTTTCCCGAAAGGACAATTGCGCTGAGCGTATGCTTCCTTATCTCGACTTCATCTTCCTGATTTTCAACTGCAATGCTCCGCTTCTGCTCACCTCAATCGTATCTCTTTCCTCTGTCCCTCAACCTGGGCTCCACGCTTGCTTCAAACGGTCCATTTCAGCTTGTTCGCTTTGAACGTCAATGCTGTACTCTCGCTCACTTCATTCGTCTGCCTTTCCACGACCGGCAAGGTGTCGTTGGCCCTTCCCTCACCATGTTGACTGCATTTACAGCGCTTTAAGTCTTACACCCAAGGCATGCTCTCATCTCTCCTCAAATTACTCGCGATGAGCCGTCCACCTCGGTTCGATAGACGTGTTGTGTGTTACATGCAAAAACAGGAAGCACGTAGGTGAATATTTACGCGCAATAAAAGGCAAAATTTCAGAGGAAGTATGCAAATAAAAATCGCGGGGTCTAGTGAAGCAGCCAGGGTGAAGAAATAGCTTTACAGAAGAAGGCCGCTTGATTTGATGAAGTACCGTTCTTTTGAATCCAGTCAAAATTTAAGCGTTCAGTGTTCCGTCAGCATACAAACGAAAGTACTCCTTTCTTCGGGTGCCTTAACTTCCAGCCATCCTCTTTTTATTCCACAAGCAAGATCCCTGTATCGATTTATAACTTGTACTTTCAGCTTCGTTGAATACGAAATGTATATCCACAATAAACGGCTTGATAATCTATTACCTCAACTTTTAATGCTTGTGTTTAATGAGATAGAAACTCTGTGTAAATTTGTTTATTGAATGATTGCGAATACTGTCGGGTTTGTTACTACGTGTGGACACGTTTCCACAGTAATTTCTTTGGTTTCTACAAAAGAATTGTGGCAGATGAGGAAGTGTTGTGCTTGGACACAATGCCGCAATAGCGGATGAACCACCTTGTGTGTCATCACCATCAGTCTGAACAATGAAAAAAAAAAGCTTTTCTGGGCGGTGGAGGGGGGGGGGGCGTCATACGAAGCAGTCACAGAGTAGCTGTCTACGCATCAATTTCGTTTTCATTTTTTCCCCCTTGGAGCAACACCATACGAGGTAAACCACTGCATTTGTGTAGATTAAGTTTTGGGCTAACACGGGCTAACCAGATCCGTCACCAACATTGGTCGAGAAACGGCTTTCGATGGTTGTCGATAAGGTTGGCACGAACGTTACTGCAGGGGCTTCAATTATATTGCAAGGAAGAGTTGCTTGGTGTATGAATATGTCGATTTCAAATGCATCGGCCATTCTACTAAAAGTCTGTGAAGCACGTCATCATTGCTTGCTAAATAATCTTAGCGTTTAGTAGTTGTAGCGTACAATGTTTCAATAAAAACTTAGTTGGTGGACACATGAATCATGTGGGAAAGTTTGCTTGATATATATTTTTCCTAAGAAGTCTTGAGTACAGTTGCAGCTCTGTGGTAGACGGCGGGACAGACATGCAGAATGCGCGAAAGTTTTGAGTAAACGTGCTGTGTGGCTTTTACGATGGACAAGAACACAGAATATATTGTTTGAGTGCGTCGTCTCTACCGTGCTGTAGGTTATCCTAAAATACTAACTCAACAACTCGTCGAGCTGTCAGGGATGACTTTGTTCAATCCCCTTCTAACAAGCAACCTTCGACATTCTGTATCACCACCACATTTTGCTTCATATCGGAGTGCGCTGAGAAGCCAAGGCGCGCTATTGCGTGACTCCACGTCACAGCCAATGACTCTGCAGCGCTGAGGTATACCCTTTTTCTCGCGATCGTGCTGGAAGTGTGCATTATCGATTTCTTCTCAGACGTAGCTAACTCACACCACCTGGAGCCCTGCTCACCCGAGCAACTTTGTGTACAAGGCATCCTCAACAGCTCTCACACCAGCTGAGCTGCTTCGCTTAGGCGCTGTACCCCACGGAACACGCCACATACCAAATGGCATGGCCACAGTTTGTGTTGATTGATTGAAAACTTCATTGGCCTAGACACAATGTCATCTCGCTTGTTGGCTTCATCACTATGGTATAAAAAGACATTTGAGCATCGTGTGTTTCAATGTAAAGTAATGACGGCAACACGTCAAACCTCACTCGTGAGGTCACTGAGTTTTTTCGTGCTATTACTCCCTGCTTAGCTTCTACCACTCGTGGTCACGAGGGAAGAGATGAAGCGATGACACCATGCGGTCAATCTTGGTTAATCAGATTTTAAAAAGTATTCTGAAAACTAAACTATACTGCAATATCCTAATTTAATGAAGGCGATCATTAGTTACCTAAAACGTGATGCAGAACATTTTTAAAAGATCCCTCGTGGCGTATTTGACAAGAGGCCCTGCCCACCGTAGTTTTATGATTCTTTCGCGCAAATTGCATGCGTTGTGCACACTTTTATTAATATTAAAACGCAAGTGTTTTCACGACACAGCTTAGGACAATGGCATGTATATATGCGTTATGGCCTGCTTAGCACACACTAGGGTGGGGTTCAACAACTTGTTTAAAAAAAACTACGTATTCAATTTGTTTACATCTTCGTAGATATTTTTGTAGTGGGCAACGTAATTTTCAGCCCACAATCAACGACACCAAAAACGCAAGTCACGCAAGAGGAGCAATTTGACATTTTTGCGTGAAATAGTGGTGATGATAAAATTTATTTATAGAACTTTACATTTTTTATGCGAATGCAAATACCTCAAAACATTTATACAAGGTGCTTTCTTTAAGGACACGCGGACATTATTAGTAGGGTACAGAGAAAATACGGAAACTTCTAACTTAAGTGGCAGAACTTTTGGGCTTTCATATTTACTAAAACAGTTGGAATGATTAGTCGCGCACGAAGAAAAAAATTTCTGATTTCTGTGTCTTTAATTATACGAGATATTCTTTACACAAACCTCTGATGAGAGCGGGCAATGTACTCATTATCTGAGGGTGTTGCGAAACGAACAAAGGTGAATTTTTATGGATCTGGCACTTAAAACTATTCAATCAAGCTTTTTCAGCGCAAAAGAGGTTGGAATGAAGAGCATTAAACCTGTGAAATAAGAGCGAGTTAAAGGCCATTTTTTTTCAAAATAAGAATTTAGGTGAAACGGGACCAGCGGTTGGAGATTTATCACTTTCTGTCTCCCTGCTTTCTTGATTAAGCTGTCATCAACAAGTAGCAGACTTCCGCCAAATCATTAGAAGAGCCTATGGCAGCTTCAATTCACGAAAACTCTGTTTTGAGTATTGAAATACGAAAGTCATCAAAGAGGCCATTCGAATAGCTTTGAAGTATCAAAAATGAATATTCCAATTTGTTTGAACCTTTAGACACTATTTCGAGTGTTTACGCTTTGAAATCTCATCCGCCACTATTAGTTACCATTGACATTACCCATAAATAGGTCAGCAAAATGAGTCTTTCTCGAAACTATGATCATGTTTCTGCTGTTTCATGTTATAAAGAATATAAGGACATGTGTCGTTGCGCATGTTTTAAATACATATGTTTTTTTGTCTTAAACACGTTTGCTTGTATATTGCGCAATACTTCAAAGAAACGCTCAAAATATTCCTGTTTCTGGTTTTATTCCCACGTGGTTGCTTCAAGGATTCGCTTGATGGTGAAATACTTTCAGAGTTAATTCCATATCGAAAAACTATATGAAAACACCTGACGAGAGAAGCTCGAACTTGTTGGTTAAAAGAAGGCTAATTCAAAATCTATCTTACCTTCAAGTGGACCACACGGGCAAGAGTTGAAGTACACAGCAGTGAGAGCCATGGGTGAACAAGCGTCACCACGTTTGCCGAGTGGTTTGCATCGTTTACGGCGGCGACCATAGTCAAGGCAACAAGTCCCTTCTTCGCAGATCGTTTGCTTGGAGCATGCGATGTTCTTGCGTTTCAGCTTTAGTGACGGCGAAAAAGAATCAAAGCAGTAATATATTAAATTGCGTCATCTATGAGAGCATTTCTTGGTGTCAATACAACAATTGTAATAAGAATAATTGTCAAGTACGCAAGTTTTGGTCTACCGAACAAACTGATTCGTTAATTGATTTACAGTTTTGCAGCTTTAGGAACCGTATCATGGCGATAAAACAAATAATGAAAGTGAAGTAGCGAAATTAAGCTAGAGAGTACATATTTATTGTAAAATGAACGAAGCTCTCTTGCTGATAATGGGCTTCATCACTGCGACATTGGGAAGTCACTCCTTTATTGTGCAATCAGAGCTGCTGCGACAGCCACATTAGAAGACAGCTTAAAATTGCCTTTCCTTTATCTGGAGGGCTCTTAATCTATGGACCTGAAAAGTAAATGAATAAACATGCGGAATGAAAACTTTTAAGCGGAATCATGCTCCTGGAATCCCGCTGCGTTCTTTTCGCCAACAGTGCGCAACAAAGAAAGTTTAAAGGACAAGTGTGAACCACATATATAAGTAAATATTTTCGATGCCAAATTCACGTAAAACAATATACAAAACGTTTGAATTGAACAAGGCTCTGGCGTACCAGATATTTCCCACAATATATGGCCAAACACAACGATGCCTATAGTTACAATGACGCTTTGCATTAGGCCAGAACCAGCTAATGGGTATCTTTTAAGGGCAAAGCTCTTTATGGCGTGGTTTGTGAATCTCCGTTGTCGTAGTGCGTAACCTGTGCCACATACCTGCCCTCGGGCACATATCCGTATGCCCCCATGTTGCAAAAAAACTAGCGCGGCGTCGTTATCATGCTAATGGTGTTTACAAAGCGCTGACAGCATAAACGTAGTATATACTCTCGTTTACTTCTTGCTTCGTCCACTGGATGGTGATACTTGCATGTGTTGAATATATAATAAAAAGTGAGATGGCAGTACTTGTAGTGTAAAGTAGATGAATGGAAGGACAGACAGACAAGCAGATGAACAGCCGGATGGATAGGAACATGGACGGATGGATGGGCGCACCGACGCATGGGCGCACGCGCAGACAGATGCACAGCTGGATGCATGATAGGACGCACGAACGGGTGCGCGTATGAACAAAGTGATGCATGAATGCACGGGCAAATGAACGCACGGTCGCACGCACGAACGGACACATGAACGGGCACACGTTCGGACGGATGGACGCACAAATGAGAGCACAAAGGAATGACTGATACTTCACTCTGCTTATCATCATTCATTTCGTGGATGTGCTGTGATTTTTTGCTGCTCAATTTTATGCATATTTCTATTATATAACGCTGTGGTCAGTGAGGTTTACAATCCACAGTCATGGTGACAAATTTGTTCAAAAGCAACTGATCATGTGGGACACTTGCTAAGAATCATCATACGTTTCTAGGAGAAAGAGAGTTGAAACCTATGACAACCAGGAATACAGCCAGTGGATTATCAACATTTACTAATGATTTGTTTCTGAAACAAAGTTTACAGATGTTGTTGTTGAATGAGCAAACGAAAGGACTTGGGCATGACACACAAACGAGATGAATTCAAGGGGTAATCACTACTATGCTGCTACACAAACATGCAAGGCAGCTCGGCTCCCTACCAGAAAAGAATACAAGCCTCTCTCCTATGGGTAAAGAGATGCAGGCGAAACTTTACATCTGCGTGACTGACCTACAATATTATTTCTTTTTTATCGCGTGGGGCAAAGGTTGCTCATCATTTCTATTTATCCAGGTGAGAACTCATGTGTAAACAAGCGAAACAATTTTCTTGCAACACATCACAACTATCGTCACGTGTTCATTTCCTGGCAGCAATGAAGCTAGCCAAGATGAACCCACAAGTGACATCAATAGAAAATAAATGTTGTTACAGGAAGCGGCTTATCATGCACGAATCTGCTATCCAGATAGCATTATTCTTTTTTTTAAAATGAAGCAAACGATTGTGCATCTGAACGGTACACTTTCGAAGGCTACTTTTCGAAGACTACACGGCGGTGCACTAGAGGTTGCCAGGTTTTTAGAGGACAATATGACTGCCCTCCCTAACATCTGTAGCTAATAAAGGCTCCGCTCGAAGTGTTGGCAAGACACTACAATAATAAGAAAATGAGAAGGTTGAGGAAAGTATGTACTTGCTACGTGTGCACTACCTGTCCAACTTAAGTCCACCGAGAGTCTCACTATTTTTGTCTAACTAGATTTTAGCCACGGCTGAAGTTGTTACACGCAGATTTGCTTTTTGAGCACTCGCTATAATATCCGAAACTACATCAAAAAGAAGTTTGAGTGCTGGCTTGCTAAGTAACTTGGGACAGTATGACTACTCTTGTCCGCAGAAGAAAAAAGAAGCAATTTCATCGTTAAAACTAGTAATGCAAGGCACGGTGGGAAGTCAAGTATTCTTGGCTTTCCAGAGCTTCTCCTTTGATATATTGTAACTTGTGCATTCAGGGCGAAAATCTGGTGACTGGCTGGAGTCGTGAGTAAGAACACAAGGAAAGCAATGGCAAACACCTTTAGCGTCATGTATGTGGGGAACCAGTGGTGTAGAGCGTGAGCCCGCCATGTATGAGTGTGCCACAGGCTGGATATTTAGGCGTTTCTCATCTTGCTGGCAGCGACCAGGCTTCCCAATATTATGCCCTCCTCCTTCATGGACAGGGTTGCGCGAGAATTGAATAACTGGCTGAGTGAACACAACTAGGGGTACAATCCTTCGGTCCTTGATTTGTAAAACTTGCTCTGTGAACAAACAATGACGGCTCAAAGACGCAGAACATTAGCCAAGTCTTAGCTTTTGTGGGGAACATAGCACCAATGAGACGATGTTCTGAGTAGGACACTTCTGCTGGTGCTTGATATATATTGCCACCATTGATGAACGAGCCGCTGTGGCTCATACCCGTTTTGCGCTTCGAAGAAGAAGATAAAGTTTTCGTGGCAATGGTTCAGGTGAACTCCTGGCTGCAGGTTTTGTTTTTGCTCGCGACATTACTGGTGGAGGTGCTGGGTACGTGTACTTCGGCTGTGTCGGCCATCGTGGAAACAGCTACATTTCTAGAGCAAGAAGCAGCCGCCGCCTGCGTGGGTTACCCCCTGAATTTGGTCCCTTGACATCGACAACCAGAAAGATGGCAACTACGATGACAAGCCAGGCAGTCCAAACCAGCGATGCCCATGGTTCTCTTCTCGCCCATGTTTTTCATGCACCACAGACACCAAACCCGTTCCGTCGAGACATCTTCGAGGATGTTGATGACTGGCTCGATCACTTTGATAGAGTTGCCAGTATCAACGAATGGGGCAATGTTCGCAAGCTGCGCCGAGTTTACTTTTACTTAGAAGATTCTGCGAAGACGTGGTACGAGAACCACGTGGCTCCTTTGCAACCTGGCAAGAGTTTAGCCGTCAGCTCCGTGACGCCTTTCGGAACTCCGAGAAGAAGGAGAGGGCTGAACAAGCCATATCCTGCAGAAACCAGCGGCCGAACGAACGAGTATTCATGTTTGTCGAGGACATGCTTCGGCTCTTCAAGCGCGCAAACCCTGCCATGCCCGAGGAAAAGAAGGTGGGGCATTTGATGCGCGGAGTAAAAGAACAGCTTTTCGCTGGGCTCGTGCGCAGTCCACCAACGACAGTCACCAAGTTCATCAGTGAGGCGACCACTATGGAACGTACGCTGCAGCAGCGGTCATTTCAATACGAAAGCCAGATCCCGGCCACCGCATGCTCTATCGGCTCTGACAGCGAGAGACAGGCCCTCGCAGACTTCATTCGAAGTATTGTTCGGTACGAACTGCGACAGCTTCAGGCGGTGGGATCCCATCAACCTGTGTCTGCCCTCACGGATGTAATCAGACAAGAAGTCCGGCAGGCCGTCACACCTCTGACCCCAATCACACCACCAATTCCCGAGGCGCCAGTCCTGACATACGCAGCGGCATTGCGATCCCCTGCACCACCGGCTACAGATCCTGCTATGCGGCCCAGGTACCAGGCTATGCATTCATTCCACGCCACTGCTTCGAGCCCGCCTCACGGCTCAAGGTTCCCGGGCACACCCACCTATCTGCAGTCTACCTCAAGACAAAGTTGTAGCAAGGCAAGCACGTGGCGCACCTCGGATAACCGTCCGCTCTGCTATCACTGCGGTGAAGCGGGTCACGTATACAGGAACTGTTAATACCGGCAACTGGGTCTCCGCGGCTTCCATTCTGATTCTCGATGCCCGCGATACGGTGAGCGCCCCCGTGAAATCAAAGCCTATCTCATTGGCCAGCGAACACCTTCGACTGTTCAGCACCACCAGTCGAGATCACCATCGCCTCCCCGGTCTACGTCACCCAGTTTGCCCTAATCATCTTCTGCTAATTTCAGGAGCCGGTTACCAAGTCTCCACAGGGTAAACTAGGAACGGCGACTTCTGGGGGTGAAGTCGTGGTCTGGCAAATTGTAAAAGACCCTCATTTGACGCAACGACCAGACGAGGACCATTGCGGTTTTGCGGTGTTCTCTGATAGCAGAAAGATCGTTTCAGCCGAAATCGCCATCATTGTCGACAATCATGCTGTCAACGCCCTCGTCGACACCGGCGCCGACAATTCCGTATTGAGCGCCGCACTGGCATCTGAACTGAGGAAGGTTACCACACCATGGCAAGGACCCCAGTTGCGCACGGCAGGGGGCCATCTGGTGATGCCTACCGGCAAGTGCACGGCACGCATTCGTATACGTACGTCGACATTTGCAGGCTCTTTCCTCGTATTGCGCGTGTGCTCTCGGCCAGTCATTCTAGGAATGGACTTCCTTCGTGAATACGGCGCCGTCATCGACCTCCTTGAATTACTTGTGTCGTTCGAGGATTTTTTTTTGCTGTGCAACTGACAGTACACAATGCCGGAAAAGAGCACTTCGTGTTACCGACGATTCTCTGACTCAACCACCTCGAAGCAGCCTCTTTGTCGAAGTAGAATTGGGACAGAACATGTCTGACGCGGTAATTGCAGAGGCCAATTTGTCTTTCCTTATTTCACGACAAATCTGTGTTGCCCGAGGAATCATTCAGCCTAGCAATAGGCATGTTCACCTGCTGCTCACGAACTTCAGCGACGAATATCGCCACCTAATGAGACACACTGCCATTGCATATTGTGAAGAACTTGCCGATGCCGATGGTTCGCCAACGTTAGCTTTATTTTCATCGAATGGCCATCATGACGAGGCGTTCGCGAGCACTCTCGACGTAAACGAGAGACTACCTTCGTCTCAACAAGAAAGCCTTTTGCGTTTACTCGGCTCATTTCAAGACTGCTTTGCCACTACGTCACAGGTTAAACAGACACCCCTTGCTCAGCACCGTATCATCACGGAACCCACCGAGAGACCCATTCGACAACACGCCTATAGGGTGTCGTAAAAAGAGCAAGACGCTATACGTGACTAAGTCGAGCAGATGCTCCAGGACGACGTCATCCAGCCATCAACTAGTCCCTGGGCTTCGCCAGTTGTGCTAGTAAAGAAGAAGGACGGTACGTTGCGTTTTTGCGGTGATTACCGTAAACTGAACAAGGTCACAAAACATGACGTTTATCCTCTACCCCGGATAGATGACTCGTTGGACCGTATACGCATCGCTAAATATTTTTCTTCCATGAATTTACGTAGCGGCTACTGGCAAATCGCAGTGAATGAGCGCGACCGCGAAAAGACGGCGTTTATTACTCCCGACGGCCTGTACGAGTTTAAAGTGTTGCCTTTCGGTCTATGCTCAGCGCCAGCTACTTTCCAAAGAATGATGGATACGGTTCTCACAGGGCTCAAATGACAATCATGTCTTGTTTACCTTGATGACGTCGTGGTCTTTGCAGACACGTTTGAACAACACGTCCAACGCCTTCATGCAGTACTTCAGGCAATCAGAACAGCGGGGCTTTCTCTCAAACCCGAGAAATGTCATTTTGAATATGAAGAACTGAAGTTCCTTGGTCACGTTGTGAGCCATGCCGGCATCCGCCCAGATCCGGAGAAAACCCGTGCTGTTGCCGCCTTTCCCGTGTCCAAAATAAGCGCGACCTACGCCGATTTCTGGGGCTCTGTGCGTATTACAGGCACTTTGTCAAAAACGTTTTCAAGATTGCTGAACCCCTCAACAAGCTTACAAAAGACGGTGTATCGTTTGTTTGGCGTCCCGATCAGTGTCATGCGTACGACACCCTTTGAAACCTCCTCCAGATTCCGCCTGTACTGGGTCATTTTGACAAAAGCGCTGACGCGGAATTACACACTGACACCAGCGACGTTGGACTAGGAGCGGTATAAGTTCAGTGGCAAAATGGCGTAGAGCGCGTGATCGCTTATGCGAGCAGAACGTTATCTCCAGCGGAGAAAAACTGTTCTACAACCGAGAAAGAATGCCTCGCTGTTGTCTGGGCCATAAAAAAGTTCCGCCCATATTTGTATGGCCGCCCAATCAGGGTAGTTAGCGACCACCATTCCCTTTGTTGGCTCGCAAATCTCAAAGATCCCTCAGGTCGTCTAGCACGATGGAGCCTTCGGCTACAAGATTTCGATGTCACCATCGTCCACAAATCTGGGCGAAAACACACCGACGCCGACTGTCTCTCACGTGCACCGGTCGAAAATGCCAACACTGACCTTGAAGATGACGACACTTTTCTTTCTGCCGTATCAGCAACCCGCTTGGCTGAGCAACAGCGTCAAGACTCGGAGCTCATTCCGCTCATTGACTACCTGGAAGGACGCAATTCCCACCCTCCTCGATGCTTTGCACGCTCGCTATCCTCCTTTTGTTTCCGCGATGGAGTGCTTTACAAAAAGAACTTTCATCCTACACAAGCTATGGATCTGCTTGTTGCGCCAACTACGCTTCGTGGTGACATTTTTCGTGCGTGTCATGATGAGCCATCGTCCGGACACCTCGGCTACACGCGCACGCTGCAACGGATTCAACGCTCCTACTACTGGCCACGTCTCGCAAAGACTGTGAAGCATTACGTTCGCACATGTCGCAACTGTCAGCGACGTAAGGTTCTACCTTTACGACCAGCGGGGCTATAGACCCACCAAAAGCGCCCTTTCATCAGATTGGCATGGACTTGCTGCGGTCATTCCCCACGTCTTCGTCTGGAAACCGGTGGATTATGGTCGCTACCGACTACTTAACACGCTACTGTGAAACGAAGGCGCTTCCAAAAGCAACCGCAGCAGATGTCGCCCAATTTCTCGTGAACAGCGTCGTCTTACGTCACGGTGCTGCAGCTGTCGTCATAACTGATCGCGGGACAGCTTTCACCGCAGAGATGCTACAGGAAGTCTTGCGAATAAGTGGCACGGAACATCGTAACACAACGGCTTACCACCCGCAATCAAATGGGCTGACTGAACGACTCAATGAGACAATTGCAGACATGCTGTCATTGTATGTGGACATCGATCACAAGAACTGGGACACCATACTTCCCTACGTAACTTTTGCGTATAATACTGCTGTTCAAGAAAGTAACGGTATCACACCTTTTCGTTTAGTCCACGGTCGCGAGGTCACGACAATGCTCGCCGCCATGCTCATGTCCGACAACTTAGGAATATACCGCACCGATGCCGCCAAATTCGCGCAGTGTGCAGAAGAGGCCCGTCAAATTGCTCGTCACCGTATTCAACATCACCAAACCGCATACACACGCCGCTACAATCTTCGTCACCGTGAAGTTATTTTCAAGCCCGGTAATGAAGTCTGGGTGTGGACCCCTATCCGACAACGTGGTCGTTCAGAAAAGCTTCTTTGTCGCTACTTTGGTCCTTACAAGGTCGTACGACGTCTCAGCGACGTCACATACGAGGTTCTCCCAGAAGGCACTTCGAGACGTTCCCGTTTCACCCCGCGAACTGAAGTCGTTCACGTTTCACGGCTGAAACCATTCTTTTCGCGCTGTGAATCGCCAGTGAGTGACTGACTTTATTCGTCTCTCCTTTACATTCTTTCCTATTTTTCTTATTTCTCATTTAACTCTTGGCTCCACAACCAACTATGTTATTCTGCCTAACGCCATTCATTTTGCTTGCATGGTAATTTTCATCTCATTTTCTTTTTTTTGCCTTCATGTACAGCATCGAGACGATGCTTCTTTGGAGAGGGGGTAATGCCACCATTGATGAACGAGCCGCTGTGGCTCATACCCGTTGTGGGCTTCAAAAAAGAAGAGAACGTTTTCGTGGCTGTAGTTCGGGTGAACTCCTGGCTGCAGGTCTTGTTCTTGCTCGCGACAATATAAAAAGAAGATGAGCATGAGTGCGTGTGGACTCAAAGAAGACGACGTTCAGGCATCAAATACATTATTGCTCTGTTTTGAGTACAATAACGCTCTAATCTTTGGGTTAACGGGTGTCACAGGGCTGGTAGGGCTGGCACCGCACAATTAGCCCACGTACCAGCCTTCTCGTCCGCATCACAAGCCCCCCTCCCCAACGTTGATAATTTCACATCCTGCTTTCTTTATTTGGCAGGCCCCCTCGATTGCCGTCGATGAGGGCAGGTAGCCTGGTTCCCAGCCTGCTTGCCATGCCTAGTCTATGTTTTGTGCTATAAGGTTGTCTTGCAACTAATACAGCCGCTTTTTAGAATACCTTGCTCTTCCATGTTCCTGCAATGATATTGATAATTTCAATGGCTTTTTGTAGTGGCCTGAAAAACTACAACACTGAAAATCCCTAGCCGCCTGAAAGCAAAGAAGCCCAGATAAACTGGACTGCTTATCTACTGAACCGTCCTTACTTTTATTAATTGTATTTTTCCTCATCAGGATCGTCCTCGCGGTCAAAAAAAGAAGTTTAGTGTGAACACGATTGATCATATTCACTTCATCATTTGCAGCGGCTACTAGATGGCCGTGTTTTGCTGGTGCATGATTTTTATTATTCCCAAGTTAAAGTTTCAGGAGCATGCTTGATCAACACTAACGCCTGCCAACATGATCTTGTGCTGCGTGATGGCGTTGCTCCTGAAGGGTGCGACAGATTGCTGCAGTTGTCAGAGAACTGTATGGCACAAAACGGAGAAGTAGGAAAGCTGGCAAACAGCTACATGAGGAGTGGGTGCAGTGACCTCAAGATCCACTTGTTTTGCTCGTGGGTGGATATGCTTGTCAGCAAGTACGCATACCAGTTTAACATGTTAAGCTGTGCTTTAGGTCCAGCTCAAGGCGTGCGGCCACACCACCGGCATTGTGCTCCATCAACCTCCTTTTCACGATTCCAGGAATATGGGACAAGCTGGCCAACCTACCGGTTGTTTGGCGCTGTTAGCCTTATGTTAGACTTTGGTTAGCGTGATGACCAGTCGGCTTCGCACCACATGAAATATATTTACAGTGGCATGAATGTCATGCAAACAAACACTTTATCATCAGTGCGATAAACCAAAAGTTTTATCAATTCTATACGTACATCAACAAAAGACCTCTATTAAAAAGACGCATATATTTTTTTCACTTCAAGATTCATCAGTCCACGATGACTGTAAAAGAGGACACAGCAGCGGTGCAGCATCTTGGTCACCACGAATAAAATAAAGTACACGCATACAGCTGCCCAAGTCACGACGCAGTACACAAAAACATGTGCTGTAGTAGTCCGCGCAAGACGTCGTCTGCTCCACCTCGCATAACTGATATGGCCCCAGCGATTCCTACAGAACCCACTACGTGATGGTGCTGATTTCGCATACCATCTAATATGACAAGTTATAGTTGACATGGATATCATAGTCACGTAGACACCTTCTGTATTATTTCAAAAGAAACAAAAAGTACCTTCACCGGCACCTAGTGCAAACAAATTCTGTTGTTTATAAAAAGTTACTTCCCTGCGTAAATACGAAAAACTAAGTATAATATTGCCTATGGAAGCACATTTTATAACGTCATTGCGAAGGCCTTCCATGAGTGTGGTTATAGTAATTCAACTTGTGCATTGCTATATCTAATTAAAATAGAGACCATCTTAGCATTATCGATAAAAAAATGAAAGAATGCAAAGTATAGTGTGGGCCACTCATCGACACTGTTGGTGATAAAAAAATTGCCCGCAGCTTCCCTCGGGAGAACACTGAGGAGGATGCGGACTATATATTTGGTTAACGGGGTGTTAAAGTGCGACTTACTTGGGTCGATGGCTAAATTGGTTAACGTGGTTGTGAAATGGGGTGTTAAATTGCGACTTACTTGGGTCGATGGCTAAACTGGTTAACGTGGTTGTAGGAGGGGGTGTTAAATGAGTGAACACGTACACACGTATGCGAAAGGGCGGCGCTGGTCGAAGGGACGTCGATCATTGTGTTTGTGGATTCGTTGGAATTCATTTCACCGCGACCTTGGACGTCGACGCGCCGTACAAACCAACCGACGAGCGGCAACTGAGCGAGCGAGCGCCGACCTTGAGTATATATACAGCACGACGGCGCATGCACTGTCAGCTGTTGAATGTTCTCGAAGCGCGACGCCACATGCGCGTCCACTGGAGAATCAGGAGAATTGTAGATGTCGAACGCGGTGTGTAGAGGAGGAAGGGTGCACAGATGGTGGAGGAGTGAAGCGCGCGCGGTGTTTAGAGGAGGAAGGGATGCACAGATGGTGGAAGAGTGGGCGACGGCGCGACGGCGCGTGCGCGCGCGTCAGCTGTCGAATGTTCGAGAAGCGGTGTGGACGGCGCGGACGACGCGGACGGCGCACTACAAGGCGCGAGTATAAGATGCTCCGCATCTAAAAAGTATGTATTTTCAGAAAAGAGTTCATTCGATTTCGATTGTTCTGCAGCGTCCTCCTTACAGCTCCTAGTCGCGTAGTGTTTTACTTGTATGCGTTTGTTTGTGGCGAGAACTATTATATTGTCACGGGGTCGTGACGTGGCTGAAGACAGGAAACTTCGTGTTGGGATTCAACTGTTTATTTGGGCGAACCTGTGCCCAGTAAAGGGAAAGTCTAATTACAGCAGCAGTCTTGCACAGATAGTCTCGGACTGATAGCGGCGAACGCAGCGTCGGCCTTCGATCAACAACTGACAAGCGGCGAAGCGCGTCGGCATTTATACTCTTGCCGTCGAATGTTCTAGCGTTATCGCTGGCGGTGGCGTAGCTTCCAGAACAATCTGTACAGTTCGCACAGTGGGCGTGATCTTATCGAAATGATCTACTACAGTCCGGAACCTTCTAGAAAACTGCAGGCGCGGTTTGCGCTGAGAATCGTGTGGTGTTTTGGGACGATAACAAAAACTTGGGAAATGGAACGTGGCATTGCCCCCCTCTGAAAAAAAGGCATCGTCCCGATGCTTTAACTAAAGATGAAAGTACAATAATAACACAAGAAAGTACAATGAACAAATTCCGATACAACAATAATACAAAAAAAACACTGGTTCAGTTTGTTAACGCGCATGAAACGGCTTGAGGCGCGCGACATGGACGACTTCAGGTCGTGATCGGCGTCGTTGAGAGTTCGTGATGCCGTCGGGGACAACCTCGTAATCAAGTGGGCCGAGACGTCGAACCACCCTGTACTGTCCGAAGTACCGTCGCAGAAGCTTTTCAGTTAGTCCACGTCGGCGTATCGGCGTCCACACCCAAACACGTTCACCGGGCTGGTATTCCACGAAGCGACGTCGAAGGTTGTAACGGTGGCTTTCGGTCGTCTGTTGATTCTTGATACGGAGACGCGCAAGTTGTCGGGCTTCTTCGGCGCGTTGAAGGTACTCGCTCACATCAAGGTTTTCTTCGTCGGTGACGTTGGGTAACATGGCATCGAGCGTCGTTGCCGGGCTCCTTCCGTAGACCATTTTGTATGGAGATATCTGCGTCGTCTCCTGCACCACCGTGTTGTATGCGAAAGTCACATACGGAAGAATGGCGTCCCACGTCTTGTGTTCGACATCGACGTACATTGACAGCATGTCGGCGATCGTCTTGTTAAGCCGCTCGGTGAGGCCGTTGGTCTGTGGGTGGTACGCTGTCGTCCAGCGGTGGTTTGTTTGGCTGTATGCCAAGATCGCTCTAGGTAAGTCGGCAGTGAATACCGTTCCTCTGTCGGTGATAAGGACCTCCGGGGCGCCGTGACGTAGGACGATATTTTCGACGAAGAACTTAGCTACCTCGGATGCACTGCCTTTTGGCAGGGCTTTTGTTTCGGCGTAGCGGGTGAGGTAGTTGGTAGCTACCACGATCCACTTGTTTCCGAAAGCCGACGTCGGGTACGGCCCCAGTAGGTCCATACCAATCTGCTGGAAAGGTCGGCAAGGTGGATCAATGGGCTGCAGAAGTCCCGCTGTCCTTGTCGGCGGTGTCTTGCGTCGCTGACAGTCCCGGCATGTTCTCACATAACGAGTGACGTCGGTGGTAAGACGTGGCCAGTAGTACCTTTCTTGTATCCTCGCGAGCGTGCGAGAAACACCGAGGTGCCCTGCCGTCGGATCGTCGTGCAGGGCCTGCAGGAGTTCTGGTCGCAGAGCTGAAGGCATCACAAGGAGGTACTTAGCTCGAAGCGGTGAAAAGTTTTTCTTTTTTAGAAGACCGTTTCGTAGAAAGAACGACGCAAGTGCGCGCTTGAATACCTTCGGGACTTTGGCGGTCCGGCCTTCGAGGTATTCTATTAGGGCCTTAAGTTCCGGGTCGGCCCTCTGTCGTTCAGCGAAGTCGTCGGTAGTTATCGTTCCTAAGAAGTAGTCGTCATCCGGGTCGTCGGGTAGCGGTTGGTCTACAGGCGCACGAGAGAGACAGTCGGCGTCGGAGTGTTTTTTGCCGGACTTGTAAATGACAGTAATGTCATATTCTTGAAGTCTCAGGCTCCATTGTGCGAGGCGACCTGAAGGGTCCTTCAAGGTGGCTAACCAACACAATGCGTGGTGATCGCTCACAACTTTGAAGGGCCTGCCGTAGAGGTAGGGGCGAAATTTTGACGTAGCCCAGATGATGGCGAGGCACTCCTTTTCTGTTGTGGAATAATTTGCTTCTGCTTTAGATAGCGATCGGCTGGCGTAACTAATAACCCTTTCAAGTCCGTCAGCCCTCTGCACAAGAACGGCGCCAAGACCTACGCTGCTTTCGTCAGTATGTATTTCTGTCTCGGCGAATTCGTCGAAATGGGCAAGTAACGGAGGCGTCTGGAGGCGATGTTTAAGCTCCTGGAAAGCGTGTTCCTGCGGCGTTTCCCACTTGAACTCCACGTCGGCCTTGGTAAGGTTAGTGAGAGGATCGGCGATGCAGGCGAAGTTTTTCAAGAACCGCCTATAATAGGCACACAGGCCAGAAATCGGCGCACGGCTTTCTTGTCAGTGGGCGGCGGGAAGTCGGCGATGGCGGCTGTTTTCCGTGGGTCGGGACGAACTCCAGACTTGCTGATAACGTGCCCCAGAAACAAAAGCTCCTCATACGCAAATATGCACTTTTCTGGCTTCAGTGTGAGTCCGGAAGTCTTCATGGCTTGAAGTACAGCTTCAAGGCGCCGAAGATGCTCGTCGAAACTCGAGGAAAACACGACGACGTCGTCCAAGTACACAAGGCAAGTCTGCCACTTCAATCCTGCCAGTACTGTATCCATAACGCGTTGAAAAGTTGCAGGCGCTGAGCAAAGACCGAAGGGCATCACCTTAAACTCGAAGAGGCCGTCCGGTGTTATAAACGCCGTCTTCTCTCGGTCTCTTTCGTCGACTTCGATTTGCCAATAGCCAGTCTTGAGGTCCATTGACGAAAAGTACTTGGCGTTATGGAGCCGATCAAGTGCGTCGTCTATTCGTGGGAGAGGATACACGTCCTTTCTTGTGATTTTGTTCAGGCGGCAATAATCAACGCAGAAACGTAGGGTCCCATCCTTTTTCTTCACTAACACTACGGGGGATGCCCATGGACTCTTGGACGTCTGGATAATGTCATCCCGCAGCATTTCATCAACTTGTCTCTTCATGGCTCACGTTCTCGCGTCGAAACCCTGTACGGACACTGACGTAGTGGTCTGGCATTTTCTTCGGTTATGATGCGATGTTTTGTGATTGGGGTCTGCCGAATTTTCGATGACGACGAAAAGCAATCTTCGTATTCCAGGAACAGGGCCTTGAGCTGTTCTTGCTTATCGTTCGGAATTTTGGGATTGACGTCGAAAGCTATGGGAGGGGCTTGGTTCCTCTGAGCAGGTTCCGCAGAATCGGCGAGGGCGAAAGCACTGGTGGCTTCGACAATTTCTTCGATGTATGCGACCGTTGTTCCTTTGTTCACATGTTTGTACTCATTGCTGAAATTCGTGAGCATAACCGTTGCTTTGCCTCCCCGCAGCTCTGCAATTCCTCTTGTGACGCAAATATTTCGGGTGACCAACAGATGCTGACTGCCTTCATCGACGCCTTCCAAGTCAGGTGATTTAGGAGCGCCGACTGAAATAATGACGCTTGAGCGAGGCGGAATGGTGACTTATTCTTCCAGCACATTCAAGGCATGGTGTCCTGACGGCGTGCGCGGCGGTAGTGCTTCTTCTGTGGATAACGTTATCGACTTTGTTTTTAGGTTGATGACAGCACCATGGAGGCATAAGAAGTCCATGCCAAGGATGACATCTCTCGAGCAACGCGGTAGGACTACGAAGTCTGTAGGATAAATACGGCCGTTAATGGTGACTCTCGCTGTGCAGATTCCTGCAGGCGTTACGAGATGACCTCCAGCTGTACGGATTTCAGGGCCTTTCCAAGCTGTCCTAACTTTCTTTAACTTCGCGGCGAACGACCCACTGATGACAGAAATGTCGGCTCCAGTATCGACGAGAGCGGTCACACTGTGGCCGTCGGTAAGAACGTCGAGGTCACTAGTTCGCCGTCTCGCATTACAGTTAGGGCATGGCGTCGGGTCACGGCTGCGTCGGTTTGTTCCGCTGCTTCCATGTTGCGTCGTCAGGCCACCTTCGGTAAGTGAGCTTTCGCTGTCGCCCCGCCGCGGTGGTCTAGTGGCTAAGGTACTCGGCTGCTGACACGCAGGTCGCGGGTTCGATTCCCGGCTGCGGCTGCTGCATTTCCGATGGAGGCGGAAATGTTGTAGGCCCGTGTACTCAGATTTGGGTGCACGTTAAAGAACCCCAGGTGGTCAAAATTTCCGGAGCCCTCCACTACGGCGTCTCTCATAATCAAATGGTGGTTTTGGGACGTTAAACCCCACAAATCAATCAATCGAGCTTTCGCTGTCAGGGCTTTGCCTGTTTGGCGTTGTGTTCGGAAAGCTCCGTCGCGGCGTCGTCGTCGGAGGAGGATCTTCGGTAGTTCGTCGCACAGCAACCGCACCTCCACCGGTTGCTGTCCTTAGTTTCCCGGATACGGGCTAGGAGAACGGCCCCGCGTTGGGCCAGAGTACTGTCGGTGGTGCGGTGACGTGCGGCGGCTGGGTGACGGCGAACGCGAAGGGCTTCGTGGTGTCCACCGAGTTCCTGTCAGGTAGTCGGCGATGTCACGTGGTCGTTCTCCTGGCTGTGGACGCGGTGCATTGACGGCGAAGCCACGCATTCCCATCTGTCGGTACTGGCAACGGCGGTATGTGTGTCCGGCCTCGCCGCAGTGGTAGCAGAGCGGGCGATGGTCAGGGGTGCGCCAGACGTCAGTCTTCCTCGGTGCACTGCGTTGGCCCGCTGGGGAATGGTAGGACGTCGGTGGGGGTGGTGGCGTCGGTGGCGTCTGGCGACGGAAGTGCGACGGGGCGGCGTTTTGGCGTGGACGGGGAGGAGCGTTGTGGCGCACTGCAGCGGCGTAGCTCATAGTTTCTGGCTCGGGCGCTGGCGTTTTGGGAATTCGAAGCGATTGCCGGACTTCTTCTCGCACAATTTCGGTGATCGAATCCACTTGAGGCTGCGCCGAAGGCAACAGTTTGCGCAGCTCTTCCCGCACGATCGCTCGGATCGTTTCACGCAGGTCGTCGGAGTCACTGGCTTGAGCGGCAGCGCATTCTGGAGTCAGGCGACGATTATACTGTCTGGTGCGCATGTCCAGCGTTTTTTTGATGGTGGTTGCCTCGGATACAAATTTTTGGACGGTGTTCGGTGGATTCCTCATTAGTGCCGCGAAGAGCTCCTGTTTGACCCCTCGCATGAGGAAACGAACTTTCTTTTCCTCAGGCATGTCTGGGTCAGCGTGACGGAATAGGCGGGTCATCTCCTCTGTGAAAATTCCAACCTTTTCATTTGGTAGCTGAACCCGGGTTTCGAGTAGAGCAGCGGCCCTCTCTTTGCGAGCGACGCTCGCGAACGTTTGCAGAAATGCGCCGCAGAAGACATCCCACGTTCGGAGCGTGGACTCCCGATTTTATAGCCAGGTCCTTGCGGTGTCTTCCAGGTAGAAGTACACACCACGGAGCTTTTCTTCATTGTCCCAGCCGTTGAGGGCGGCCACACGTTCGTATGTTTCTAGCCAGAATTCCGGGTCTTCAAACGATGAGCCATGGAACGTTGGTGGTTCCCTGGGTTGATGAATGACGATCGCGAGCTGGGACGCTCCGGTTGTCATTGTCGCTGCAGTCGAGGTCATGGTCTTGGTCTTCCGCGCCTTGTCTTGTAGATGGCCGTACTCCGGTGGGAGACCTTGCTGTCGGCGGCTCGTTCGCTGCTCTTGGTTGGCGTCGGTGTCTTCTCCGCGACGGGGGCTGGGTTCACGGCATGACGGGGGCGTCCGGTACATGAACGAAGCAGCACCTTCACCAGATGTCACGGGGTCGTGACGTGGCTGAAGACAGGAAACTTCGTGTTGGGATTCAACTGTTTATTTGGGCGAACCTGTGCCCAGTAAAGGGAAAGTCTAATTACAGCAGCAGTCTTGCACAGATAGCAGTCTCGGACTGATAGCGGCGAACGCAGCGTCGGCCTTCGATCAACAACTGACAAGCGGCGAAGCGCGTCGGCATTTATACTCTTGCCGTCGAATGTTCTAGCGTTATCGCTGGCGGTGGCGTAGCTTCCAGAACAATCTGTACCGTTCGCACAGTGGGCGTGATCTTATCGAAATGATCTACTACAGTCCGGAATCTTCTAGAAAACTGCAGGCACGGTTTGCGCTGAAAATTGTGTGGTGTTTTGGGACGATAACAAAAACTTGGGAAATGAAACGTGGCAATATGACACAATGTTTATACATTATATCAATTAGAAAAAACATAAAGTTGCGCGTTCTGTGAGCATCACTTTATCATATAGAGTGAAAATAATAAAAACTTGCCCTTTCAACAGGAATCAAACCACCATAAAATGCTTTGGCCAGCCATTTCTGAAAACAAGATGGATTGAAAATCAGGAGAAGAAAATACAGAAAGTCACATACAACGTATTGTTTGTATTTCAAAAAGTACTTGTAATTTCGCGTTTTTATACGAGCTGTTCAATCTGTTGTTTTATCAGCAAGACTTCATCTGAGGCTCCCCAAAATTAACTTTGCATTTCTTCTGGATAATTCGGTGAGTGGATCTGCTTTCCGAGCGACCATGTAAACACTTGTTGTGCGAAAACGCTATTACGCTATGTATAAAGACTGTCGGTAAAAAAACGAGGAAGACAATCACCTACAGTGGCCCCGCCGCGGTGGCCTAGTGGCTAAGGTAATCGGCTGCTGACCCGCAGGGCGCGGGTTTGAATCCCGGCTGCGGCGGCTGCATTTCCGATGGAGGCGGAAATCTTGTAGGTCCGTGTACTCAGATTTGGGAGCACGTTAAAGAACCCCAGGTGGTCTAAATTTCCGGAGCCCTCCACTACGGCGTCTCTTATAATCATATAGTGGTTTTGGGACGTTAAACCCCACATATCAATCTATCAATCACATACAGTGAAAACAAGGTGCTTCAGTTTCCACACGTTAGCTGGATTTATTACTTGAAGGAATGTCTAGAACTGTGGAATCGCTGAACAACAATGTGTGCGGAATGTTCCTCCAAGTTGCAAGAAAATATGAAAGAAGATTCCGTGGATGCAAATACATATATTTCATGAATGAAATATATATATATATATATATATATATATATTGTAACGGATATAACAACCTCACAACCAGGACGTCCTATTTACAAGGTTTAATAAGGGCGAACTTGTGCCCAAAGCCAAAAGAACTACACAGTAGCTGGGAGAAAGCAGCGAACGCTCGTCGTCCTCTTCTTCTCTTCTTTGCTTTGCCGCTGCTCGGTAGCAGCTCGTGCACAGGCTGGGCCGGCTCGTGCCTTCCGGCGGGCTTCATGAGTCGTAGCGATGCCGTCAGCGTTCCTCTTTTAACAACGTCTGCGTTGTACTGCGCCTTAACAATTCCTCGTGGCATTATCCCCCCTCTCAAGCGGCATCGCCCCGATGCTTGCGATGAGGCTGTTCAGTACTTTTTTTTTTTTTGTGTGTACAAGTTTGTAAAAATGAGGTTGCAGTACGTCAAGGGATTGGGGTGGCTAGGTTTGGAATCGGTCGTAGTACGGTTTCATCCGTACAATGTGTACACGCTCCGTGGGATTGCGTCGCCTCGAATGCAGGTGGCCTGCAGGCTTGACTTCGTAGACGAGGTCATTGTGTCGCTGTACGATCTCGTAGGGGCCAAAATACCGGGAAATGAGTTTTTCGGAGAGGCCTCGTCGTCGTACTGGAGTCCATATCCACACTTTGTCGCCAACGTCATATCGCGTGTCAAGTCTTCCTCGGTTGTAGCGGTCGGCATCGATGCGGTGTTGGTGGCGTATTCGGTATCTTGCTAACTGGCGGGCTTCTTCCGCTCTTTGTAGAAAGTCGTCAAGATCGGGGGGGTAGTCATCTTGGTCTATTGGTAACATAGCATCCAGTGTTGTGGTAACAGCACGACCGTAAACTAGTTCAAATGGGGTGATTTTGGTGGTCTCTTGCACAGCCGTATTGTAGGCGAAAGTGACGTATGGTAAAATTTCGTCCCACTTTTTGTGCTCGACATCCACATACATGGATATCATGTCCGCTAGAGTTCTGTTAAGGCGTTCGGTCAGGCCATTGCATTGAGGATGATATGCAGTGGTTTTCCTATGAACAGTGTGAGTCATGTTGAGCAGGCACTTCAAAAGTTGCGCCGTGAAAGCCGTTCCGCGATCGGTGATTACAACCGTTGGAGCGCCATGTCGCAGGACTATTTTGTGTACGAAGAATTGGGCCACTTCTGCTGCCGTTCCTCGTTCCAAAGAGTCTGTTTCGGCGTATCTAGTTAAATAATCAGTGGCCACAACGATCCATTTCTTGCCGAGTAAAGATGTCGGGAAGGGTCCAAGGAGGTCCATTCCAACTTGGCGGAAAGGCGCTTTCGGTGGATCTATAGGTTGTAGAAGGCCCGCTGGTTTAGAACTTGGTGTTTTTCGTCTTTGGCACTCGCGGCATGTTTTGACGTAGTGTTGCACTGAAGCTAGTAGCTTGGGCCAATAATAATGGAGACTGATCCTTGCAAGCGTTCGCGTCACACCCAAATGTCCAGATGTGGGCTCATCGTGACACGCTCGAAGTATTTCTTGTCGCATAGTTGCTGGAACGACAAGCAGGAACTTTTCGCGGTTGGGCTTGAAGTTTCTCTTGTAGAGAACGTTTCCTCGGAGGCAGAACGATGCGAGGCTTCGAGAAAATATACGGGGTACTTGTACGTCAATTCCTTGCAGGTGTTCGATAAGCGGGAGTAATTCTTTGTCTGTACGTTGGAGTTCGGCTATTTGAGTGGTCTCGACAATTCCTACGAACGGAAAGTCGTCTTCTTCTGATAGTGGTGTGTCTGTAGGAGCCCGTGACAAACAGTCGGCATCGGTATGTTTTTTGCCAGATCGGTATACCACGGTTATATCGTATTCTTGCAGTCTGAGGCTCCACCTTGCTAGTCGTCCGGATGGTTCCTTGATGTTCGCCAGCCAGCAAAGCGCATGGTGATCGCTGACTGCCTTGAATGGTCTACCATATAGGTACGGCCGAAATTTACTGATGGCCCAGATGACGGCAAGGCATTCTTTTTCCGTGGCCGAATAGTTTGTCTCTGCTTTTGTTAGAGTCCGACTGGCATAAGCTATCACTTTTTCTTCACCTTTCTGCCACTGTATTAGAACGCATCCAAGGCCGATGTTACTGGCATCTGTGTGTATTTCCGTGTCGGCTGTCTCATCAAAGTGAGAAAGAATCGGGGGGTTTTCTAACCTCTTTCTCAATTCGTTGAAGGCGCTTTGTTGCTCGTTTTGCCACTGGAAAGGCACATCTTCTCTCGTAAGTCTCGTTAAGGGTTCTGCGATCTTTGAAAAATTTCTCACAAATCGTCTATAGTACGCACATAGACCTAGAAATCTCCGTACTGACTTTTTGTCTGTTGGCACCGGAAACCTTGCGACGGCGGCCGTCTTATCAGGATCAGGGCGAACACCTTGGGCGCTGACGACATGCCCAAGAAAACGAAGCTCTTCGAAACCTAATCGGCATTTCTCTGGCTTGATTGTCAAATCTGCCGAACGGATTGCCTCTAACACTGACCGAAGGCGCTTGATGTGCTCCTCAAATGTAGCCGCGAAGATGACCACGTCGTCTAGGTACACTAGGCAACACTGCCACTTCAATCCGGAAAGCACAGTGTCCATCATGCGTTGGAACGTTGCCGGCGCACAACAGAGACCAAACGGGAGAGCCTTAAATTCATAAAGTCCGTCCGGGGTAACAAAAGCAGTCTTTTCGCGATCACGTTCATCAACTTCGATTTGCCAGTATCCACTTTTCAGATCTAGTGATGAGAAGAACTTGGCACACCGAAGTCGATCTAACGTGTCGTCGATGCGTGGAAGGGGATATACATCCCGTTTAGTCACAGCATTCAGTTTCCTGTAGTCGACACAAAACCGTAGCGTGTTATCCTTCTTCTTGACAAGCACCACGGGAGATGACCACGGGCTGTTAGAAGGCTGGATAACATCATCTTCAAGCATTTCTCGTACCTGCTTCTTGATGACTTCCCTTTCCTTAGGGGAAACACGATACGGGTGCCGGCATACCGGCCTGGTTGTCTCGTCCGTTATGATCCTGTGTTTTGTAATGCTCGTGCGCCGTACCTTTGAACTGTTGGAGAAACAGCTGCCAAATTCCCGCACGAGGTCGTATAGCTGTTGACGTTGAATCTCTGAAAGATTAGGATTTACGTATATTGTGTCGCAGGCATCAGATGGAAGTTTCACATTCGGTGACGTCGTTTCAAGACTGCATATTTCTGTCACTTCACAGAACTCATGAAGAAACGCTATTGCCGTCCCTTTTGCGATGTGCTGGAATTCGTTACCGAAATTCGTCAAGAGGATGTCTGTGCACCCGTTTCGCAGCTGGATAATCCCTCGTGCCACACAAACGCCTCTTTTCAAGAAAACATCCACGTTGCTCTCCGCCACACCCTCGTAATCGCTGAATGCATCATTATGCACGAGAACCATTATACTGCTCCGTGGCGGTACAGTCACATCATCGTCGACGACGCGCAGTGGAGTGGTACATCGTTCATCTGATCGTGCTACCTTTAAAGCTTGCTCCGTCGAAAAGGACACGCTCGACCTCTGTAAATTGATAATCGCACCATTAGCTTGTAGGAAATCCATTCCCAGTATCACTTCCCTCGAGCACACAGGCAGGACGACAAAGTCACCGACGTAAGTGAAGCCCCGTATCATGACCCTTGCGGTACATCGGCCGGAAGGGGTTATGAGGTGACCACCTGCAGTACGTACTTGAGGTCCACCCCATTCGGTCAGAACTTTCTTGAGTCGCTTCGCTAATTCGTAACTTATCACAGAATAATCCGCACCAGTATCGATCAAAGCATTGAGCTCTAGTCCGTCAATCACCAACGGCAAGTCTGAAGTAATTTTCTCTGTACTGCACTCCTTTACCTGGAAACAGTCGTCGTTATCAGGCTCGTACCGCAGTGGAGGATCTTCATATCCCAAGTCGCCAGCGGCCTCGCCTCCACAGGTCGCCCTCTTCAGTTTCCCGGATTTGGGCTAGGCGAACGCTGCCTAGACGTGCTTGGGAAGGGACGTGGGCTAGACGAGCGGTAGCGCATAGGGGATGGTGAGCGTGGTTGATGACGACGAGGCGGGTCAAATTCCCGACGTGAGCATAGGTATTCTTCAATCTCGGAAGGTCTTTCGCCGTTTCGCGGACACGGTGCATTGATGGCGAATCCCCTAAGACCAGCTTGACGATATCGGCAGAATCGGTACAGGTGGCCAGCCTCTCCACAGTGGAAACACAAGGGCCTACGTGTGGCATCTCGCCACACATCGCTCTTCCGTGGCATCATCTCTCTCGCACGAGGTGGAGTGCGTGTTGCCTCTACGATTTCAGGCGGGCTGCGCATTGTCTGCACATAAGTACTTGGTGTCTCGATCGGCGAACAGTGCAGAGTAGGTCGCCTGAGCACCTCGGAGTACGTTACCGCCCGTCGTGTCGCTGGCACATCACTCCGCGGCTCCCGCATGGCCTGTCGAATTTCGTCTCGGACAACTTCAGCAAGAGACAGCTCGGGGGTGACATCAGGTGACTGCAGTTTCCTTAATTCTTCCCTGACAACAGACCGGACGAGCTCGCGCAATGTGTCAAGATTATCCACGACGCCTGCTGAGTAGACTCCTGCGGATGCACCGGCTACGTCGCGGTTGTACTGTCGGGCTCTCTGTTGAAGCGTCGTTTCGATGGTTGTTGCTTCCGACCGAAACTCAGCAACAGTACGGGGCGGATTGCGGATGAGTCCCGCGAACAATTCTTGCTTTACCCCGTGCATGAGGTGGCGCACCTTCTTGTCTTCCGTCATGCCAGGATCAGCTCGCTTGAAAAGGCGGGACATGTCTTCGATGTACATCGCGACAGTTTCGTTCGTTCGTTGAATCCGCGTGCGGAGAGCTGCTTCCGCCTTTTCCCGGCGATCACTGTTGGCGAACGTACTCAGTAGCTGCCGCCGAAACTCTTGCCACGACGTCAGAGATGCCTCGTGGTTTTCGTACCACACTCGTGCAGAGTCTTCCAACGCAATGTAGACGTTACGCAGCTTGCCTTCCTCGTTCCACTGATTTAGATTTCCCACTCTCTCGAAATGCTCTAACCAGTCTTCGGCGTCCTCGTATGGGTCACCATGAAACACCTTTGGAATGACCGGTTGGCTTACGATGAGTTGTGCCGGCGTAACTTGGCTCGTCATGGTGGTGGCGGCGCTTGTCTCCGTCACCGATGCCCTTGATACAGAAGGGAGTGGCCCAAATTCTGGCAACTCTCCTCGGATACGGCGGCTGACTCGTTGGTGCACCGGTGTAAGCTCCACTGGTTGCGGCTGGTCAGTGCTTGGACTTTGCTCTTGCGTGGGGCTCGGAATCATGTACCCAGGCTCCTCCACCAGAAAATGTAACGGATATAACAACCTCACAACCAGGACGTCCTATTTACAAGGTTTAATAAGGGCGAACTTGTGCCCAAAGCCAAAAGAACTACACAGTAGCTGGGAGAAAGCTGTTGTTGTTGTTGTTGCCCCTTCGCACTGGCACATACCCACTATGGGGGATTGGCCATGAAATCTAGAAGTATCCTATATGAGATATATTAAAAGGTTTATCCCTAATGAAAAACTAATGATGTAATAGAAAATAATAATTAACTAAAAAGGAATATTAAACTAAACAAATAATTGAAGATTGAATCAAGAAGAGAAAAGGTGAGGTAATACTACAGTGGAAGACAGAAATTTTGAGTAGACCAGACAATCGAGCTTATCTCACCCGGTCACAATCAAATGAATATGCAAATTTCATTCAAAATTAGACAAGTGTCGTCAGAAATATATTTAAGCAGGCATTATTATGACATGCGCTTTGATTCTCGAATGAAATTGCATACAGCATCGAATACGCACCTGTGGCAATGTCCCAAGCTAAAGGCACCGAAACTTAGAACATTATCTGCAGTTAAATTTAAACCTACTGCGTGAAACGGAACAATTAAAAGTCTTTTCCTAATTAATGAATAGTTTTTACATGTTATAAAGTAATGCTCTATTGTTTCCGTTTCTTCACAGAATGGACACAGGGGGGATATCGCCAGACCAGCTCTGTGCAAGTAAAAGTTTAATGGAGGGACACGACATCGAAATTTGGTTAAAATAACTTCTAACTTTTTAGATTGTGTTGTATAAAAGGGAGAAAGCAGCGAACGCTCGTCGTCCTCTTCTTCTCTTCTTTGCTTTGCCGCTGCTCGGTAGCAGCTCGTGCACAGGCTGGGCCGGCTCGTGCCTTCCGGCGGGCTTCATGAGTCGTAGCGATGCCGTCAGCGTTCCTCTTTTAACAACGTCTGCGTTGTACTGCGCCTTAACAATTCCTCGTGGCAATATATATATATATATATATATATATATTGTAGGCATCTATTATGCGCTTCATCCTCATCTGAACAGCAGTCAATCATCATCATATGTTCTGGCTGACAATCATCATCTGCTTGGCACGAGCGCTTCCTTGTCGGGTCCGTTGCGCTTGTTCTTTCCCGAGTTCACGGCCAATAAACCTCGCTACAACCGAGTCGTCATACGTGCTGGAGGTGGATTGACGTTCCCAGTACCTCTACTTACAACGCCTACTCGCTGGAGCTCCGTTCAGGCCGCCGCTTGGACCCTCAGTCCGCCAACATGTCTCAGAGTGAGTGGATGGATGCCCTTTCGGCTCCCGTCTCTGCGCCGCAAGCCGTCACTGCGCCGCAAGCCCCTCCTCTTTACATCGTAAACCACCAGCGTGACCCTCCGATCTTCGCTGGTCTCCGCGGCGAAGATGTGGAGGACTGGCTCGATAACTACGAGCGGGTAAGCGCAACTAATCACTGGGACGACTCTAACAAGCTCCGCCGAGTATCGCTTTATCTCACGGGCGTTGCCAAGACATGGTTCTTGAACCATGAGGTCGACCTCACCGACTGGCTTGCCTTCAAGCAGCAGCTTCGCCAAGTATTCGGCACGCCAGCCATTCGATCCGCTCTAGCGAGGAGGGCACTAGATACTCGCCAACAACATCCCGGCGAGTCATACACATCTTATATCGAGGATGTCCTTGCGCTTTGCCGGTGCGTCAATTCTTCGATGTCCGAGTCGGACAAACTGCGCCACATCCTGAAGGGCATCGGAAGCATCGCCTACAATGCCCTTGTTGCCCAGAATCCTTCTACTGTCACGGACGTCGTCTCTACGTGTCAGCGTCTCGACGAACTTGATTCTGTTCGCCTTCAGTCGGGCAATAGTGAACACCGTACCGCAGACCGGGACCTGCGTGACATGATACGGGAGATCATACGAGAAGAACTTCAATCAATGGGCATCTCACAACCTTCTCCATCTGTCACACAGCCTTCAAGCATGGCCCTCCGTGACATCGTAAGGGAGGAACTAACATCATTCACCGGTCCAGCCTACGTCCAGCCACCTCCGTCTAGCCCTCCAACATACGCGCAAGTTGCGGCCGCGCCTCCTCGCAACGTAAGCTCTACTTCACCGCTGCCATCATTCACCCCGGTTGCTGCTGCACCACCGGTCCACTTCCGGCCAATCCCACTCGACCCTCCGTCAGTCCACTTGAGTGCGCTATCTCCCGGTGTGCTGAACGCCCTCTACTACCCGCCTTGGCGCCCGTCTCGCCCAACATGCTTTTACTGTGGATATCGTGGCCATATATCGCGCTTCTGCCGCAAGCGCCAGCAGGACGAGCGTCGCGGGTACGACATGCGCGAACGGGACTTTTCCAGAGGGGATTCTTACGCTCGGCGTTATCCATCTGGACAGCAGCGGTCTCCATCTCCGCCCGCGTCGACTGAGACGCGGAACACTTACCGTTCAAGCCGACGCCGATCACCTTCGCCCTTCCGTCGCTCCTCCTCTCCTCTTCGGCCAGCCTCGTTTACTACTGATAACAGGTCGGAAAACTAAATGATGCAGTTTTCGGAGGAGAAACTGCATGTAACAGTAGGACTCATATTCCTCCAGCACGCCCGTTCAACATGGTTTCTGTTACGGTGGAAGGAGTTCTCGTGGACGCTTTGGTGGACACCGGTGCTACAGTTTCTGTGATTAGGTATGATTTGTGCAAACGCCTGAAGAAAGTAATGACACCTTATAATGGACCCAATCTAGTCGAAGCCCAGGGGAACGCTATCCGCCCTTTTGCTCTTTGTACTGCTCGTGTGTTTATTGATGACATTTTGCATTACATCGAGTTCACTGCGCTTACCCGGTGCTCTCACCAGCTAATTCTAGGGTGGGACTTCCTATCTTCTTCTTCAGCCGCTATATGTTGTGATGAACGGATTCTGCACCTAACTAATACGGACTCCATGTTCGACGAAGGCGTCTACAAGCCTCTATGCCTGTTCGCTCGCGAAGATCTCGAACTACCGCCACATCAAGAACGAATTGTGACCCTGATCTCTAAAGACATCGACAACTGTGACGTCTTGGTGTCCCCTTTGTCGACTTGCGTCGCAAAAGGCATAGCCCTTGCATCAGGTGTCGTACGCTTTCACCATGGCTCCGCGCTCGTCATTGCTACGAATGAAACGCCAGAGAAAGTTCTCCTGCCAGAGGGCACTGCAGTAGCCTGTGTTGTGGATGCTGAGCCTGTCAGCGTCACGCCACTTAACCCTGCCTCTACCAACGACCGTTCTATGAGCAAGCCTGCCTCATCCTCTCCCTTCACAGCTCTTATCAGTGATGACTTAACAGCTATGCAGGCGCAGAAGTTGCTTGCGTTATTAACAAAACACGCCGATTCTTTCGACACCTGCTCCTCAACGTTGGGCCGAACTACCACTGCAGCGCATCGCATTCAGACGGAGGGAACATCTATTGTACATCGCCGCCCGTACCGCGTGTCTCCCTCTGAGCGAAAAATCATCGAGGAAAACGTCGCTGACATGCTCCAACGAGAAATAATTCGTCCATCAACTAGCCCTTGGTCATCCCCTGTTGTTTTGGTACGGAAAAAAGATGACTCCGTGCGCTTTTGCGTTGATTACCGGGCACTTAACAACATCACACGCAAGGACCTATACCCCATGCCACGCATCGACGACGCCCTTGATTCACTGCAAGGCGCCGAATACTTTTCAAGTCTTGATTTGCGTTCGGGATATTGGCAAATTCCCATGCACGATGACGACAAAGAAAAAACGGCATTTGCAACCCCAGATGGCCTATACGAATTTAACGTGATGCCTTTCGGGCTCTACAATGCGCCCGCGACGTTTGAACGCATGATCGACACCGTCCTGCGTGGTCTGAAATGGAAGACGTGTCTCTGCTACCTTGATGACATTATCATCTTTTCATCAACGTTTTCTCAGCAACTGAGCCGCTTGGATGACGTCCTAACATGCCTCGCCGGTGCGGGTCTGCAGCTCAACACTAAGAAGTGCCGTTTCGCCACCAAATCCATCAAGGTTCTCGGTCATGTCGTCAGCAAGGACGGTATTCACCCTGACCCCGAAAAGATCGCTGCCGTCCTTCGATTTCCATGCCCCACAAGACTTAAGGATTTGCGAAGTTTTCTTGGCCTCGCATCATATTTTCGTCGCTTCATACAAAATTTCGCTTCAATAGCTGCGCCACTTCACAAGCTACTAGCATCTAATGCACCCTTTGTGTGGTCCGAGGAATGTCAGTCGGCGTTTCACCTATTGAAGAAAGCTTTGACGTCAGAGCCTGTACTCTGCCATTTTGATGACACCACCCCAACACTCCTGCATACCGACGCCAGCGGCTGCGGTATAGGTGCTGTTCTCCTCCAACGCGATAACTCTGGACGGGAAAGGGTCATCGCATATGCTAGCCGAGTGCTAACTTCTACCGAAAGAAATTATACCATCACTGAGCAGGAGTGCCTCGCTGTGGTTTGGTCCATACAAAAGTTCCGTCCTTATCTGTACGGCCGTCAATTCACCATCGTAACGGACCACCACGCCTTATGCTGGCTTTCTACAATGAAGAACTTGTCCGGACGCTTGGGTCGTTGGATTTTACGCCTACAGGAGTATCAGTTTGAGATGATTTATAAATCAGGCAAAAAACATCAAGACGTCGACGCTCTTTCTCGTTGCCCACTACCTACAGCTTCGTTCGACACTCCAGCTGCCACCTCCAACGACACCAGTGCGGACGTGACTCCCACTTCTGTTGCCTTGCTCGCCTCGCTGTACCAACCGCCAATCGACGATGAACAACCCTTCAGTTCTCGCCAGCAGGCTGACCCGTATTGTCGGCGCATTATAGACCACCTTTCAGGAGCTACGCGTCCACCCAATGCACGCCTTCGTCGACAACTCGAGCACTTCAAGTTTCAGGACGGTGTGCTGTATCGTCACATATATCATCCTGACGGCACACGCTGGGTACCTGTTCTGCCACGCGCTCTTCAACATCATGTACTTAACGCCTTTCACGATGATTTGACTGCTGGCCACCTAGGCTTTCACAAAACCTACGACCGCATTCGAAGCCGCTTTTATTGGCCTGGGATTTCTACCAGCGTAGCAAAGTACGTAGGTTCCTGCTCTCCATGCCAACTTCGCAAACTTCCGACATCTCCCCCAGCTGGTCAGTTACAGCCAATGACGTGCCCTACAACACCTTTCGAGGTCGTCGGTGTCGATCTTTATGGACCCCTTCCTGTTACTGGTGCTGGAAATAGATGGATAGTCACCGCCGTAGACCATATGACACGCTACGCTGAGACAACTTCAGTAGCTACTGGTTCAGCATCGGAAGTTGCTGACTTCGTCCTTCAGGCCATAATACTACGTCATGGTGCACCTCGTGTACTTCTGAGTGACCGTGGAAAGGTGTTCTTATCACAGCTTTTAGGTGAAGTCCTTCGCGTTTCTGGTACCACACACAAGATGGCGTCTAGCTACCATCCTCAAACAAATGGTCTGACCGAGAGATTTCATCGAACCCTTGCCGACATGATCGCCGTATACATTCAACCGGATCACAGAAACTGGGATAAACTTCTACCGTTCCTCACTTTCGCCTACAACACCGCTGTTCAGCGCACAACAGGCTACTCACCGTTTTATCTCGTTTACGGACGTTCACCTACTTTCTTTATCGATGTTTCCTTCTTCACCAGCAATGGCCCTACATCACCATCTTCTTGCGAAGACGACTCGCTACAACCGAGTCGTCATAATATATATAGATCCGATCATGCAGTCGTCAGTAAGCTAAAACACTTGCCTGAGTTGGACCAGGTCGGATAGTTCCGGGATTCGTAGATGATCCAGGCTGAAACATGAAGACGACGAACATCAACACTGAAGCCTTAATTCACTTTTCATAGAAGTTTAGTGGACTTGTGATGCAACCATCATAAACACTGTAACACAAATTATAATGAGTATATGACCAATTTTTGTGAGTGTTAAAAAACTTGCGATAGTGTACTGAAGTAAAATGCTTTAGTGTCAGCAATCATTTCTATTCTGGCATATTCGTTGTAAAACAATAGTAGAATGCGTAATATGGGGCCCTAATTCATTTTTACGTTGTATTGAACGCAAGATAACTTCTGCTTACATATGAATTTACGAAAAAGCATGCGGTTCAACAACGTATGCAAACAGAAGTGACTTATGTCACTGGTTAGCACGAATATACATGTTCTTTTCGGCGTAGCTAATCCTTCTTTTGGCGCAGCGTAAGCCTGCAAGTCGCCGTTGGTTCACACCGGCGACTATAGCACTGGTTGCGCGACCTTTTACGACTGGGGGCCAAAAAGCGAATTATTGTCAAACCAACAGAGGCTGCATGCGAGGAACCTGAAATCGCAACGCCGGAGAGTCACGTTCGGATCTCGTTATCAGCGAAAACTCTGAAAACTGGTGCCAGCCGAGTAAGCGAAGTGAACTGAGTGCGCTGAATATGTGGTTTTGTTCGCGAATACGCAGCGTATCCAGCAGCGTAGTACAGTTCGATCCAAGCGAAGAACAAGCCATTTCAATGACGCAGATGTCCAAAGCCAAGGTGTTAGTTGTTAGCAGCACAGAAGCCTCCAAAGCAAAACAATGACCGCAATTTCCCGAGTGGGAACACTGGTTAGCAAGCGGAGCATATATGTTGAACTGCGATAAATGTGGTATGTAATTTGCGACATGCGTGTGTGTTATGAGTGAACACGAGTGAATACGGGTGAACACAAACGCACGTATGCTGCGAAAGACGTTGTCTATTGATGAGACGCTTTGGGTATTTTGAGTGGGTCTGTTTGCAGTGGTCTAAGGTCGAAATTACAAAGACGTGGTCGATGCACGTCCCGCGAACCGTGGTCGGATGATATATGCCATCGTGCGTTGCTCGTTTCAGTGAGTGCCTCGACTACATGTAGTCAACCACCCAGTCATTATAGATGACGTCGACGTTGAAGTCACCAACTATCATGTAGGGTCACCGTTGCGGTCGTTGTTTCAGGTACTCTTTCACGGCTTCGTCGACGTACTTCTATTGCCGATGCATACGCCTCGACGCGGCTTCGCGTTCTCGAAGCTTGGGATCTTCTGCTCGACGTTGACGTATCGCAGCTGCTTCGCGTTGGGGATCCTCTGCTCTACGCTGACTTCTCGCAGCTGCAACACGTTCTCGGAGCTGGGGATCTTCCGCTTGACGCCGACGTTTGCCTTCCGCATTGCGAGCTCTTCTCAGCGCGGCATTGTCCATGGACGAAGTGTCTTCGAAATTGCTTGCGGTTCTGCCAACACATTGGCTTACGCTATTGGAAGAGACGTCTGTAAGTCTGTTTACGGATTAGTTAGCATACATTTTCACCAGCGACATCGAGCGTGGGGCGACCACACAAACCAACCGACGAAGGACGGTGCGCCCGACACTCGGTTATTTATAGCGAGTGCCGGCCCCGGCGTGCGCATCTAAAGGTCACGCGGCGCGCGGAGGGGAGAAGCGAGTGCAGCGCACGCTGTGTTGAGAGGAGGAAGGGATGCACAGATGGCTGGCAGAGCAGGAGGGGAGGCTGTGGGCGGCGACGGCGCATGACAAGCGCCTAGTATACTGATTTCCGCATGTAAAAAAGTCACAACATATCCACGCAGTGCACGTAATAAGTGGGGTGAAGCGTCCATCTGTCTATACTTTCTTGCTTCCGCCCCTCTGTGCGACGCTCCGTGCCTCCGTTCATGCGTCCATCCATCCGTCCGTGTATCCGTTCGTGCGTTCGTTCGTCTGTTTGTCTATTGATATGTGCGTGCCTCTGCTCTCCGCGTGTCCGTCCAAAAAGCTGCCCATAAATACGTCCATCTGTCCATTCATTACTCTGTGCTTCCGCCCGTGCATCTTTCTGTCTGTTCGTTCGTCCATCTGTCCGTACATCTCATGAACACTCCAGGTGCTACCATTTCACATCTTTTCATTATATACACAGCAAACAGAAGTACCGACATTTAGCGGACATTCTAAGGACTACATGAAAGGTGGCACTCGCGCACTTTTTTCTGGCCTGCGTTTCGTGTTTCCTTCCCACCTTTCCCAGCCTCTGTTGTAGGTCTATATACTAATTCACTATATTAAAAGCACGGTAGCCCAACACTCACTAACCCTTGCTGAAACCAAGGAGGTTACGCCCAGCGAGTTTAACGTGGGGACTCTTTTCTCGTCAGATAGTGCTAAAAGCGCGTCCTTCTGATACTAGTTTTTTTAAGTAAGCATCAAACTCAAAAAACACTGTAATATAGATTCAGTCTCCAATATTCGTCACTGTAAGTTATTTCGTCAAAAACAATTACCTTTTTATTCATGGTTAACGTGCGCGGGTTTTCTTCTTAATTGAAAAGGTGCGAGCGTGGCGATCCTCTAGACTGGTGGTGGAGGTGGCCAACTACTACTACGGCTACTACATACATCGCAGACGAATGTCTCACGGCATAGAGAGCTTCGCCTATAAAAAGCCCATGCCGGGTGTGACCAATTGATGGATCGCTAGGGTTGGCTAGCCATGCACGTCGCCTGCCTTCATAGGTGAGCTCAAACGAAGAGAAGTATTTTCGAGAGTCACATAATTAGAAATGCTCCATGAACTCAACTTGACTTGCCGCCACCTCCAATGCAGTACAAACGTGTAACAGACGCGCTGTCTTTCGTCCGTGCTAAGGCATGTAGCACAAATGCGTTCATATGCGCTGCGTCAATGGCAGTGGCAAGTCATGTTCAAGATAAGAAAACGATTCTGAATACAAAAAAACATAGTGAAAAATACATTTTCTCTTTATTTTGACAACCTTTAGCTTTAATAAAAGCAGCATTATAAATTGGCGACTGTGCTTGAGCTGCGGCGTTCTGCCATTTCCAAGCCAAGTACTTAGTGGTGGCCATGGTGAAACATACCAAGAGAAACGCACTCGTTGGTATCTGACGGCAAAAGGCCAGCTTAATAGAAAAATACAACGAGCCTAGATATAAGAAAATGCTGGCAATATTTCTGGGCATCGCTGATTGTTGGTTGCCGCATCTTTGCAACTGCACTCACATCACTGAAAAATTGGTGAGTAAGCGACTAGGCAAAGCAGTCGTTTCGTGGCCTATGCAATTTTTGCGACCAGTCTCAAATGGTCATGCGGCTAGTGCTAGTCGCCGGTGTGAACCAGCCTTTAGCAAATACACAAGACTAACAAAAACACTTTTTGTTGGCTTGAGTTTAGGATCGAAGTGTTTCTCGAGGGTCATAAGTTTGTACAGTAATAATGGAAGTTTGATTGTCAGAAACACACCAAGCGAATTCTTGGTGGTGTTGGAAGCATTATGAAATAATCTCACCAAGCAAGCTCTGGGTAATCTTGCAAGCACAATTATTCTTTACAGCTTGCCGCAGCTCATGAAGACGAGAACATGGCTCTGCGGGAATCGAAGAATTGTCTTGATATCTACTGCTACGTACAGCAATAGGTGTAAATATAAGAATTTTTTAGCCATATTGTTGTCTTAAAATTATGCGCTGGCAGTCAAGATGAAAGACGTAGAAAGCGCGTAGCAGTAATGTGTTTTGCCACGGGCAAGTGCATGCTTGCGCTCCTTATGTGCAGTGTATCGAGGTCTAAAGAGGACAAGAATGACTTATTTCGATGCAGTGGTACCTTTGGGCCTACCACCAGTGGTAAATATGTGCCCACGTACCTCTTCCTCTACCTCAGTGTTCTCAAGCTTAATTCAGTGAGTTGCCCACATACACGCAACGTAGTCCAGCAAAGGCCCAAAGCGATAAAGCAGGTGGAAAAGAGGCAGTTTATGCACTTTCAGCAGGCCCCGCAATATGAATGAAAGCTGTCCGATATCTCACTAAGCTAGCTGACTTCCACAAAAAACAATCTCCCCTCAAAATGCGCTAAGGTCAAATCTCTAAAGACATCCGGGCTGTACAGGCACAGTTCTCTCGTCACCAACTCACTAAACAATAATGTGCAGCCAACCTAAGAGGGTAATTACGGCATTCTTCCCAGTGCGGCGATGAAATTGTAGAGGTCACCGCTAGATGCGTGGGGCACTCACACAATTTTTATTTACAACTGTGTACAAACAAGATATGATATCATTTTAGGAGGTGCACTGCACTCCGTAAATTCCTTGTTAGAAATATAACACAGATAAACACACTACCATCAATGCGCTTTCAGTTGCTATGCTCTTTTCCAAACACGTCAGTGTAGTCAATCACACACTCAGCAACTCAAATATTTCACACTTTCTTAGAGAAATCATATCCACAACTTGACCACTAATCAGCTTGTTTGTACTAAACATCTACAGTGCACCTTAATCTCGACGAGCTAAATTTGGAAACCTTTTTTAATCCTGCGTGAAATCCAGCAAAAAACTTAAAAATTCTCGGAGATTCCATTGCGTATCATCCCGTGTTGTGATACCCCACATGAACTCCAAAGATTGCCTACTAGCTCACGCTATGACCCTCGATCACTTAACCTTATAACACAACCTGAGCTAGATATGAGAATAGGCAAAGGAGGTACAGGAAATCCTGTCCTAACCAAACAATGATCAACGGCTTGATTAAATGCTCATGAAATAATCTGATCAAGAACTTGCGAACTGGCCACAACATTGTGGTCACAGAGACTGCTTTAGCACTAACACATACTTCCTATTGTAAGAATATAATAACAAATCGGGAGGCATTTCGATGCAACCGAGCTGCTGCCAGTACGGCGCACCGCCATAAATAAATGGCTTCTATCTCTACAGGCAAACTTGAAAGATGCAACCAAAGAGCTAACTATGACAACGGAGGTCGCAGAGGTGCATAATTAACTTCGTATACTCTGGATAGAACAGGTCTTACCGAGCAATGGACGAGAAAGCTGTTCAAGCGCAAGTTTCAAGAAGGTATCACACAGATTATGACAGAAGCAGAAAAACACGCCGATAGCCTCGAAAAAAAAAACAGCTGGCACGACTTCTGCGATCTCTTGAACGGCATGCTGAATATATCCAAAACAAGGTCAGTTCACCGAGCTTTACTCAACGCGCACATACGAGAACGTAAACTCAAAACACAATCCGTACTAATCTTCGCAGAACACTGCTCGATGAGGATGACCTACTGCGAACGCTGCAACATAGATACATATTTACAGGTTCTCAGCCTGATAACAAAGTCTGTTCACACTATGAAGATAAGCATGGAGACATCACAGACGCAGAAGGAAGGGCAGCCCTGCTATGTGGAAACAATACATGGCATCAGGATGAGACGATATCCACAATTCACTTCTGTGCAATCTCGATGATCAGACCATTCACAACTCAGGGACTTTTACAAAAAACCACGGACGGAGAGCACAGTTCCTCATGAATGGCGGCATTTTGAAATCACATTGGTTTCATCACTTGGCAAACTTTTGTCCTTTCGAAATCTGACACCCATGTCGTTGACATCGTGTGTGGGAACGCTCTTTGCACACGTTGTTCTAATACGCCTGCAAGAATACCTAGAAGCAACCAACGTCTTTTCTACACCCTTGAAATTGTTACTGTGCTACGTTTTCAACACTGGGCGCACTGCTGAAACCCAAATATGTTGTAGATGGGCCAAGTGTGGCTCAAATTGGAGCGATTTTGCCCTTAGAGCTTAAGGGACATATAATAATGTCTCCCATGACATCATCTTAAACAACCTTGTGTCTTCTCGATGTCGTAAACACATCTACATTTACGTGTGTGCATTTTTTTTCATTCCCCATGACGACCATTCGCCTTAAGAAGCTTCGGTGAAGCACTTCAAGCCTTTCGGGTAGAGGAACTTAGATGGTTAAGTTTTGTCACTTAACCTGTTCAAGGTGACTATGGCGATGCTGCCACTCCTGCTACACAGAATTCCGAACGTGCAGCATGTGCTCTGTGACAATGACGTCACAATCTAGTTAAGAAAAGTGTCAGGCGGAACATTTTCGACGCACAAAAGGGCGCTGTCAATGTAGTTCAGGAATATGCCTTTGCTGGATGACTCACTTGCGAAGCCGAACAGTTGGAACTCTTGCGGGTGTTTCAACTTGTAAAAATTACCTACATATCACTACATGTTACCGTTCATCTAATTGCAAGCTTTATTTCAAGACTATATAGGCTCCACTTATCAGATCTTCATAAGCAACACAATATTAGGTCTTCATATACATCATTCTCCACGTACTGCGCAATTAAATCACCCAAGTGACTCATGATTAAGCGCACTGTCAACCACTGACATTTTTTTAAATATACTTTCCGATTGGCGCCAGCCCTCATCATAAGGAGATAGACCTATTTTTCGTAACACAACCTACACTCAAACCGAGACTAACCAGATTAGCACCCTTCCACGTATGGCTGAATAGGCTGCTTTAGGGCACCCTCATTACGCATCAACGCAGCTAACTCTACAACTTGCTGTTCACAACACCCTACCTTAACTAATTGAAGGAAATTGAATCAAATAAATAGAACGCTTCTAACGGACAATACCTTGTCGTCTCATCTTATTTTAGTTGAGATACAGCGTGTGAAGCAAAACACAGCAATAACCGAAAGAACTTTCACTGGAGACTTGCTGGGAAATTGAACGAATCCCCTTACCCAGCAATATGAACCCTGATCAACTGAAAGGCGAGAAACTGGCAAGAATTTAATCTCTAAGGCGAGTCATACGTAACGGTACATTGAACGGACCAATCTTCACTCATATTGATGTGGCCCCATATGCACAGAAACGGGCCTTGTGTCTCATTCCAGTGGGTCATGTCTCGTCGGGGGCATCTTAGTTGGTGTGGTAGGTACTGGCGACACTCAAAACCGTAGACAGAAGCACGACAGAGGACACTGCCGTAGCTATCATATGCACATCACATATACCATTAGCGGACGAACCAACTACTGTGGTTACTGATTCTCATACTGCCTGTCGGAATATTAAGAAAAAAATGGCCACACCCTACTACCACTATCTATCTTCTGACTTCTGTACATTTCATTTCGTTACACAGGGTATAGTCTGGACACCTGGACATGCCTCTCTCTATGGCCATGTACACGCTAACGCGGTAATTCGGGAGCTTGCAAATCGGACGTCAACGGAAAAGCTGCGCTAATTAGACGAAGCACCGAACGACGCAATAAACTACACTGACACGTAACAGTATTACCTTTGAAGTCATATAAATTCCTCACCACCCCACAAATCACTCAACCGAGAATACGCGGTTGCCTCGCTGGAGCTTCAGACGAGTTTGTTTCCCTGCCTATACAACCTTCATTACTCCCACCCCATACCACATCCCACGTACTGCATCTAAGATGAAGTTAATGTCACACCTTGTCAATGCATCTGGGAATGTCCACAAACACCAGGCTACTAGCCTATCTCTTCAACCTCACTTTTCTCCTCGAAGTCTAGACTGACCATCTCTGAGCTGCAAGAGCAGCGTCGGTTGATCCAGCGGGCACGAGAAATAGCGAGAGCCAACGGGTCCCTGAACTAAGGTCTCCAATCAAGAACTATCCTTTTCATCTGTATGAATAAAATTTTTTCATTGCCTCTCCATTGCGAGACATTGATGAAAGAGATCTGGCGCCAAAACACTGACAGCATGTAGATGTAGATCTGCAACATGACTAACAATGTAGGCTGATTCTGAAAAATAGCGATGTTCAAGGATAACTCATCAACACCTGGTGACCGCCGATGCGCTTCATGAAAAGAGTGTCTTACACCTTCCACACTTATGTAGCCTTCGAGCGTGCTTATCTAGACAACAAAAAGGCATGAAACGATTAATTGAAGGCCATGGGTCACCCGGGAGAAGTTCACGCGCCACATGCGGTTGTTTGTTTGAAACCCCTGCTTTAGTTCATTTGCTAATATGCGCTAGGAAGTATTCAAATAAAACATATTATTTGAACATCAAATATTCAAAAAAAGTTCATTAAAGTATGCACGTACCTCACCTGGAAGAGGCATCATTTCCAGCAATACTGGATGTATCGCCTGCTGGAAAGATCACAGCATTACAATAAGAATTGAGCTTAGACAAATGGAAATGCTTTGAACAAAATTTCAGTTGATGGACAAATTTTCTTTAAAAAGAAGGTGTAATAACTTTACAATAAAGCTTTTTTGTACAAAAGGCATGTTGTATTGGCAGAATCATTTGACTTCCACTGCCACTATGCCAGCAATTGCTAGAAGTCACGAACTGTTGTTTTTATCTCTTGTTTACAAATTGTGGAGGAGATGAAAAACTAGTTTCAGTGAACGAGAAAATTCGCACCACCTTGTTTGTTTCTCTTTCTGGTCATTTAAAAATATTTCAGTCAATATTTGGGTCGCTCTTCTTTTTCATCTCGCATATTTTCACTTTATTCTTAATACACTAGCCGTCTGAAACTTAAAAAAATAACAGCAAAGTATTAGCATCTTGAGGAGTTAACGAGGCCTTTTACGCTTTTTCCGGGTCTTTCCTTGGCGTACACGCAGTAGGGTAGAACAACAGCCTTTGAGACACCATGTAACAAATCTGAACTCCAGCACTAGAAGTAAAGTGCAAAACAGGATGACCCATTCCCAGGTAGAATCACGTTCATTTCGTCACTCGTACTCGAAACACGCGGCTGCGAATGTTGTCTCCGTCAGTAGAAGCAGCTAATAATCACCAATGCGTGATCGGAAATTGAACAGAGTTTTATATGGGATACTCATTTTTGCAGTGGGATACTTCTAACAAAGTTTACCACACGCTAGTAACAGCAGTTCAGATAACTACGATTGCCCCAAGTAACAAAATGACTTCCGTGTCTTATGCAAAAGAAGAATCACAAGTGCGACGTAAATATCACAGAAAGTACAAAGAAAAGAGGACAAGGAAGGTCGCTTAGCTTAAAAAATTCACGTGTTAAGACAAGGAGTTCGGCCTGTCTTTCTGTCGATCAGTGTGGCACGATTAAGCCATTATGTTTTTGCTCTATGCCCAGCTATATTTCTCATGCGACTGCGTTCATACTTGTGAAAATTGTCAATCAAAATCAAATATTACACATAGTTGAAGAGCTACTTCAACACGTAAGTCTTACAACGTGTGCATCTATATTTAGAAAATGCATAGGTACGTAATTCTAAAGGCCGTAGTGTTTATTTTGCTAGAGAGATCAAGGAATAAAATGGCCGAATGAATGTATTCTCAGCTGTGCAAACTGATTTGGGCATTCATTGTAGAGATTGTGGTTTCAGACCGGAATTCAAAAAGTGCACTGTTATAGCCAAACACCGTCACCAGCTAACACGGGAGATTATGCAGGCCAAAAAATTTCAAGCACTGCGTGATCGATGTATAAGCATGCCTTTTCTTACTGTAATTGAAAAGAAATCGAGTTTCGGGCTTCGACCCCATAGAGTGTGAATTTGTTCTGAGCTGTGGCGTGGTAACCATATATTGAGATGATGATCGTATTGCTGTGATGCAATATGTTGCGCGATTAGGCAGTTATGTTCTGTCACAGGTATATATTTCCAGCGTTTTCGCAGAACAATTTTCAGTTGAAGTCAGTGCTTTTTCTGTTCTTGTCTCTTCTTCTGTAGTTACGCCGTAACTACTCGTAGTCTTGCGCTGTGCAAATATGTTAACTGCACCTATATTCACTATAAAAATGAAGGGATGCCACAACCGCCGGAGCTCAGTGGATGAACATTGAACTAGGACATCAACAGTAAACCAGTGTCGCAGCAAAACCGGTTATCCGTTTATTCAACTTACCGGTTATGCGTTTTGGAAAACCGGATAACTGGATTGACCAGATATTCAGTTGGTTATTTGGTAAATATGCCGTAGTATACGGATAAATAAATAACCAGATTTTCATATTCTATTGGTACCAGAAATATTAGTTTTTCTTGGATTATCTTGTTTGGAGGAAACATTGCAACCATTTGTACATTTATTCCGATATGTACATTTATTTACTTACTCACATTGTTCTTTTGTCTTATAGTGAATATTACGGGGGTGACTAGTGATAATGACTCTTGAAAGGTAGCTTGTGATTACCCCTTCAGACACAATCCGTTAGTTATGAATATCCGCAGAGTGCGAAAGTGCATGCACAGTTTAGAAACGGGAAGTCTTTGCATGGACCATTAGTGATCACAATTGTAATGCAATACCAAGTTGTGCATGTTGTATTGGTGCGTATACAAAAGCACCTAAAGTTCGAATGGGCTCTTAGCGAGACCAAATATTCGTTTCTGAATACTCGAATACACAGCGCGTACGTTCATTCAAACCGAACAGACAGAATTCCCAATTTTTTTTAAATCCGGATAACCAGATAACCGGCTTTCAAGGCCGAATTCGCTTTTATCTGGTTTACCCGGATAGCTTGTTTGGCGGCTACTTGCAAGCTCTACATCTGGCCAGGTAATAGAAAGTTTAAGGTTCCGTCTCTATCGGCCACAAGTTATCTTCTAGTCTACATTGGTTTATCTACAACAACATTAAACCTACTTGTAGATATATTTCCTATGCATCCCTTAGATCTGTTAATTTTCCCGAAACTATTGCGTGTAACCAAAAATGGGTCGTTCAATTTTCTCTTTTTTTTTCTTCTCACATATTGTGCTGAAGAATACTTATGTATGCAACGATCTTCATCATCGCCTTCTTCTCTACTCTTTTGTCATTCTTACTCACCTTTCATGTCTCTTTTATAGTAAAACATAAATAGCCTTGCTCTACATGATCTTGCATGCACGATATCATAAATTGATGTGATATACTCCACTGCTCCCTAACACCTTTCGTTCAACCTGACCCTTTTCCGCCTTTTGGCTATTTGATAACACATATGACTTTGATATACAAGGCTATGCACGCTTGATGCCGTGAGATGTCTTGATATGGCATCAGAAGACCACGTCTAATAGCGCGGAGTCGTGGCACTTCACGGGTATTCCTGTTTTAATCGGTGAAATTTAAAGGCACAAACATAGAATTGCACACCGAATGCTTTTTTTTCATTTTAGCTATTTTAGAAAACCCCAGATCGCATTGCTGGGTCTTTCCTGCGCGTATCCAACGAGCTTTGACTTCAGTTGCTGCTGATGTTGACTACGGGGATTCCGCACATAGAAAGAAGGTGGAGATGGTTTGAGATTTTGCTTGCAGTTTCTTCCCGCAGCTTTGTGGGCAAGGTGCCGACATTGCTTATTGACGTTTATATGATTCGTCGGCCTGAAGGCCTAGCGGCAAATGCAAACGGTCACTGGGAAAGCCGAAACAAAAGCGTCTCTATAATACACTCTAAACTCTCTTGGACATGCTTATACAAATACACTTAAAGGGACATTAAAGAAAAATTAGGACTTATCTAGATTGGTGAATTGCACTCAGAAAACTCTAATGCCACATGTTTCACAGACATACGTTCATTGTTACCGAAGAAAAATAAAGGTTGAAGTTTCATTTTTAAATTTCTCTCTGAAGTCTTTGTGCGTCTCACAATAAATTTCGAAAAGCTTTATCGTATTTTTTCAACATCGTCCCAGCGGAGTTTTCTGAAACTTCATATGCAAGGTTTAGGGAACTCCTACATGACAATTTACGTTGATTTTTATTAAGTAGAAAATATGTAGGACCCAGCAGACGCCTTCATAATTTGCTACGGCACGGTGTTTGGGTGCGGGAATGTCACGGTGGCGTCTCCAACCACTTCTTTTTGCCTGTTTTCTCGCTTACAAATCGTCATGTTGCTGTAAAAGAAGCGTTTTCGGGATTATTATTTGGAACTCTACTAATACGCAAAAATATTTGCTCTTTAGTGTCCCTCTAAACGACTGCACTTTGTATGAAGTTAGAAAGCACGCAGTGCGCCATTATTCGTCAATATGTTGATAGGTGCATTTCTGCAAAGCGTTATTGACATTTTGAGTATTTAATGGCTGATACGGATGAATACTATGACTCAACATTTTGCAAATAGTTTGGTGGACTTGACGAGCCACTAGTAATGAGTTCTAGTGTTTTAGCATGGCCATTATTCTACTCTATTTACACGTTATACTTCAAGCGTAAACTAGAGGTGAAGAGTTCGTTGACGTTTCGAAGAAAGTGATCATGTGTGCCTCTGGAGGTCCCTAGGGTACTACTACGAGTACATTTGCAAGTAATAATACGCTATGAATTATTACTTTTTCGAAGCATGGAAACATATGAGTAATCATTCTCTGTTATCATATGTGAAGCGTGGCACCTTCAACACTCCCGTAGGCACTTTGTGTACATCTTTGATGCTGTGGTTTATGAAGAGAAAACATTTTAAATTGGTTTGGTCAACTGAACTACCATGAATTATTGTTGATTGATGAAAGTCTTGACCTACAGTATATTGTTTTTTTAAGATTCTGTTTATAAGGCCTACTCAACAGAACAGTTGTAATAGGAACTTCAGCGTACTCTTATGGCTAAGACTTTTCTGCTGCCATAAACTAAGAATGGCACGTAAACAGATAGTTCAGTTGAAAGTAGCTCATTTTCTGCAGTATTCTGTGATGTTCTTTTGCAGCAAAGTCATCAACGTTGATTTTAACCAAATTTTTCTACAAAATCAAAAATTTTTTTCGCAATGAATACTTGCTATGTTGCAGGTGTACATATATATAATTTTCATGATAACGATCATAAATACTAACTTTCACTACATTTACTTCACCTCATGCTCGGTTTGTGCGCTGTTGCGAGTAACATGACTGTGATAATGATTTGATGCCGAAGGGCATGAAAATCCAGCCGGTAAAGATGACACTGCTTATTTGCCATACAGGGGCTAGCAAGACTAAAAGACAAACAACAGGCAACATTGCCTGTAGAATAGTAACGCCGAGCCCAGATCACGATTCGTACTTCAATTTTTTTTTCCAAAACATCTAAGCTTTTATAATATAGACAAGCTATCCTACCAGTATTATCACTGACACTTGCGTAAGTTCTATTGAAAACAGAGTTAGCCATGTCATGTGCGTATTTTATACAAGGCTGTCTGAGGCAATTTCTAAGTTTCTAAGCATTTTCGTGCCAGTCTGCGATGGGATGTGCCAACAAGTTTTCGAGGATGAACATGGATCATAATAAAGTAATGGAAACAGGTGTGTGTGACACTGACACAACTTTCCTAACCATCACAGATTACATAGCATCCATAAGAATAAACCCCTGTGCAATGTGAACTACTTGATTCAGGTCTTCAGTACCGTCCAAGCTGAAAAGTGTAGAGCGGGTATTCAGAAAATATACGCACGTAAATTAATCACCGCAAATAGTCAATATAATCGTGACAAGGTCTCCCGGTACCTCCTTGTGTGGTCTAGCCCGGACCACAAACATGCCGGATACAATAAAGTTTATTCATCATCATACCATTTATAAAATAGCTTGAGCAATACTACAAAGGCGAGGACAAATGAACGATACATAAGGCAGTGATGCGTAGAATTGATTTTCTTAGTCTACTGTTTTTTTTGGCTTGCAGGTAATGTTTCGTCAAGCGAATAGCTGGTACGTGAGATGACTCTGCAGCGTTACGCTACCCATCTTTGTAGATCTTGGAGACTTGTTTATCTTTTCCCTACAGCTTGTACTTCAGGTGTCCCATTTAAAAAGAATTTTCGACTTTTATTTTAGTACATAGAATTGAGAATAAGCAGAGGTAATGCCACACACTGACATTAACACCAGACACAAGTTTTCTTTTATTTTTTTCTACTCGCTTCTTACGGACACTTGCACGCTTCAAAAAGGATCGCAGGGACTGTGCGAAAAAGATTTAGAATGAAATGTTAGGCTTTTTAGGCATATTCTGTTTTTATACGTCACTCATTGTGTGACTAGCCGTATCATTTTATTATGATCTTTGTGTTTCGTAGATAATTTGTCAGCCTCTGGTGAATAAACTTTGCTGTTTTGGGAGTTTTTTTTTGCTGACAACTACTGAAGAGCCGCGAGAGGACACAAAGAATATCACACCTTCAAAAGGGTTATCTCGCAAGCATTATTCGTTGATCATAAAGACTGCTCTAGAGCTGACTTGGCAAGTTGATCATTGATACCGTTACCAAACTGCGTAAAAATGCATGGCTGAGAAACACACAGAGGAAACGCTCACTGCGTGTCAGCACGTCTCGTTTGTGTTTATTCCATATAGTCATGTTTTCTTCCCTCTTTATTCACACAATAGAGCATGCTGCTGCTTCCATGTTGGTAGAGCATTAGTGCAAGAGCTTGGAACGAAGAAAAAAAAAGCGAAGCCTGTGTGGAACACACAGCCAAGTCACAGTGAAAGCGGAAGACCGGGCTTTCAGAGCCCTCTCATAAAACACTTTGGGTAACCGCTGAAAGCACACTTGTTGGGTACCCCCTATTCCATTATAATTTACAATTTATGAGTAGTAGGCAAGCATTCACCATGCTATCTTTCGTCATTCTTCGGAGAAGCGTGGTATCCGCTAAGCACTGGTGAGGAATTTTGAGCCGATTGTTTATCGAGTGGCTGGCGTCGATGAGGAATCAAGCCTGAAGTGGTCTGTGGAGCAGTTATTATGTCATCAAGATAAAGCTGTTGTAATAGGTTGGAGCATTGGACCACCTTATTATTATGCTATTCCCATTGTGTGACGCCAGCACCAGCAGGATTCTGTGAAAGAATACTGCGTTTGCATGCAGCGGACACGGGTTTGAGCTCCCTTTTGTCCTTGGTACTGGTTTTTTTTCTTATTGCATGAGATATTGGTTACAGACGGCGGCACTGCTTGTGGTGGTAGACAACTACGGTGCCGTGCGCGACCAGATTTTTGATCCTATAACAGACTTCGCTTTAAAGAAAAAAATGCCTTCTGACAAAAGAACACTTGCCCGGTCGGGACCAGCGCCGGATCCTGCAGGTGATGAAGAAGGTGGGCGCTGCAACGATTAAAACACAATACTTGAGAAAAAAACACAGTGAAGCAAATATACACAACTTTACAATAATATCATAACAAAAAACATTGCAGAACAATCAAAATAATTCTGTTTCCCACGTTAAATGTGCTGTCTCCAGATAAATATAAATGCTGTGGAGTTATAATTCATAAATAGACTTCATGCACAAGCTAATGGGCACTTCCCGCTTGCAATGAGTGAAAAATATTATTACAGCTTGGCGATAATGCAATTGCCGTTCTCAGTCTTAACAGGGTTGATGATGATGACGATTGATATGTGGGGTGTCGCGTCCGAAAACTATCATATGATTATGAGAGACGCCGTAGTGGAGGGATCCGGAAATATTGACAACCTGCAGTTTTTTTAGCACGTGCATGCACCTGAGCACACAGGCCAACAGCATTTTTGCCTCCATTTAAAGTGCATCTGCAGCAGCCTGGATTCGATACCGCGACCTGCGTGTCAGCAGCCGAGTACCTTAGCCACTAGACCACCTCGGGGGGGAAGGGGGCAGTCTTCAGAGAGAGCACACGGAAAAGGGCCTTGTTTTTTTTGCGTCAACGGTAAGCACCACCACCTCAAACATTAACGGTAAACTGAAGGCTAAGGAGACCTCCTGCTGCGCACTAGAACTGAGCGTTGGTAACTTAAAAGTTTCGATGGAATAAAGGTGCGCTTTGCAATATGATAATGATTGTGCTAACATTATCAAAAGCCAGCATTGCGACATGCTGCAAAGGTAGATTCTTTTTTACAAAACATTCGGCATACTCATACTAAGGTTCGCACGCCCATGTGCCCAAAACATTCATGTTTAGCAGATGCTACAGATGGTTATACTATGTAAAAGACCCCTGTTGCTGCATCCTGACAGAATAGCGCAGGTATACGAACGGTCAGCTCATCACCATAGGAGAGGAAACGAAGTAAAAGTCCATTTCAGTGCAGGGCGCAAGCTCCTGTTTTGTGACATTACTGCCAGATGACGTCCGTAAATCACGCAGCTGCTCCTCTGCTTTATCAATGCCAGCTAAATCCGGGTGATTTAGCATAGTTAAGGTGCTGTCTTGGTCATCACGTGTGGCCGTGGATGAAACCAGGACTCAAATAGTACTTTTGACAAAAGGCAATAGTCTCTAGGTGGCCTTTGCTACGAGCTATCAGGTACACTGCCTTTTTTTCACATGAAGCATCTTATGCGGTAGGTTCTTCATATAGGCACAACTTTTTGTGGTGTTTACACCCCCATAACATCTGCGCGTGGTCTCCCCTCGTATCTTTTTTCACACGCTCCTTTCTCTTTCGCTACCCAAGGTAGACGCAGGCAGCGTCTGATAGCGAGTTTCTTCTTCGACAAAACAGACTGATCCCGCTATAAAACCATTAACTAGCCACCTCGTATATATAGGCACTCGATCTTGATCTCGAAGGTAACGGCGGTGGGACGATTCTCTCGTATATCCCCCACATTCACCACCGCCCTATATGAAATAAATGTGAATGAAGACGTGCCAACAACTAATATGCTTTCTCTGAAAACAAAAATAAGCAGCGTGCGCGTTACCAAAAAGCAAACTGCGGGTCTCTGTGTCCAATCGAGGATTTTTTCGGTCATTGCCCACTAGCACCCATTGAAATGTTCTGATAGAAAGCACTGGTCAATAAATGAGGGCTTTGCACCTCCTCAGCTTTCACTGCTGCGCAATGCCTCGATGAGCACCAGCGTCAACGCCACCGCTAGTGTAAGTGTTTGTAAGTGTTGGCGCCCGCTGCTTTGCATATACACATGGTTTTGTTCTGCGAAAGCTTTTGTTTTTTCGCGAACAAACATCATTTCACCTCGACCTTTAGGAACACCGTTTTTACAACGTATGCAGTTGCAATTAGCATAAAAGTTAGAGAAAGCACGTTGTACTGATTTGATCGATGTTCGGCGACCCAGTTATTTATGAGTTAAAGCGTCTGAATTTCAAATACACAGCAGACATGACATCCAAGGCGCGAAAAGAAACGTTCAATGTATTGCAGTGGTGTGCCCTACGTTTCACTTTTCTTTAGCCCTCACTCTCACTTGCATTTCCAAACTGCTTGTTTACTGTATTGTGTGTGGCTGTTCTGTAGAACCACCCCGCTTGGCTTTGCTCTCTTTTCTTTATTCATAGGGTGTGTCTCGTATTGGCAGGCCTCATGCCTTCATATTTTAAACGGGAATTCTTTCAGCAACTGCCATTGTGTAATGAGAGCTCGTGCTACATGACTCCAAGAGGCAAAGGGTGTGTTTCCCACTCCTCATAATATTACCTGTAGCACTGTCTGACGCTCGCACGTTGAACTGCACGTTGATGAGACAGATGCTTGGGCTAGTTTGTGATTGGGAATCAACATAATAGCACAGCGCAAGACTACGAGTAGTTGCGACGTAACTAAAGAAAAAGAGACAAGGACAGAAAGAGCGCTGACTTCACCTAAAACGTTATTAGCAAAAACGCTGGAAATGTATACTCGGGACAGAAAATAACTGCGCAATCGCGCAACCCATTGCACCAAAGCAAAACAATCATCATCTTTCTATATGGTTACGATGCCACAGCTCAGCCCTAATTCACAATCTATTCTGCCGAAGCTAGAAACTGCATTTCTTTTCAGGGGCGAAGCTTCTTGAAGCGGCACCTGTTCGTCCCTCGTAGTCGTAGTCGCAGTGTGTAACCAGTCTTACATTTTGACCTCCAAGGTGGTGCCGGTGAGAGATTTCTTCTGTGCGTTTTTGAAGAATAAAAGATAGTGCTCAATGTACATGCCAATGGCTGATAAGAGGAATGAGCGACAGGAGAATTCGGCTTTCAGTTAACGTGCACGCTGCGAATTTTTTATTGTTTAACAACGCACAAAAGACACGAAAGGGCTGCTAGGTTATACTCACTGGGCGCAACCTCCTAGGATTTAGAAACGTTTAGTGAGAGTTGGGCCGCAGTGCCATGAATACAGTGAACTAGTATATACCATAAGCTCGAGGTGGTTAGAGGTGGGAAGTAGACACGAAGCGCAAGCCGTAAGAAAGTGTGCGTGTGCCTCCTCTCGTTCAGTCCTTTGAATGTCCGCTGGATGGCGGTGCTACTATATGAGGAATATAAGAAGAAAATATGCATGATGGTGGTACTTGGAGTGTTGAATAGATGGACAATCGGACACACAGACAGATGCATGGACGGACGCAGGAGCGGACGCAAGGACGAAAACAGGGACGGACGCACAGATGAACGTGCGGACGCATGTACAGACGCAAGAATAAACGGGCGGATGGACGCACGTGCGGCCACACAGACGCACGCATGGATTGATGGAAGGAAGAACGAATGAACGAATGGATGCTTCTCTCCACTATCCATCATTCACTCCGTGGATATGTTGCATTTTTTTAGTGAGGCCAAGTGAAGGCATGCTGCTGCATTGATCACCCAGTACTTGGATTTCATTGGCCTACATATTCTTTTATGAAACTGGTGATGGGGTTTGGCTACAACAGTGCAGTTTTCGAATCCTGGTCTGCAACCACAATCTCTACAATGAATGCCTAAATGAGCCTACACAGCTCAGTATACATTGCAATGAAGCTCCTTTAAACGCTGATTCAGGCACCCACCCGTTTGCCCAACATATATGTCACCGCATAACAATAGTATCAAATAAATAACAGCTATCACACATGCTACGAATAGCCTTCTGTGTTTGATTGAGCAGCAGCTCCTTCGTGTGGACTGCGCATTCACCCGTTTGCAGAGGGCTGAAAGCTTTTATGGGGCTGAGAAAACCACCTTCGGATATACCCTATCACCTATCTTTTTCAAATTGTGAGAAATACTATGTAGGTAGAAAATCACAGCAACTCGTTTTGAGCTACTAGCCACGCAGTTAAACTGGTGCTTCAGGTCCCTGTTCAGTTGTCTTAAGTATCTTTCCTGCCTCTGAAACCAGCACATAATTAGGGAAACCAGCGCTGATCAAACGGTAAGCCTGCTCAACGAAACTGCTGATTAAAAAGTGGGCGCAAGACTTTCAGAGGGCATTTCTTAAACAGTGATTGGCAATCCCTATCTTCACGGGCTTTGAATTAGCCGACAAGTATGACAGAAGAAGTTTGCTTCCTCTAGGCTCATATTTCCAGCAAAGGTGTTCACTTGAAATGTTTATACTCAACCTAAAACCTTAACAAATCATCCTGCGGAAGCTCATGCGTCATATTAAGAGGTGCCATTCACTCATCAAAAATACGTATTATGTTTGAAATAGCAGCTTCAAATCTCCGATCATCGTAGTGTAAAAGCACAAGAAAATCATCAACACAACAAAATACCTTTGCGACAGCCGTTCTGTCGAGGCGGCTAGCCAAGCGTCGATCATGGTGAGCAAAAAAAATGTGACTTAAAACAGCTGCTATGCAAGAACCAATGCACACTCCTCTTTTTTGAAAAAAAAAGTGCCTTCGTTTCATGATACAAACGTTGTCTTTAGATAAAAACTAACGAGCTCGAGAAAGCCACTGACTGGTATGCCCGCAGCATTGTTGAACGCAACTGAACCGAAGTTGTCAATACAGTCGTTAACGCACCGTAGTAGCGTGTCTTGGGGTAAAAAGTAGTAATTATCTTTGATGCCAACTGAGCAAACACTTAAGCCATTGTTGTTATGCGACATAAATAAAATTATGTCATTAGAATCTTTCACCAGAAAAGGTTTCAGCGCACGCGTGAGACGCATGTCACGTCGGCTCCGTCGGAAAAAGAATAATGTTGTGGACTTTTGGCAAATATCAACCTGACACTGGTTTCAGTGTTTGGACGAAGCCATGAGGAACCTCTGGATACTTAGTTTATCCAGGTAGGCCCATTTTCCGCCAATCTACGACTGGTTAAACACCAAGCGACGCTCGAGCCCGGCTAAGCCTAACGCCGACGAGGTTTACGCCCGGGCTCCCCAACCTTGGCAGCGTCCACGAAGACAGGCTACGACCCCAGCACGATGCAGTTGGTTGACATCGAGGTGGCAGAAACACGGGAAGACCCAATACCAGGTGAAGACGAATATTGTTACGGGGAATAAAGTATACACTGGTGAGCAAATGCGTACTGGCGAATATACTGGCGAGCTAATGCATACGACGCTGCTGCAGTCCGTGCACGTTCCCGTTCAGCACTTCGTCGTCGTCATCCTCAGGCATCTACTTAGCCCGTGACATTACCCGCCGGCGGTAGAAGCACCGTCCCGGTGCGATCAATTCTCGAGGCGTGAGAAGTATGGTTTAAGCCGTGAGACGTGCACTATATCGGTCGGGACTGAAGCTGGTACTGACGTGGTATGGAGTGGAGCTATCTCATAGGTCATGCTGGTGACCTTGCGTATGACGCGGTAGGGGCCGACGTAACGGGACATTAGTTTTTCTCTGAGACCAACACGACGTGATGGTAACCACAGCAAGACGAGTGACCCTGGAGAGTACTGTACGTCGCAGTGCCGGCGATCGGAAGCACTCTTTTGGTTAAGCTGCGAGGCACATAAGCAATCCCGGGCGACTTGGCGGGCGATGTCAGCTCGGGCCAGGGCATCACGAGCGTAAGCAGTCGATGAGGGGGCGTCAGATTGGAGTATGGTGTCCATGGGCAAAGGCGGGTCATAACCGAACAGTAGGTAAAAAGGGGAAAATCCAGCTGTATCATGACATGAACTGTTGTATGCGAAGGTAACGCATTGAAGCATGTCGTCGCCTCGAACAGGCAAAAAGTAGGCGCATAGTTCACCGATTTTACCGCCTTCCCAACACGGCGGCTACGTCCTCTTGCGAAGATTTGCCCACACTACACCAACCAGCAGCGCCAGAAAACGTCACCAGAATAGTCCGTCGGGAACTGGAGGCTATGGCTCCCGCTATGTCTAGCGTCAGCGCGCCAGGACACAACCTCGATGCTGTTTCTCTTATACAGGCCGTGGTTCGCCAAGAGATCGCAAATATGGGCATTTCGCCTACTCATCAAAATGCCCCTGCTACTTCCCGCTCGGCTCTAGTCGTTGCGGCTGCCACTCCGAACCGCACGTTCGCGCCACGACGAAAGCCTGCTGAATGGCGCACTCATGATGATCGGCCCATATGTTTCACGTCCCATCAGATAGGACACATCGCTCGCCATTGCCGCAGCCGTTGGACCTCATCACCTCGACCGAGCTTCTATGATTGGCGGCCTCGCTCTGAACGTGCACCTTATGCCTTGTCCTACCGTGCTAAGACAGGTGCAGAGCATAATCCAGAACGTCGGACCAGCCGCTCGCCATCGCCCGTGCGTCGTCAGTCCCGCTCGCCCCAACCCCGCCGTTCTCGGTCTCCCTACGACCGTCGCTCGGAAAACTAGCCGGTGCAGCCTCCGGAGGTGACGCTGCATACACGACTCGGACTGCAAATCCTCTGATTACTCCCGACCAGCGGTGCAACCTCCTTACAATTCTCGTTGATGGTTTACCTATAACTGCTCTTATTGATACCGGTGCACAAATATCTGTGATGAGCTCAGACCTCCGCCGCCGCCTACACGACTCGGACTGCAAATCCTCTGATTACTCCCGACCAGCGGTGCAACCTCCTTACAATTCTCGTTGATGATTTACCTACAACTGCTCTTATTGATACCGGTGCACAAATATCTGTGATGAGCTCAGACCTCCGCCGCCGCCTCCAAAACGTTCTGACGCCTGCGATTGCACCTACTGTTCGTACAGCGGATGGGAGTACTCCTGCTGTGCTTGGAATGTGCACTGCGCGATTAACAATTTCTGAGCATCAAACTTCAATTCTGTTCGCTGTACTGGAAAATTGCCCTCATGACTTCATCCTTGGACTCGACTTTCTGACTTCACACGCTGCGCTCATTGACTGTTCCAAAGGTCTTCTTCGGCTCGAACTACCATCCTTTTCGGAGACCGTCTCTACCAGCCCACATCGTCTACGCTCTGTTAATTTCCTTAGACTTCCGCCGCAAGCCGCAGTCCAACTCCAACTCTCGCCATATCCTGCAGTACCCGATGGTGATTATGTTGCTGCCCCAATTTCTGACGTCGCCAAGACACGCAATGTTGCACACCCCAACACGGTGGTTACCGTTAAGGACAACCGAACTTCGCTTCCCGTTCTCAATTTTGGCCTCTAAGCGCAAGTTATTCCTCGGGGCATGTCACTTGCGCATCTTACACCACTGGTCGACCACACAGTTTCCGCTCTAACCACCGATGCGCCACCCGAATTTTCATCAACGTCGTTCTCGTCACGTTCCTGTTCCGACCTTTTCAAGCCAATGCTATCTGACAAGCTCACCTCTGAACAAGTCTCTGCTTTCTGCCGTGTGCTTGCTTCTTATCAGGACATCTTTGACTTCGGCGACCGTAATTTGGGCAGACATCTGTGGTAACCCATCGCATCGACACCGGTGACGCTCGACCCATTCGCCGACGACCCTACCGTGTGTCAGCCCCGGAGCGTGCTATTATACAGCGAGAAGTCGATAAAATGCTTGATAAGGGCATAATCGAACCCTCATCTAGCCACTGGTCCTCACCCGTTTTACTTGTTAAAAAGAAGGACAATAGCTGGGGATTCTGTGTTGATTACCGCCATCTCAACCATATTACCAAGAAAGATGTCTATCCCCTACCGCGCATAGATGATGCACTCGATTGCTTGCATGGTGCCAAATATTTATCTTCAATAGACCTTCGCTCAGGCTACTGGCAGATCGCTGTGGACGACAAAGACAGAGAGAAGACGGCCTTCGTGACTCCTGATGAACTTTATCAGTTCAAGATGATGCCTTTTGGATTATGCAATGCCCCCACGACATTTGAGCGCATGATGGACTCTCTCCTTCGAGGCATGAAGTGGACCATCTGCCTCTGCTATCTTGACGACGTTATTGTTTTTTCGACTACTTTCGACGACCATCTTACCCGTCTGTCCGCAGTGCTTGATGTTTTTCGACGTGCCAACTTGCAACTTAATTCGTCCAAATGCCGCTTTGGGCAACGCGAAATCTGCGTACTCGGCCATCTTGTTAACGCTGCGGGCGTTCAACCAGACCCTGCGAAAGTCCGAGCAGTTCGCGACTTCCCCACTACCCGCTCAGCCAAGGACGTCCGAAGTTTTCTGGGACTGTGCTCCCATTTCTGTCGTTTCGTCGAGAAGTTTGCTGAAGTAGCCCATCCTCTAACCTGCCTCCTCAAAACGGATGTCGCATTCACCTGGGGCCAACAGCAAGCAAACGCCTTCTCGTCGCTCGTTGACATTCTCCCGAATCCACCAGTCCTATCACACTTCGACCCATCTGCCGCCACGGAGCTTCGTACTGGCGCCAGTGGCCACGGCATAGGCGCAGTGCTGGCGCAGCGGCAACAAGGCATGCACCGCGTCGTCGCGTATGCAAGCCGACTCTTGTCGCGCTCGGAACAAAATTATTCCATCACAGAACGCGAGTGCTTAGCTCTCGTCTGGGCCATTGCGAAATTCCGACCGTACCTGTATGGCCGACCATTCTCAGTTATTACCGACCACCATGCGCTTTGCTCGCTCTCCTCACTCAAGGACCCTACGAGACGTCTTGGTCGCTCGGCACTGCGCTTACAAGAGTACACTTCACAAGGATGCCGACTGCTTGTCCCATTACCCAGTCGATCCCCCTGACACGAGGGAAGATGAGCAAGAGGCCCTCGTTCTTTCAATTACCGACTCCATCGTCGAGCAGTCCTTGCACAGGAGAAAATTGAAGGCGTCATCCGCGATTTCTTTGAGGATGTGTCCGACTTTGTTCTCGTCGAGCATGTCCTTGTCGACCTTGCGGCACAAAGCCAACACGTCCTGGATGTACGCGATGTACGGCTCTGTGGATGTCTGGGCACGAGTCGCAAGCTCTTTCTTCACTGCCACTTGACGTCCGATGGGTTTCCCGAATAAATAGCGCAATTTCTGCTTACAGACATCCCAGCTAGTCAACTATTCTTGATGTGTCTCGTACCAGAGTTTTGCCGTGCCATGCAAGTAGAAGATGATGTTTGCCAACATAAGCGTCGGACCGCAATGGTTGCTGCTGCTGACGCGCTCATATTAAACCAGCCAGTCATCGACGTCTATGCCACTTGTGCCGTTGAATGGACCTGGGTCACGAGGTTGCACCACAACGATCGGCGGCGGGGCTGACGGATCTTGTTGACATTGAGTAGCCTGGTCAGTCATCGTGGTAGCTGCAATGCGCCATCCCCTGCGAAGATCCAGCTCGTTGGGCTGTATAGCGAGTGGTACCCCGCACCTTCCACCAATGATGTTACGGGGAATAAAGTATACACTGGTGAGCAAGTGCGTACTGGCGAATATACTGGCGAGCTAATGCGTACGACGCTTGCTTGCTTGCTTGCTTGTTCCTTTCTTTTTTGGCTCTCACCCACTAAGGGGGATTGGCCAAGAAGCCGGTGGTTAATGCAAGTAAATACCTATAGATTTTCTAGATTAGGGGAATATGATTACTGTGTTTTGACTGTGAAATTGATTTGGCGCAATGTAAAAAAAAAATAAAAAAATAAATAAAAAAGGGGGGAGAAATAATAGAATTTGTTGAATATCTGTGGTGGAATCGTTATATGAAATTCTCCTGAAAGTTGAATCATTGCAGTGTATCAGCTAAATAATAAGTGGTAGTGTGACTAGTAAAATTCGAGAGCTGATGGCTGACTCAGCAAGGTAATCTTCTTGCGTTATATATGAATTCGTAGAGAGCCCTGCAGATGTTCCTGTCGCTATGTCCCAATGAAATGGCCCCAAAAGACAAAATATTGGGAGTATTAAGTGATATTCCTAATTTTCTGAATAAAATTTCGAAGCAGTTTTTTCTTTGATTTTTGAATCGGTGACATGTGATAAGAAAATGGTCGATATGTTCAGGTTCGTTACAGCTTGAGCACAGAGGGGATGGCACCAGACCAGACCTGTTTAAGTAGAAATTAAGAGGTGGTACAAGGCAACGTAATTTTGTTACCAAGACTTCCAATTTACGCGTGGGACACCATTTATTATTCCATGTGAATTGCAGGTGCGAGAAATCTGGATTCGGTATAATGGTTTTTGATGAGTCTTCAAGAAGGGAAAGTTTTCTAAACCTCGCTGCTGTTACATAAGCTGTAGGAGGCATGATTGGCACAATCGGAAGATCAAGAGATGTTCGCGCAAGTTTGTCAGCCATCTCGTTTATAAATATACTACGATGGCCTGGCACCCATATCATTCGCACTAGACGAATGTTTGCTGGGATTAATGATTTAAAAGTCTCTAGTACTGCTGGTGTCGACGACGATGATAAGAATGAACACACGGAATACGAGTCAGTCACTATCACAGCTGTCGAATGAGTCGCAGGAAGTTTACGAATAGCTAGTATAACGGCCGTTAATTCCGCTTCAAATAATGGTGTATAATCTGGGAGGCGTAATGAAAATGACCAGAATAATGAGAGAGAAAAAATACCCACACCTGCCTTCTCGCCACTCATAGATGCATCCGTTGCAATTACTGTATTAGTACCTAATTGAGACAGGTGTTGTTCTAATAAACCAATCAAATATTTAGAGGGCAAGTGTTTAGCGTTCATGGGGAAGATATCGTCAAATTCTATTTGGACTTGGCCGATTGGTTTGACAGGTAGTGTGATCTCGAATATATTAACATTTAAAGCATCTAGAAGTGTTTGAACAAATAGCACTTGGGGTTTATATACACGGGACCAATGCTCATTGAAGAAGACACCAGGCTCGGCAAAGAATACAAATTGTCGCCTTCTTAAAGTGGATTCAGAAAATTTTAAATAGGTGTTTACTGTTAAAATACGAAATCTGCAAGCAAGGGTGGGTATCCGAGCTTCTTGATACAAAACATTGTTAGCTGTGAATTTTGGCACACCTAAACAACTACGTAGGGCTTCCCGCTCTAAAAGAATGAGGGGGTTTATTTTGTATGCTGGTCCACCAGAGAATAGTACACATCCGAATTCAAGAATCGGACGAACGTACATGCGATAAATCATGATCATCGTATCTCTGCGAAGACCGGAACGGAGGCGGCTAAGCCTACTTATCATTCCAACAGCGCGTGTAGCCTTAATTTTAATATATTCAATGTGGTCACGCCAGCTCAGTTTTTGGTCGTACAGTACACCCAGATATTTAATACAATTAACCTGGGGTATTATTTCCTGATGGTACTGAAGAGAAATAGTAACTGGTACGTCCAACGGAAAAACTATTAGAGCACTTTTAGTTACGTTCAGGTTCATATGAATTTTCTGAAACCAGGTTTCCAATGTTGCCAAATAACACTGTAAAGTCAAATGTAGTGAATAAATATCGTTGTCAGATGCAAAGAACGCGATATCATCTGCATATACATATACGTGTACCTTATCACTCTGTGGTATTGAACTTAACAAAATGTTAAATAGCACAGGCGATAGAACAGAGCCTTGAGGAACACCTCTCGTTTGGCTATACTTCGGCGTGGAAATGCCTCGTTGGAAGCAATAAAATTTTCTGTCTTTTAAAAATTCGTATATCCAATTTGTTATGTACTGCGGGAACGTAAGCTCTTTTAGGACATTGATAAGAATAGCATGTTCAACACTGTCATATGCCTTGGCTAAATCAAGGGTTACTAGGGCCGCATATTGTCGTCTGTGCCGAGCAAGCTTTATACGAGCCTCTAAATCAACATGCGCCCACCATATAGAGTAACCTGGTCTAAATCCAATCTGGCACGCACTGAGTATCGCATTATCTGTTATGAACTTCGTAACTCTACTGTAAAGTATTCTTTCTATTAACTTAACTACGTGTGATGTTAAAGCAATTGGCCTAATGTTATCTATCTGCATTCCTAGTCCCTGTTTTTTAAGAAGCGGTATTATTTTTGCAAGTCTCCAGTCAGGAGGTATCCAACTATTTTCAAGTGAATAGTTGACAACGTTAAGGAGGTCTTCAGGAGAGATGTCGAATAATATTTTTAACATTTCCGAAGTGACGCCATCTGGTCCAGGACCTGTGTTTGGCAGAATACGAACGACGTGCGCAAGTTCATCCCTACTTACTTCAATAAAATCATTTCCGAATGACGGTTTTGTACACTTTATTTTGATTTCTGATGTAAATCTCTTCTCCAATTCTATTGCAATTTCCGTTAATGTATTTTCCAAATCAGTTGGAGAAAAAATAACTGAGTCAATATTTACGTGTGCTGTAATAGCTTTACGATTATGGAGAAATCTGAATAGAGCTTTCTTGTTGCCACTCTTGGATAAGTAGGCGTACCGTTTTTCTTCATAATCGTCTTTCGCTAATGAAACTGTTCTCCTAAAGGTAGCTTTAGCAAATAAATAGTTTCTCCAATTAGTCGGACATTGGTTGGTGAGGAGTTTTTTCCATGCAGCGTTGCGGCGTCTATAATCTCTGGCGCAATCCGCATTCCACCAGGCAGATATGAATTTTCCCTTTGTTGAAGATATAGTGAACTGTGATTTTTTAATTGTACACTTTAGGGTGGAACAAAGGCTCATAGCTTTCATATTTGTTTCCATATTGGGCAAGGAAGACAGCGTTGACTGTAAGTTGTTTTTAAATTTAGAGTAGTTTACAAAACTTTGCACCTGGCGATCTACCATCACTAAAGGAATGCTGACTTCAAATACCAGGGGGCAGTGATCACTACTTGTAGCAGTATCAAGAACAGTCCAAGACGATATTGTCACACTTGAGCTAGCAAATGTGAAGTCTAAGACGGACTTCGAATTACATCGAACGAATGTCGGAACTCTGGAGTTCCAACAAATAAGGTTATTCCGGTTAGTCCAGTCCCACAACCGTTTTCCTGATGAATCAGTGCGGAATCCCCATGAAACGTGATGGGAATTGAAGTCTCCCGCAAATAGCATACTGTTTCTGCAAAAACTCGCAGTCACGTCAAGGGCTCTTTCATCTTGTATTCCAGCCGGAAAGTAGTTGTTGACTATAGATAGTGGCGCGCATCCGGGAAAGTGAACTTCCAGAACCATTACTTCATAATCGTGTGATATTTGTTGGTAAACTAAGTGTGCTTTATGGCAAATTTTGGATGAAATGAAAAACAATAATCCTCCACCACGTGAGTCTCGGTCAAGTCGAAAGCACTGATAGTCTTTTAGATAGAAGTTTTGATCAGCAGACAGCCAAGTTTCTTGTAAAATTATGACGTCTGGAGATTGTTGAGAAATTAGGTATAATAAGTCTGTAGTTGCAGAGAGAATTGAACGGCAGTTCCACTGAAGTACTCTAAGGTACCCTATGATGATAAGCAAGCAGTAGCAACTGCTTGATCTAAGATATTATCTTTTAAGAAGTCCGCTTTAGTCATTGGTTCCTTCACACTCTTTTTTGTTTTCGGATGAGAAGAATTATTAAGTTTGCTAGTGGGTGATCTGGTGCGTTTCAAAAGGCGAGCATCCATATCTACATCCCGATTAATTATTGATTCTAAATGAGATATACCTTCCTGCTCAGTTGTGTTAGGACTGGAAAGCATTGCCTCGTTATCGATAGAGACATCTGACTGATGTTCGGCAGGTTTACTAGTTGAGGCACTAGGAGGTTGGATACGCTTAGTTATTCGATCAGATGCACCCGACATCTGTGAATCCATAATACTATTGAGTGAGTCGGACAGATTGAGTGAAAATTTTTCTAATACTTTTTCTACGGCCTTTTATACCATAGCAGAAATGGACTGAGAAAGTGATGCATCCATAGAAAGAGGTGGACGAGCTGCTATACCGGCATAACCCTGACTCCTGCTTTGAATTTCTGCAATTGCTTCTCTACGAGAGCATCGTCTCCTTTCAATGATTTCAATCACCTGAAGTTCTTTTGATTTTGCAGGGCAGTTAGGATCGTCTGCAGCGTGATTTGCCTTGCACAAACAGCATGTCTTATTGTCTGATTGACACTCAGCAGTACTATGACCAGCCCCGTATATGGCTCCGCATATGCGGCATCGAGTGTCTGATCGACAACCTTTAGTACTGTGGCCAAAGCGCCAACATTTAGCACATTGCAGCGGACGGGGAGCCAAAGCTTCGACCTTATAGATAAGCGGCCATGCCTTGATCTCCGAAGGGCGATCTGTACCAGCAAATGTGGCAATTACAGTTTCAGTGGGAACTTTCTGTTGGTTTTCCTGTTTGGTACAGCGGTAAACAGAAATAACACCTGCTGGGGAAAAGATGTCCAAGACTTCTGCTGGGCTTAGACTTGCGTCTACCCCCCGAACCAATTCTTTGCAGCAAGCTAGATGAGGTGGGATAAAAGAGCTCACCGGATGTGATGCAAAAGTAGTGCACTTCAGAAGGTCTTGGATGCAGGCCTTGTCTGGTGAGCAGCATAGTATCCCCCCGCGTCCAAACTGACGAACCTCTGTTATCAGTAGAGAGTGGGGAGTGATCGCACGAAGTTCCGTTTGGATTGTCTTGGGGTTTTTCATGCGGATGAACCCACCGGTGGTCGGCACCAAAGCGACAGGAACGCTACGGGTTCCATTGCGGAGAAACAACTCCAAAGGAAGATCTTGAGGGGGAACAGAGGCTGACCAGAGGGCAGGCCTCTGGCCCGGAGAAGAAACAGACATGAAATAAGAAGAAGTTACACTTATCAATGCACTAAAACAGTTGCGGAACAAGAGGTAGATCTAATAGAATAAAATAAAAGTAACCGCCGGCTACTTGACCGCAACCCTGAGGATGGAACAAGGAACGCAGCCACAGGCACCCGATCGTAGGCTCGAGCAACACAGCCTTGTTCCTCGAGCAACACAGCCTGTACGACGCTGCTGAAGTCCGAGCACGTTCCCGTTCAGCACTTCGTCGTCGTCATCCTCAGGCATCTACTTAGCCCGTGACATTATCTTTAGATCATGGTTCGCCAACTGCAAGAGAATCTCGCTAAAATGAAGCCCCGAGGCTCGACGGCCACCGCCCAGCCACAGGCTCGCAAAACAGGATCAACACCCGCAGCTTGCGTTGAGTCCCCGCGGCAGCTGGCGACGTGGAAGCCAACACACACGCCTCGAATCCGATCGAACAAGTTAGTTATTTTGCTTAAACCAAAAATAACCATGGATCTGCACGCTGCGTTCGGCCCAGGCGGGATTGGCACAGCAGTGCAATGCTTCACCGGCAGCACCATGAATGCTGGTATCTCCCTGTGACCGGTGTGGGACCAAAACATAGTTGTTGTAGGTGTGAAAACAGAAAGCCTGGCCTCGAAGCTCATCGGGGACATCACGCTGACGATCGGGGACCGCCAGGTACCCTTTCAAAGACATTTGAAATCAGCCGGAAAACCAGCAAGGGTGTCGTCACCGTCGCAGACAATGAAATTTAGAAATCCCTTCGACGTAAGTTCGAGTGGATCGACAATGAAATTTCGTATGTGCGGAAACTCGGAACATCCAATGTTGCAGTGGTGACCTTCAAAGGACGCCGCGTTCCAAGATTCATTCACTACTGTTGTGAAAACGTGCCAGTGCGCTACTACAAGAAAACGGTTCCGGCATGTTACCGGTGTGGAACGGTGGGCCACAGACCGCATGCGTGCCCCGATCCGGACAATCAGCGATGCATCCACTGTGGTGCGAAGATGGAACTCACTCTGGAGGGCCCAGCGAAGCACGACTGGCAACCCGAGTGCCTTATATGCGGTGATAACCATTTCACCGGCTCCGCGCAGTGCGTCGGAAAATTCCGGAAGGCATGGAAGCCCGCTCTACCACAGCGGCAACATGGACTAAAAAACAAGCAAGAAGGTCCCTCAGCAGCTCTCAGGACTGACGAAAAAGCGAAGCCCATGCATAACAAGCCCAAGCCAATCAAAGCCCCAGCCGGACAGAAGTCGAGGCCGTCTACCTTCGGCGCCGAGGATTTCCCGTCACTGGCAAACCCGCCCAAACAGGGGAGCGATTGGGTAGGGGTCTCCTCTCAGTCTCCCGCCACCACCACTGCCTCCCCCTCCAATCCTGAAATTTTAAAACAGTTGGAAGCCTTGAAAAAACGCATTGAAACTCTGGAACACGAAAATCGGGCGCTGAAGGCGTCGCAGGTTGATATTCCTCCACCACCATGGGAACCGGTGGCTATGCACACCTTCGACTGCTCGGACGATGAGCAGGACACTCAGTCAGACGTATGGGGTAACACTAGTGTGTTTAAAACTGTAGTAGATGCTTCGAACGACATAGAAGGTAGACTAAGCAGACTAGAGGCTAAACTTGAGGAGTGGAGCAAATTGATCCTAAAACAAACCAAGCTTACAGTACAAGACATTATTCTGAAGCAGCTGAACCTATCAGTTCAAGCCGCTATGCAAGACCTCGAGCAAAGCGTTTCGCCTATTCTCACAGCCAGTGTACTACAAACCATTCGAAATTGGCTCACAACCCAATTGGACGAACTCAAATCTAGCATCAAGACAACAGAACAACCCCGACGCAAAATTGTTCATCGTAACCTGGCAAATTCTGAATCCAAGAGCAACATAGCCCAGTCGTTAACAAACCAAACTGAGTCCTTCACGCCTCTCCAGGCTCCCACGCTGGCTGCAGTGGCGAAAATGACACCTCCTCAATAATAAATTCATGATGGTAGGCAATTCTAAACATAATAATAAAAGCTCCAAACAACAGCAGTTAGATATTTTCCAGTGGAACTGCAGGGGGTTTAAAAATAGGAAAAAGAGAGTCACTCTTAACCTTTTCCTGCAGAATCAACATTTTACCCCTGCAGTTTTGGCGCTACAAGAAACCGGCTTACAGGCAAAATTGTCTGGTTACAACTCATTTCAGGGAAGTGCGTCCACCTGTGTTCTCGTACACAAGGAGTATACCACTTGTCACATAGACCTTGATCTGTCAGAGGCGCATGAATACACAATGGTTAAAGTCCTTTCCAATAAAAGACGAGATCCTAGCTTGTATATTCTAAATGTATGGAGTTCTCCAAAATCTAGGCAATGTGTCTTCAACGAAATGTTTTATAAAGCGATTAGGGAGGCAGATAAAAACCCACTGGTGATTTTGGGTGACTTGAACGCCCCCAGTTATCATTGGGGTTACACCCACATAGTCCCCAAGGGACGGATATTGGCAGAACTCATATTCACTCTTCGTCTATCGCTTCTCACAGATCCAATGAAACCCACTAGAATCGGAAATTCTTTAAACCGAGATACTTGCCCGGATCTATCACTGACTAAGAACATTTCCTACGCAACATGGGAAAACTTAGAAGAAACGCTCGGCAGTGATCACTGTCTCCTCAGAATCACACTCTCCGGCAACATAGGCCGTAGAACATGGAGCCAAGCTAAGCTGACAGATTGTACAGCCTTCCGCTCACAGGTGATCCCCTCTGTGCCAGGGGCGGGAGGATATACGGGATGGGCAAAACAGCTCCTTGCAGCCAATTCCAAGTGTCTTAAAACTATAAAGACAGCGAAAGACACCCCCGCCGTCGATAAGTACCTGCTCCACCTTTGGGACGCCCGCAGATGCTTAACTAAACGTTGGCGGAAAAACAAACTCAACCGCAAACTTAAACATAGAATAGCCAAGTGGAGTAAGCAAGCGGAAAAATATGCGGCACAACTAAACGAATTCATTGGATAGAACGGTGCAATGTTGTAGCTAAAGAAATGAATACAAGGAAAACATGGCGCCTTTTTCGAACTCTCGTGGACCCGGCCAAAACCCGAGGAGAAGCGCAAAAGCAGCTCCGTGGAGCCCTGCACAGTTTTCAGGGAACCAACTCCCAGCTGGCTGATGATTTGTGTGCTAGATACCTATCTCGCACCACGGATCCCAACAGCAGCGCATATGAATACGCAGGTAGAAAAAACAGTCAGCTCGATGCCCCTTTTGAAATGTGCGATCTGAAAGCAGCACTGAAAAGAATGCGCAGGGGCACTGCCACGGGCCAAGACATGATCACGGTAAAACTGTTAGCAAATCTGTCAGACGATTCTTATCGGCAGCTATTGCAGTACATTAAGGCGATCTGGGATGGCCAACCACTGCCAGCTGAATGAAAAACAGCAGTTGTCACATTCATCCCCAAACCAGGCAAGCAAATCAGCACGGACAACCTCAGACCTATATCATTAACTTCATGTGCCCGCAAATTGATGGAAACTATGGTTAGAGACCGTCTCGCCACGTACCGCGAGAGCAAGAGGCATTTCGCAGATTTCATGTTTGGCTTTAGGCCACACCTGTCTGCTCAAGATATCCTCTTGCAACTAAAACGAGACGTTATCCAACCCATTCCCTAGACGCAACGCGACAGAGCAATCCTTGCACTCGGCCTTATAGGCGCATTCGACAACGTTAAATATGAAAGCATCCTGAAGAACTTGAGTAGTGTCCATTGCGGTAAGAAATGATTTGCCTACATCACAGACTTCCTCTCTGAGAGACTGGCCTTCATTCGCATAGATAACGAGGAACATGGACCATTCAAAGTGGGGACGCGGGGAACCCCGCAAGAAGCTGTCCTGTCTCCGCTGCTGTTCAACATTGCCATGATGAAGCTCCTGCAAGCATTGGCAGTAGTGGAAGGAATATATCAGGCAATATACGCCGTTGATATAACGATCTGGATGAATTGGGGCTTTTTAGGAGAAATTGAAGACCGCCTGCAGCAGGCCGCCTCCATTGTGGAGGACTATGTGGCCCAGTGTGGGTTGCAGTGAGCTCCAACCAAATCTGAATTCCTGCATATATGAGAAAACATTAAAGATAGGACGACCCTGAACTTGATGGTATCAGGATCAACAATATGAGAGGTTTCAGAACTACGAATACTTGGCCTTCTGATTCACGACAGAAAAAAAAACAGCACCACGCTAGACAAGCTACAAAAAATTGGAGAACAGGTAGGGCACATGATCCGCCGAGTGTCAAACAAGCGCGGGGGGCTACGAGGAAGGGACGCGATTCGGCTCGCCAATGCTTTTCTAACTAGCAGGATTCTATATTCAATACCGTACTTACGAATGACTAAACACGAAGAGAACCGAGTCGATGCTATTCTTAGGAAATTAATTGAGCGCGCACTTGATTTCCCCATCAGCACTTCAAATCAGAAACTCTCTGTATCGGGAATCTTTAACTCTATACAAGAGCTCCAAGAAGCCCACCTCACAAATCAATATACGCGTCCTACGCAGACGCCCCGCGGGCGGCGCCTACTGGACCGCCTCTTGATCCGGCACGAATGCGAAATCGAAAACGCGGAGCGTATTACTGAACTTTGGAGAACAAAACTCTGGGTGTCCCAGCTTTCCCGCAGTATGACCAGAAAGGCGCACCAGGGTAGAAGGCAAGTGCGTGCTGAGGCATTTGAACAACGGCTTGGATCCCGTAATGGGGTCTATTACGTTAATGTGGCCGGGCCGTCCCCTGGGGGATACTACACGGCGGCGGTAATACATCAAGGAACGCAAGTGGACGGCCTCACTTTCAAAGCCACAAGCTGAAAGAAGGCGGAGAAGGTGGCCATTGCACTATCAGTATCCCATTCAAACTCAAAACAAATAGTTACAGGCTCTCGAAGAGCCTGCGAGAGCTATCTTGCAGGAGAAATCTCTCCATTGGCTAATAGACTTTTAAAATTCAGCATCAGGAACCACGATCCTACCCCAAAACGTCTTATATGGACTCCGGAACATCAGGGTCTACAGGGTAACGAGGCTGCACATGCAGCGGCCCGCGTGTTTACTTCCCGGGAAACTCCCCATTCTCCTGATAGACCTGAACGTCCCACACCTTTAACATGGTTTCGAAAAATCAAAGAATACTACATTGAGCAACGCCGCTTGTAACGCGCACCAGCGAAGGGACTCTCGAAAACGAAGGAGCACATTCTGCGGCGCCTACAGATAAATACGCTGCTCTGTCCAGCCAAACTCAAATATTATGACCTGAAAATAAGTGGGCAGTGCCAGTACTGTGGGGAAGTGGCCAACACTTACCATATGGTCTGGGCCTGCCAAGTGAACACAAAATTTACCCCCTTTCCCAACCCCACCAAAGAGGACTGGGAGACGACCCTACTCAACAGCTCCACACTAGAGGAACAGCGAACTCTAGTCCAGCGGGCTCGGGTGGCGGCCTCGACTAATGACGTCCCGGACTAGGGATGTCAACCAGCCCGGTGGGGATAAGGGCTATCTGGCACAGCCAGCATCAGTAAAGGTTTTTTCCTCCTCCTCCCCAGAAAAGGGTCGTGAATGGTCAGCAAGTTTAGCTCATCTTGTAAAAAGAAGGCCAATACCTTCTGCCGTGTTCTATTTTCCGAAGTAGTGACTCGAAGCAGCCAGTCTACTTTTGGAGCCTTGATCGTAAAAAAATAAAGCTAAGCTAAGCTACCTGCTTTTGTCTACGGATCTTGCAAGCTTACTTATTTTAGGTGCGTTGAACAACTTCTTGTCTTCAGTTTATACTGTTGTCAGCGTTAAGTCGCCTCGGCATTCGAGCACCGAGCTTATAGCACTGCTGGCTTTTGAGCGGAGCACTTAATTCGGCAACACAGAAAAAACCCCATCCTTATCCGCCTTCAACAAGGCTAGTGATTTCTCTTTGAAAAACGTGGCAACACGGAGAAAAGGCAGGTTATTGTGGTCTAGTGTAGACTGCGACAGAACATCAATGCCTTCACCTACACAACTATCTGTTTCGCCCTCAGGAGCCAATTTTGCTACTTGCCTTGCAAGAGTCAGCGTTTCCGGACGTGCCAGCTGAGGTTGTGGGGCGAACTTGGGAACAAGGCTAAACACACGCTGTACATGGTCCGGGATGGCCATTTCACACGCAGCGTGGATTGGGTTGCTCGGTGAGGGTTTTTCGCTTAGAGAGATGGCCAGAAGGTGTGCCAGCACGTGTTGCCAGATAAACTCGGTCGTTCTGCAAGTGGAGACGCAAAAATCCAGCCACTTTTTCTTGGCCTTTCAAGGGCTCTCGGTACTGTTTTCTTTAAGGAACACGACGTCCCGAAGCTGGCGCGCTTGACGTTTCCATTACGAGCCAATAATTTTGCAAATTCGAATGCCATAGCGCGTCAAAGGGGTGAGGCCTCCATGCAACAGGTTGGTGGCGGGCAGTAGGAACTTGAGGCGTAAGTATTATGCGCAATAAGCATCAAGTGCGCACTTGGCACTCAGCAACGGCAATGAGGTTGACGAGATGACACGATCAGGTCTTTGAAGCTGCCGTTTAAAACTAATTCTCTCTTTTCATCTGACGAGTATCATTACAGAGTGTGCAGTGGAAGTTGGAGGCAGGGTAGTTAGACAGGACACTGGCAAGCTTTCCCAGAAAACTAGGAATCTCATTAAGAAGCGTCAAGTCATGAAAGTCTCACGTACAACATACAAAATAGAACTGGCAGAGCTTTCGAAGTTGCCTAATAGGCGTAAGGTATGCAACGTAAGAAGGTATAACATGGAGAGAATCGAACACGCTCTGAAAAACAGAGAAAGCGTCAAAGCAGTGAAGAGGAAACTTGGGATAGGCAAAAATCGATTGTATGCACTAAGGGACAAACAAGGCAAAATGACTTTCAATATGGATAGGATAGTTGAAATAGCGGTGGGGTTCTACAGAGATCTGTACAGTAGCCAGGACAACCACGACTTTAATACTATAAGAACTAGCAGAAACCCAGATGACACCCCACCAGTAATGATAAAGTCGGAAAAGCTTTGGAGAGCATGCAAAGAGGCAAAGCAGCTGGTGAGGATCAGGTAACATCAGATCTGCTGAAAAATAGAGGACACATTGTGTTAGAAAAATCTAGCCACCCTGTTTACGAGGTGTCTCGTGGCGGGAAGAGTACCAGAGTCTTGGAAGAGCGCTAACATTATCTTAATACATAAGAAAGAAGATGGCAAGGACTTGAAGAATTACAGGCCGATTAGCTTGCTCTCTGTAGTATACAAGCTATTTACAAAAAAAATTGCCAACAGAGTAAAGAAAACATTAGCATATTATTAACCAAAACATCAAGCGGGATTTCGAACATGCTACTCAAAAATTCCACCACATTCATACTATCAATCCAGTAATAAAGAAATGTTCAGAATATAACCAACCACTATACATAGTCTTCATAGAATACGAGAAGGCGTTTGATTTAATAGAAATGTCAGCCGTCATGCAGACACTGCGGAATCAGGGCGTCGATGAAGTATATATAAACATCCTGGAAGAAATCTTCAGGGGATCAACTGCTACCATAGTGCTTCATAAAGAAAGCAACAAAACACCAATTAAGAAGGGTGTAAGGCAGGGGGACACAGTCTGCTCAATGCTATTTACCACGTGCTTAAAGTAGGTTTTCAGAAGCCTAGAATGGGAACAGTTAGGGATAAGAGTTATTGAAGAGTACCTTAGTAACCTGCGCTTCACCGATGACATTGCATTGCTGAGTAACTCAGGCGTCGAACTGCAACTCATGATTACGGAGTTAGACAGGGAGAGCGGAATGGTTGGTCTTAAAATGAATCTGCAGAAAACTAAAGTAATGTACAACAACCTCAGAAAAAAGCAGCGCTTCGAGATAGGTATTAGTGCACTTCAAGTTGTAAAAGACTATGTCTACTTAGAGCAGGTAATAACCGCGCAGATGAACCAGGAGATTGAAGTAACTAGAAGAATAAGAATGGGGTGGAGCACGATTGGCAAGCACTCTCAAATTATGACAGGTAGATTGCCACTATCACACAAGAGAGAGGTATATAACAGCTGTATCTTGCCGGTACATAGCTAAGAAGCAGAAACCTGGAAACTTACAAAAAGGGTTCAGCTTAAATTAAGGACGACGCAGCGAGCATTGCAAAGAAAAATGGTAGGTTTAACCTTAAGAGACAAGAAGAGAGCAGAGTGGATTAGGTAACAAACGGGGGTTAAGGATATCATAGCTGAAATCAAGAAGAAAAAATAGACATGGGCCGGGAATGCAGCGTGTACACGGGAGAACCGCTGGTCTTTAGGGTAGCTAACTGGATTCCCAGAGAAGGCAAGCGGATTAGGGGGAGACAGAAGGTTAGGTGGGCAGATAAGATTAAGAAGTTTGCGGGTATAAATTGGCAGCAGCAAGCACAGGACCGGGTTAACTGGCGGAACATGGGAGAGGCCTTTATCCTGCAGTGGACGTAGCCGGGCTGATGATGATGATGATGACCTCTTTTCAATGAGTGCATGAGTGCTTTTATTCTCACCCATGAGCTTCGGCAGGATGATGATTGATTGATATGTGAGGTTTAATGTTCCAAAACCACCTTATGATTAGGAGAGACGCCGTAGTGGAGGGCTGCGGAAATTTCGACCACCTGGAATTCTTTAACGTGCACCCAAATCTGAGCACACGGGCCTGCAACAATTTTGTCTTCATCGGAAGTGCAGCCACCGCAGTCGGGATCCGAACTACCGCAGGATGCTTTGTTAAGGCTTTTAGATTTGAGTTTAAACATCTCATGTGATCACAATTGCTGGAAATATGAGTGTAGAGGAAGCAAACCTATTCTGCCATACATGTCGGCTCAATACAAGCTCGTAAAGAGAGGGATTGCAAACCATTGTTTAGGAATTGCCCTCTAAAAGTCTTGTGGACACTCGTAATTCAGCAGCTTCGTTGAGCAGGCTTCCCGTCTGATCAGCGCTGAATTCCCCGATCATGTGCTGGTTTCGGTGGCGGAAAAGATGTTCAGGACAATCAAACAGGCATGACAATCACCAGTGAACTGCGTGGCTGGTAGCTCAAAGCACGTAGCTGTGATTTACTAACTACATAAGATTTCTCACAAATTTAAAAAATGCCGCCATATCCACGAAGTGAATGATGATGAGTGGGCGAAGCTCCGGAGGTAAACCTGGCAAACCATGAATCCTCTGTACATTTTGCCCACTCGATTTTATTACATCGCTCCCCCTAGCGTACCTCGCCGCACTAAATCGAACGATTGCCTTCAACCAATGACACGCGCCATATGTGACATCATTCCTATTTTATAAGATCTCGCATCTTTTGCATCTCGCACATTTGCTCTCGCACATTTGCATCTCGCACATTTTATAAGATCTCGCACATTTGCATCTTTTCATCATCAGCTACAAGTACCACCATCTAGTAAACACTACAAGAACTAAACGAGAGGTGGCTACATACAGGAGACGGTACCGCCATCTAGTAAACACTGCAAGAAATAAACTAGAGGTGGCTACATACAGGGGACGGTACCGCCATCTAGTGAACACTGCAAGAACTAAACTAGAGGAGGCTACATACAGGGGGCGCACAGCCCACGCACTATGGAGCTTCGCCCCTAAAATAGGTGATAAGGTGGATGTGGAGGTGGTTTTCTCTGCCGCAGAAGAGCTTTCAGTGCTCTGCAAACGGGTCAATGCGCAATCCGCGCGAAAAAGCTACTGCTCAATCAAATATAAAAGGATATTCGTAGCTTGTGTGATAGCCGTTGGTTATTTGCTCCCGTTGTCATGCGGCAATTATATGTTGGGCAAACAGGCCAGTGCCTGAAAGAAAGTTTAGAGGAGGATCCTTAGAATGTACACTCAGCTGTGCAAGCTCATTTGGGCATTGATTGTAGAGATTGTCGTTGCAGAGCGGAATTCGAAAAGTGCACTGTTGTAGCCAAACACCGTCACCAGATAACATGAGAGATTTTGTAGGCCAATGAAATCCAAGTACTGGGCGATTGATGTGTAAGCATGCCTTCGCTTGCTCTGACTGAAAAAGAAATCGAGTTTCGGGCTTCGACACAGTATATTGTGAATTTGTGCTGAGCTGTGGCGTCGTAACCATATATTGAGAAGGCGATTGTCTTGCTTTGATGCAATAGGTTGCGTGATTGCGCGGTCATGTTCTGTCACGAGTATAAATTTCCAGCGTTTTACTGTAAAATTTTCAGTTGAAGTCAGCGCTCTTTCTGTCCTTGTCCTTTTTTTTTGTAGCTACGTCATAACTACTGATAGTCTTGCACTGTGCAAATATGTTAACTGCACCTACTTTCCCTATATAAAATGGAGGGATGCCACCACAGGAGCTCAGTGGATGTACATCAGACTAGGGCATCAACATTAAACCGGTGTTGCGGCAAAACCGCTTATCGGGTTATTCGACGCACCAGTTCTTTGATTTAGAACACCGGATAATTAGATTGACGGGATATTTGGTTGGTTATTCGGGTAAATATACCGTAATATTCGGATAATCGAAAAACAATATATTCATTTTGTATTGGTAGCCCAGATATTCGTCCTTCTTGGATTCTCTTGTTTGGAGGAAATATTGCAACCATTTGTAATAGTCCGATATGTACTTTTAATGACTCACTCACAATGTTCTTTTGTCTTAATGTGGATATTACGGGAGTGACTAGTGATAATGACTCTTGAAAGGTAGCTTGTGATTACCCCTTCATAAACATTCCGTTAGTTATGAATATCCGATGAGTGCGAAAGTGCATGCAAAGTTTAGAAACGGGAAGTATTTGCATGGACCATTAGCGATCACAACTGTAATGCAATAACAAGTTTTTCATGTTGTGTTGATGCGTATCCACAACCACTTAAAATTCGCATAAGCTCTTAGCGAGACCAAATATTCGTTTCCTGATATTCAAATACCCTGCGTGTACGTTCATTCAAACTGGATAGACAGAATTCCCTTTTCTCTAAATTCGGATAACCGGATAACCGGCTTTCAAGGCCGAATTCGCTTTTATCTGGCTTACCCGAGTTGCCTGTTTAGCGGCTACTTGCAAGCTCTACATCGGGCCCGTTATTTGAAAGTTTCAGGTTTCGTCTCTATCGGCCACAAGTTATCTCCATGTCCACATTCGTTTATTTACATCAACAATAAACCTACTTGTAGAATGATTTCCTATGCATCCCTTACGTTTGTTAGTTCTCTCGAAACTATTGCGTGTAACAAAAAAGGGTCATTCTATTTTCTCATTTTTTTTCTTACATATTGTGCTGAAGAATACTTATGTATGCAACGATCTATATCACTGCCTTCTCCTGTACTGTTTTGTCATTCTTACTCACCTGTCATGTCTTTTTTATAGTAAAACATATATAGCCATGCTCTACCTGATCTTGCATGCACGATGTCATGAATTGATATGATATACTCCGCGGCACCCTAACACCTCTTGTTCACCCTGACGCTTTTTCTGCCCCTTGGCTATTCGATAACACATATGATTTTGATATACAAGGCTGTGCACGCTTGATGCCGTGAGATGACTTGATATGGCATCAGAGGACCGCGTCTAATAGCACGGAGTCACGGTGATTGACTGCTATCTATGTTTTTACTTACTTATTTTATTTATTTATTCTATACACATACTGCAGCCATATTCAGGGCCGTCGCAGGAATGGGATGTTATATAATAATAGGCCAACGAGGAAAAATACAAACAAATAATACAAATTGTGAAGCAAGTACACTCGTAACAAAGCAAAAGTAAAAATGAAGTTAATTACGCGTCAGTAAGATATTCATCGACAGCAACTATGATGTCAGTTAGTGCTAAGGAGCGAATGCTACAAGGCAGGGAATTCCACAGTTCTATTGTACGCGGAAAAAAAACTGTATTTAAAGGTATTAGTACGAGCAAAGAAAGGTGTTACATTCAAAGCGTGGGAACTGCGGGTACAACTATCATCAGTAAATGTGATGAGGTTAGCATGACCAAGGCCGGAGGAGGAGTTAATATTTCCGTATAAAAATTTTAAAGCTTCGTTTTAGTATCACGAGAGTTGTGATGGGATGTTTATTGATTGAAGGGCTGTGGTCGGGGAGAAGTTGTGGCTATTGTTATGAAAAATTAAACGGTGAGAAAATAATCGGTGAGATCGAGAGGCTTAAACATCAAAATACGCATCCAATGTTTTTTTTTTCATTTTAACTAAGTTAGAAAATCCCAGATTACATTGCTGGGTCTTTTCTGCGCGGATCCAATGAGCTTTGACTCGTGTTGCTGGTGTTTTTGCATACGGTGATTCCGCACATAGAAAGACGGTGGAGATGGTTTGAGATTTTGCCTGCAGTTTCTTCCGGCATCTTTGTGAGCAAGGTGCAGACCTTTCTCAGTGAAGTTTGTATTATTCGACGGCCTGGTGGCCTGGCGGCAATTGCAGCACGGTCACTGATAAAGCTGAAAGACCGGCGTCTCTACAATATACTGTAAACTCTCTTGGAACTGCCTATACAAGTACACTTGAATGGACATTAAAGAAAAAATATGACTTAGTCTAGATTGGTGAATCGCACTCATAGAACTCAAATGCCACATGTTTCGCTGGCATAAGTTGATTATTGCTGGAGAAAAAAAAGGTTGACGTTTCATTTTTAAATTTCTCTCTGAAAACATTGTGCGTCAACAACCAGTTTCGAAAGCCTTTATTGTATTTTTTCAACATCGTCTCAACGAAGTTTTCTGCAACTTCGTATACAAGGCCTAGGGAACTCACACATGACATTATACTTCAATTTTATTGAGTAGAAATTATGTAGGACCCAGCAGACTCCCTCATAATTTACTACGTCACGATGTTTGGTGCGGGAGTGTCACGGTGACGTCTTCAACCGCATCGCCTTGCCTGTTTTCTCGCTTACTATGCCTCCTGTTGGCGTAAGAGAAGCGTTTTTGCGATTGTTAACTTGAACTCTACAAATACGCAAAAGTTTGATTTGCTCTTTAGTGACCCTCAAAATCACCAAATTTTTATGTAGTTGGCAAGCACGCAGTGTGCCATTATTTGTCAATATGTGAATACGTGCACATCTGCAAAGCCTTATTGACATTTTGGGGATTTAATGACTGATTTGGATGAATACTACGACTCAACGTTTTGCAACTGGTTCAGAAGGCTTAAATGAGCCACTAGTAATAAGTTCTAGTGCGTTAGCACGGCTATTATTCTACTCTCTTACCACGCTATACTTCAAGCGTTAACAAGAGGTAGAGAGTTCGTTGACGTTTTAAAGAAACTGATCATGCATGCCTCTAATGGTCCGTAGCGGACTAAGATGAGTACACTTGCCAAGTACTACTACGCTATAAAATAGTATTTTTGTGAACCTTTGAAACATACGATTAATCATTCTTTGTTATTATATGTGACGCGTGGCACCTTCAACACTCCCTTAGGCACTATGTGTACTGCTTTGATGCTGTGGTTTATGGCGAGGAAAAATTTAAAAAGAATTTCGTCAACTCAAGTACGTTGAAATATTGTTGATTGAGGAAGTTCTTGACCTGCAGTATATTGTTTTTTAAGATTCTTTTTATAATGCTTACTCAACAGAACAGTTGTCATAGGAACTTCAGCGCGTGCTCTATGGCTAAGACTTTTCTGCTGCCATAAACTATGAATGGCACGTAAACAGATAGTTCAGTTGAAAGTAGCTCATTTTCTGCAGTCTTCTGTTATGTTCTTTTGCAACAAAGTCATTAACGTTGAATTTAAAGAAATTTTTCTCCCTTGTCGGAAATTTTTTACGCAATATTTACTTGCTGTTGTTCGGGTGTACATATACATAATTTTCATGATAACCATAATGTATAGTCAATTTCCCTACATTTATCTCGCCTCATGCTCAGTTTTTGTGCTGTTGCGGCTAACATGACTGTGATGATGATTTGATGCCGATGGGCATGACAATCCAGCTGATGAAGATGAAACTGCTTCATTTGCCGTACCTGGGCCCAGCAAAAATAACATACAAACAACAGACAACATTGCCTGTAGACTAGTAACGTCGAGCCAAGACCACGATCCGTCCTTCAACGTTTTTTCCAAAACATCTGAGCTTTGATAATATAGACAAACTGTCCTACAAGTATTATCAATGACATTTGGGTAAGCTCTATTGAAAACACAGTTAGCCATGTCATGCGATTAATAATAACAAGGCTGTCTGAGGCGATTTCCAAGTTTCTAAACATTGTCATGCCAGCCTGCGATGGAATGTACCAACAGGTTTTTGAGGTTGAACATGTGTTACATTCAAGTAATGGAAAGAGGCGCTTGTGGCACTGATGCAACTTTTCTAAACATAACAGATTACATAGCATTCGTAAGAATAAATTCCTGTGCATTGTGAACTACTTCATTCAGGTCTTCAGGGCCATCTGAGCTGAAAAGTGTAGAACGGTTATTTAGAAAATGTACGCACGTGAGTTATTGACCGCAAATAATCAGTATTGTTGCGCACATGCAGATGTTCCACTTCAAGCCACGCAGAATGGTGTCCATAAAACTCTCGAACGTTGCCAGTGCATTGCATAGTCCGAATGGCATAACGTTGAATTCAAAGAGCCCATCAAGGGTTACAAAGGCAGTCTTTTCTTTCTACTCTGGGCGCATCGGAAATTCACCAATAAGCGGATGATAAATCTACGTTGAAAAAAATAAGAGACCCAATATAAGCAGTCTCTTGCGTCCTCTATACGGGGCAGCGGGTATACGTCTTTTTTAGTCCCGGCACTTTAGTCACGACGATTCGAAGCAAAATCTCTACGATCTATCTTTCTTTTTAGCAAGGATTAACGGTGCTGCCCACGGACTGGCTGACTCTTGTTCCACTCCCTTTCGCATCATTTCCTTCACTTAGTCGTTGATAATTTATCTTTCTTACAGGGAAACACGATATGTTTTTTGGCAAATCGGACTTGCCGCGTCAGTGTTGATGGTATGGCGCGTTCGAGGCAGGGGGATAGAAATTACTTTGCCTTTCTGCGCAAAGTCAAATACCGAAGCGTGCTTCAACAGCACAGCTTCAATGAATTTCAGCGCTCGCTTGAGCTAAGCGACCTATTTATTGCTGCCATAAGCGCCCTGCCCAAATTGTGACAACCAGTTCCGTCACGTTCTTCCGGCACGTCTGTGAGATCAACCACTGATAAGGTCGCGTGTTCTTTGCTGACCGAAGCTAATTTCAAACCATTAGGTAGTGCCACAGGCTCAGAGGAACAGTTTACAGTCCATGGGCCAGTTCGTCTGCCATCGCTCGACACCACACAATGGGGAACCAACACATTCTTCTTCACGCAGTTTATGTGCATTAGTTCTATGCTCGCATCGAAGCTGTCATAATTCGCGCCGCGACAGACAACAGGAACGCGTACGGTAGACAACGCAGGTATGAACGTGTCGCCGCAGACACACAGCGTAGTTTGGTCGTCCGCTGGAGTTTCCAGAAGTTCTGACGGCATCTCGCTACTCACAAAGACTTTCCCCGTGTGACAATCTACAGTGGCACCACATTCTCGCAAGAAGTACATGCAGAGAATGGCGTCATGTGTCGACCGAGGAATAATCACAAACTCCGTCGTTATCATAAGGCCTTCCACAAATACTTCAGCTCTACACACACCAATACGGCACAACGGCTCTCCACTCACTCCACAAAATGTCGAAGTTTCATCCCAGGTAAAAATAACTTTCCGCCTTAACACGTCTTTAAAGGAAGCACTCATCACGGAAATCGTTGCACCTGCGTTCACCAAGGCAAACACAGGCACATACTCTACCAAAACACGCAATTTGTTTTTAAATATACACACAAGAGGTATTTCTGTCAGTAGCACGTTTCCTGCGACCTCACCCCAATCGGCCACGCTGGCTAGTTTTCCGGGGGCGAAGAGGACGCTTTGCGACGCAGTGGTGAAGGAGACCGATGAGCACGAAGTTGCGGTGGGGGCGTTAAGCTCCTGTCAGATGACGGGGAGCGGTTGCGGAAGTTGCTGGGTTAATAGTTGTCATCAGGTGGTATGTGAGCCGGCCGCCAGAAACCATAAAACTCTTTGAAGGGTCGTGAAAAGTCGGATGGTTGGTGATGCCGAGGGTCACCCGATGGTTGCAAAACTGTGATATGTAGCCTGGCACACCACAGAAATAGCATACCGGCTGAGGTCGAAACGTTAGTCGCTCGTCGATGAATCGAGCGTCATTATTTGTTCTTGTGTAATGGATGTACTGGTTGGGTACATCGTAACGAGACGTCGGGTGTCGACGAGGCATCCGCTGAGAGCGCCGGTCATACCCCGACGCGGGAAATCTGGTTGTCATCCTTGGCTGTGGGGCTGGGCTGTACTCCACATTTGCCGCGCTCATCGTCGGTCGCCATGGAGTCAAAGGAGGCACATCCATAGCCTCGTGGGAGACACAACTCGGAATGGTGAGCTGTCGAACACATTTCTCGGTGGGACAGTTCCTCGCGAACAATCTGCCGAATGTTAGAAAAGAGGTCGAGGCCAGGATTTGTGTCCACACTGGCCTGGTGTGGATTTGATGTGGTTGTGGACTCTGATGCGCAAGCGCGGGTTATGCCAAAACTTTTGGCCACTTACGATAGACCTTTCGTCATTGTTGGCAGACTTACAGAGGTAAACTACGTAATACCTCATAATGGAATAATTGGAAGCGCAAACCAACGGGACAGAAGAAAAGAGACAAACAAGTGCATGTTTGTCTTTTCTCTTGTGTCCCGTTGGTTCGCGCTTCCTATTATTCCTTTATGATAAATACCAACTAGCCCGCCTGTCGAACCTATGTAATAGCTCGTCTCACGGCGAGTGGTCGACGAGCTGCCAAAATTCAAGTGATTCATGTTGCCCGCCTGAAATTGTACACGCCACGACAACTCGACTGACTCGTCCGGTGGCCTTCATCTGCGCGGAGAGGCATGTTGCGCACATACCGAGGACAACAAAGCGTATACGGTGAGCGAACTTGTCGCCCGGAGTGAGAAAGGAAGAAGAGGATCAGGGAGATCTCTAACCAGCCGGCCGCTTCGGAGCTGCCTCTCACGAACTAGTAAACAGCCCCTTTCAATTTCTACCGGTCGTTTTCAAACGTAACAATATATTCGTTACAAGTTTTCCCGGTACCTTCTTGTACTGTCTAGCTCGGACCACAAACATGCCGGGTACAAGAATATAGTTTATTCACTATCATACCATTTATAAAACAGCATGACAAATACTACAAATGCAACGATAAATGCATGATACATAACGCAGTGCCACGTAAAATTGATTTTCCAAGTCTACTTCTCTTTTTGGCTTGCAGGTTATGTTTCGTCAGATGCATAGCTAGTACGTAAAATGATGTTGCAGCGTTACGCTACCCATCTTTGTAGATCTTGGAGGCTTGTTTATTATTTTCCTACCGCTTGTACTTTAGGTGTCTTATTTAAAAGGAAGTTTTGATTTTTAATTTACCTTATAAAATTGAGAATTAGCAGACTGACTGACACACACTGACACGAACACAAGATACAAGTTTTGTTTTATCTTTTTTTACTCGCTTCTTATGGAAACATGCCGGCTACAGAAAGGATCGTCAGCAACTGTGCAAAGAACATCCAGAATAATTTTGCTTTTCATGCTTTTTAAGCATATCTTGTTTTTATACGTCACTAATTGTGTGACTAGTCATAGCATTTTATTATGAGCTTTGCGTTTCGTTTGCCTTTTCAGATTATTTGTCGGCTTCTGGTGAATAAACGTTGCTGTTTTCGGAAGTTTTTTTGCTGACAATTACTGAAGAGCCACGACAGAATCTTACACATGCAAAAGAATTATCTCGCAAATAATATTTGTTGGTCATAAAGTGTGCTGTACAGCTGACTCGGCAAGTTCATCATTGAGACCGTAACAAAACTGCGTAAAATTGCTTGTCTGAGAAAAGACAACACACAAAGGAAACGCTCACTGAGTGTCATCGCTTCTCGTTTGTGTTTACTCCATACTGTCATGTTTTCTTCCGCTGTTTATTATCACAATAAGGCGTGCTGCCGCTTCTATGGTGGCGGAGAATCAGTGCATGAGCTTGAAACGAAAAAAAAAAAAAACACCAGTCCTGTGCGGAACGCACAGCATAGTCACAAAGAAAGTGGGAGGCCGGGCTTTCAGAGCCCTTCCTGAAACTCTTTGGATGACCGCTAAAAGCCCAATTGTTCGGTACCCACTATGCCATTATTATTCATAATTTTTAGTGATAGACCGGCATTTACCATGCTATTTTTCGTCATTCTTCAGAGAAGTGTGGTACTCGCTAAACACTGCCAAGGAATTGAGTGCCAGCTGTTCACGTAGCGGCTGGTGTCGATGAGCAATTTTGCCTGAAGTGGTATGTGGAGCAGTTATTATGTGATCAAGGACAAGCTGTTCTATTGTGTTGGAGCATTGGACGACCCACTCATTATGCTATTCGCATTGTATGACGCCAGCACCAGAATGATTCCGTGAAAGAATACGGCGCTTGCACGCAGTGAACGTGGGTTTGAGCTCCACTTTGTCTTTGGTACTGTTTTTTCCTTATTGCGTTAGAAATTGGTTACAAGCGGTGGCAGTGGTTGTGGTGGTAGACAACTACGGCACCGTGCGCAACCATATATTCGGTCTTATAACAGCTTTCGCTATAAAAAAATGCCTCCTGACAAAAGAACACTTGCCCGGTTGGGACCAACACCGGATCTTCCAGGTGATGAAGAAGGTGAGCGCTGCAAGGAGTAAAACACGATACTTGAGAAAACAAACGCAGTGAAGCAAATATACACAACTTTACGATAATTTTATACCGAAATTAAAAAAAGAACATTGGTGAACAATCAAAATATTTTGGTTTCCCACGTTCAATGTGTCGTCTCCTGATAAATAATAATGCTATGTCGTTATAATTTACGAGTAGAGTCTATGCACACGCTAATGGGCACTTCCCGCTTGCGATAAGTGGAAAATATCATTACAGCTTTACGAGAATGTCATTGCCATTCTCAGTCTTAAAAGGGTTGATGATGATGATGAGCAATGTGTGCGGTGTAGCATCCCGAAGCCATCATAAGAATATGAGAAACGCCGTAGTGGAGGGAGTTTCACAACCTGCAGTTTTTTAGCGTGCACCCGCACCTGAGCACACAAACCCACAGCATTTTTGCCTCCATTGAAACTGCAGCTGCAGCAGCCTGGATTCGATCCCGCGACCTGCGTGTCAGCAGCTGAGTACCCCACCCACTAGACCACCTCAGTGGGGCAGTGTTCAGAGAGAGCAAACAGAAAAGGGCCACGTTTTTGTGTCTACGGTCAGCACCACAGCCTCAAACATTAACCTTAGCTTCGAAGTTAAGGACACCTGCTGCTGCGCACTAGAACTGAGCGTGGACAGCTAGAGTTGCGATGGAATAAAGGTGCGCTTTGTAATAACGAGTTTTAAATATAACATAAGCATAACAAGTTTTATATGCGCCAGTTTAAAACAATGCGTAATAAATCAGTTGCCTTGATGAGGATGAATAAAAAGGATTATTATGCACGACAAATAGAGCAGGCGAATTGTAATTCAGTAAAACTTTGGCAAATTGTAAATGACGTTGTCGGAAACCCTTCCGCTTCTAAGGTGCTTCCTGATGTCATCGACTCCAATACAGTTGAATCGTTTAACAGTTATTTTGCCTCCATTAATCAAACACAAGCTAAAAATTCAAAGAACCCAGCCAAGAACATGGTCTAGCAGATTCCAATCCCAATTTTTTTGTCATGTATGACATCGACGTTGAGGAAATCATATCAATTCTCTCAGGAATGCCAATGAATAAATCGGCAAGCCTGGATAGGATAACTGTAAGGCTTCTCAAAGAAAATTTAGACGTCCTCGGACCGGTTTTCTGTCGACCATTTAATCATTCTGTGAGAGCAGCCATGTACCCGTCTTGTTTAAAAATTGCAAAAGTTATTCCGATACATGAAAGCGGCGATCACTCTCAACCTTGAAACCACTGACCAATCTCAGTTTTGAGCATAATCAACAATATCTTCAAAAAAATTTTTGCCAATCGTTTCTACAAATTCATTGCGAAATACAACTTGCTCTCCCTTCAGCAACACGGATTTAGACCAAAGTCTACCTCCACCGCCGTTATGGCCCTTACTCAAGCAATAAACACTACATTGAATGAAAATGAATAAGTAACAGTTATCTTTCTGGACCTCAAAAAAGCCTTTGACATCGTAGACCACAGATTACTGCTAAGTAAATTACCACATTATGGTTTCCGTGGGATCATATTTCAACTTCTTTCAGATTACCTGAACGATCGTCAACAGACTGTATTAACGATTTCATGTCTTCTCTGAGCCACTTCAGTACTGGTGTTCCCCAGGGCTCGGTGCTGGGACCATTGCTCTTCTCATTGTATATTAATGACCTTCCAGAGATATTACAGCCTTCTAACACACTGATGTATGCTGACGATACTTGTGTCATAGTAACAGGTAAAAATCTAACTGATCTTGAATCGAAGTCCAATATAGAACTCGTAAAGGTCGCTCATTCGTTATCGAATAATAAACTATCTATAAATACCGATAAGACTAAATGCATCACGTTTCGCTCTCGGTTAAGATTCATAAATGCTAATGACATACAGATAAAAATTTACGATTCCGTGATCGAGCAAGTAACCACAATTAAATATCTGGGTGTCACTATAGATAACAACTTACTATGGCTGATGCAGATTCAAAATGTGTGTTCCAAATTAGCCCCAGGGTGACATCCACTTACTCAGGCTCGTCAATATTTTAATACCACTACTCAACGAATGCTTATAGTGTTTTCATTCATTGTCATATCTCATGTTGCATTGAGTCTTGGGGCGCCACGTACACAACTTACCTGTACCCGGTTAGACGACTATAAAAAAACGGGCTGTACTCATTCCAAGTATAACGACCCCAGCAAACCTTTGTTTTCCAGATTACTTATTTTCTTCTTTGACAAGCTATGGAAATTAAAACTAGCCAGATGCGTAAACACTGTTATTACTTACAACCACCCTTTTCATGTGTTGTTGTTTTCCGCCACGTCTTGTTCTACTAGACAACTAACGTTCAGTAAATAGAATATTCCACGAACTAACAACGTATACGGTGAACGGCTTTTACAGTTTGTTGGTATTGAAATCTGGCATGTTATTCCTTTTAAAAATGTGTAAAAATTTCACTAAGGCACTAGAAAAATACTATTTAAAAGATTGCAGTGATTTATTATTGTCCTGTCATAATTAGTGTGATGACTGTCTTGATTTTAATATGTAAGTAGGTGTTTATTCAGTTTTAGTTCTCTCGTCCATTGTAACGGTTTTGTGCGGTTATTTTATGCACTGTAATGTTTCTTTGCCAACTCTTCAATACATTAGATTGTAAAAACTTCAGTTAATTCCTTATTGATATTGTATAACTATTTAGCTGCACTTTTCCGAAATGCGTTTTCTTTTTTGGACCCAAACTAGCTTATGGGAATGGGTTCACACAGTATATGCAGTTTTTTTGTAAAAAGTGTGACCAATAAAATTCAATTCAATGCAATATGATAATGATGTGTGTAAACACTTTAAGGAGCCAGCATTGGAACGTGCTGCAAAGGTGGATTCTTTTTTTTACTTTACTCTCGGCATAATCATACTACGGTTTGCAAGCACATGTGCCCAAAATATCCATGTTTAGCAGATGCTACAGATGATTACACCATAAAAAAGACCCTGTTGCTGCAGCCTGGCAGAACAACGCAGGTGCACGAACGGTCACGCCACTCGCCATAAGAGAGGAAATGAAGAAAAAGTCCATTCAAATGCAGCTACTCAGAGAACCTTTCTGCAAAGTTAGGATAAAGAACACAAGCAAGCCCTCCTCCGGGTTCCGTTAAGCCACTCTATACATATTCCACGTTATCAGGACCACAAAGGTTTGACCCACTGCCCCCTGACCTCGATGCCACGCACGATACTCTTCAGCTTGATTAAATAAGCACGTTTCCCGCTTTTTTTTTGTTAAAAAAAACTGTTTTCTTGCTAGCTTACAGAGTAAGCGAAAGTTTCTGCTGCCTTTCCACGCTCTTTTTTGAATTACACACGACTGCAACATGATGTCTCATGCGGTCTTTTTGCACAAAAGATAGAAATTTCCTGTTAAAATAAAACACTTACCGCAGGTTGACCGAAGACGACACTGTCCAGAGATATGGAACTGGAAGTCTGAAAAAGTTATGGCAAGACATTGAAGGTATGGATGATCACTAACGAGATTTTAGGCGTCATCTTTAATTCAGCCAGGCACTTGAAAAGCACCAGTAGTGATTGTGCAACTACTAATATCTTACATACAAGAGAAACGAATCATAAGTGCAATGTAACTTCAATGAAAATCTGCAGATATTGAAGTCAAGGAACAAAGAGAAGGAGTAATTTGTAGTAACCTTTTTGCAAAGTTAGGATAAACAACACATGCAAACACTGCCCGTCGAATTCCGTTAAGCCACACTATACATATTTCACTTTATCGGGCTCTAAAAGGTTTGACCCACTGCGTTCTGACCCCGATGCTACGCATGATACCCTTCAGCTTGATCGAATAAGCACGTTTCTTGCTTTTTTTTTCTTTTACCAAAACACTTTCTTTAATAGATTACGGAGTAAGCGAAAGTTTTTGCTGCCTTTCCACACTCTTGTTTTTGAATCACACACGCCTGCAACATATCCTGTTTTTCGCGTAACCTTCTTTCTCTTTCCTAGGTGTGTGCATAAATGACAGTACATCTTCCAGCCATCTTTCGCGAAGATGATTTTTCTGAAAAAACAATAAATCCTGCGAGTACAAAGACTAGGTCACAAGGTAATCAGAAAACGTCTTGAGGCCGTCACACTACGCAACTGCTATACTAGGCATGGACACCATGCTCACTGTCATGTATTCAATAGAGTAGAACAATCATTCTTACGCATAAGATGCTCAATGAAAGCGTCAATGCAAGAGATGTCCATAAAAGTTTGCGTTGTAGAAGGCAGCCGTTGCGTAAATGATTATGCGAAAGCCTTAAAGGAAATATTTTCGATCAAGGACGCATATCAACTGACTTCCGAAAATGAACCTAACAGTGAGGACAACACAGCACGGATAAAACTTTGCAAAGTCAACAGTTAGAATCACTCAATATGCTCTTTTCTGTGAAAGCCACAATAACGGGAATGCTTATAATGGTTACCTTTCCGGCAATATAAAAACTGCGTGTAACTGCCATTGGAAATTGTCAAAGTTCTTTTACTAACTAGCCCACAATTTCTGTAGACGATTCCCTCCTAGACCCACACAACTGGTTGAGAGTGTGTCTAAGTGAACTTGAGGATATTGAGCAAGTCAACATAGGTCCGCAATGAAATAATGTGGGCAGCCATGAAATTCTGTAGCTTAATAACTGTTATAAAAAGGGGAATCCCTGCGGTTATGGTGGGCATCGCTGTTTTTAGAAAGAGACGCGTAGGACTGCGTACCTCGTCACTCTTCTCCACCGACCACTCAAAATACGGTAGGTCTGACCAACTTAGCACTGCTGTCAAGTGTTTCCGATCGGTGTAATAACTGCGGGTTACTGGTATAATCTTCTTAGTGAGAGGGGGTTCGACTAAATGAACTTTCATAACACAAAATTGGTTTGTTGTTTGGGCGATTGTCACCGAGTACGCTGGGACTAATATTTGTGATTGTGAAACAGAACGGAAAACGTGCTCTTAGGTAAACAGATTATGAAAAAACGCAAACTTTTGTTACCTTAGTGTGGTAACACGTCACATTCGGACTGCGAGGTTAGTCAAAACAATAGCTTCGAACTCCCATCAATACTTTTGTCTCAGTTTTTCTTCGTCTTGTTGCAGTGCCCCTATTTCACCCAAGATTACAATCTGGGCACCACGTAAATCCTCAAAATATACTTAAAAGCGAGCTTTCTGCCCTTAGTTGGTGTCCCAGTTTTCCGCGCGCAAATGTCCAGTGAACGCATTGCAGCGAGCCTATCTCAAATTACCCAGTGGCGCACGGGTCCCATCACCATATATAGCACTGGACAGCGTAAATTGGTTTCTCAACAGGATGATCTGCACCCTAACATTTGTTTGTCACAGTCTTGCCATGCTGTAGTACAAAAACTAGGGATGTAGAAAACGGGAAAAAGGCTGGCATACTGTTTTTCGTGGCTTCTAATGACTATCTGGCCTTGGTGGCGAAAACAGTTGCTAATACGGTCACTGATTGCACTACGTGTGGGGTGAATGGTACGGTAATTAGGTCAACAGCAGCTTGAATTGAAATGCAAAACATCTCAAAATGTAGGCACCGCACTGTTCGTGCATTTCTGTATCCGCACATGTAAAGGGTTCTTTATTGATCTACCATCTCACTCCTCATTTCTTTTCTCCAATACACCACTTCCCTTTGTCATTCCTTTGTTATGCTACATATGAGTCATGATTATTCATAGCGTCATTTGCCTTCTTTCTATCTTGCAGTTCTTCGTCATTCAATCTCTAACTTTTTTCAATTGTTTTCTCCCCGAGAGTAATGCGATAATATCATTCGCGTAAGTGCTTTTTTTTGTTACCGAGCCCAGATAGTTTAGACTTTATGAGTCTAAACTTCGGACAATGGCTACACAATTTTCTATCCCACCTTAAGAAAAATAATAATTTTCTTTGCTTTGTTTCGTCTCACCTGCCTTTCCACAACACATCTCCACTCCCTCCCTTCTTCTTGTGCACCTCCACCGCCATGTGCCCAAATTTCGAGGCTTAACAGGCAGATGTCTCATGCTTCCTTTCTACACTGAACATAACAGCTTTTATGATAAAATAAAACACTTACGGTGGGTTGACCAAAGACGACACTGTCCAGAGATGGGGGATGGGAAGGCTGAAAAAAGTATTTCAAGACACTGAAGACATGGATCAACAGTAGCGAAAGTGTAAACTGAATGTTTAAATTAGCCAGGCACTTGAAAAGCAGCAGTATTATTTGCGGAACTACCAATATTATACATACAAGATAAATAAATCGTAAGTACAATGCAACTTCTTCGAATATCAGCAGAAAATGAAGTCAAGGAACGAAGAGAAGACGTAAAATTTCGTGTCATGTGGTGTAATACTTTTGAATATGATGCAAATAAAGTAGTATGCACAAAACGACAACTTGCTGACAACATAGACCACAGCGTCAGCCTACAAGTTATGCACCTGAATCTCCGCTAACTGAGCTACAGTGGTGGTCGTCCGCTCAACAATATTATTGACAATAAAAGTATCATACAAACAAGCAGAAAAGCCACCCACCCCCATAAGGCAGATAAAATAAAACATATAACCACTTCTGTCCTCTCATGACGAAAAAATACTCAGCTTTCGGGTCACGTCCACTGGCACTCGTGATGCAAGCTGCAATCACCTCAGGTGTTTTTCTGTCTGTCATAGATCTTAGTTGAATCACAGTGAGATACTGACATATAAAGTCTTAGCTGATGACAAAACACACGGGACGACAAGGCACTGTATACTACTCTCCTGGCGCGCAAGCAAGCCAGCGCAATCCGCTACACGCCACATGGCCACGTCCTCAAATGATTTTAGAGTAGATTGAAGGTAGAGCCATCTAAAAAACAAATCTACAAATTCTCATTTCCGCGCATAGTAAATTACATAAATCGCAACCCTGTCCGTCATAAACGTATTTGAAATGTACCTCGCACAGTTTCCGTTTCGTTATATTTCGTGAGCAAGTTTAGGTAATGTTTACACTTCGACAACGTGAGTGTTTGTAGTGCTATGTTTAGTCGTTTCTAACCTACTTTATAGACATCAAAGACATTTTCTAAAATGTCAGCATTTTGGTTATGCAATGTTCTGCTAACCAATAAATTTTTTTATCAACCAGAAGAACTTTTCACAAAAATATGCTAGTTTATCCCAATTGCATAGTATGGGTTGAAAATTGGCCTAATATCTCCACGCTTTGTTGGCGAGAGCTCCGATAGTGATGAAGATGTCGTAATGACAACTCAGAAATGTTTTTTTGCGTTTTATAGCTTGCCTTTTTTTCTTACATACTGCTCCTACATTGGTTTGAAGTTTTCATTTATTTTCCTATTCGATCTTTGATATACATGCACACAGTGTTGTGATTTTTTTACGTGAAGGCTGCTTTACCACGTTTGTTCATATTCCAATAAGTAACAAATACATCTCGTGTAAGCACTAAATAGAGGAGAAGCTGAGAGGAAGAATGAAGCTTGACGGTAGAGGAAATTCTTGAAACGAGAAGTGTGACTGCAGGAGCCAAACTTCTGAAAAGTCGTCTTGTTGTCTTCATAGCTGGCAACCTAAACGTTGCAGTCTTGAATGATATTGCTGATAAGAACGCTCACTTCATTTCCATCCTGTAAGGCAACGACTCTTCATCGCAGCAAAATCTCTGTATTTTAAAGAGAGGCATGCAGAACCAAACTGGCAAACAATACTTTTTATTGGCATTTAGCATGAGCACTGCATCCTTCCCACACACGAATTTCACAAATTATTTTGTATGCATTGAAATAACATCTACTTTTTCCATATATAGGTGGATAAAAAGCTGTGATGTTAAACAGAGTGCACTCTGTGCATCTAATCTTTACAAAAGCTCTTCGTGAAGACGTGAGGATTGGCTCACAGTTTCTCGGCTCTTGAGTTCCGCAACTACCGCTTTTTTAAAGAATCGGTATAAAGGTGTACTACTTAAAAACAGAGTATTTTGAAAAAAATATTCAAAAGTCAAAACGCTCAAAGGTGCAGCTGCAATTTCTGAGGCCAGAATTACATTTAATGCCCCCCACTTCATATGCTGAAGCAAATTTCTAATAAACTTAATTGATGTAATATTCCCAGTTATGGCACTCATAATCTTTCCTCGTTTCTGCAACATAAGATTGCCCCATTTCTGGCTCAATATACTTTTTTTCTTCCTGAATGGTCATGATCGTTTTCTCCTACGTGTCTTACTGCTGAACATTACCTGCTTTGTCATATAATGAGATGCGTGAACAAAAGAATTACCTCACTTGTTTGTAGCATCTAGGCTTGTCTTTCTTCATGCGCTGTGTTTTTCTGGGATAAACAGCTGTAAAGTGCCTTGAATAAAACTGTTAATCTTATATCTTCTTTGTTGTTAATTGGTAGTGATTTAGTGTATATGACATTTACCATAAACAATGCATTACACATCAAAAACAGCTATGTCATTGTATTGGTGCTGTTTGTGTGATGCGAAATATATTCCACGTAGTTGGTACGCGGCACGCTTTTTCAAACTCAATGAGTACCTAGATGCAATAAGATAAAGTCACTTACCGGACTAAGTCTGAGAGCTCCGGCTCCTTGTGTGCTTCCAGGCTGAAAAAGAATTAGCGGGAGAACGGGCAGTAAATGAAAACTTGTTCATGCTACCACCTAATGCTCATGCTCTTGGCCAGGCAAACAAAACCTAATACACACTGACAAAGACCTGTTGGTCAAAAACAGGCATGTCAAACTCGAAAGACCATAAGGCTACAAAAAGCAACTTGAACTTATTGCACCTCGTGGCGCTCAAGGCTCGCCCGGTTTTTTGTCCGTGCGGTAAACATGGCATTACCAAAATGGTACTCACCAGACTCTCACTCCAGCCTTGGAAATGCGCGAAATATAGGCGACAAAACTACCACTATGATATTCACAAAGGTAAATATGTTAGAGAAGCTTGCTCAGTGATGATCGGGTAACAAGCTAATCTTCGTTACCCCTGCGTAACTCTTATCTAATAAACTTTTTCAGCCACCAGAGCATATTTGCATGCAAATAAACTCTGTGCAGGTTGTAGAGTGGTGGCAGGGCTGACGACGTGACAGCGATAGGAAACCTAATGAAGAACCGCGACGGCGCAGGCAGGGGTTTCCTCGTTGTGGATGCTTGTGATTATGATGGTGTTGTTGAACCATAAGTGCTCACATACCATGTGTCTGTGGCCTGACGTGTGATTGAATAGGTCACGCTGGAAGCACGTGTCGGTTTCTCCCATGTCAGGTAACAGTCGTTGTGGCACTTCGCTGAGACAGCCGGCACCCGCACTTCGGGGTTCTCTTGCGGCCGCTTGCGCTTTACTTCTTCTTTACGCCCTCAGGCTGTAGGGTCAACTTGACGGCACACAAGCTTCGCTACCGCTTTCACAGCTCCGTCTTTGTGTGACGGCAAGTCCTCTTCACTTCTGCTTCACTGGCCTGCCACTCCAGATTTTCTTTTTGGTGATCCCTCTTCTTTTTGGCCTCCCGGACTGCCGCAACAGAATCTTGGTGTTCTACCCAAGCTCCTGCTGCGTTGCGAGCCTGCCGCGCTGCTGACTGGACTTGAGAGGTGTTCATGCGACCAAGCGGTAAGACAAACTGCGCGAGCTCGCGCCGAAGAGAAATAAATGCTTGTGCCGAAAAAATGGTGTGCCTCTCTCTCGGCACGTGTGCCGAGAAAAGCTATAAATCACCGTAGAATCGTGCATTACAACGCCAAACAAGACACGAGCATAAGAAGCTCACAGGCAAGCTAAAAAAGATAACCAAAGGCAACCCACTAGTACAGCACACATATTTGTGTCATGAAGCAGCGGTGGTCACTAAGATAATAAGAACAGTACCCTTCCACGTGAAGCCTCAACGTAGAGCTTCCACGTAGAGCCACGAGTCACAGGAGGATTCAAAATTAGCACATCTTGTACTTAATGCTAAAAGTCAGAAGAAAGTACGAGGGGGGGGGGGCACCTTCTGCGTGTCTTCTTAGTTGTGTCTTTTTTTCTATGTTTTTTTCCGTTTATGCTTTCCAGACTTTCTGTGTTTCTTTTTATTTGTATTTTTTATTTTCATGAATAAAAAACACTCCAAAAAACAAGAGAAAAAGACTTCTCTTTGATTAGAGTGCTTGCTCAGATAACATACTGCCATATGACGTTTTGCTAGCGCCGTCATAAATACGACCGAAGAATAAAGAGAAAAATGTTTCCTTGGTGAAAGCGTGCACTCAAATTGCTTCGCTATTTGGTAGTTTCACCTGTGTTATGCCAAACTACGACAAGATGTGACAACGACTGCATATGATGGCGGAGCAAGGGCGCCACTGCTTGTTTTGTGGACGCAAGACTGCAACCGTCAACGGAACTTGTGTTTGACCTGGCTAAGTTCTCAAAAAATGCTCAGCTTTTGCCTGCCAAATTTCTAATAATAGCTTCACGCAGCAGTTAAAACAAACTCTAATACGCTCAAGATAACGGTGAAGCCACTTCTTCAAATAGTAAAGTTTACGCTTCAGCCTAGGTCACACAACAGAGACATAGTTGGAAGCATATGAAAACGAACATGCACGGAAAAAAGATAATTGTCTAATGAATGCCCACACTGATTTTTGCACATGCAAGTCATCCTGGCCGCAGTTTCAAGCGAAAAACATCTCGTAAAAGGCTTCATTCGAGATACGTAAACTACCTGAAAACCATGGTTGCAGTGGTCCGTTAGAAGAACAGCCACACGCAATTATTGGGGGGTAATATCTACTAAAAAACAGTGTATCGACCAATGAAGCGCAGTTGAAACTAGCCGTACAATTGAGAGCGTACATAGATGGGCAAAGCAGAACTTCGTCACCCGGGCTGAAGCACACGAAGTGGTTACGTGCGTTGCATTTAGCATGTGATTTTGTTGGCTTGCTTCAGTCTTGAGCTGGATGAGCTGGCGACAATCGAGCAGACGAGAGACGTATTTTTCGCTGGAAGATGCAGATTTATTGATGGGAGAGATAGACGACCAGAGAGAGATTAAAAGAAAGAGGTGCCCAGAAAAGAAGACGGTGGCGACCATGACGGGAGTAGAATATCGGGTTACTAGTTGTGCGCCGTATGGTGGTGCTTTATGCTAAAGTAACACATGCAAAAATACGTCGTAGCTTTTGTAGACAACAAGGATGTACACGGCGATGTCTGAGAGTTTGTGATCAAAGCGCTCATTCAGCCTGTTCGCTTGTCTGTGTTTACAAGAGGTTAATTTATGGGTGTTGGCGAAGGCATTGAGCACTTTGTTGACAACTAGACACGGTATTTTCTTTCCGTAGTTGCTTACGGTGAAAAGAAGGAGCACCATGGCGTAGGTATAACCAAATAACGTGATAGTTTTGCCGAGTCGGTAGTTCTTCATCCTGAAAAATTTCCGCAGTGCGAGAAAAATAAAAAGGGCACTGACGCGGGCAGCGCTTCTTCCTGTTAGCTGCCTTCTTTTGCCTTCCCGCGCTCTCAAACTCTTTTTTACGCGACTAAGGACTAAATCTTTTAATATAAGCAGTGACTTCACAAGCTGAGAAAAAGGTCATGGAAGCTGCTTAGGGGATGCGTGTCAGATGGTTCGCAGCTGCAACTATCCACCTCTTGCCAGCGAGAATCACAAGACTCGGCCTGTAGAGAATAACGCCAACTGACTCGAGTTGTTTCGTCAGAAACGGGAGTGGTTGCCGCTGAAAATTTTGAACAAATGTCAGTAACTTTCGACAATGACAAATGGCACATGAGCCAAAGAACGTCGCTACACTAGCGAAGACGCCTGGCCAGTAGTACCGACATCTGAGGCGGGCATAGATTCTCTGGAGGCTCAAGTGACCAACTGTGGTGTCGTCACAAAATGCTGTAAGGATTAGAGCCCGAAGGGAGTGAGGTAGAAGATTTACCCAGCGTTTACCACTTTAGTGGTAATTATGGCAGTACAAGACGCTATTATCGACCCCCAATGGCTACAGCTGTCGACGAAGCAGGCCAATATGGCAATTGGGGTGTCAACGAAGACGGGCAGTCAACAAAGAGGGGGCTGCATAGCACTAAGTATTGACAGACATTGCTGAACTTGGCTAGCCATGTGACGTGAATACCGGTCACGCGATCGTGGGATTAGAGTAATTTGGCATGCCGTTACGTTTGTCTTGGTAGGAACTTAAAATATTACTCGATTTTACCATACATGTTTTGAGCGCTTTCCCCAGTGCTCCAGAATTTCAGTCACGTCATCAAGTGTTATGTGGTTTTCAGTCACGCAACAGACTCTTGTGAGATTTTGAGTGATATTCAGTCAAGCGTATAGTTACGCTACGTTACAGCATTCGATGTGTATGTCTAGCTTGATGGTTTTAGTCACAGCGACAACATTTGCTGCGAATACATTAGAGCACGTAGATGTTTTTATTGTCGTTTTTGACACTAAGACGGAAAATTTACAGCAGGGGGTGCATGACCATGATGCGAATAGATTTAGTTTTTTAACAGCAGAAATAAAAAAGAAAACAAAACCTTTGAATTAAAACCACCTGCACAATACAGCTTCTGTTTAAGTAAAACAACTATTTTTGTTTCCTAAAGGACAATGACAACAGTATAATAGCTATGCTGATTAATGATGACGTAGTTGAGTCGCTAAGTTGGTAAGCAGGTGGTAATTCAGTGGGAAAAACGCACCCCGAAAAGTGGAAAACTGAATCATGAAGTTCCTTGCAAGTTTTACATGATTGCTCACAATCCACATCACGTAAGCACTACAAAAAAAGGAAAACTTCATGGAAAGAAAGAAGTTTAAAACGTTGGACAACATTTCAGACATGACTTGTGCCTGGAGGCGATTGTCGTTAAAAATACTTGTCTTATATCGTTCAAAGCTGTGACCTTCAAGCTCGACTCTTGAAGTAAAATCTGGTTATCGAAACGTTGACTCCAGTGATATCTACAAATTTAGAGATTTCCAATCACATAAATAGGAGTGAAATTTAAGCCCACCTCTAGAGCCTAACTGGCGTTCCAACTCACCTTACTAGCAGAGGCTAGAAATTACTTCTGTACTTCATCATACGTAATGTAAATAGATTTTCATGAATCGCAGTAACTTCTTTCCTCGCCAAATACAAACCCCTCTACAGGATTATTTGAAAAGATTACTTATGTGAACTGTGTGCTACTTGCTATTAGTGGCTTGCTACGTGAAGACAAGACTTGTTCCGAGGATATCTTCTACTGTGGAGTTCAGCAATTACACGTTTTTGTACTTTTTACAGGAGTAGTAGAAACCTGTAATTACTAGGGCTCATTGAGGGCTTAAGGTCGGTTTGAAAGTCACTACACTCACAACAGCGACTGCAGTTCTTTATGGCAAGAGAGCATTGATTTGCGCCCCAGCAGATAATAGAGCTGACAATTCCAAATGCCAGTTCGAGTACCAATGCAATATATTGCTATCACACACATTTCTCTTGGATATGTGTGTTTGTTTTATGTTCCCTTGAATGGTAGTTCTTAATTCACAAAATGCCATGTGGCTTTCCTCAAAAGCTGCCGACTTCTGCTCCTTTTCTGCTTCCCCTAAAATACATGTAGAAATATGTGAATCTAGACTTTGCCGCTACATCTTATGTAGTGCCCCTTCGTCCTGTTTGGGTTGCGAAACACTGGGCGTATACCATTGGTCCTAAACGGTAAATCATACAAAGAAAACGCTGTTTGTGAAGTATGTTATGCATACCGTAGAGCTATTATGTGGTACGTTCTTTAGACATCAATGACTACCTAGTTACAAAAAAACATGGACGACAAACACGAGCAATGAGGGGAGCTCCAGCTCCTGGGTACATCTGGGCTCAAAAGGAAACAATTAGACAGTGAGACACGTAGAATGTAAACATGTGCATGACATCAGCTCTGGGTCAATTGTTTACATAGATGAAAACATTGAATGTGCCATGAAAAGGGTTGCTTGGATAAAAGTGAGCCTGTCCAAATAAAATTCTAATGAATAACTGAAAACTAGCTTCAAATAATTGTACCTTGTCGCGAGCAAGTTTCCCGCCCATTTCTTTTCAAAAATTGTAGCACCTCATACCTGAACAGTTGGGAATTATAGGTGAGAAAAGGCAACAAAAAAAGGCAAGGAATTATCGCCCTGCACTTTAGGCTTATCCGATGTGGAGCTGGTCTCTAGCAGTGTACAAAAATTTGCCTTCGCGACACTGACTTCGCAGTTTTGAAATTGTGAATCATGGCAAAAACTTAGCAGACAAAAAAGAAGCCTTAGTGCAAAACTCTTCATACAAAGCGTCGTCGTAGTTTCACTGGCCACTTGAAGGATAAAGAAATTGCAGCCAAAGGCGTGTGAGGAATCATGTTAAATTTATAAGTAGTAGTTCAATATTACATGATAATCAGTTATGTCAATAATTACGTGAAAGTTCTCAATTCTTCTTTTGTGTAAAGCTACGTGATTTCAGTTAAGTAATGAAAACGTTTTCCAAACTCCTCCTTCGTTTCTCACGAAGTGTTAAACAGGTTATTGATAGGAAAATAAAAACATGCTGACCCAGTGCCCCACAGATTACATCATCTTTGAAAGGAGTGGCGTCAGACAATTCGAGGGTGTAACCTTAATCCTTCTATCCTTGTATATACCGTTCTTTTTTTCTCACTCTCACTTCTTCGCTTATTTTAAACGCGAAAGATTTTTTCAAGTAAAGTAGCCACGTTTAGAGTATCAATTATTCTTTCTATCAACCTAGCCACATACATCTCGCCGCTCTCATAATTAACACTCTAAATTGAGGTAAACCTTATTAGAATGTGGTAACACAGTTTCAAGCATGTACCTCGCTTGTCAGCACATGAAAAATTGGCAGATGCCACGAGCTTAAGCAATCAATATTGTGCGAAGAATGCGGATGGAGGATCACTGTGACGTATTTTTCATAGATGAAAACGTTACGATGGGGCGGCAAAACTTGTAGAAATGCACGCAGAAAAGTACTTTGCACAGCCGCATATGTTTTATATGACCAGTTCTTTGCAGTGGCGTAACGATACCTGCAGCAACGTAGATACTGGACAACAGCCGGAGAGGTTATCTGATATGAGACAACGCTGTTCACGAGAATTTCAGCCCTAGCTACCATTACCTGAGTCAACTTCAGCGGTTGGCACCTAAATATAATTCACGTTAACCTGATGTGACGGCTGTATTGTTGGAGTATATACGTGATCTTACATAGCCGGCACTTCAGCCATACATATTGTTTCACGAACAATACGGTCCATTTCAAAAGTAGTTCCAAGACCTGACATTGCTGTGGGGTAGAACACTTCACTGCCCATCGAAAGGGTCGGCTTCGATTTCTGCTGAAGCCATGACACGTATTTTTTGCATTCTTTGAGTGAACCTTGCCGATGTCAGCTTTCTCACTCATGCGTTAAAATTATGCATATATATCTCGCCCTTCGTGGAAAGTTGTACACTGTAAACCAAGTGCGGCAAATCTGCATACCTGTGGCACATACCTGTGGGCGGGTGTGTGCAGCACGCTGGCGGAGAGCGCTTGACGACGTACGCGACGCGATCGCGTCATCACTGATGTATTGACGATCAGGTCCTATTCGTCAAACTGTATTTTCCTCTCATACTGACTCTCACTTCTTAAATATACTCTTATATATATATAAAGCGAGAGGAAGATAGCCAAGTAGAAAGACGCCCAAGTTCCCTGCAATAGGTTTGTATCTACCCAGGCAAGGCTAGAAGAGACATGGGAAAGTTTGACGCGTGAGCGTTAAAAAAACCTTACCATAATACACAGCGTAGCACCGCTGAAACTGCTCTAAGAAACAAAGTTTACGCCAAGCCTGAGTGCTGGCACCGGCACTATGTGACATTGCTGAGAACACCAACGACAATAAAATGGTGGCAGCTTGATCTCGCGAATCACCGGATACGAAGTAAAAAAACACAGATAAATTTTGCTTCTATGTTTTAGTATTTCTGCCAACTTCAAGATTTTATTTAGGCAAAAGATTGCATACATTAGACATGTCACCTCGAAATATTCTCGCAGCATCAACTACTACTTCGACGCGCAATGGACCATTCCTTGTTGTGTACGTCACCTCCACCACGTTGGGGCATGCCCGCATGAGATGAAGGTCAAGTGGCGTACAGTATGACGTTGCGAATTTCGGCATATGAAATCATGAGCGCTCAGAGCATGCATCCCTCTTGCATCTTTGAAATTTTCAAACCTGGTTAAGAGCCAATTAATGTGTTCAGAGCCGGAACATAAAAGGGCCCTTTGCGGTCAGACGAAGTGATTACAATAGAAAAAGACCCTTCTACTCTATTACCGATCTGGCTATTTGCTATCATGTTGCCCTTCTTAGCCATACCGTGAAAAACTAGACCTAGATGCATTTTTATTGATTGTCTAGTTCATGCTGGATTAGAAAAGAAGAACCATATTCTTTGAACCCTGCTGGAGAAAAACTGTGTGGATACTCTCAATCACCGGCGCATTTGTAGAACCATAAGTTGAAACATTTTTGTTCGCTTTCCTGTCACAGGCACAGATGCCACATGTGTTTCATCGAAAATTCGGTTTTTTTTAAAGCCTATTGTCCCGACATTTAGGAATTTCGGGGCCTGAAGCAGTGTTTTGCTGGCCTACTTTTTTCGCCTCAAACCCGGTTTTAGTGCCTAAATTACGGCATCTAATTATCAAAGACAAAATACATACTAGTGAAAACAGCAGAGATTCGTGTTGGTTGCATTAAAAGTTGCGTATTAGATTTAAACGTCGAAGTAAGTATGCAAACATGTCGCAGGCATCAGACGCAGTTAGGTAACTGCACAATTTTAAATTAGTTTTATAATTAGGTTCTAGGATTCTAAATGATATAAATGTTTAACGGGTTACTATGACCGCCACCAAGCAATAGTTCAATTTTAATTTCACGAGCGTTTACTATCCTAATCCTAACGCTTTGCGAAGTGTGTTTCTAGTGTTTTTTTCATTCGTTTCCGATCAGCGTTTATTGTATTGAGTGAGAAAATTAGCAGTGACCTTGTGCATAGAAGCTAGAAACTTTGCTGCCGTAGTGCTATGCCTCGTTTGAAATTGCAGTGCGCTTTTAGCGGCAGAAATTAGGTACGTTCACATCCATGCCATGCAAATATTTTCAAAGTGTCTGTCAACTTGAACATGGAGGACCTGCGCTTTAGCAAAGACTAAATTGCTTTAAAGGCTGCCATCTTAGACTAGCAAATTGCGACATGTTATTCTAAGAGAATCTTGCATAAGGGGCCGGGAGCCTTCCCATACCTGTTTAATGATGATGTTGGGTGCTTTGTGGCGCAAAGGACATTTGATGGCCAAAAAGCGCCAGTTCATAGGACAAGGGATTTGGACAACGATTGTGGTTGACGGCTGTATGAGGGTCATAAAATTCCTCTTGCTAAGGCAGGTAAAAACATAGAAGTAATAAAATTGTCACCTTGCCGTGAAAAGTGTGTGGTGTTAACGGGTGACGAATGTTAGTAATAATAGAAACCATGGTAGACATGCATGGCATTACCACAAGTGCCTCAATTGTTCACCCCCTTGCGTCCAAGGGCCGTGAGGCAAGTGCTTTGTTCAGTGTAGCCACCGCAGTAGAGACCTTTCTTGAAAGACCGTGTTACGAAATGCCCTGGTATAACACATGAAAGATATGGAGTTCTCTAAAAAAGGCCTACAACAATTTATGTATGAAAAGCGGTTCCCTACCGATGAACACGGCCACACATGGCCAGATTACAAGACTTAAAAACCAAGCTTGACGTCGTCGACCTATGCGTAGTAAAACATATTTCGAGGGATAGACAAGCGCGCAGAATTCATTTTTGTAATGGAAAGTGTGCAGCCTAAGCCCTACCTCACGGCACTCCTGTTTCTTGGACAAACGTTCTGGAAAGAACGCTGTGCACTCCGACATAGAATGTGCGATTTGACAAATAACTTTCGACTATAGTTAACATTTCGCCATGCACGCGGAGGTGGGACAGGTGTCTTAATATTCCAAATCCCTATATTGTATCGCAAGCCTTCTTGATATAAAGGAACACAGATAAAAAATTGTTTGTGAATAAAAGCGTCTCTGATCTGTAACTCGATACGAACAAAGTGTTCGGATGTGGATCTACCCTCTTGAATCTCGCTGAAAAACGTCGATTGATATGTGGGGTTTAAGGTCCCAAAACCACCATATGATTATGAGAGACGCCATAGTGGACGGCTTCAGAAATTTTGACCACCTTGGGTTCTTTAACGTGCACCCAAATCTGAGCAGATTGGCCTGCACCATTTCCGCCACAATCGGAAATGCAGCCACCGCAGCCGGGAATTGATCCCGCGACCTGTGGGTCAGCAGCCTATGATGGAACCCAGCTTAGTATGTCCTTCATGCCGCCTGTATGCGTTGCCTCTTCCCCTGGCTCGCAAAGGAAGTGGCTGTGATTGGCGCCCTCGTGTGAATTAGAGGGCGCCATACCGTGTGTCAGTACCGAATCGTTACCCAGTACCACACGTCCATGGTCTGACATGCTTCCGCCAAGGCGCTAGCGTCTTCTCAAAAATAGGTCATGCGAGGGCATACCATTTAATACTGGTGTCACACAGGATGCTCAGTAGACTGCAACAACAGCGCCAGTTTGAATGTTCAAATTTCTACAAATGCCTCTCGGCTTACGTAACGCTGGCAAAACTCTTCAATTGCTCATAGATGGCGTTATTCATGCCCTCGACGTTTGGAAGGTTTGCCTGCATTCCATGGTGATGTCAAGCTGCTCGCTCGAAGAGCACTAGAGTCATCAACATTGCGTGCTACAATGGCTGGCAGAGCACGGCATTGTTAATCATAAAATGGGCATACCATCTAAAGTTCCACTGCCACAAGCACCAGCAGCAGAGCAGGCTGATCTGGCCCAACCAGTCATCGATAGGTTCACGTACGGTGTCGGCACACAAGACTTCTGTTGCAAATATTTCAGAAACCACAACTGAGTGTTTACCTATTCACTTAAAGCGAAGGGGGCGAGGGGTTATTGCAGCATTGTGAAACGGTGTTTCCGTGCGCAATGTCAGGGGCCCGTGCGCGACGAGCCTCGTGACCTTTCTTCGTGATCTTAGGTAAAATACAAGTTCAGTTGTTGTTTGGGACTGGTGTCGCTTCTACTCTCTTAGCTCAGCCTGGCTGAGCGTTCAAACAACAATGTTGGATAAAAATACGTCTTTGTACAATTTCATAAAATATTTCTATGATGCAGTGGGTCGCGTGTATGGTTTTTGTTATCGCAAAACAAAAGGTGATGCGTTCAACACCTGTCGACAAAACCTTTTCAGTCCTTTCTCGTCCAGCGCAAATTTTTACACCATTTCCATGAAAGAATTGTATCAAAGAAGTATTCGTGAATCCTGGTGTGAAACACTTTCATATTAACTTTTCTCAGCGTGGTTGTCACACCAGGTATTCACGTTTTCCTAAATTTTTTCTCCTTGAAGCACGTGAGCCCCGCGTATCGCATTTTAAATGGTGTATTCAATAAAACGTTCGGCAATCTGACAAATATAACGCTACTTCGTCTGGGTTTCAACGCGACTTAGTGCGTAACTTTTCTTCCCGAAGAGCATCGTCCTTAAGAGGCACTAAACGGTGGACTCAAGGTATCTTTAAAGATATGCAGGTATGTGCTGTTCCTATTATGTTTACAGTCCACAAAGCAAGTTGTTATAGCAGCTAACACTAAGGACTTCAAAAATGAAGATCTACAGTTTCTTCCAAAGTGACAAGTGGATCCTTACTGCATGGTGGTAACCTCAGGTGACCACCTAACATCTTTTTAACTTAAATTGGAAGTTTATTCTGTCTCGCGAGAAAATAATTTTCTGTGAAAGAGTTTCCCCGTCACTGTTTTCCCGTCAAAAATAGAGTACTGTTCATGAAATTGTCAGATATGATGATAGTTCTCTTGAAACTTTTCCTAACCTTAAACTACGCTAGGCAAATTATTTCTATTATTCCCAAGGATTTTCATTATCGGCTATCTATTAAAGAACCTTTAAATAGTAGAGATCTCGAAATTCATTGAAATACTGTTTTAAATTTGTACCGGGACCGTGAAATAAAAGCATAGCTTAGATACCAGTAAATTGTGTTGTATAACTAAGAATAATGGAAGTAACACAATCATAGAAATCAACAAGAATGATGTGCAACTGCATCGTTTACACCATCGCATTTCTTATCCACAAAGTTCAAAAGACGATAAAGTCAAACAATATTCTGAATATATTATTTTCAAGACGAAGCGAAGTACGCTTTGAGATGTGGTTCCACCAGAAAACAGACAGCCCACAATGAAATGCTACTCGCAAACAGAGTCGGTAAGCCACACAGAGCACTCTCGATAGCTTCACTAACTCATCATTCTACTGTGCATTGTTATGACCATCGTCAGTAGGCGCCATGCTGTGACTGAGAAACGTAGCCGGGCAGCGCTCACACGCCCGGTACCCCAGTTCTCTCGGAACAATCGTCCAGCGGCAGGGAGGGACAAAGGGATTAGAAGACGGTCTGTGAGCCAATATCCCTACAAGCAATTCCTTCTGGCCGGCTTGTTTAGCGAGACGGCAAAGCAGACCAACCGCACAGGTCGTGTCTCCACGATTCAAGTATATACTCCTTGGCTGCAATTCCTGGGAAAGACGGAAGAAGCAACCCAACCACCAAATCGTTCCGGGAAGGAACCCCGTTTCCCCTCAGAGCATCGCGTCAAGAGGTGCATTAACTATTCGGCGGACCGTGCGTTACGGCCCGATGCCCTGTAGGTGGTGTTTTGTGTGTTGGATCGGTGTTCCAGTCAAAAAAGAGGAGCCTGACAGGGCTTAAAACGACGCCGGAGAGCTCTGGACGTCGCTCTGAACCATGTAACGGTTCAACCACCACGCTCATGGTATGTAAAACCCCTAACCTTACTATGCTGTAAATAAGTGTTAAAAATGCTATAAACCTGTTTGTTTTTCACATCCTCATCTTGTCAATGTTCGTTTCCTCAACCCGAAGTTACGCCACGCTACCAGAAAAGACCAAGTAGACCCTGGTCGGCAATAACGGGTGCTCAGCGCTGGAATTTGGAGCGACTACTGGTGAACAGCGCGGGGGTCCGCAACAACTGGTAATCAGCGCTGGGATTCGTAAGTACTGGCGGGCAGCTGTTGGATACGCAGCTACAAGAGACAACAACAGTCGGCCCTTGGGAAGCAGCTGGCTCGAGATATGGACCACGGATGGGTAAGTGCTTGGCTTTTCTTTTGAGTGAACCAAGTTCTAGACGAAGGTAAATTTTAGAACTGTTAGTTAACTTTGCCGAAAGACTCAGTTTCGCAGTTTTGGGAAGTTTTTTTATTGAAGACGTGAGCACTCGGTACAATCATGGACTTATGGGAGCTGCAGAGTCTGACTTTTTGCGGTTGTGTGAGAAATTGCAGATCAATACAAGGGTTTGGCACGAATACTTATGATCATTCAAGTGATTAACGATTTCGGGGGCTGATAATGAGGAGCTCTGTGAAGCATGGGACTTCATCAGTCAAAGAAACAGACGACAGTGTAAAGAGGAAAGATGCACTCTACTTGAGCCAGAATTGGTGTTATCGAGAGAAAACTTACTGCGCTTCAGGAAAGGAGTGTGCTCGTATTATGTAGGCCATTCATCAGTGGCAGTCTTATCTCAGAGATGATAAATTTAAAATAGAGACAGAACAATGTGTCCTTACTTGAATTCAAACCAAGATATCGAGAAACAGACGCCTTGTGAGGTGCAGCTGGATTTTTCAAAAATTGTCAGGTTGACAATAATTATAAGAAGGGCAAATTGAAGGGAAACGCTGACGTGCTCAGCCGCTCTTTCTAAGCCATTCTGGGGTGCTCTTGATGTATCAAAACTGATGTTTTAGTTTTTTCGTGCAACTCTTTATGTTAATTGTGTAAGGTAGCACGTCTGGTTTCTCAGCGCAAGTGAGTCCTGAGAGTTCTGAATGAGAGCTTTTGTTAAAACTAGTAATTGGAATTGGTTTGTTATCACTCTTTAGCCATGGTTTGTTCGAAGGGGGCTGAGTGCTTGCTTGTACATGTGGTCGAGTTTCAGAGATGCCGTCAAAAATTTCGGCATTTACCCAGATCATGCGACAAGCTAAGCAGAGTTCATGGCATTCAACTACGGACCCTTTCCTTGTCTCTTCAAGCAGCAGCGGCGACTGCTGTCCTCTATAACTCATCTGACGAGGGGGAAGCTGATATGACCATCATCAGTAGGCGCCATGCTGCCACTGCAAAACGTAGCCGGGCAGCGCTCCCACGCCCGGAACCCCAGTTTTATCGGAACCAGCGTCCAGCGGCGGGGAGGGACAAAGAGATCAGGAGACGGTCCGTGAGCCAATGTCCCTACAAGCGATTCCTTCGGGCCAGCTTGTTCCTCCAGACGGCAAAGCAGACCAGAGGAACGAATTTCTCTGGATGACAGAGCAGATGGTCCGCACAAGTCGTGTCTCCATGATTCAAGTATCTACTCCTTGGCTGCCATTCCTGGAAAAGGCGGAATAAGCAACCCAACCACCAAATTGTTCCAGGAAGGAACCCCATATACCCTCTTCTTAGAGCATTGCGTCAAGAGGTGCAATAACGATTCGGCGGACCGTGTGTTACTGAGAGTTGCCCTGTGGGTGGTGTTTTGTGTGTGTGATTGCTGTTCCACTTAAGGATCAGGAGCCCGACAGGGCTTAAAACGATGCCGCTGGGTGCTGGACGTCGCTCTGAACCATGTGACAATTCAACCACCACGCTCGTGGTTTGTGACACCCCTAATCTTTCTATGCTGTAAATAAGTGTAAATATTGTCATAAACCTGTTTTTTTTCGTATCCTCTACTTGTCAGCGTTCGTTTTCTCAACCGTAAGATACGCCACGCTACCACAAATAACGGGTAGACCCCGGTTGGCAATAACCGGTGCTCAGCGCTTGGATTCGGAGCCACTACTGGTGAACAGCGCGAGGATCCGCAGCAACTGTTGATCACCGCTGGGATCCGAAGCGACTACTGGTGAACAGTGCTGGGATCCGCAACATTATACCCAGCATTCCATAGTCAAATGCTCCTGTACATCGTGTTAAGCATGGGTCCAAGGAGTTGAACTTCGGTTAACACGGCTGGCGAAACTGGCCTTAGAAGAAAAGCGGTAGGTATGCGCACGTGCAAACACGCCATTGCAAGCCGAAGGAGCTGGAACCTTCAATGGATTGTGCAGTTTAGTCAGCAGACGCCAGAGGGTGACTATCTAAGCCATATCTCGCCGGGAACACCTGAACCCTATTTATTTGTGTGAAACCATTTCTCTTTTCGAGCATTTTCATTAAACTGTTGAAATAATGTACCTACATTTACTAACTCAAGAATATTGGTCAGCACAGGGCCTGCAAGGACTGTCTCTGTGGAAGAAGCAATATTTTAGAGCATAATTTCTTGAAATCGATCCAATTTTTAAAGAAACATAGTAATGTAGCAAATGTAGCACATATGCAACTTTGTTTTAAGTATATATCTTCCTTTTCATCGTCCACTGTAAACTCGAACATAACTATCGCACGCTTTTCACTGCATGCGAAAACGTATAAAATATTGGCCACTAGGTGAAACAACCCCTTATACACACTTTCGTCTCAACAGGTCTTCACCAAAGCACCCTGTTTGTGTATACTATTGTATCTGAATCTGATCAAGTTAGCCTTGCTTCATAAACAAGGTTGGGGGAATGGATGGTCAAAGGTTAGCGAGAATTATCACATGGTGCGTAAGCAGAGAAAGCTTGAGTGTGACTAATATACGAACTTCATTGATGACTGCTTTGCGCAAAATCAACGGTCATGTCTCTTGCTGTTCCTTCATTTTTTATAAAGTCGTTATACCTTATTTTCAGGCAACGCAACACCAATACCGGTGTGATTGTCTGCCTTGCTGTTGTGAGTGCAAATCGGTTTAATGACACATAGACATCATGTGGAATATTTTGAGAACATCAATAAATAACGTAGTTAAACCTGAGATGAAACACTCACCCTACCAGGACCAGGAATCGGGCTCGGTGACCGTCGAGCCTGAAACTAGTAAAACAGAAGCAAGAATCTGTATATTGTTTTGAGATCACTACCCACAAATTTATCGGGAGAAGTTTCTAGTTACTCACACTATAGCTGATATTCGTTTATGCACAGGTTGATTCTGCTTGCACATGGCATGTTTAAAAACATTACGTTGAAGTTTTGGTAACACAAGCATTACAATAGCTTTTGAAAGTTAGTGGCCCTTTGAAGGCATTACCGCAGTGTAAGTAGTATGTTATAAAGTGGGATTAGGCAATCTAAGCGGCACTGTCCTGAAATTTCTAATTTATGAAACATGCATTGCGTCTGCATGTTGTGCACTAATTTTACTGTTGTGATCAAACGCGTGCGATGCTGTTATATTATCTTGTCAGTTGCTAGAACTGGTTCTTCACTTGGAGTACTTGTTTCGGTTAACTCACAGAATAAGTGCATTTTATATGTAATAAGAGTCAGTTTATTTCACTCTGGTTTAATTTTTATGAAGTTGAAAAAGCATTCAAGTACTTACTTGCTACCGTCTTTCTTAAATATTAGTATACTGCACACACGGTAAGATAACTACTTGGGCATCTACCGAAACATTTGTTCAACTTACAAAATGAACTGATACAAAAACTTTGGTGTGGTGTGTCATTAGGGTTCTTGTTTTCGTAACATAAAAGAAGTTCACAGCCCGTAGTCTTTGCGGGCAAAATCAGCCGCATTGACCCAATGTTTTCAATTGTTGTTGTATAGTTCAGTAATGAGTTAGAGGAAAGGAATGGCCCTAATTAATGAAAAGGACACATCTTTGTCGCTAATACGTCATCAGTTTTGTCTAGATATGGAATTCCTTAAACAAAAGTTCTTCCGTTGCTGGCCTAGCGCTCACCATACTCTAGTGTTGATCCGAAGGTCGAGAGAAAAAGTTGTAGCCAGGCTGAGCGTTGCATTCCAAGGGAAGTAAATCCGCACAGGTAAATTTAGGTGCCCTTTAAAAAGGCGCTGGTGGTTGAAGTTTCTGCGCACTTTCAATACGCCATTGGTCATAGTCAAACCGTTCAACTTGGGCATGAAACTACTCAAAATTTATCAATCTCTTTGAACCTAACAAAGCGATTGTACCAGCCAATACGTATTTAATATTTCTTTCTTCAAAAATCATCCCGCAGTGCCTGAAGATGTCATTGCCCAAGTGAACAGGCGGGAAGTAATCATGCCTTCACTACAACAGCACACAACAGCACACATACATACTATACAGCACCTCTACACTGCGGATTCCACTGAAAAATAGTTCTAGCAAAGAAAGATTTAGCAAACATGTTGCTCCTGGCACGGCACAGACGTTTCTTAAAAGGGTGGTTCTTGTCGCGTTTTATTTGCCAACAGTTTTTGTTTCACCATAATTTCTCAAGAGAAACCTAGCAGACCAGGTTTTATTTTTTTTAGTTCATCGTGTAGGTTTTTATTATCAATAATTTGTGGGGTTAAACGTCCTGAAACTACAATAGGAATATAACAGACGCCGTATTAGAGGGCTCCAGAAATTTCAAACACGTGGGTTCTTTGTCGTGCACCCGAATCTGAGCACACGGGCCTACAGCATTATCGCTTTGACCAAAACATGCAGCCACTGCCACCGGGAGATTTTGTCTGAGCTTTATTCTAGACAGAACAGGCGTATTCGACGATCGGTCTATCACAATTTGAAAAGGCCGTTAATTTTAGAGGGAGGGCTATGGGATTATGACAATACTCATGCCTTGACGAGCGCGTCATTCGTCAAACCCTCTTATCCTCCCATGCTAATTTTAGTTCACGCCAAGTTACGGGGTGGCCACGAGAGCACCCAAACGTAGCCGGCTAGATAGATACAAAGATACGTTCAAAGTCACCGAAGCTCAGCAAAAAATGCATCGCATTTATTAGCAGCCATAATACAACAAGGCACAGAGAGAGAGAAAACTTTATTTCTGCATAACGCGGAGCATTCCAAATGGCTGAGCCCCTATTCTAGGGCTCCGCTGGACCTAGACATTATCTCTACCCGTTGGACAAGCCAGCGCTGATCAACAATGACCGAGATGGACAGCAGTGCCTCCCATTGTTCCTTTGCATTGGTCATGTTGTGGTGTTCTTCGTTGTGATGCGTTCACCCCCCCCCCATGATGTGAAACAGAGTTGGTGTGGCCCCACACCACGGACATAAATCTCTATAGACTGTGGGGCAGAATACATGTAGCCTCTGTAAGTTTGTGTAGGTGTTTTTTTGGATTCTGCGTAACGCCCCCAATTTCATGGCTATGAGTTACTTATGCCGTGCTGAATACAGTTTTCTATTGTCTCTGTATTAATGAAGAATTGTACCAAAGTTAGGGTCTAGGGGTGTTGGATCCTCTATTGCAATGTGCAAGGAAGCTCGGTGATTTGTGAAGCCTCGAGCAGCTTTATTCAAAAACTGGTTCCCGGTGGCGCCCTCGTGCCCTGGCACCCAGGTGATGGTTTGGGTGTATTCAATTGGAAAGTCTTTATGAGCTTTGGTTAGACCATGAAAGGCCTTTATACATATTCTACCTTTTACGTAATTCCTACATGTAGCCTTCGAATCTGTGATTATTGTCATTGGGGCTTTTCACTCCCTGCCCTCCTTGATTGCCAGCGCGATCGCTATCTTCGCTTCTGTGACAAAGGCTTGGGCTATGGAGGAGCAACTTGTGACGTTTCCTTTTCTGTCTGTGACCACGGCCACCATATTTTTTGTACTTGCCTGATATGATGCAGCGTCAGTAAATATCGCCGTATTCAAATATTTTGTTTTTTATCCATGTAAGCGGCTCCTGCTTAACGTCTTGCAGCATGTAAAGCTGAGCCCATGTTCTTCGGTAGGGGGCATATTTTGTACCAGGCTCTGATTGAGCACGACAATTCTTTAGTTCTTCCATGTGCCTGTACTTGTTCACCGAGGCTGATCCTCGGAAGAAGTTTTCTGCCGGTTGGTGTCTGTAGCAGGCGCTTAATCTGGGTGGTTACTTGCGCTTCAGCCAACTCATCAAATGTATTGTGAAGTCCGAGCGCTAATAGCTTCGCAGTTGAAGTGCGTTGTGGTAGTCGCAGAGCGGCTTACACGCAATCCTTATTATTTTGTCTGCTTTTTCTTTCTCTTCTCTATTCATGTTGTGGTAGGGTAGCAAGTATGTTAGTCTGCTGATGACTAAGCTCTTTACCAAACGAAGCACGTCTTGTTCTTTCAGTCCAGCACGATTGTTCGCTATTCGAACTATCTTGCGAACAATTTGCTGAGCTGTTCGTTTAAGCATATTCAGTGTGTGGAGACATCGCTGATTAAACTGTAACCACATTCCTAAAATTCGAATGGTCGTTTTCTTTTTGGAATAATATTACCGTCTAGCTTGACCTCAAGGCGAAGGCTTAGGTTTGTTTTGTTTTTTACTCTAGCATAACCAAATGAGTTCCGATTTGTGTGCTGAGCACTGCAGTCCCCTTTTTCGAGCGCGCTCTTCGATGGTATTAGCTGCCAGTTGAAGCCGCTCATCTTTTTCTGCCAAGCTACCCTTGGTTGTCCGTATAGTGGTTTCATCTACATAGAAGGTGTAGGACCGCGGTAAGAATTGGTAGCGCGGCAATTTTCGTTTGCTTCAACTTGCTTTGCGGCGTAAGCTTGGGAAGGCATTTCAGCCGCGGGCCGCCAGCGTTGCTCGAGTGACAGGCGGTCGAAGCGTGACCGACCGGTTTTGCCACGAGCGCAGACACACGGCGCCAGCATATTACCCTGCTTTGTTCAACGCCAGAGAGGGTCGAGCATTTCGAGTTACTATTCACTCAAGGAAAAGGGAACCAACCGGGGGAACAAAAGGGGTGAGATTATAAACGTCATTGTGACGGCCCCCTAACTACCTCTCGGCACTGGCAGTCGGCGCATCAACGGGCCTTTTCCGAGACCCCGCGCACCGCGGCGACTCCTCGCATCGGTTCGGCTTATGGCCCGGCCACGTACTGTTAGCGCGCCTGCAGAATCGGCGGCACGCGTTGCGAAAACTCTGAAGTCGCTTACGACCTTTTCTGCCGGTCCGGCTTTCGTCCATCAGCTCTCAGAAACGGGCTCGCGACACGGGAAATGGTAACGGCCGCCCGTTCGACGCCTAGGTTGCCTACTGTTGAATCGGGCATGTCTACCACTGCGTCCCCGTTTATCCGGGCAAATGAGCTTGTAAGTAGAAACATGCGCGGTCAGCGAGTGGTTTCTCTTACGGCGCACAGAGGCAAGAGGAATATAGCCCCGTCGTCAAGAAATTGACGTGGTAGAGGGAAGTCGCCCTATGGCCGCAATACCGAGTACGGCTAGCTCTGTCTAGATAATTGTGCGCCGCGAAGCTGGCCCTGGCCTCTATACTTTTTCTAGTTTTGTTTTATTTGCATTTTGGTTGTTGCGTTGGTTGGGGAGAGTGCATGAGTCCCACGTGCCCGAAGGCGGCATCCTCGTGGTGGTTTTTTTTTATCTACCTATTGTACTGTCCAATATAGGGACAAGCTGGTGATTATTTGCCGAGAGTGTGGTAAGGGCGGAGCGCCAGGAAGGGATAAGAAGAGGCCCCGGGGCTCCGGCAAGTGTTCTGAACCGAGCTTGCGGTGTTAAGCACCATCGCCTCCGCCGAACCCCGTAGGGTCACCCTACAAAAGTCGGTTCATTTCCAAGTTGTTTTTCTTTTCTTTTTTTTGTAACATTGATTTCCATTGTTTTGTTAAATCTGTAAATACAAGTTTTTCTCAGCCATCTATAACTTTTTCAGCGTTGCTCCTGCTTCAACGTCAAGCGACCAGCAGGCCAATAGCCGCTATTGGGATAGCGGCGTACGTTTCTTCTCTCACTTTGCTATACCACCGCGGGTGGCGCGCCTCGGGCGCTGTGTGGGGAGAAGTGGTTTCTTCTACATCGAGCAGAGAACCTGATTTTACTGAAGGAGTGCCGGATGTCGGGAATATCTTTGAGTTTTTTGGCTAGCCCAATCATGGCTATGTTGAAAAGGATACGCGAGATCACAGCGCCTTGTGGTGCGCCGCCTTTGCTCGGTAAGTGGAAGACATTAGATTCGTCTTCTTATCTCATAACAGCGGTTCATTTAGTAGGAAAGTGCTGTACATATTTGTATGTCGTTTGACCGCAGTTTGTCGCTGTGGCCCATCTATTATGACCTAACGGCTTACGTTGTCGAAAGTGCCTTTTATGTCGATGGCCATGACAAAGTTTTCTCCTGCTTTTGGAACCTTTGTTAGTACTTCCTCCTTTGATAGCAGAAGGATGTCCTGTGTCGAAAGGTTCGAGCTAAAACCAAACTGGGTGTTTGGCAAAAAGTTGTTTTGTTCAAGGTTCTGTTGAAATCCGATGTATATTGATCTCTCAAACACTTTGCCTAAGCACGAGGTAAGAGAGATTGGCCTGAAGTTTTCTATTAATAATTTCTTTCCTGGTTTGCGTATCCTAATTACAACAGCATGCTTCCATTGCTGAAGTATAGTGCCATTTATCCAGTGTTTGTTAATGAAGTTTAGAAGCGCCCTTATGGTTTTGTCATTCATGTTGCGAATCATGGCATTGGTGATTTGATCCGCCCCAGGCATTCTGTTGCGTTCATGCTGATAATTGCCGCTCTGACCTCGACATGCGGGAACAGTGCATCCAGTTTTGAGTTTGGGAGCCCAGTATATTTAGGTGGTAAGGGGCTGTGATGGCTCGGGTGCCGAAATACTTAATATAGATGTCTTGAAGGAGGTCATCTCGTGTGCCTGGAAATGTGTGCAATAAACGTTCTAGAGATATTTGTCCTTCGCGTTTAGCTCTGAGGATATTCCTTGTCTTTGCTGTTTCTAAGGTTCCATTTAGTGAATCACAAAATTGTTCCCAGTTGGCTGTCGCGAGTTGATTAGCATACTGTTCGGCTTGCTGCGTTATTTCTTTAATTTTCACTTTGAGTTTCCTAGTTCTGTTTTGCATTTTTCATCTTTTAGTGAGGTTTATTCTTGCTTCCGACAGGTGGAGAAGGTGAGCGTCTACTTCAAGGGTGTCATTTGTTCTGGCAACAGTTTTGGTGTGCATTTGCTTTTCTATTCGAATAACTTTGCACCACTCGTCGAAGTCATCTACGGGGTCACGTGCGCTTTTAGCGATTTTCTATATGCATGCCAGTCTGTAATTTTAGCTGTGCCGATGTGTTTGCGGAATCAGTCGGTGCGGATTGTGGGGCTTAGTACGTAGTGATCACTGCCCAGGTTTTCAAGGGTGTTGTACCAGTCCACGCTGTGGCAGTTTTGTACTATCGCCAAGTCTGGACTTGTGTCCATGGATACACTGCTGCCTATTCTTGTTGGTATTGCAGGGTCAGCTAACAGCGTCATTTCCAGTTACTCTATTTGTCTTGCAATATTCTTGCCTCTGGTGTCTTGCATCTTATATCCCCAGCTTGCATGCCTGACATTTGTGTCTTCAACTATGAATAATGGGTTCCCTTTCGCCAGTTTTGCTGTCTCTTGAAAGAGCTTGTCGAACGTTGCTCTCTTTTGTCGAGGGGAACTACAGATATCTACGAAGGCGCTCCTTTCATGGCTCCCTTTCTAAGTTATTTCTGTTATGATATACGGAATATCCGCCTCTTTTATGGGCTGATGACGTATTGCTGTAATTGAGTTATCGACTAATGTAGCAACTTTCCATTCTGTGTCTCCGGTACTATAAGTTTTGCAGCCCCGTAATATTGATTGTGTTCTGGCTTCCTGTACTGCTATGACAGCAGGTGGCTTTACTGCTACGCCAGCAGCTGCAACAGTTGCCCTCTTTTCCGCCGGAAACCAAAACAAGGCACCTTAGACCCATCTTAGTCTGCTTTCAATTCACCTATAGTAGTTATGAAAAAAAGGACGGAACGATGAGCTTGTGTATCAATTTCAGGCCACTTAGCAAGATTATAGTCAATGATAACAAGCCCATACCACGTGTACACATAATCTTTGGTCAACTTAGGCAGGCAAAATACTTCTCAAAGGTTGACTTCACCAAGGGCTACTGGAAGGTTCTCATAGACCAAGATTCTAAACCAATGACAGCTTTTTCTACTGCATCAGGACTATACCAATTTAGATTCATGTCGTTTGGTATTAAAACTACCCCAGCTGTAATAAACCACCTCATGAGGAAAGGGATACCAGACGCACTGCATGTTTATTACTACTTTGATGATGTGCTCATTGCTACTGAAATTCGGGCTGAACATATAGGTATTGTTGTAGGCCCGTGCGCTCAGATTTGGGCGCACTTTCAAGAGCCATAGGTGGTCGAAATTTCTAGAGCCCCCCACTACGGCGTCTCTTATAATCATATCGTGCTTTTAGGGCGTTAAACTTCACCATTCTAATCGAACATGTAGCTATACATGAGTCGTTTCTCAAGCGAATTCGCGAGGCTGCTTCGACTATTCGGCTTGCAAAGAGTAAGTTTGGCCAAGAGTCAGTCAAAATTCTCGGTGATCTCGTTGAGCAAGGTGTTATTCGACCAAAGGTCAAAACCTTCGAAAAAAAAACAGGCTGCGCAGCGCCCCCAAACTAAAAGATGAAGTACGCTCGTTCTTGGGCTTTAGAGGTAACTACATAAATTTTGTGCACAACTACTCTCAAATTCTTCTCTACTGATCGAATTCACTAAAAAGAGGGCCCCAAACAAAGTCCTCTGGAGAGAGTGAGAATAGAACTCCTTTGATGGACCCAAGATTTTGCTATCTACGCCACCCATTCTAAAAGCACCTCATTTTTCAAAACCGTTTGTACTGTGCATCGATGTATTATATAGAAGTCTAAGTGGCATGCTCGTGCAGTGTCATGAAGAAATACTGCATCAAGTGTCATACGCAAGCCGTAAATTACAACCATGGGAAAGTGCTCACGCTACAGCAAAGAGAGAAATCCTGGCTCTTACGTGGGCAGTCCGGAAATTTCATATCTATTTATTCGGACGCAAATTCAATTTACACGGGGTCCACAAACCGCTAGTGTGGATCAAGTCGGCCAAGCATGGGAAAAGCCACGTGTTATGGTGGAGCCTCATTCTTATGGAGTGCGACTTTTCGGTCGAGTATATAAAAGGTAGCGACAATATAGGCGCTACCTTTCATATAGCCGTTTGCCAACTCCGTGAGCAACGTCTGCAAAAGACTCGACGCCCAGTGGTATTAAAGGCTCGTGATGTCAACCTTACAGCATGATACCGTACAAGTATCATGAAGCTGTAAATATGTTGCTTGTTTCTATTTTTTTCTCGTGTGCACTTTTGTGACCGAATGTGCCGGGCATGCAGGGCTTGTAACTGCTATAGTGTGCAGTGGTGCTTACGTCTGTGTTTCCATCTTAGAACAAGCATGATCCCCGTGCCCTCTAGTTCTTCTACCAGAGCAACTTTATTAAGTGGGTGGTGATGTGATGTAGTAACTTGGAAAATGCGAGCATAGCAGACGACAGCGCCACTACACCTGGAAGATGACAAAAATGAAGGGGCCTTGAAGGGCGCTTATTCAAGGAAGAAGAGAAGGTGCTCGCGCAGAACGGAGCTGTTCGGACGCCACCAAGATGATCCAACAGAGCCTAGGGTGAACCCGCAGCTACGTGCGAGGTTCGAATGGCCTAGTTTCTGTCCTCGAGCCGTTCACGTCTTCGGGGCACGGCATGTCGGCTTGGCCAGGCACGAGTTCAGGGTGAGTTGCCCTGCGGGAATCTCCGGTACGGCGAGTGTCCTCGAAACACCAGAGCTACCGACAGCGTCCACCGAGCTAACGTCGCTCACAGTGTGCAGCTATGCCTAAGCCTAGCGATGCCTTCTGCGGTGGGACGATGATCCGTGCACCCAAGCGACAACTGCATCTGAGCAAGCAGCGGGTTCAGCTTAGAGGCACCGGACTGTGAGACTTTTTAAAGATGATAGTCTTTCTTGGGAAACTTCGACGCGAAATTTTTCGTCTGTCTGTCCAATTGTCTGTTTGTCTACCCTTAACAATACCGAGTACCTTAAACGGCACCAGCCGCCCCGCCACGGTGGTCTAGTGGTTAAGGTACTCGGCTGCTGACCCGCAGGTCGCGGGATCAAATCCCGGCTGTGGCGGCTGCATTTCCGATGGAGGCGGAAATGTTGTAGGCCCGTGTACTCAGATTTGGGTGCACGTTAAAGAACCCCAGGTGGTCTAAATTTCCGGAGCCCTCCACTACGGCGTCTCTCATAATCATATGGTGGTTTTGGGACGTTAAACCCCACAAATCAATCAAACGGCACCAGCCGATACCCCGAACGGCCGACCCAATCCACAGCGCGTACCAATGTTGCTCAAGATGCAGCGTTCATACTTGTGCGATTGTCAATCGAAAAGTAATTATTGCGCTCACTTGAGGCACCATACCAACACCTATATATACTGTATGTGCGTCTTCAACTGGAAAAGGTTTACCTAGGTAAGTCTAAGAACCATCGCCTTTATAACGCTGCGCTGACCATGCAACGTTTGCATGATAAGGCAAGTGTTTCTGACGCTCTGCTAAGACGTCACGGTGGTGGCACCTACCCGCTGTCTCGCGTTCTACACCTTCACACCTCTGAGACGCGCACGCCCGTCTCGAAGCCGCACGCTTTCTTTCCCAAGATAGCTGCAAGATAGCACTCATATCTCACGTGTGACGTGACTTGATGCGCTCGTTCGCCTACGCTGCACGTTCGAGGCACTCCAACGCAGCGCCTCCATACTAGCATTCACCGATTTTCTCGCGCAGAACATCAAACAAATGTTTTGTTTAATCTCTCGCGACACGAGACTATCGCCTTTCGACGACCTTAGCAGATTAACGTGCAGATACGGGGCCAACTCATTTATGTGTGTAAAACGCGTGCATGCACAACGACTCTATTTCATTGCAATGTTCTTTGATTGATTTGTGGGGTTTAACGTCCCAAAACCACCATATGATTATGAGAGACGCCGTAGTGGAGGGCTCCGGAACTTTTGACCACCTGGGGTGCAATGTTCTTTCTCGTCTAATCAATGTTAATGGTATAGGCGTATTGTTCACAACGTTTCTTTTAATCACTTTTTGTAAATACAAACCACAACAGGAATTTTTTCTTTGATCAGGCGTGAACCCTGAGGACCATTATTTCCGAAAAATGAATTAAGCTGCATAAAAATAGGTGTAGTACGCCACTTTATTGTGCGTGGTGATATGTCACCGGGACATTTTTGTTTGTGTAATCGTTCTTTGAGAAGTGTTTTTCTGCAGCTTACAGTTATTTCAACCGCTTTCATTGCTGAAAATAGATGTTAATTTGTAGCAGGGATGTAGTTGCAGTTGACTAAAAAACAGTCTTGAAGTATGGATTCGAAAACTTTTCTGTTTGCCAATAATCTCTAACAGCTAGTTCATTACAAAAATTTCTTTCAATCTTGAATAATCTGGACCGCAGCTATTTAAAATCTTTTTAAATGCATAGGCTTCCTTTCGATGATATAGTGCTTCAGGTTATTCATTTTTTGCAGACGTCATAGTGACCTTACACTCCTTCTTTGCTTCAGGTGACTTGCTCAGTGGTTTGTTTTTTATTTTGTTCTTATCTATTACATGCCCTCTTTCTTTTCAGTTAGCATGAGAGTGAACAGTTTCACCGAAAAGATTCACGTCTGTCAAGCCCGGTAGAACTGATTTTTAGCAGATACTTGTTCGTAAAATCTAGGATATCAAATTCATCTGTGCACCACAATTTATAAGTGGCATGGTCCTCAGCAAGACATTTCATAACAAGTCCTTTAATTGGGATCTCTTAAGAGACACCAGATTATTCACCCTTTTCGAAGAAAAAAACTTTCTTGTTGCTGCAGGCCTTGGTCGAGTGATTTCCGGTGTAATGTTTGCTACAAAATTATCATGATTACTTATTCTTCATATAATGGTAACCAAGCGAATTATATCAGGTGAATTGTACAACAAAGGGCCCAGAACAATATTGTACCTAGTCGCAACATTTGGATAATTTAATAGTCCATCGGCGTTTATAATATTTTGTTAAATATTACGGCTGTGAACTTTGCGTACACCTCCACCTTCATACATTTTCGGCTAGGTAAGTTAAAATTACCTGGAGGCAATATAGTCTACCGACATACCTCCGGCACAATGTATTAGGCAGGCTGTAATCACTTTAAATCTGAATGTGCTCTTCATGGTATGATCTCGTTGCGGTGGTCCGCGTAATGGTTCATAGTAATCGGGAAAAGTGACTGAGCATCAAATCTTTTCAGTCACGAATATTTAAATATAGCTTTATTCACACGAGAGAAAAGTGAAATAAAAAACACACCTCCCCAAAATGGAGTCTGTCCCTACAATAAGGGAAAAAGTAACCAAGAAATACTTCACTCTCCACATTCGAAGGGTTTAGCCAGAATTCAGTGCCGATTGCGATGTCAGCCATAACAGACTCTTTCAGACCAATAAGCTCGTTCGGTTTGTTTGTCATGCTTCACAGTTCACTACAACTGAAACCAGCTCACGGCGCAAGTGTTTTAGAATATTTCCATGACATCATTGTTTCTAAAATGGCACAACATCCCAATTTTCGTGGTTCCACGCATTTGTTTTGCGGTTATCACCGCTTTTGACAACTGCTCTACTCTTTCGTCCTGTGTGAGTGAGTACGCACTAGCATTTCATATCGGCTGAACAGTGGAGAAGGAATTAATGTGATAGGGTCACATAGGCGGTTTCGCTTACAATGTAGTTCTATAATTATTTATTCAAAAATTCCCTGATTTGCAGAAAGGCGTGTAAGCCCTGGGGCTACCACTTGAAAAAAAATCTTTTTATTAAAGCAGACTTGATCCAGAGACAAATAATTTCACTCCACTACAGTTTGAAAAAAAAATATTGAGCAATTAGGTTAGTTCTAGTCCAGCATTTTTGAATTTTAAAGAGATGATATCATCTTTTGGACAGATGAAACATTGCTTGAAGGTCTTTGTCTTTTTTAATACTAGTCTTTCTGTGCCATATTTGAAATAACAATTTCAAGCGTAATTTTCACCTTCGAGATACAGAGATTTTCAATGCAACTTCTTTATCATTGCAGTACAGCTATCGCCACATTTATACCACCTCAGAACGAAACCTGCCGCTCGGTTCTGTATTCTCTCAACGAGTTCAATCAAATACTTTTGGTGTCGGTTTCACACGCAACACGCATATTCCAAAATAGGGTGGACGAATGAACTATAGGTGGTATCAAACGGGTCACGATCTCAGAGTCCAGTGAATCAGGTTTATGGCTTTGGCAGCTTCCGCAACCACAGCATGCAAAGGGCCATTTCAAGAACAATGATTGATTTATATGCAGGATTTAACATCCTAAAACTGCCATACTATTATGAAAGACGCTGTGGTGGAAGGCTCCAGAAATTCTAAGAACAGCTGCTCGCAAAGATTACACCCAGGCACTTATACATTTGTTGCTGAGTTGTGGCAACGCCATTAAAAGTAACATGTTACATTCATTTCTTTTCAGTAAAACACACAGGAACAAGTTTTTATTCGTTAAGTTGAATTTTCCACTTCTCACGGAATGTCATACATCTGGTAAGCTCGGTCTCCATTACAGTGTGGTGCTGTTTCTGGTTTTATTTTGTTTTTATGTGCACGGCAGACTTGTTGGCAAATGAAAGTACTAGAGAAGACGTCCGGTCATTATTGTCGTAATTGTAAACTAAAAACAGCAATGGCGCAATACCAGGCACTGAAGAACCCCTGATTTTACTTCAACGGTAGACGAAGTGATACCAATTAATACAACACGTTGTCGATGCTATGACAGATAACTGACAGTGCGTCGCAGCACTTTATCAGTGGTTGCCCTTTCAAATTTGTGAAGAAGGAAGCAGCAGACCACGGTATCAAACAATTTCCTGAATTTGAAAGGAATTCAGCCTCCTTTTTTTGTTATTATTCACCTGATACACTAAATCTTTGTAAAATCCAAGCAGTTAATCAAAATCAAATCAAATCAAAGTTTATTTACATCCTGAAGATGTGGGCAAGCTTGGGCGAAAAGCGAAACAATTCGCTTGAGGAAAGCCCAAGCCCCCATATACAAGGCATACAGTAGAGACACACAAAGATGTGAAAATGCTATCAGAAAACAAACTAGCGCGTTACATACATAAAAAAAAACTAACACAGATACTCACACGGAATCATACCAGCGCGTTACATGAGAAAAAAAGAGAAAGGAGTAAAATGTTCAATGTGACACCTTAAACCTTTGTTTCTACAATATTTATGACAACAATGATACAGAGTATGTGTAAATGTTCATGCCGATAGTCAATCGATAGAGATAATGATTTGACCCAACAATTTATTCAAAACAACAGGCAAACATCAAACAAACAAAAGCAATGTAAATATATCTCTCTTCATACAGTACAGCAAATATTTTTTACGGTGATTTTTTTTACGGTGATTCTATTGTGCAAGGCAAGTCCTGTAGAAACAATGCTGAAAAATTACAAATAATTTGTAATAAAGTGTTTCATCAAGTCTATATGGCATGTTCTCTAATATTCTGTAAGAAAGCGGTGTTCAAAAAAGGGCTTATTATTGTTTTCACTTTTCTTAGAACCATCCTTATGATTGGGAACAACGTAAACCACCTTCAAGTCTTCAGGTATGATATAGCAACTAGAATTTTTTTGCATATTAGATAAACATACCATGCTATTGGCGCAGCACAATGCTCCAATACGCGAGATAAAATACCGTCTGCGCCTAGGGCCTTAAATTGGTTTACATTTTTCATCAGAGATTCGATGCCCTTAGCCGCAATGTTTAACTGGTGGCATTATTCTAGTCAGTAAGGGCGGCTCAAGAAGCGCGGAAAATTTCACTATATTCTTCAAAGGTAAAAATTTTGTATAAAAAATTATCGAGACACGGTCTATTATCAAAGTAGCGGGACAAGGTCTTATTGTCGTGGACAATTTCGTCCACCTCTGTTGATTAAGAACCGCAGTTTTTACGCATCTCTAAAACAGCCGAAAGTCACAATTTCGCTGAAAGGGTGAAGCAATGAATGTGATTGGCCCTTAATAGAATGTTTTACGAAGCAGTGCTATTATTTGATCTCGCTTAACTTTTCAAAACACTGGAATAATGGCGCATTTACACTAGAGCGACAAGACACTGGCAGGAACCCAATGAAGAGACGAGGCAGACGCAGACCATCGGCCAACAAATCACCCACTGATGAAGTAGCCAGACCCCATGGTCACACTAGGCCGACGATGACGACGACACTTCAAAAGACAGCACGTCGTCGTAGTGTAACTTAATGACAGACCGAAACACCAGCAAAACGGATCGGCAGGCCTGTTTTCAGCCTTTCGTCTTGAGATATGCGGCTGAGCGAAAATTTACTCATGGCCTTGCTTCAAACAACTATGAAAGGACAAATATTGGGGGATAACATAGCTTCCTTTCCGAGGCTATCACTGCGTTTTATAAGCATCTTGCGCAATCCCGGAAGTCTTTTCTTCGTTTTCCGTTTGAGTATCCCGACCCTTGGCCCTCGATACTCTGCATTATGGCGGGAACATTGCCGCAGTAACCAGAGAGGGCAATGGCAGAGCAGAGAGCATGGGTGAAAATTAGGTGCAGGTGTGATACTTCAGCTGGTCTCGCAGCGTTTGCCTCCATTAAATTGCTGTGAGCGAGACAAGGCTGGGACGGAGTTTTCCAGAGACCATCGGTGAACTGTTTGTGACGTTGTAGTGTAAATATGACAACGACAAGACAAAATACACTCCGAAAGACAGTCAACAGACCAAAGTTTGTGTCGTCTCTCTCTGGTGTCTCTCAAGGAACACTTCGGGCACCATTTTTTTTGTATTGAGAGCGCAGCCTGTAGATGGTCCTCCTGCTCTGGGGGCACAAAGTGCACGCCAATCGTTGCCGTAATAGCGTGGCAATCGTAAGCGCTCACCCCTCAGTTCGCTCACGAGATAAGCGCATGGCCAGACGACCTCGGCTGAAAAGGCAATATTCGATGCACAGAAAGAGTAGGCAAGCGCATTCTTCACTGTACATATATAGATACATATGCATATACGTGAATGACAGCAGTGGTGGCGGCGATGACGACGAATGAATCTCAGACTGTCGATATAACTGCTGACACAATAAAGAGCGCAGGTTTCTTTTCTATACTGTCATTTTGTCTTCAAAGTTACTGATCATCTGCACTAAATGCTTCATATTTATATTTATTAGTTAAGTCCACTATCTTTTTGTACTGATAGCTACTTTGGGCTTGTTTTGAATGCTTTGCTTATTCGTCGTCTTAATCTTATTATTCTACATATTGCTTGTGGCGCGCATGTCATCCTAATTTCTTGATTTTAGCCGCAGTTTAAACGGCACATACTAGTCCTTGAGTGTAACGATTTCCGCTTCCATGAGAGACCTTTCCTGTAAGACATTGGCGTTTTCGCAATGACAGTAAAACAGACCAATGAGCAAAGAATATCTGCAAATAACCAAGTAATCACCCTAATTATAAAAAAAACATTCCTAAATTGTATTGTGGAGCCTTTAAGCTATTTATCAATTGTTGGAGGATTCCTACAACAGCGAGATCAGCACCAGTACCGGAAATTCATGTACCAGAGTGTACAATATTTGATGTATTGCTCAAAAAGAAATCCGAAAAAAATATTGTTTCTTCTTGGCACACCAACATATTGAAATAGAACACGTGAGTGATGTTTTATGTGCTTGTGTTCTCGCGACCACCAGTAAACACTATACATGTCCCATTAGACCATGTAAGTGACGGTAGGGTAAAATCAGCTGCAACAATAAACTGGTTAGATATTTTCGAAATTATGTTGTACAATTCCTGCAAACCAACCGAGTCGAAATTGAATGGTCGGTAAAATGTCCCGGCCATAAATTTTTATTATCGGGAAGGGCCACCGTGCAACACACCGACTGTACGTCATTGAGCCCGATAAGAAATTTAGACGACCGTCAACAAGGGTGAACGAACAAAGGCACCCCGCCACTTATTTCTGCCCTATTGTTTCGGTATAGGTTAACCTTTCGTTGAAGCGCCTACTCCAATCCATCACCAGTGATGAACGCTTTCGATCGTTGATTTTGGCACGTAGAAGTTGTTTCTCGTGCACCCAGCACTTTCTAGTAGTTAGTCCAGTTACTCAATACTCATAATCAATTTGAAGTTACCGGTTTCGGCAACATAGTGATTTTGACAGATGTTTGTGCAAACAGTGCTTTGCGCAAAGGTGTGTCAAAATGCGTTGTTAGAAAAATGCACTTAGCAGACCAACATGGCAGAAGTGCATGCAACAATACCATTCAAGTTATGTAATCAAAGGAACGTTTGCAAGTCAAATATCAAATTAGGTTATAGGATTCTTACTCTTACAGTGATCACCAGTAATATTTGTTGTAATTGTGCCAGAGTGAAGCCCGTGTTACAAATTTTCTTGTCTCTTCTCGCCATTGGTGAGTAGTTATGAACTGTGACTCACGTATGGCACGCCCTTGCATACTTGTCGCACATACGTGTGGGATGGCATATATATATATATTCTGGTACAAGATAGATATATATGCAGAGAAACGCTCAAAGTCCCTGCAGTTTTCAAAGATTTCGCAAAGGTGATTTAAGGTTTAAGATTTATCTACCCAGGAGGGCTAGGTTACACATTGGCAATTTTGGAAAAACTGCTGACATGGGCACCATATGTCACGTGAATGCAAAGAATACATGTAGTAGTCCCAGAAGGAATCGAACCCAAGCATTCTGCTTGGCAATAAATATATTTCAAGCAGCTTCACACTAGGCTGGAAACGTCTGTTCAAGAAGACTATATTGGTGTTGAAACGTCAATTGTGGTTGTGGTCACTGCTATCATATGTCACACACATTATATACGTACTCCTATAAACAGGCGCCATGCTAATTTAACGTCTATTTTAGTTGGTGCCACCTACTCGAGTTGATCTATGTAGCAGCGTTCAGTTTTCCCATCCTCACGAGCACCATTGCTTCGTATCAGCTTGCTGCTACAAGTGTTTGTAATATCAATTTTGCAGTTCGCATACTGCAAATTACTTATTATACAAAACATCATTGAACCTAGAATCATTATTGCCTTTTATTAATACGGATGGATGTACGTCATTCTGCAGATAGTCGGATTCACGCACAATCAGCGTCAGTGTGAATCTTTACTTTAGTCTTGCTAGTCCGCTTTGCGCTTGTACTAGGCAGAATTTATGAGGAATATATTATGAATCTCAATAATAACGTTATTTTGCGATGAAACACTCACCCCACTTGGACCAGGAATAGGGCTCACACGTCTTGGAGACTGAAAGAAATATAGTATGGAAATTGAGGATTTATAATGCCTCTATGCATATTAACAAGATGTTGTGCCCTTCAGATTGTGTAATTTCCCGGCAACATTTAACGCTATATGGGAACCATCTTGCGTGGCCTCAAAAAAAATTTGTTTATGCTACCTTGATAAAGTGACCATCTTAACATGAAATTTTGAGCAACGTAAGCATCGTCCTGACCTTGTTATAACTAGTTTGGTGAAAGCTGCTTTAAAACTGAACTCACAGAGTTTGGTATCGGCGAATGTGAGACACTGGTTTCGGGACCGTTTGCGGACAATGCTGAAGTTAAGCCACCGTAGTAGAATGTAGATGCCATGAGCAACATCAAGCAGCTGCAGACTCCGTGTGAGCTGCGTAGCTTTCCGAGCCCATGAACTTATTTCCTCCGCTTTTTTTCTTAATTGTGCTGAAAAAGGCCAATCCACTGACTAACTTCCACCCCAAGGTCGCCATTCCCCAGTGTGCACCAAATTATGAGTCAGTGTTTAGGCAACTACAGTTAGTCTATAATACGCCGCTTCGATGCCTCTGCTTCAATGAAAGTGTGCCTATCCCAGTTTTTTTTTCTTGGCATAAACAAGAAATTTTTAACATAAATACATGCAAACTGGCAATAATACTTTGGTTGCTACCTATGTTGTACCAATAGCACGCTTTCTAAACAGGATCCACGTGCTTCCACTCTGCGTGTCTCAGTTGAGAACAGCCTTCAATTTGTTGCAATTGAAAATGAACAATAATACTTCAAAGGCACTATCCGTGCCCTTCTGGCGATGTTGCTGCACTGTAAATAGAATTTGTAAAGAAAAATTACCGCTGTCAATGAAGCACTGAGCTTTAGTTCTTAAGTCATACAATATATGCTGTCTCAGTACTTTTGTGTACGTCATTTTAGCTTGGTGACTCACAAAACTATGTTGCTACAATATTTTGCGAAGCGCTGGTACTGCTTCTTATTTGTAAGAACCTGTTTTGCTTTTACTTACAAAATAAAGCCATGTAATTTGTAAACAAAGTCACTAGAGCTCAAACTGTGATGTTTTATGATGACTAAGACGTTTCAATGCATACCATTTTCCTTTCACTTCGTTAAAATTGCTCCTTAGCAATAATATTCTCAGCAGTATGTGAATAGGAAGCATTTCAGTACACTATGAGAAACTGCTGACTCCAGTGAGGACTTTTTTGTCTTGTCCTGCTCAACCTGGGCGACTAATTGACTTTGAAATCGCAAGGCAGTCGTTTAGGCCTATTGCGGCCGAACAGCCATACTGCCCTGACGAAGATGTGCTGGTAGTAGATGCGAGTGTTTCACCTGGGCATCTACTAGAATGTCGCCCATGACCAGTTATGTGTGAATTATGCAGCACAAACGTGTAGGCGACAGTTTGACGATTCAATGTGCAACTACCAAGAACGGTCCTCTTCGTGATGAGAGTACGAACTAACCAGAGGTGCTGCCCGTGGGAACTTGTCACCCCACGGGCGTGCAGTCTTCTCGCGGTCATGTGAATTTAGCAAAAAATCTTTCGAATCGAGGTGCTCGTGTCATCATGCTTCCGCATGATGCCATTGCTGTGGAGCAACCAGCAAAGTAGAGGCCACTCTTGGTAATGCCTCTACGACATTCCCTTCTCAGTTTTTCCCGACAGCTGCCCTTTTACAATCCTATCGAGTTCACATACGCCCACTCTCATGCTGTGACCTAACTTCAGTGCCCGATAAACAACTTCAAGGGGTCATCGACCATGCTCTTGAACCTAAGGGATAAAAACGATTCGCAGAGTACAAATCGACAACATGATTACTGTGCAATTGGCGTCTTTCAAGAAGGGGCAGAAACAAGCCTTTTTAAAATATATACCACTGTCCAAAGATCGGCCGCTTCCAGTACAGCGCAACTTTCCATCGGTTCCTGATATAGAGAAGTGTGTTGTAAATAGTACTGACCTGAAGGACTTCGCGACATAACTTCGCGACTTCGCGGCTAGATTCATGGGCACAAATTGTACTTGTTATTAACGGTGCAGCGCCCACCATGTTTTGCTGAACTGACTTTTCTAGTTTTGTTTTCTGCACCTTGAACTCCGCATTTCTAGGGCAGTTTTCTGTTACCATTGCTTTCAAAGGGAACCAGTGTTTTCAAGTTGTCCATCTGTAATCGGAATGAATACGAATCGCTTCAAAATTTTGCGACCCCAAAATAGAATGGAAATTTCAATGGAGACAAAGCTCTAAAAATACAGTGGGATTCGAAATATGCGCAATTTTAACGGAGTGGCATGAAAGTAGATTTACGCCTTTTTTTTCCAAAAATAGAGCCCAACATCGTGCACATGCTGTTGTTCTAACTTCAAATATTACGAAGTAATGTTCTCCAATTTAACAATGAAGCAGTGATTTAAAAATGATTCACCCGTCACAACAATGATACGTTTATAAGCACTCCACCTACTATAATTTTGTCCTTATAAAGACTGTTGAAGAGTAGGTTGTCTCTATTTTTTACATAACAACAGCTCATTGCAATGGTATCCGTCTGTTGGAAATTTACGGCTGCGGCATACCTGCCTTAAGCATTCTGATTTTATCCTCCTTGATATAGTGCATCAGAAATGTTCCCTTGTTTTGTTTCAGCCGCCATTCTTTAGCTTGTGTTTGCTTCTGCCACCATCAGTGACTTAGGCGCATACTCAAAATAGTGCTTCTTTACGATGTGATGTGTATTGACGCCACTGCGATGCTCGTGTTTAAGGCAAGATTTCGTATACCAACTTGGGCACAGTCTCACCATATAATAACCACCTCTGCACCTTTTCTCTCCAATACTGTCCCTCCTGCCCGCACTCATACGTGCCTTTGCCTGAAACTCTATTGAAACGACTGTAAGTTAGCGCAGCTTCAATTAGTGCACGACTTAATGTGTGCTGTGTGAACTGTGTGTACAATAAACTCTTGCACAAGATAAACTGTACAGAGACATTGAATACACTTTTAAGGCAATCGTGTTAGAGTGCTCGTGTTGCAGAAATTACACTGTCGGTGTCGGCACCGTTGGTTTGAGCAAAAAATCGCCCATTAGCGAAAAATTGAAAAAGCAGCAATTAAAATAAAAAATAATTTTTTTTGGTCTCATGGAGGATAGTGTCCTACCACAAAGCCACAACCTTACAGAGAGCTGAGTCGGGAAAAAACACTCCAGAAATATCAAGTAGGGAAAGGGATTTCTTTAACGCATTTTGTTCCACAGGAGCCACGACGAAAACGAGCCCATTCGGCGATTTGTAGGTGCATTTGCGAGGCCATAAAACTTCGTCGAAAAAGACTGGATAATGCAGCCATCGCCGCTAAAACACAAAGGAACTTTCAAACAACTCTAAAAATGAACAATTGTGTCCATCTAGCGGAAAACTTATCATGCCTTTCCAGAGGCGTTAATCAAGCAAATAGCAATGCTAGATCATGTGCTGCCTTCTGTGAGGCAGTGTGGGACTCTTATACCCTGCAAAATGGCGAGCGCAGGGCATGTAATTTTGAGGCAATGGGACTCTTGGTTTGGATCGAATACCCTCATGTACCATTCATGCTCGCGCACGTATGTGTATGTGTATCTCTGTATTATCTATGAGACATTGTGAAAAACGTGTCTCGAAAACAGCAAAGCCCCGTTCTAGCCGAGAGAAGTGGCCACAATGCACAGTCACTGTATTACTACAGATACGTGGCACTTGCGCGCGCGTGCGTTTCTGTGCTTCTGAGTGCTAGTGTGTGTGTGTGTGTGTGTTGTTTGTGTGTGGTGTGTGTGTGTGTGTTTGTGTGTAACGAAATATATAATCACTATGCACTTAGCGGTTGAAGGACACACTAGGGGCCGGCTTTTGCTATTACGTTCAACTCTTAAAGGTGAAGCTTAAGGGTCGGCCAATTTTCGAAAGCATTGAATCGGGTAATCAACCAAAGCAGGCAATCCAACGTAACCAAGGCGGTGCCTTCGTTTTGTGACGATGCGCTAAATAGTAATTTTGGCAAAAACGTGTATAAACAATGTTAAAACATCATTCTTTGAAACATGTACTCTTGGGAAAAATGCCTCCTTATTCGCTAATTACTAATCGTTTACTAGTCAAAAAAAGCACTAACCTCCTATTAGGTCGAGGTAGTAAAATGCTGATTAGTGAAATTGATAGTGCGCAAAATAGCTTTTCGACAAAGCTTAGCCATATATACAATTCAACTGACCTAATAGGCCTTTCTACGCGCATGCACACTACCTCATGAAGATAAGTCAATTACAAGAGTATATATACGATAATCATCAAAGTGCAATTGTTTACGTGGATGAGAGAGTGGCCACTAATTACTTCATGTAATCACTATGGCAAATACGCATCAGGGTAACAGACATAGAGGCAGACATGAACGATTGACAGAGGAGGACGTATACGCGTATGCGCATATTGAATACCAAGACTTAACCCGTATCGAATATTGAAGCAGTTGTTTGAAAGCTATTTATGGTGCTGCTTTCGAATGGCACACCCGTACTAGTGATCAGCCATAGAAATAAAGAACAATGGACGTTTCGTACACGTAAATGTCTGCCTCCATTATATGTGCGTCGTCACATACCGTAAAATATTTATTAAAAAGTATTCCACAAAACTGTGACTGCTCTAAATGTTTTCTCATAATTTTATAAAGATTCAAGATATGGTGTTTACATAAGATCTGGCAATGTAGGTGGCTTCGTCTTTATCTAGTTAAAAAAGCAAGAAAGTGTTCCTAGTTAGCAATGGCAAACTTTTCAAAATTTACTAGCTGCTGGCTATTAAAAAATAGATCCCGCGAAGACTGCAAAATACACTCAAAACAAGTAATTGCACGTGTTCCCAGATATTTACTACTTTTTTTTCAAAGATTGTGCTGACCATGCAATTGTTACAGTTAGCGGAAGCCCTGCCCTTATGGCGAGGAGTAGTGTTATGGTACTACTCTTCGCTAAGTCACCAAGCTAGTACCACCAAGCTAGTATCTCTCAACCGTCGTAAGGTGTTTAGCGTGGTTTTGCAGTTCTTCAGCATTTCATGACATCGCCTTTATGTTGTTACAATTACTGTTATCCTAATAAAACTATGAACGTATGCCTTTCTTGCGTTGAAAATTTTAGGAATGAAACTAACCAGCTTGGCCATTCCCAGAATGGAAACGTACTATCCTTTTTTTTTATTCTGCGCAATTGAAAAAAACGGAAATACGGCAAGTGGCAATTCTCAGAGCGGAATTAAGGATAGGAATTCAAGTTCTCATTTCACAATACTGATGAGGGCACATGCAGACAATTTTTCCATAGCGTGCTATTAGCCCAGATAGGCTCACACCAGCGGGTGAACCACGATATTGACGTGGCCTATGTAAATTTTATGAGCAAGATATGGCAAACATAATCTCTCCGCCTAAATAGAAGGCCACAATGAGGCTACAAAAAGCTATATAAATACTTTACAGTAAAAACTAACAATCGCTTAGGAGTTTTTGCTGAACAAGCCGAAGTACACATGGCAGAATAAACACATGGTGCCGAGACACAGCTGCACTCTTCTGTGGTTGAACACAACTTAGATGAAGCACACACTACATTAGATGATGGCCATGATGATATTGATGCTCTAATATAAGCACTTGCCAAGCAAATTGAGAGGCTACGCAAACATGAAGAGTTGGCACTTCTGTGGCACTCTGGAACAGGACCTACACACAGCAAACCTCTGTGTGCACATTCCTCTGTTGCTACTGTGACCCACCCGGCACAAACGGACAGCCAAGCTGTTTGGGCAACAGTTTTCGATCAGTTTGCTCGACTGACTTCACTCGTACAGGATTGCTTGCGTTATGGCTAACTGTCTGCAGCAGCTGTCACGTTATCGAATTCTTCATCAACATTGCCCAGATTTAAGCAAAAAGTTAGGAGAAACTAAAAGCAAGATCCAATACAACAAGCTACATTAACGATTCTGCTTATTCAAGAGGATAATAAGCTGTGCTTTAGTAAAATTTTATTGGGTATTGTGAAGACGCGGGATCCACAAGCACACAAAGCGCCTCAATCAAGTACGCTTTATCGATCGCAGGAAAACAATGATGATGATGATGATGCCTCCACTATGGCTCTTGCCTACTCATGGACATTGGCCAAGAATTGAGGATATGAAACGTAAAGCGCTTCGAATGATACCCAATCCAAACAGGAGGAGGATAAAGCTCACGTAAATACAGAAAGAGTTCAATCATTTTTTTGCCATTTCTACCAGACAGGATATTATATATTTCAAGCTCAGATTGCAGCAATTTCGAACACGTTTAAAATTGATGTTTAGAATTTGCTTAATGATATTATAATGACAAATATGCAAATTGCAACTTAGAGTCGTACTCGTTTTGTTTCACGAAAATTGTTGCAAACGACGTTAAAGGCATTGCTGTGGCTGTAGCCCAGAACCGAAGCACCGAAGGAGAGTATATTCTCAATGGTGAAGGGCAGCCCAAGGTTAGCAATCGCGATGGCAAGGAGGCGTTTTCTTAATAGAGCGTAACGGCGACATGACAAAAAATAATGGCCCATTCATTCCAGATCAGTACAAAACCTGCATTGGGGGGATAGTACCAGATCAGCCCTGTGTGAATATAAATTCAAAGGGGGCACACGACATCGTAGTCTTGTTAGCATGACTTCCAATTGTCTGGTATGACACCAGTCGGATTTCCATCGAAGTTTCAATTGTCTAAATTCAGTGCATGGTATTACTGATTCAATGGCATCAGCCCTGAGTGCAAATTTTTGACATCCTATAGTCGTTATACTGGGCAGCACCGAAAGCAAAGAAAGTATTGGGCCATTTATTGCCATTCAAGCTAATGAGTCCGCCATTTGATTTAACACTAACCCGCAATAACCAGGTAACCATAATAATTTTAAGAGCCTAAGCTGTGAAGGAATTAGTGTAAGGAATGTCCTTAAGACATCTTGTTGGGATGAAGCTGTCAGTGACCTACATACGGACAGGGAGTCTGTATTTATTATTGCAGAGTGGGCGTTCAAAATTAGTTTTTGTAGTGCTAGAACAATTCCCAAATGTTCAGCTTCAAAAATAGGTGTGAAGTCTGGCAGTCTTACTGAAAACCATCAGTAAAGTGAAGCAGAGTAAAGACCTACTCCTCCCTTCTCATCTATTACTGAAGCATCAATGGCTATTACAGTATTTGTTTCCACGTGTGCAAGGTAATCTTGCAAGCGAGTATTTAGGACCCGGTGTGATTGCAATTGAGGCTTACAGGAAAAATTGTCATCATATTTTATGATGAGATTCTGATTTGGCTCGTTTGCTGCTGGTATATCTCGAATTTTTACGTTAATTCTGTCTAGTTGCTTCTGGACAAAATGAATTTGTGGTGGATGAAAACGTGGCCAGTGAGCAAGAAAAAAAGAGTCTGGGCCAGTAATAAATACATATTCTGATGGTCCTACCTAATAGCTATAATATTTTAGATAAGCGTGAACCGTCAGGATACGGAATCGACAAGGCAATGTTGGTAAGCGCACCTCCTGGTACAAAACGTTGTTCGCAACCAACTTAGGGAGCCCAAGGTATAGTCTTAGGGCCACACGCTCCAAAGAAATCAAAACAACCAAAGGTTTAAGCTTATAAGCTGGGCCACCTGAGAATAACACACATCTAAATTTTAGAATGGGACGCAATTATGTAGGAAAGAGACTGCAACGACTCCTTCGTACTTTTTCCTCGGCGAAGGACACACGCGCAGCTTTGTTGTCGCCACCACTGGCACATACGCGCGGCATTATTCCCATTTTAAAGAACATCGCCCAATGTTAAACATTCGAGAAGGAAGGCGAAACCAAAACTGGACAGTTAGTCACTGAAAGTAAGGTTTCTTCGGAAGTGCGTAGACGATTTCTGGCGAATGTCTACGGCGCTTAGAACACTGCGCGCCGTCCGGAACAACCTCGTAGTTGACGGCACTGATGCGTCGCAGAACCTTGTAGGGTCTGAAATATCTTCGCAACAGCTTTTCGGGGAGCCCACGCTGACAAATAGGTGTCCAGACCCATACTTTGCTGTTCACGTTGTATATGACGGGTCTGTGCCGGAGGTTGTCATGTTCGGCATCGTCGTCTTGTTTGGTAATTCGCAACCTGGTAAGTTATGTGGCTTCTGCTAGTTACGTAAACTCTTCGGCTTCCGTCTCATTGCTATTATTTTCATGAGGGAACATTGTGTCTATCATTGTCTTAACCTCGCATCTGTAAAGCAGACTGAAGGGTGTCTTCCTAGCGGTCTCCTGACCAGCCATGTTGTATGCGAACGTGACGTAGGGCATAATGACGTCCCTGTTCATGTGCTCCACATCTACGTACATGCTTATCATGTCAGCCTGGGTCTCGTTCAGGCGTTCGTTGAGTCCGTTGGTCGTGGGATGACACGCCGTTGTCTTCCTGTGAGCTTTACCACTTGGTCTAAAAACGGTGTCCAAAAGCTCGGCCATGAACGCAGTACCTCTGCCTTTGAGGACGACTGTGGGAGCACCGTGTCTTAAGACAATGGCTTCGATGAAAAATGGCGCCGCTTCAGCTGCCGTTGCCCATGGCAGGGCACCTGTCTCCGCGTATCGGGTCAGATAATCCGTGGCGACGATTATCCACTGCTCTCCAGTGGCAGATTTTGAGAAGAGGCCCAGAAAATCTACGCCCATTTGTGCGAACGGTGTCGCCGGCACTCGCACAGGCTGCAGCAGGCCAGCTGCTTTGATGGATGGTGGTTTGGGACGCTGGCATTCTATACATGCCTGCACGTAAGTTTTGACAACTTCGACAAGTCTTGGCCAGTAATACTTCTGCCTTATCCTTGCCGATTGTCTTGCGTAAACCAAGTGACCAGTGCTAGGTTCATCGAGGAAGGCTTGCATTACCTCACGACGAAGCGAAGAAGGAACGACGAGCAAGTAGCTGCTGCCGGCGGGTGAAAAGTTTCCCTTATAAAGAACGTCATTTCGCAATCAGTACGATGATAGCCCTCTCGCAAACAATTTCGGCACGCTATTCGTTCGCCCTGGTAGGTAATTCATCAGTGGTAGTAGTTCAGCATCTTGACGTTGCTGTTGAGAAAAGGCGGCAGTGTCCACAAATCCCGGAGAGTCCGTGTCGTCAACGTCGTTGTCCGGAGCGCCGTCTCAACAGGAGACCGAGAAAGAGAGTCGGCATCGGTATGTCCTTTTTCCCGCTTGTAGGCAACAGAGAAGTCAAATTTTTGGAGCCGAAGACTCCGGCGTGCAAAATGGCCAGACGAATCTTTCAAGTTGACAAACCAACCAAGAGAGTGGTGATCGCTGATAACGTTGAATCGGCGGCCGTACAAATGAGGACAAAATTTTTGGGCAGCCTATACCATTGCAAGACATTCTTTCTCTGTCGTAGTGTAGTTAGGTCCTGCTCGGGACAGCGTCCCGTTGGCTTAGGCGATCACCGTTTCATTGTTTTCCTTCGACTGTACGAACACTGCTCCAAGACCCACATTACTAGCGTCTGTATGAAGCATTGTTGGCGCGTCTTCATCAAGTGGGCCAGCACAGAGATGTTTTCATGCGTTGATGAAGCTCTTGAAACGCCTGCTGTTGGCCTTCGCCCCATCTGAAGAGAGTATCTTTCCGAGTAAGCCGTGTCAATGGCCATGCGATGCGCGAAAAACTAGCAATACACCGCCAGTATTAGACACAGAGTCCCAAAATTGGCGCACTGATTTTTCGTCTGATGGCGTCGGGAAGTTCTCCAAGGCGGTATTTTTATCCGGGTCGGGTCGGATCTCTTGGCTGCTCACGACGTGACCGAGGAATTAAAGTTCGTGGAAGCCGAAGTGGCACTTTTCAGGTTTTAGAGCAAGACCGACCAATCGAATTGCTCCAATAACTGCTTCAAGCCTGAGCAACACGTAATCGGGGTCACGTCATGTCGTGTCTCTGTGAAGTAGACACGCCTTTAGCTGCCGCCAGGGCGCGAATATCTATACCATACCTCGAGGAAATTACCTCAGTCCTGCAACTATTTCTCTTTTATTGCAATGGCAATAATATTGTCACGAGGTTGTGACACACGCAGCACTTGAGAGGAAGCACGCAGGAGTCAGGGCGGTGTCGGGCGAACTGTTTATTGGGCGAACTTGTGCCCAGCAAAACAAGGCCAAACAAACAGCGGCGTGAACAGTCGTCGGCCGACGGAAAAAAGACTTCCCAGTGGCGCACCGCGCCGGCTTTTATACACGCGTCGTAACGCGTTCCAGAGTGGCATACAAGATAAACGCGGCCTGCGTTGCGCTTAACAGATACACGCGTCGTAACGCGTTCCAGAGTGGCATACAAGATAAACGCGGCCTGCGTTGCGCTTAACAGATACACACGTCATAACGCGTTCCAGAGTGGCATACAAGATAAACGCGGCCTGCGTTGCGTTTAACAGAGACACGCGTCATACATAACGCGTTCCAGAGTGGCATACAAGATAAACGCGGCCTGCGTTGCGCTTAACAGAAAGTGATAGCGGCTTTCTTTGTAAACCAAAAGAACCGCACGTGTCACTACCCCCCTCTGAAAAAGCATCGTCCCGATGCTAAAGACAGAACATAAGAGAGAGTACATGCAATAAATTACATTAACAATGCGTCACAGCTAATCAGCGCGCGTAATAAGGTTTACGTCGCACCACGTGTACGACTTCGGGTCGTGCACGGCGTCGTTGGGATGACGTTAAGCCATCGGGCACGACCTCGTAGTCCAGTTCACCACGACGTCGGACTACCTTGTAGGGTCCAAAGTAGCGTCGCAGGAGCTTCTCAGACAATGCCCGTCGTCGTATCGGCGTCCAGACCCAGACAAGGTCGCCGGGTTGGTATTCGGTGTGGTGTCGTCGAAGGTTGTAGTGGCGCCTGTCGACCGTCTGTTGGTTCTTGATACGCAGGCGGGCTAGCTGTCGAGCTTCTTCAGCGCGATCCAGGTAGCTGGCGACGTCGATGTCTTCTTCGTCGGTGCCGACCGGTAGTATGGCGTCAAGCGTCGTTGTTGGGCTCCGTCCGTAGACGAGCTTGTATGGAGCAAACTGCGTCGTTTCCTGCACGGCCGTGTTGTACGCGAAGGTTACATACGGGAGTATGGCGTCCCACGTCTTGTGTTCGACGTCCACGTACATGGCCAGCATGTCGGCGATGGTCTTATTTAGACGCTCGGTGAGGCCATTCGTCTGTGGGTGGTACGCGGTGGTTCGGCGGTGGCTTGTCTGACTGTACCTCAAGATCGCCTGCGTTAGCTCAGCCGTAAAGGCCGTACCTCTGTCGGTGATGAGGACCTCGGGGGCTCCGTGGCGGAGGACGATGTTCTCAATGAAGAACTTGGCGACCTCGGCGGCAGTGCCCTTGAGCAAGGCCCTTGTTTCGGCATAGCGGGTGAGGTAGTCAGTCGCTACGACAATCCATTTGTTGCCAGAAGTTGACGTCGGGAAGGGCCCCAGTAAGTCCATGCCGATTTGTTGGAATGGCCGTCGAGGTGGTTCGATGGGTTGCAGAAGTCCGGCTGGCCTAGTTGTCGGCGTCTTGCGTCGCTGACAGTCTCTGCATGTCTTTACGTAGTGGGCGACGTCGGCAGTGAGGCGAGGCCAATAGTACTTCTCTTGTATTCGTGACAGTGTGCGGGAAACACCAAGATGTCCGGCTGTCGGGTCGTCGTGTAATGCTTCCAGAACCTCTGGACGTAACGCTGAAGGCACCACGAGGAGGTGGTCGGCGCGGAGCGGCGAGAAGTTCTTCTTCAGGAGGACGTTGTTTCGCAGGAAAAACGAAGCCAGTCCTCGGCGGAATACTTTCGGCACGTCGGCGGTCTTGCCTTGCAGGTAGTCCATGAGGATCTTGAGCTCTGGGTCAGCTCGTTGGCGTTCCGCGAAGTCGTCGGTACTTATTGGTCCCAGGAAAGAGTCGTCGTCCTGGTCATCCTGGGGCGGCGGATCGACAGGGGCGCGAGACAAGCAGTCGGCGTCGGAGTGCTTTCGTCCGCTTTTGTAGACGACGGTGATGTCAAATTCTTGTAGTCTGAGACTCCACCGTGCGAGGCGCCCTGATGGATCCTTCAAGTTAGCTAGCCAACACAAGGCGTGGTGGTCACTCACGACTTTGAAAGGCCTGCCGTACAGGTAGGGGCGGAACTTTGATGTAGCCCAGATGATGGCAAGGCATTCCTTTTCTGTCGTGGAATAATTGGCTTCTGCCTTCGAAAGTGACCGGCTAGCGTAACTGATGACCCTTTCAAGTCCGTCGGTCTTCTGCACGATCACGGCGCCGAGCCCTGTGCTGCTTGCGTCCGTGTGAATTTCAATGTCAGCTTCTTCGTCGAAGTGCGCCAGTATTGGCGGCGTTTGCAGGCGTCGCTTTAATTCTTGAAATGCCTCGACTTGCGGCGTTTCCCATTTGAAGTCGACGTCGGCCTTCGTGAGGTACGTCAGTGGCTCGGCGATCCGCGAAAAGTTCTTCACGAAGCGCCTGTAATAAGCGCAGAGGCCAAGAAATCGGCGTACTGCTTTCTTGTCGGTGGGTGCAGGGAAGTCGGCGATCGCAGCTGTTTTCTGTGGATCAGGGAGCACTCCCGACTTGCTGATAACGTGGCCAAGGAACAATAGTTCCTCGTAGGCGAAGCGGCACTTTTCTGGCTTCAGGGTAAGTCCCGAGGCTTTGATTACCCGAAGAACAGCTTCAAGGCGCCGGAGGTGCTCGTCGAAGTTGGAAGAAAATACGACTACGTCGTCCAAGTAGACGAGGCAAGTCTGCCACTTCAAGCCTGCGAGTACTGTGTCCATAACCCGTTGGAACGTCGCAGGCGCCGAACAAAGACCAAAGGGCATGACCTTAAACTCGAATAGGCCGTCTGGTGTTATGAAGGCAGTCTTCTCTCGGTCTCTCTCGTCTACTTCGATTTGCCAGTAGCCGGTTGTGAGATCCATCGACGAAAAATACTTTGCGTTGTAGAGTCTGTCCAGAGCATCGTCTATCCGTGGGAGGGGATACACGTCTTTCTTCGTGATCTTGTTCAGGCGACGATAATCGACGCAAAAACGTAGGGTTCCGTCCTTCTTCTTCACCAACACCACGGGTGATGCCCACGGACTCGTAGACGGCTGAATGATGTCGTCACGCAGCATTTCGTCGACTTGTTGCTTGATGGCCTCGCGTTCCCGTGCAGAAACTCGGTAGGGGCTCTGACGGAGCGGACGGGCATATTCGTCGGTTACGATGCGATGTTTCGCGAGAGGGGTCTGACGAAGCCTCGATGACGACGAGAAGCAGTCCTTGTATTGGTGGAGTAAGGCTTTGAGCTCCTTTTGTTGCTGCCTGGAAAGGCTTTGATTGACGTCGAAGGCGGGCGCGGACACTGCTGTCGACGTTGCGGCTCCCTGAGAATCGGTGAGGGCGAAGGCATTGCTCGCTTCCACAAATTCGCTTAGATGTGCTACCGTCGTGCCCCTATTCAAGTGCCTATATTCGTTGCTGAAGTTCGTCACCATTACCTTGGCTTCGCCGTTATGAAGCTTGGCTATGCCTCTTGCGACGCACATCTGACGGTCTAGGAGCAGGTGCTCGTCGCCTTCGATGACACCTTGTAAGTTGGTAGACGCTTTGGTGCCGACGGAAATGATGACGCTCGACAGTGGCGGGATGGTTACCTGCTCTTCTGTCACATTCAAGGCGTTGTGAGCGACGTTGCAGTCTGACGCCGTTGCATTATCCGTGGACAGCGTGATTGACCCGGATCTTAGGTCGATGACTGCGCCTTGCTGGTCCAGGAAATCCATGCCTAAAATGACGTCTCGCGAGCATTGCTGCAGGACCACAAAATTCACAGAATACGTCTGGCTGTGAATCGTGACTCTTGCCGTGCAGGTTCCAGTCGGTGTTATAAGGTGGCCCCCTGCTGTTCGGATATCCGGTCCTTCCCATGCAGTCTTTACCTTCTTGAGCTTAGCGGCGAAGAGACCACTGATGATAGAGTAGTCGGCGCCGGTATCTACTAGGGCGGTGACGCTGTGGCCGTCGATGATCACGTCGAGGTCGGTGGTTCGTCGTCTGGCGTTCCGGTTAGGTCGGGGCGTCGGATCACGGCTGCGTCGGCTTGGTCCGGTGCTGCTATGTCGCGTCGGCGGCGAGGCTTTGTCGTAAAGACTCTGCTCAGGCGGCGTACTGCGACTACGTCGGGAAAGTTCGTGCGTCGGGGTCGTCGTCATCGGCAGCGGCGGCGGCGGCGGAGGAGGATCTTCGGCATTGCGTCGTGCAGCAACCGCACCTCCATCAGTTGCTGCCTTTAGTTTCCCGGGTAGGGGCTTGGGGATCGGCCCCGGTTAGGGCCGGTGTACTGGCGGCGATCCGGGGAGACGTAGCGGCCAGGCGAAGGTGAACGGGATGGTCGTCGTTGTTGCCACTGCGATCCGGCGATGTAGTCGGCGATGTCGCGAGGTCGCTCACCTGGGCGCGGACGCGGCGCGTTCACGTCGAAGCCACGCAGTCCCATCTCACGGTACTGGCAGTAGCGGTAGGTGTGCCCGGCTTCGCCGCAGTGGTAGCATAGTGGCCGGTGATTCGGGGTGCGCCAAACGTCAGTTTTCCTCGGCGAGCGCTGGATTACTGGCGAGCGGGAAGGCGTCGGGGGTGGCGGCGGTGGCTGGCGACGAAACTGCGGAGACGTTGGGTCCTGGTGTTGGCGAGGAGCGGCGACAGGTCGTCGTGCAGTAGCGGCGTAGGTCATCGCCTCCGGTTGGGGCTGTGGCCGTTCAGGAACGCTCAGTGAGCGCTGTAGTTCCTCGCGGACTACGTCTTCGAGAGAGGCGACTTGGGGCTGAGACGATGGCAACATGCGGCGCAGTTCTTCACAAACAATAGCGCGTATGGTCTCGCGCAGGTCGTCGGGGCAGAGTCCTCGGACTTCTGCGACGTCTGGCGACATGCGCCGATCGTATTGGCGGGTCCGCATTTCAAGAGTCTTCTCGATGGTGGTAGCCTCGGAGAGGAACTCTTGTACCGTCTTTGGTGGGTTTCTGATCAGTCCGGCGAAGAGCTCCTGCTTCACTCCTCGCATAAGCAGGCGAACCTTCTTGTCCTCGGACATGTCGGCGTCGGCGTGGCGGAAAAGTCGCGTCATCTCCTCCGTGAAGATCGTTACGTTTTCGTTGGGGAGCTGCAACCGAGTTTCAAGCAGTGATACGGCTCTTTCCTTCCGCACGACGCTTGCAAAGGTGCGCAGGAAAGCAACGCGGAAGTCGTCCCAGGTTCGAAGCGTTGACTCGCGGTTCTCAAACCAAGTCCTTGCGGCGTCTTCCAGGTAAAAATACACATGACGCAGCTTGTCGTCCGGGTCCCACTTATTGAGGGCTGCGACGCGGTCGTAAATGTCAAGCCAGCTTTCCGGGTCTTCGTAGGTCGATCCGCGGAAGGTAGGCGGCTCTTTGGGCTGGTTGACGACCACGGTTGCCGAAGACCTTGTTCCGTCATCGTGGATGCCGGCTTCGTAGCAGCTTTTGTTTTCTTGTCCTTGTCGGGGAGTGGCAGGTATTCGGGCGGTAGTCCTTGTTGTCTTCGGCTCACTCGAACGACCGGGTCGGCGTCGTCCTCTTGGCGGCTTGGGCTTGGCTCACGGCTGGACGGGGGCGTACGGTACATGGATCGAGAAGCACCTCCACCAGATGTCACGAGGTTGTGACACACGCAGCACTTGAGAGGAAGCACGCAGGAGTCAGGGCGGTGTCGGGCGAACTGTTTATTGGGCGAACTTGTGCCCAGCAAAACAAGGCCAAACAAACAGCGGCGTGAACAGTCGTCGGCCGACGGAAAAAAGACTTCCCAGTGGCGCACCGCGCCGGCTTTTATACACGCGTCGTAACGCGTTCCAGAGTGGCATACAAGATAAACGCGGCCTGCGTTGCGCTTAACAGATACACGCGTCGTAACGCGTTCCAGAGTGGCATACAAGATAAACGCGGCCTGCGTTGCGCTTAACAGATACACGCGTCATAACGCGTTCCAGAGTGGCATACAAGATAAACGCGGCCTGCGTTGCGTTTAACAGAGACACGCGTCATACATAACGCGTTCCAGAGTGGCATACAAGATAAACGCGGCCTGCGTTGCGCTTAACAGAAAGTGATAGCGGCTTTCTTTGTAAACCAAAAGAACCGCACGTGTCAATATGGACACTCTCCACTGCATTTCCGCGGGCATCGTCACTCACCGTATATGTAGACGCATCTATAATTATATGAACGCGAGAAAAAAATACTCAGGTGAAGAATCTGGCATGTGGGATCAAGCGTGGGGACTTCTGCATCATGAAAGCAAGGCATTTTAACCACTAAACTCCAGAGGAGCATCTTCTTCAACGATCAAATGGCAAGCTATTTATATCTACCACTTACAACTGCTGACGAGAATGTCGGGGGAGCTATCGTCTTTTAAGCATGACCAGCAAAGTGGCGCTATGAGCATGCGTCGCCACCATGTCATGGTGCAGCGGCGCGCGCTCTCATCTCCCATGCGTGCTTTCCCCGCACAGAGGAGGGGATATACGTTCACTCACGCGCTATTATCTCATGATGGGGAGTTTCGTACATCTTGGTTGGCCTCGGTCTTTTCACAGAACGATTATGTTGTCGATTCCGGGCACAGGAAGGTCACTGCAATCGTTGCCCAGGCTCTGTTTGCGAAAAAGGCGCGCTATTTAGACGCAGCAAAGAAACAACTGAGAGACTTTTTTGTGTTCATCTGTGCCTGTCGGTAGGTTTGACGTTGTCATTTGTGTGGGAACAACGCAGGGAACATCCAGATAAGCTAGCTATTCGGGCTAAGACCTATCATTTTGTTGCAATCATATTCGTTTTTTTTTGCTTTTCCAGCAACATTGTCACATTTGTTTTTCAATCTTGTCATTGAACTATCGAAACAAACTTCCCTGATATATGGACCCATGAATATTGGGCAGCCTAGGGTCTGCGACCTATGGCTCTGCAGAATAAACAAATAATTAGGATCATGGAAGCTTGAGCTATGCATTCACTTTTAAAGTGACATCCGTCACACGTTTTCTCAGCTTTTGTGAACCATCACCAATAAGCTATCCTATCGTGAACATTTTAATAAAGTAAACGCAGCGCATATGTAACGTTCATTATGTATATCTTTCTGTTCACCGACCGTTGTTAACTTGTGCATATTCGTCGCGCGTTTGTCACTGCAAGCAAAAACAAATAAACGTCGGCCACAGGACGTAAGAACCCTTCATGCACAGTTTTGTCAAAAAAAAAAAAGACTTCGTCAAAGCACTCTGCTTGTGCATACTCTTGTATTTTATTCTTAACATTTAAGCCTTGCCGCACAGACGACGTGGCAAGAAATATGGGCAAAAGTTTGCGAGAATTTTCACATGGTGCGCAATCAAAGATATCTTAATGTTGGCTCACAGACTAATAAACACGATGACTATTTTCGCAACACCAACAGTCGTTTCTATTACGATTATTTTTTTTCTTCTGATTTAAAGTAGTAATGCATACTTTTTCAAGTAATGCAACACTTATACCACTAGGATGCCCGCTAAGGTGTTGTGAGGGAGGATTCAATATCACCAGTTTCACAGCGTGGAACCCTTTCTTAACCTTAAAAAGTAACGTGGTTCATCTTGGGATGAAACACTTACCCCGCTCGGACCAGGAACTGGGTGCGATGACGGTGGAGTCTGAAAATAGTGTCAAACTACAATTTATTATGAGGAACGCCTGTATATCTAGAAAAAAATTGTATATATCAATTTGATATCACTATCCACAATTTCACCGTGAGCTTTTTCTAGTTAACTCATTACACCAAATATTAGTTTCTTGGAGGTTGTTTCTGGTAGTACACGGCGTGTTCGAAGACACTACAACGTTGAAATTTTGGTTACAGAAGCATTAGAGTAGTCTTTGAAAATTAGTGGCCTTTTGAAGGTATCGCAGCACTTCAAGTAGTATGTTCTGAAGTGGGATTGGGCTAACTGAACGAACTGCGCTTGAATTTCCATGCTATGAAACATGCATTGCATCCCTAATTTTGTGCACGTAATTTCACCGCGGTGATTATTCACATGCGATGATGCTAAAATTTCTTGTCAGTTGCAGGTACTAGTTCTTCATTTTGAGTACTTGTTTTGGTTGACTCTGACAATGAGTACATTTTATATGTGAACTGAGTCAGTTTGCAATAGCAATTGCAATTGCAATATGCCTTGAGTCATACTTACTCTGGTATGTTTTAATGAAGTTAAAAGAAGCATTTGAGTACTCACATGCTACTGTCTTTTTTAAAAAATAGTATACTGCGCACATAGTGAAATAACTACTTCTTCACCTACTGAAATTTTCATTAGGTTCCGATCAAGCTCGCAAGTCAAGTTTAAGATTACGCCCCACTAAGCTTTTATTAATTTAATAAAATTGTATGGCTTAAGCATAGTTAAAAAGGTCTACATATCTTCTGTGTTCTACTTACAAAACTACTGAGACAGAAATGTTGGTGTGGTGTGTCATTAGGGTTTTTCTTTTCGTAACATAAAGGAAGTTCACAGCACGTAGCCTTTGTGTGCGGAATCAGCCGCATTGACAAGATGCCGCTTGATACCTGTTCGTAAATTCCCGCATATCAAATTTATCTACCCACCACAACTCATGAGTGCTATGATCCTCAACAAGACATTCAAAAACCAGCAATCCATGAAGGAACGACTGATAGACAGTAGAATATTCGCCATTTTTGAAGAACAAGATGTCTCCTTGTTGCGGATGACCTTGGTCATGTGCTCTCTGGTTTGACATGTGCTATGACAATATGATGATCGCTTCAGCTTGCTATAGTGGAAACTGAGCGAATATAAGGTGAGTTGTTTAACAAAAGGTGCAGAAGCTTACTGTTTCTAGTTGCAGAATTTATATATTGTAATAATCGAGAGGTGTTTATGGTATTTTTATTTGTGAAATAATATGAATGGCCATTTCACATACACCTTCGCCTTCTATAAACTCTTGGTCAGGTGAACGAAAAATAACCTACATGCGAAATAGGCCATCGTCATACCTTCGGCACATTGTAATACGAGAGCTGTAGCCTTTTATATAGAATGTGGTGATACATGGAATGATCCAGTAACGCTGTTTCATGTAATTATCCAGAGTTGTTGAGTAAAGCGACCGAGCACCAAATTGATTCAGCGTCATGAATATCTATGCCTAGCTTAAATTACCTCACAGAAAAAAAATTATCAAAAACACACTTCCATGAGCTGAATTCTGTCCCTCTATTAAGAAAAAAAGTAAACAGGAAATACTTCACTGCTCGCATTAGACGACTTTAGCCACAATTCGGTGTCAATTTTCTTGTCAGCATCAACAGACTCTTTCAGACCACTGAGTTCGTCTGGTTTGTTTGTTATGCTTCTGCAGATTACTACAACTAGAACTAGCTCACGGCGCACTCATTTCACATCATTTTTATGGTATCATTGTTTATAAAACGGTACAGCATTCTATTTTTCTTAGCTCAAGGTAAATGTCCTACTGTTAACACCATTTCACGCGACTGCTATACCCTGTCACCCACTGTGAGGTAGTACGCACTGGAAGTTGTTCTCGGCACTGCAATAGAGAATAAAAGATTATCATACGGTCACGCAGTGTCTTTTCTTTATAATGTTTATATATTTGTCAATTATATATACAGAAATATTGTGCCTTGTCAAAAGGCATGTAAGCCCGTGTTCTACAACTCAGAAAAAATTAATCATCATTATTACAGCACACTTGGTCACAAAAAACTGATTACAATCTGCTACAGTGGGAAGAAAAATTTGTTAGGCCATAAATTTGCTTATTGCGTTTTAATTGTAATTTGAAGTAATGACTGCGTGTTATGGATAAATGAAGTGGTGCATTACGGTGCTTGGCTTTTTTTATTGCCAGTATTTTTGTCATCAAAAACAAAGATATTGACAGTCTTGGCTCATTTTATACACCAACATTCACCATGATATTGTTACGTGATTTCGGCCCACTGAAACAGGGCATAGTGGGACATACCCAAGAAAGGTGCCTCAGACTGAGAGTGAAGAAGTAAACGTTGCCGGTGAGCTGCGTTGCGGCTGTAGACTGACTAGTGTTATTTTCCACGTAACATTTTGGTGGAGGTGCTGGGTACTCTTCGGACAACGGAGCTACGCAGTGGCCTCCTTAAGTCTGCTACCATGGCTCCGGGTGAGAATACGGCTTCGCCACCTACCTCACCAATGACAGCAACTCGGTACGTCACCCTAACGCAACCCCGTGATCCCAGTACTTTTACTGGAGAGGAAAACGCAAATGTGGACAAGTGGCTTAGTGTGAACGAGCGCGTCAGCAAGCAATATCGCTGGGACCCAACCGTTATGCTTGCGAATGTCTTTTTCTATCTTGACAAGACCCCTTCCACCTGGCTTGAGACCCATGAGCAAGGTATCACAAGCTGGGAAATGATTAAACAATAGCTCCGTGACTTCTTTGGCAACCCGTTTGATCCACAGCTTGATGCCCTAAAGCAATTGGCCGTACGTACACAGACGTCCACTTAGTCCTACTTGACTTATATTCAACACGTCTTAGCGTCGTATAGAAGAGCCGATCCCAACATGACTGAGGCCGACAAAATTTCGCACGTTTTAAAAGGAATTGCCGACGATGCGTTCAGCCTGCTTGTATTTACCAACGTAACGACCATCGACGGCATGATCAAAGAGTGCCGCCGTCTCGAGCAGGCGAAGAGTCGACGCATTTTGCAGCAGCTCCAGTGCCTACCCAACACCGCTGCAACGTCGTCCTGCGACGCCTTTTTTTGTCATCCATCTACGGCCGAAGACGTGACGCGCATCGTCCGACGTGAACTCGAGGCCGCTTACCCGGCTGCCAACAAACCTACGTTGCCCGACGCCTCAACGCCAGCTGTCACCTTGATCCTGGCTGTTGTCCGCCCGGAATTCGCTAACCTTGGTATCCTGTCCACTGCACCTACCCTGGAATATACTGGTCCCTCGATAGCTTCTGTGGACATGAGACATCGCCGTCCGTACTCTATTCGAACCAGGAACCCGTCTGAATGGCGAACACCTGATGATAAGCGAATCTGCTTCCGCTGTGGTCGCGCAGGACACATCGCTCGTTACTGCCGCAGCCAATGGCTATCTATGTCTTCTGGCTCGTACCCCGCTTACCGTAACTCATTTCGTCCACCAAACCACCGTTATCCGACCCACACTGAGTCTACAGCACTTACTGACCCTGAGGACTACGGCTTCCCTGTCCCGTCGTCGCCACCGCCTCAAAGCCGCCCTTCTCGTTCAAACACGCGTCGCCGCTCTCCCGTGCCATCGTTTAACTACCGCATGTCCCCGGAAAACTAGGCTGCGCAGCTTCTGGAGGTTAAGGTGCCCTGCCGACTTTACGCAAAAATCCTCTGTTGCCCTTACGTTTAAACCGGAACACCCCAGAAGTATATGTTGATGGCACACCTGTTGAAGCTTTGATAGATACGGGCGCTCACGTCTGTATTATGAGTTCGCGTTTTCGACGTCTCATGAAGAAGGTCCTCACGCCCCCCTTGACCAGTGTCGTCCAAGTTGCAGATGGCGCAACAGTCCCTGTCGTCGGTATGGGCACAGCTCAACTTACCGTAGCCGGTCATAAGTGGTCGTCCTTTTTACCGTGCTTGCAACATGTCCCCACGACCTCATATGAGGCCTCGATTTTTTGCCGCCAATTCTGCGATTGATTGCTCCACTGGTGTGCTCCGCCTACAACTGCCACAAATCAATAACGCCCCGTACCAACCTACATGCCGATTACAATGCAGCGACTTTGTTCACCTGCCCTCCAAAACTGTGACGTACGTTGATTTTCTGTGCTCACCATCTGTGCCCGACGGTGACTATAACGCTACGCCTGTCACCGACGTACTCCTTGCGTACAATGTTGCAGTACCCTATACGGTGCTCAGCATCACAGATAACAAAACTTTTCTACCACTTGTAAATTTCGGCTACATAAATCATGTGCTCCCACAAGGCATTTCCGTGGCCCACCTGTGTCCGTTGCTCGATTCACAAATTGAAGTGTTTGCCTTAGACACCCTTGTTTCACCGCAGCGCACATCACTCGCAACACATTCGGGCAGCCGTCAAATTGTAGACATGATCGCCACTGATCTTCGCCTCCACAAGTTGAAGTCCTACATTATCTTCTCGAGGCCTACCAGGATATTTTCAATTTTCGCGACCGACCTCTAGGGCAGACGTTCTTTGTCTAGCATCGCATACACACAAGTGATGCCAACCCTGTTCAAAAGTGTCTGCTTTTGAGCGGAGCATAATTCAGTAGAAGGTGAACAAAATGCTAGCGAAGGACAATATTGAACCATTATCCAGTCCCTGGGCATCCCCGGTGGTATTAGTTAAAAAGAAGGACTGATCGTGGCGATTTTGTGTGGACTATTGGCACCTTAACAACATCACCAAGAAAGACGCATACTCTCTGCCCCACACTGACGACGCCCTCGATTGCCTCCCTGGTGCCGCCTACTTTTCTTCCATCAATCTTCGTTCTGGTTATTGGCAGATTGACTTGGACCCCATGGACCGAGAGAAGACGGCTTTTGTAACACCCGATGGCTTCTACCAATTCAAAGTCATGCCTTTCGACCTATGTATCTCCCCCACCACATTTGAACGAATGTTGGACTCCCTGCTCTATGGATTCAAGTGGTCTACGTGTCTTTGTTATCTGGATGACGTGATCGTGTTTTCTTCCACTTTTGAAGCACACCTTGAGAGACTGTCGAAAATTCTTTATGTATTCCGTCTCGCCGGCCTTCAGCTGAATTCATCCGAGTGTCGGTTTGGTCGCCGTCGCATTACAATACTTGGACATATTTATGACGCTTGCGGCGTACAGCCTGACCCAGAAAAAGTTCGAGCTGTGAAGAACTTTCCTGTGCCAAAAACTGCCAAAGATGTCCGCGGCTTTGTGGGGCTATGCTCCTATTTTCGGCGGTTCATCAAGAACTTCGCGGAAATCGCTCGGCCCCTAACAGATTTACTCAAACCAGATGAGTCGTTTACCTGGGGTCCCTCGCAAGCAGCAGCATTCTCCGACCTGACCACTTTGCTCACTTCTTCGACTGTGCTGGCTCACTTCGACCCTACGCCACTGACCGAGGTCTGCACCGATGCCAGCGGTTACGAAATAGGCGCTGTGTTGGCTCAGCGACAACGTGGGCAGCATCGCGTGATAGCTTATGCCAGAAGGCTGCTGTCCCCCTCGAAGCGTAATTATTTCATCACAGAGCCCGAATGCCTAGCGCTGGTGTGGGCAGTCGCGAAATTTCGCCCTTACTTATATGGCCGACAATTTATAGTTCTCACCGACTACCACGCTCTTTGCTGGCTCGCCTCCCTTAAAGATTCCACAGGTCGTCTCGCCCGCTGGGCACTCCACCTTCAGGAATATTCTTACACCGTAGTGTATAAATCAGGAAAGCAGCACAAAGACGTGGATTGTCTGTCACGCTACCTTGTGGGCGACTGAAATCCTACGAGCACTGATTATGTAGGTTGCGTCCTTTCCATTTCCCAGCTGCTTCATCTAGGGGGCGAGCAGCGTCGTGATCCGGATATCGGCCGCCTAATACGACACCTCGAATCTTCACCGCAAGACGCTTCTGTTCGCATGTTTACCTTAAAAGACCACACCTTCTATAGGCGTAATTGATCGCCCAATGGTCACGACCTACTTCTGGTCATACCAAAGCACCTGCGCTCCACAGTCCTACGCGAACTCCATGACGCGACAACCGCCGGTCACCTTGGTGTCTCTCGCACATATGACCATGTACGCCACCGCTTCTTCTGGCCTGGCCTTTCACGCTCTGTGCGTTGTTATGTCAACTTTTGCGAAATTTGTCAGCGTCGCAAAAAGCTGTCGGGACTCCCGGGTATCTTCAGCCCATCGACATCCCATCTGAGCCAGTCTTTTGTGTTGTTTTGGACCTTCTCCATCCCTTCCCAACATCCGCCTCCGGAAACAAGTGGGTCGCGGTGGCTACGGATTACGCGACCCGTTACGCAGTTACGCGAGCCATGCCAACAAGCTGCCCTACAGACGTCACTGATTTTCTACTACGCGATCTGATTTTAGTGCAAGGAGCCCCTCGTCAACTGCTGACAGACCGAGGCCGTTGTTCTTTTCGAAAGTCGTTGACGATATCCTGTGTTCCTGCTCTACCCAACAGAAGCTCGCGACATCGTACCATCCCCAGACAAACAGGCTTACAGAATGTTTAAACCACACCCTGACAGACATGCTATCCAAATACGTCTCGGCCTACCATCGTGATTGGGATCTTGAACTACCCTACGTGACGTTCGCATACAATTCCTCCCGGCATGTCACTGCTGGGTACTCGCCATTTTACTTTATGTTTGGACGCGAACCAACATTGCCGTTGGATACCTTCCTGCCAGCCGCTGCGCAGTCCACTTCTGAATATGCAGGCGACTCCATTACCCGAGCTGACCATGCTCGTCAGCTTGCCCGCAGCAGATTAATGGCGTCCCAAGACTCGCAGAAGCATCGTTACGACAAGCGGCATCGCGACGAACACTTTCCAACAGGTTTTCTCATTTTTCTTTGGTCCCCTACGCGTCATGCAGGCCTTTCACAAAATCTTCTCTCTCGTTTCACGGGCCCATACCGCGTGCTTAGACGAGTGACCGACACTATATATGAAATTGTCCCTGATAATCCATCAACCTCTTCTGCTCTGCTGTCAAGGGACATCGTTCACGTATCAAGGCTCAAGCGTTACCACACTACTCCTGCTGTGGCTCCGTAAACTCGCCGGGTTAGCGCTTTTGCCGCCGGGGGACGTGTTACGTGATTTCGGCTGACTGAAACAGGGCATAGTGGGACATACCTAGGAAAGGGGCCTCAGACTGAGCGTGAAGAAGTGGACGTTGTCGGTGAGCTGCGTTGAGGCTGTAGATTGACTAGTGTTATTTTTCTCGTAACAATATTGTACTGATATCTACTTTGGGTTTGTTTAAATGCCTTGTACATTCGTCGTCTTTTTACTATATTGCGGAAAATTGCTGGTGACACCCACGCTTTCTTGAACTTCTCGAATTTAGCCGCATTTGCACTTGGTACATAATTATTCTTGCATTCCTTTTTTTTGTTTCAAATAGATACCGCAGCTGTAAAACATCGCCATTCTTGCTATTACAGAAAAAAACATAGAAAATAGTTCCTGCAAAGCAGCAGATTAGTCACTCTCCTCATAATAAAAAAGTTTCCTCAATTTTCCACACTTTGGCTCCTTTATCTCAAGTCTGAGGTTATGTACAAAAGCGAGATGATCACTAATACCGTGAATCAATGTAACGGAATCTAAATTCTTTGGCAAATAGGAAAAAACGAACCAAAACTACTAATTTTTGTTGTGGCCACACTAACATAATGAAAAAACCGAACGTGTCAACGATGTTTTCCATGTTATTGATTTCGCCCCAACCAGTCAAGGTGATGCTTGTTCTATAAGACTATGTCAATTACGGTAAAATAAAATCAGTGGCAAGAACAAACTAATACTACGTTTTTGAAATGTATACGTCGAACCATCCGGGAAACACAGCCGGGTCAAAATTTGGCTGTCGATAAAATGTTCCGGCAATAAATTTAGTTTTGTCGGTAAGGTTCAGCGTGCACCAGACCAACTCTATGCCATAGAGCCAGCCCATTATCAAGTTTATTGACCGTAAAGAAGAGAAAACCAACAAAACAAACCCTCCACCTGTTCCTGTTTTATGGTTTCGGAAAACGTCAAAGTGGCTAGGATACAACTCATGATCACTGATTGATGGTGTCAGCCATGATTCTGTTCTAAACACTATGTCCACATTCAAACGTTTAATTAAGCCCATAAAATTGATCTATTTCATCGTAGTTTGTGTTTACTCAATATTTACGTTTACTAAACAGAAGGAGATGCGATACAGTGCCAAAAGCCTCACAAATATATTTACAAAAGCCACAACGAATTTCCCCTCCCTGAACAACTTCATGTCGCCAGCAATTGGTAACCCTTTGATATTTACGATCCCGTAGAGCCACGGGACGCCTTATTGATGTATACCAGACAGACGTTATGCAACGCTTTGGTTTTACACAACAGGTCTTATCTTTCATATTGAAAAAAAAAGTACACTTGCCGGAGATCCGCCAAGGACGACAGTCTCTAGAAGTGGCCACCCAAAATGCTGAAAAGTGGATAGCATGATGTTCAAGAAGAACATTAGGACAGGAGAGTATTCTCAGGTGAATGTTTATTTCAACAAACGCGATAACATAAGAAATTAAGCAGATGCCACGTCCCTTAGAATCCACGTTATGCGAAGCATGCGGAAGAAAGGTGACCTTGGTGGAATTTTTTTATTGAGCAACACGTCATAAAGTGGCGCTAAGTTAATGCACAAATGTCGCACACACAGATATATGTTGAAGAGCTGCAGATGTTTATATAACTAGTTGTTTGCACTTGCACAATGATGCCAACTGATACATGCGTATTAACAACACCCGAAGCTGATATGAAGCGCTGAAGCTTGCGGAGATGCTTGCCCTGGACACTGCTTTATAAGTAAACTTCAGCGCATGGCAACTAACCACATCTGACGTTAACCTGATTTGACGGCTGTATAAAAATGGTACACACGTAATGTTTATGAAACTTGGTAGGCAGCAATGAAACCTTTATTAACGTTTCACGAAGATTGGCGTCTATTTGAAAAGTAGTTCCGAAACCTGGTGTAGCTCTGTGGTGAAATGTTTCATTGGCACCCAGAATGCTTGGGTTCGACTCCAGCTGGGACTCGTCGGGTCGACGCTACAGACGTCAGGTATTTCTTAACAACCTTGCGTTCAAATATCTCATGTGTGTTCTCGTCGTTCCTATGCAGATACTAAGTGTCACTGACCTGTGGCACATACCAGCACACTGGTGACACATACCAGCCAGCCCGTGGGTATGTGCCACTGTCTGGCGGGAAGTGTTTGACGACGTACACGTTGGGATTGCGACTTCATTATTGTCTTGACAAGCGCGTCGTATTCGTGAAAGAATCTTACCCTCTCATGCTAATTTTGGTTCATGCCAAGGTCAATGGGGTCGCCACGAGAGCACCCAAACGTAAGCGGCTAGACAGATAGATAGATACATAGATAGATAGATAGATAGTTAGATTGATAGATAGATATATAGATAGATAGATAGATACGCTCAATTTTACTGAAGTTCGCTAAGAAAAGCTTCGCAATTAAAATGAGTACTTGTACAACTGGCAGGGCTTTGCGACAATAATCTTTCATGAATAAGTTATGCAGGGCTCGATAAAAGTTGATTTACTTCATGTTCTTGCACATGTCTTTATATACAATACAAAATTTTCCACTATAATGTCCACAAGTTTGCCCACAGAGTTCTTGTGATAATATAACTATATGTCGAGATACATCTTTTGTCTGGAGCCCTGTGCAAGCGCTGTGGTTATGCTCAATCGTTTTCTTATAAAGATTTTGATTTTTGCATTATTTGAAGTTTTATATTCAATACAATGACATAGAAGCAACGCAAGAGTGAGCTTATTTTGTGCGCTACAGTTTGTAGTGCTGATTTCCAGGCACGTCTTTGTCGTTGGTCAATAATAAAGTAGTTATTGATTCATGATTATCTGTGTAACTGCATTTGAGTGATTAAGCTCATCAATTTACGATGCGGTGCGATAACAGTGTGAGAGGCACCGCATTACCTTAACGACGCTTTTCAAACGTGAACGAACAGCATGTTTCTATAGTATAAAACAGCATTGTTTTTGGTTTTTGAGCAGGCCGTGTTTTCCAAAACGTAAAACTCATTCGAAGGTATTCGCGCAAAAAACTGAGCTTATAGCTGCTACTGTGTTTTGTAAAAGCATTCTTTATACACTAACAAAGATGTACGGCGTTCTTTAAAAGTTTTGTTAAGTAAACCTTTAGGCACGGTCCCCTGCTGCACAATTTCTTATCAAACAAAAAGAACTTTTGGGAAAATATATTTGCTTCCAGAATGTAACACTCCTTTTCGGAAATAATATTATCGATTTTCTCTAGGTGACATATTGAGCTTCAGCGGAGAAATAGAATACGTTTTCTGCTTGTCAGGTTCTTTTTGCGCCACCAGATGGCCCCACCTATCCCGACTCTTGCGGTTAACATGGTATTACCACTTTTACGTGGACGCAAAGTCTACAGATGAACTAAAATTCAGCGAAACATGCATGTTACTTGTTAGCGCTTATATCTGACTACACGTTATTCCAATTTTGATAGGTTGTGGTCATGTCAATGTGTACCACATACGTGATATGAATAAACACCCTCAATGCACTTTTTCCGTGCTTCGAACTCGCCGATCAACTCACCTGCAACTCACAACAATTCTTCAACATGCTGACCAACAAGCACACGTTTAATAGTTCTCTTTTCATTCGCCATTCATCGAAAGGTGGGTTTTATCTTGTTAATTTCCCGAAATCGGTCAAACTGGCGCGATGAAGATCAGGCGTGATGAGCCGTGGCCGGGCTAGAATGCACCTGTGCGCGCTAGCCCGGCCCAAGCTCAGTCGTGGACGAGCGAGTTCGCTTTGGCACTTCGGCGCCAGTCGGCGCCACGATAAGAACACTCGGATCATACACGTCAAAGCTACTAGGGCATCGTCACTCAGGATCGTATTTATGGATTGAATCAAACCGAACACGTAGCACTAGTGCCGATGTCGCAGGGCAGTCTATTCTTTAATTTTGTTTTTCTGCTTAGCTTTTCTACGCTGTTTGGCATCAAATTATAATAACTTCCACGTGACGGATGCCAATCAAATTTGGCCAAGAAAACCGGCTCATAGCAAACCGTCGAGTGATGGGCACGATTGGATCTTGAAATCTGATCTCAGTGCTTCCTTAAGGAAACAAGCACGCCAGCTTTAGGAAAATCAATCGAGATGTGTGTCTCAAACAGATGTCAAGCCCAAGAGCTTTCTGCTCATATGGTCCGTACGATCCGTGCGTTTCAAGATTTACCTGTGACTTCATTTGTGTTCATTCAGGACGTGAGGATCAACACACAATTCAGCTTATGTGCAGATAAGAATATTTGTGAGTTGGCTTGTGATGGTAAATATCCGGCTGTAGCAGGTATGAAACACTGGACCTCGACAGAGCGCGGCCTTGCATTTACCGTAAACTGAGAAGATCAACGGCATACTCAAGCACACGCTTAGTACCGGCGGTAGTACCAGGAGACGCTATCAACAAGACTAAGCCATCTGTCGTTATTTTGGCGAGTTGTAGTCGGCGTTCTGTTTTGATTACCATCAGTTTGCGACCAGAAGGTTCTCCATTTGCGCTTGAGTTCCTCGTTAGCCTTAGGATTGTGGTCGGAAAGGTCGTCACGAATTCGTGCAAGGAGTGAAGGATCACAATGGCTCTCTACTGCAGGTACTGACAGAGAACTATTGCCTGTATATTTGTCGCCCATTTGTTCCATACAGTCGCGGGTTTCTGTCGAAGACGCTAAAAATTGTGCTCACGTACCTGAGGAGTCACTGCAGGAAGAGTCTGTGCGAAATAATTACATGCATGATCGCAGAACAGTTTCTACAAAGACGCCGCATGTGACAACGAGTACTGAATGCTTTCTTCAACCGTTGTGAGAAGCTGACGCGGGCCATGCTGTTCGAAACCTATCTTCAGGTGTGTGAGCTCTATTCCAAGATTGCCTTTGTGATTCTCGGAAGATGGACATTGCAACATGCTTCTTGCGATCTCGAAAACAACAGGTGATCACACCAATATCATAGTCATAACCTCCTGTTCACAATTACACCCTGCACCACAGCAAGAGTTTCTCTACGCTGAAAAGCCAGATGTGCTGGGTGAAGTGCCACTACTGCGACCGCTTCAGAAGAAAATTTAAAACTTGAGGTACCATTTGGCTTAGCGTGATGATTGGGCAGGGCTGAAAAGATCTGCCGAGGAAAGCTTCCGCAATGCAGGTATCCATATTCGTCGAGTTGAAGCATGAAATAGTGAACCTGGGACTCATTGGTTTTGAACGTAGCCGTATATTTCAGAACTACCTTCCAAAAGCAATTAGGGAAGTGATTCTTGCTTTGAGAGACAATAACTTGCTTATGAGAAACGTTTGTCTCTGACACATCTGAACATCGGTCGTTCTCACTCGGCTGATCTGCTCTGAAGATGTTGACCGTTCACAATCATTGGTGCTCCCGCTGCGACGTTCGCATGGTCGCATGGTCGAGCCCTGCCTGTTCTAAATTGCCGGTTTTCGGCTGCTATGAGTGTACAATAGGCAACTTTCTCCTGTAGGTTTTTTTTCTCATGCAGAGGGGGAGAATATTGACTTCACAGTCATGCCGTCATTGGTGCCAATAACATTTTACCACATGCTTCGTTATTTGAGGCGGGTAATTCATCAGAGTTGTTGATTGGCCCATACCGGTAAAGCACCTTTGCTTTGATTAAAATAAAAGTGCCGTCTTTCTCCCATAAGAGCACATTAGCTTTTCTTTGAAAAAAATATCGAGATACCCACGTCCTGCGCTGCATTACGATATAATCAATACATTTTAGGTGCGTATGACCAATTCAACAAAACACATGTCGCAAATGTAATTCACTACCGAAATGCATATACTAATAGACTTCTAAAAGATAGTATCATAATAGCCTTCTGTGGCACTACTGCCCATTTATGCCATTGGGTGTCTTGTTCTCGGTTTGCCGGAATTAACGGCAATGAATGCCTACGCCGTGGTCACTCAAGAAATGGTGGTGGCCGTAAAGCATCGACTTATGGATGAGGGTTCGAGCAGCTGCAACGTTGCCCTTTAACGTCCGCGTTTTCACTAGTTCTTCGACAGCCTGAGCAGTTTGCAGTCCCATACATTTTAGTTTATAGTCGCTTGCAAATGGCTCCATATAAGCGCCGGAAAATTTGTCTCTCGCACTCGGCTCCCACTTATGCAGCAGGCGCAACGAAACTTCTTTGACGTCGGCCATATGGTGAAGGCTCGTCGTATGCTAGCTTCATAGCTACTATCCAGCTTTTACAAGGTAGAGTTTTGAAACACCTACTATGAAGTCAGCGGCTCCAAGCTACATTCTATAAAGTTCTCAAATTGGTAAGTACCCTGTTGATCACCCTTCTTCTCTTTGCGTATTTACCACCATTTCGCAGTGTTCTGTAAATGAGTGGTAGTCGTTCTCTTTATGCGCGCAAGCCACCACAATGAATTTACGGATGCAATCTCATTATTTATATATTCTTTGTTATAAAGTTCTTGCAATTGATAACACCATGCTCTCAAGTGGCATATTTCTCTCGTGTGTTAAACGACCCTCCTACTTAAGTAATCAGGCTATGCAAACTCAGATTTGTCATTTGCGCCAAAATTAGAAGCCACCTAATGTTGTCAGTATGTCAGCATCAGAATAATTGTAGCAGCCCACTCAACGTGGCATATTTCTTCGAAGCTTCAGAAAATAGGTTGCATTCTGTTACATAACATTGCCACAATTCATTGGGAAAAAAGAGAAGTATCTATCAAATAAATTCTTCGTGTGTACGTCAAGGACTCACAGCGCTTTATATATGAGTATTTATATAGGCATACTTACTTTTCCATTAGAACTTGTTGACTTTTCTACTAACATTGCCAGACATATCGTGGTGAAGTTAAGAAAAAGAGAGTGGCATTTATAGCTCATATCTAGGCAATAGGGTATTCTGAGACCAGCTAACGGAAACCTCTTTTGCGACACTTGCTAAATAAATTTATCAAGCATTACCGAACTACGTCATTGATGCATAATTTGCACCTGTGCATTGTAACAGGCTGGAACACAATAGTTAAGGCTAATTTTTTTGCCTTACGATGAACTGCCTCTCTCTCTTTCTGACTGACACAAGAGCATTAGCTTTGTCATCACTAATGTAGATCGCTCATGACGTAAATGGTGATGGTATACGCTCCCGAAATAGCACTTTGAAGGTTGCCTGGTTTTCAGTGAATGAGTGGCTGAAAGCAGCAGATATGTTGTGATTCTCATAATTTTTCTGATATAATCATCAATCATCTTTTTCAATAATTATTACGCTGTCAATCGAAATGCATTGTAAACGAAATATCTCTGTATTCAATGACACCAGCAAGTGTGGGGGAAAACATTCAATTAGGGTGATGAAGCCATATACTACTGCATTGTAGATTGCAAATATAATATGTGAAAACATAAAAGACTATTGCATAGTACATTGTATGCTTTGTTATTACTAGATAAACGGATAATGAAAGGTTTGATGCAATACGATAGTTTTTTTATGGAAAAGTGGCCATGGTATACTAAGAAACGTTATGTTCTAACTAAAGGTGAGAGGTCAACGATAAAAATAATATACACTAGGCGCGCAGCGTGAGCATCATGAAAAGTTTCATACAGACTGTGCGTTGTATGTATTGAAAGACCTATACTTGTAGATAGTACTTCATCATCCATGACATGTGAGAATCGTTCAATGTGGCGTCGCTGACGCAGCTGGCAGTGTTGCGAAGTAGAAAAGTGAATGACTATAAAAATGGCCAAATGAGCGCCACAGTAAAGTAAGCAAACCAAATATCAAAAAGCAAACAGGTTAACTGGCCTTGCAAAAATAATAAATATAGCTATCATTGAAAAATGAAAAATTTCCAGAATGGATTCTTACAACATTAGGACCACGTGAAAGTATGAAATGTTTTTGAGGTGGGTATCGGGTTTCTAAGCTCGCGGCGGCATCAGCGCGAAGCTGATACACGAAGCAAAGAGGGCTACGGTGAGTTAAAGGAACAGTGATGCACGGTATAAACAGAGGCATTACATATTCGGCACTATGGTCGACAGCTTAATTGTGTCCCACTGAGGTGCGATGATGACCCGGGATTCATTCGGTAACTCTCTCTTCGCGCAGGTTTGTTCATTTTATAGCCCTTGGGTATCCCTTATGAGGCAGTAGTACATTGAAGCCTCCAACCAGGAACCGCCGCAGGTCACTGCTTGGAATCGAACCCGTGGGTGAGGAACTTGCCACGCGTTGCTTGAGGATTTGCCGTTGGTTACGTCAGGCGCACCACAAGATATCCTACTACCTCCTTGGTTGACTCCCGTTACATCACACAGCTCGCTGGTTGTATCAGACAGCCTATTGATGTTGACGCTACTTGCATCGGACGATACCAACTTGAATACTTTGCCGGAGCAATGAATTTTGTGTTGGACTCCCAGGCTTAACAGTAGAAATCATTCGCTTAGCTGTTGCGTGGTTGCTGCTTGTCGGATGTGGGTGGTTCTGCCTTTCTTGTCCAGTCCAAAGCACATGACGACTGACTAGAGCACAGTAATAAGCTTTATATGCAAAATAACATACACTAAGGCTGAAGCACCTTAATCTGGCAATCTCTGTACACAGCCACTCAAACTATTTCAAAGGTATTCTCGATAGCCATAAAACACAGAACCTTTGGTCAAGCGTTCTAATGAGATTCAAACTCATTATTTTTTCAAGTTATTGTGGCTTGCACGGGTCATGTGCGTCGAAAGAACCTTTATTGAACGATAGCGCTCTCATATATACATTCTATGCCGAGGGGCGTTGCCGCCAATCTAGCGCACGTGTGCATGACTGTCACATCTCCCTTCTTAAAACAAACAAAAAGACTAAAGTTCCGGCATGGGGTATCTTTGCGGTGGCCGGCGATTGCGTTCGCTTCTGCGTAGTTGTGGCTCGGCGGGGCCCACGTCAGCTTGATGTTCTTGTGTGGGGGGCACCAGTGGAGTGGGGGCCAGACGGAGATGTTCTCTGGTGCGCTGCAACTGGAGTCCATCTTCGGTCTCAACAATGTAGGCTCTCGGACTGTTGGCAGGCTTGACAACCGTAGCAGGGACCAGGTCTTTGATGGTACGTTGTACACTGTGACGCGGGAGCCCTCAGGAAGTCCTGGTAGCGGCCTTGTACCCCTGTTGTAGAAGGAACGTTGTCTACTTCTGATGACGTGGAGCCGCCGTTGAACCTCCTCTGGCGGTATGGTCTGCGGTCGCAGGTGGGTTTCCGTGACTGGCAGCAGCGTCCTCGCATTTCGGCCCATGAGTCTCTGCATTGGAGATTTCAAATAGGAATCGCGAGGAGTGTTTCTCCATTCAAGCAATGCAGCACAAAAATCCACTGTGCCGTACCGATACCTCTTCAGCAATTTTTTGGCTTCTTGCACCGCACGTTCAGCCATTCCGTTTGATCGAGGGTGATAGGGGCTGGAGCGAACATGGTGCAAGCTAATCTTACCGACAAATTCACGAAAGTCCTGGCTGCTGAATGGCGGTCCATTGTCCGTGCATAGGCGCTGCGGGAAGCCATGAGTGGCGAATATGTCTGCGAAGGCAGCAATCACCTTGTCGGCTGTCGTCTTCACGGGCCTGATTTCGAAAAAAGAAAGAATAAAAGTCAACAACCACCAAGTACTCGGTAGCATTGTGATAGCATATGTCGGCTCCCACAACTTCCCAGGGTAGGCTAGGAATTCATGGTTCATCAATGGCAAGCGCAGATTTCGTGGCTTGTGCTTTGGCAGGTCTCACAGCGTCGAGCAACTTCCTCTAGATCGCTGTTTATAGAAGGCCAAAAAAGTACAGCTCGAGCACGTGCTTTCATTTTTCTGCTCCCCCATGCGCTGCATGAAGGCAGGCAAGAACTTCGCTGCGCATCTTGGCCGGAATGATGAGGCGGTTGCTCCTGAATACTAGGCCATCTTGCGTATGCAGCTCGTCGCGGAAGCTCCAGTAGCATCGTAGCTCGCTGCTGACGTCAGCTTTGCTCTCCGGCCACTGACTGCTTGCGTACTGTCGAAGTTTCACCATCACAGGGTCCTGGTCGGTCTCTTGTAGAACTTGGCTCAGCCGTCTGTCTGAAACCTGCAGGCAAGCAATGGTGTTCAACTGATAATTCAGGCACTGTTCTTTCAATATTGCTTGGCTCGGGGACCGTGATAAAGCGTCAGCAACAAACAGCTGTTTTCCAGGTGTGTATTTGACGACTATCGGGTACCTCTGCAAGCTGAGGCGCATGCGCTGAAGCCTTAGAGGACATTGGCATAACGGCTTCTTAAATATAATTTCTAGTGGCTTGTGATCGGATTCTACCACAACTTCAGGCTGCCCGAAAAGATAGTCGCGGAATCTTTCACAGCCGTGGACAATTGCCAGCATCTCCTTTTCGATCTGGGCATACCTTTGCTGTGTTTCTGTCAAGGAACGCGACGAATACGCTAGTGGATGCCCGTCCTGTATGATCACTGCGCCAACTCCGTTCTGACTGGCATCTACCGACAGCCTGATTGGTTTCCCCTTCTCGTAGTAGCTTAGTACAGGGGCTGTCGCAAGCGCTTCCTTCAGAGCCTTGAAGCTTGCATCTTGGCGGTCCTCCCAAAGCCACGCGACATTCTTCTTTAGTAATTCTCGAAGTGGTGCTGTTAGGTCCGACATATTCGGAATAAAGCGAGAGACAAAATTTACCATGCCCAGGAACGTCTGCAGCTCTTTCTGGTTGCTTGGCGTCTGGACTTGCAAGATGTCTTCTAGCCGCTGTGGATCCAGGCTCAGGCCGTCGCGCGTCAAAATGTGTCCCAAGTACCGGACGGACTCCTGTAAAAAACGGCATTTCTTTCTGTTCAATTTCAGTTTGTACTCTCGGCAACGTCGTAGGACGTGTTCAAGGTTTGCATCATGCTGCTCTCTTGATCGGCCCCACACTAGAATGTCGTCCATGACAACCGCTACGCCTTCGAGGCCTTCTAGCACGCGGTGCATGGCCCGCTGAAATATTTCCGGCGCCGACGAGATTCCAAAGGGCATGCGCAAAAATCTATAACGGCCGTATGGAGTGCACATAGTGCAAATCTTAGAGCTTTCGTTATCCAGCTTGATTTGCCAGAAACCGGAGGCTGCGTCCAAAGTTGTAAAGTACTGGGCCCCACTTATCGAAGGTGCTATGTCTTCCAATGTTGGCATTGGATAGTGCTCGCGAAGCAGAGCTTTGTTTAGGTCGGAAGGATCAAGACAAATGCGTACCTTCTCTCCTTTTGTAACAACGACCATGTTGCTGGCCCACTCTGTCGGCTCGGTCACTTTCACGATGACTCCAGCAGTCTCCATGCGGTCGAGCTCAGCTTTCACCTTGCTTTGCAATGCTATTGGAATCCGCCGTGCTGGTTTCACTACTCCCTGGGACCCGGGCTTGAGCTTTAGATGGTAGACAATACCCTCCAGTTGACCCAGACCTTCAAACACGTCTTCGTAAGGCTTGGCAGTGCCGTAAAGCTCTATTTGGTCGACAGAGCAGACACGTTGGAGCAAGCCAAGCTCTTCGGCAACTGTACCGCTCAAGGTCACGGCGATTTCGTCATCCACGACGAAAAACTCTGTCAGAATCTTGCTTTCTCTCGTTGCCACTTCAAGACGAACTTGTTTCGTCACTTTTTTCTGGAAGCCAAAAAATGTGTTTAAAACAACGTTGCAATCAAGTGGCTGCTTGTTTGTTATTTTCTGCAGCTGGCTGCGTGCTATAACCGAGCATGTTGCGCCTGTGTCTAACTTGCAAAAATAGGCTTTCCTTCTATCTCAACGGTAGCCGTCCAGCGGTCGTCTTTCCCACGGCATGCGATAGCGTTTCTAACCAGAAATCGCCTTCTTCTGCATCGACAGATGCTACTGCGTGCTCTTTCGAATGAAATCTTTTTTGCATCTTCTTGCAGGCTATCGCAAAGTGATTTCTGCCACCGCATTTCCTGCACGTGCGTCCCTTTGCTGGGCACACACGGTCGGTCTGATGAACCTTTGCGCACTTTGTACAACGCTGACCTTTCGCTTCAGATAGCGCGTTCATCTCGGCTGCGTAATCGCTTTTCGGGCGCGCCTGTATCTCTTCACACTGTTCTTTGCCATGTTCACGAGAGCGACACATTTCTACGGTCTTCGTGAAAGAAGCATTTTCGGAGATTAGCTTTTCTTGCAGCTTTTTATCTCTAATTCCGAGAATAATACGGCTTCTCAGCATACGCTCTTCAAGCTGCCCAAACTCGCAGCTTTTTGCTAGCACTCTGAGGTCTGTCAGCCAGTCATTGAAACTTTCACCGTCCTTTTGGTCGCACTTTCCAAAGCGGAACTCATGGTAGGCTAAGTTTAGAGCTGGTTTGTAAAATGCCTCAAACTTCATTTTCAGTACTTCTACGTCCGACTTCTCTTCGTCAGTTGCAAAATCAAGAGTGCTGTACGTCTTGCGTGCGTCCTCTCCGATAATCATAAGAAAGGTGGCTGCCTGTACCTCTTTCGGTTGCTGGTTCAGGTATGTTGCCGTTGCGAAGAGCTCGAACTCTTGCCGCCATGTCTTCCAGCTTCGCCATACGTCTCCTGTGGTGTCCAGGGCTTTCGGCGGTGGCAATAGCGTGGTGACTGGTCCGCTGGCCTGCTGGCGCTGTTCCCCGTTCTGCATGCTTGTAGCTGGTTGGGACCTTCGAGCCGCCCCTGTTGGCTTGCTACGCGTCCGCTGTTCGTTCGCCGGCTGCGTGCATCGGCTGCGGTCCGACCACTTCTGACACCATGTGGCTTGCACGGGTCATGTGCGTCGAAAGAACCTTTATTGAACGATAGCGCTCTCATATATACATTCTATGCCGAGGGGCGTTGCCGCCAATCTAGCGCACGTGTGCATGACTGTCACAGTTATCTGGGCCTAATCCTGATCCCACTTGAGAAATTTACACTCAACCGAAGTCATGTTTTGCGACCTGTGACATCAGGGCAGGTAATACGACGGACGACGTCAATCCATATAATTGACGTGTTCTCATCTTAAGCGAGATGAGAACACGTGTGAGATCAAATGATTTTCCGAAACCTATTCATTTTAGGTACTTTTTGGAACACAAGGAATTTCACTCTAACCGAAAGAAAATGTTGTGTCAACCTACACAGGCCCCGCCAACGTGCCAAGATTGGTGAATGAACCTTGGAGCTTCATTTTTTTGGGATAATATTGCCAGAAAATATAAGGACTCATATGCTAACGAGGGCACACGTATACTTTATTCGGGTCACCGCACACATGAAAGAATTTATAGTCCCAATGGCCACAAATAAACTAATTTTAATATGGTTGGTAATAGTATAATAGTATTCTTACTGCTTCTAATACTCTTCATAATATTAGTATTGTATGTTTTGCATATTTTATGACGGTACTGCGACATCAGTGTAATAAAGCAGTATGTACCATTCAGTATGATTGCTATCAATATCATAATAATATGATGGTTATGAGTGATGCTTTATGGCGCAAGGGTCATTTCACGGCCAAGGAGCGCCATGTCAAAGCCTGAGATGTGAACAATGAATGTGTTGGGTGGCTGTATAAGGGCAATAAAACTCCTTTCGCTAAGACGGGCAAAACATAGAAGTAATAAAACATGGCAGTGACGTGAAATGTATTGTGGGAACGGGTGGTTAAGGGTTCTGATAATAAAGCACGGTGGAGATACTTGACACTATCACAAGTGCCTGATCTGTGCCAATGTTTCCAAGGGGCGCGAAGCCGGTGCTTCTCTATATAGCCACCTCATCAGCAACCTTTCTTATGAGGTCGTGCTACGCAATGGCTTCGTATAACACAATAAATATGAGGACATCTCTTCAAAATGACCCAAGATTTATGAGTTGAAAGTGTTTCCTGCCGATGAACATAGCCGGATGAAGTGGTATCCGTTTTCGGTAGAGTAATGAAAAGTGCTGTTTTCTTAGAGTGTCCAAGTGTTTACACTGGAATAAAATGTGAAGCACCGTTAGAGCTTCACTACATCTGTCACACATTGCTGGATCCTCACCAGACAAAAGGTATGAGTGTGTCATCTAAGTGTGCCCTATCCTGAGCCTTCTTAGTTTGTAGTGCACAAGCACGCCCAGGATAGTGGTGGATTCCACCACTATCCTGAGCTTGGATCCCACCACTAGTGGTGGATCCCAAGCTCTCCTCAAAACGCTAGGCCAAAAATATCTCCCACTAGAAAGCAAATCAGTAGCCTGGGAAAACAAAATCCCTCATATGGAGGTCGACCGCAAGAAAAGCTAGACGAACCATTCAGCGAAGCTGCAATACGGTATGCTCTACAACAACTCAATGGCAGATCGGCGCCAGGACCAAATGGAATCGACAATAAACTGCTACAGAATCTGCACGATAAAGCAATTGTAATCATTACTAAGAAGATAAATGAGGCATGGGAAACGGGTACCGTGCCCAAAGAATGGCGTAGTGCCAAGGTTTCGCTCATCCCGAAACCTGAAAAACCGCTGAGCATCGAAAACTTAAGGCCCATATCACTCACATCTTGCGTTGGAAAATTAGCTGAGTATGCAATACTCAACAGTATCACGGACCACTTTGAGAGCAATGGGCTCTTTCGACACAACACTATTGGCTTCCGCAGGGCACTGTCCACACAGGACGCCATGTTGATGTTAGGAGGACACATATGTTACGACCTCCTTCACACGCCCAAAGCCATATTAGCCCTGGACCTCGCCAAGGCCTTTGACACCGTAAAACATGAACACATACTGGGTGAAATATCGCACATGAACCTAGGCGAAATATTCTACGACTACATTAAAGGCTTTCTGGCGAACCAAACCGCAACCATACGCATAGGAGTGCAATGCGGCGAACCCGAACGACTCGGAAATATCGGCTTACCACAAGGGTCAGTGCTCTCGCCATTGATCTTTAATGTGGCGATGCACAGGTTGTCAGAGAAGCTCGCTCAAATCCCATCCGTGCACCATGCCATATACGCGGATGATATTACCATATGGGTCGCATGTGGCCATTCATATGGTGCCTTGAAAGGAATTCTTCAACAAGCACTGACTACAACTGAAATGAAAAATTTCTTAAGCCAACTGGACTCGCACTGTCCCCCACTAAATCTTATTTAACGCTCTTTCACCCTAGACGAAATTCGGGCGAAGAGGAGCAGCAAGTAGTGCTCAAAGCAAGTAGTGCACAACCAAACGATACCGCAAGTATATACGGTCAAAGTACTTGGGCTAACGTTAAGCGTCAATGAGGGCCACAACAAAGAAGCACTCAAGTGCCTTGAAAAAAGCACGAAGAATTTTTCAAGAGGCGTTGCTAGAATCGCCAACAAGCGAGCAGGCCTCCCAGAAGACAATATCATGAATGCGTATCACGCCTTTCTCGTAAGCCACGTAGCATACGTGTTCCCTTTTCTGAAACTTACGAAAGCTGAAATCAAAAATATCGACTCCATGCTCCGCAAGGGACTGAAAACGACACTCGACTTGCCCAATAGCACGAGCAACGAGAAATTCGAGCATCTTGGTCTGCACAACACAGCCGAAGAAATTTTTGAGGCTCAGAGAGTAGCACAGATCACACGCATGTCGTTGACGTTGGCAGGCCATCTCATCCTACGAGACGCAGGCATTTGCCCAATTTTTCAACCAGAGAAAAAAACACAACATGGTAATGACGTGAGGAAGCACATTAGGGTTGAGCCAATCTCCCGCAACATTCACCCTACGTTCATCAAAGGGCAAAGAAAAGACAGCGAGGGCGCTCTTAAACAAGGCGAAAAAACACAACACGCACGCGCTATTCGTAGATGCCGCCTGCTACTATGACAGGGAGGCGTTTGCCATAGCGGTCGCTGATATAGAAGGAAACCTCATAAACGCGGCAACCGCCTAAACAAGCCATGTCCACGAAGCAGAGAAAATGGTGATCGCGCTAGCCTTGCAAAGCTGCCAAGCCTACTCCTCAATATACACAGACTTTAAGACGGCGGCACGAACTTTCGCGGCTGGCCTAGTAGCTAGAAGCACTAGAAAACTCACCGTCAATGCAATAAGAGAGTACGATAGCAAAGAAATCCTTGTTAAGAAAGAGAAAGCTCAAATCTACGTATCCTGGTCCCCAGCCCACATGGGACAGTTACCGGGACTCGACCACTGCAATCCAAACGAAGAGGTCAACCGCCTGTCGCGTGAGCTCACACGCTGCGCCGCGGACAACGAACCCTCGACGGGTGAGCGGTACGAGAATCTCTGCAGCCAGGACAAAGCACTCACATACCACGTGATCACTTCACATTACCGGGGACAAAGACGTGCCTGAGCAGCACCGCACCCAAAACTTAAGAAAGCACAAGCTCTAACTCTCAGAAGATTGCAAACACGTACGTACATAACACCTTCCACCTTACACAGAGTCGACCCCGACACACCATCCACATGCTCCCTTTGCAACCATCCCTATTGCAATTTGGAACACATGCTCTGGCTGTGCCCTACCCATAGCGCAGCACAACTGAATACGCAAGAGGCTTGGCAGGAAGCCCTCAAAAGCAATCAATACAAGCTGCAACTAAAGGCTGTCCAGAGGGCCCGGGACATCGCTACAAGCCTTCGGCTGCAAGCGCCATCCTAGGCGGAGCCTCCAGGTTGAATTAAGGGTTAGAATGGCCCTTACTCAGGCTCCTCAGGATATGTTTATTTAAACTCAATCTCTCTCTCTTAGTCTTACCTCTGTACGACGTGATTTCGATAATGGCTGCCAATTGCGAAGGTGTGGTTTAATAACACGTAGTTTGTTTTGTGCGTGCCTATCTCAGTTCCTCTGCCCGTTATCCCTGAGGTTTCGTTTGAGGGACGGTTTAGGTCAAGGGCCGCGATAGATATGGCTGCAGTGGCAGTGCTTTCATGGACGGATGCTGCAGGCTGATCCGCCTTCACGTTGTTTTCGATCCTATGGTGCCCTGGAACCCAGCACACTATGACAAACTGTTTGATTGTGTAGAGTGTGAATAAAATAGAGTTAGGTGAGGCAATGACAGCGCTTCTTTTTTGTTTTTAAAGAGTTTGCACAGCTTTTACGACATTGAGGGAGGCCGTGTAAATGACTGCTTTTTTCTGGATTGAATTGTTTATTGCGTTTAGTAGCCATATGTATTACGTAAGCTTTTGCTGTAAGTATTTTTGTACCTAGTTGTAGAGTGCCAGCGTCTAAAAAGGATGACCCAACAGCAGCGTAAGACGCAGAATATTTAGAGGCAATTGTAAGTACTTGAACATGTGTATTCGTGTTCAAGTTCCAGGAAGTATGCTTGGATGTGGGCATGGGTGCTTGTTTTCAAACTTCTTGGAAAAACACATCACAATGTAGGATCGGCCCCTGTCCCGGTAGCAGGTATGCCACAGGAGCCACTAGGCTGTGTTCAAGTGACATACCAGTCACCTCAGTGAGACCAAGCAGGCGAACTGAATAGGGCTGCATCAACGAAGGTCTGTTTTGAAACAGAGTGGAGTTCGACAAATCATTATTATTGAAATATGAGGATTGCTTCTTGTCAGCGTTCACCTTGAGGAAATATACAAAGCACATGTAACATCTCTGCAGGTGAATCGATCACTCATTTGACTCGGCGCAGAGGCTTCCTACAGGGCTGGTGCGAAAAGCAGCCCTAGGAGAGTGGATCTCCAAATGGTTGACAGGGTCAAGAATCTGCAAGGCACTTGGTGCTTCAGACTGATATATGATCGCCCTATATTCTAGACGTGTGCATAGACGGCTTCTATGAAGAATCATCAATCATTTTCTATCACTGCCCTAGGTTGTCCGCGATAAAACCTTGAAAACAATCGTCGCTTTCAGGCATTGTTTCGAGATGTTTAATGCGAGGGATGAATGGGAGTTTTTTACTTAAATAATGCCTAAAATGATTTTGCTCAGACTTCACTGGTGGCTTCATGCCTTGCATGTTAATGCCCGGGTCTGGATAGAGCACCCTCTTTCTTAAGAATAAAACGCAAGTGCTCTTTTGCGGGTTAAGTGTGAAACCCTTCTCGTCAGCCCACTCTGTTACCTTATTTACGCCAAGTTGAACTTGCTGCTGGGCATTGCGAGGATGCTTATTTTCAGGCTATCTGCCCGTCGTCGGCGTATATGCAATAGAACATGCTCTGTGGAGCACAGGTATGTACTGTATTCGATTTTATAATGATAAGTGTGAAACTCAGCAGACCACCTTGCGGCACTCGCGTTTTCTTTATGAAAGTTCGAAACAAGATATTCTTAACTCGGACGCGAAAAATGCGATTGAACAGATAAAAATATGTTCACCGTATTACCTCAGACACCCAAATGCGAGAGTTCTCGCGATATTTCAAAGCGCTATGTGGTGTCATAGGCTTCTTCCATATCGAGAAATACCAATAGAAAAAACTTCTTATGAAGGAAAGCTCTCGGATTTGTGCGTCGATATGTACCAGGTGTTCAATAAATGATTTGCCTCTTGAAACCCACATTGGCATGAATTAAGTAGGCTGCTAGATTCAAGGAAATCGGCGATTTGTCCTTTTTTTCAAAAAGTTCGCATAGGCAGCTTGTCAGTGCTAAGGGCTTGAAACACGTAACAGAGGATGGATCCTTGCCTTGTATCACAATGGAAACACAATGATCTCTTTTCAGCTCAATGGGATCTCAACGTAATACCAGATGGTATTGTAAAGGTAAAGTAAGGTTTTTGCATTTCGAGAGGTAGGTTCTTCTACATTTTTTAGACCACATGCTGAGATCTCGAAGCAGAAGTGCTGCAGCAGGTTAGAGATGCCTTTAGTTTCAATACGGAGAAAGGTCGGTTGCATGTCTCATATTTTTGTGCAACTGGTATCTAGTATCTGTTTCTCCACCTTTGACTTTTAGCGTGGGAACTCTTGAGAATAGTGTGACGAACTTCAAACTTCCTCGAAGTGTGTTCCTATGGTTTGCCTGGTCTTCCAAGCTTTCGCTTTATGTGTCCACTACAGGGAGCGCATATGCCTGTACTTCTTCAAGCAAAGTAGAAATTAAGCAACGTGGAATAGGTAGGCTTGCCTTAAGAGCTCATGGTAATCAGGGAGTACAAGGTGACATATGATGGACTTAATTTCAGGGCAGGGAAGCTAGCAGCAAGATGAAATTTCAGAAGCGATTGAGAGAAATAGGGGAAGAGCGTTGGGCTAGTAATGTATTCAGCTACTTGCACATGAAGAATGTCTATACAAAATGGAGGAAGCGAACTATAAAATTGACTGGTAAATACTTAGAAAACAGGAGGAGCCAAACCAAAAATATTTATTGGTTAATAAAAAGGTGAAGGAAGCTGAGACCGATATGTAGAGAATCGGCATGATTAAGGAGTCTGCACTAAAGATGCATCGAACGTTTAAACAGGATATTACCAATGAAAGGATCTATGATAATACTCGGGATAGTTCTCTACTATTTGAGGCCGGGACGGGAGTATTGCGAATGAAGACATGTCGGGCCAAATACGAAGGGGTAGACACGGTATGCAGTGCGTGTGGAGAAAAAGAAGGAACTGCGGAACACTTGATAATGTTTTGTAAAGGGCATCACCGTATAGCTCAGGATGATGGCACAGAGTTTTTCAGAGCACTAGGGTTTAGGGACAGGGAGGGCAAAATAGACTTTAAGCGGGTAGAATTAACTAGAAGGAGGTTATCTGATTGGTAGCTAAAGTCAAGGCACGAGTGAAAATTAAACCATTCACTGCAAAGTACGAATCCTCAACCTCACTAATTAAGGGAAAAGAAAATTGATCTAGTTTGTAGTTCATTATGTATTACGGCTTGGTGGCTCTAGCCACCACCCTATATAAAGGGTATAGCCATATCGATCCATCCATCCATTCATCTTGCTATGAGATTTTATGTTCTTGAAAGTTGTGAAATTTTCGGCCGTCGGTGATTCTGAGAGCAATCTTCACACTTTGTTTTGTTTTACGCGCTTTTCGACACTCGTATCACCAAGCAACACGTCGTTTGCCAAATAATCCACTTGTTTGTCGAATGCGTTTGGTGGCAGCGTCAATTAAAAAGGTCGCGAAATAGTCTACAGCAGCTTCTACGCTTCACGCGCACAAGTCATTTCAGGTTAAGAAAGAAGTATCTTTCTGGAACAGTTCCCAATCCGCTTTTTGGTGAGCCTTTCGGGTACCCCTGAAGGACAATTATATGATGTATGTGTACTCAAATCTACAAAGAATAGATCAATCCCGTAATGATGATTTATGCTTTTTCATTGCACTAGAGGTTGAAGCAACAGAGATGCAATACTTAGGTCTCTGGAGGAGTAGGTCTTGTTAGCAAGGCTGTAATATGTAGGCTCTTTCGATTGAAAAGATTGAAGAAAAAATGTACTGTTCAATTAGGCGACCTCGCGCGTCACAACGAGTGTCGCCCTTAGGCTACTATGTGCATTAAAGTTCCCTAGGACATGATATGATTCGGGAAGTTCGTTTATGAACTCGAATTCATGTATGTTAGGTTGAAAATATAAAGGTATCTATAAACGCAAATGGTGACGAGATTTCTAAATCGTACCGCTTGAACAGCTACTGCTTTAGGGACGACCGAACTGGTAAGTATGCGCTTAAAAACCCTTGATTAACTATAATGGCTACACCTCGAGATGTCATTGCGTCGTCACGATCTTTCTGATAATAATGTAGCTACGAAGAAACTTCGTGTGTTTGGATTTTAAGTGTGTTTTTTGTACACACAGCACTTTTGGCGAATGTCAGTATAAGAGTTCTTGGGCATCATGAAGGTTTCTGAGAAGGCCCCTGTCGTTCTATTGTATAATTTGTGCGTTCATTATGAAAGTAAAGTAGCGCTGTGTGTACGAGAGATGGGGTTCTTGTATTTAGAGGGAGGTCTGAGTTTAGGTAAAAGAGCCATCATCGGGCCCTGTTATTGGCTTTTTTGTCTTTCTGGAGCGCTCTAAAGAACCACGGTGGTCTTTCGGTAACAGGGGTACGTTGGTGTCCATTGCCTCCTGGGAGTCACTGAATGCCTGCACGCACTGGCATGAGATTCTGGTTCGGACGTCGCCTGGTGCGACGAGGCCTTGGCACCTGATGACCCTGCAGTCAGTGGTACCTGCTCGCGAGCTGGCGGATCAGAATGGGCTGCTACTGCCAAGAGGGCAAGTGCCACAGCCAACGGCTCACTTTACGCTGGCTGAAGGAGTGGCAGGGGCTGGTGGGACGTCGTCTCCCGAAGCACCGCCTCAGCGTTAGGTTTTTGTGTAGAATGGCGTGCATCTGGTACGGGATTCTTTAAATGTGATGTTTTCTTTTACTTTAAGCAGGATAATCTCTCTTTCGTTCTTCTAGTTTGGGCAGGAACTAGGGTATACTGCATGAACACCGTCACAGTTGACGCAATGAGGTGTGTTAGTACACTTATCCGAGCTGTGTCTTTGTTCTCCACATTTTGCGCAAGTGTCTTGACCTTGGCAGCTCTGCGAGCCGTGGCCAAATCTCTGACAATTTTATCAACGTCTAGGGTTCAGAACGTAAGAGCGGATGGAGAGTTTGATGCAACCTCTCTCAATGATTGTAGGTAGTAAACTAGATCCAAATGTTAAAATGAGCTTTATGGTAGGTGTTTCGTTACCATCGCGTTTGATGGCGATTCGTTTAGCTTCAGCAACATTCTGCTCTTTCCAACCTTCTAGAAGTTTCTGTTTGGACAGCCCGAAGAGGTTTGCTTCTGAGACGACTCTGCGTGAGATATTCATCGAGGAGTGAGGCGAAACAGATAGTGGGATGGTGCCAAACTCTGTTATATTGCAAAGTTACTCAAATTGTTGTCGCTCAGTTAGTTTGAGCAGGAGATCACTACTTGGCATCTTAGTTACCTTGTAACCCGGTTCAACGACTTCGGTCAGCGACCTTGAGAAAAGAAATGGAGAAGTTGATCTTGTTTTTGTTTATTTAGAGTTTCACACTGAAATACATTGAATTTGCGCACCCTTTTTTTGAGGGAGACGGTCAAGAAGTCAGGAAAATGAAGATGTTCTTTTAATAGTTTGGTTGTTTTGGCAGCAATGGTGGCCACTCACAATGGAGCCCTACTAGGGGACGCTGAAGTGCTTGTAAAGAACTATAGATGCCAGCCGTATATTGACACTATAACCAAATGTAACTGCCCAAGGTTGAGCAACTACACGAAGTTGTTTCTCGAAGCCAAGAAATGCGGAAGTAAATAGAACACATAGGACGAGTATAATAAAACAGATATAATGTAGGAGATAAAGACAAAGATCTAGGGAGAGAAATAGATAAGAAAAGGCCACTGCCGAACACCCCTGCGTGTGTCAGCTCAGCGCGCCATCTACCTGAAGCCGAGGCCAAAGAGGTTTGTTGCCTCTGTCGGGGGGGGGGGGGCTTCAAGGTCTAATCACACGGCGTCGGCTCAGCTCTCGGGTCCCTTTTCGCCAGACACGGCAAAGCCACGCACGGCTGGGCGTGGGAAAGAGTCGAACCCGCCCCCCCCCGGTAGCTCGGGTCCATGGTGTCTCTACCCACTGAACACCTCTTTACGCAGACGCCCCTGCGAAGACATCATAATGTCATGGAAGAGTTAGTATCAAAAAATAAATCCTACAATGTTCAAGAAAATTGTATGCGTCATTATACCAGTCTAAATTTAATATTAAAAGTGACATACATAAGGTAATAGCGATGCATATACGTCGCGGAGGGGTGAATGTCGTATCACAGGACCGATATTACAAGTTGCGCGTGGGTTTGAAAACTGTGGTAGAAACAGCCTCGCTAAGAAAGATGTAAAATGAATTCATTTGCGCATATGTATATCTCTGAACAGGTTACCTGTAATGCATTTGAAATATTAATTTACTTGTTTTGGTCATCTAAATTTCGGACCATGATGCAGTCAGTGAAATTTTAGTAATAAATTTACACATTTCGATTTTGTGTGTATATAGCATCAGCACAATCTCTTGCACTATGAGCCAGTGCTCTATCTTTTAGTCTCGTTAGCTTTCATATATAAACCTGATAACCTAATCTTTGTGAATTTTTCAAAAAAAAAGGCTCAATTCACAATCTTATATTTATGCTTGCAAGGCAAATGCGAGGCTATCATATATCTTTCAGTCACGTAAGAAATGAGCGTGGTAAGCTTACACCGCAGTCGTTACGTAACGATTCCTACGGCGATGGTATCGCGTCGGCTGCTAACAACTATGCCTTGCAATAGCAGTGAAGGCACCTTCAGGCCACCCAGCAGCCACGGCACGTGAGGACTCATGAGTTTATTACATGTTGGAAAACTTTCTGCGCAAAACTCTCGCCCAATATGAATCGATGCCGAGGAACAGAGCGATGTCACAAAAATGAAACGTTTACTGATTTTTTGTGAGTTTGTTATGAGGGAAAGCAGATGAATAAAAAAGAAGCCCCTTTTGCAACACTCTAATGAAATCGATGAAGTTGACGAAGACGATGAATGCGATCACGCTCGTATTTTCGTTGTTGTTGCACCTCTGTCTTGGCGGCAGCTGCCTCTGACTCTCGCTGTCTATTTTGTGAATAAATTTATTTCATTCATTCCCTCACCCCCGCGACATTTGGTGGAGGTGCGGGGTACAACACCATATAACGAAGCTCTGCAGTGGCCGATGTTTGGATTGTTCCCCCTTGGCCAACCAGGGACCCACTTCCGCTGAGGTGACTACAATAACAACTGTTGTCCTTCCGCAGCTAAAAAATCTTGGAACGTTCTGTGGCACTGATGATGTTGACATTGAATAATAGTTGTCGTTGTACGATCGTACAAGTAAGAATTACCGCAGGGATCAAACTCCTATGTTGGCAACATTCTGTTCTACTTGAAAGGAACACCAAAGGTGTGGTTATAGAACCATACCTTTGGTGTCAAAAATCAAGTAAAAAACTATCGTTTGTTAAAATTTATAAATATTTGCGCGTTTCTTTAAGAGCAGATTTTAAGTAGATTGAAGTAGCTCGTTTTTGAAAAGAAAGCTTTTCAAAAACGAGCATTTCTAAGGCGTTCTTTGTGCAAATGTAACATGAAACTGAAATAATTGCGTATAAAACATTTGTCCGCTGGATCCCCGAGTTCTCATCTGCGGTTTGGGACCCTCATAGCCAAGTAAATAATAAAACACTTGAATGATTCAAAGAAAATCAATTCGATTTGTATATAATTGCTACAGTGCTCTTACGTCACCCAGTGAACTGTTAAAAAAGTTGATCTGGATACATTGCAGGCAAGACGACAACACGATCGGTTCAAGTACATGTTTCTACGTTACCACGACAAGCTACGCATAGACAAGCACGCGTACATAAAAACGGCCCACCGGCAATCAACTTGTTTTGAGCCCTAAAAAAACTGAAGGAATATTCCTATAAAACAAAACCCCTTAAAAACTCATTTTTTCCACACACTGTCACTAATTAGAATGCTCTTCCTGCCGATCTGGTGAACTGCGAAAACGTTGAGTCGTTCATGGGAAAACTTGAACACCAGCAAACCACATGACTTCGATCTTTCTCTGCGCTTGACCCTCTATTACTCCACCGCCCATCATGAACAGGATTTCATTTATTTTCCACTCTCTATCCCTTTTTACATACCAATGAGTTGTATTTTCAAATCTGGCCGATTTTTGAACCGTTATATGAGGTTCTTCGTTGTGTATGCATAGATGTCTGTCATCATAGTTTTTCTTTTTTCTGTTTTCTTCTATTTGTGTACGTATACGCGTAAACCACTAAAATTGTGTAAGTACTGGTAATTACTTTGTTGCACAAGTTCCTAATGGTGTAGCTCTGCGTGACATGTTTTCTTTCCTGTTGTATTTCCATATTTCTTTTCTTTTTGTATTACCCACCCTTGCCCAAGGCCTCATGTGCGAGACTGACAATGCTTCTAAAATAAAAAAGAAAAAGCACCACTCACGTTCAAAACAGTAGCACTAGCGTCTTTCAAGGGCACTGTACCCACACCCTTCATGTACACACACTTTTTTTATTAAACGAAAACACGGGCGCAAGTATCCTTCTTGTATGAACATAGCCATCAACAAAAATTTGCACTTTGTTATGAAAGAAAAGCACAGGCTGTCATGATAGAGGCGGTGCGAAAAAAGATAAGTGGTCGCCGTGCAGAGGCGATGAAGAGAAAACCGAAATGTGTGCCCTGGTGACGCGAGCCACCGTGGGCGTGCCAGCGGTCTAGACAGCGAAGCGGTCAAGAACTGACGGTTCTAAGCTGGTCGTCTGGTCCGGGAAACTAGGCGACGTCCTCCAGGTGTTACCGTTGTTGTACGCCAGCTGTGAACTGGCCTAGAGACCAGGCAAGGTGCAGGGGCCCACCTGGCGTTTCTGACTGCTGCAGAGCAGCAGCGACGATCGATGCCTGCATTCCGGCTGGGCAGCTGGCCCAGGGACCTGGCGAAATGCCCTTGTCTTTGCGGTCATTCACGGTGATCGAGTATTTTCCGTGAGTGAAGGACCACAGCTGCTGAGAACGATCATAGTCCCTAAGGCAACCCGGACGAGGCCAGGACGAATGCGGAGGCCAAGCTACCGAGCTGTCGCAACAAAGATGTGTGCCTTGGCGAGGGCTGGCACACGTTAGCGACGTCACCCAGCCAGACGGGACATCGTCTGCGAGCGGCGGGAACTGACGCCTTTCAACAGTTTCAAACACGGCCAGAACCTAATGAAATCAAAACACAATTAGCGCAGCTAGACTGCATATATTATAACACCTCGCACAATGATCAATATAGATCATCTATTTTTGTATATTTGTGTGTGTTTATTGACTCGTGGCTCGACTCAGTTCTTTTGTGAGTGGTCCTGTGCAAAATCCTTGATGTTACATAAAACGTTGGTGAGCCTCCGAGGATACCACTCGTAAAGACATTGAAGGAAACTGTCATCACTCGAGTGCACCTTCACAACAGTCGGTCCGACGATGGAAACTGATAAGATAACCGCTGTTCGGTTACAACTAGGGTTGTCAGGCGCAGAGCTGCGTAAGTGGGTTGAAGCAGAACAGGTGAGGCAGAAAAATGAAGCTCCTGCTGAGCGAAAGGCGAGCAAGGAAGTAGATTAGAGAGCGATATCAATCCTCGAGCTGAAGCTGAAGCTTCGGGAATAAGCTCTGAAGGTAGGTGAAACAGCAAACTTTAATTCTGTGGCTTCGCCGGATAGGAATACTGTGGCTACGCCGGAAGTGGGCATTGAGTGTGAACATGTATTGAGTGACGAAGCGCTGGCAGTAATTGGCCGAATGACTGCCACAAATTTTCTGAATTACGAGAATCTCAAGAGAACCTTGTTGCCGAGGTTTTGATTTAACACGGAAGGATACCAAGAGAAATTTCGTAAGGCACGAGTGGATGATAGGAAAACTGGCATACAGTTAGCTGCAAGATCCTCCAGCTACTTGGACCATTGCCTTGACATGGCCGATGTGCCTAAGACGTTCAATGGCATTCGAGACAACATGTTCGCCTAGCAGTTTTTCCGCTGTCGTCATCCAACACTCACAATATTTTTAAAAAGAATGCGAGTGCAAGTCACTCCAACAGGTAGCCGATGCTACTGATCACTTCATGGAAGCACAAAACTTATCAAACCTCGGAAAAGGTCGCGACAACTCAAGAAATATCAAAAATATCTACAATGATATAAAAAACCACTTAAAAAGCGTTGATTGATTGGTTTGTGGGGTTTAACGTCCCAAAACCACTATATGATTATGAGAGACGCCACTTAAAAAAAGCGTATGTTTTGCAAGCGTAAGGAGCATCAAGCACATGAATGTCGGATTTCTACTAAACAGGCAATGAAATGTAAGGTTTGTGGGAAAATTGCCCACAAAAGTGATGAGTGCTGACGCATAAAAATGCAGAAAAAAATTTCTGCGTGCGTAGTTAACGAGAACCATCCCAAATGTTCTTTAAGTGGACATAGTGGAGGCGAGAAAAAGGAAAGAAACGTATTCATTGTAATGAATGCACGCTTAAAATGGAACCCCTATTTATTGTGCAGATAATGCTAGTAGTTGAAGGCGAAGTTCCAGGCACACTAGTGAAAGTGCTTTGCAATACAGGCAGTAGCTGTGCAATTATCCGGAGAGATCTGGTACCGAATGAACAGTGGACGGTGAAGAGTAGCAAAGTTTTGCTGATTGATGGTTTGGCTATCAAAGTACCCGAGAACAAAATTCCTGTGGGCCCTCCATACTTCGCAGGAGAGATTACAGCACACTGTATATCCAATTCTCCATAAGATTTGGTGCTTTGTGATTGGCCTGGTGTTAGAGGCACTCACAATCCTGATCATCAATGAGAGCCTGTTTTGATGTAGGATGCAGGATGTATTTGGCTGAATGAGATGCCCCAGTTTATCCGCCAAGCGTAGTAACTGTGTAAAAAAAGAGGCCATCTGTTTCTCTGGTCATTGAATAGTAGATGGTGAAGTTGAACCTTTTCTGAAAACAGTTGACAAGATTCTCAAAACAACAAGACCAAGGACGGATAAACCACTACAGTGTTTTCTTGGTCTAATAGGCTCCTACAGGACATCTTTTGTCAACTACGCTGAGCTCACCAAGCCTTTGACCAACCTCACCCGGAAAAGACGGAGCAACACCATCAAGTGGGGACCATTTCAAAAAGAAGCTTTCGATACTCCCATTTTACAAGTGCCCAACTTGACAAAAGACTTTGTCCTCCGGACTGAGGCCACGACTACTAGACTTGGCGCCGTACTGCTCGAGGTAGGAGAGGATCAGGCCTTGCATTATGTTGCGTACCCTAGCTGAAACTTGTTGCCTCGGGAAACCCACGATTTCACATTTGAACGGGAATGTCTGGCACTTGTCTAGGCAGTCTAAAGTTCCACTTGTACTTGCAGGGTAAGCATTTTGTGAGACAACCCGACCATCAACATTTGCAGTATCTGCAATCTAGTAAACATCTCAACAACAGTGTTTTACGCTGGAGCCTACTCTTTTAGTTGTACTCAATTCGAGCATCATACTTTAAAGGGTCGGAAAATGTTGGAGCTGCCTACCTGAGCCACGTGTAATGAGGACATATTACAAAAGGGTGTGTGCATTCCTGAAGCTTCATGGACATGCTACTGAATATTTAGTGAGTGATAAGAACTTTGTGACATTTTTCCTGCCTCTTCATCTCATAAAAGTTATGAACACCTTTCTTAAACGGGGGGTTGTTCTGATAGAAGCATGATACAAGCATGAAAAAAAATAAGTCGTCGCCGCGCTAGGGCGATGAAAAAACCGAAGTGTGTGTGCGGGTGACGCGTTCCACGGTGCGCGTGCCAGTGGTCAAGACAACGCAGCAGTGAAGGAGGACACACGGTTGTCGGGTGGACGTCTGGTCTGGGGAACTAAGTGACGCCATCCAGGCGCTACTGTTCATGTACTCCGGCTGGAGACTTGCTCAGGGACCAGGCAAGGCGCACGTGTCCAGCTGGCGTTCCTTACTACAGCATGGTCACCGAGGCATGCTTTCTGGCTTGGCAGTTGGGCCAGGAATCTGGCGAGGTGCCCTCGTCCTCGCTGTCGATCATGGTGATCGAGCATGTCGGTGGTGAACTACTGCTGCTGAAGCTGTTCAGAGTTGCTGAGACGACCGGGAATGGCGGAGAAGTACGTGGAGCTTAGCTACAAAGCTGCTGCAACAGTGATCTCGCCCTTGGCGAATGCTGGCACGTATTAGCGACGTCAACTAGCCAGACGGGACATAAATTTCGAGCGGTGGGCATCAACGTCCTTTAACGGTTTCAAACATGACGAGAACCTTCTTACTTCAAAGGAAAATTCGCGCAGTTAGGACTGCATATATGGGAATATCTCTTGCTCCATTGATCATTATTAGATTATCTTTCTGTGTAATACAAGTGTCCGTAGGTTCACTCGTGGCTCGACTCAGTTCCTTAGTGAGTGGTCCTTAGTGAATGGTCCTGATGTTACTTCACTACCACAAATACTGGTGGAATGTTTGTGGTAGCAAGGCACAAGTGTTCTCACCCCCACCGGCCATGCTGTTTCGTGTGGTGAGGGTGAGTGTTTACATGGACTTGGAAGTTGACACTTTCGAGTGGCTGGAGATTGAATCCCGTCGGACCCAGAAAAAGTTTTGTGTGGTCAAGAGCTGCACCCTAGTAAGTGAAAAACGTCTGGAGATTCGTTGCACTTTGTTCCCAGTTCATATGGTTCATTATAGACTATGCAATAATCAATACACTACGCGTGCATCTTCTGAAGAAAGACGTGCCTTCACGTTAGGCTCTGCGCAAAGTGCAGATGTTTCTCACCTCTCCACACTTTCAACGATGCCACCTATAATGAACCACTTTGACTCATCCAGCCCGACAGAGGTTTCAACTGATGCTAATTGTCACGGGACTGGAGCCGTCCTTGCACAACGCCAACTGGGACACGACAGCATTATCGTCTACCCAAGCCGCCTTCTTACAGCTCCCGTGTTCAACTATTTCATTTTAGAGCGTGAACGTCTCACTCTATAGGATGTCTCGAAGTTCCGTCCAGAACTTTTATAACACACATTCCTCAGTAGTAACGGACCATCATGCGCTATGTTAGCTTTCGTCTCTAAAAGAACTTACTGACCGATTTTTTCACTCGGCTTTGCGACAGCAAGAGCATACATACAGAAAAACCAACCAGTCAGAATCGTAATATCACAACACAGACCTTTTATCATTCTACGCGGTCGAGGAATCAAGCATCAGCAATTGTGTTTTCTGTTTTCCAACTGCCCCACACCGGTGATAAACAATGCCGTGATGCAGCCTTGCGTACATCCTTAAAAACCTCGAATCATCTTTCAAGAGGTCACATGAGTCAATCGTCGTCCTCTGTCGCGTATTATACTACCACAACTTTCAAATCAGAAGCATTTTTAGCGTACTGCAAGCACTTTTGCCATCTGTCTATCTATCTATCTATCTATCTATCTATCTATCTAGCCGTCTACGTCCTGGTGCTTCCGTGATAACCCCCTTAATTTAGCAGAAACCAAGCTTTAGTACGCAAAGGTAAGACAATTTGATAATATGACGCGCTAGTCAAGATATCAGTTTTGTCACGATTGAGTCGCGTATGTCGTGAAACCCTTTCCGAGAGACAGTGGCACATACCATTGGATACGCGGGCATGTGCCACAAGTGATCGACACTTAAAGTCTGCCCGAAATGGCAAGATGCCAAGCGAGTAATTTTAACATGAACGTTTGGAAAAAAGCTGACATCGGCTGCGTTGACCCGACGAACGCAAAGAAGAAACGCCAGGGTCCCAGCAGGAATCGAATGCAGGTTTGCTGAGAGGCATTGAAGTATTCTACCACGAAACCACGCCAGGTCTTAGAAGTACTTTTCAAATACACGCTAATGTTTTTGAAATGTCAATTTTAGTTGCAGTGCGGGCTATTAAATTTTATAAACATTAGATATGTTATCCCATGATACATTTGGCACGTCGGCTTGACGTCAATTGTAGTTAGGTGCCATACGCTTAAATTGTTTTATGTGGCAGTGCCGAAGGCAAGCACCATCGCTTCATATCAGCTGATCTCTTCTAGTGTTTCCAATGGTCTTGTTCCTGTTAGCTTCATTGCGCATATTCAAACAACTGGTTATATAAAAATCTGTGAGTGTTCAACATACATCTCTGCGTGCAACGTTTGCACACGTGTTTATAGCCCATTCATAACGCTAAGCTCCGTAAAATGTTTACACTATGGTCCCCTTCCCTCCGCATGCTTTGTATTAAGTCGATTGCCCAGGTAAGTAGAATTTGCCAAAGTTTTATTCGACCACACCAGTTTCCGCTTGGCATTCCGGTCACCTAGGTGTGTCATATACTTAGCCTATAACTGTCGACGCTTTTCTAAGCCAGGGCAACCACGCTCCATCAGAAGATGTGTTGTGACATGTGAGACATGCAAGCGCCGGAAAATGCCAATGACACTTCCGCCAGATGCATCAACCACGCAACTTTTCATAATAACAGTTCATAATAACCAACCTGGGCATTGTCCTTTGTTTTCCTATGGCACCCTATTGAAAATCCTGGGTTGGTGGATGCAGGAATCATTGGTGGATATGGTAAAACAAATAGTGGATATGGTGGAAATATTAGTAGATATGGTGGAAATATTAGTGGATATGGTGGAAACTGTAGTGGGCTAAATGGCTGATGACGGCGAGAGTGACAAAAATTATGGCAGATGGTGGTGGTGGTGGCGAGCCAACGGTGGTGATGGTGGAAAATTCCGGCTGATGACGGCTAGAGTGTAAAAACTGGTGGCAGATGGTAGTGGTGGCGGTGAGCCAATGGTGGTGACGGTGGAAAATGCCGGCTCACGGTGGGGAGGCAAAACGTGTTTGGTGAAAGGCTTGGTGAGCAAGGTGGATGAAGGTGGCATGAGGAAAAGCACATTACAGTATGTGAAATCACTTACTTGTAGTGTTTCATTCTTGAATGCATTACATTACATACATTCAAAACATTACATACATTCATTACATACATTCAAAAGAAACCAACGCTGCACATTACGCTTTCTAGTACGTTTTTTTTAATTCCTGTGGTGTCAACGATGCTTCAATTTTTGGGAGCATAGAGTATGTGGCCGGAAATATGTTTACATTTCGCGCACATGCTTACATCAGTTTAACATCCGCGACGTGTTTTTTGTATTTGGGATGTTTAGAAGATTAGAGTTGTCACTGCGAACTTGACAATAAATGTTTTACATCAGCGCGCAGTTGTCGACAAATAAATGGTCTCCCGTTCGCAGTTGCCCCTTTCATTGTAGAGCAGAACACACCGCGCTCACTTGATGTCGCCACGCTAGAAACGCAACTCTGGTAATTCTTCCGCACTGTATTATGTGAGCCGTACCTTTAGGTTAGCAAAGTGCGTGCGAATACGCCTAAACTTTCAACTTTCGACATGCGTCAAGATGAGCCCTAGCGAATTTGACTTTCACACTTCTGTTCTACCACCATGACTTCCACCAAATGTTAGTCATACCGGCCGAGCCTATGCAAGTGTTATCGGCGCTTCGGGTTTCAGAATACACAATTTTTACGAGTAAAAATGACAATACAGCACAGCAGCGGCACAATTTAACCTAAATGAAGCCTTTTTATTGTGTACGGTGTCGGCGCGAGAAGCGACAATTATCGATGTGACGCGCTTGCAGCACTTCCACCAAAGGTACGCCTCCCCTCTCCAACAACCGCCGGTCGCACTCGCCGGCGCTTCGCTGGCTTTTATGCGAGAACATAGACAAGTTATTTCGTACGCTTCCTGAACCAATATGATAGCATAATGTTTTCGGCGCACTGCATTCGTTTTGGGCAAGCTGTTTGTTACCTAGCTTTTCTTAACGCCAGAGCAATAGCGGTGCGCTGGCACGACTGCGGTGTGCGTTGTGCGAAAAACAATAAAATCAATTGTGTTGGCGTATCTATCAAATGAGCATAGAAGCGTAATAAAGCCTGAACTGATATCGCTTTTTGGAAGAAGCGAGGAACGGATAATAAACTTGCCAGTAACCGCCGATAAACTCTACCTGCTCATCAGTCCACTGAGTTGTTTTTTTCCTTGCGGTTGTAATTTGAAACAAAAACATAGCGCCATTGCCCTCATCGCAGTGGCAATTGTTACAGGCAGCAGTTGTTCGTGTTTATCAAGTGTGTAAAGTTTAGTAGCAGGTACAGATCCCGTCCCTCCCGAGTAAACGACAAACATAACTGAAGTTGAACAGTGACTTTCTGAGTTCACTACTTTTTTAACAACCATACCGCCATCTGTCAGCGTGGTGCAGTGGTTAGTGTGCTCAGTTCGAAGTTCAGGGGTGGAAGGTTTGATCCCACGCTGGTGCACAATTTTTATGGCATGCTTGCTAAATTTTTAATACAATAATTTTTATTATTTCTTTAGTGGCAGCTCATCACGGTGGATCTGATGCTGCTTCGCGCTCCACCATTGCCAGCTGGAGCGCACCATCCACCATCCGCTTCACAACACGCCACCATACACCATGTGCCACCAACATTTCCACCGCCATATACCACCAAAATGGTGGTTGGTGGAAAACACCATTCTTATGTTGGAAGTCTTTTCAATAAGACAATAGCTGAATAGCTACTGCTGCGCAGTATACCACACGCTACGCCATCACATGAGCTTTTTTAACAAGCTGCCCCAGAGATGTCTCTGACTGCTTTCAGTGGGGCGTGACTTCAGCCTAAAGGACGCCACCTTTTTATTGGCCGTGGCTGCACATTTCCATAGGAGGCCACATATAACATGCAGCGTCCCTGTGAATTGACGCGCAAGCTCACTTCATCTTACCATGCGCAGACAAATGGACTCACGAAGCGTCTCAGTCGCACACGTACTAATATCCTTGCCAAGTAATTTACTCTGACCACTCTGATTAGGACGTTCCCTTACCGCACGTCCCATTTGCGTACAACAATTCGCGCTATGAATCTTGTGGTTGCTCTCCCCTTTTTTTCAGTCCTTCGGCCAAGAACATTGCCTCTTTATGCACTCATTTTATTTAGTGTAAGAATTACCAGCGAACAAATCCTTGAAGATAACTTTCGCGATGCCCATGGACGCGCGACCACCCGCACTCGCTTTGTTTGCCTTCCAGAGAACCAATGTCATTTTTACAATCAACGACACCGAGACGTGCACTTTTCAGCTTTGATGGGTCTCCGATTTATCAATTTCGCTTGTCGGCAAAACTGCTTTCTCAATGCACAAGCTCATACCGATCACTTTGTGCGGTGTCTCATATGACAGATGAAATCACTCATGTCATATTGTCGCTTTCATCAGCCCCACAAGTGAATGTTATCTTACATGTTGTACACTTGAAGCCCTACCTTTCTCCATGTGATGGTGACATTTAGAAGCGGTCAGGCGTTTTTCTAATACCAAGAATCATGACACTTGTAGATTGCCAATCTCTAGGACAATGCACTAGTGTGCCTGACGAAGTGGACGAAGAGCTGTCGCGTTCACGTTCTGAGCTCGATTGGTCAAAATAGTAACTGCTGTTTTGAGTATATGCATGTCCTGCAACCTAATTAGAACTGCCGTACCATCGTCAACTTAATCGTAAGTACATACTGTGAAGAGGGCTGGGCAGTACCACGATACAAGTGCATTGCCAGTGTAATTTGAAGGTGCTTTTAGGTATTTTTATTTGTGCATGGGGAGACATTCGAAAAATGTATTTCTAAGTATGCCCAAGATAATCAGAGGCCTCAGGAAAGAGCGAGCGTCATACATTCCGTCCTCTACAAGGATGCGGCCAGTAGTTAGAATGCCTCCCTTACCTCTTACAGGGTTCTTACAGTTGCTCCTATGAAATAACTATATTTCACTGCCTGTAGTAAAATTACAACCAATCAATTATATCACAATAATATATAGGACATTAGTAATTCTTTACTTTCTTTGAAATTAACCTGAAGCTTATTTACTATAATGTAAATGCAAGGTCACATCAGTATCAGGGTCGGTACAGAAGCAGCAAGAGCTAGCCGGATGTACGGGATGCGTCGCAGCAGCAACCAGGCAGTCTTAGCTCGTGCCTCGCGCCAACGTGTCGATGTCACTGCAGTAGTGGGCATGCCTCTTTACTACACTTCGTCCCCGTCGGAAAAGGAGCCATCCTGGCGACTCACTGTGAACAGAGTACGAGCGGATTCTAATAAGGTTTCCGACGCCGTACGTGAACAGTTTCCCGTCCCCGAAAGCGCTGGTCAGTGGATGGCGTCACGTGTTCGACGATGTTGTTAACTGGGGAAGTGTGCGAGACAATGCGGTAGGGTCCCTGGTATTTTGAAAAAAAAAACTTCGAAGAAAGCCCTGTAGGCACTGCGGGAACCCAAAGCCACACAAGAGTGTCCGAAACAAAGTTAGGGTACGGGTGGTTATCGTCACGTCGAGATTTTTGTCTTAATTGTTCGATGGTTGTGAACGACTGGGCGAACTTACGGCATTCCTCGGTGCGGGGGGCAGCTACAGAATTGGGCGTAGGCTCGGAGGAATCGAGGTGGTAAGGCAGAATGGTATCTAGTGTGGTGGAAGGGTCTCGGCCGTATAACAGGAAAAATGGTGAAAAGCCCTTAGTCGCCTGTGGAGCAGTATTGTAGGCGTATGTCACAAAATGCAGAATGAGGTCTCAGTCTGAGTGGTCTGAGGCAACATATTTTGATATCATATCCCCTAGGGTACGGTTGAACCTTTCCATCAATGCATTCGTCTGCGGATGGTAGGCGGTGGTAGTCCGGTGAATGATACGGCATCCGGAAAGGAGTGCGTTGACGACTTCAGGGAGGAATACACGTCGTCTGTCGCTGAGAAGTTCACGCGGTGCACCGTGATGGAGAATGAAGTGCCGCAGGAGAAAAGAAGATACGTCGCGTGCCGTGGCAGCAGGCAAAGCGGCTGTTTCTGCGTATTGCGTCAAAGATACGACAGCGACAACAAACCGACGGTTTCCGGAAGCCGTGAATAGAAAAGGCCCGTACAGATCGATCTCAAAACGGTCAAAAAGCCTGGCTGGGCAAGGGATTGGCTGGATAGGACCACAAGTACGATGAGGCAGAGCTTTCCATCGTTGACACTGCTGGCATGACTGAATGTACTTGCGCAGAAAGGTGTACATGCCTCGCCAATAAAACCGAGAGGAAAGCCAAGCGTAGGTTTTGAAGATGCCCGCATATGCGCACTGAGGGTCAGCGTGAAAAGCTGAACATATTGCAGCACGAAGATGGCGAGGTATGACCAGTAACAAGTTTCAGCCGTCAGACTTGTAATTCCTGCGATAAAAGAGGCCATCGCGGACTTCAAAGTGAGCCGTTTGACGGCGCAACGTTCGATAAGATGGAGAAGTCGATGGATCTGAAAGGAATTGCAGAAGAGAGCTGATTCAGTCATCCTTGCGTTGCTCAGACGCCTTGCCACAGTTTTCTGGGAACGCAACCATTTCGTCCACGGCAGACAAACATGCAGAGTTTTCGGAGGACATAGGTGAGCGTGATAGAGCGTCGGCATCAGTGTGACGTCGGCCAGACCTGTAGACAACACGCATGTCGAACTCTTGCAACCGCAAAGCCCAGCGAGCTAAACGGCCGGAGGGGTCCTTCAACGTGCATAACCAACCAAGCGCATAATGATCGGTGACTACGTCGAAAGGGCGACCATATAGGTACGGTCTAAATTTACCTAGAGCCCATATAATTGCCAGACACTCCTTCTCTGTCACAGAATAGCTCTTCTTCGCTTTGGTGAGGGTACGGCTTGCGTACGCGACTAGGTACTCCTGGAATCCCGATTTGCGCTGTGCGAGCATGGCGCCGAGTCCCACACCGCTGGCATCGGTGTGTACCTCCGTCGGGGCAGTCGGGTCGAAATGACGCAAGATTGGCGGCGAGGTTAACAGGCGGCGCAACTTTTCGAAAGCATCGTCACAGGCGGGTGACCAAGCGTAACTTTTCGAGTCACTACGTAGAAGTTCAGTCAAGGGGGCCGTGATAATAGCGAAATTCCGAATAAAGCGCCGGAAATACGAGCAGAGGCCAAGAAAGCTGCGCAGATCCTTCAGAGACGCAGGTTTAGGGAACTCTGCAACTGCCCGAAGCTTGGCGGTGTCAGGAAGAATACCCTCTTTAGATACAACATGACCGAGGATGGTGAGCTGACTTGCGCCGAAGCGGCATTTCTTAAGGTTGAGCTGAAGGCCGGCGGCAGTTAGCACTGCAGCACTTCATATAGCCTGCGGAGATGCGTTGGAAAATCTAGCGAAAATATAATCACGTTATCCAAGTAGCAGAGGCATGTTTTCCACTTCAGGCCACGCAAAAGATTGTCCACCATCCGCGCGAATGTTGTGGGTGCGTTCCAAAGACCAAAAGGCATGACACAGAATTCGTAAAGGCCATCAGGTGTGACAAAGGATCTCTTAGGTTGATCTTCAGGTGCCAGAGGGACAAGCCAGTAGCCACTTCGTAAGTCAATAAAAGAGAACTCCGCACTTTGGAGGCAGTCAAGGGCATTGTCGATTCTCGGTAACGGGTAAATGTCCTTTTGAGTTATTTGGTTAAGACGACGGTAGTCAACACAGATGCAAATAGACCCGTCCTTCTTCTTAACGAGAACGGCTGGAGATGCCCAGAAAGGCTGGATGACGCCACGCTTGAGCATGTCAGCTACTTGGTCATGGATAACCTTGCGCTCAGCTGCAGACACGCGATAGGGTATTTGACGCAATGGCGCATTGGTACCCGTGTTAATGCGGTGACACACGGCTGACGTGCGGCCGAGGAGAGTATGCTGGCACTCGAAGGAATAACGGAACTTGTTGAGCAGCTGTAGAAGCTGAGCAGGTTGCGAAACGGTTAACGGGTCGGCGATGGAGCTGCTCAGTACGTGCGGCCTAGTAGTCTGCGGCAAAAAGGCACAGGTCACTCCGGAGACTCCTTGTTCGGCGGAAAGACCAACCGGCATGTCGATAATTGCAGAAGGGTCGAGACTGTAAACACGCCCGACGCACTCACCCCGAAGTAGTGTTACAGGACATGACAACAGGTTCAAGATGAGCAGCCTGCTGACGCCGTCATGAAGTTCTAGAAGAGCATAAGGTAGCGGCGAACACTTGCGACGAATGAAAAGAGCAGATGGCGTGAAAAGGGCACTAGACTCGCCGAGAGAGTTTCAAGACACCATGGTAAAGGCAAAAGAGTGCGGCGGTATGATGACGTCTGCAGCAACAAATAGTTTGACCCCGGTTTCATGAGCATTATATAATAGAGCGTCGTCAAACACCTAAAATGCCACCGCAGCACGAGAGCAGTCGAGGACGGCCTTGTTAGCGGAGAGAAAATTCCAGTCCAAATCGAGGTCATGGGACAGGAATCCAACACTAGCAATTCAACGACATAAATGAGGCAATCAATCGTGCAGGCAGTGGTTGGTGCAGTACATGCAGCGGCCAGTGTGACGTGATCTGGCTTTACAAAGTGATATACTTGCTAGTGGCGTCATATTTTTTTGAGCAAGCGGCAGAGTCTAGCACTTATCACTGAAATTGCGGCACCAGTGTTGACAAGAGCGAGTGCGGCGACGCCGTCCACACATACGTTCAGAACATTTGTTGGTGAAGTGAGAGGCCTTGGTCTTTTCGCTGGCGACGCCGTTCCTGCCTCTGGAACTGCGGCACTTAGTTTTCCAGCTCCGGCGTTAAAGGACGACGACGCATTAGCGATAGCGACCGGCATCGAGGTGATGGCAAGCGGCGGTTAACAGGAGGGCGGTGGTCGGCGTACGATGACGTCTGGTCGGGGTGCTGAGAGCCTGTGAATGAAGGCCGCGGTGGCACATAAAGGGCCAGTTCGAAGGTCTGGTCGTAGCTCTGGCGGTAGACAGGGACGCGCCGACGGCAGTATCGCGCTATGTGGTGCGGTAGCCCACAGGCAAAGCATATTGGGCGATTGTCGAGTGTACGCCATCGTCCTCTACTCTGAACGGACCTTGGCTGAGCGAACCGAGGAGTGGGTCGGAGCGGCAGGGCTGAGGGAAGTGTCGTAAAAGTCTGAAGAGATGGTCGAGCCGCCACTTCAGCATAGCTTAGAGGTGTATTTACCACGGCACATGCAACAGCTAGGGCTTGGCACTGGTTAAGTGTCACGGGCAGATGGCAGAGCCGCGCAAACTTGCTCCTGGATGACCTTGCGAATGTTTGCTGGCAGAGGTGATGGTGGTTGGCTGGCTGTTGATAGCAGCGATAGCCGACGAGCAACCTCAGCGCGAACAAACTCCTTTATCTGCGATAGCAGCGACTGAAGGTCAGATGTGGTGGGCAGGCTCTAGAGGGTGTTATCCGGGACGTCAGGGCGTCGCGTGAGAAGACGTTGTCGTCCAGGCTCGTCGAAACTTTTACACAACTCGATGACCTCAGAGACAGTGACAGGGTTCTTGGAGAGCAGCATTTGAAAGGCATCGTCGGAAATGCCTTTCATGATATGTCGCACCTTGTCAGTTTCTGCCATCGACGAGTTGACACACCGGCAGACGTCGAGGATATCCTCTATGTAGCTGGTGAATGTCTCACCAGTTTCTTGGGACCGGCCACGTAGGCGTTGTTCTGCGCGAAGTTTGCGCACACCAGGGCGTCCAAAACATCTGCGATGCAGGATTTGAAGGTGGTCCAAGGGGAGTTATCCGCCTCATGGTTTCTGTACCACAGCTTGGCTACATCCGTTAAATAAAACATCATGGTGCCAAGCTTTGTGGGATCGTCCCATTTGTTAGTAGCGCTAGCTCATTAATAAGATTCCAGCCAATCCTCAACGTCTTTCTTATCTGTGCCGCTGAAGATGTCGGGTTCTCGCAAGAGCTGAGCACCGGGACAGCTCCTGTGTGGCGAAGTCGGTGGGGGTGTGAAGACAGCATCGTCAGGCATGACGGGCGGCAGCTTTCGGCTACGCAGTTCCAGGATTCGGGAAGACCGCAGCACTCTCCACCAAAATATAATCAAAAAGCAAGGTCACAAGCGGTATCAGCTTCGGTACAGAAACAGCAAGAGCTAGCCGGATGTACGGGCAGCATCGCAGCAGCAACCAGGCAGTCTTAACTCGTGCCTCGCGCCAACGTGTCGATGTCGCTGTAGTAGTGGGCATTCTTCTTCACTACATTACAAAACAGGATTTAGGGTTTCTTGCCCCAAGACCAGCACATGCAAGCTGGTGGTCGATGACATACTTAGGGTGGTGATGGTTTCCTCTTAGGCACAGACTTACCCATGCAATAAAGCACGTGATGCCAGATACTGCAAAATTGTGGAAGTGTCGTCGACCCCTGCCCACGACTGTCACTGCCTGGGAAGGCCAATGCATTAGGCCTGTCTAACACTTAATTATTTTGAAATCATAAAAAGGTGGTTTTGAATGGCATGCTTCCCCACCTTCGACTCGTACTTCACCTGCTGCGCGTCCCAAAGATTTCGACTCCTAGCGTCAATATTGTTGACCAGTTTACTCAAGAACGATTGTTTTGGTCCAGGTGAATAATATTTGCTGTAGTTTCTGAATAGGCGCTTTGACCAGCTGTTTGTGTTTCCACTTTTTTGAAGAGAGAGACAGGAGCGACCAGGAAAAGCTTATAGCTCCTCATTTCAACGGAACGTGACCTTAGGGAGTGAGTGTTCGAATTACGCAGTTTGACCTATTATTCGTCATTGCGTTTGCGTAAATATGGTTAGATGAATGGGCAAGAGAACCATCATCTGTCTGGTGCGTCAAAGGAAAGGCAGATGATTAAGGGGTCGTAGATTCAAACCAACTCCAGCTTTTCAGCGTTAAGAATAGAACCACGGGTAGGCGGAAGGTATCGCCCACCAAAATGATTTGAGAAGTGAGAGCACCGCGTTGCAGATCTATCCGACTATTAGGGTGGCAGTTATTTTCTGCCACACTATTTTGTGCTTTCCCACAGCGGAAGAGAGATTTTTCTCCTGTTCTGAGTTTTTTTGTTGAGATCGCCCCGATCCTGCTCAAAAGACAACATACTTGACTAGCTTCTGTTGCTTAATTGGGGCTAACACCACCTGTGTCGTCCAGACAGATAGTATGTGCAAATGAATGAACACTTTTTGTCACTGTGTTTTTGTTCCCTTCTGACTCTGGTCATTTGCAAAACAATTGACATAAGGGCAAGTTGAAATTCGTTATGCGCCCTTGAAATCTGCAGAGAAAAAGGATTAGTGTGATTACTTTCCATAATTTGCGTGATCCAGTGATTTTCTTGAGGTATGTTAACTAAAAAATTGGCCACTTCCTTGTCACCTAGTCAGTCGATATCAATATCAAGTGCTTGTTACTCTTGCCGGTAAAGAGCGTATTTGTTGTTACAACTGATTGGTGAGACATAATATTAGCAATTCTATAGTTCATCGTGCCCCCTGTATTTCCTTCACGGCTCTGAGAACATTTTATGAAATGATTAGGTGAACCGTAGTTTTAATACGCTATGACTGCAACTGCAACAATATGCTGAATACAGGTCTTTGTAGAATGTGAGCTTCTACGAAATAAAATTAAGTTCTGGTAATGGTATTGCTGCATTTGTATTTCGCAATGATATTTCGTCCTTTTGCGCAATTACATTCATTATATCCCGTTATGTCGAAGGGAAACGAATCGCAATATGTGTTTTAGGCTTTCGACCCCTGTATTTCGATATCTGTGTTCTGGAATACGTTTCGAGGACATTGCTTGTTCGCCCTAAAACATTTTCTTCCGGGCATTCTTGCTTTGGCAAATGTCCTAATTTTAAAATTGCCACAAATTGTAAATAGGCATTTTGAATTTCAATTTATCAATGTTTCCAAAGCATAAATTTCTACATTACGTACCACATCACGATGCCTAAGCTTCACTAGGACGGTTTGAGAAATTCTGAACAATAAGGGAATGAACAGTTTCGCTTGCTCAAGATTAAACTAAAAGTACAATTTAGGAGAACGTGGGGAAGAGAGGAATGAGCAAAATTGCGGCCAGCATTTCAGGGTGACTCGAGTAAGTAAAGAAATCGGCAGATCCCACGTATAGCGGGAATGGATGATACGCGAAGCACGTATGAGCGAAATTTATATGTCACTTTAAAATCAGCACTAACTTTCAAGGTGGAGGTAAATTATGCCGTACTTGACTGTCATGCCATGATGTTTATGTTTTAACGTCTAATTTACTTTCATCATCTATTCTTCTAACCTCATGCAAGATTTCGTATATCTGGAGCCAGCGATACGCCCGCAAGCGTGCTTTGAGCGTAGCATGTAGTCAAGATTTACATAAGACGCATGCCATGATTATTGTGTTTGGACGTGTCATTTACCTACGTCGCCTATGCATGTTACGTACCCCAAGTTTGATATATATGAAGCTAGTGAAACCACCTTGATCACATCATAAATGTTGCATGTAGTCATGTCGTGCGTGACACGCTTAATTTGATTTTCAAGTTCGGACCTGTCGTTTACAGCCATCGTCCGTTCACGTGACATATTAGCAATTTTGGTATATGTAAAACTAGTAAAACGGCCGCGAGCACACTATGAGTGTAGCATGTAGCCATGCTTTGCATGTGATGCATAGCTTGATTATCATGTCTGGACGTGTCATTTACCATTGTTGCCCATTCACGTCACGTAATACCAAGTGTGGTTTATGTGGAGCTAGCGAAACGGCCACGAGCGCATTGTGAGCGTGGCATGTAGTCATGTTTTTCCATTGCACGCTTATGATGATTATCCTGTTTGCACCAGTTACATCCCGCAGGTCGCGGGTTCAAATCCCGGCCGTGGCGGCTGCATTTCCTATGGAGGCGGAAATGTTGTAAACCCGTGCACTCAGATTTGGGTGCACGTTAAAGAACCCCGGGTGGTCAAAATTTCCGGAGCCCTCCACTATGGCGTCTCTCATATTCAAATAGTGGTTTTGAGACGTTAAACCCCACAAATAAATCAATGCACCAGTTACATATCTTCGTCATCCATTCATGCCTCGTAATACCAAGTTTGGTTATGTGAAGCTAGTGAAATGGCGGCAAGCGCATCTTGAAGGGCCCATATACTCGACGGAGCGTTGACGCGTGCGAACACTGGGCGCGTCGATGCTACTACAGCAAAACACGAGCGTTCTATAGTCTGACGCCTGGCGTAAACGGCGCGACCAGCTTTCGTCGGCGTGGCCCGGACGCAACCGGAACGAACTGTGACATGTTGCATTTTGCGCGGACGAAGTTCCCCATACAGCACAGCATCTACCTTTCTTCCTAAAAGAGGGACGCCGGGCGCACTCAAACGCGCATGCGTCAAAACAACGCAGCGTGGCGCACTTCTGCGAATATATGGTAGGCAGACCGGCACTTAGCGTAGCATCGCCAGCGTGACGCGACAAAGTGGACGCCGGCGCGCAAGCGCAGTGCGTCACGTTGAAGTGTATTGGCGCCTTGGGTGTGGCATGTTGCCGTGTTCTTACATCACCCGCATCCCATGATTATTATGCTTTCACGAGTCACATACCTTTGTCATTCATTCACGTGACGTAATGTTAAATTTGGCATATGGGAAGCCAGTGAAATAGCCGCGAGTGCATAATGAGTGTGGAACATAGTCATGTTATTACAGGACACGCATATCAAGATTATCGTGTTTAGACGTGTCATTTGCCTATTTCGTCCATTCGCATCATGTGATACCGAATTGGTACATGTGAAGCTAACGAAACGGCCACGAACTCATCATGAGCGTAGAAAGTAGTCATGTTGTTACATGACACGCATCTACTGATTATCAAGTTTGCACCAGTCTCGTACCTTCGTCATTCATTCACGTCCCGTGATATAAAACGTGATATAAGTGAAGCTAGCAGAACGGCAACAAGCGCATCATGAGCGTGGCTTGTGGTCAGGTTTTACATGACGTGCATCTCTAGATTACTATATTTGCATCGATCACATACCTTCGTCTCACATTCACATCCCGTAATACCAAATTTCGTATATGCGAAGCTAGCAAAATGGCCACGAGTGCATGATGAGTGTGGCATATAGCCATGCTGTTACATGACACGCATGTCAATATTTCATAGATAGATTAAATAGATAGATAGATAGATAGATACGTTGGGTTTATTGGCGCAAGTTGGCTCAGGTTAAGCTGCACCAAGCACAAGGTACCTAATGATAGCCAGTATATACATTTTACTCCTAACACTTATGGTGGAAATCACTTTCTTTTAGGATTTTTTTTAATGTTAGACTGTGTAACAAATGAATCATATCCCTAAATTTGATTCGTGTGCATCGGTGTGCGGCATTTGTGTAGCGTTCTGAAATATTTCGTCTTCTTGCTTCAATGTATGGACACGTGATTGGACTAAGTAAACCGTTAATGACTGTTGACATTTTTCACATTCCGGCAAACCTTCTACGTAAAACGTTGAGTGAGGTGAGTTTGCCCATTGCGGAATCTGCATAGGATGACCTCAATAATTCGTTCTTGGTGAGCACATGACTTCCATTCGCCCACTAAGAGCTTCACCAAATGCAGTTTATTGCTCGTGCAAGAGTCCCACTGATAGTACTATTTTGATGATAATGCTACACGAATAGTATTTAGGCTATCTTTAAGGGGAATCATTGTTTGTATAATTGATGCCTGTGCTGCTAAAGACGCCTGGTATCTCTATGCGGCTTGGAACACAACAGAAAGAAACAGTCATACTCTCAATATTTGAAACAATCATATGTAAGATATCACGTAGTAAAGGTTCGCACTCAGGTTTTAAATGTAGTGATTTTATTGAACCTAATGAATCCTAATGAATCAGTGTATATGACTGCTTGTCTGTATTCTGTTGTGATGATTTTTCTCACTGCTTTCCATAAGGCGTACGCTTCAGCACTGAAAATGGACATGTACTGTGGTAGTATAACACTCACAGCGCTTCCTTCTGTCGCAACCTCAATGCCAACATGGTGTTCTGTTTTCAAGCTATCTGTGTAAATTTCTGTATAACCTCGTATTTTTCTTGGATTGCGCAGAATTCTCGAAATATGTGTTGTGGTGCGTTGTCGTGTTTCTTAAATTAGGTCAGTAAAAAATCTCACATTTGCGCCTGGCCAGCACATGGCCCAGTCTCGGTAGTTTGATGGTAACCTTCAGTGCTAAATTACAATTATTGTAGGAGGGGCAATGCTCTTCGAAGCGTAAAATCAATGGTTTGATGAGGTGTGGCCTGTTTGAGTAGTATAGGCGTGAGTAGCATTGCGTGGTGATGTTGCGCATATATTTTGAGACTGTGACCTAACCTTCAAAAAATAAGAGACGGTTCAAAATATGCGACGCTGGCATAGCAGAGGTTCATTGCAATCTATGTACAAACTCTGAACTGGGGTTGTTTTATAGGCACCATTTGATGAACGCAGACCAAGATTGTGTGCGGGGTCTAGACGGCAAATGTAATAATCCCTGACCAAGCTGTAAACAATGCACCAATAGTCTAAAATGCTGCGCACAACAGAACGATAAACTTTCAATAGGCCAAATCTATCATAACCCCAATGCTTATGGGATAAAACCTTTAAAATATTAAGCGCTTTATTGGCATTGATATTGAGTGCATTATAATGAGAAAGAAAGTTCAGTTCACTGTCAAATGTAACCCCTAGGAGTTTTTCTTCATGCTTCATCATTATTGTCAAGTTATTTATTGTAACCTCTGGGTCTAGAAATAACCCTCTCTTTAATGTAAAAACCACAGCAACAGTCTTTTGTGTAGAAAATTGGAAGCGATTTCTGTCAGCCCAACGTGATAGTTTGTTTCTGGTAACTTCAAGTTCGATACCTCTCACATGTTGATAGGTTGAAAGCACGAGAAGTGATTTGAAGGTCGTCCACATATAGAAAGTGCATGATTGTGGGTGGTATGATCGTATAAATGGAAATCATTTTTACTATAAACAGACCAGTGCTAAAGACACAACCTTGAGGTACGCTGTTTTCCTGAATATTTTTACGTGAAAGTACAGTGCCTAAACACACCTGACATGTTCTGTTATTCATGAAATCGGACAAAACGTTTAGCATTGTGCATCGAATGCCTGAATTAAAGAGGTCTTGCAGAATTCCGTGTCGCCACGTGGTATCGTAGGCCTTTTCTCGGTCAAAAGAAATTGCAAGACAGTGATGTTTGTGACAAAAAGCCTCTCGTAATTCCTGCTCCAGGCGAACAAGATGATCAGTGGTTGAGCAACCTTTGTTATATCCGTACTCATGATTGTCTGTCAAATTTCTTGAGTACAGAATAACTCAATGTCTGCAATTTATGATACTTTCGTAAGTTTTCGCCAGACAGCTGGTAAGAGCGATTGGTCTGTAGCTGCTAGGAGATATGGGGGGTTTTCCAGCTTTCAGAAATGGGATTACAATGGCAGTTTTCTGTTGTTTTGGCATACATCCAGACTGCCATACCATATTGAAGAATAAATGTAAAACTTTTCTAGATGATTCAGACAGGTGTGCCACCATAGAGCAGTGTATGTTGTTGGGGCCTACTGCGTTTTTTTTACCATGTGAGAGTACTCTGTTTAGTAGTAGTTGTTGTTGTAGTAGTTATCTTTATTTCAGAGAAATGTATGTCTCGGATACAAGGGCAAAAAGCAGATGTCCTCTGCCTGACGGGACCCAAGTACCCGAAAACGTCACTCAGAACATGGACAAACAAATACAATATAACACACTAACAATGCATGCGTAACATTGTTTTTGTACAGAGTAAATGGAGTACATACTTGTACAACAATAAAAAAGAGTCATAACACTACAAATAACAAAAGCAGAGAAACATATGACTGCTATATACAGAACTTATCAATCTTGAGAACAGGATAGAAGGTAAACTTTGATATATTTTTGAAAGATTTCAGAGACAAAGATTTGTGCGCGATTTCTATAACCTGAGTATCTTTGTTGAGAAGACTGGGAAAAAAATATGTATGTGCTTGCGTTCCGTAGGTGGTTCGGACAAGTGGAATTCTATATTGGTCGTATCCTAATTCATATGGCACGTTGCTAATAGATTGCAGTTCAATATATCTAGAAGGATTAAACTTCATTTCATTAAAAACATACCAGAGTAAATGAAACTCATATAGTTGATTCACCTTCAGAACACAGTGTTCTAAAAAGTATGAACCTGGGTGATCGTTGTATGATAGGTTTTCTACATATCGTGTTGCTTTCTTCTGCAATCTTATTAGCCTAACAAGGTTAGCTTCAGATTTAGACCTCCAAATCATTATACAGTAGTGAAGATGTGAATAAATTAGGGTGTAGTTGCTGTTGTGTTAGGGGTTGGTTTTAAGCTTCGTGGGAAGCACTTGTGAGCGATCGTTTGTGCTACTCTGCAGTTTCTTTGTGTTTGAGAAAAGTATCATTGTAGCTGTATGAACAAGAAATGTTGTGGAAATGTTCCCTTAATATGTCCTTTAATAGTCCGCAAGATGGATTAGCCAGCGGAGTGGTTTAGATGTGACGGTGGGTAGTGAGTATGGCAGTTTGATGATTGCAGGTAGGTGATCACTGCCGCGCGAAGAGTCGAGGGCTTTCCACTTGAAATCATTAAAAACGGATGTTGAACAGAAAGCTATATCAAGGAAACTAAACTTGCCTAAACTTGCTGAAAAGTATGTTGGTGTTCCCAAGTTTAAAAGACAAATGTCGTTCCATAAAATAAAATCTTCAATCAGTTGCCTTCTTTGGTACGTTTTGTAGCTGCCCCATAGCGTACTATGGGCGTTTAAATCTCCTACGAGAACAAACGGTTCTGCAAGTTTGGCGGTCAAGTCCTCCAGTTCTTGTAGTGTTAGTTGTTCGTTTGGGGGAATATAGATAGAGCAGATGGTTATCGTTTCGTGTGCAATAATGCTGACTGCCACAGCCTCGAGAGGGGTGTTTAATATGATTGCTTGGGTGGCATTGCTGCTTTCCATTACAGCTGCAACTGCTATCGATAAACGGCTGCAATGTTGCCGGTCCTTACGAACAACTGTATACCATTTTAGTATACAAGTGTGCTTTGCACTTAGGTTTGTTTCCTGAAGAAAAACTCCTATCGTGGAAAACTTGTTAAAGATATCTTTATTGTCACCCAAGTTTTGTAGTAGACACCTGACGTTTCAATGAAAAATAAACGCCATGATGGTATTAAAAGGAAGCAGATGTACTAATATTGTAGATTGATTGTTGGAATTATGTTAGGTAACATTAGGTAAAAACTGGGTTCACGAAAAGCGATAACCACTTAGGTTGTCGCTTTTGTTGCAGCGTTATTACAGTCTTGTACCGCTTGGCGCACTCGAGAGAGCACTGGTCTTTCGGTGTTGACGACACCGAGGTTCTAAGTTCGAGCTCTATTGCGTTGTCAGAGGCGCTCGAGGACCAAGAGTCAAGCCCTGAGACGTGCATCTCGGGCTTTGTTGTGCGACTCAGTCATGCACCCTGCGCAACCGAAGCAGGTAGAACCGCCTTGGATGTTGATGGTGGAGCAGCACTGGCTGCTACCATCAAGGGGCAGGTAGAGCTGCTACGGGATCATCAGCCATCATCCCTGTAGGCCATGAGGCCGTTGTGGAGTTGCCCCCTGCCACACCGCGCTGGCAGGACTTTTATGGGTAAGAGTTCAAGCCTCTTCTTCGCTTCAAATAAAATTTTTTTACTATTAGAAAAACTTTTTTCTTTTTTTTCAGCAGGGACCCGATCTGGAACCCGCCGGATGATCGCTTTTGCAGTTCACGCAGTGGGGAGATCTCTGACATTTCTCTGACTTATGGTCAAAGGCGCTGCAATTGGCAGAGGTTCCTTTACTTCTGCAAGATTTTCAAGCATCTCCAAACCTCTGGCACATAAAGCAGCGCCTAGGATTTGGTTTGAATGGTCTAACAATTATTTTGAGGTATTCTGCTTAGAGGGAGTTAGGAAGTGTGCCTGTGCCAAAAGTTAGGACTGTGTTTTGTCGGGAGGTGTTCGTTGGACCTTTACTACATTTTGATCCTGGAAACTTCCGAGCAGCTGCTCGTCGCTCAGGTTCAGCAAATTACTTGCAAAATAAGACCCCTACATATGTTTATATGTTTAAACATCGGTGAGCTGTGATTGTGATATTTATGATCTAATACTGTCAAGGTCATATAGTTTTGTTACTTGTTCTTTCCTTTTAATTTCTAACCGGAGGTTCCTGGTGTTCATTTTGATGCTTTGTATTCCTTTCCTGTTGCTTCGGTTAGAGATTTCGCCCCCAAGCAGGGGGACAGTTTACGCAGATTTGTACTTTCGCTATGCAAATGTGAAAACGGGAGAAGTTGTTTAAGTCGGTTTGGAGATTATATTTTATTGAAACTTCGGTGCGACCTCTTTTTAGAGGTTGATCAGGTAGTTGAGGAAGAGCTTCCGCCTTTGGATATTTAGAAAGTTCGGGAACAGCACCGACCGCCCGCCATGGAGCCCCACAAGGGGACGCGGCAGCTTCATAAAAGAGTCTGCACGACGCCAGTCGTACGCCTTTGCTATAACCTAATATGCTATACCAAGGTTGGATGACCACACACGGTTAACCTTTGCCGCCACGAAAAATAGAAGGTACTAGAAGAGAGGAGAAGACAGGAAAGATATAAAGTAAGAGGGAAAGACGAACCTGTAGGTAGAGATAGAGATACGAAAATGTGACTGCCGATTTCCCCTGGGTCCTTCTCATGCTATAAGGTTCCACAAGCACAGACTTTGATAACGCTTGGAGCAAGGCAGACCAAAATACTTCATAAGCTACGAGAATGTTAAGGCTTATTCGCCTATTATTTCACGCACGACACCAGTAGAAAAGCTTATTCGAGAGCTTAGGGAGCACCAAAGACAAATTCGTACGCTGGCTTCTCCAAATGAAACCACCCGTGCACCTCACTACAGATCAGAATATCAACGGCCGAGGCTCTCTACGCCGCTGTCAATGCACAGTGACTATTGCTTGCAATCGTCTTCGCTTCTCGGGCCTAGTTTCAGCCAAACAAAGAAGTTTGATTTGAACACGCTAGTCACTCTTTCCTTATTTCAGCAAAATGTATATTATCAGATTGTGATGACACGCATGTTTCAGAATAAGCTAAAAGTTAGTGTGATGCTTACGCATTAATAGGATACAATATTAATAAAAGAATCATTACCCAGGCTTCAAACATACTCAGAAACCTCCTTTTTTCTGCGCGCATATAAAAGACAACAGTTTCACTAGAGAGGAACGACAAGTGGAGAGAAGCAGTGACTCCGATTCCCACAGATTCCTTCGAAAGCTATAGCGTATTTATTTCTCGCTCTGTACCCTGTGAAACATGATCTTCCATTATGTGCAAATACCGTTTTCGCATGTACCTGAAAAAGATTCAAATGACCTTGAATAAAATAGAAAAATATACCAATAATTTCGCACGTTTAAGCACAGTATACTAGCACCAGAGAAAGCACTTCAGGAGACTAAGTCGATGTGCCTAATTTAGAAATTTACACAAATACACCACAAATACATAACATTATCAGTGAGGTCTTCCATGTAGTCGTGTAATGGCTGTCTTTACAATAATCCATACCTTTTTTACAATTTGTTAAAATATTTGTACCTTTCTCTCAAGTTCTTTTTCATCTCCATGTACTGCTTGGTCTGCAATTCATAACTTATTTCTTGGGCTCTTATGTACGGTCCAGCAGACAGCAAACATCACTTGTTTTACTGACACTGGGAGTAATATGCTGTCGGGCTGTTCTCTTTTTTTTGTTTTAGTATTAGGCCATATAGACTACGCTTGCTTCCTGCTGGCCTCTACTGAATAAACCAAAAACATACATTTTTTAAATATTGTGAAACTGTTCTTCTCCACAATGTGTTCTTCGCCAATTTTGAATGTATGGGATACTTGAGAGAGTGACAGAAAGCAGATGAAACTAAGCATCGCTGCATTTTGATTGTGCTCATGATACTGCAAAACAGAAGTTTATCGAAAATCCAACCTAACGGGACAACTTCAATCGGTTACTTCTTGTGTTTCGAAGCATTGAAAAATCGTCATTAAGGAAACCGTCAAGGCAACTGACTTCTTCAAGCATCCATGGTAAAGAAAACCTGTTCTTCTTTTGTATATTCAGCGCACCTAGAGGTACTGTCAAATTCTCTTTGGATGTAAATAGAAACAGCTTTAAAAGTGCATAAAGGCTGCTTTCCGAAAAGCTAATGATGATTATTATCATAATCAGCCTAAATACGTCCACTTCAAGACATAGGACATCTCCGATGATGCGCCAATCAACCTTGTCTTGTGCTTTGTGCTGCCACGTTAAAAATGTGAACTTTTTTATCTCATTGACTTGCCTGACATTCTGTTTATCTTTCGTGCGTTTGTCTTCTGTGGGAATCTAGTGAGTTACTCTCAATGACCAGCGGGTTCCCTGTCCATGTGCTACGTTCTCAGCTCATGTCTATTCTTTTCTCTTTATTTCAACCATAATATCCAATAGCCCAGTTTGCTTCCCGACCCACTCAACTAGGTTCATTTTTCTTAAGGTTACACCTATCATTTTTTCCATCACTAGCTGCATCGTCCTCGATTGAGGCTGAACCTTCTTTGCAAGCCTCCAATTTTCTGCTCCGTAGGTAAGTACTGGGAAGGTGCAGCTGTTATGTACCTACCTCTTCAGGGTTAGTGGCAAACTTCCACCCATGATTTGAGAATCTTTGCCGAATGCGATTCCATCCACCCTTATTCATGTAGTTATTTTACTCTCATGGTTTGGCTCTGTGGGTACTGCAAGTCCTAAGTAGGCATATTTTTTAAAACTTCATACGTCTCTCTACCTACCACTAAGTGCTGTTTTCTGCCGAGTCTGTTGCACATTACTGTTGTGCATATTAACTTGCAGACTTACTCTTCTGCTTTTTATGTATGGTTCGGTAATCATGAAATGTAGTTTATCCCCTGAGTTATTTTTGAAGGCATTGCTATCACCAAAGAGCAGGGAGCTAAAATACTCTCCAATAACTCTCATCTCTAACTATTCCTAATATTGGGCCCTGAAAGCATCCTGTAAACACGCGAGAATACCGATAACGAGATCACGTCTTCCTGCCTTACACCCTTCTTTATATGGATTCTGTCGCTTTCTTTGAGGAGAAATACGGTAGTGGTGGATTCGCTGTATATTTTTTCGATAGTGGTTGATTCGCTGTATATATAGTATGTCTATATAGGGTGTGTCGATTCTACGATTCCTTAGTGCCTGAATCACAGATGGTGTCTCGACTGAATTAAACGCTTTCTCCTATTTTATTAGGGCTACGTATAGGGATTTCTTGTTGTCCGAGCATTTTTTACCGCCTAATTGATAAAACTATTGTAGTCTATCATGATGTAGCTTGTGAAAAATCCTGTTTGGGGGTTTGGTTAGTTGAACTATACTGTCATCTCAATTCTGTTAGCTATTATTTTGTATATTGTAGAGAACGGAAAATAGGCTGATTGGCCGGTAACTAAGTTGTTAACGTCTCCTCTTAACGTATAAAGAAGATATCCGCATTCTTCTGAGATCCTGGTACACTTCCGGTCAAGAGACGCTTCGTATATAAGGTGGCCAGTTTTTTTAGCACAATTTTCAAACCTACTTTCAGCAGATTTGTTGTTAACTTAGACTTACCCGCGGCTTCCTCTCGTTGCATTCTTCCTACGGATTTCCTTACTTCCTCTGTCTTTACTGGTAAGATGTCAGATATCTCTGGGATATTACTGCGTGTTACGATATCATCTTCGTTGTTTCGGCTTATGTACAGCTTTCTGTAGAACTATTCCGCCACCTTAACAACCCTATCTATTTTGATTATGAGTCTTGTGACATTGCCTTCGTTGTCCCTTAATGCATACATGAGATCTTTGCGTATGAACAAGTTGGCGGTCGCAGCTTTTAGGTTTCTGCCACTCTTCACGACCTGCTGAATTCTATCCATGTTATATGTTTTGATATCCGCTCTTTTGCGCCTAATTATTAACTTTGAAACCTTCACTAGCTCTATTCTGTCGGCTTCATGTCAAGCGTTTATGGTCTGTCGTCGTTTATTGTTAGTTTTTGTCTTTTAGTAGAATTTTACGCTTTTCTGTCTAGCGACCGTTCCGCCCTTTTTCAATGCACACACTTTGATGATCGTTCATTGTGTGAACCCAAACCTCAGTAACCTCGTTTAAATCTGCGAATCTTTTAGGAGACTCTGAATATTTATAGTTTCCCTCTCACCACTATCTCATTTTTTGACTTTTTGTGTATTAGTTTAAGAAGGACTGAAAACGGTAAATGCGGTTGCCTAGGGTGAACGCTGTTTTATTGAAAAAGCTTCAATAGCAGAGATAATCTATCGACACATGTTGAAGTAATTTTACTTATAGGTGCCTTAGCAAGGAGAACAAATATTTTCAGTGAACATGTTGTACATCACGATTCTGCGCCTGCATAATGGAATGACCCCTAGAAAAATCTCGTACATTTAAAGGCTGTGTAGATTGTTCGTATTATTTCGTGAAACTTTCATTACCAACTACAGACTCATATTTTTCCAGTGTCACGTAGACGACATGCTATTGTTTGCCTCTCCTGCGAGCTAAACTAAGCTAACGTGTTTTTCGATCAAGAACAAGCTACCTCCCACGAGTGTTTTGTTAAGGAATTGCATCGAACATACATTGCAGTTTAGTTTTACATATGTGCTGCTGTGAGCATTGAAGTACAACACTCACCTGAAATACCATATATTTTGTTTCACTATTTTAAAATGCTGTATGTTAAGAAATCTTATGTCGTAAAAAATTATACTCAATGAACGCGTGTTGGTAGCTGAACGGCCCCAGTCATTCAAATGTAAGAATTGCACACAAAACATTTGTCTACACTCTTAGTGAAATCCTGGGTAGACTCCACGCCTGCAAGCAGGAAATCGAGTCAAATTGCGGCCGCTTCTCCGCGGCTTCATAGCCATGTCCTTAAGAATACAGTCCGATTCGAAGAGGCCTGAAAATAGCGGGGACAAGGATTAGCCCAGATCTTAGGCAAAATTTTCCTTCGCGAAATACGGCTTGCGGTTAGGCGTGACATCTTCGCAGGTGGCCTGGCCCTGACGTAGTGGCGAAAAAAAACGTCATTCTTTTTACGCAATCTAGAGCGGTTCCTCCCTGATTATGCAGTAAATATTGTGATTGGAGAGTATTAGAAAACCATTAGTACCACATTCATCAACATATGCGCGAATAATATGCAAAGCACACTCAGCACTGAAATCATATGTCTCACACATTGCAGATGTCTTACCCCTTGCACCCCAGTGCTACCGCATGAAGCCGAGTCTTTTTGCGGGATTATATATCTACCCAGCGGCTTTTTGCAAACTGTCGGTGGAGTCTCGAAATGATTGTGCCATATGCAATTGTTTGCGAATGCAATCGATCAGCAATACTTGTTAGAGCTTCATGAACTGGAGAAAACCTAATGAGTGCTTTCGGCTCCAATTTTAGTTCGCGGTGCGCTGTTCCACAAGAACGTTTAACGTGTATTCGTGCGTCGTTTTCGTGCTTTCCCGTAAACCGCGGGTGTTCCGCTCACCAACGCGGATAGCAGCGTGACGATGCTGTGTTCGGCTGTCAAAAACTACGTATGTTTCTCGCACGTGCGTGTGTTGTGAGCAATTTTGATTATTTGTTTCACGAGCTACACTCATGTTAGTGACAGCAGTTCATTCTCAGCTGTTTGAACACAATGCGCTTTCGCACGTCAACGTCGCATGTGTATTTTAGCGTGGCTACTTTAACATTTGCATTTTGTACGCTCGAACAGCGGCAAACTGCCGTGAGCTGCATGCTGGGGCAACAGTGCCTTTTTAGGATTCGGGCGATTACTTACTTCAGCAATTAGAAGTTGTGCGCAAAATTTCGCAATATAGAGTGGTCTTTACTCATTTTCAGTCTTTAACAATGACAATTTATGGGGAGTGGCTACTCTTTCCTTTATTCAGCACCACATTTCTGTCCAAGTGAATGCCGAAACGCGCGCCAGGTTTAAGTATGACGTACACAAACTAGCGATGGATAGGTAGATCTCCCTCTAACTAAATAATGCTTCGACACGTCCTTTTGGGAACGTTTGTGTGCAGTTGGGGTCACGAAATGATGTAGAACGAAGCTAAAAATTTTTATTGTTACTGCAGGCAGTTGCTGTTTATAAAATGGAGATTTTTATAGCTGATACATTATCTCCCCAGCAGTACACTGGTTGTCTTGGTTGTAGTTCATTAGTAGAAATCTATGCTGGAACAATAAACTGCGCCAAATATCAAAAATAGTGAGCAAATATCGGAGGCATAGGCTCTCCTGCTGATTTCAGAACCTGACTTCTGGCTTCAGTACTTGATGTTCAAGTTCGTCGTGAAACTACGCAACCACTAATGAATTATCGACGAACTGATTCTCAATTGTGATCTTTCTCTGTGTCGCAGCTTTCCGTTTTTTTCCGTCACGCTTTCCTAAAATCATCAGTTCAACTTGTTTTGTAGAAAACGACCATCAACATACACAGGCCAGTGTTTCAGTGAGCTGTCGCGCGTGCACTATTGCTCCTTTCCTCAGTGCATGACATGTTTTCATACCGCGACAACCGATAAACAGAAAGTGTTTTGTACTCTTTCTTTGAAATCAAAAGAGTAACACTAAAACTGCACAACCAAGTGTTTTCCAAACGCAGGAAGATGCATAATATCGTGAATAAAGTGTGCCGTAAGACACAGGAAATTGTTTCTGTCCCAGACGATCTCGTAAAAAAATGACTATTAACAAGACAACAGGACCAAACAGCGAAGCGCAAATGCCATGACAGGAAACGGTGAACGCGTGTGCGTCAGGTGATCTCGGCGCCAAGCTGGCGAGACGGCGAGAGGGGAATGGGGGCGTTTGATTTCCTTTTCTTTTGTTTTTTCCGCGCTCACTCCCGTCGCTGAAGCGTTCTTGGTAAGCTTATGCCGGCTCCCTGCGCCACGTTGGCGCGCAAGAGCGTCAACGCCGGCGGAACCATCCTTTTCTCTTTTAGGGGCCAGACTCCTTATAGCGGCAGCCGTTCATCCCTCGTAGTCGTAGTAGTAGTCGTAGTGTGTAACCAGTCTTATATTTTGACCTCCAAGGTGGTGCCGGTAGGAGATTTCTTCTGTGCGTTGTTGAACAATAAAAAATTCGTAGCGTGCGCGTTAACTAAACGTCGAATTCTCCTGTCTCTCATCCTCCCTTGGAAGCCAGTGACATGTACATTGAGCACTATCTGATAAGAAGTGGTTGCTACGTTATACTCGCTGGACAAAACATCCTTGGTTTTAGTGAGGTTTAGCGAGCGTTTTGCCGCGGTGCCACGAATACAGGGAACTAGTATATACCACGAACTCGACGTGGTTAAGGGTGGCAAGTAGACACGAAGCGCAAGCAGGAAGAAAGTGTGCATGTGCCTCCTCTCGTTCAGTCCTTGCAATGTCCGCTGGATGGAGGTGCTTCTATGTGAGGAATATATAATGAAACGATGCGAGATGGTGGTACTTGGAGTGTTGAATAGGTGGACGAATGGACACACAGACAGATGAACGGACGGACGCATGGAGGGCTGCACGGTCGGATGGACGCATGAATGGACGCAGGAACGCATGCATGGACGAACACTGGGACGGGCGAACAGATGGACGTGTGGACACACGAACAGACGCACGCATGGACAGGTGGATGGACGCACGGGCCGCCACACAGATGCACGCATGGACGGGCGGAAGCAAGAACGAATGGACGGACGGATGCATGCTTCGCCCCGCTCTCCATAATTCACTCCGTGGATATTTTGCCATTTTTTGCTTTCTTGCACCAGCTCTTACTGGCGATAGAAAATACTTCCGCGCCGCGCGGCTGTCACGGGTATCCTTTATTGCTGGGCTTCCTATAGACAAGATTTTAGTCAGTACGTAAGAGCGCGCCGCCTATATGCCGTTGGTTCTCTGGCGCCTGGCTGAAAATGTATGAATAGTTAACGCGTGAATGTTGTTATTAGATAGGAATCTTGTGTTGCGCTCAGGCTACGCATGTGCTACTCTCCTTCTTTCCACTCTCCAACAGCAGTGTGTCATTCTCTCCACTTCTCTGCTACCCTTTGCTTGCACTCGCTCCCCCTTTGCCATAGGAGACCCCTCCTCTTTCTATCCTCTTCTACACCCCCTCCCTTGCCTCGCAACGGAAGAACTGAGAGCGGCTGCTAAGCTATGCTTTCTCCCCTTCCCGCTAGTGTGTCGTCCCCATGGCGTCTTGTAATGCCGACGCAGGGAGTGTCTGCTAGCGAGTTTCTTGTTTGAAAAAACTGACTGCTTGCGCTGCACAACCGCGATTCTCAGCGTCACTAAATATTCCCTTTCAGTGAGGTGGCGTATCTTTTTGAATTACTCAGGTACTTCATAAAAAACAAGCTTCGCTTTCCGTCGAGCGTTTTTAAGCGACCTAAAATAAGCTCTTTTTGAAAAGAACGACTTCTTTTTCTGATGTTACAAAACCCTAGAAAAACCTCTATAATTACCTTGTGCATTATTCATTGACTACCATAGCGAGTTTTATTTTTACGAAAGCTTTTGTGAAGTTCGTAGGCAAGATCAGGTGAACACAACGCCAGCATTTATTTTAAATTGAAACTATAAAAAGCAAGGCCTTAACATAAGCTCACTGTTGCTTTTAACTTGTTCACTAGTATAAGATGCATCTTACCTTGGTTCACACCACAGGGGCAGTGATGAAAATACACATGTGACAGAGTCCTCGGCGAACAATTGCCACCACGCTTGCCGAGTGGTTTGCATCGTCTAGGCGTGTGTCCGTGCGCCAGGCAGCATGTATTTTCTTCGCAGATTGTCTTCTCGTTGCAATACTCGTCCATGCGTCTCAGCTATAGTTATGGAGGCAGCAAGTTAACATCGTGATGTCGCAACGACATAAGTGATATAAAAGCGTGCTGGTGGCCTGAGTTATAATGTCCTCTATTAGTCTAACTCATAAGTTTACCGCATATAGTGACCGCGGCATAAGTACAAGTTGTATTGTACAGTTTTCCAGCTTGACTTCTGGTGCATTCGCTGTAAAATCAAACTGACCAAAGTATGCTTTCTTGTCGCCGAGAAGGAAATGCCCTCTGTCACAAGGAAGAGCCAGGAGACAGGTTGAAAATGATGATAAAGCATGCCAGGTGATCAACGTGAGCGCATGCCCGAGAAATTAGCTTTTGGCACGTGAATGTAGCCGTGAGGACAGATCAGAAAAAATTAACTGGATATTATATGCGTGAACTTGAAAGCAGAAGCTTTAATAGTTCGCTGCTGCATTGGTTACGGGAACAACGGGTGTTCCTGCCTTCTACCAGTGATGCAGGGCTTCCGAGGTGTTACCAGCATTTGCCGAAGGATCATACGAGATGCAGCTACCACGCCGGGGAAGTACGGACTTTCCGGGAGCAAGGCGCTTTCTGCAGCAGGCGATCAGAGAGAACCCCCGGAGTGCCAAGTGATTCAACGCGCCAACAAGGACGTTCGGACTAACAATCCGATCCACGACAGCATACAACTTTCTTGTGTACAGGTAACAATGTAGTTTCTTTGATGGTTTAGCATTGCCACAAAGACAATCTTAAAATAAACAAAAGCACAGAGTAAAAATTATGAAATATTATAGGACGCGCTAAATGTAAGGACACCAGCCAAACAGAAAAAATGCTAGCAAAATAAGTGGAAACATCACTTTAGATCATATAAATATATTAAAAATTGGCAGATCCCACGTACTGTAGGAATCGATGATATGAGAACAACGAATGAGAAATGTTTATATGTCACTTTAATATCAGCGCAACATTACGAGGTGGAGGTAAATGACGTCGTACATGACCTCCGTGTGATGATTATTATATTTTGATGTGTTGTTTGCCTTCGTCATGTATTCACTTAACGTGATAGCAAATTAAGTATATGTGGATCTCGCAAAAAGACTGCGAGCATGCTATGATCGTGGTATGCTGTGATGTTCCTACATGACACGCGTCTCAAGATGATCATGTTTGCAACAATCATACATTTACTTTTATTGACGCCACGTAACACCGAGTTTGGGATACGTGTAGCTAGCGATACGGCCGCAAGTGCATCATGAAGGGCCAAATATACTCAAATGTAGTGTTGATGTGCGCGCCCGCTGCGCACAGCGAAGGTACACGTTAGCGAAAGGCGAGCACCTATAGTCTGACGCCACGTGCAACCAGCGTCCGTCGGTGCAGCCCAACGGCAACCAGCGCAAAACGTGAAATGCTGCATTCGTGCCATCGCGTTACCCAGACAGCACTGCGTCTCCCTCTTTTCGTGACGGAGGGACGCCGGACGCGCTGAAACGCGCATGCAAAACAACGCAGCGCGGCGCGCGCCTGCGAGTATATGGCAGGACCGGCGCCTCTCGGGGCAACGCCGGCGTGACGCGACAAAATGAACGCCGCCGAGCACGCGCACCGAATTACGTCGAAATGTAATGGCGTCTTGGCTGTGTCATGTAGTCATGTTCTCACATAACACGCATCTTATGATTATCATGTTTGCACCAGTGGGCATGGAATGGCAGCAGCGACGATGTTCGCTAAAAACCCTTTCTGCTTTTTTGTTCAGTTGGCTGCACTTCTCCACACGTGCCGCTATGCCTGCGCCGTGAATTCGGCGCACCCAAATGCTGCTGAAAAACGCCCGGTCCTGGAGATAACAACGATCTATTCTGCGCCATGTGACCTGCCTCCATACGTGTCTCCGCAAGGGGACGCTGCTCAAGCCGCCAGAGGGACATCGACCGCATCCAGCATGGCCTACTTAAGCCGCCTTCCGACTTCGCCACAATTCAGTGGGCATGGAATGGCAGCAGCGACGATGTTCGCTAAAAACCCTTTCTGCTTTTTTGTTCAGTTTGCTGCACTTCTCCACGCGTGCCGCTATGCCTGCGCCGTGACTTCGGCGCACCCAAATGCTGCTGAAAAACGCCTGGTCCTGGAAATAACAACGATCCATTCTGCGCCATGTGACCTGCCTCCATACGTGTCTCCGCAAGGGGACGCTGCCCAAGCCGCCAGAGGGACATCGACCGCATCCAGCATGGCCTACTTAAGCCGCCTTCCAACTTCGCCACAATTCAGTGGGCATGGATGGAATGGCAGCAGCGACGATGTTCGCTAAAAACCCTTTCTGCTTTTTCGTTCAGGTTGGTACTGTACCCTCACTCTATTCGAAAAGATCCGATAATATCTGCCTGCTGCTATTCCCGTGCCCACATGTTTTAGTGTTTGAGTTTTATGACATTGTGTATGTTGTTAAACTTGTTGTACTAGGAGGCGACGTAGAGCTTAACCCTGGTCCCCCAAAACTGGACCCTGCAGCTGAAACTAGCCAAGTCTTGTCTGCAATTAACCGTCTTACTAAGCACCTAGACGAGCGGCACGACCAGCTCTTGAAATCTATCAATGAGGTAAAAGAAAACCAACGAATTCTTGACACCAAGGTATCCGACTTAACAATGCGTCTTGCCGCTGTTGAAGAAAAAGTAAGTTCCTTTGACGCACTACATGATGAAGCGAATTTGGACGCGATGATTACGTCAGCTGTACGTAATGAAAGCGCCACACTACAATCACGGCTAGATGATTTTGAAGACAGGGCACGACGAGAAAATTTGGTATTCTATGGAATATCTGATTGTGCGGAAGAGACGTGGGCTGAAGCAGAAGATAAAATTAGGGGAATTCTTTCTGACAAGCTCAAAATACAACTGTCCGATGAAGCGATTAATCGCGCGCACAGATTAGGAGCGTTTGTCGAAAATAAGTGCCGGCCAATCATCGTCCAATTTGCGTCTTTTAAAACGAAAGAGTCAATTTTTTCACAAAAGTCCAAGCTACGTGGTACAAACATTTCAGTTGCTCAAGACTTTTGTAAGGCAACGCGCACCGTACGTAAAACGTTGCTGGATTTCGCGAAGGCCACCAGTCAGCCATTTTCTCTGAGGTACAACAAAGTTGTAATCGACAAAAAGAGCTATGTGTATTGCAGCATTACCGATCGTGTTTTTGAAATTGGACTAAAGGATGGGCGCTTTCAAAACTGCCGAAGTAATCATAATAGTCTGGACCAAGCCGGATCGTGTTCCCCAAACAAAAGTGAAGGTCAGTCTTCAACATAGCCAGATGTGCGCACACAAGCTGATGCTATTGAGCGGGAAATTTCCTTTCTCCTTTGTAATGTAAGGAGCGTAATGAACAAGCGTGACGAATTATTATCCCTTGTTCATGCGTGCCTGGCAGATGTAATCATACTGACGGAAACTTAGTTGTCAGCGAAAATTGATAGCAGGGAAGTTTTGCATGGTGCAAAAAACTACGTTCTTTATCGGTACGACCGAGGTAGCCATTCTGGCGGAGGCGTCCTAATTGCGGTATCAAATGAATTTGTGTCTTTCAAAGTTAATGTCGCTTCTGAACTAGAATTCCTTTGTGTGTGCATTCGCCTGCACCACAAAGACTACATTCTTTGTGCCTGCTATCGGCCTCCAAATTTTCTCCAGGCTTTTCCGAGATATTTCATGATGTTTTAAATAAGATACCTATTAGATTTCCTGCTTCAGTGTTCTTTGTTCTGGGTGACTTCAATCTGCCCTATATTTCTTGGTGTTTACCCCAACCAAACGCTAGCTCCAGCTCGTCTGAAAGTGCATCTTTTATCAGTGTGTGCTCAGATTTCAATCTAATACAACTTGTCAAGTACCCGACCCGTGTTACTACTACCAGCTCAACTATTCTAGACTTAGTCCTCACAACTCACCCAGATCATGTTACATCCCTTTCTGTGATACCTGGTCTCAGTGACCATTCGGCAATCCACTTTACTATTCCCAACAGGAATCCCAGACGACAGAAAACCTCCAAAACATTCAGACACTATAAACGTGCAGACTATGCTGCAATAAATAGGGAGCTTGAAATATTCACCGAAGAACTGTTTCAAAATTTTGATCAGCGTTCTGTAGAAGAAAACTGGCATCGGTCAAAACCAAGGTGTCTGAGTTAGTAGACCACTATGTACCACTGCGTAGAACAACGAAAACTGTTCAATCCCCGTGGTTCACACCGACCCTAAAGCGACTACGCAATAAAAAGCAGCGCCTTTTTCGGAAAACCAAATGCTCGAAGTCAACTGACCGATGGGCTGCGTACAATGAATCAGCCGATGAATATGCGCACGCGCTTGCCGTGGCTAAGCGTTCTTTCTTTGAAGTTACCCTCCCCTCTATGCTTAGAACTAATCCCCGTAGATTTTGGCTAACCATCAACGGAAAAAGTGAAAAGAAAATTGAACTGATGTCTGAAGATGACTGTATGATCCCAAGTGAAATGTGCTGCGAAGCCTTAAATACGGTACTTTCGTCGGTATTTGTGACCTGTACGCCATACTGTTTGTCCCCTTTCCCTGCCTGCAATTATTTACCCATGGATCCATTAATCATAGACTTGGTGGGTGTTGCCAAATTGATAAGGAATCTGAAACCTTCCTCCCCCGGAGATGATGCTATTAACCCCAAATTCTTATAAAATACTGAAATATTATCCGCTATAGTTCTGTCTAAGATTTTTTCACAGTCTCTGGAAACTTCTGCAATACCACAGGATTGGAAGGTCGGAAAGGTGGTTCCTTTGCCCAAAACAGGTAATACTAACAATCCCATCAATTACAGACCCATATCGCTCATCAGTGCACCATGTAAAATTGTTGAGCACATTATCCACAGCCATTTAGTCCGCTTTCTCGAAAACAATTCCTTTTTTAGCAAATTCCAACATGGTTTCAGAAAAAATTACTCCCGTGAAACTCAGTTACTTAGCCTCACTAACGACCTATTTTGCGCCGCTGACCGTTCTTCAGTTATCGACTGCGTATTTATCGACTTCGCGAAGGCATTCGATACCGTTTGTCATAAACTACTGCTTTCTAAATTAAACTCAATCAATCTAGATGTAAATATTCTCAAATGTTTGGAGTGTTTTCTAAGTAACCGCACACAATACGTTGTTGCTAATGGCTTTATTTCCACGCACTACTCTGTTACGTCTGGTGTGCCGCAAGGTTCTGTCCCCTGTAATTCCCCTGTTATTCTTAATTTATATTAATGACTTGCCGAATACACTATCATCAACTATTAGACTCTTCGCGGACGACTGCGTAATTTACAGAGAAATTTTGGATCCCGCCGACCAAAGTGCGCTACAATCTGACCTTAATAAGATTTCTACCTGGTGCGATACATGGTTAATGAAACTGAACACAAATAAGTGCAAAGTAATGCGAGTAACACGTCAAAAACATAATACTACAGCGCGCACTTACATACTCAACCACGACCCCCTAACCAAAGTGTCATGTTACAAATATCTAGGCGTGTACATCTCGGATAACCTTTCTTGGCAAACACACATCGATCATATCACAAGCGACGCTAACCGCATGCTCGACTTTTTACGACGAAATTTTGCTCTTGCTTCAGCAGATATAAAACTCGTTTTATACAAAACTTTAGTTCGGCCAAAGCTGGAGTATGCGTCGTCGATCTGGGACCCGCATGTCAACTCGTTACTTCATGATATCGAAGCTATCCAGAATTGTTCCGCATGCTTCATATTATCAAACTATTTTCGTACGGCTAGCGTCTCGTCTTTGAAATGTTCCCTTAACCTACCTGATCTGTCTGTTCGCAGGAAAATATCACGACTTTGTCTTTTTCATAAAATTGATCACGCCAATTCAACGCTCAAAGATTCGATGCTTTTTCCTCCCACTTATCATTCGACAAGAAACGACCATCAGTTCAAGGTTGGCGTACCCAGCAGCCGGACAAACTATTATTTCAACTCATTTATTCCTAAAACCAGCTCGAACTGGAACCACCTCCCCACCTGCATTGCTTCAATAATTAATCCAGCCGATTTCAAGGTGGCTATTAGTGGCCATATTACCTGACTTTTTTTTCCGCGAATTCCGCGGTTTTGTGTAAATTCTGCTCGGTTGTTCCCGTGTACGGCAAATGTTTTTTCGCGCCTTTTGATTTTTCCTTTCTGTTATTGTTTGTTTATTTGTGTGTATTTCATATGTGTAATCACATTCCTGCTGCATTGTATACCTGTAGAGTGTTTTTCTCCCCACTTTTATCTGTAATGCCTTTGGCTCTGAGAGTAAATAAATAAAATAAATAAATACATTCCTCATCTATTGGCGTAACCTAATACCGAGTTAAGTACATGTGAATCTAGCGAGACGACTGCGAGTACATCATGAGCGTAGCATGTAGTCATGTTCTGACATGACATGCATCTCACATTTGAAATGTTTGCACCAAAACCATACCTTCCATACAAGTTTGGTATAAGTGAAGCTAGCGAAGCGGCTGCCAGTGCATCATGAGCATGCCATGTAGTCATGTTATTACAAGACACGCATGTCATAATTATCATGTTTGCACCAGTCACATACCTTCGTCATCCATTCAAGTACGGTGATACCAAACTCTGTATATATGACGCTAGCGAAATGTGCGCGAGCGCATCATGAGCGTTGTATGTAGTCATGTTGTTACATGACACACATGTCAGGAGTTTCATATTATGGTTTGTCGCTTTTGTTCACCATGCAATCATGTCATACCATAACAGTTTTGCAACATACCATGTGAAGAAAACCACCGCAAGAGCTGCAGGACCTTGAAATGTAAATTATGACATTCATGATATACATATCTTGATTTTCATGCTATGACTACTGAAATATGTTTCTCATACAGTCATGTTATGCCATACCAAGTTTGGTATTGATACCATTATCGAAACGGCGAGGAGAGGTAAAAGTCGTAAGCGGCTAGATAAATAGATAGATCGATAGATAGATAGATAGATAGATAGATAGATAGATTGATAGATAGATACGCTCAAAGTCGCCGAAGCTCGCTAAGAAATGTTTCACATTAAAATAATTTTATATGTAGCTTTGTGCACACATATATATGATACCTCAAAAATATTTCCTGAGCGTAGTTTTAGTGTAAGATACGCTTACTACTTTCTGAGGTGAAGCCGTGTTCAGACTGCAGAGTCATGTCATCAGTGTCATATTCAGTAACAGCTGTGTATTTAGTTTGCGTAGCTAGAGACCACGTATGTTCAATTAAAACTCTTCGACGCGACACCTTTTTTTACGACGCGCCATTTACCGTTCCGAACGTGTGGCGCGTCCTCAACAATAGTTGCAGCCTAGCACGGTTCGCGTGCTAGGCCATGGCTTGCCTGGTGGGCCTGTAGAATAGACGCGACATGCACTTTTATAAATGCCTTTTTATCTACCTCTAGTCCGGCCAACCTAGTGCACAGAAAGACGATGGAATTGCTTTGAAAACGCGCTTGAAAACTAGGTGGTGAAGCCGGTAGATCCATCAATAGAAAATTAAAACCAAAACCTTTTTGCCTGTCGGTAGCACGCAACTGTTGCATCAGTACTTGTGATATTCACAAGCTTTGAAATATTTACGTACTTGACGCTAAATACAACAACGTAGGAATAAGCTCAGTACAATGCTTGCGTTTCCGTTCACAATTCTTGCCGAGGATCGGTACATAACACCTGTAGTGTGAACATACGAGTAGATTCAGTAATTTTAGTCAAACTTTCAAAATACTACAGTTAATTTCCTTCTCCTTAACTAGCTCTTACACTAGCTAAGGAGGAAAGGTGTTTGAGGCTTGAAATGGTTGCCCCTCGGTAATTCGAGTGCTCGGTGGGAGCGCGAAGGAAGAGCCATAGTCCGGTGAAGAGACGCTTTATCGCAGCCTCATGCGTATGCCCGAGTCCAAGCACAATGTCGCAAAAAGAGCGTTCGTATGTTTGAACCAAGCGGGAATCATCGGTTCATGAGTGGGCATGGGCTCAAGAACTGCTGTTAGCTCTCTCACGTACCAACCGACACCAGTCTTCTGGCTCCAGTTTTCCTGCTTCTCTGATAAAGCACGCGACGACTTCATTTTCTCTAGCTCAAACTTCAACTTTAACACTTTCATCTACAGCACCCACTGTCACCTTCTATCACATCTCTATCTGAGTGTGCCATCGCCCACCGTGTACCTGAACGCAAGTGCCAGTGTAGAAGCTAGTTACCATAGCTAGTGTAGAAGCTAGTCGAGAAGAAGGAAATTAAGTGTTACCATTTTTATAACTTGGATGTTGCAAAGTGGTGGCATGCACTCCCGTGAAGAAGATTAACGGCTCCAGAGCATCGCACACAACTCCAAAGACTTCCTACAGACAAAATCAGAAGTTTTTTGATTCGATGGACCTGGAATATATGGCCGACGTAAATAACTTTTAACATAGCTTGTAAGACGTCGTCAACAATGTTGACATTAGGAAAGCTGTTAGAGGACGTTAAAGGATATTTTATTACATGGAGGTGATAAAAAAAGTGGATGTACAAAAGTGTCAATGACACAAGCCTGCGATAATATATAACTATCCCAAACATTGACATGTTGCAGGAAATGGGAACTTTGAAATCATCCTTGGCGATACTTTAATTAGCTGGTCGAGATCATTATTGGTCTGACATCAAGAGCACAGCGTGAAAAACAGAACAAGATAGGCAAGAGGACAAATTGGCTACTATCCTCAAACGCGTTTTATGGTGAATGATGGTACACGTCGCGCGCCACATTCTGATTTCCAGTAAACCATAAATGGTTTTAATGCCTCGGTTGTGAATGAATGGTAACTGCGCAATGAATCGAAGAAATGCAGCAAGAGCGGGAAACGTAAAAAGTGACTGACAGGCGCGTGCGTGGATATAGCCACTTTGATACATTTCTCGCACATCGACACCACAATTACCACAGTCCCAGACACCCAAAAAGAATACAAAAGAATACCAGAAAACTACTGAAAACAAAAAGGGTTCTCAACAGATTCACAGCTTCAATATTTTTGCAGTTTTCTGACTGAGTAGCACTGCGACATGCTTCTGAAAAGTGTGGCTAGGTACTATGGAGTACTGCATGCAGCAGCGCTGATCTCACTGGTGTTTATGACACTCCAACAGTATTATTATTCGCCCTGAATGCTTGAGCTATGTCCTAATCAGGAAAGTGACGCCCCGACCACATGTTTAGACGTGACCGATGTAAAGCAATGCTCAAGAGCCTACTTCCGAAGCACGCAGGTCTCATTTGGCAAAAGGTCTCAACGCTGTCTCCTTTTAAGTCTTCACGGCAGAGTAACAATGCCACTGTCGAAAGCAGCCTGATGGCGGAGCCATCACACGAGCTTCTAAAGAGGGCAGTTTAAAACCCTGCTCTGGGCTCAGTGCGTACAGCATGGCTGAAATGGAAGCGGGATAAAACACTTATTGTTCATTAGTCTGCCGAAAGAAGCATGGCTACGTTTAGGCGGTGCAGATGACAATACCACGACTAAAAATGGTCAGCCTGCCAAGTAAGTCCAGCTGGCGCAATGTATAATAATACAATTTAATAAAGGAGCTGATCTAGCAGTGGGTAAACAAGCTGTGATAGTTAACTTACCATCTCCTAGACAGATAATCACAATGTTTTCCGGAACAACATCGAATACGCCAGCCTACGCCGAAATAGCCGTTCATAGCACCCTATGCTGAATAGTCGGCTGTGGTGCTCAGTGAATGCTCCGGCCTTGATTTTGGAAGGGTAAAAATCTCCACACCAGGCGCTTTTTAACTAGGTGACGCATACGTCTTTTGTTACGCGTGATGGTCTGGTGAGTACTATGTTTCAGCTACGTTACATTCATCTTTTCTTTCTGCTGCAATTACCAACCAAACACGCAGCATCCACTTCTGTACACTTTACTTCAGGCACGACCGCTAAAGCTCGCTAGTTAGTATACGCTGTGCTCATATAACGCTGCGCGAGACATATTTTTCGGTTCACCATTTACTTTTGTGGAACTGCATTTCAATTAAAGCTTACGAGCTATCACAACCGGATCCGCGTTGTGGCTTCTCTGGCCAACATGCTACTCTTGCCTGATATCTATCCTCCAAGGAGCAACAAGGGCCAAGCCTTTTGTCAATTTGAAACATTGAATGATGCTGTTCAAATCAATGCTTGTGTTCACGTTCAATGCCAGTTTACATGCAAACGCTGAAGTTTCGATGCAACGATTCTAATGTCTTTCGAAGGTTCTAACCACGGAGCTGTTTATAGCCGGGTATGGTCGGCGAAGCTTTTTCACTTAACCGCAGCTTTTTTTTTGCTCTTTGATACAATATTATACCACTGGGTATCGCTATTGGAGCCCTTTGTGAGCTCATTTCTTCCACGCTATCTCTCAAATTACCAGTTTCAGGTCTTCCTTAGATACGAGAAGGACAATCAGGACAAATACACAACACTGTAGACAAGAGACCATGTACAGGCAAAGCGGGATGCTCTTACGATTACATTTGTGTGCGTGGTACTATGTACAATACGTGAGGGGCTTATTCGTCTACGGAAATTGATTAATCTTTTCATCATTAGAACACTTAACATGCATCGCGCAAATTCTCTATATATACTTGTCCTTTTCTGGTCGGAAATGCATGAAGATACTTTTAAGTCTCTGAAAATATATGATGAGAATGTAGGATTGAAAAACGGACCTTGTGATTAAGGATATAAACTTTAAGGTTAATAGGTTATGCAACGCAGATAAAACATTAATACTCTGCACCACAGTATTTCACAACCTGTATTGTTCATACGCATCTCGTCCATGTTATGAATAAACAGGCCCTAGCCACGTTTATAATGCTACATTCAGTGTTCTATGAAATAAATTTGGGTGAATTGGCTTAGAAGCCGTCTTCAATTAAGTAATGCCGCGTGAAAAGTAACCACGGTTACCAGTAGAAAGTGTGCATGTAGCAGTGAGTGCCACGATTACTTCATGCATTCTAACCGACAATAAGAACTATCCAGAATATTTTCCGCTGCTTGGTGGAAGGTGCACCAGTGCTAACAGACCTGACAGCGGTGTCCGCTCCCGATCTCCGTCAAGGACCCGGGATCACCACAACAGACTTCCGGCCGTCTCACACAAAAAGAGCGTTGGTTGGCAGATGGACAAGCAGCGACAGCCGCCGACACAACCCTTCGAAAACCAACAGGTGAGGGAGTTCACAGAACAGTTCAAACTATTGCAACAACAATTGGCTGCCGATAAAGATAAAATCAAACAATTGGAACACAAACAAGCGTCCGCTAGCGCCACTATTACGAACATTACCGAACACATCGTCACATGGGCCACGCAAAATGCTAAGACTGCCACAATGGACGTAGACGCGGTCAGGGGCAAAAAACGTAAGGCTGCCGAACCTACAGCCGTATTTACCACCGCAGACCCGAACATCTCACAAATAAATGATCGAATTGAAAGGCTAGAATCTTCTATTCGATAAGATGTCTGGGTGCAATTAACTCAGAACCAACAGCTCACTGTGAGTATCGGTGCCCTTGGCATGGCTCTCGCTAACATTACAGCTCGCTCAGATTCGCTTCTCACTCTGACAGAGAGTGCAGCTGCGGCCGACGTAATCATATCACAGACACCGTCCTCAACTCCCACACAGCCAATTGCTCACAAAAGTCCCGAAATGCGCTCGACCCGTTTTGTCAGGGCCACGCCCTATTCACGAAAAGATGGCCAACGCGACTAGCTCGCTCTTATGGCGTGTAAGTGCAGGAGATACCACAACAAACGGACAGCTCTGCAATTTCACCTCCATTCCACCGACCAGCCCCCTGATATAATTGCGGTACAGGAGACAGGCTATCCTACAAAACAGTCAGGATATGTCGCATTTAACGAATTTACCACTGCCGGTAAGCAACTGGCTACTGCCATACTGGTGCAACGCAATCTCACGGCAATCCAACATGACTTGCAATATCCAGAGATAGCTTACACTCTCGTAGAACTCAGATTAGCAGCGTATACGCTTTAAACTTGTATAGCCTACCCAGAGATACTATTACCCACGTTGCCTGACTTCTAAGAAAAGTTAGCAGAATGACGGGTCACTCACAGCTGATAATAATGGGTGACTTTATTGCCAAACATACCGAATGTGGCTACCCCAAATGCGACCGCAAGAGCACTAAAATATGGGAAACGACTAGGGGCTTTGGTATTAGCATACTCACGCTCCCCGACCGACCAACCAGGATTGGAAATAGCACCAGTCGCAACACAACCCCCAACTTGACACTTGTTGAAAACGCTCACGTGTGGGAAAACACTGAACGACATTAGGAAGCGACAATTATCTGCTTTCCCTTAACGTACTACGAAAAGGCTTCAGAAAACAAATTTCACTACTGAACACACGAAATGGGATGTCTTTCGAATCCTGAGAGACAAGCAACCACCCCTATCGAAAATATCAATGAGTCGACTACCAATCTGATAAATGATGTTAAATGGGCTACATGTAAAACCCCAATGGAGCGGGATGGCCCCGTCCTGGACTTGAAGCTTGTGCACCTGTGGGATGCACAAGCCAGCTTACATCGCCGATGGACCCGCCGAAAGCACAATCGAAAGTTGAAATGCCAACTAGCGCAAATTGACAGGGGCACCGAGGAGTACTAACAAACTTCGTCAAACACAATGGCATCAGCTATGCGACAGGCTCAACAGTCAGCTAGAAGATAAAAACGCCTGGCAGCTCCTCAGGCCCTTATTGGATCCTGAACACACTAAAAGCAGGTCGCGCGACAAAATGCATCAGCTCACTTACAAATACACGGGCACCAACCGTGAATTAGTGCAAGAACTGAAAAACAGGTATTTAAACAGACAAGTAGACTCGTCACAAATGCCTGAATACTCCGAAAATACTAACCATGAGCTAGATAAAAATGTAACCAAGGCGAAAATACCTGCTGTTTTAAATAGTATTCATGCAACGGCTTTCCCAGGAGATGATCAAACTTCGAACAAAAAACTGCGTAACGTAGACGATAAGTCTATTACAGCAAAACTGACCTTATGAACAAGCATTGAGCGTCTGCGACACTACCTATAATTTGGAAACATGCTCGAGTATTATTTATTCCCAAGCCGGGCAAGACATTGAGTCTGGAAAATCTTCGGCCTATTCCCTTACATCACGTTTAAGAAAAGTAATGAAACACGCAGTTCTGCGACGACTAACAGATTATGCCGAGTCCAAGGACCTGCAACCCCACGATGGCGGGATTTCGCCAGAAATTATCCACACAGGATGTAATGCTGCAACTTCACAATGATATATTAAATCCAAGACACACAGCAGCTGCCAGGACCATCCTGGGTTTAGATATCACTAAAGCATTTGATAATGTGTTCTGTGCTGCTGTACTTGACAACTTGGCCCAAATTAACGTCGGCAGTCGCACTTACAATTATATAAGAATTTTTCTGCATATACGCACGGCTTAACTAACCATTGGCGACCTCAAAAGCGACAAAATCACCCTTAGAACAAGAGGCACTGCACAAGGAGCCATGTTATAACCATTTTTTTCAACATTACGATGCGTGGCATGCCCATTCTCTTGTATCAGATCACACACATTAGGCACTCACTATATGCTGATGATATTACCTTATGAACCTGCACACGCTCAGATGGGCAAATCTGTGATGCGTTGCAAACAGCCACCGACACTATACAGGAATACGTAATGAAAGTGGGCCTTAGTTGTTCTCCCAACAAATCCGAGCTTTTAGTAATCAGAACCAAAAACAAGAAGGACGACCCCTACAGTACGCAATCGATATCACAGTAAATGGGAACGTTTTCCGTAGTGTTCGCACAATCGAGGTTTTAGGAATGCTCATCTTGCATAGCACTCATAACACAGAAGCTATCAACAAGTTACAGACATCCGTAGAGCGAACGACTAGTCTTCTAATGAGAGTGGCAACAAAAATTAGAGAATGAAGGAATGCGACCGATGCAAGTTAATCCACGCTTTTGGAATCATTTGTGTCACCTACTCGTTCTCCTACTACCAACTCAGAAAGAAGGATGTAGAAAAACTTAACTCCCTACAGACAAAAATATGAACGTGCCCTACGACGTTCCAGATTGCAAGCACAG